>CM060695.1:30145870-31458370 GCA_030686995.1 Artemisia argyi
GTACTAGGTTTTATTGGTTGTATTTAATGCATGAGTAAATTCTAATGATCCCATGTTAGGAGCTTCTTAGCCGGCTCGACATAGGAGTGAAGTAGGCGCTCATAGGATTGGGGAAGTAAGTACGCCACCCCATGAATGGTATTAAGGAATACAATCCGTCATCCATGCAACTATAACAAGTAATTAACGTGTAAAAGATGTCTAGGGAGTAGTGAAATCTAAGTAAATACATTTCTCCCACATATTGCTCACAACTTTAGTTAATATAGTTTTATTTTCATTTTTAGTATTTTATTTTGATTGCTTCTTTAGTAATTGGGTTAGTTGACTAGCAACTAATTCCACCCAACTCCTTCAAAACCCGAGATTTTTAATTGCTTTATAAAAATATAAAAATACAAAAAGAATCATCCCTCATCTCTAGACCTAGTCCTTAGGTTTTCTAATCCTAGCGACACTATTCCTAGCTGAACGATCAATCCCCCGGTACTTGTCATTATACTATACTACATCGATCAGGTACACTGCCTGGTGGGGGTTGTAAACTTCTCGAGATCCCTCGAGAGGTAAAGCCTGGTGCAAAACCCCACGCATCAGTTATACTATCACTATCACCACCATCTCTTTATCTCTTTTTCCTACTTCTCTCTCTAACTTTCTGCTTCTCTCTCTAAAATTAACATCATCACCATTTTTAAATCATGGCAAAATGAAAATATATTGCTTGAAAAGGCGCAAATCTATTTAAAGAAAACAAACACATTAAAAGAATAGCATTTATTAACTAGAAATTGCATATAGACACAGCCAATAACACTAACACAAACATATGGTTATCCTATTACCACTATAGTGTTGTATGCAAGTGTCAATTATTTGGCGTTTAGAAATCTGCATCATCACTCAAGAAATTTGGCTCGATTTATGTAGTTTTTTGGGCTAGTCACCACTTAATGGTTTTAGCATTATATTAAAAGAATGTCATTTTCTTTGTTCATTTTCCGGCTAAAACAAAAACAAACAAATAGTGATGTACCAGCTTTGCACTCGGTACTCGACTTGCAATAGATACACAACTGTGCACTATAGTCATAACTTAACTATTAAACATTCATTGCCAAGTATACACAATAACACGCTACCACATTGTGACTTAAAGTAGAAATAAAACAAAAATGAAAAGTCACTTAAAATAACAACTTAACGGAAATTGAGCCAAACTCAGGTATATCATATATGATCAAATGAGAAGAATAGAGATGGCAACGGGTCGGGGGTACAAAGGAATGCATTCTCCACTCCTTGTCCCTATCCCAGTCCCAAACCGGGTCGAGGAATATAATATTATCCCCATCGAGTACGCGTTTATTTAACTTTTTTTCCATCTCTACTGAGAAAAAACTTACTTAAATCTAGAACTAAGAAAAACCAAATTGTAATATATGTTTACAAAAGGATAAATTAAAAACAAGTAACCTAAATTGTTAATCCTATGTTGTTAAACCCTAGTTAAGGAAAAACAAAACTATACATATCCTACTTGATAACATGAGAATTATTTATATAAGTTATAGATTAATGATCAGACCATTATCATATATAAATACAGTATCACAAAGATCAAACTAAATTCACTAATCATATAAGTAACAAATTATTTAATCATAAATTTAAGAGCAATGACAAGTAATGTACCTGAAGAGGATAAACAATAATTCTGTGAGAAAATGGTGGAGAATAAAAGAGGTTCAAAAGGGTTTGTGAGAGAATCAACTTTAAATAGATTTGAGCCTTTTCAAGCAATATATTTTCATTTTGCCATGATTTAAAAATGGTAATGGTGTTAATTTTAGAGAGAGAAGCAGAAAGTTAGAGAGAAAAGCATGAAAAAGAGATAAAGAAAGGGTGGTGGTAGTGATGGTATAACTTTCTGATTAAATACACCGTTCGTCCCGAAGGTTGTATCACCAAAATAATTAACTAAAACGATGAAATGACCATTTTGCCCTCATGTGCAAGGCACATGGGGGAAATAACAGAAGTTGACTAACTGGAAATGGGTTAATGGACGCAATCGATCCCAAAAACCCAACTTTTGGACACACCACGACGATTTTCCAAACTTAAGGGCAATGACGATATTTTCTAAAAAGTTTAAGGACTAACGGTGTATTTTTGTCCTATAGTAACTTAAGACAAATTTTTGAGAAACTTTAATAACTTTTCTGTACCATAACTCATATCTTTATTATGCTTAAACACTCATTTAAAATGTCAGTACACGTTAGTCCTATGGTTAGAAATAGGGATACTTGGTTAAAGATAATTTCTCTGGAAGTAAACATTGTTTACATGTTTTTCAAAGATATTAATATGCATTGACGTTTTTTTCCAAAGGTATTATATATATTTACATTTTTCCAATATATTCATTAAATGATATTAATTTGCATTTACTTTTTTTTAAATACTTATAAATATGTGTAAATACTTATTAATTTGCATTTACATTTTTCCAATATATTCATTAAATGATATTAATTTCGGAGTATTTTTGACAAAACAATCTTAGTGAAAAAAAATTGGACCAATAGAAAAGCTTGATTTTTACACATAAGCGAAATCGAGCAATATGGTTAGGCAATAAAAAGTCAAAATTGAATTGATTTTGGTCAAACTTTAATAAATTTGATGGAGAATTTGATTGAGAAAAAAAACACTAAAAATATAGGTGTCAAATTTATGAAAATAAAAACTTAAAAAAAATGAGATAATTAATAAAACATTAGTGGTTGAATTTTAAATATATTATATGGAGTTAAGTGTAAAATTAAATCTCCATGTTTTTTATAACTTTAGATAATCAACAAATAAACTCTTACACTTTATACCCCCTACACTTTATAATATGAACTTTATTTACAATTACATGAGTTTTAGTATTGATTTGTGACTTCTAACCATTAAACTTACAAAATTTTATAAATGTATATACATTAAATACTTTTAAAATAAATATTAGTTTTAAACTTTCATGTATTAAAATATCATTTTACTATGTACGTTAAATATAAATAAGAATACATGTTATCCTGTTTAAAAGTTTAATCTATACATCCACGGGTTTGAATATTAAATACAATTAAATTCTTATTAACGGTAATATAAATATCAAATGGTAAGTACGAGTTACTGTGATGTGAAAATAAATATACGCGATTGTACTTATAATGACTCATGTAATTATTATTTAAAGTTCATATACAGATATCCCGAAAAACATTCTTAAAAACCTTTACGAAGTATATTTTAACTTCATCAACGCTCATTATGTGCTACTGAACTTGCACATTTTTTACAACATGATATTAATAGTTAAGGGTGATCACGGTCCAAAAACCGGACCGGACCGGCCAAGACCGGACCGGACCGAAGACCCAGTTTGGGAAAAAACATAGACCGAGACCGGACCGAATGTGGTCGGTCCGGTTCGGTCGGTCCGGTCCAAATAGGCTAAATATCCGGTTTGTAAGTCGGACCGGACCGAGACCGAAATAAAGAAAAACCCCGGACCGTTGGTCCTTCGATCGGTCCGGTTTTCGTTCGGTCCGGTCGGTTTTGTCGGTCGGTCCGGTCTAAACGGTCCGATTGCTCACCCTTATTAATAGTTAAAGTTAAACAACAAAATCAACCTCAACATTAACATCTATATCAGCCAAATAAAGTTAAATCTTTCATCCAATAAAATTTTTACAAAATATTAATTGATATTAATACATAATGAAAAACTCCTACATACTTATTAGTTGTATTTATATCATAATTTTCACGGTTTAATTCTTATATGTCCATATAGTAAACAAAAAATTTAAAATAAATTTGATTTATGTGTAAACTCATGTGATCAAAGAATCTTTGACCCAATAACATTATAAGGAGACAGGCTCAAGAATCCAACACAAGGTCCATGCCATGGTTATATTTACAATTTCTGCTAACTATTTTTCTTACTTTCGCACATGTTCATTCTCTAACTTTCTAAAATATACATAAGATTTCTGTTTTTAAACGATAATACTATATAATTAATTTTTTCTGAAAAAACCCAGTGCATGCACGGGTATTATAACTAGTTTCTATATTTATATGATTTTTTTTTTCTTTTTTTTAATGATACTAAAATTAGGAGATCAAATTACAAAACTAACCTTGAGACATTGACCACCTAGAACGATATTACCAACCGCTACACCATAGCACAGCATAAATTGGACTGGGCCCACGTAATATCTACCCCATCTTGGGCCTGTCAATTATCAATTTGATTTTAAGGATTCAGTTATCTAATTGTTCGATTTATTCGATTCAGTTAGTTCAGTTATTTTTTTTTAGGAAAAACCGAAAACTAAATCAAACAAAAAACCGAACCGAATAACCCGAGTTACATAATTTAAAATTATTTAATTATATAAATTTTTAGCCGAAAAAATAAAAAAATTCAACCTTAAAAATATGATATTTATACTTTTAAAGAGTTTTAATGGTTTTTTCTTTATATAGTTATATAAAAAAGATATATATTTATGTGTATTCGATTTTCGGTTCGGTTTTAATTTTGCAAAACGTATATCTAAACTGAACATCGAATATTTAATTCGGTTTTGACAAATTCGGTTCGATTACAACCTCGGTTTGATTTTTTTGATTTGGTTCGGTTTCGATTTTTGGTTCGTGTGAGTATTACCGAATTCTACACACCCCTAATTTCAGTGACTGTTCAAATGAAACAAAAACACATTTTTGCTTCTTATTTGCTTTTTTCTCTTGGAAAATGAAAAGTCAACAAAATACAAATGAGCTATATTCGTTTTCTTTATTTAAAATTAAATAAATAAAATAAAAATCCATTTTCTTTGAAAACTAATAAGCAATATAAGTTCATAATAAATGATAAACATGTCCATAAAAATGGAACTAGCAAAAAGTATTACCGGACGATACAAAATATATTAGAGATTACCGCTTGGTAAACACAGAATTAAAACATGACATCAAAGGGTTGAGTAAAATATTTACCCGTGTCTAAAAATTTCGGGAAAAACATGGGGTGAATTTCATTAAATAATAACCAAGTTTCAGTATTGTTCCACTAAAATCATTCAAAGTTTGTTTTGACTATAAAAAACACTCAAGTTTAATTATTGTTTCTCTAAAGTCACTCAAACTTTATTTTTACTACATGAATCATTCAAGTTTAAAGAGATTACCGCTTGGTAAACACATAATTAAAACATGGCATCAAAGGGTTGAGTAAAATATTTACCCGTGTCTAAAAATTTCGGGAAAAACATGGGGTGAATTTCATTAAATAATAACCAAGTTTCAGTATTGTTCCACTAAAATCACTCAAAGTTTGTTTTGACTATAAAAAACACTCAAGTTTAATTATTGTTTCTCTAAAGTCACTCAAACTTTATTTTTACTACATGAATCATTCAAGTTTAAAGAGATTACCGCTTGGTAAACACATAATTAAAACATGACATCAAAGGGTTGAGTAAAATATTTACCCGTGTCTAAAAATTTCGGGAAAAACATGGGGTGAATTTCATTAAATAATAACCAAGTTTCAGTATTGTTCCACTAAAATCACTCAAAGTTTGTTTTGACTATAAAAAACACTCAAGTTTAATTATTGTTTCTCTAAAGTCACTCAAACTTTATTTTCACTACATGAATCATTCAAGTTTAAATATTCTAAGATTGTGAAAATTTTGAACATTTATATAATAAAAGAATTAGAAACTTTTAAAATTTGTTATTATTTTGTACTCCCTCCGTCCCAAATTTATTGTCCACTATTGACTTTTTTAGTCTTTCTTCTTCCACTTTGACTTTAAATATTTTTGTGAGTGTTATATAATATTTGATGCAAAATATATAAATGGATTGGGTTTTAAGTGTACTTTTCAATTGTATAATTTTTCATCAACTATTATATAACAAAAATATATATATTTATGGTCAAAGTTGAACTAGTTTGACTTTGAAAATTTAAAGTGGATAATAAATTTGGGACGGAGGGAGTAGTATATAAAATTAGTAGGGAGTAGTTAAATTCGGGGGTGGGGGGGGGGGGGGTTTATTATTCAAGGTACAAGTGATGGATGCATGTCTAAACGCATTAAAGACAAATCAAAAAGATACATTTTTACCAATTTTCTTATAAAAGTTACTAAAGTCGGACAATATTTAAAATTGAGTGGTTTTGTAGTTGAAAAAAACTTTGAGTGACTTTAGTGAAACAGTTTTTAAACTTGAGTGTTTTTATAGTAGAATTAAAGTATGGGTAACTTTAATGAAACAATGATAAAACTTGATTGCTATTTAGTGACATTTTCCCAAAAAGGGAAGTACAAGTAACCAACGTATAAATTTTCTTAGGAGAATTGCATATATACCCACTAAAACTTAAAAACTTGCATATTTCCCCAAAATACAAGTTTTCAATGCATGATATACAATGCAAGTTAAGCATGTTTTGGGTATATATGCAAATATGCAAGTTTTAGTGGATATATATGCAATTGCCCTAATTTTCTTCAACTATAATATAAGAGAAAAGAAGGAATGAAAGATACGATTTTATATTAAATGATCGAGTTTGATAAAAAAAAAGACTAAAATACACCGTTGGTCCCTAAACTTTCCACAAAGCATCGCCATACACCCTAACTTTCAAAAATCATCGCCATGCGTCCAAACCTTAGGATTTTGAGTCCGATTGCGTCCCTTAACCCATTTGGGCTGGGTCAACGCGCGTTTTATGTTCTAGTTTCAGGGGCATAATAGTCCAATCACTATTTAATTATGATATAACCCAAGCTAAACCCGACAGTCAACTTGAGGGACCAAATGTGAACACTCAAGTTAATAATTGGCGGGAGTTTTAACTATACCAACGACAACATAGACAAATTGAGGGGCCAACAATGTCTTCCCTGACACGCTCTATTTACGTCTAAATGCGTGTATATTTCCAACAAATAATAGTTCAAAAAGTACTTCTACAGTTTAATACAGACTCTTCATTTTCCCCATTATTTGTATATAAATTTGTTACTCCCTCATTATGTTGCAAACCAATCTACTTCTATAAAAAAAAATAAATCAAAAAATTTGTAACCATGTTGTCAGGAAATAAGAGAGCGAGAGATGCTGATGCTACCCCAACCAACGAAAAAGAAAATGAGGAGGTGGTGAAAAGACCAGCCCATGAAAGGAAAGATGCAGAGGTGCCAAAGGGTGAAGGCGATGAAAGCCTCTACTACGAACTAGAAGCGGCCTTGGAAGAGGACTAGAAGGTGGAACAAAAGGAGCCTGCAGAAGAGAAGGAGAAGGCAGCTCCAAGCGCTGCTGAAGTCGAGAGAAGAAGGCTTGCTGCAAAGGCCAGAGCAGAGGAGCATTGGAAGGAGAAACGTGCTATAAGGAGACTAGAAAAAATAGATAAAAAGAAAAACAAATATGTTGTTTGTAATGAAGAAGAAGAAGAGGAATGTTTAGAAACTTTCTCATATGATGATTTACATAAGGCATATGTGTCTGATTAATGTAATCATGTAATGAAACTATTTTAATGAAGCTATTTTAATTTTCATGTTCATGTTCTGAGTTTTTTTGGTATGAATGGTTACTTTAATGTTATGAGTTTTTTTTTTATGAATTGTTATTCTAATGATAATTTTAATGTTCAATTTCAGTTTATGGTTATTTGTAATGATGTAAATTTCGGTATCTATGAGTGGTATTATTCACATTTTGCACCAAACACTACACTACACTATACTATACCACATATGCAAACTAAAAAAAATGTAAACAGGTTAACACAAACATAAACATTGAACACACAAACATAAAAGGAAATGAGTATTCCCAATGCAATCGTTTCGGTTGCCGAGTTGACAGGTTTGACTTTTCAAATATAGTCATTGCAAAAATAATACTGAGATACTCTATTGGGTTGCCACGTGTCTTTTGTAACAAAACATATTTTAAATGACAATTTTAAGACAATTTAATCTTGATTTTCCAATTATTTTGCTTTCAATTGCATGTTTGCATCTGCATATGCAGTTTAGCGGGTGTTTGGATTTAACTAGTTTGACTTTCACAAGTCAACATACACCTAAAAATTGAATGACTGTGTAACCAATGGTGTATTTTAGTCATGATATAATTTACTAACTTGCTACTTAACGAGATGTTAACAATACCCCATTTGAGGAAAGAACACACTAATATGGTGAATTTTCATGAAGATCCGTGCTTACTAACTTTAGGGAAACAATAACTAAGGCACAAAATGATGATGTTAAAGAAGTTTGGGTTAGATTTAATTTAGATATGGTTGAAAATGTGTTTGGTCTATTATACCCTTGAATCTTGATGCTATACTTAAAAATGGGCGTTGACCTTAGATTTCCAGGTCAAAGGACGCAATCAGCCTCAAAAAACTTGAGGAGGGACGCACGGAGACGTTTTTCAAAAGTTAAGGTGCATGGCGATGTTTCGTGAAAAGTTTAGGGACCAATGGTGTTTTTTTGTCTAAAAAAGATAATAAAATAAAAAGATATATATAAAAAAATAAAATATAATTGAGTTTACTTTTCACGTAACAATTAAGCAAGTAAAGAAACACAACCATTTTAAACAGGTGTATTTAAGAAATTTTGTATTTTCTACGAATATTAACATTACAAAACATAATTTAATCAGAATTCCGTGTTATTTCGGTATCGAGAAAAGTTCAATATAGACCTCAAATTCTCTATAGATCCAATGAACCAATCATAGTCATCTATTTTTTGATCAAAACAAGAAAACTCACTTTCATCATTTTTTTAGAAAAATTAAGGTGGCGTTTAGTTGGAAAACATTTTCTTTCATTTCCTATTTCTTGTTCTGTAGGAAAAGGGATGGGAGTTTGATTTCCACAAAACAATGGAAAATTTAGAAAAAGCGTTTAGTCTGAGAAACATGTGTTTGTGTTTTCCATTTTGCAAAACTAGAAAACATGTTTAAGTGTTATTGTTTTATATCTCAATTTTCACATTACTAATATTATAAACAAACATCTTCAAAATACAAAAACAAATATTATAAACTAACCAACTAAATTATAAAATAACTAAAAAAATCTAATACGAGAAAATAAAGAATAAAAAAGTAAAATATAACATCAAACAATGTTTTTGTCTATTTTTTTATGTTTTCTTCTGATTTTTTACTTTTTCGTCCGTTTTTTTACGTTTTCGTCAGATTTCTTACGTTTTCGTCCATTTTTTACGTTTTCGTCCGTTTCTTTTTTGTGATTCGTCAGATTTTTTTATTTTTTGTCTATTTTTTAATGTTTTCGTTTTTTTCTGATTTCTTCCGATTTTTATCTTTTCTTCTGATATTTACGTTTTCTATCGATTTTTTACGTTTTCATCCGTTTTCGTTCGATTTTTACTTTTTCATCTTTTATTTATGTTTTCATCTTTTATTTACGTTTTCATCTTTTATTTATGTTTTTTTAGGTTTCGTCTAACGAAAACGAGAAAAACAGACGAAAGCGTAAAAAATTAGATGAAAACATAAAAAACCGGACGAAAACGTAAAAAAATGGACAAAAACGTAAAAAATCAAACAAAAACGTAAAAAATCGGACGAAAACGTAAAAAATCTGAACAAAACATAAAAAACGGACGAAAACATAAAAAATCGGATAAAAACGTAAAAAATTAGACGAAAACATAAAAAATCAGATGAAAACTTATAAAATCGAACGAAAACGTAAAAAATCTGACAAAAACGGACGAAAACGTAAAAAATTTGATGAAAACGTAAAAAATATGACGAAAACGTATAATAATGGACGAAAACGTAAAAAAATCTGACAAAAATGTAAAAAATCAGACGAAAACATAAAAATCTGACCAAATGTAAAAAAATGGACGAAAAAGTAAAAAACAGACGAAAACGGAAAAATTCTGTTGAAAACGTAAAAAAACGGACGAAAATTTAAAAAATCAGATGAAAACGTAAAAAATAGTACGAAAACGTAAAAAATCGGACGAAAACGAAAAAAATCTGACAAAAACGTAAAAACGGACGAAAACGTAAAAAACGGATGAAAACGTAAAAAATGAATGAAAACGTAAAAAATCAGACGAAAACGTAAAAAATCGGCCGAAAACGCAAAAAATCAAACGAAAACGGAAAAAAGGACGAAAACAGATTGGGGGTATTTTAAAGCAAAATAGGTGAAACAAAAAAAAAGTGTTTTGTAATTTTGTGTATTAAAGATGGAAATAGGAATTTTGTGTTTTGTAGAGAATTTTATAGGAAAACACTAATTTGAATGCGATCTATGTTTTCTTTGTTTTTCACAAAACATTTTGTGAAAAACAAGGGTGTTTTCCCTTAACTAAACGCACCCTAAATATTTCACAAACTGTTAATTATTACGCAAAAGAATCATATAATCACAATGACAATTAAATGATCTTCTATAGAAGGGCAATTCTATATAATTTGATGAAACTTTTTTTTTTTTTTTTTTTTTTTTTTTTTTTATTATTATTATTATTTTTTTTTGTAAGTGTTGAAATATATGTTTGAAAAAATCACATGTGATTTTATGAAATCACATGTTATTTTTGGAATCATGTGATTTATGAAATCACACATGATTTCTAACATATAAATCACATATGATTTTTCCGGATGCAAATTTTAACAGCGAAAAAAAAATGGTCGAAAGTATATCCAAGTGTGCGTCTATTAAAAAACAAAAATATTATCGTCGCGATGGTGTATATTTTGTTACTTAATAATTTACCGTTTGCAAAGTATTTTATTAATTTTTTTTTTGTTTATTATTTTTTTAATCTTTATGAAAAACAAAGACTATGATCGGTTCATTTGGTTTACAGAAAATTTGAGTTCTATATTGAATTGAGCTCATGTCTCTCGTTATCATCTACTTCACATCTTACTTTATTTAATATGCTTTTATTTATTATTATTATTATTATTATTATTATTATTATTATTTTGAAAGGCTAAGAAGATATATATTAACACAGGCTCCCGGGGGAGTCAAAGAGGATACAAGAAAAGGGAACCACAAAGAAAGTACCAAGCAAACTATACAAACACCATCAATCTAAAGTAAACAATTCAAAAGGCTTAGCAATCCAGTTATTCCATCTTGCCGTCTTCGAGGGAAGACGAGCAGAAATCCATGTCCTAGATAACCTTTGAATAGACGGGAAAATGTCTTTGATGTTTTTATAAAACTTATAAAAAGAATATTTTAAAATTTAAAGTTATAGATGAAATAAATAAAAACATGTCAGTGTTAAATTGTTTTCATGGGCAAAAGTTCAATATAAAACTAATATTTGTCATACAAGCAATGAACAAATCTTAGCTATTCATTTTTTTTATCAAATAAATAAATAAATAAATAAACTTTCACCCGTTCTTTAAAAAATAAATATCTTACAAACCTTAATCGTTTATACAATCACGACGATAATTAAATTATCTTTTTATAGATATGCAAATCTATATAATTTCGACGAACTTTTTTTTTTCAAAATTTTCGCCCAGAAAAATCACATGTGATTTGTAAAAATCACACGTGATTCGTAAAAATCACATGTGATTCGTAAAAATCATATGTAATTTGTAAAAATCAAATCATACGTGATTTGTAAAAATCAAATCATATGTGATTTTTACAAGCCACATGTCATTTTTACAAATCACATGTGATTTTTCTGGGCGGAAATTTTGACAAAAAAAAAAGTTTGTCGAAAGTACATATATTTGCATATCTATAGAAAGATAATTTAATTACCGTCGCGATGGTGTATTAATTTAGATGAAAAATGAATGGATAGAATTGGTTCATTAGTTTTATGACAAATATAAGTTATAGAAGAATGATAGGTCCACAAATAAATTCCTACAAAAAGAATCCACAAACTGATGTGACGGAGAGTGATTGGTTCAATGAGAGAGAGGGGAGAGAAACTCACAAATGACACGCCGCCACATCAATTTGTGGATTCTTTTTGTAGGAATTTATTTGTGGCCCTATCATTTCTCTAAGTTATATATTGATCTCAACTCTGCCTTTATGGTTCGTTTTCTTATAGACTTTATTACGTCTTTGACCACCAAAATAACTAAATCCAAGTAGGTAGCCAAAAATACCATTTCTTAAAATATGACCAACAATAAATAAATATATAAATAAATAAATAAAATAATGATGTTACCTAAGATATCATGTGCCATGTCACGAAATCGAAGATGACGATGACCCAACTCGGCATGATGTTCGAGGACAAGAGAAAGAAGGTTATACGAATAGAATGTCACGATTGCTCCGGTGACCAACGACAATACTCCTAAGGTCCATCCTAGTGACGCAAATGCAAATGGTAGACTTAACAATGATGGTGCTACTATGGACGTTGTCAAATGATATCCACAGTGCCACCATGACCCTGTAACGTGTTACATTTGGTTTCTTAGATATGTTAAAAACAAAATGTAGAATCTAAATCAATCACTTTTCTGTCGAAGACTAAGGGTGCGTTTGGTATGCCGCGAGGAATGACAATGGGAATGAGTTTGATAGTAGTGGTGGGTCCCTCAACTATGAAAGAATTCATTCCCCCCTCTCTAGCCATATATGGAATATGGAAAATATGTGACTTTCATAGTCATAGTGATGGGCCCAACAGTCTTAAACAAACACTTGCAATGACTATGAAAGTCATAGTTTCATTCCTTTATTAGCATACCAAACGTGCCCTAAAATGTAGAATATACATCAATCATTCTCTTTTAGTAGCATTTGTCAATGACGCAATGATCATTTAGGTAGTGGTGATTGAAAAAAGTGTCATAGTTTTTATTGTCTCTTTATAAATACTCCCTCTTTACTAAAAAAATATTCACTTATTTATGTTTGTCTCAAAATAAGTGTTTAGTTTTTATATATGAACAATAATTATGACGGTTTTCCTTACTTTTTCATTCTAATCAAAACTTGCATTAATTACTATTTTTTATTTCTAAATTAAATATGAGGGTAAAAATGACTTTTTATCAATCATATCATTATTAACATATCATAATTTTTTCATTTTTTGTTTGAACATTCGTTTTGGGACACAATGAGTAGTTAAGATTAGATATAATAGAAAGTGACCTGAATGAACATTTATGACACTAGCAACTGGAATAAAAAAATGATCGCAATAACTATAATTCTCTAAATATGTTTATTGGTATGTTTGAAATCAAGGGCGGACTCAAGGCTTTAAGTTATTAAGTGAATAAATTTTTAAGTATAAAGGAAAGATAATAAACTAAAATGTACGATTTTATTAAAACTCTTAAACTTATTAAGAAGACATTTATTCTTTTGATATATCAGTGAGCTAACTAAACAAGATATGTATATATGTGACACAAAATTTGGAAACCAAGTTCATCTCAAAAAAACCAAAATTATTTAGGGAAAATTGTCTAAAAATACGTTGAACTTGCCACTTTTTACTATTTTATGCTATGAACTTTTTTTTTTTCCTATTATATGCATAAACTTTCTTAATCATCCTATTGTATGCATAAACTTTCTTAATCACCCTATTGTATGCATCGTTAGTCCTAACTGAGTTAAAATATTTGCATCGTTAGTCCTCATTGACTATAGAGTTAAAATATTTGCAACGTTTGTACTCATTAAGTTAAAATATTTGCATCGTTAGTCCTCATTGACTATAGAGTTAAAATATTTGCAACGTATGTCCTCATTGAGTTAAAATATTTGCATCGTTAGTCCTCGTTAATTTAAAATATTTGCATCGCTAATCCTCATTGACCATTCTTACATTTTTATCAGTTTCATCCGTTTTTATACGTTTTCATCTCTCATGTTTTTATCAAATCTTTTGCCACACTTTTTTTTATCAAATATTTTGCTACATTTTTTATTCATTTTCATTTACGGTTTAGGGTTCAGGGTTTAAGGTTTAGGGTTTAGTGTTTAGGGCCTAAACCCTAAACCCTAAACCCTATAAAGTTAAAATATTTGCATCATTAGTACTCAGTAAGTTAAAATATTTGCATCGTTAGGCTCTAAACCCTAAACACTAAACACTAAACCATAAACCTTAAACGAAAATGAATAAAAAAATGTGGCAAAATATTTGATAAAAAAAAAGTGTGACAAAAGTTTTGATAAAAACATGATAGATGAAAACGTATAAAAATGGACGAAACTGATAAAAACGTAAGAATGCTCAATGAGGACTAATGTTGCAAATATTTTAATTCAATGAGGACTAACGATGCAAATATTTTAACTAAATGAGGACTAACGATGCAAATATTTTAACTCTATAGTCAATGAGGACTAACGATGCAAATATTTTAACTCAATGAGGACTAACGATGCAAATATTTTAACACTATAGTCAATGAGGACTAACGATGCGATTATTTGAACTCAATTAAGACTAACGATGCATACAATAGTGTGATTAAGAAAGTTTATGCATACAATAAGATGATTAAGAAAATATATGTATACAATAGGAAGAAAAAAAGTTCATAGCATACAATAGAAAAAAGTAGCAAGTTCGATGTATTTTTAGACAATTTTTCCAATTATTTAACGTAATTTACACTTCGGGTTCTGTAAACCTCCGGTAACCCTGTAGTTCCGCCCACGTTGAAATTTTTTGACAATAATATATCAACAAAATAGTAACACATGAGTCTAAAACTATAATCATGTGTGTTTTCAGTTATCCAACATTCCAACCAATTTTCAAGATTAAATACTCATGTTTAAAAATGTGATGCCACACGTAAAAAATTTGCACAAGCTTGTGTGGTACCACCGAACCAAATGTTTCATGATATATAACACATAGTTAGGTGAATGACCAAACTGAACACCATATCATACGAAAATGATGTGTTTAACTCGAAAGAACAAACAAATTCTAACAAAGTACAGTAACAAGAACACCTTTATATGATCATGGTAATCAATCAATAAGACATACATATTCATAAATTTCGACTTATTATTGTTTAAAAAACAAGAAGATTAAGAGGTCGTCAAAGTAGGATGTAATGATATGATGTACCTCTGGATTTGAGAACAAAAAGAGCACCAGCATCAAGTTGTTGTTGTGGTTTGTGATGGTCTGTAGTAGTGGAAAAAGCTTGAGCTTCATTGATACTTTCTACATGCACTGCTCCAATGGAGCTTGTCCCAATTGTGCCCATCTCTCTCTCTCAAGAGAGATGATGAGAGATTGAGAGAGATAAGAGATTGATGACTAAAATGGCACCCTAAATGCTAATTTTATTTTATTTTTATTATTATTATTTTTTTAAATTTAAATATAAAGCATACAAACAAACTAAGTGTCAACCTTCTCTATCATATCACTCATCATTATATAGTGACTTGCACAAAAGTATGGAATTTAAGTTATAGGCCAATTGTGTAAATAAAACAAATCCTACTTTTACGAATTTATCAATCAAGACATAAGGCTGGTGACGGAGATGATCGCGGTCACTACTGTCATATCAGCGCTACTCAGTGCTCATTACAATCTTTTTTATAGCCGCGCAAGTATAATAAAATGACCGCAGTCACCATAAAATACAACTTAAACACAAAAATACCTCACAAAAACAATTTAAAAACACACTCACACACAAACAAGAGAGGAGGACTCGGTCGAGTAAACGACCAAGTCTTAATTTTTATCATAAAAAGACGCGTATGGGGAACTGCTGATAGCGACGTGTTCTGGGGGCGACCGGCCACAAGATCGACCATCAATTACGGATGCAAAGTAAATTGCCATCATTAGAAGATAATCCAAAAGGTTGAAAAAGTAGGTTTGTTGCTTTACGTAATTTTATAAGCTTAATTTCTTGATTGGTAAATATTAAGTATGTTAGTTTATGTGATTAGTTATATTCTTTTGTTGATTATAAGCCCTGCAACTAAGTCAAATGACAACAACAAAACTGTTAGTTTTATGAACATAAATTAATAGTTATGTGTTAGGATCGAATTCGAGATCACGAGATTGCACATTTTACGTATGAAGAGTAAATGAATAATTATTTATAAATGTTATATATAATTATTAATAAACACAAAATGAGTAACGGCCGTTAGTATTTAACGGATAATGACTAACGACCGTTAGACGAAAATAAGGAAAGTTTATTGTGTGAATTATTGGAATGTCAAGAAGGTTCCGGAATCCCTTTAGGGATTTCAAACCAATCGGCCACACAAAGATGGGCACCTCCTTTGTGCCTTGAGCTCCAAGTAATCTCTTACTATATAAACAAACCCAAGGTTATTTGTTTTCTCATCTCTTGTACACATATACTTGGTGTTTTTTCTCTCCTTTTCTCCTTGCAAAACAAATCGAACAACCCTAAATCCTTAAGGGTTTCGAATTTTTTGAAGCTCAAATTGTTTTTGTGTTTTAATTACTTGCATAATCTTTTACTTGAATTAGTACGTGTGTTACAAGAACGTGATATAACCACACTATTTGTTATATCTTAGATTGAATAACAAAAAGGGAAGGGGTTATTCGTGTAATCCACATAAACCCTAATTAGGGTTCATAAGTTGAAGATTTGCTTTAATTGATTCTTGTTCGGGCTAGAATCACAACGGTACGTGTACTATTTATTATTGATTAATTAATTACATATTATTTGATCTTGTTATAACGCTTCCGCATGTGTTTACTTGATGTTTATTGTTTATATTTATGCATGTCATGTTATATAATTCATGTTGTGTGAGAGCTTAGCTAGATTACAACAACAAGGTAAATTTCATATTTTCATTACTAGCAGATCAACTGATGTAATGGAACTATGACAATTTGTAGTTTCTAAATTAGATACTTGTTAGAACATGTGTCAACATGATATCAAGAATACTTTAATTTGTATATTTATGAATTCTTGGAATGACATAAATTAATAAAGTAATCTAATGCTACTTCAATCTGAATATTTATGTGTTCTTGGAATGACATAAATAAATGAAGAAATAATGTTGTTTACATTATTGTTAAGTAATAAATTAACTTGAAATTACTATTGAAACCAAGAAATGAGTTACGTTATTGTACTCAGTGTCACGCGTAGATGACGTTGTGGATAATCGCAAGAGGTGATGATTGTCTCATACTTTGTCAAGATAGTATTGAGTACTTAGAGATTTGCATGGTTCACAAATTCTCTACACCGTTCTTCCAACAACAATGCAAGCTTAGGTAACAAATTTGAGTAATTCTACTTCATTTTCAAGATTGGTATATCGGGTTCCTTCATCATGTGGTCAAAATTGTTTGTGCTAGAGGTTGGTTAATTGGACAAAGACTTTAAAATTGTGATGTGATCTGTAATTCTCACATGATATTCTTAACCCAAACTAATGTTTGCCATAACCAAATCAGTCATGCCACATTCAACCTGTTACTGTCTCACGGTTTCTTCTTGGTTTTGTAAAATCCCGCGAAAGAACTTATTTCTCGGTTTAAACTATAGATTTGTAAAATCCCGTGATGATGGGCTATGTGCTCTTGACCATGGTCGGGTTAAAACCATTATCAAAGTTCAGCCATAACATCACAAATGGCTGGATTGAGGCATTGAATTGACAAGATGTGACTACGGGGTTAGTTCAGTATTATTTATTTGAGGCTGAAGTGAAATTTCATGGGTGCGTGTACTTAGTATCTGAAGATATCGAGGAGGTTGGATGAAGATTCTTCGAGATCCTTGTTCAAGCTTTCAATACAACGACAAGGACTTGGATATCTAGTTATTTTTTCTTTCTCTCTATTGCAAAATAACTATCACTTTAAGGAGTCACGTTGTAGTGCTCAGTGTCACACGAAGTTGTGGATATCCAAGAGGTGATGTACATCTTATACTTGATGGTTGGTTGGTTGAAGAGTATAGACTACTTAGGGATTCGATGTTGCACGAAGTCTCTACACCGCTCTTTGTCTCGCATTAGTACAAGTTTAAGTCACAAATTCGGGTCATATTACTTCGGTCTCAAGTTCATCATATTGGGTTTCTCTCCATCAGTAGTCACGACATATATCCGACAGAATGATAAAGGGGTTGGTAACGAGTTAGCAAGAGAGTAGAAGAAAAGAGAGAGATGACGTCTGTACACTTCAGTGCAGGCCTCATACTTCAACATTATGGCGTCTGCTGACAACACTTCAGGCCCCGCTCATCAATGAAAAGAAAGGTGTACGATTCAGTGCACTTTATCTTCAAAAGAAGAGGAATCTTCTTATTTATGGCCATTCTCATCAACAAGTTCATGCTCTTTCCGTGCTTATTATGTTTTCAAGTGGATCGGCGCATATTGGAGTATTCTATTATTCACTTATTCAACCAAAACTTGCATTCGACAGGCATATGCAATTTTTGAGGGGTGGAAAGGGTGAATAAACAACATGTCAGTCCTCAAGAACCGTCAAGTAGAGCTTCCACCGTTGATGGTATTCATATTCACTAATTCAATCATCAAAAATTGCAGTTGGCTGGCATATGCAATTTTTGAGGGGGGGGGGGGGGGGGAAGGGTGAATATTAATCTACATGTTGGATGATGATTGAGAAATGGTCATACGACTCCTGAATACGTCAGTTCAGGAGTCGTACAAACCATGGTTCTCTAACACTACATCTTCCTCTCTATTAAGGTGTTGAAGAACATGGTCATGGTATGCATGGTTCTCCAACACTACTTCTTCCTCTCTATCAAGGTGTTGAAGAACATGGTCATGGAATGCTAATCGACATCGTCTCACGGGCTGATTCAATCAGTAACAAAGGGTTTCTAGTCAATGCTTCATGTATACGCCATCAGGCTACATGTACACATAATGATGATGATTCTGATTAATCGTAACCATCATGGGGGAGAGAAATGTGTACACCAAGGACGCACAAAAGGTTCACGTGATCGGGCTTAATCGTGTATTCCGGTGTTGAAAAGCCGCAGAGATGATCAGTGGTTCAACTTGTCACCTTGGTATTAACGTTTCACTATTACGTCATGGTATGATTAATCGTAACCATCAGGGGAGAGAGAATGTGTACATCAAGGACGCACAACAGGTCTACGTGATCAGGGCTTAATATCCAAGGATGGATACATTCTATAGATGATCAGTGGTTCAACTTGTTACTTTGGTGTTATACTTAAGACTGAAGAAGGTCGAGTCGTCAGTCTATTCTTTATTCTCGGTTGGGTGTTACCGTCTCATGTGTGCGCTGCGGGCTGATGGGTTATATGTAAGGTTACTGGAAGGCATTTGGTGAGATGAAGATGGTTGGTATTTTGTTCCTCCATATTGGGCAATCTTGAAGTAGGTCGTGTCTACAGTCTTCTCTACATTCTCCGCTATGTGATTAGAAGACTAAAGACGGCATGTATTTGGTTATCAAAAGACCTCTTCATATTATGGGTGTTCGTCCAAAGTCTTCCTTCTATTGTGGGTGTTCATCAGAAAGGTTGTCAGGATTGGGGGAGAGCACTAATTAGGGGAGAGTGTAATGCCTGAATTAATCCCTGGATTAAATGTGCTCACGTTACTCTTCAGCATATCAAATGATGGTAGCGGAGAAAAGTCTGGAAGCTGAGGAGTAATGATTTTGGTGTGGTATCCTTTGTACATATCTTATACCAAAACGTAAATAGAAAAATATAAAACCTATAAAAAAAACCATAAAAATCTGAAAAATCATAAAAAATACAAAAATATTCTTCTCATGACATGTCTCTTGTGTAATCAATATTATGTACGTTTCTAGAAATGTCATTCAATAATGACACGGAATCATACATATGCTTGAGCAAGAGGTTTTCGGTTTCAAATAAAGTTTTTTTCTAAAACATGTCGTTCCTCAAAACATTCTTCAAAAATATGGCTTGCAGTTATTTCAGGCTGCAACCCGGTCTTAAAATTATGGTTTGTAGTCATTTCAAGCTACAACCCGCACTTCAAAAATATGGCTTGCTATTACTTCAGATAGCAACCCGCTTTTCAAAATGAGGAAAACACGTCGCCAAAAAGACGGTTGTTCCTTTTACCGGGTGATGTTCACCTGGGCATGGATTACTTTATATCCATGTTTCCTCGATCTAATGTACGCTTCAGTGCATTATTTCTTGATAAAGAAGAGAAATCTTCTTTTTATCGCCAAATACTTTCCCTTCTATGATTTTTCCGGAAAGTGTTTGTGCAAAACTTGGTGGTACCATGAGATTTTGATTGTAAATCAAATTGAACTTAAAAAGTTTGATAAAATTTTCACTCAATCAATGACTTTAACATTTTATGAAAATATTTTTAACATCCGTCATTGATTGAGGGGGAGAGTGATTTCTCAAAATTTTATGTATCATCAAAACTCCCCACACGTTGTACTATACAAATGCAACAATACTTGTGATGGTTATGTGTCAGAATGAGAAATTTTCAAAGAGTTTTCGTTAAAACTTCAAATCTTTTGTAAACTCATCGAATCTGGCACATAACAACCTCCCTCACAGTTTGAGGGGGAGCATGAAAAAAGTTCCTTTTATCAGAATCTATTAAAAAAATTGACCGCATTTCTCTCCTAAACGTTTTCTAAATTATTTAAATCAATTGAGATCAAAAATCTCGAAAGAATTGAAATTTTTGATCGGGGGAGAGAATGTGATTTAAATATGAAATCTGATAATCAAAAGTGATCTTTTAGACTCAATAATAGGCTCCCACATATGTGCTAAACTCTTTCGTATATCGATGCACATATTGAGGGGGAGCAAAGGCGTTTGTGGAAGCTATACCAAAGACCGACCAGTTATCTTTCTGCATGGAGTTATAAGGTTGGTTAAGGTTAGGTATGAGTTCCCATGATCCACCAGAACCAGAAGGATCTTCCCAGGGACAATCCATAGATAGATTAGAAGTCCTTAGGAATGATTGGATAAACGGAGAAAAGTGAGAAAGGGAAGAGTGCGGACTGAGATAGAGCTAGGACTGGAACAAACCCAACAAGGTTCTAGTGGTGAAGTCTCGGTAAGCACTGAAGGGGTTGAAGAATGAAAAAGAAATGAAATATGAAAGGGAGCCCTCCAAATATTCAACCTTAGGGCAGAAACCGGGTTCAATTCATAATCTACTGGCGGTTACTAAGGTAACACCGGTATTGAAGACAAGACGTCATGGACCCAGTGACGCACTGCACTAAACTTCCTAGCCACTCAAGTTCTCTTAAAAGAGCTTGTTTCAATCTCACGGGGAACCCTGTGCAATGTATGGACCGCTCATTGCGAGCTATGTTGATACCTAAAACAGGAGACACCTCCCCAGTCTCCAGGAGCGGATCAAAACGCACTATTGAGTCTAGAGCCAAAGAGATCATTCATAAATCTCAATAGGACACACATTCCAAATATGCTTATTGTTTCACACAATGTGGAAAATAAGATAAAATATTTAGAGTCCTACGCATTATCCTTGTGGTATTGCCAGAACATCCGAGTGATATGTAAATATTCACAATGAGGATGGAAATCCTTCTAGAGCGAACATCACTCAAGCTCTTGGTAGGTGACATGTGAGATCCACCTTGGATCAATGATCAAGTGACAACTGGAAAGCAACAATGGTGCGATTCATAATTGAATCAAACTTGTTCCAGGAAATGGATTGACGGATACTTTTGCTAAAACCTTTCAATGTGCTCACAACCTAACTTTCGAGCACATTGATTGTGTAAAATCTTTCAAACAAAAGTATTTTTGATGGAAATGTGATTCAAAGTATAAAAATCTCGTCGTGTCTCAAAAATGTTTATCATATGACACGCGAGTGATTTCTATAAATCAATTTCTCATCAATCCGTGAATATCTATTCACCGATTCACTCTATCGTGCTGTCTGCTTTGAGAAGTTCCGGTATGAGAACATGCTAAGTATGAAGATTCCGAAGTGGATTCTTTGGAAAATTCATTACTACAAGCTGGAAATTCCTGTCAAGGAGAGTCTTCTTTAAAAGAGACTCTACCTGATCACAGGTCGGTTTTCACAAAACCGGAGGGTAGTCTGTCCTCGCAGAACGAATGACAAAGCCATATTCGTTCTCTATCTTTATTGCTAACTGTTTTATTTCAGGGACACATATAAAGATGGCGTTGATGGCTCCAGTTTCCAGCAGAATCGGATCAATCCATACCTCATGCTCACACATCCTCCACACTATCAATGAAGATGAGAGACTTGCTACAACAAATGTTGAGAGACTACCAACAACGTTTCCGCAACTCTGATGAAAAAGTCTCCTGATCCACAACTCTAATGCAACGTCTCCAGATACAGAAGGGTGTGAGCATGATGGTCCTTAGTCACTAAATCACATGAAGGCAATACTACTATGGATGAGCTTTGAGATTTACTTTGGCTGATGATCTCAAAAAAGCTCAAAGATCACATATCTCAAAGATCACATATCTCAAAGGAACTCATATCACAAGTTCGCTTGCTTGAAGTACGAAGTGTGGTAAAAAGTGAAGAATCAGATCCTACGAGCTACAAAGACTAAAGAATGCTTAAAGACCAAAGAGCTTAATTTCAAAGGTGACCTCGCTTAGGGGGAGATTGTTAGGAATACAAATATTCCTGTAAAAGTCTCGGTAACCTGATTATTGTAATAGCATCAAGATAGCTCGTAGTTTGTTTATTAGTTAGTTAGATATTAGTTTAGTTTAAGTAACACCGTGGAAGAAGGACGGGTCTTTACCCTCTGTATGCCTGATCCACAGCCCGGGTGTGGGCGTTTTGTAGAGAACTATAAATACCCCTCTCCACATGTGGAGAGGGTTGGAACTTCTAATCATTCAAAAAAAAATTTTCACTTTCTCTCTCTAGAGTTCCCAACTCTCTATCTCTCTCTCTCTCTAAACTCTTACCATGGCTAATCTAATCTTCCATAACCCAAGACCACCCGAACCACATGAATCAACATATTTTATTGATCCTACACATAGAATAGCAAAAAATCTCAGATATTTGACTAATATGTTGAGGGCTATGAATTACAGGATTATTGTAAACCTGATAATTATTATGATACATTACCAAATATGAAATTGAGTAAAGTACACATGCTATGAGTGATTAAGATGCTGTCCATAAAGATAATCAATTTTAGAAACTTGGTTTATCTTAATAGTTAGACTAAAAAATGAAGATGCGTTTCTTCAAAGATAAGGTAACCCTTGTGGTTTAAATCTTTGTATAGAAATCATATGGACAATGTTGTACATGTATTTAATGCATGTCTTATGACAAGATTATTAATCACACTTAAGCAATTAACTGTGATTCAATATTCTATTCTAAATACATTAAATATATAAAGATTATGATTGTCATATTTAATTTCATTAATATGAAATTGACAATTGAATATCAAAACTTTTCTTGAGTGATTACTTGAGCGAGGACGATAAGTAATCAAAAGGAGTTTATGAATTCAGATAAATCTTTAGAAGTGTACAAAATGCAATAATTCATGGATGGATAAATGCATGCATCTAGAAGGTTACTCTTATGTTTAATTATTAAATCCATGTTTTGATTTATAATTAAAATAAGATAATTTCTAAATATTCCTAAAAGCTAGTGGAAGTATTATGTTTAATTTCCTAAATCATATATGTTGTTAAACATATAAAAAGTAATATTCCATATAAGTAAAATGTTAAGTCTTAGTTTGGAATGAAACTTTACTTGAAAGATTTAAAAAAATAAGACATACAACCTTGGAATGAATGTTTATTGTTGAAACATGTGCGGTAAATAAATCCAGTATAACATGATATATCATTTAGAAAGTTTAAATGGATATGTATAACATGAATAAAATCTAAGTATGACTCAAAGATTTTTCATGAACATCATGTTTTGTTATATCATGCTTGATTACAAGATGATTTGGCAATATTAATATCTAATTAAAAAGTTATTAGATAACTTGTGTAATATTCTAAAAGAATATGTTTGATTATAGAATCATATCCTAAGTCTGGAACAACTTCCAAATTCTATTGATGAACAATTGATCAATTGTTGTGCAAATTTTCATAGCCAACAAACTTGAAAGTTTGAAGGGCATCAAACATTACACAATAGATATTAATGTTTATGAAAAGTTTTAATAGCATACTGTTGTTTGCATACAATGATGGTAATGAAATTGAGATGACACTCAATACTAGTCATTGTAAGGATTTCATCCTTGGCTTTGGCCACCAAGGTAACCTTGGGGAGGTATCCTTGGAGAGGTCTCAGGTTTGAGTGTCACCATGGACCTTCAGGGTCCCCAAAAAATAGAAGCAGAAGTAGGGTTTATCCCCTAAGGAGAAAGGTTCGATGCTTGCATACTGCTCAATTGGATGTCACTGTGGGCTCGAATCACTACAAAAAAAAAAGTTTTGCTTACTAAGGGCATAGTTGCATTATATCTTGGATTGAATAACAAAAAGGTAAGGGGTTATTCGTGTAATCCACATAAACCCTAATTAGGGTTCATAAGTTGAAGATTTGCTTTAATTGATTCTTGTTCAGGCTAGAATCACAACGGTACGTTTACTATTTATTATTGATTAATTAATTACATATTATTTGATCTTGTTATAACGCTTCCGCATGTATTTACTTGATTTTTACTGTTTATATTTATGCATGTCATGTTATATAATTCAACAAAAGCTGTGTAAAGTGTTCACAAGATGAAAGTTCTACTCAGTAACACCTTAGTGCAATGTAGCTTAGCGCTATGACAAACCAAGGCTACCATGAAAGAATATTTGAGCTACTCAGACATTACTACTATCCTAATGCATCATAAGCATACAATTTAGACATACAACTATCAAACTCAATTCATCAAGAAATAACAAATTCACCCAGGACTACATTTCCTTCCCATTTTGCATCATCAACCTGTTGATAAAGCTACAACCTCTTATCAAACAGATTAAATGATACAACATTGAAAAGTCTCATCCTCTTCATATTGAAAGCAGAGAACAAATCCTATTAGGCGTCATCCACACTACTAAAATATACCATGGGCATACTACAAACATCCATTGGAAACCTTCATTTTGAGGTATTGACTACTGAACCATATAAAGCATAGCAAATTCCTAATTTAGCTGCCCCTTAATGAACCACCATTTCTCTGTAAAAGCATTAAACAATAAACACAGAAACCTAAACCATTACAACTTACTTGGTAAATCAGGCATTCTGGTCGTACAATGGAAGTTAATAAGGATGAGTCGTTAAACGGTAATGCATCACAAGAACCGCTTGTGAGTGATTCAATGGGAACAAAGGAAGTTGGTTCTACTCCTATAGTTGAGAAAATTGGGAAGCTTGAAAAGCTACTTATTGATGGGAAAGCTACTCTTGTGAATGATGATGGTCATCCTATTCAAAAGGTTGGTTATCCTAAGATATAGTACTTCTTCTGCTCCGTCTACCTCTTCTACTAAGAGGGCTAACCCATTTTCAAAGGTGGGTCAGATTATGGTTTCTGATAGTGATGATGATGAGGTTCTTAACACGTTCGACGAATCAGCAAATCTTTTTGGTGGTGGTCATGAGCGTGAAGAAGAGTTTGATGACTATGATGATTATCCGAAGAAAATTTATGATCTTCCAGGAAATTTGGATGCTATTAATGCCATGTATGGCTTTAATCTCCAAGCTCGTAGGAAGTAGTTTATATTTTTTTCAGAGTCTTTTGTTATCATATGGTTAGTGGTTTTATTTTCTTGTCTAGAAAATAGGAAATATCTTGTTATGTAAGCTTTTCGCCTATGTAACGGGCTGAGATATGGGATTCACCCATATCTGTTGTACTTAAATGCTTTTTGGAGTAATATATTTACCGGGTCGTTGACCTTTTACCCAAAAAAAATACTTGGTAAATCAGGCATTTCGTTGCATGATTTTTTCCTCATCCATTCAAGTATTCCCTCTTCTGTTCATTGCTTACATTCTCATACCCACCATATTTGTATTAAACTTCCTTACCATATTTGGCTATAACTTCCTCAATGATTTCATCCAATACAACTTTCAGCCAATCCTTTTCCGACAAATGATCAGCCTCAGTAAACAAAGCCTTGCCCTTATCATTTTCTCCCATAGTTAGTGATTGGGTTCGTTTTGATGGGTGTAGCGAATGGAAATTAGAGTTGGGTTGGTTTGGTTTAATTATGTGTTTTGGGGGAAATTAGGGTTGGTTGGGGGTTTTAATTAGTGTTTTAATTTGCGGGTTTTTATTGGTTGGGTTTTAATTCGGGTATAACCTGACTGAAAAAGCGCAAAAAAAAAGTAATAAAAAATAAAAAAATGAAGTTGTAATAAGCATCGTCCCTGTAGTTTAGAAGCAAAAATGGACATATTTTCCCCTCACGTGACAATCATGTGACTGGAGATAACGCCCAAAACTAATGGTCGTCCGGTCAAAGGACTGGTCAACTCAAAATGGACAACCGCAGGGATGATTGGTGTACCTTTTGAGAGTTAAGGACGAAAGTCACAACTTTGGGTAAACCACAAGGATGATTTTTGTAATTAACTCTAAAATGAACTTTGTTTGTTAAATCCTTGTAGTAACACATTCTAACAAAACCATCTTTGACCACAATTATACACTTATAATTGTCATATGTTATTAGGCGATAATGCAATAATTTAAAAGCATATAGATAAAATTGAAATACTACTAAACTAAATGTTTGATATACGTACCTACAAATTATATATAATTTAGGCTAAACATAGCAAACTATATTGTTAAAAAGATGATCAGATCAAACGTTAGCAAATAATTTATAAGTCTTGGCATCAAGACCTATTTGCCTTACTGCTGCAACTGCCGCCGTAACTCCTATTGCTGAGAAAACAACTGCTATGGTCGAGTTTAACCAAAACAAAGGGCTTCTCTTAGATGGCTTGAATGTAAGATTGAAGAACACCACAGGTAACACAAAGTCAAGTGGCATGAACCCGAATGCTCCAATCAACGCCATGATGTCTCCAAAAAATGGCAACATTGCTGCTATAGTTGTTGCTACGATCACGGATAGTGATCTTGAAATCAATCTTGGAATAACATTTCTGGCAGAGAATTCACCGCTATTTGGATCTGCAAATGCTCTTTCAAGAACTTCGTTTGTTGGTTGCAAGTAAACCTGTTAAAACAATTGAGAACTCAAAAAAAAGTAGCAACATTTTGTATCATTGGTTCAAAAAACTAAAACTTACAACTGCGACAGCTGAGAGTTGGAGTATGGTGAAGATGTTAGTCATCATAATGAACCATCTTGGAACCAAAGGCTTGCCATTATCGTCAATAAAATTGCTTAAAATAAGACCCGCAGATTCATTACCAAATGCCCAGTAACCAGAAACGGCAACACTAAAGAATGTTGCTATTACCACCGAGTAGCAAACACATAACCCCTTGAACATCTTACCCTTAACTGGTGGTGCAAGTGTTGCCTGCATACATGCACAAGAATTAGTCCAAACATATAAACTGGACAACTTGATCACCAAGACTCATCAGAAGAAGTGGCAAAATGTGCAGATTGAGAAACGGGTCAAATTTGTACGATATGGACCTCTTGTCGAAATTTTGTAGTTTTTCATAAAACAATGTACAAAAGTATATCGTTTTTGTTAATCATCAAAAACTTTCAATATAATTATTTCAAATGATCATACCATGGAAAGTATAGTTTGTGTGACATTTGATTTTTGAACCGTTTTCTTTTTAGCTAAACTTTTATTTACCAATTTGACCAGATGATCAGAATCTCACATAATGTGTCAAACTCTACTCATGCCCTTTAATAAAGAAAGGTTTACTTGTATTTCTGGAATGATCCCATTTCCATAAGTGGTAGCGATAATTGCCATGGCATTAAAAATCCCAAAAATTCGAGTTTCGTCATTGCTGCTCAAGGAGTAGTCCTTATGGGGTCCTTTTGATGAGTTTCCTGAAATGGAAACATTTAAAACTTTAGATGAGTTATTTATGTATGCTTATCATAAGCTAATCCAAAGTTGTTAAAGTTACCGATATAAATAGAAGCAGCAGTAGCACATGTGCTGTATAAAAGACATAGGACTAGAGAAATGAGGTTGATATGGCGAAGTGAATGAAACGATGGAATTTGCGCCAAAATCAGCATGAAAACCCCAAAGATGATGACAAATTCGTAAAGTTTCATCGTTCCATTTGGATTCCATAGTACGTATATCGCCTGCAAATTTTAATACACAAAAGTTATATTCTTATAAGGTTTGTTTCATCATACTACCTTAATCAAGATCTTTATTGTGCTTAAACACTCCTTTTAAATGTCAACACACATTAGTCCTAAGGTTAGAAATAGCAATACTTGGTTAAAGATAATTTCTCTGGTATTAAACATTGTTTACATGTTTTTCAAAGATATTAATATGTATTTACATTTTTTTCAAAGGTATTAATATGTATTTACATTTTTCCAATATATTCATTAAATGATATTAATTTGCATTTACATTTTCAAAATACTCAGAAGATCAAAATACAAAACTAACCTTGAGACATTGGCCACCTAAAAGGATGTTACCAACCACTGCACCATAGCACACCATAAATTGGATTGGGCCCACATAATATCTACCCCATCTTGGGCCTGTCAGTTATCAATTTGATTTCAGTGACCAACAAAAACACATTTTTGCTTCTTATTTGCTTTTTTATCTTGAAAAAGGAAAGTCAACAAAATACAAATGAGTTATATTCAAGGATGGATCTAAGATTTTTAGAGAGTGTTGTACAATTTTTTTTCCTATTATAAGTACAAAAATTCTCACAATTATTGTTTTTGAGCTAAGCTAAATTGCACTTTAAAAGAAATAACAAAAATACCGGGAGTTGCATATAACAAAAACGAAATTTTATGAAAAAAATTGCCCTTCACGACCCAAAATCGGGTGTCGACACCCGGTATCTTGTAGGTCCGTCCATGGTTATATTCATTTTATTAAAGAAAAACTAAACGATAAATGTTCCTGTTATGTGATAAACTTGTCTATGAAAATGGAATTAGCAACAAACATTATTAGAGAAGTTCAAAAAAAAAAAAAAAAAAACAAAACAAAACAAAACAAAAACAAAAACAAAAAAAAAAAAAAAAAAAATAAAATAAAATAAAAACAAAACAAAACAAACATTATTAGAGGAACCGAAAATATTGGAGATTACCACTTGGTAAAGATGATATTAATGAGTATTAAAACATGAAGGCAAGTACTAAAGTGAGGTCAGCTGGAACATTAAGCAAGTAATAAAACACAACTATTTTGAGCCAGACGCATTAATAAAATACAGCTGGACATGTCGTTTTGAATGTCGTCTTGTGCAAAGTGACAAAACATAAGAAAGCATGCATTAAAAATTAACACGTGTTTATTCCTTTTGCGTTTGATACATTTGGTTTTCTTGCACCTGAGGCGGTGGAACTACTCAACAAAATCCAACGAGTTATGAACATTAATTTTATGATACATAGATCCATGAATGTAGTTTTCAAAAAAGTTAGCTTTGCAATCCAAAAAGGGCTAGCGGTGCAGTTTGTTGCTCGTTTGCTTTCAACCACTACGTAAATTATATTTTAGTGAAATAAAATCTCTCTTAGTTTTATAGTTTACAAAGATTAATATCACGAAACAAAATTTCATCAAAGTTCCGTGATATTTCGAGACCACCTGATCGGGTGCAAAAAAAAATTGAACACTAATTCTAAAAACATATTTTGATGAACCGATGTATTTTAGATAACTTTAGAAAAAATCAATGTTTTTTTTTTTTCAAAAATTAACAATACATTGAAAAAATCCATGAAATACCCGGACACCCACAAAAACGTCTAACTCCGTCCCTGCTCGGGAGAAGAAAAAGAGATACTCCATAGTCCATCAGTCCCATATTAAGTGTCCAAATTGGAATATTTGGATATTCCAAATTAAGTGTCCATATTTTATTTCAACCAATAAGATAAGACTTTAGTTGGTAAAAATGATATTTGATTGGTGGAGAGTGTAGTTAGTTGAATTTTTTTAAACTTTGTACATAATGTAAGCGAACACTTAATATGGGATAGAAGGAGTAATAGATTATACGATACCTAACGTGTGCACTCTGAGCTTCTTACATTGTTTAAGTGTACTAGTATTATTGCTGCGTATTTATCATATTTGATGTTTTTGAAAATAAATATAAAATAATATTTTAAAAACTAGAATTATAGATGAAATAAATAAAGACACGTCAACGTTACATTGCCTTCATGGGGTTCGTTTTCTTATACTCCGTAATAGACTTTATTACGTTTTTGATCACCAAAATAACTAAAATCCAAATAGGTTGTCAAAAAAAATAATCATTTTTTGAAATATAAACTACTTAAAAAAGAAAGATGTTACCTAAGATATCATATGCCATGTCACGAAATCGAAGATGTCGATGACCCAACTCGGCATGATGTTCAAGGACTAGAGAAAGAAGGTTGTACGAATAGAATGTCACAATTGCTCCGATCACCAACGACAATACTCCGGCAGTCCATCCTAGTGACGCAAATGCAAATGGTAGACTTAACAACGGTGGTGCTACTATGGACGTTGTCAAATGATATCCACTGTGCCACCATGACCCTGTAACGGTTATATTTGGTTTCTTAGATATGTTAAAAATAAAAGAAATGATTAGCATGCCTAAAATTTGTGTCTAAACTCAGGCCTAAATCTACACGTAAATCATTTATTGATGCTAAGCTGTGACCTACTTTTCTCACAAACCAATCAACTAATAACATGCATGCTTAGACATAAATTTAGGCATACATTTAGTCATTCCAATTATTTCTAAAAAAACAAAATGTAGAATCTAGATCAATCACTTTTCGACAACTAAAATGTAGAATATGCATCAATCATTCGCATTAAAGTTAACTTTTTAACACTAATAGTATATTTTTTAACATTAAAGTTTTTGGTTTATGTAAATGGACTTCCAATTTTATCAAACAATGATATTTTCATTTCTTATCCTTGGTCATACCTATTTTTATTTACAATTATCTTTGTAACTATGCAAAAAGATGATGATATGCCTTTCAATTTATTTTGGAAGGGCAAATTATTAACTCAGATTTATGCGACTTAACAAGGGTATCATTCACCCTGTGATTGTTTCCAAACCCCTTCCTTTCCGTCGCAACTCTTAATATGTTTGTGCAGTAAGATTTGAACCTATACATTTTTGAGGACATCAGAATGTTTGATCACTAGACCAACTTATTGGTGATTTATCTTCATGTACAACCTTTGAACTTTTTTCAAAAAATATAAAAAATAGCAACGAACTTTTTTCAAAGTTCTGACTTGATACTTGAACTATAAAAAATTTCATATGATGTTTGAATATGCATATTTTTTTGTGTTGTCATGTTAAAATAGTGACACGTGTCAGTGTTTCTAATATGACAACACATCAAAGTATGCATATTAGAATACTTTAAGAAAATTTGCTGCATTTAATGATACTTCTTATAATTCACGTATCAAAACAAGACTTTCAAAAAATTCGTCGTTAGTTTTTAACCTAAACCTTTGAAGTTGATATTACTTTGCATATACTTTTTTTTTTAACTTAAACTTATCCTATAATAGATCAGTAGTCTATAGTTGTTTTTTAACGGCAAAACATTGTAAATAAAATAATAAAATATATAATTAAGTGAAATCAAGATAATCTTTTATAATTAATAAAAGATTTGATTGTGTGTATAGGAGATTTTGTATTAAAAAGGTGTTACTTAGGAGTACCCTAAACTAAACATAAACATAAGCATAAACACTGTGTGGATGGTGGTGTAATCATTATGAAGAATAGCTAAGTCACATGATGTTCTACAAATCAAACCTTGTTTATCTGTCTTTGATGCTTTATTTTAAATATACTATCATTATACCACGTTTTATGCCACATGCACAGGAGTCTTTTTTACTAACATGAAGTTATACATCGACCCTACTCATAAATTTATATTTTAGTATAATTTGTTCCCAGTTTCTCACTACCCAAAACACAATAAAGACATATAAATACGTGGTCGGTGTGTAACGTGTCCACTCTTTGAAATAATCATGGATCTTATGGAAAGTGACCCGAATGAACATTTTATGCCACTAGCAACAATATAACAAAAAATAAAAATAAAAATAAAAAATGATAACTATAATTCTAGCAACTAGCAACTAGCAACTAGCAACTATAATTCTATAAATATGTTTATGAGTATGTTTGAAATATTTGACAATAATATATCAACAAAATATGTTTGTTTTCAGTTATCCAACCAATTTTCAAGATTAAATACTCATGTTTAAAAATGTGATGCCACACGTAAAAAAGAATAGCACAAGCTTGTGTGGTACCACCGAACTAAATGTTTCAAAATATTAACACATAGTTAGGTGAATGACCAAACTGAAACACCATATCATACGAAAATGATGTGTTTAACTCGAAAGAACGAAACAAATCCTAAAAAGAACACCTTATATGATCATGGCAATCAATCAATAAGACATATATTCATAAATTTCAACATATTATCGTTTAAAAAACAAGTAGATTAAGATTTAAGATCACAACAATAACAACAATACTCAATCTCGCTAGAGCGAAGTACGGAGTATGAAGGAAGTGAGATGTAGACGGTCACACCTCTACCCGAGGGTAAATGATCACTGCTTTCAGAAAGATCTCCGGAAAATATGTGTGCAAGCAAACAGAAAATATGCAAGGTGAAGACGTCATAGTTGGATGTAATATTGATGTACCTTTGGATTTGAGAACAAAAAGAGCACCAGCATCAAGTTGTTGCTCTTGTTTGTGATGGTTTGTTGTTGTGGAAAAAGCTTGAGCTTCTTTGATACTTTCTTCATGCACTGCTCCAATGGAGCTTGTGCCAATTGTGCCCATCTCTCTCAAGAGAGAGATATGATAAGAGAGATAAGAGATATATTGATGACTAAAGTGGCACCCTAAATGCTACGATTTGTTTTTTAAAAATATATAGCATACAAACAAACTAAGTGTCAACCTTCTCTATCATATCACACATCATTATATAGCGACTTGGACAAAAGTTTGGAATTTAAGTTATAGGCCAATTTTGTAAATAAACAATTCCTACTTTTACGGATTTGTCAATCAAGACATAAGTAAATTGCTATGATTAGTAGATAATATATCCAAAAGGGTGAAAAAGTAGGGTTGTTGCTTTACGTAAATTTATAAGTTTACAACATTTCTTGATTGGTAAATATCAAGTATGTTAGTTCATGCGATTAGTCACATTCTTTTGTTGATTATAAGCCCGTTTAGTTGATCAAATGGACACTCCTTTAGTATCTAACGGCGTTTAGTCCGCAAGATATCCCATACAACAAGAAACATCTCTAGTGAATGACCGTGCTTGCCTCCCGGAATGGGGGAGTTTCCGTGCGTGGTTTGGGGAGGGGGCACGTACTCCTCATGATCGAGCTCATGCATGGCTTAGTGTTTAGTGAGACTCGAGTGTCGATAATACCATCCTTCATATGCGTACAATGTATCATAACTCTTTAATTAGCACAATTATGTAAATTTAAGAAAAACAAAGTTGATTTGAAAACATGAGAATTTCTAATTATGGCAAGTGTTATTTATCTTTCTTTCTAGTGTTTATGGAATTCACATAAACACTTGTGCTAACACAAATGCCTATCATGGTCATGAATGTTGGTCATATCACTTGTGTCGACAAATGCCTATCATGGTCATGAATGTTGGTCATATCACTTGTGTCGAATTTATTTCTTCAGACTATGAAAGAAAGTTACCTGCGTTTATTACAATAATTTTCAAGTACTGAAAATGACATTTTTATCTATGACTACACAAGGGGCAATAATTTTCAAGTAGACGAGATAGCGAGTACGAAAACTTAAGATGAGAAGGATGAAAAATAACTATAATCACATATGTGAAACGCATCAACTTGAATTAGATGCATCTCAAATATTCGAAGTGATTTTGAAATAAAAACAATGCAAAGTATTACTAGCAACAAATGTGACAATCGGGGGGAGGAGACGAAAAATGCATAAGATTCGACTAACTTGATGAAATGCATTTAATATATGTAAATCCATTTAATTTTTAACTTAAAATATATTAAGGTACATCTAAAATATTAGAGGTGTATCTAATTCAAATCGATGCATCTTTAATATGTGATAACAGGTATTACTTATCATTTTTATTTATTATTATTTTTCCTCATTTAATCCTAGCTCTAGCTCATATGTTAACACTCCTAGGTTTATACGGCTAGACCATGAAAACAAATCTTGTTCTCTTTTATTTTTGTCTAAGCAAAAACTGCATGATAATATCTAATTTCAATGTAATAAGGTGATAAATTATTTTAATTTTAAACATGATAAGTGGTAGGACCATGATATACACTTATCGAAGATCAAGATGAATCTTTTATTGGTGCATATATCATTTCATCGTACAAATAATCAAACCTTAGATCCTTAATTAAACTCCACTAATGATAATTGTTTTATTATACCGATCAGGCTGCGTGTCTATTGTCGTCTATCCCATCATCTTCTCACAATTTCCATATAACCGCCATCTATTGTCGTCTATCCCATCAAAAAAACAATAGCATAAACGAACAAAATAAATTTCAATCTCAGTATGCTTCGCGCGTTAAAGGTGTACAGGATTAGAAGATAGATAAAAGATTACACACTAACATTATCACAATAGACAAGCATAGCAGAAGACAACAACGTGTGAAGCTCACGTAAAAGATTACACAACCAACAAGTCTCAGCAACTGCATTTGCAACACCATGATACTCATCCACAGTACTGAAAGGAGAAAGTGTAACCTGACGCTTAGAGGACCATGAGAGAAGATTGTTGCCAAAAAACACACAATACCCGGAAGTAAACCGCCTAGTAGTACGACAACCAGCCCAATGAGCATCAAATATGGAACCAATGAAGATGCCGAAGCATAAAACAACTGTAAACCATAGCCTATGGTACCACGAACATAGCGTAAAATCTGTTTCAAAGAGGAAAAATGAGGCTCCCACAGATCATACATAAATAAATACACCTGTTGTACGACATAAGAAATATCTAGATGAGTACTAAAAGTAAGATACTGCAGATCACCTGCAAGACTGCGATACAAAGTAAGATCCTCAATTAGATCACCATCAGCACCCAACTTAGAATCAATATCAACCTGATTATGGATTAGAGTTGCGCATGTGCGCACGCTCAAGAACATCATAAGCAAATTATATATAGCCATAACAAAGAGGCTTAACCCTAATCAAATGCAAACGATAGGCCGAACCCATAAAATAATCCAAAACAATCCTTAAACATGCTAAAAATTAATAATTTTATATCTTTAGACAATAAAAACACACGAATTCATCTTTAAACAAATTTAAAGGGCGTGATGGTCCATATAAAGATAAGTAGGAGCTTTAGTTAGCGGTTGGAAACTAGTTGGACCATTGTTTAATGAAATGTTTTTTTGTCAAAACAATAAATTCTATGAGATAAAGTTTTGGCATAATTCACATTTACACCTGTGGTACTATTAGAACAACAACCCTTCTGCTACAATTTAAAACCCCAATTACTTTGCTCCAGGACAATCTTTAACTTTGCATTGTACGAAACTTGTCATGTTAACGGCAATTTATAAACCCCATTTACTTTGCTCCAGGGGGTGTTGTTAACCGGGCGGGCTCTATGCCCTTAGCCCACTGCCACCTACCCCTAGCCCACTGCCATGGTCAAAATATGCGGCTATATATATATATATATATTTTTTATTTTTTTTGTTTTTTTTATTTTTATTTTTTTGTAATAAATGTTATAAAAGTTTTTTAAAAAAAGTATTTTGTTAAAAATAATAAAAGTTGAAATTTTTTTGTAAATAAAATAAAAGTTGTAAATTTTAATATAATTTTGTAATTTAAAAAAAAAAAGTTGTAATTTTTTTTTTTTTTTTTTTTTTTTTTTTTTTTTTTTTGTAATAAATGTTATAAAAGATTTTTAAAAAAAGTATTTTGTTAAAAATAATAAAAGTTGTAAATTTTTAATATAATTTTGTAATTTTTTTTGTAACAGCCAAGTGCCCGGCTCCATGATCTTTTAAATGATTTGAATAAAAGTTGAAATTTTTTTGTAAAAAAAATAAAAGTTGTAAATTTTTAATATAATTTTGTAATTAAAAAAAATTGTAATTTTTTTTTTTTTTTTTTTTTTTTTTTTTTTTTTTTGTAATAAATGTTATAAAAGTTTAAAAAAAAAGTATTTTGTTAAAAATAATAAAAGTTGAAATTTTTTTGGTAACGTTTGTTGTCATAGTCGTTTAATGTGGTAACGTTTAACATGCTATTTGTTGTTGTTATTAATTAAATAAAAACGCATTGGACGTTAATTATATAAACGTAACAAATAAACACAAAAAAAATATTACAAAAAATATATACTATACCAAAACATTATACATATACAAAACATTATTAAACACAAATATACCAAACATTATACATATACATTATATTATTATACATATACATATACTCCTTTCTATTTAAAAAAAAAAAAAAAAAAAAAAAAAAAAAAAAAAAAAAAAAAAAAAGAACGACAAAACAAGTAAAAAAAAAGTGAGCTAAAGTTTTAGAGAGGGTTTGGTTAATAGAAATAGGGCCCGTGAGAATAACGTACCCCTGCTCCAGGACAATCTTTAACTTTGCATTGTATTACGAAACTTGTCATGATAACAGGGATGCCGACTCAAATTTTGATAAACCTTAATCAAATGGTTGATAAGCGAGACACCACTAAAGGCAATAAAACCCTAATAAAAGACCCACTTCTATAAATAATCAAATAATAATAGTTGATTTATAACGTGTACAAAAACGAAAGTATAATAGAAAACGACATTTAATAACCTTAAACTTTTCGAAATAACAAAAACGAAAAACCTGGAATTTGTGTGAAACATCTCCGATGCGGCACCCTCATTATCATGGGGCGGCGCAGTTATTGGAATACTCTTAAATTAGGTGCCCCAAAACTTTGGGGGCCAAAGTATTGGTGATGCGGCGCTTAGGGAAGTTTAGGGGCAAATCATCACCCGTTTCTTGGTCTTGTTTCGTTTTGAATGTCTCTATATAACTTCTAGTATTTTTCGCACGCTCATCACTCAGTCCTTGTACTCATCCCATGTGTAGTAAAGTAACAAAGCTAGTATAATGAAAGAATGGCATTTAAACATAAGTTGTGATCGTTTTTAAAAGTAAAATCATGACCGAATTTTTGGTTTCTTATTATCTATTAACGAAGTCTTAATTTGCAACAACTTCCTAACCTCATTGATCTCTTGTTTGATTCTAAGACGCATAAAGTAAGCAAAACGTGATGTGTAGATCACGTCATTACTAATAACGACGGTCTTTCTATCAATGAGTATTTGTCATAGACTCATAGCGTTAATTATACAAGCGAGATGGTGAGATTTATACCATCAACCAGTAATAATCTTTGGGTCTAAGAGCATCGAGCGTCATGACGAAAACCCTTGCCAAATTCTAGCTGGCACCCCGTTGGTTCTCGTCAAATGCCCACCACCATACCGCTGAAGCTCGCCGCCATCCACTTCGTCGGGAATTCAACGAAGATAAAGACAAAAAATATTTCATTTTTCTTGTCTTTTTTTTTTTTTTTTTTTCATTTGTTATTTGTGTTTGAGTGTGTGCGTTTGTGTGCGTGAATAAGTGTGCGCAGTGTGTGAAGAAGATTTTTTTTAATTGTATTTTAAACTTGTTTTAGTGCGCACACGTTTGGTCTTGGTGTAACTTTTTTATAACAGTTAAAAGTGTTTTTTTTTTCTTTAATTTATTTTTTATAAAAAAAATGTTATTTGTAGTTTTAATTGAATGAATAAATTTAGTTTGTTCGAGAAAAAAAAAAACAAAATAAAATTTGAGGGTCTTTTGAAGTATGAGTGTTGAAATAATGTGGCACCTCATGAGGCCAAATGGTTAGCTAAATCTCTTCATGATACTGAATGCTATAAGGCCGGTAAAAGACAAATAACAAATGCATGACATACACGTAGTTATATATATAGTTCGGTTAGAAATTAGATATACGAGTGAAAAAATCGTTTATCTAATATGAAGTCATGTTACGTCATTGGAGTAACATGTTTGCAAAATAATATTGACTACAATAATTGATGTCCAGTTATAATTCTTGGAGGTTGTTGGATACATATTCAAAGCACTTACAGAGTATTAATTTGGAGGAAAATAATTTGATTCTTTTTTACTAATTTTCTTTATATATAGATCTTTTACTTATTGATAAAATAACAAAGACATTATATATCGTAAAGCTTGAACAATTTGTTTTTTATACATGTAATTGTGGCCGCTTACATCTGAGTTAAAAAAACTCGTCCTCATAAAATAACCTGAACAAAGAAAACCTCATCCGTTATCCGTTTACCTTATATGTAAGTATACATATAATAAAAAAATTAGCTGGTTAACATGTATTTATGGTATGCTTTAATTCCATTTTGTAATACATCTATATTGTCTAAAATGGTGATTTGTTTAGATGTTTAGATATCTCTTCGAGTATCTCAAGTGTTAGCAAAAATTCTAACACACTTTATAAGGGGGAGTTTTGGTTCATAAAGTGGAACGACGGTGGATATAGGTATGAGTATAGGAACATGTTTGTAAACCCGCTACCTTGGGCGCGGTTTCAAAAATGCCTCGTTTTAAGAGTTTAATCCCCAGTTTCAAATACCTATATTACTCGAAAATCATGGTTATCCCAAAAGCAACTACAATGAAAATAAAAGTTGTTCATTAGTATTTATAAATGCATGTCTAAGTATACTATAATTTGAATTTTTCATAATAGTTAAGCTTTTCGTGAGTTAAGGGGCTTTATTCGTAGTTTCGCATCAGGCCATCTAAATCAATGAAACGGCCATGCATCAAACCAAACGCCTCCTAAACTATGCAATATTATTATACCAAAGAAATGTAAGGGGAAAAAAAAAAATATATATATATATATATATATATATATATATATATATATATATATATATATATATATATATATATATATATATATATATATATATATATATATCTTGAGGCCAACACTTGCTTGAATGGAAAAAACAAAAGGATCATAACTTCATAAGTCCACAAACACAAATAGGAACAAAACATGTATGTGCATATAGCTAATGTATAAAAACTGGAGGCCCATAAACTAATGGGTCATAGCCCATATGACTTGCTATTTTTCATCTGATTTATTTGTACTTCATTGAGATCGATTAACTTTTCTTATACTTTGAAGACTTCTAGGGTTTAGCAGCAAAACGTGGTTGATTTGTGAGGGTAATACACTTTATTTTTATTGTTTCTTGTGTTAAGTAGCTGAAAGCATTAAATAATTTACTACATATTGTTATGGAAAAGTTTGTTCCTGACATCCTTGAGCGGATACTCGTAACATTGGATATGAGGGATCTCATTCGATGCAAAAGCGTGTGCAAGTCATGGCATTCTTTCATATCTAGTGACGATTTCGTTAAAGCTCATTTGAAACATAGTTACAACAATGATCGCAATAATAATAACTTCGGGGTTAGGAGGATCGTTATGTCTGACTATGACAGTTACACTCGTCGTCCTATAGCTGGTTATAGCTTGTATTCCTTAATCAAAGAATATAATATTGTTGGTTCTTCTAATGGCCTCGTATGCATCTCTTCTTCCTATGCTCGAGTTTTATTAGCCAATCCCTCTACTAGAGAGTTCAGAATACTACCAAATCCCAACATTGAAGACATTCCAGGGTGTCATTCATTTTTCGGTTTTGGTTATGATTCATCTTCAGATGATTACAAGGTTGTAATAGGAAACTCGAAAAGTGTCCAAGTTTTAAGTCTAAAAACAAATGTTTGGAGGTCTCTTGGAAAGCTAGAGTGTCAGCATCTCTATACCAAGTGTGTTGGTATCTTGTGCAACGGGGCCATTCACTGGTTAATGAAAGAACCTAAACATAGATATACCATCAAGTGTGTGATTATTTCTTTTGATTTATCCACAGAGGAATTTAGAGAAATCCCCCAACCTGATTATGATGCAAAATATGAAGTAACTGTATCTTCCTACCTTGGGATTATCGATGAATGTCTGTGCATATGTCAACCGTTCCGTATTCATTGTCCTAGATGGGTCATGAAAAGCTACAATGTGCAAGAGTCTTGGACGCACTTGCCGTCTTATGATGATGTTCCTCATGATCAGAAGGTTAATGATGCTATACAAACCTTAGTAGAACAACTCAAGGATGACTGCATTCCGAGTTACTTTACAAGTCATGATATGGTTCAGTTAAGATGTATGAACCAAGATGTGTGCGCCCCTATTTATGTGCGTAGTCTTGTATCCCCCCATGTTTGCAAGAGGCTCAAGAGAAAGAGGGCGGCAAAAAATAACCCTAAGGTGATTTCTGAATATATATCATCAACCATCTCATCTTCCTTTCTCTTATATATTGCATACATAGTATAGACTAATTGTTATTTAATCAGTTTTGTTTAAGTTATGACGATCAAGCTTTTGGTTAGCCCATAAGATGTTCTATAGATTATATATAACGCATTATTAGTGTTTTATTTAGAAGTACTCACATCTTTTCGGTATTTAATTCATGTGGTTTGGAGAAGGTCGAAGGTTAATAAACACCTAATTCTTATTCTATATGTTGGTTTCTATAAGTAACTTTCTGTTAAATCTAGAGATTGGTAAAAGTGCCCTCGAGTCTCATTCTCATTTGTTTTTATGCAAGCTTTGTGCTAGTGTATATTGGTTTGAATACTTAACTGATCCCATATATTAGCAACTTGGGATAAAAAAAACCAGGTAAAGTCCTGTTATTAGTTGGATCACGCATTTGTACTTAAAACTCCTAGTAAATTTAAGGCTTATTAGTTGTCAAAACTCAAAAGTACAGGTGTTGCTTTATGTGTTTGAGAAGCTTGTTACTCTTTTTAACTTCACTTGAGAGTTGAGACTGGAAGGAACTTTTTATTTCTATAGCTTGTAGTTTACTACCCTTTTATTTTAATGTTTGTGGTGAAAACAAAATTTTTCATTGATGCTTTTTAGCTTTTACTCTGTGCGTGATATAATTTTTACCCACTTTAGTCTCCATTTTGATTTTTCAGATGATTAAGGGAGTTCCGAGTTTGATGTCATTGGACTCAAGATGACGTTGAATTGCATACAACTGTACGGTCTTTTCTAGTTTTTCAGGACCCTGGTTTATAGATCAATGCTTATTTAGTGTTTTTGTGTTTGAAGAGATTTTTATTTTGATAGATTTCTAGTAATTCCTTTATAATGTGTGCCGGATGATTTCTAGAAGTATTCGGGACTGATGCTTGATGCGATTCATAATTTATACCAATCCATTTTTATTTTTATTTTATTTTCTACGATCCTAGTTACGGTTTCATTTTTGAGTCTCAATGAGGTCACGTATGTTGAAACTAACATCTTTGGTCCAACGGAGCACTTTGTTGGCATGAGATTTTTCTACGCCAAAAGCGTTTACTGAGTTGTCCTCTAGCACTTTATTGGTATGAGACTTTTCTAGGAAAAAGTGTGTACTGAGTTGGTCCTCTAGCACTTTGTTGGTATGAGATTTATCTACGCCAAAAGCGTTTATTGAGTTGGTTCTCTTGTTTTCAGCTTACAACTTTAGAAGTGATGCGACTACATTTGTTGAACAAACATTAGATGCTGTTAGTTCTACTATTCATTTAGCATTTTAATTTCTTAGAAGTATTAAAACTAGTTGAAGATCTCAATACCTTCATCTTAGCTTGTGAAGCTTTATAGTGACATTTTTTTCTTTTTTTATTCAGTTTTAACCCTATGTTTCCGGTTACAAACATATAAGGCACAAATGTACCTAAATGGCGTAATCTATTATGCTGGATTAGCTATTCCAATACAGAATTATTGATTAATAAGCTGAATAGATATGTTTTAGATGGTCACTCTATTTTTACCCTTTTCCCTTAGTTATGTTTACAGAATAAAATCAATAACGAATTTGTCAATAGCGTTATACAAGCGAGATGGTGAGATTTAAGGGTGCGTTTGGTATGAATACATGAATCACAATTGGTATCGGTTTTGGTATAAGATGAGTCCTTCACCTATGATAGATTCATACATCTCCTATTGAACTCATATGGAGAGTATGGACAATATCCATATTTCATTCCCATATAATGTAGGCCTCTCATCTTAACCAAACACTTAAGGGTGCGTTTGGTATGCCGGCATGAATCACAATGGGAATGATTTTGATAGTAGTAGTGAGCCCTTCGGTATGAAAGATTCATACCTTACCCTTTTGAGGTATATGGAGTATGGAACATTTCTATCATTCATTACCATAGTAGTCGGCCCTTTCATCTTAAACAAACACCTTTAATCACTTTCATAGTCATAGTCTCATTACCATAGTGGGATACCAAACGCACCCTTAGAATCATTACCACTATGATTCCCTCATTCTCATAGAGGATACCAAGCGCACCCTTACTATCAACTAATAATCTTTGGGTCTAAGGCCACTAAATGACAAATGTATATTATACTGTATACAGTTTGGTTAGAAAGTAGTTTAACCTCAATTAATCATGATGGCCTTCACTTTAGTTTCTTCGGAAAAATGATTTTTCGCCTTTACTTTGGACAAAAGAAAAGGGTCATATTGGATTCAAGCTAACAAAAAAATGTTTCCTAGTGCAACCCTTTTGTTTAGATCAATCTATTTACTCCAATCAAAATAGATATGCCAGTAAAAAAATCGTTTATATCCAATATGAAGTCATGTTACGTCATTGGAGTAACATGTTTGCAAAATATTCCGTAATATTGACTACAATAACTGATGTCCAGTTATAAGGAGAGGAAAATAATTTGATTCTTCATATTTGCTATTACTTTTCTTTATAGATCTTTTACTTATTGATAAAATAACAATGACATTAAATATCGTAAAGCTTGAACAATTTGGTTTTTTTATACATGTAACTATGTAAGTGTGGTCGTGTACATCTGTATCCCGAATAACCTGAACAAAGAAAACCTCACCCGTTTACCTTATATGTAAGTGTACATATAATAAAAAATTACTGTAGTTGGTTAACATGTATTTATGCTATGCTTTAGTTCCATTTGGTAATACATTTACATTGCTAAAATGGTGATTTGTTTAGACTTTAGATGTTTAGATATCTCTTCGAACATCTCAAGTGTTAGCACAAATTTTACGCACTTTATAAGGGGGTGTTTGTTTCATAAATTGGAGTGACGGTGGATATAGGTATGGGTACGGGAAAAGTTTGTAAACTCATTACCTTGGGCGTGCACGGTTTCGAAAATGCCTCTTTTTAAGAGTTTAATACCCAGTTTCAAATACCTATATCACTCGGAAACCATGGTTATCCCAAAAGCAACTACAATGAAAATAAAAGTTGTTCCTTCATACGTATACCATCAAACCAAAGACCTCCTAAACTATGCTATAGTATTATACCAAAGAAGGGGGGGGGGGGGGGGGGGGGGGGGGGTGGAAATCCTTGAGGCCAACACTCGAATGGAAAAACAAAAGGATCATAACTTCATAAGTCCACAGTCCACACACAAATAGGAACAAAACATGTATGTGAATATAGCTAACGTATAAAAACTGGAGGCCCATAAACTAATGGGCCATATTGCTTGCTATTTTTCATCTGATTTATTTGTACTGTATTGAGATCGATTAACTTTTCTTGTACTTCGAAGACTTCTAGGGTTTAGCAGCAAAACGTGGTTGATTTGTGAGGGTAATACACTTTATTTTTATTGTTTCTTGTGTTAAGTAGCTGAAAGCATTAAATAATTTACTATATATTGTTATGGAAAAGTTTGTTCCTGACATCCTTGAGCGAATACTCGTAACATTGGATATGAGGGATCTCATTCGATGCAAAAGCGTGTGCAAGTCATGGCATTCTTTCATATCTAGTGACGATTTCGTTAAAGCTCATTTGAAACATAGTTACAACGATGATCACAATAATAATAACTTCGGGGTTAGGAGGATCGTTATGTCTGACTATGACAGTTACACTCGTCGTCCTATAGCTGGTTATAGCTTGTATTCCTTAATCAAAGAATATAATATTGTTGGTTCTTCTAATGGCCTCGTATGCATCTCTTCTTCCTATGCTCGAGTTTTATTAGCCAATCCCTCTACTAGAGAGTTCAGAATACTACCACATCCCAACATTGAAGACATTCCAGGGTGTCATTCATTTTTCGGTTTTGGTTATGATTCATCTTCAGATGATTACAAGGTTGTAATAGGAAACTCGAAAAGTGTCCAAGTTTTAAGTCTAAAAACAAATGTTTGGAGGTCTCTTGGAAAGCTAGAGTGTCCGCATCTCTATACCAAGTGTGTTGGTATCTTGTGCAACGGGGCCATTCACTGGTTAATGAAAGAACCTAAAGATAGATATACCATCAAGTGTGTGATTATTTCTTTTGATTTATCCACAGAGGAATTTAGAGAAATCCCCCAACCTGATTATGATGCAAAATATGAAGTAACTGCATCTTCCTACCTTGGGATTATCGATGAATGTCTGTGCATATGTCATCCGTTCCGTATTCATTGTCCTAGATGGGTCATGAAAAGCTACAATGTGAAAGAGTCTTGGACGCTCTTGCCGTCTTATGATGATGTTCCTCATGATCAGAAGGTTAATGATGCTATACAAACCTTAGAACAACTCAAGGATGACTACATTCCGAGTTTCTTTACTAGTCATGATATGGTTCAGTTAAGATGTGTGAACCAGGATGTGTGCGCCCCTATTTATGTGCATAGTCTTGTATCCCCCCATGTTTGCAAGAGGCTCAAGAGAAAGAGGGCGGCAAAAAATAACCCTAAGGTGATTTCTGAATAAAAATATCATCTACCATCTTCCTTTCTTTTATATATCGCATAGTATAGACTCTCTGTTATATGATCTGTTTCGTTTTACCTGTGATGATCAAGGTTTTGGTTAGCCCACATGATCAAGGCTTTTTAGTGTTTTAGTTAGACGCGTACTCACATCATGTCCCGTATTTGATCATGTGGTTTGGAAGAGGTCGTTAATAAACACCTATTTTATATTATATATGTTTGTTTCTATAAGTAACTTTCTGTTAAATCTAGAGATTAATTAGAGTGCCCTCAAGTCTCATTCTCATTTGTTTGTATGCAAGCTTTGTGCTAGTGTATATTAGTTTGAATACATAACTGATCCCATATATTAGAACTTGACATAAAAGACCAGGTAAAGTCCTGTTGGTAGTTGGAACACGCATTTGTAATTAACTACTAGTAAATTTGAAGCTTATTAGTTTTCAAAAGCACAGGTTTTGTTTCGTGTGTTTGAGAAGCTAGTTACTCTTTTTAACTTCGCTTGAGAGTTGAGACTAGAGGGAACTATTTATTTCTATATATTGTAGTTTAATACCTTTTGATCTTTAATGCTTGTGGTGAAAACAAATTTCTTCATTGATGTCTTTTAGCTTTTACTCTGTGTGCAATATAACTTTTACCCACTTTATTCTCCATTTTGATTTTCAGATGATTGAGGGAGTTCCGAGTTTGGTGACATTGGACTCAAGATGATGTTGAATTGCATACAACTGTACGGTATTTGCTCGTTTTTTAGGACCCTGCTCCAGAGATCAATGCTTATTTATTGTTTTTGTGTTTGTAGGAATTTTATGTTTGTTAGATTTCTAGTAATTTATGCTGGATGTACCTTTATAATGCGTGCCGGATGATTTCTAGAAATATTCAGAACTGATGCTTGATGCGATTCATAATTTATACCAATCCATTTTTAATTTTATTTTTTTACTTTTTTAGTTATGGTGCCATCTTTGAGTCTCAATGAGGCCGCATATGTTAAAACTAACATCTTTGGTCCAACGGAGCACTTTGTTGGTATGAGATTTTTTCTGCGCCAAAAGCGTTGACTGAGTTGGTCCTCATGCTTTTAGCTTAGAACTATAGAAGTGATGCAACCACATTTGTCTCAAGCTGTCAAATTTTTGGCTATTACCTATGTGGACATCATATCTAGTGACATGACTCTTTTTTTATTTTCAATTTTAATCCTATGTTTCCGGTTATGAACATATAATACCTAAAGGCTAAATCTATTATCCCGGATTAGCTATTGCAATACAAGATTATTGATTAATAAGCTGCATAGATAGGTTTTAGATGGTCACTCTCTTTTTACCCTTTTCCCTTAGTTATGTTTATAGAATAATTTCAATAACGAATTCGTAAAACTAACTTATAGGACATCTGGACATGTGCATGTAAACTTCTAACTCCGTCCTCGCTTATCAACGTTAATTATAATCACATGCCTCTTGCGTGATCTCAGTCACAATATGCAATTTCGCAAATACTATCTTAACTTTCCTAATTATTGTTCTTTGGTGTCCTGCTCTATTTATATAAACTGGTTACATTTTCTTAGAATATTTCGAAACAATGAGGTTGCTGCATTCTACATTATGATATAGGAACGAAGTAGTGTCCTTTTTTTTTTTTTTTTTTTTTTTTTTTTTTTTAAATAAATGTATAAGTTATTAGAGACCACGTAGTTTATATGATCTAATCTTACTGATGATATAAAACTAGGTTTTCTTCCCAAGTGCAGGTTGGTAACTCAACCATTTCAACTTTCTAATACGAGTAATAGTTTATAGGGTTTGCCATATAAAAACTTCAGTTTAGGTATTATTTAATGAATTGCAAACCTATAAACTCATTATAGTTATAAAAGATTAGGGATAGTGACATCTACATATGTATAATCTATGACACATTCTCTAGAACAGAGGACACCAAGGCACAAATTAGTTAGAAACAGTTGGAGTAGCTGGATTATGAAATACAAATTTAAATTTCATTAAAATTTAGAATGATACTACCTATGACACAACTAACTATTTGGCTTCATTCATTCGTAGGCTTGATTAAGGATTAAGATAATTTATACTGTAGAATTTAGTAAATGGCTCATAAAACCTTTACTGCGGTTAGTTATGAACTTATGTTAGAAAAACGAGAAAAAAATTACCGACACTCTTGCACGCAGCTTTTTCTTACACGAAAGATAAATCATGTAACATCATATGGTTAAAGGGACACGTAAACATGACTCGCGCCAATGGTCTCCGTTTTACGGTGTATAGCCCCACCATCGGGCATCATCTCAAGAACTAAAGATCATGATTGAATAATTTTTCGCGGATAACAACAATTTGAATTATATGTCAAGTTATTGTATAGTATAAAAAGTTTATTTTACTGAAAATAAATTAGTTTTCAGACTTCCTTTATTCATGTTAAAATTTGCAAGATCCATGAACCTTGATCAACATCATGTTCCATGTCTCACCTAAAAAACAAGATTGAGATTTGAATGTGACATAAATCATGATAAAATGTAAACAAGACATTGTCATGTGTTATTTTCAAATGGCACGATGTGTGTTATGCATAAGTACAATAATTATATATCTGTGTCATATATAATCTGTTAGTTGAATCAATCGAGTCGTGTGAGATGTTGATGAGATAAAGTGCTTGTTTTAGTTGTGAAGATGAATTGATGTACATACTTTTTTTCTTATCAACCCTTTCGTTCCATTGTACATGTTCGCCCACCACAATTGGTCCTTTAGCAACGGGACGTGAATTAAATTGAAAACGATGGACTAGATAGAAGTGATGGTGGCGGATTTGGGAGGATATCAAATTGGATTAGTTTTACTCTGATCTTCGAGTGCACAATTAAGATAAACGGGTCATAGTTTAATGCATCTTGGACATGACACCGTATCACATCGTAACTAAATCAATCCATATATTAGGTTCCAAAAATATATTCGATATAATTAGAAACTCTACCCATTTGTGGTTTTATTACAAGGTAAACCCCCTCCACAAACACCTAACTAAAATTTAATGGTTGATCTTATACGGGAAGATGATACACATATTTGAGCAATTTTTTTTAAGGCGGGTCTTTTAATCTTCTTCTTTCTTTCATTGTCATCCTTCATCTCCGATAAAATTTTGAAACTTTTGATATATACATTCGAATTGAAGGGTCAAGTTTGTTGAGAGGATAGAATTTTGGAGCTTCTGACTTGAAACAATGCCGGGGCCAAGATAATTCATATTACTCTTGGACCGGGCTTCATTCCAAGCCAGAAAGCTCGTGTTTAATCACATACTCAAAAAGGTATCATTATTTCTTTTTTACGTTCACGTTGTGTAACACAAAAGCAAGAACAATCGTATCATTTGACGAATAAGATCGATCGTTCATATGAGTATTTGCAAGAAAAATATATCCCAAAACAATCATATCACATGACAATTAATGCCCATAATATATATTACTGTTATTTTCCAAGTTGTTGACTCCATTTATATTGCATTAGTTACAACATAAACCTTCTTAAATGATGTATTGCAGAACTTTAACATCAACATATTCAATATGGCACTTGCATTTTCGTTGTTTTACCAAACAGATCTACATTTTCACATGATTGTTTTTTACTAAAATGATGATAAAAATATCAACACTGAAGAAAAAGAAATTGATGATTTTCATTATTGCATTAGATTGGAGTATTGGACCTTATATACCGTTAAATACCGTTGAGAATTGAAGATCACTTTAAGGGTATGTGATTGGTCCTATTACTATTTATATATACTTTTAACCAATGTTGCAAAAATCGTGAATCGGTAGTCGGGCGGTCGACCACCCTGCAGCCTGTAATCGGTCAAGGCGGTGATTAATCGGTGATTAATCGGTTTGGCATTTCCTGCATGTTTTGGGAATTTCTGGAGAGCAAACTAAAGATCTTAACTGATTCCAAGCCTTCTATGTTTACAAACCTCAATAAAAGGCTTCAATTCTGATTATGAGGCCCATTGTACGTTATAAGTGAAATAAACGATCCCCAAATTAAGTAAAATGCCTAAATTTCTATTTTTTTTAAATTGACCGATTCGGCCCATTTTTGGCCGATTCGGCCGATTTTTGACCCATTTTTTCTGATTTTTTTGCCTAGGCCGATTTTTTCACCGATTTTCGAAAATCGACAAGGTGCATCACCGATTAGCGATTAATCGACGATTAATCGGCCGATTCGGCCGATTTTTGCAACATTGCTTTTAACCTTTTTAGCTTCACCCATCCAATTAAACCCTTCCTCTAAAGATTTTTCATATAGTTTGCTAGAGTAATTTTAATTTTATGTTATTATTATTTATTACCACAAAGAGTTGAAAGTAGATTGATTACTAACATTTCATTATGATCATTACTAAAATAATACTCCATCTGTCCTAAATTTATTGTTCACTATTTGACTTTTTTAGTATTTCTTCTTCAACTTTGACCTTAAATATTTTTGTGTGTGTTATATAATATTTGATGCAAAATATACAAATGGATTGAAGTTTAAGTGTAATTTTCAATGGTATAATTTTTATCAAATATTATATAATAAAAAAATATAGATTTATGATAAAAGTTGAACCAGTTTGACTTTGAAAATTCAAAATGGACAATAATTTTGAGACGGAGGGAGTATACGATTTTATAAAAATAATTAATATCATAACTACTTTTACAAATTTCATAGTTTCACATACATCTCTTCAAAACGGGTTAAAAGGGAAAGGGATTCATGTTTAGGCTTCCGGTAAAAGTTGATATTCTGTGATATATAGAGCTTAACCGGTATTTATCGTGATCGTTTTGTTCAAAGACACACACTATATCTATTTTAATTTTCTAATCATGAAACAAAATTCTACAATTAAAAAAAAAATGCTATTAGACGGTTTAGAAGTAGAAGATCACAGGTTACCTAAAAAGAAATAAAAATTAAAATAAAACTTAAAAAATGACTATAAAAAACACCTTAAATCCCTCTATTTCACTTACTATACTCCTATGTTTCTCTCTACAAAACTTCACACCATTTTACATCCTCTCTTCAACAATGCCACATTAAACACACATAACAAAAACAAAACATTATATATATCAAATCTTAGATTACAAATGCTTTTTAATATTACTTCCATTTAGCACTTTCTAAATACTTATCCAAATTCCCCTGTTTCACTTCCCCTGTTTCAGATCCTCTGTTTCAATTCAAGTCTTGAGAGCGCGAAAAAATGGCGGAACTTGTATCGGGGGAGAATTTGCTACCCGAACACATCCCGGGGACTACTATTGACTTGGTGACACAATTTGGTATACTGTGGGATGTTATAAAATTGCCACTAGTTGTACCATTGCTACAATTAGCAGTTAATATATGTTTAGCAATGACTGTTATGCTATTTATGGAAAGGCTTTACATGGGTGTTGTTATTATTTTGGTAAAATTGTTTTGGAAGAAGCCCGAAAAACGGTACAAATGGGAGCCGATTCGTGAAGACATGGAAGCTGGGAATATGTTTCCTAGTGTTCTTATTCAAATTCCAATGTTTAATGAGAAAGAGGTTAGTACTTTTTTTTTTTTTTTTTTTTTTTTTTTTTTTCTTCTTTTTTTGGGATTGAAGGTTTGATGTTTGCGATTTCAGGTGTACAAGATATCGATTGGTGCAGCGTGTAGTCTGTCATGGCCAGCTGACCGACTTGTGATTCAAGTTCTTGATGACTCAACTGATCACAACATTAAGGTAGGACTTACTAAACAATGTGATTACCATCTTTTGATGCATTGAAAACAAGAAAATATGACTTTTGTTCAAATCTAAGCCTTAAAGTTAAATATAGGAAAGTAACAACTAACATTATATTGTTTTGATATAGTAAATTAGTTTATTAAATTCCTTTTAACATGTAACATGACACATATAATAAATCTCTTTATATAGTAATAAGATTATGTATTCTTCATATTATCCTATGTTCGCAATTAGATTTTCAAACAAAGTATACAACATGTAGTAACTAGACAACATGTTATGTTCAGTTGTGAACCTAGGATAATATGAAGAATACTTGTAATACGTAATTTTTGAACAAAGTGTAATTTACAAAAGTCGGAACCCAAGGCCTTTGGTCTAGTGGTATGCGAGTTGTCCATCAACCTAAAGATTGTGGGTTCAAGCCTCGCTGGAGGATTTGCGAGATACGATGTGAGATATGTGATATAAGATATGAAAAAAATTGCAGTTAAAAAGAAATACAAAAATCGGAATTTTTTAAAAATTTGCATTGTGAAAGAAAAATCATAGACTCAACCCCTGAATATGTTGTTAGCTGTTAGTTGCCCCTGAATAATAGATTCGTTACAAACAATAAACCCTTGTAAATAATTGCTGCACATTTGACCATTCAAAACAACCCTTAAATGGTACGGAGTACTTACCTTTTTAGTTTGTAATTTTTCTAGTTTTTCATTAATATTTATGGGACAGATTTGACCATTCAAACCCATAAATAATCACTGTAAAAGCAAATTGCAGTTACTAGTTAGAAACCTCTTGTAGTAAACACATTTAAAACTTTAGTATAATAGAATGGGAATGTCTAACCAATGCCCTAAGGGCATTGGTTAAGCTTTGTCTTTTTGTGGTTTTTAATTACTTAAATGATCCTTATAATTGATACAAGAGGAATGCTAGAGCCACAAAAAAACATCCACAAAATCATCCACAAAATGACATGTGAAGGTGTGATTGGTGGATTTTGTAATAGTTTCTCTTCTTCCTTTTGATTTCACCAATTACTTACTGACACATCATTTTGTGGATACTTTTGTGGATGTTTCTTTGTGGCTTTAACATTCCTCTTGATACAAAATCGCATATTTGGACAGGGACCCACAAAAAAAGAATAAAAAATCACAAAAAAAACAAAGCTTAACCAATGCCCTTAGGGCATTGGTTAGACATTCCCTAATAGAATTTCATACCATAATATTAATTTCTTGTGCAAATATATGACTCGAGCTACTAACTATAAGGACGATATGATATGGTTTTAACTTTTTATAGGATATGATTGAGAAAGAATGCCAACGTTGGGCTAACAAGGGAGTTAATATATGGTACCAAATAAGGGAAAACCGAGTTGGTTACAAAGCTGGTGCACTTAAAGATGGATTGACCCATGATTATGTCAAAGATTGTAAATATGTTACCATCTTTGATGCTGATTTCCGGCCTGAACCGGATTTTCTCCAACGAGCCATACCGTTTTTGGAGTTCAACCCTAAAATCGCCCTTGTTCAAGCTCGATGGCGATTTGGTAAGTGCTAACTATTCATGTCTTTTTATCAATAGGCTTATTATTAGCCGAATGATTATTAGCCTGTGCACTGTTTATTATTTACTATCAGGCTTAGCCCATGTTAGTAAATAATAAACAATGCATGGGTAAATAATCATTCGGCTAATATAATTATGTCATAGAATAGCAACGTGTCACAGTTTCACCTTGGTATTTGTATACGCTATCGTACGTTATCGAACTTGAAAAAATCTATCATTTGTTTTGTCATTTCTAATAAAACATACCATAAAGGCATAAACAACTTTGAATGTGTGAAAGTATTTATGTCACCAAAAATCTCATTCACCTAGATATGAACTTTCGAAATAGGAATATAAGTGTTTGTACTCGTACTTTATAAACATCTATAAGTTTCTACTGGACCACCCATGTTAGCAGGGTAGGTTTGTCATTTACACATTACAATCATTCAAGTTCTCCAATTTTTTTTTTTTTTTTTTTTTTTTTTTTTGGGTAATATTTGGATTTGTTTGCAGTGAACTCTGATGAATGTTTATTGACAAGAATGCAAGAAATGTCACTAGATTACCATTTCACAGTTGAGCAAGAAGTGGGGTCAGCAACTCATGCATTTTTTGGGTTTAATGGTAACCAATAACATTCAAAATGGACCTTTAACCAACCATTATTATTTCAATATTAAAAAAATTACTTAGGGGTAATATTGTAATTTATTACAGGAACGGGCGGCGTGTGGAGGATTGCTGCCATTAACGAGGCCGGTGGGTGGAAAGACCGTACAACCGTTGAGGACATGGATCTAGCAGTTAGAGCTGGTCTTCAGGGCTGGAAATTCCTTTATCTCGGCGACCTTCAGGCATTTAACTTTTAAACTATATCATTTTAACGATGCCTTTATTCGGAAACTATATAAGTATATAAACGTGTCACATTTTTAATAAACGTCACAGGTCAAAAGTGAACTTCCTAGCACATTCAAAGCGTTTCGTTACCAACAACATAGGTGGTCTTGTGGTCCGGCTAATTTATTTAGAAAAATGGTGCTCGAGATCATTAGAACCAAGGTTAGCTAAGTTATTTAACTGAATGTGACTTTTTTTCGTCATTTAGGTACATTATTAATGTGATTGTCGGGGGTTGCAGAAAGTGACATTATGGAAGAAGGTGTATGTGATCTATAGCTTTTTCTTTGTGCGAAAAATCATAGCTCACATGGTCACATTTTTCTTCTTTTGCGTTGTCCTCCCGATCACAATATTGGTCCCAGAAGTCGAAGTCCCTGCATGGGGGGCCATCTACATTCCTTGTATCATTACTACACTGAATTCGGTTGGGACACCAAGGTAGCTAGCTATGCACATTTATCGTATGGTTTGTATTTTGTTTAGCTAGTTGGATATAGTTATGAGGAATTGAGGATCTAACATGTGATTTGTTTCAGATCGTTCCATTTATTGTTTTACTGGATTCTTTTTGAGAACGTGATGTCATTGCACCGAACTAAGGCAACTTTTATTGGTCTACTTGACGCAAAGAGATCTAACGAATGGGTTGTCACCGAGAAACTTGGTGATTCTGTCAAGAACAAAAGATTAAATTCCAAACGAAACTTTATGCCAACACTCAAAAAGTTTAAATTTAACTTTGGGGACAGGTAAATTCCAATGCCTTAAACAAATAATGGTGCTTAGTCATTCACAATGTATTGACTTCTCTATAATTTGTTTTCGGGTGTTTTAATTTATTCAGAATTCAGCTTACGGAATTGGGTTTTGCGGTGTTTTTGTTCTTCGTTGGATGCTACGATTTCATGTATGGAAGAAACAATTATTTCATTTACATTTTTCTCCAAGTGATAACATTCTTGATCATTGGAGTGGGATATATTGGCACTGTCGTTCCAAGTACTTAAAGAAATCGTGGATTATATACGATGTTCTCTGATTAGATTACACCGCCTTTCTCCACCTCAATCTCTACGGATTCAAAGTACTTGCGCCATTGAAAGGAAAACGAGAGATAGATGTTGAAGATTTTAGGGTATTTGTAGATTAATGATCGATCTGTTTGTGACAAAAACGAGTATCAACCAGCGCAGTGTATATAATGTTAGAAGAATATGGTTCAGGAAAAAGAAGTATAGGCATCCACTAGCAGTAATGTTTTCTTTGATTTCAATAGCATGTACTTTTCCCATATTGAATTTGGCATTATAATTTTTAAGAAGGAAATAGTTTATGGCAAAATGAGCAGAATAGCAGATTGTCTTATCATCCTTTTGTGACTTTAATTTACATTATATTTGTGTGATTTTGTTACCAATATATCCATCAAATGAATGATTTTTTTTTTTTGGTTAATTTTTACTTCAGACTAGTCTATTGCATTCGAATAGGTTGATACAAATGTACATTAGAATGTGTTGATATATATTATCTCATAATAAATGCTTCGCCGATATAGAACAAGTTTATGGTAATATGGATGTAAGGTGACGTTTTCTCCATTATACGACTTCCATTGAAGTTCAAAGCTCATACGAGAAAGAAAATCAAGTCTATTAATTAAATTGGACTTTCCACGCACAACCGCTACAACATCTTGTCCATTGGGCGAGATATGAGGAGGTGGAATGTGACAGATCATACCCTTATGTTAGGGTAAACCCGAGAACACTACTTATTTCAAAACTAGAATACCAAATAATTTGATATTAGTGATTATGGACACTGTGGCGGTTTATAAAAAGTAGTGAATAATAAAAAAACCGATGTGCAATAACGTAATAATATATACTATAAACTTGATAAAGTCCACATCATTGTAGGCATATCACATGAGTCTATGATTATCTATGTTCAAAGTTAATGAAAAACATATCAGACCACATGTCAGAAGCATCAAAACAAACGTTTAGAAGACGTGCACACATTTCAATTCTTGATGCTGAAAAAAAAGTCAAACTAAAGACTATACAATGGAAGTTAGGATTTGAAGTAACCCAATTAGTTGCTAACTAGGGGTGTCATAATGGTTTAAGAATATTAGCTGGTGGAACTAGAGTTAGGATGAAAATGAGAAAATTAATTAAAATGAGAAGGATGAGAAGTAACAACAAACACGTATTTCAGATGAGAAGTAACAACAACCATACATTTAGATTGCTCACCATTACAAAAATGGATGCAGCTAGAATGATCCCTTCCCGGTGGAACTAATGGGCCAATTATATATTAACTAATCGAAATTCCCTATTTGTGGAATAATTTGTTTGTGACAATAACGAGTATCAAAGCTAAATTTGATTTTGCAATGGTGATTGTGATATTACAGTATTAACTAATCCGATTACTAATGGTTTAGGATAAAGAAGTATGACCATCCCTTATCTGTTAACCGTGATGTTTTCTTTTAATCCAATTGCAAAATGATATTCTATCATCCTTTTGCGACTTCTCATCTTGGTGAGTTGATTGTGTGTTGTATATTTTTACCAACATATACCATCAAGTGAAAGAAATGAGGACAATTACTCTGTGCATTGCAGCAGAATGTGTGTAGTAGTGTAGTAACCCACCTAAAATTATTCGCCTATTACCACTCCAAACACTTCATTATTTAAAATCCGTACCTCAGTAACATTTACGATATTTGGACACATGATTTGTCACTACAAGCTATTATAATAATGTACAGAATATAACCAAATCTTGTTTAAATATACCATACGAGTCTATGATTATGTATGTACAACGTTGTTAAAAAAACAGATCAGATCACATACGTGAAGCATCAAAGCAAACGTTTAGAAGACGTGCACATCCCAACACTTAATGATGCAAAAAGGTCAAACTATAATTTTTTAATGAATATTAAGGATTTAAGTAATCTATTTATTTGCTAAGTAGTGGTGTCTTAGTGGTATAAGACTATTAGCTTGTGGAATTAGTGTGCTAATTATTTACTATTTGAAATCCCATGTTTCAGCTCCTCTTTTATGGTTCAAGTCTTTAAGCCGAAATAAAAATGGTCGATAACATCTGCATATATTACTCTATAATGGCTTTTGGTGGTTTATCTTATTCAGAACCGACTTACGGAACAGAACATGTGTTTTTTAGAACTATATATGGTTGAGGAAGACGAAGTATAAACAATTGGGAAAATTATGAACTAATAATTGAAAACTTGTATCAACTCATTTGATCGGCTACATAATTAGCCAATAACTAAAAAGTTATATGGCTGACCCATTAGACATATAAACCCAAACTAAACTCATTTTCAAACAAAAGAGAGAAAAGTTTTTACTTGAAAAAAATTGAGGGAAACAAACATTCATGAGTTCTTGTCATGCCTTGGTCCCCTAGTTTCTATTAATGAAATGTGCCACAAATCGTGCAATCTACCACTTCGTAAACATGTACTCGAATGGTCCATTTTATGATTCGTTTAGAATTTATCATAACTTGAAAAGCAAGCTTCAGTGAGATTAGAAGAGACTAAACATCCATATCTATGCTCAAAAGGGTGTTTCATGCTTCATATGTAAGTCATATTAGATACTGTATATATTTTCACAATTTTCAGGATCAAGAAACTAATATGAACAACATTCTATTTAAGTTGTATCATTGTTACAAGTGTAGCAAAAACTGATCATGTTCACTACAATGTTGGATTAACCATGTTCTTGCTCTGTGAGTGAATGAAAATGACAGAATGAGTAGCTTATGAGTAAGTTGGCTATTCAGACGAGTAGTTTTGTTTGACGAGATATAGACGGGCCAGTTGGTGTTTATTGACAGTTTTGAATACAATGTTTATAAACAACATGCTGAAATGTTAGAAAAAGTGTGTCTTGATTGTGAGAAATTTGATGATTATTGCAAACCTCAAAAGGTAGACCATAAACTTAATAAAAAGAATTTGTTTTAACTTTGTAATCTACCTTGGATCATGGAAACTTTAATTTACGATAGACTCGATGTCTAGAACGAATACATATACACACACAATTAACAAAAAAAATCGTTATGCAGACAGCCAGACAGGTGAGTGCTCTAAAATCTAACGTTGTGATATAATTGAAAAAATATATATATCGAGATTCATCTTTAGAGATTTAGCTACTATACTACTCACTGAGAACACGTCACAATTTTGGTTAACGATACGGTCTTGACTACTCATAACATTACGCGTTTAAAGAGTTTAAACACAAACATGCCCATGTTTGTGTTCCAAGACAAGTCTCTTTGCATTACAATGCGAAACTATCAAGTAATTATTAGAGGCAGGGATCAATGGTCCATATGAACCCCAGCCTGCTGGCTGCTGCACAGCAATTTACTATTTCTCTGTTGATTTTGGGACCTTTATTAGTTGTACACTGTTCATATTTCATAATTATCCCCATAAATATACTTTTTGTCTTTTTTATGGTCTTCTTTACCCTTGCAGAATTTTCAACCTTGCAGAGATGTCAATTATATTGTGTACTAATATATTAACAGTTTTTCACTTGTTTTACTTTGTCGTAAGAATCATATTCTTTAAAGGGGCGGAGCTGAGAACGTAAAAAAAAAATTAGACCCGGCACGAAGAAAAAAAAGGTGCCCCTATATTATAATATCCATAGACCGCACATGGTTCTGATTGAATTTTCCCTTCAACTTGAGCCAAGTAAATATAATGGGTATAAAAAATTTTAGTGCCCCTTATTGGGTTGGGCCCGGCTCGGTTGCTGATGGTGCGCCGGCCCAAAACCTCCCATGATTCTTTTCATAAGATATTGCTATTATTGTCATTCAGTTTATGAAGTTAAATGACAACAAAACAAAAACATGTGGAGATATAAGTACAAAGTGTTCCTAAGTTAAAATATCTCACTGGAATTCAATTTGTTATGGTGTAAGATTATCATGTTATATGTGGTTACTTTTGATAGGGGGGGGGGGGGGGGGGGGGGGGGGGCTCTTGGTTCAATTGAAGGAATGGCAAAGATAATGATAATGATAATTAATGCAAAGGAATGCAATGACTATTCCATTATACTAGCAGGGTACCTGCGCGTTGCAGCGGCGGGTACCCTGAAATAAAATTTTTCGATTGAATTAATAAAAATGTCACGGGAAGTCATTCCGACACCTACGTTTGTCTCGAGAACGAAATACTAAAAGATTTGGTAAACTACACTTCCCACCCTAACATATATTTACAATCTTAGTCCCTAAGGGTGCAATAGGGTTCACACAAGGTCCAAAACACTTTCCTATATGAAATTTGCTACATCCACATAAACTTTACACAAAAAATCCCCACTCGCTGACATGTCAGTGGGTGATTGGTTTTTTGTGGAATGTGGAACCCACAAAAAACCAATCACCCGCTGACATGTCAGCGAGTGGGGATTTTTTGTGTAAACTTTATGTGGCCCTAGCATGCCTCTTCCTATATAAGCCTCATTATACCCTCACTTAGGGTTTGACACCCTTTCTCACTCAAACCAGCCGCACCCTATTTTTTCTTCTTCTTCTTCTCCAGTCGTTTTTCCGGCCAAACAAACACCACCGCCGGCCACTTAAACTCACCGCCACCACCACCACACTCCTTACAACCTCCCCATCATTTTGACGTACATCACGCGCCAAGAAACACCTCCCAACACCACGATTAACACCACCACAGCTCGAGTTCATCACCAAAACCATCTCTCTCTCGTTTTGTTGATACCGGCAGTCGAAGGTAGGAAAACCCACCACCCTTTTTGTCGTTCTAGCGACGGTGAGGGATAAGTACATGAATTTTCAAGAGTTTTTGATTAAATAAAGACTAAAACTAATAAATATGAAGCTAAATAATTGTTTGGTATCATTTTCTTTATTTTTGTTGTTGTCGTTGTTATTGAGTCGCGAAAACAAGGGATGCCGTGAGCTTGAGCTCACAGCCTTGTGTATCGAGTCAAGTTTTATTGAGTCGAGTCTTGGTCACAGGTTCGTGTCTAGGTTAAGATGAATGGTTGTACATTGTGTTTAGATGATTGTAATATTGGGTGTAGGGGTGTTTTTAATGCTATTAAAATATAATGAGGGTTGTACATTGTGTTTTAATGATTATAATATTAAGTGTAGGGGCGATTTTAATGTTATTAATGTAGAATGAGGGTTGTACATTGTGTTTAAATAATTGTAATATTGGGTGTAGGGGTGTTTTTAATGCTATTAATGTAAAATTCTAAGAAAAGTGGTCTGAATTTCAATTCATGCTAGTTTTTGTTGTACACAATGCTTTGATTGTTGTAATTATGAAAATTGTTTGTTTTAAAGTATTGTAAATCATGCATCATTTTTTGTATTTCTGAATTTTTTGGAGAGAGATTCATTCCTCCATTATAAGTAGTATAGATATGATATTGCTTGGTTGAAATGTTGGGGAATAAAACTAGTATTTTTTTTCTCGATGATTCACTTTTAAAATCAACAACTGACGATAACTAGGATTAAATAACATTGATTAAGATCAACTAGCAACAAGTTAGTGCTAAGCAAAAAAAATATTCATGTCTATATGTTTATAGGTGTGCACGGTTCGGTTTGAGTCGGTTTTTGGGCTAATCCAAAATGGGCTGGGCTTAATCACTAACAACCGATGGTTCTTTGGAAGAAAATAGAAAAACAAAACACTAACAAAAGAAAGCAATATAGTATTGGTTTTGATTATGCCGTTCCATACAGATCAAAAAATTTGACAACGAATAAATAGAAAAGTTGTTTGGAAAAGAGAATTAAGTGCAAGTAATAATTAAAAAAGAGAATTAGGAAAAGAAAAAGAAAAAAAGTTATTGTTGAAGAAAGAAGAAAGTGAATGAAATTTCATTTCCTTCAAATATGGTGAGGAATGGTGTATTACTAGGTATGATGAGGTAATGGTTGCATTATGTCTAACCAACCATTACCTATGATATTCTTTCCCATTACTTACACCCTATAACCTCCAACCAACCATGTGATCAAAGTTGGTAGCTTTAAGCATGAGTTTCTGGCCAAGTAGTTGGGTCTTCTTTCTTAAATCCAAAATGGGCTGGGCTTAATCAATTTATCTCTTCTAATGGGCTCTTCAGCTCTCACTTTCAGGTTACAAATTTGGCCCCTGCTTACATACATATTATACATGTGAATATGTGATGGATTTAGTTCACTAATCACTAAGAACTTTTAGCATTTACTGTTCCTTATGTCTCAACTCTCAACAAAAGATTCCAACACATTCACAACTGTATAATATAAGTCAGCATATCAATAACAACAAAAACTATACACAATCCTTATCGGAACGGATATGGGGAGGTAGGATTTAGATCGGTATACCCTTATCGAGGATGAAACGACTACTCTTAGAAAGACCTCCGGCAAAATTATGTGCAGGTATATATATGTGAGCAAAACATGAACCATTTATATGTGTGTTGCATGTCATTCCCTTTTTATGTGTACAAATAAATAAAAAAATTTAAGTATACAAGTAAATTGCCTCCCATCTAAAAACTAGTCTCTAACCCTCTTTCAATTTCAACTCGTCTAGTTGGGAAATTGACCAGGCTACATGACATATGAGTAAGTCGATACCATTGCGCCTAAACCTCATTAGAATCTTAGGGCTTGTTTGTTTTAAATTTTATTAAGTCATGTGTGAATAAGAACCGGCAAACATCATCTGTCTTATCGCTTTATATTTTTATATGACCTTATGATTATTTATTTATTTTTCATATTAAGTCAAAGAGTGTTTATATATAGACCTAAAACATATACTTACTAATAGACCTAAGCCATTTATTTTATGACAAATGTCCTATACTTATTCGCTCTCATTATTTTTCACCAATTAATTTTTCAAATGAACCAATCACATCTTTAGGTCTAAATTTAGGTTTTAGTTTTAGGTATACAATTCATTTTCGTAAGTCAAATTCAAATGTTATCTTATTCTTTAACATGTGTTACAACTTAATCGGCTCAACTGTCATTGTGTGCCATACAAACACCACCTAACATGTGTTACAACTTAATCGGCTCAACTGTCATTGTGTGCTATACAAACACCATCTAACTCACATTTCACCATGTAACCAAACAATACCTAACAATCCTAACTCATTACAACCTTAGAGTGAACGGTAGTTGTGTTTGGCACGCCATAAGGCAATTTTTTTGCTCAATGGTGTCGCCAAACTGCACTTCTTCCCCCGCCATTCGCTTGTCGTTCGTCACTTCATCAGGCCATTAATGACCTTTTTTTTTTAGTTAGTGGGGTATTTTTGGTAGTGTGTTATGAGACCCACATGCGCCTATAATAATTATAGTTAGGGAGAGTATTTAATTACTGTGGTGTTATTTGGTGTGTGCTAATGTGGCAACCAATAACAATTATTGGGCGCAAACTGCACTTAGATCTCTTATAATTGGCCATCGTATAGGTTGACAAAACCACTTAGGGCATTGGCAGTGCATGCGGGGAGGCACGACACGGTACCTTCACCGAGCGGGAACACCGCCGCCGGTGCCTCCACACCGCACGGGGAGGGTCATTCACGGGAAAGTTTACCGCATGATTTTGGTTTGAAATTCGACCGTTGGGTTTGTGTTTGTGTTTGTATTTGACTTAATTGTGATGCATATTTGATGTTTTTGAGTGACATTTTTTTTTATCTGCTTGCAGGGAAGATGCGACTTGCGAGGAAGAAGAGGTAGTGATGTAGTCTAATAGGTTAAAGGTAGAAGTGTGATGGGTTGAAGTGATGATGGGCTTTGGTCCTATATCTAGGCAAACCAAAGTTTGGTCTTAAAAATATATCAGCCCATGACAAGGAATTGAAGGCAACTTATTCTGATTCCATCATACAACTATTAAATTACGTACAAACACACCTAAACAACTCATTACTTACCATGCATTCAAATTTTAATAGAATTAAAAAAAAAAAAAAAAAAAAAAAAGTGAGTGAAGGGTGAGGGATGTGATGCCAACAAAAAGTGAGTGAGTGAAGGAAAAAGTGGGAGGGTGATGTGGCATAAGGGGATTGGTTGTTTGTGAGTGAAGGGTGATGGTGTGAGTGATGCATTGCCAACCCCTTATAGAAAAACCATAGTCAGAAAATAAAAACGTTTATTCATGTTTATACGAAGAAAACTTATTTAAATGTAATATTTCTTATATTATAAGCAAGTGTTCATCATCTTCTCAAAAATAAAAAATAAATAAATAAAAAATTAGTAGCTAAAATTGTTATTTTATTAATGAAAAGTTACAATAATGGTCTCTTGACATTTTTTTGACTTCCATTATTAGTCCTTTGGAATTTTAATAATCTTTCATCCGTTTTTCTTTACGTTTTTATCCGTCTTTGTAACAATCCGTAATTTTCCACGTCTTCATTTATTTTCAAACTTCGACAATTTACTATTCACCAAACACTATTCACTCCCGGAGAAAGTTTGTCATTCATGCGTGAGTTTGCATCATTTCTGTATACGTACAGTTATCTATCTAATAAACGTTATCCTATGAGCTATTATTTTGAATAATTGATCCGACAATCCCGACTATGGTCCTAACATATTTTTACACTCGTTATAATGATATAAAAGTTATATTATTAATTTACCCGACGTTTTGAATTTATTTGATATACGTATCGTTAAACGTTTATAACTACGACGGTTTTCTATAATTTCAACACGGCAAATATTTATTCACCCGTTACTTGTGAGAAACGTAATTTTATAATTTTTACAACTTTAATATATTTCATATGGTTCTGTTAAAATTGATTTCTAGCTAACACAGTACCCAAAACAATAAAATAACACATTTACTCAACTAATAAATAAATGTACACAATACATCTACGAACAAAAACTCAAATTTGCTTCTCTTTATTGTACATGGTCGACATATATATGCCATGGTCACCATTCTAGACTTCAATTTGACAATTTAATTACCATTTTACCTAACTAGATATTATTTACTAAATATCATAATATTTTCAACACATACAACACATAGCAAATAAACTATCTACTTTCTTTCTCTTTTTTTTTTCTTTTTTTTTTTTTGGATTGGCCAAGCAAGATCAAGAAGAGAAATCCATTAAACTTTCAAGAACAAGTGGTTATCTAGTTAGATTAGTAATCTATTACAAGATTTTGAAATATAAATCTATAGATTAATTAGGTTTATTATCCCTAAACTCTCCAAACATTCAAGTAAGTTTATAATTAAATCTTCTACTCTTTCAAATTGTTACTTGATGTATTTTATTGTTTAATAATAAAAACATGCACATATGATATGTTACATACCACTTTTTAAGTATTTTTATACTTTTAATGAGTTTATAAACTATCCTATGATCATCCCTTGATAACCTACTAATTTTTGTGGATACTAGGACCCCATGACACCTTAAGAAGGTGTATGGTAAGATTAGACTAGCTTGTGGTGTATTGAAGTGGTTTAATAAAGATTAGAAACTATAAAAGTGAGTTTTAACAAGTTAAAAATAGGTTCTGTCAATTTTTGCCAAATCCAGAAAATCCAGGGGCTGTGGCGAATTTTTGGTTTTCATATTCCGGAAATACTTTCAAAAACGAAACCGTAGCCGCTGGAATCGCTAAAAGATCATTTATGACGAAGAAGATACGATGTTTTTATGTTAGCGACGAAAACTATATTTTCAGAAAATTACTTGCTGTCCCACGTTTTTCAATGGCAAATCTGAAGCATTAGCAGTAATCTAGCCATCCCGACTTATCAAAAATATATTAGTATGTTGTCCCATGATTCCGGGGATATAAAGAACGTAGAAAACAAGCTTAAAACGAAGAAGATACAAGCATTTAAACTTTGACGAAATATATATATTTTTGGCAGCTTTGCTATAATTGAATTTTCTAAGTGTTAAACATTATATTTTTCAAGTAACAACATTTGGAGCTATATTTCTTATCGTTCGAGGCACGTACAATCAAAAGTTAAACAAGACTACATCTAGACATTATTACAAGGTTTTCAAAAACGCCGAGCTTAAACATTAACACTTAATGTACTATATTTCACGACTAGTTTTGTGAAGCCGTTTGGACATATTTTTCTAAAGTTAGAACAAGGTTAAACTACGCCGAAAACGTTATATTTACTAATAAAACACTAAACGATAAACGTTATTTTCAAAAACTACAAGTGGTATTGCTAACGTACGTATACACATGTGTAACATTGTTTCATTTCTTACATTGGAAACACTTCATTCATATTAAGTAGTTGTTAGGGAATCGAGCCTATTTCTGTTCAATCACTAGCCTTTTGTATCTGTTGCATAAGGTGAGTATTCACGAACCCCTTTTTCTAACTATTTTAAATCGCTTTGGGGTGGATTGATTGGTCCGAAACAGTCAGATAATATCAACCAAGTAATGGTCAACAAGTCAAACAGCCTAAACCAATACTCCGGTGAGTTTAGTGTTTCCCCGGATCGTTAGATCCCAACGAGATGTGAAATCTGAAATAAAACGACTTCTAGATCAGGTGAATTGAACAGAAAAAGGGTTTAAGTGATTTGTACTACTGAAATATAAGAGTGAATAGCTTTATTAAGCTATATCAACTAATACGTGAAATCAGATAAGTACAAGTGAAAAAGGGACTGAAAAACGTAAACGTTTATTAATTAAACGTAAACAAAAACAAATTTAACAATAGTAGGTTTTTACAAGACTTAGGGGCTTAAATGCAAATTAAATAAATTTAAAATATTTATTTATTAATTAAAAACTATTTAATTAATTATTTATATTTAATAACTATTATTAATTATTTAATAATTAACTAATAATTAGGAAAATGTAAAATAATTCTAGAAAATTAAAATTAAAATTTCTAAAAATCTAAAATATTATAAAACTTATTTTAAAATTATATTTTTCACACTATTTATCTATTTATTATTAATTAATTATTATTTAATTATTATTTAACTAATTATATTGATTTAAATTATTATAAATACTAAAAAGACTTAGATAATTATGAAAAATTTTATATATCTAATTAACCATCATGGGAATCCTAAAAAATTATAAAAACTTTATTTTATGTATTTTTAATTTAATTTACTAATTATTATTCTATTTATTAATTAATATCTAATTAAAATAATTAAATTATGAAAACTAGTAAATGAATAGTATAAATCACAAGAAAATTTCTAAAATTATTTTATGACTTATAGAAGCTAGGAAAAATAAAAATATAGGTGTTACCTTATAAAAATTAATTATGCTATTTAATTCTTATTTATTATTTAATTATTAATTTAATTAATATTAATTCTAAATAACACTAGATGACAAAAGAAAATTCTGGAAAAATTTATAAAATTACTTTAATATATAAGAGATTTAATAAAAATATAAAATAGCAAAAGTGCTTATAAATAAGCTAAAAAGAAAATTAAATAGATAATTTCTATTAAATAGAAGCTATCACTATAATTAAGTTTGGTTTTTTCTTGTTTTTCTTTTACAAAACTAATTAAATACTTAAAATAAGATACTTTAATAAATGGAAATAATTTATAAACACAAAATAAGCACTATGAGTGCTTATTACTCAAAACAGTTGACTTTTATTGACTTTGCTAAGAAATAAGCTCAACTGAGCTTATGTGGGGTCCACTGGCTATATTTTAGTATCTCTGACTTATGTAAACTAGTTTGAGTGAGTTTCAATCAAATAAGCAGATTCAATAAGCCTTAAACAACAAATAAGCACTTGCTTATTTCAATTCTGAGACAGAATTGGGACAAAGTTCCAATCTGATTTAAGGTGGGGTCCACTGGTCTAAAGGTCAAACAAAAGGTCAAGGGTTCAAGTCTGGTAGGAGGGGGGTTGGGAGAACCAAATTGTAAGGTGTGGGACCCACTGAGTGATCCACAAAACACCACCAAAGTTGGTGTTGTGGCTTAGGTCTGCTGAGACAGGGCAATCACCTTGCCCTGCAGCTCAGTTCAAGGGGCATTTTGGTCCAATAAAAAAATCACAAAAATATGCAAACTATGAAATTAACAAGTTCAGCTGGTAGGGTTTACTCACAACAATTTTCAGGTTCTAAATCACAACACAAAAATCATGAAAATTCTTGCCATATTGATGATTTTCTGCACAAGTACTATTTGACTTTTTCTAATAATCTAGCACTTTGACTTTTATGAGTTTTGATTGGTCTAATCTAACTGAAAATGATATTTTGGGCTATTCTAACATGAAATGAAGCTTAAACAACTATTAATGAGAAGATTTGAGTAGGTTAAGAACCAACTGTCCCAACAGTTGGTCAGTTAAATGCTTATTAGTTGGATTTTGACTTTTACTTGATTAAGGTACTATTTTTATTGTTTACTAAACCTATTTAGACCTAATATGATTTGATTAAACCAAAAACAACACCAATACTGCCCTGGTGAAACTTGAATGAGCATAAGCCAAACACCCCTTAACAAATATGAAAATTTGATTTTCACCACAAGAGACTGAAATAAACTATGATGTTGATTGATAATTTCATAAAATAACATAATAGACTGAAAGGAACTTATAAACTATAATCATAATACCAAATACCTATTCAAATAGCTTATGCTTATAATAGGCAGTCATATCCAAATTTTTAAACATAAGTTAAACTAATTATCACCAACTAATATTTAGTCTAAATTATCACTAGTTAACTTAAAATAAACTTTAACAAAACAACAACAACAAACAGCTTAGCAAAAAGAAAATGAAAGAAAATTGGAACTAATACTCACTTTATGCAATCCTGCTCAAACCACAAAACCAAGTACCAAGATCAATCCTAAGGCTTCCATAAGCCACTATCCCACTTTCCAAAGCTGCTTCCCTTCCCAAATTTCCTCTGAATCAGAATCCAAACCCAAATCTCCACAGTTTGACTTTCATTGACCAAACTTTGTATTTGTGAATTTTTTAGCTAGATTAAGTTTTGAGTTACTAGAAACTTTTATCAGCTTCCTGGGAGCTTATGTGAACTTATTTGATCCTTGTATTCCACTGTAAACAACAATTAAGCTATGTAATTTTTTTAGCAAAAAGAGAATATGCAAATTTGAGAATTATACATGAAACATGAAATTTATTATTACCAAAGATTTAAGACACACTGATATTCAGGAATTACAACTTTAAAAGCTTAAAGATACAAAGAAACTTGAGAATTTAATTAATCGACATACATTATTGAAAATAAAAACTAGATATCTCCCACATTGCTTCCTTTCTTGATATATATTGACCATCTGTCTTCCTTCCAGACTTCTCACACTTTCCCACTTCTCAATTTAGCCATTGGATGAGTCAAACTCATCATGGCTGTTTAAATCACTTTTGGCGCCAAATCCTCATACGTGGCAATGGAGCAGTTTGAAGCTAATTAAAGAAGTTTGGGGTTTAGTGGTGACTAAGGGGGGACAATTGAGATAGTTTTGATGCAAGTTGGGGCTTAGGCTGAAAACAGAGGAGTGGAACTAGTTTGGAGGGAAAATTGGGTGGAGATGGCATTAAATGAAGGAGTGGGTTGATGTGATGAGGTGTGGAGGGTAGGTGGTGAGCTGTGTGATGAGGTGGAGCAAAACCATGGTGGTTTTGGTTTGCAGAAGAGGGTGAGGGAGTGGTACAGTGGTGGTGGTTTGGGGAAGATGGGTCAACGAGGGGTTTGACCCCCCGTTTTATTAAAAGGGTGCGTTGGGTTTTACTTGGTGGGCTGGGAAAAGGCTGGGCCCAAAAAATTATAAAAAGGGTTGGGCTAGTGGTATGGATTGGGTAGTGGATTTGGATTTGGTGTTATAATAATAAAAGGGTCCGGTTTGGTATGTGTAACTAACAAGGACCAATTGTGTAATTTTTGCAAAATTGAAGGGCTGCAAATGTAATATTTCCCAAACACTCATAAGGGTGTAATTTGCCAAGAACCAATAACACAAGGACCAAATTCACATTTTACCATTTTTCAAAATTCCCGGGGACCTTTTCTGCCAATTCCACAAACTCCAGGGACCATTTATGTAACTTTGGATTTTTTAGGGATTAAAGATGTAATTTCTCAAAATGTTATCATAAGGACCAATTTTGTCATTTAAGAATAGTATAAGGTTTATTTTTATTATTTTCTTATTTTTAAAACCTTAGGGACTAATTTTGACACTTTTCAAACTTGAGGGACCAAAGTTGCCATTTTGCAATTTTTAAACTTTAAAGGACTTTTCTTGACAACTTATGAATCCCTAAGGACCTTTAATGATATTTTTCATGTTTTGATTTACCAGGGACTAGTTTTGCCAATTTTTCAAAGTTCAGGGACTGAAACTGTAAATTATGTGAAATGTTTTGTTTTTCATCAGTTTTCAATCCTTTTGCATAAAAACACAATCCAGGGATAATTTTATGTATTTTAAGGCATTCCTGTGTGTTTTCATATGTTTTTGCAGTTTAAATGTAACAGAAATGATGAGTATTTACACACTCATCATGGATGCATGAATTATTACTTGAACACTTTGAACATTGTTTTGAACCCTTTTGATTATTATGAACTCTTTTGACTTGTCTTGACCTTATAACTTGTTTAGAACTCTTGAACTCAACTTGAACTTTTGAACTTAATGTACTGTACGTGCTATGACCTAAAGTCTCACCATTTTTGGTGGAGCGTGCAAAGTCTCACCTTATTGGTGGAGCGTTCTTAACCCTAAAGTCTCACTTTATTGGTAGAGCGTGCTAAGTCTCCCATATTTGGAGCGTTCTTAATTGTATATAATAGTTGTATGATGTACTATTCGTACATTCGCATTGTTCGACACCTATTAGTAGTATGGATAGCGCTATTAAAGGTCGGCCAACCTCTCGTTCACTATGTTACGGGACGCATATTATTTAATTAGGGGCTTTGCCTGGCATACATTATTATATATACGTGGTGCTTATATTGTGACTTATTATGACCGCGGGTGCTTGACTACAAGACATAATACTTTATAATGCCTTTGGCTTGTGAACTTTCTCAAATGGTTTCTCATATTATATAAAACGTGTGTGCTCACCAACTATTTTCATAGTTGACCCGTTTTCTCTCGTGCATTTCAGGTGATCGTCAGTAAGCTTTTCTTCAAGGTCTTTGCATAATGAAGTTTTCACATGTCACTACGGATCATTATGTACTAAAATGCTATCTTTTGGAAACCAAACTTTATGTTTTAAATTGCCAAGGTCGGCTATAACAATGTTGTAATGATATACTTTTCCTTTAATGTAAATTATGGTATTGTTCTATTTCTCTTTGGCAATGTATATTGATTCGTTGCACCTCGTGTTTCCACCTTCGGCGAGGGTGTGACAGCCTTAAGCCTTTTTATACGATTTCGTCCATTATTATCTTTGTTGTTACAATGTTTTCGATGCTTTAAAATTGAATTGAAACTCTAATTAATATAACTATGTGCAATGTACGTTTGTTAATGTACTTTATTAGTCAAAATTCTTTATATTTTCGACGAGTTGATGAAATTTTTATGTTATTTTATAAGGGTGGAGAATCCCCGAATCCCTGCGGGATCCCCGATCCCCATTGGGGATGGGGATGTAAAACAATTCCCCAATGGGGATGGGAACGGGGATGATGATGGAAAGTGTAAAACGGGGATGGGGATGGTAACTATAATCCCGACACTAACGTCTAATGGTCTCATTTATTTTGATTATAATACGTAATCCGGAATAAAAATGATTACAAACGAGCTAGTGAGGTCAAAGTCAGTCGCATTGTTGCTTCAATCATTAAAAGCTGTTCCATTTCTATAGAAAACATTAAATCTTTAACTAAATTAAACCTTGAAATATCTAGTAATCATAAAAGGAAACTTTATAATAACAACAATGTAGTATTGTATACGATAAACTATTTATCTGCTTGCTAAAATTGAATCAGTGGATATCTTATACACCGGTGAAAATGTTTAAACAAGTCTGACATGATGGAAAGAGTCCACATAGTGGCCTTCGAAATTTGTTGTTTTCTTGTAACACGTGGAACCGGAAGAAGGGAGAGAAACACCGACTGTATTGAGCCATAAGATAGGTTTAATTATGAGAGGATAAACAAAATCAGCCTGAGTTTGTTTCACGATTGGAAGGACATGCTCATGGCTAGAGATGATGATCCGAAGTCACGAGCAGGCATTAGGTGGCCCTCAACCTTCTCAACTTATGACAAGATCATAGCTGAAGATAGGCTCAAATGATTGACAGCTAAGTAGTTAATACGTGATATGTATAATGTCAATAAAACACTCATTCGGATAAAACTATCTCGAAAATCATAAGGTAGAGGATTAACTAGTAATTAGGAACCTGAATTCTGAATTTCTGATTTTGGCAGGATGCCAAGGTGAGAACGAAGTTAGAATGGATAGATGAGGATGTTTCGGATTCAATGAAGATTCCAATAGGACAAAGGCCGGCTTTTATATTTGATACTGCAAGACAAAGCAACACATATGGTTCAAACTATGAATCCCACATTGTTAAAAGAAAACAATCTATGCTACCTAATATACCACAATGTATATGCACCATTTGTTTGTGGATTAGTATCAAGTTTTCTGATATACTGATGTTCATTGTTAGTCCTAACAATTGTTAGTCCTAACAATGAGCTTAAAAGATGTCAGAGAAGTTTATATGAATTCTTCATTTTTTAAGTTAACAGAGCGTATAATTTTTTTTTACAAGGAGTCATAACTTTCCTGTTACAAAGTTTGAGAGTCCATTTGTTTATGTAACTAGATATGAGTAAAACATATGATGTTCCAAGTCCTAATGTTTACATAAAATTAATTGATCTAATTATGTATAATTAACTGTATCAAAAGTTGACTGAACTAAACGAGAGTAGATGTATCGATTATGTGACCTGGCTTAATGGCATGCCATTTATTAAAGATTGATCGAATTGAAAGGGGATAGTTATGTCGACTATGTGATTCGGCTTAACGAGCTTCAAATACTAATAGTATAACTAATTTAATATATAACTTGTATGAAATATACATGCCGAAATCAACTTGCATCAACTCGCATGAAACAAAATATTTTGAAGATCTTATCAATATGGCAAAAGATCACCCAAATCCAATCTTATAAAATACAATCACATCCTTAAAGATATCTAACGATACATCTCCTCTTGCCTATAAATAGAACACAAGAACGGGAAGTTAAGCACATCTCATCTCCTCACCCCCTCTATCTACACTACTTCACTTCTACTATATTAAATCTTCTCCATATTGTTATGAAAACAGGAGCATGAGTAAAGGGAAGATATTCAAAATAACTTTCACTTTTCTCAAACAAAGTCATTCGATTCCAACTCGGAAATGTGGCGTAAAACAATATAATATGAAGTTATCTGAGGGGAATCGCCACCCGAGAAATTATTAATAATCCTTTGTATCCTTTGACGTAATATCATAAGAAACATATAACCGTTCATACAACACACCAATTCCTCTCTACTTTTCTTATAGCTTAACACTCTCAATAGAGTGACTAAGCACTTTTATCTTCAATATTATCTAAGCATTTTTATGAATACATAGCAATATGATCAATACTGACTTGATCGTCGGAGGGGGTTCCCCCGAGCTAAGCCCGGGGTCCTCTCTAATGGTCTTTCTTTGTTTTTTCAGCATTGTTACCGAATACTCGAAGTCAAGGTCAAAGCGAGTAAAAAGGGAACTATATTAGATACCTTATTATTATCTGATGAAGTCTAACTTAGTGTCCCACATGGGGATAAAAAGGGAACTATATTAGCTTAATATACCACAATTTCAAGCTCTTTGGCTCAAGGCGTGAGAGCATTGTATGTATTTGTGGAAAATTAGTACGACTTCTTGATTTTTATTAATAGTTAAACAGAATTTATAAACTTTGACTTTTTTAAATAGTTAAACAAAATTTATAATTTTTTCGTAGTCAAAATTTTTTAAAAATATTATTTTACTTAATTTCAAAATTTGCTCTGACCGGAGAATTGTTTATAATAATAATAATAATAATAATAATAATAATAATAATAATAATAATAGTAATAAATCAAACTCTTTACCTTCGGTTGTCACGGTTAACCGGAGACCCATCCTCATTGTCATATTTATTTATTTTTTTAATTTTATTATAATTTTTATTTTTCATTATGCCATATCACATCTTCATCAACAACATAAAACTCAATCTAAATTTTCATTCAAAAATTGCTTCATTGCTAATGTTAGACACTCGTTGCTATTTTCCGCGTCACTTTTCCATTTCGACATGTGATAACCAACCTATTTAGACGACCTCCTATATTTTAATTCTCTCTTTCACCCATCACTTTGACATTTTTCACATGTGTTCCAATCGCATAACATTAGCATGTAGACTCATTATTTTCATGTCAGTGTCAAGCGATCATTCAACATACTTTCAAATCCACTAACGAATAGCTACAATTGTGACCAATAAAGAAATCACATAAAATACTCTATTTTAATACAAATATACCACACAAATAGAAAAAATAATAGTGCGTCACCAAACCAGTGACAAAACCCACCACCGCGCGTCAAACCCCACCACCACTGGTGAATTTGGTGGCCATTACGTATAACTTTGTGTTTAATTCTTCACTATCAGTTGAGAGAAAAACATGTGCCCATTATGCCCATTTAACTTTTAAATGAGCATTATATGCCCATTTCAAAAAAAAGAGGGGGACCAAATGTACCCAAATCTTTTTAAAATTTGCCTATTTAGCCCATTTTTTTTTTATTTTAGTTACAAATTGCCACCTCTAATCACAAGTCTTGTAAAAACAAAATAAGATTTTACATGTACAGTAAATCACCTCGCCTCTCAAAATAAGTCACTGACCTTTATCTTTCTATCCATTCCATTCGCCTTGCGAGAAACGGATCACACTACATGAAATATGATGCATAAGTGGTATCATAATACTCAATGTAGCTTCATTAGAGCATATTACAAAAGTCATCTTCGGTGACCACATTAGTGTTAGCATTGGTGTCATTAAGTCAAGGTGACCTAATGACATTGTGTATGTGTATGTTCAGTTTTGAGTGTTAGAAGCACGGAGTAAAATGTAATTGGTTCAGTTTGAGTAGATGACACCGAAAAATAATTCCATTGTATATTATTGATACAGATTAGCAACAAAATTAACACATATTTTAAGTCTTTCACTTATTTTTTATATTTGACCATACATGATGGAGCACACCACACTATTAGATTAAAAAAAAAAAAAAAAATGGTCTTGCTATATGTTCACTTAATGGCTACATTAAATAATTTAAAACATATAATAAAGCTGGTACATTTAGTCGTTGCAGTGAGTTTGAATTTTTTATCAAGAGGGTTGCGACATAAATTTTTATATGCATTTAAAGAGATGAACTACAAAATAAGAGCAAAAATATTAATAACCGCTAGAAAATGCAACTAATCTTTTCGTTTCTTAATTTCTTTTAAGGGTTGGTAATGAAAATTTCATAGATTACCTGTAGAGATTTATCTAGATTATTTAGATTGAACTAAAAACTCCTGATTTTGGGAGGGCCGAGGCCATCACAATGCTATGTTAATAGCTGATTATGAGTAGTTAAATTCAAGTGATGAGTAGTCAGAAAAAAATAGTTTTGGTAAAAAGAGAGAAAAAAAAAAAAGAAATTTATAATTTATAAATAAACAACATTCATAATAACATGAAAAACAAGATTAAAATAAATAAATAAAAATATGTTTTATGATTTTAAGGTTTTTGCATACATATCATTTCGAAAATGCATATATCCAAAGCATGCATAAAAAATTTGTATTATGTGCATAAAAAACTAATGTAAATGATATATATGCAATTATTCATTTTTTGGAGAGATATATATGCAATTCTGACTAAAGAAAAAACATCCAAAAAATAATATGAAGAAAATAAAAAATGTGTTGTGGTGGCTGTGGGGTTCGAACCCACGCGCACTTACACGTGCAGAAGATCTTAAGTCTCCCCCCTTAACCACTCGGGCAAACCACCTCTATGTCAATTTCTTTCCATAACACTTATAATAACATAAAAAAAAAAAAAAAAAAAAAAAAAAAAAAAAAAATTAATAGAACAATCCAGAACTCCACCTGTCACCCCCACCCAATATAACCACCCCAAAAAATCCCCAATTTTCCACAAACCCTAATTCAATGGCAGAGCATCTAGCGTCAATATTCGGAACAGAAAAAGACCGCGTAAACTGTCCGTTCTACTTCAAGATCGGAGCATGCAGACACGGAGATCGGTGCTCACGCCTTCATACAAAGCCTTCAATTAGTCCTACTTTGCTTTTGTCGAATATGTATCAGAGACCTGATATGATTACTCCTGGTGTTGATGTGAACGGGAATCCTATTGATCCTGATAAGATTCAGGATCATTTTGAGGTAATTTTGATCTATTTTATCGAATTGATGACGTGGCAGTTTGTTATTAGATTATTGAGTTACTGTTAGTTTTTACTAATTGAATAATTTTGTGTGATAAGTGTTTTTACTCAAATGATGACGTGGCAAATTTTACTAGTATTAGAGATTATTTTAAGTTACTGTTAGATTTTAATTGATCTATTTTGTTAGATTTGTGATTTGTGTTGAAAGAAGTTTTATTGAGGTGATAACGTGGCCAGTGTTTATTGATGATGTGGCGAGTTTGTTAGTTTTTGTGGATTAAATTGATAACGTGGCATAGGCGATAGGCATGTTGATGATGTAAATCACAGTATTCGATATGATATTGTTTACGAAGTTTCTGGATTGATTGGAATGAAATGCGATAGAGCTTTAAGAGAAATGATGACACGGGATGCGTATATTTGATGGTGTGGCAATTTGTTATTAGATTAGTATCCATGAAAACGACGACGTGGCATTGGTATAATTTGATTAGATTTTGTTAAATTGATGATGTGGCATAGTTTAGTGATCTAGTAGAAACTGCATTGTTTGAGATTTTTTGAATTATGATCTGGCATTGGTTTATTGATGGCGTGTAGAAGTGTAGGTCTACATGCTGACGAAATGTAGAAAACGTATCAAAGACCGCGTAAACTTTCGAAATGATGACGTGTCAAAGTGCTATTTACATGCTGTAGAATTTCCCGGCAGTATAATAAAATTTAAAAATGTATTGAAGTTTGATTGATATGTTATACAGCATACGACATTTCAAAGTGTGATTTTACAGGTTGTAACTATGTTTTGCTGAAAATGATGACGTACATGATGTTGAATTGTAGAATATCCTGCTAATAGAAGGCAAAAATTTTGTTCGTTAAATATAATGAGAGTTTGGTGTGATAGATACTTACATTTTGGTGTAATAACTATTATATTGATGAAAGATGTGATGGATTTTAATATGCTTGAAACTTCTCTACACAGGGTTTAGGATGTTAATGTTGCTATGGGTTGATAATCTTATGTGATCTAGGGGTCGTTATTTGCAAATTTGGTTTTTTGACGTTAATTCGTACTCTTATGTGGTACTTTTAGGTTCGATAACTCGATAAGATATCTTTGCTAGAAGCAAGAACAATATCTACTTCTGCTTTGAACTATTGAAATCGCCCCGTTTCAGTAAAATTCAACATTTTTGGAAATGTTGACATATAGTGTGTTTGTTTGGTATTTGCGTAATTAAGTAGCACCTTTTATAAATGGTTTACAGCAGCGTGTATCTATTCGTAATGTTTTACACTTATCGATACACTAATGTTGGTGTTTTTTCACAATTTTTTTAGGATTTTTACGAAGATCTGTTTGAGGAGCTGAACAAATACGGGGAGATTGAAAGCTTGAATGTTTGTGACAATCTTGCTGACCACATGGTATGTTTCCGACCTTGCCGTATCTTATATCTTCTGTAAACAACTAAACATTATCTAAAGTTGAGTTTGATGTTTTTTTCAGGTGGGAAATGTGTATGTTCAGTTTAGGGAGGAAGAATATGCATCAAAAGCGTTGAAGAACCTTACTGGAAGATACTACGCAGGTATTGGTCTTTTCTTCGTTGTACGTAACTATAATGATTTTCGCCTAAATTTAACATTTTGTTTTTTATTTTCTACATTTTTCATGGCATATTAAGATTTCTGGGAACATTTTGCAGGACGACCCATCATTGTTGACTTCTCACCAGTGACTGATTTCCGGGAAGCAACTTGTAGACAATACGAGGAGAATACCTGCAACCGTGGTGGATATTGCAACTTCATGCATCTAAAGAAGATTGGCAGGTTATTTTCGTCTTAAACAGACTCTAGAGTGTTAAGATTTGGCAGTTTTTCATATGATGTATGTTGCACTGTTCTGATTTTGCTTTTTTTGTCAGGGACTTGAGGCGACAGCTCTTTGGTAGGTACAGAAGAAGGCATAGCCGTAGCCGCAGTAGGAGTAGAAGTCCATACAGGCACCGTAGCTATGAAGAACGGGGACATGGAAGCCGTGGTCATAGCCGAAGGTATGATGACAGGGACAGGGATAGAGATAGAGACAGAGATTACCACTACGATAGTCAGTCAAGGAGGCACAGGAGCACAAGCCCTCTTCATAGGAGGGAACTTAGCAGTTCAGAAAGTAGACGACATCATAGTCCAGTTAGGGAAGGTAGTGAAGAAAGGCGTGCCAGAATTGAGGAATGGAACAGGCAAAGGGAGGAAGCAAAACTTAATGAGATAAAGGGAAGCAACGATAATCATACAGAGAATGGTGATGGATACAACAATCAGCAGGCTGAACAATATGGACACTGAATCGGTTGTTCGTCTGTTGTCTGGTTAGTCATCTTTCCAAGCGGCATTCTTCTTTTACTGATTCAAATGTTCTTTTTGTCCTTCAAACCACGACAATCATGTCTTACTGCCATTTCCACTGTGCAGGTGGTGTGCAGGTTTACAGTTCTTTGATTTGGATTATTAAAAAAAACTCAAAATTTTAAAATTTGGTATCCGGTCAGAAACTCACAATAACATTACCGGACACCACTTTTTTAAAACAACATTTTCAAGCATACTTCTGCATTTATATGTTTTTTGCAGTCAGGTTCCTGTGATAAGCAGCCATCAAGGCTAGGTGAATTGTATTAAATTTCAATATATTAATCTTTGTTATGATATAGGGTGAACTTGACATTGCAGAGTATTTTACAGATTTGCAGGTCCAGGTTGTCCTGCTCTTAAAACAAGAATGATGATCATTTGTGTTAACCGCAGCTTTGCTATGAATTTTTTTGCAGGTGATTATATTGACGATGACTGTGTTACAGGGGTTTGCAGGGGAAGAAGAGAGTTAAGAGTTGTATAATCCGTTTTATGTTGCTTCCACGTGCACTTTAAATGTAATGAGTGTAGGGATATGAGGATTAGTTAAGGTTAGATTAAAAGTACTTAAAACATAAGCTGGTATTGCGATTTGAACAAGTGATTTGTTATTTTCAAATTCTTGTAAGCTGGTGTTGAAACTTGTATTTCTATCAATGCATTTGGTTTCTCAACTTCCATTTGGTATACTTAATTTTTCTTCCAAGCAGATATTTTGGTTTTGTTTGGTACTTGTCAATTCGCATTATTACGGAGCTTCAATGCCTTGTCTCGCACTTCTTGTTTCACAATACAAAGTTGTGCTCCAAAGTTCTTGGTTTTTCTTGTTGAGGTTATGTTGTTTGTGCTGTTTGATTGTTCTGGTTGTCAGTTAAGAGAGAGGAGGCTTTGATGTAGGTGACTTACCTAAGGTTTTAACGGTAGCAATGATGCACATAACCGGGCGAGTCTCTGTCTGACCCAATCTTGACATCCGATGAGATTTTACTGGCGTGTGCACCTGATCAAAATTTTTGGAAACCATACCTTATATCATTAATGAGTCGATTTGGCTCCCAACTAGTCCTCGGACAAAAATTATACTCCTCTAATTGAGTTGTCCAATAGAAGAGTGAGAAAAACTGATCAAAGTTTATAGTATATTGCAAAACCGTCCCAACGATGATTCAAATTGTAGGCGCAGTTCTTATACTTATGAGAGTGGCAGGTGCAATCTATGTGGAGAAATTTCCCTGGCCAAAAGAAGCCTTATTCTTGTACAAGCCAAAACGTTTTGAAAACCGAGTTCTTTGGGCCAGTGTGTACCTCTATGACTTGGCACAACAATATTTAGAGAAATTAAATCCAAAGTCTGTTTCTATTTGGCTATATCGTACTTTGCAGTTTACAGAAGTACGATCTTTTTCCCAGCGTTGCTCCTTCAGAACTTACCAACAAGGCGCCAACAACAGGTGATTAATTCTTAGTATTACTTTATCATCAAAGACACATTGTATGTATAAAGTAGTTCACTAAATGTTATGCTATTATGGGATATAGCATAACAACGATGATGCGGTGTCGCGGTGATAGCGAAAATGAATCGAGTGACAACAAACCTTTTTGGTGATGTTGATAACGCAAATGAACTGAGCGATAACAACCCTTTCAAGGCCAAGGGTGTTTTCGATGATGCTGATAGTGAAAATGAATCGAGTGATATTTTGAGAAGGCTGCTGATTTGTATGATGCCAATGGCGACAATTATCACGGATGATTGGAGGATAATGATCGCTAAGATGCTGACGAAGAGATTTTTCATAAAGGTATGGTCAGACTCAGTATATTTATACGAGTTAGAGTTTAGGGATTATGGATATGAGGATTAGTTAAGTGTAGTTTACAAGTACTTAAAATATGAGTTGGTGCTGAATAGGCATTTTCTTGAACGAGTGATTTGTTATTCACAGTTTCTTGCAAGGTAGTGTGAATCGTGTGCGGAATTGGGTATTGTTGTCGTTTTTGGGTCTTGAATCATGTATTTCCATCAACGCATTTGACTTCTCGATATTGACTTGGCATGACAGTACAGTGTGGCAATCCAAAGATCTGGCTTTTTTCTAGCCATTTTTGCACTTTCGTTTGGTGACTGAATTACAAAGTGAGTTACACCAGATGAGGTTTCATTTGTAGCAGTGATGCTTTTCAACAGGACTAATGTGTCTCCATCATGAATGAGAGCTTATTTCAAAAAATCACTCAGGATCGACTAAAATTAGCCGTTTTAACCTATGCAATCAATGTAAATAAGAACCAAGTAAATATGACAGCAGATTCAACTAAACAAACAAAAGAAGCAAAAGGGTTGCATAATTGATTGCCCAACTTTAATACTCATAGCCGTTTACAATTCGTCAAAAACTTTTAAGTTGTGACAGAGAAAACAAGAGCTCGTTAACATTGCCGGACATACCAAAATCTTAATTAGACAAGAAAAATAAAATGTATCAATCGAAAACATAGTAAACATTGTTTCTAGAACAAAACTGGACATCCCAAAACCGAACACTCAGAATATGTAAAATCTATGATCGGTTGCCGCCCTTGCCCTTGTTCTTTTTGAAGTTGGGTTTTGAGTTGGGGTGAGGAGTTGACTGGTGACCACCTTTCTTTCCATCTGCAAACAACAGTGAACGTCAAGTTAGTTTATATTGAACAACAATAATAACCAAATCTGGCAACTTAAACCAATATAAAAATTAACCTGTCTTCTGAGGAGTGGATTTTCCATTTTGTGGTGTGTTTTGTTTTGCTTTTGGAGGAGTGTTTGGCTTTCCCTTCTTAGCAGGGACCTCTGCCTTGGGTACAGCTGCGGCAGGTCTCTTAGCACTCTTAGCAGGGACCTTTGGCTAGAAACACAATAGACAAAGTGATTAATCGACACAAATGATAAAATAAGAACCACGAAAGAACAAACATTTCAACAAAATGTAGTCGCTACCTTTTCCTCCACCTTTTCCTCTTCTTCATCAGAGGAATCGTCATCCATGGAATCAACTTCGTCAGAGTCGTCAGAATCATCGGAATCATCAGAATCAACTTCAGCTGCATCCTTAATAGATGCCTTTGGCTTTCCCTGAAGAGCACCTGAACAACGATACAAATTCATTCATATTAAAATTCTAAACAATAGACAACAATTTCAAACCAATAACAAAATAAGGGATAATTAAGTTACCATTGGCATTAAAGTTCAGTGCCTCTTCTTCATCAGAGGAAGCATCAAAATCATAGGGTTCACCATCCGTATTATCACAAAAAACAAAACAATGGTCAAGGGTAACAACAGATTTCACTAACAAGTATACAAAAGTAAAACAGTTCACAAGAAAGTCGAAAAATCAGATCATTAAGAAAACATATAAAAAAGGATATTCTTCAGCGTTATCTGCAACATATCCACAAAAGTAAACACTTCCGTCTTTCCAGCCGTGAGATAGTTCCAAATCTTGCTCGAATACCAAATCAAACATGATTTGTGGTGCACGTTCAGATGACAAAGTCCCAACAACAAAGTTCTTGTCCTTAAAGTTAACCTTAACAGCGACATTCTCAACCTTTTTACCGTTTTTCACCTCCCCTAATGCAACCTTCATAAAACATAGTTTAACATATACAATATTAAGAAAGGGGACACATTATATACCAACACATACTACTTTGCAACATACACCTATATTAAATAAACAGATTCCATATGTACTGTATTATATGATCATTAGTACTAGCACATCGTGAATAAACGTTCTTCCAATCCACAAAACTAGCAAGCTGATATACTTATTTAATTTTCCATATCAACTGAATTAACTTAGTGTGACTATAAATTCTTATTGAAACACTTAATATTTTTACCAAAAACATATTTAACTTAAGAACTAGTAGTAAAGTTTTACATAAATACTACAATAACACACATTCATCAATACAAATAAGCACTTATAACTAAAAATTCAAACACCTCATGTAACATATTACACAATTACAATACTCAAATTTATTTTAGAGATTCATGTAACTTCTGAATAACAATAAACACATATACAAATTTTCAAAACACACACACACACACACAAACTATGACAGATTTTTCAAGCACTACTTGAAACATAATTACAATACTCAACACTCAACAAAAAACTATTAAGAGTGTTTGTTTAAGTTTATAGCTTATGTGGTTTTGGGGTTATGTTTCATTAGTTTCTTTGTGTAGCTCTATTTTGAATCTTTTCAACTTATACAAGCCTGATATGACATGATAAGCTTAATATAAACCAAAAAGTTTCAAATGAGTCTAAAAAGTTGAGCTTATGAAACATAAGCCGAAAACAAAATAACCCATAAGCCCAGTATATAAGCTTAAACAAACACTCCCTATATACCATCTCCATATAAATAATCAACAATACAAATCCAACTGTACAAAACAAATAAACTATGACTACACTGACCAAAATATATATTAAAAAGTAGTAGTAAAAATACTACCTGAGAGATATGAAGAAGCCTTTCATCATCAACAGAAACCTTAAGAGTTTGATTTGGTTTAACTTCAACACCTATAAATAAAACATTATAAAAACAAGCAAACATTAAAAAATATACTTATACATGAAATAAAACATGTAGTAACATATGAAAAAAGATTGTTACCCCAGAATTCCATTGCTGATGATTGAGATTGATGTGTTTGAAATGGTTTGTGGGTTTGGAGGTGAAAAGGGTGCTGATGAAATGAAACTGCGGGTTTCAAAGATGAATATATAGGCGAGTTTGCTGTTGGAAAAGGGTTTTAGGGTTTATGTGTTTTAAGGGTTTTGTGTGTTTTTTGACTTGGGCTTGGGCCTTGTTTGTTGTGAAGAGTTTGTAATGGGTTTTTGGTTGTACTTTGTACTTTGTCAACTTGTTTGTACGTAGTTTAAACTATTTTCAGGGTGGGCTAGCAGTACATATCAAAGCCTTTGTCTCAAAGTCTTTGACTTTTAAGGGTATTCGGCACACTTACGAAAATTTGGATTTTTTTTCTTCCCTCCTTCTTCTTCTTCTTCTTCTTCTTCTTCTAATTTTAGAACGGAAACTAACAATATCATAATATACAAACCACAAACTATCTCGCATGTCCTAAGTAGGATTTGAACCTACACCTATTTTAGTTGTCGAGTTTCTCACGCAACTAGTGGTACCATTAAAATACAAGCCTTTTCGTGAAAATTTTGACTTTACAATTAGGTAACTCTAAGATAGTCTTGTTCTACATGCAAATTTTCAGGAACTTTTAATTTTATAAAAATATATAAAAAGAAGCTTCTTGAATATGTAGTTTTTCAATGAGCTTGAGCTTTTAAAATTTTAATTTACATAGACATTTTTGTGCTTTTACGTTGTTAATTAATTTGCTTCACGGTTTTGTCATTTTATAATTGTAAGTTTGACTATTTTGCCAAATATATCTAAAATTACAAGCTTCAGGTTTATAATTTTCTGCTCCAGCTGATTTGTACTTGACTAAGAGTATGTTTGCTGAAACTGGAAATGTAGCTGTGGATGGAGATGGTGCGGAAGATTAAAATTTGAGATTATTTTAATAAGCAATATTATTTAAAGATATTATGAAAGATTATTTTTCTAAAATTTTTATAAGTTTTGTCTGTCAACAAAACTTATATTTTAAGTAGTGTACTTTTTTGAAAAAATTAAGCATAATTTTCCCATAATTTTGTCTGTTAGATATGCCCTAAAGAGTTAGGATCAAATAAGAAGAATAATAAAAATAAGAAGGATATGAAGTAATCACAATCACACATTTTAGATGCACCTACAAAAATGGATGCATCCTCATTCAAATTTTCCCTCCCATATTAAAATGTGTGGCTAGAATTACTTCTTACCCTTCTTATTTTAATTATTCTTCTTATTGGATCTCTTCCCATTCCCTAAATAGTTTAAACTTTAAACTACTCGTAGTTTTCAAGATGAGCTACCCGATAATCTAAAAGTCTTGTCTCAAAGTGTTAAAAGAGTGTATTCGGCCCAAAACTTATAGAAGTTTGGCCTTTTAAAATAACTAGCGTGTAAGCCCGTGCGTTGCTACGGGTGAATTTGTGTGTACGTTTTGTGTTTATCCATGTTCGAAATGTATTAGATAAAGGGCGTATTCGTTTTTGTTTTGTTTTATTTGTTTTATAAGGAAGGTTGTTAGTAAAAAATGTATTTTATCCTTTTTTTTTTTTCTTTTTTTTTTTTTGTATATATATATTTTTTAAACATGACTAATTTCATAAAGACTGTATAAAACTGTGTGTATTTGGAATTTATAAACAGTGTGTATTAGTTTGTGGTTTCTTGGGTTATATTTATATTTAGAGTTAGTGGGCTCTATATTTTAATGGTGTTGGGCCAAAAAAAAAAATATAGATAAAAGAATGGGCCGTTTTTTTAGTATCTATAATTAAGTACAACCCATTGTTGAAACAGATTTGCTAAAAACAAAGCTTGAAAGTAACTTTATATGAACAGTAAAGTGCAACTCAATGAAGCACAGTTACTGTGCGAAACACTGTTACACTGTTCATTCAACAGTATTGTACAACAATCCCATGCGTAGCAAATTCTCATCTTTAGTATAAAGATATAATTATTGTTTTTACATGCAAATTTTCAAGAGCTTTTAAATTTATAAAAGCACATAAATAAAACTTCTTAATGTAGTTCTTAAAAAATGTTAATTTATATACATATTTTTAATTTTTTATGTGTTTATATTGTTAACTAATTTTGTGGAAGGATTATACAAGCACTTGGGATGTTAGTTTTAATAATGTGTTTGGGATATTTATGAATGAATGTGATTTAGTACGCGGAATTTACTAGAACACACTAAAGGAACAAAGGTGGTGAATAAGTAAACTTGAATAATTTAGAGTGATGAACACAACCTGAATAACACAAAACGATTCAATATTATTTATGAAATAATACGGGTGATCTAAACTATCACCGGGATTACAAATGTAACCTTGAATCTTTGATACGTGAAAAGGATTTAATGATAGAAGTTATGCATGCAATGATCGATATCTAAGAAGGTGACTAAGGGTTCCTTTTATAGTATAAGGAGCCCTTATTACAAGTTGTCAAGTTGCTTGATATAATATACTTAGAGACTTATCTTATCATAATATTACACCTTTCAAGGTAAAACACTCCATATTATATACTGAGACCTCTGTACTACTTCTACTAAACGTGTAACTTTGTACAAAGACTAATAATACAACTAAATATCTCTAAATAAAATATAACAACTTGTCATTTAAACTGGCAGGACCTTCATCAACTAGCAGTACCTTCTCACCCAAGGTACTGCTAGTGTATCTTCAACTTCAACAAAACTAAAGAGGCAGGCTTAACTCATCATCTAGCAGGCTCTTCTGGCAGACTCTTTGACTTGAGCATTTTATTCCCAACAATCCTCCCCTAAACTTGTTATTCCTTATTAAAATAACCAAGTTTCTTGTGAATAAAATTCATACCTTGAGGATCTGAGGGAACTCTTCCAAAAACCATATCATCTATTCCTCCTTAGGCTTTCATATTGATCAAATATGCTTTCCTTCAATTTTTTGACTGCATCAGTTTCTTCTTCACATAATAGTTTGTTGGAGATCAAGACTGATAATACTTCATAACTCAAAGGATACTCATTCTCACCTAGCATAAAAAGTTCTATTCCACTCTGATTGGAAAGATGATGAACATGGCTCATGCTGAAGTATTCCCATGAAACAGATAAATCATAGTAAGGAAATTTCCAATCTGTATCAGTAGGATTTGGATCATATAATCTGCTGAACTCCACCCATAGCTCTTGCTCCTTTGCACCAGGTTTATACTTGGTTTTCAGCTTCTCTTGAACTAAGTCCCACAGTTCATCTAGATCCATTCTGCTACATGCTCTAAGCAGATTTTCAAAATTCTTGAATATTTCAACCTTATTTCCAACTCTTGTTATCTTCCATGCTTTACCAAATTTGTCATTGTAGATTTCCCAATCTATGATTGGATGCCTTGCATGTAAAGGTTCAGCAAAGACAACTTGTGGAACATGGACAACCATTTCTCTTGACTGAACAGGAGGCAAGTCTGCTTTCTCTTTCTGGGCTGCTTGATCCTTCTGATCGTCTCTTCTTCTTTTGGAAGGCCTTTCTGGTGAATCCATGAGGAGACTGGTTTTGTTTCTTCTGTAAGCCTCTAAGTATAGAAGCTTCAATTCATCAAATGATTTAGTTTTGAGTTGATGATCCTTCATGTTCACTTCTCTTTTCAGATATAACTTGAAGAAATGCTTCTGATCTGCCTCAGAATGAGGCATTTTGAACCGTTTCTCTTTATTCTTCTGGATCTGCTGATAGACATCATCCAATACCTCTTGATTGTATTTCTTAGTGATGAAATCATTGAGCTTGATTGTCATTTCATCTGAGCTAAGAGACTCATCACACACCAGAGTATAAGCTTCACCCCTTACAATTGGATCAATGGAAATGATATATTGCAGCTGAGCATCAAATTTTTCTTGTAATATTCTTGACTCTTCTTCAGCCCCCATAACCTCTTCTTCATGAAGCTGTTTGGATAACATATCATCTACAGCCAATTGTACTTGTTCTTTCTTCTTCAACTTTTTAGGTTTTGATTCATCTTCAAACATAATTTTCTTGCCCTTGTCTTTTGGTGTTGATTCTAGACTTGGAGCAGCAGATTGTTCATCAGAAACAAGAAACCTCCCCTGAGGCTGTGATCCCCTTTTTCTTTTGTAGAACATTTGATCAGAACCTTTTAAATTCATAGCCAATAGCTTCTGAATCCCAGCAGGCTCTTGCTCTGCTTCAGCAGTCTCTTTTGTACTAACAGGCTCTTTTTCTCCACTAGCAGGCTCTTCATCAATCACTTGAGTTCCTTCATGAAATTGAAACTGAATCTCTTCTTCACTCTTAGAACTACGCATCCTCCCCTTTTTGGAAGAGAGACCCAAACCTTCTGCATCTGAACTTGAAGAACTAAAAGCAACCAACTGAGAAGTCCTTTTACCCTTCAACAACTTCACCTTTAACTTCAATATCTCAACCCTCTTAACTAGCTTGGTGTTAATCTCTGTAAAGTGTTTCTTTTGACTTTCAAGAGTAGTTTGCAAGAGCTGCACTTGCTCCTTTAGTTCCTTTACAGTCTGAGCATCTAAACTTTGATGTGGAGGAGAGTGGGGTGGTGAGTTATGATGTGATAATGATGGTGATGTTGCAGATGGTATTTGTGATGGTTGGTGAGATGGTGATAGTGGTGTGACTGATGGTGATGGTGGTGTGACTGATGGTACTGGTGATGGGTTTGGTGATGAATGATCAGATGATGTGGATGGTTCTTCAGTATGTTGTGGTAACATTTCCTCAAAAAGTGGTACTTCTTCTCCTTGAAAACCAATTTTCATATTTGAAAACACCTTGTGGGTAAGTTTTGGAGTTTTAAAAGGTTTGTTTGGGGGAAGTAACAAATGTTTGGATTTGTTGATGAGGCACTGAATAAACCTGGGGTACATTAAAAACTTTGTTTCACTATCCACATTTTTAACCAATCATTCAAAAATGTATTTTGAAAAGTTGAATTTCTTGTTAAACTGCTCCCAAGAGGTTTTCTTTTGGCTTAAACAATGAAGGATGGTATGGATCAAAAATCTCCATTGAGGGGTAAAATGCTTTTTAAGAAATGTAAGCTTTGTAGAAGTCACATTATACCCCATTTTTGTCAAATTTTCAAATATTTTAGTATCAGGCAATTGACTAATACCATCTGAATCATCCAAATGAAGATGTCTTCTAATGGATGATTCGGTAAAAGTCAGGGTTCTGCCATCCACTTTAACCTTTAACTTTTGAATCCCATTCCTAAGAGTTTTAACTCTAGCCGTTTGCCAAAATTGTAAAATTTGAGATTCATAAATAGTGGGATTCACGAGTAAAGCAAACCTGATATAAGAATTGTTTAGAAAATCCACTGCTTGATGAAAAGATTCATTTTCCTCAGACTTTTCCAAAAATGCTAATTGGTTGTGACGTTTAGCAAAACTTAGATGAGCCATGGTGAAAGATTTAAGGAAAAACTTGATTATGATGGTGGGATTTTATTGTTGTACTGGTAGAAGATGAAAGGTGAGTGTAAATTGTGATAAGGATTGATTAAATATATTATGAGAAAATTACTTTTGACCGGCTATTAAAGATATAGATAAGTAATTGAAGAGGCGGTCAAAAAGATCTTTTATTATAATAACCATACCCTTAAATCGAGGAAAACATGAGGAATTCACAAAAATACCCTTCAAACAACGGCTATATTTTAAACTGACAGACTCAACGGCTATGTAGCAGTACCATTTTACTCTACCAGTACTAAAATTTAAACTACCAGTACTGATGAGGCGAAAAATGAACCACTTTTAGGGGGTCATTTAAGCCCGGAATTGAATTTATTTGATCAAATATTGCCCTAAATCGTTCCTTTTGTGATTTTAGGTACTTTGGGAGTGAAATCTGGAAAAGGAAGCTATTCGGACGTTTTTGGAGCATAAAAGTGAAGAAAACGCCAAAGTCTTAATTTTCCTTGCTGGGAACAGTAGGTGACGGCGTCAAGAAGAAAATCCTGACGGCGTCAAGAGTAATTTTCATGACGGCCCAGTACAGAATTGAAGGCGTCACAAGGAAGAGCGTCAAGAGTAAAATACGTGACGGCCTGGAAAATGTTATAACGTGACGGCGTCAAAAGTAGATCAAGGCAGTCCGAGAAGTATTTTGGCGGCGAGATGACGGCGTCACCAATTTTGTCTTGACGCCGTCAGACTCAATTTCCTATATATAGTTTTCTAATTTTCATTCATAAAAAAGAGAAGTTTTGGAGAAACCCTAAGGCCGAACTTAGTACGAATTTTACAAGCTTTTCAAGGGTTCTCAGCCCTTGAACCCTTTCATATGTAATTAAGATAAGTATTCTTTTAATTCTATCAATATGTCTATGTGTTGGTTGTCTATATCTTGTTCTTGTCTTAATTCCATCATGCTAGGCTAGATCTATCTTGTGTTTGCTTAGATCTAATGAAACCTAGATGTTAATTATGTGTTGATTACTTGTTTATGGTTGTATTGGATGAATGATTTCGATGTTAGGCTTAAGAAAACTGGCAGATCTCCAAATGGTAACATGCTTGAACGTCTTAGGAAACATGAACTGACATGCACTAGGTTTTATTGGTTGTATTTAATGCATGAGTAAATTCTAATGATCCCATATTAAGAGCTTCTTAGCCGGCTCGACATAGGAGTGAAGTAGGCACTCATAGGATTGGGGAATTAAGTGCGCCACCCCATGAATTGTATTAAGGAATACAATCCGTCATCCACGCAACTATAACAAGTAATTAACGTGTAAAAGATATCTAGGGAGTAATGAAATCTAAGTAAACACAATTTCTCCACTTATTGCTTACAACCTTAGTTAATTTAGTTTATTTTCATTTCTAGTATTTTATTTTGATTGCATCTTTAGTATTGGGTTAGTTGACTAGCAACTAATTCCGCCCAAATCTTTAAAACCCGAGATTTTTACTTGCTTTCTAAAAAATATAAAAATACAAAAATAATCATCCCTCACCTTTAGAACTAGTATTTAGGTTTTCTAATCCTAGCGACACTATTCCTAGCTGAACGATCAATCCCCCGGTACTTGTCACTATACTATACTACAACGATCAGGTACACTGCCTGGTGGGGGTTGTAAGCTTCTCAAGATCCATTAAGAGGTAAAGCCTGGTGCGATTCCCACGTATCAAGTTTTTGGCGCCGCAGCCTGGGGAATAGTTATTGTCTAGGTTAGAATCTCTTTTTATTAGGTCTACTTGCTAGATTCCTTTCTAGTAAGATTTTATTTTTATTTTTAGGTTTTCTTTAGTCTATCTTGTTTCTTTGTGTTTTTGTTCGTAACTCTTCACCACCCGACATCATGGACGATGGGAACATCTTTGAACCCGTCATCCCACCACAACAAAACCCACCACTAGAACCTCTTAGGCCCCGAACTTTAGGAGAGTATTCCCGACCTAGCCACCAAGGCTACCGAAACACCATTGAGCTCACCGGAGCCAATGTGACCCCCTTGCGATCCGACACCATCCGGTTGGTGCAAAGTGGATGTGCATTCCATGGACTTCGTTCCGAAGATCCAAACCAACATCTTAAGGACTTCCTTAAAATCGTAGATTCCATAGACCTAGATGTTGAAACTAGAGAGACAACCCGACTACGCTTATTCCAATTCTCTCTACGGGATCAAGCTAGTCAATGGCTTGAGCGTTTACCCGCGGGATCCATCACCACATGGGATAATCTCACCAATCGCTTCCTTACTCAATTCTTCCCACCGGGGAAGACTGCAATGCTTAGAAATGACATTTTGATGTTTGAAAAACATCAGGGTGAAACTTTCTACGAAGCATGGGCTCGTTTTAAGGATCTCCTCCATAAGGTCCCTCATCATGGTATAAACCTTTGGTTATTAGTTCAGATTTTCTACGACCATGTTGACTATCACACTAAACGCACAATCGATAGGGCCGCGGGAGGTAAACTGCGTGATAAGAACGCCGAGGAGTCCTGGGAAATTATTGAGGAGCTCACCGCCGATAATCAAGAGATGTTGGAGTTTAATCATACAATAAAAGCGGACATCAATGCAGTCTAAACATCGGGAGGAACCACCGAAATCCCCGATGAACTCCTATGCAAACTCGAGGCAAAAGTTGATTATTTTGAGGAAAGGCAAATGAGACCTTTAAGTCCTAGGCGGGCTACTGTCAATTCTGTCTCGAAACCGACTTCAACACCATTATCAGAGTCACCCTCTAGAGAAAATATCGGGACTTTTCAAAACTATGCCCCACCTTGTTCCCCTCCCGAGGAGCTTAGCTCGGAGTTTGAAGCTAGGATGAGAGAATATATGGCAACTCACTCTGATCGACTTGCTAGATTCGAAGAAGCAGTTTATAAGCAAAAAGAAGAGATGCAGGTGAAAATGAATGAGATGATGAATCTATTAGAGGAGTATTCCAAACAGAGAACCCCCGAAAGAATGCTACTAAGGAAAGAAAGCGCCACCCCCACCACCCAATTTGTTAATTCCATCACAATTGTCCACAAAGATGACGAGAAGGTAGGAGCCTCTACTAAACAGACCTTAGATAAGCCACCAAAATCCCAACCCTTGAGTCACTACCTGAAACATGATATAAACGAAAACACCATAACAAATTGGATTAAGGGTGACGGGCGTAACCAACCTTCCAAACAGGGTTCTGAGAAAGAGGAAAAGGTAAAAGATGAGTATGATACGTTACCTGGGGGATCAATATTCGAGAGGCTACTGATACAAAAAGTGGCTACTAAGCAGATTGCGTGTGGGAACTTTGAGATACCAACTAGCATCGGGGATTTGAAATATCTTAGTGCTTTCGCCGACCAAGGATCGGAAGTAAATCTTATTCCCTTAACTATTTACATCCAACTAACGTCAAAAATGCCAGCCCCTACTCGTGTTAGGTTGTCCCTAGCTGGACACTCATACGTATACCCCCTAGGAATCGCAGAAGATGTATTAGTTAATGTCGCAGGATTCATGTACCCCGTTGATTTTATGATCATCGATGATAAAGTAGATGGATGCATGCCAATAATCCTTGGGGCACCATTCCTCGCCACCGCTAGGGCTGTCATTAAGTATGAAGGCAGGAAAATTGAGATTAAATATGGAAAAAGAAAGATTAGCTTCCCCATGACTCCGCGAAGTGGGCATGAGAATTTGAGTTGGAGAAAGCTCAAAAACAACATTGACACGACACCCATTCGTGTTCAGAATAAAATTCTTGCATGGGAGGCAAGACTCGAAAGCTACAAGGAGGCTAAATATGAAAGAAGCAAAAGCAATAAGGTTCAGGTCGAATTCGAACATAATCAACCTGCAAAAAGTCATGCACCATTCGAGGAAGGGAACTTGGTACTCTTAAGACACTTGGAAATAACAATACCACCCGATAAACCAAGTCCTTGGTGGTATGGGCCTTTCACACTTGAGAGCATGAACCAAGATGGGATGGCTAACCTGAGAAGTGAAGTAGGTGGAGTGGTGATTGCAAGTATCGATAGGTTAAGGCACTACCATCATAACAGTAATGATCACAACTACATGGGGTATATCATTTCAAGGGATGAGGTCACGTATTAACCCATGACCTTGAGTCTAGCTACAAGACTCGGAAATAAAGAAAAGCGCTTCTTGGGAGGCAACTCATGTTTTGTGTGATTTTATTTTGTTTGCTTGTTATTTGCTTCCGTATGCATGCTTTATTTTTATTGTTGGTAGATCATGTTTCTCAATTAAATAGTGGAAATACTTTACTTTGTTGTTTTGGCCTAGTCTTAACTCCACCTAAAAGTATTTTTGCAAAAGATAAATGTAAGGAGAAACCCCAAATATGTTTTTAAGAAACAAGCCGATCATGATTCTCCACAATATTAAATGAACATGTATATTCGTATTTGTTAGAGTCAAATGCTTGTATTGAGTCATAATGAAGTTTTTCAAGATTTTCCAGGAAGTAGGACCAAGTTTTTCTAGAAATTTTCCGGAAACTTAACATAAGAATTTCTGCAGGTCACTTCTGACGGCGTCACGAGTTAACTCTTGACGGCGTCACGTGTAAAAATCTGGAAATTTTACCGGTTTTGTTTTTCTAACAGAGTCTTATGGTTTTTGTGAATTATTAAGTTTTATAATCTCTAGGAAATCTGCAAACTTCATTCCACAAGCATTATATCTTATTTTGTTTTATAGGATTTAGTAACTTATGTAGGTTGCCGCCGATTTTACGCGAGGTTGTCTTGTTTGTTTTCTCAGGATTTACAGGTTATGTATGACAAGAAGATGATTTATATTCTGGAAGGGAAGCTTTGATTGTTCATTTTCTTGGAGGAAGATTTAACCTGGCCACCTAATTATCCATACCGAGCGAATCAGGGGAGTATTTGATTTCATTCTTTTTACTTCACTTTTAAATTCTTTACTTGAACATTAGGGACAATGTTCATCCTAAGTGTAAGGGGAGGGTAAAATGATGATACCTTACATGTACACTTTCGCTTGAGTTTGTTTTGTTTAAAGGTAGATGTGTAATAATACTATGAGAAATACTTGTTAGTGCAATTTTAGCGCCAAATTTAAAATTTTTTACAACATTTAGGAGTGAAACTTTAGCCATAGCAAGCGTCTCATGGATAGGAGATTGTATGACTAGCACATAACCGTATATTCAAAAAAAAAATTCCACCCAAATATTTGAGGTTCGCCTTTAGATTTGATAGGAAAAGCATTTACTATTAGTGCTTATGAGTGTACCGGTAGCATTTAGATTCTAGAACTTGTGTTAGTGATGCATCCCGAGACCGCTAGTGAGACTACATTCGTGTAGTAGGATTTACTACATGATAAGAGGCATTAGGATCACCCTTGTGTTAAACCCGTATCATAATTACTTGACCATTTAAGTCATATTACTTGGCTAGTTAAGTCAATTAATTTTTCCCACACCCTTAGCGTTGTACTCATTTTTAGTACACGAAACCCCTAGTACACCCCTCCGAGCCTATCTTTTCATTTCTAACTTTAAGCATTTTACTTAAAGGAAGAATTTGTTACACCCCACTTAAATGTACAACCAAATCGCCTTAGCCTTCCGTGTATGCGCTCATTTTTAGTGCATTATTGTTATTTGTTAAACCCTAAGTTAACTATCTAATTGATTACATGGTTGCTAAGTCGAGTCATATCCTTGTACATATTATTTTGGGACGATTGGGACTCATGGGTAAAGTACTTATTTTATGGAGTAATGGGGAAGAACATCATTTATTACCCCCGTATGTACGTTAATCCTAAAAGTACTCCAAGTGTTTTGATTTTCTTAATTCGAGTCATTAGATTAGTTAATTGTAAAGTATGTAAAAATTCAAGTGTAAGGGGAATGTTCATTCCCTATGATGTATTATTTTGGATGGTAGGGTAAGAGTGTATGCAAAAAAAAAAAAAAAAAAAAAAAAAAAAAATCAAGAAAAAGAAAAAAAAATGGAAAAAAAGAGAAAAACCATACGGACTACCATCCCTTTTTATTCTATGTTTTATTTTATGTTTTTGTTATTTTTCATTTATTAGCTTAAGTCGAGTCGAGTCTTGGCTTTAGCAACGCCACATTGTACATGTAATTGACTAAGATTGTTAACTCGCCACCAGTAAAAAACTTCTTTTATCCAACAAAACTGTGTATTTCATATCCCTACACCTAACTTTACAACCCTTTTAAAAGACCTCTTTGATAGTTTATTCTAGGTGCTTACGCCATGTGGTGGAGGTTTGATCCTTTCCCAAGCCTATGGTAATCTATTTTGTTATGACAGGTAGTGAGAGATGTTTTCCATTTCCATATTGTAATTTATACTTTATTACACCCGAGAGATGTGAGTATCTAAACACTATTTGTGAGATGCTAGTGTATAACCTCCGTGCTTGTCTTTTGGTCTTTAGTGGAACGATTATTTGTTGTAATTACTTTTATATTAGTGTTAAATGACCCCTAACTTGTATTTTGATTAGAATAAAAGCGCATTTGCTTGAGAACAAGCAAATCTCAAGTGTAAGGGTATATGTTGAGGCGAAAAATGAACCACTTTTAGGGGGTCATTTAAGCCCGGAATTGAATTTATTTGATCAAATATTGCCCTAAATCGTTCCTTTTGTGATTTTAGGTACTTTGGGAGTGAAATCTGGAAAAGGAAGCAATTCGGACATTTTTGGAGCATAAAAGTGAAGAAAACGCCAAAGTCTTAATTTTCCTTGCTGGGAACAGTAGGTGACGGCGTCAAGAAGAAAATCCTGACGGCGTCAAGAGTAATTTTCATGACGGCCCAGTACATAATTGAAGGCGTCACAAGGAAGAGCGTCAAGAGTAAAATACGTGATGGCCTGGAAAATGTTATAACGTGACGGCGTCAAAAGTAGATCAAGGCAGTCCGAGAAGTATTTTGGCGGCGAGATGACGGCGTCACCAATTTTGTCTTGACGCCGTCAGACTCAATTTCCTATATATAGTTTTCTAATTTTCATTCATAAAAAAGAGAAGTTTTGGAGAAACCCTAAGGCCGAACTTAGTACGAATTTTACAGGCTTTTCAAGGGTTCTCAGCCCTTGAACCCTTTCATATGTAACTAAGATAAGTATTCTTTTAATTCAATCAATATGTCTATGTGTTGGTTGTCTATATCTTGTTCTTGTCTTAATTCCATCATGCTAGGCTAGATCTATCTTGTGTTTGCTTCGATCTAATGAAACCTAGATGTTAATTATGTGTTGATTACTTGTTTATGGTTGTATTGGATGAATGATTTCGATGTTAGGCTTAAGAAAACTGGCAGATCTCCAAATGGTAACATGCTTGAACGTCTTAGGAAACATGAACTGACGTGCACTAGGTTTTATTGGTTGTATTTAATGCATGAGTAAATTCTAATGATCCCATGTTAGGAGCTTCTTAGCCGGCTCGATATAGGAGTGAAGTAGGCACTCATAGGATTGGGGAATTAAGTGCGCCACCCCATGAATGGTATTAAGGAATACAATCCGTCATCCACGCAACTATAACAAGTAATTAACGTGTAAAAGATATCTAGGGAGTAATGAAATCTAAGTAAACACAATTTCTCCACTTATTGCTCACAACCTTAGTTAATTTAGTTTATTTTCATTTCTAGTATTTTATTTTGATTGCATCTTTAGTATTGGGTTAGTTGACTAGCAACTAATTCCGCCCAAATCCTTAAAACCCGAGATTTTTACTTGCTTTCTAATAAATATAAAAATACAAAAATAATCATCCCTCACCTTTAGAACTAGTATTTAGGTTTTCTAATCCTAGCGACACTATTCCTAGCTGAACGATCAATCCCCCGGCACTTGTCACTATACTATACTACAACGATCAGGTACACTGCCTGGTGGGGGTTGTAAGCTTCTCAAGATCCATTGAGGGGTAAATCCTGGTGCGATTCCCACGTATCAAGTACCTTGTATTTAGAAATATAACTTGGCAGTCTCTTTAAAATTTCAGTAAAAATCCCTTATAGTTTTTAGCAAACTATCAGCTATCAACGGATTTGATAAGTCTTTACCAATAGCCGTTTGCTTTTGGACTAGCCAGCTCTTTAAGTTTGTAAAACTTGGTGAACTGATTACCTTATAGTTTTTAGCAAACTATCAGCTATCAACGGATTTGATAAGTCTTTACCAATAGCCGTTTGCTTTGGACTAGCCAGCTCTTAAGTTTGTAAAACTTGGTGAACTGATTACCATTTCCACATCATGATTTTTGTTATCAACCTTGAGTAACCTGAAATTTGTTAGTTGTAGACCAAAAGAACAGAGTGCACAGCACTTGTTTTATAGCATTGTCAACATTTTAAGCATCAAGATGAACAAAAACAGAGCAAACTTTATACTAGCAGTACCATTATGAACTGACAGTACCTTATGACTAACTAGCAGTGCCATGTTTAAAGGCCAAAACTTGTTATTTTATGTACATAAACACATGTTTTTCAAAGGTTTATCATACCAATACCTGCTACCAGGTATTTAAATCTACCTAAATCAAAAGCTTTGGTGAGAAGGTTTGCAAAATTCTTTTCAGAATCAATTTTGACAACTTGTATTAACCTTTTCTCATTGCAATCTCTTATGAAATGGTGTCTGATTTCAATGTGTTTTGTTTTTGAATGTTGAACTGGATTTTTAATGATACAAATAGTACTGCTATTGTCAATGTAAATAATGGTGTTAAGAAACCCATAGTCAAGCAATTGATTTTGAATCCAAAGAACTTGGCCACAACAACTTGCACTTGCAACATATTCTGCTTCAGTTGTAGAATTGGCCACCATTGTTTGCTTCTTGCATTACCATGATATGAGTCTGCAGCCAAGAAATTGACATCCACCAGTTGTGGATTTTCTGTCTAGGGTTGCACCAGCATAGTCACTATCTGAATAATCTACCAATTCAAAAGATGATTCCCTTGGATACCATAGACCCAACCTAGGTTGACCCTTGAGGTATCTAAAGATCCTTTTGGCTGCTGTGAGATGAGAAACTTTTGGATTTACTTGAAACCTTGCACATACACACACTGAGAACATTATATCTGGTCTTGATGATGTAAGGTATATCAAGGACCCAATCATTGATCTGTAATTATGCACATCAACATCTTCACCCTCAGCATCTTTGAGTAACCCTTCTCTGGATCCATTGGTGTACTTGCAACCTTTGAATCTGCAAACCCAAATTTCCTTAGGATCTCTGCTACATACTTATCTTGGCTGATAAATATGCCTTCATTTGATTGTTTCACTTGGAGACCCAGAAAGAAAGTAAGTTCCCCCATGGAACTCATTTCAAACTTATTATGCATAAGTTTTTCAAACTCCACACACAACTCCTAGTTTGTGGATCCAAAGATAATATCATCAACATAAATCTGCACCAGCAAGATGTCTTTCTTGGTTCTTTTGATGAACAAAGTTGGATCAATCTTGCCTCTTTGGAATCCATTTTCCAATAAATAGAAAGCCAATGTTTCATACCATGCCCTAGGAGCTTGGTGTAGACCATAAAGAGCCTTGGTAACCTTGTACACCTTGTCTGGATATTCTGCATCAATGAAGCCTGGAGGTTGAGAAACACACACCTCTTCTTCAATAGTACCATATAAAAAGGCACTTTTGACATCCATTTGGTAAATAGTGAAGCCTATGAAAGAAGCATAGGCCAAGAATAGCCTAATTGCTTCAATTCTTGCAACAGGAGCAAAAACTTCTTCATAATCCACTCCTTCTTCTTGAGTATACCCTTGGGCCACCAATCTTGCTTTGTTTTTTTATCACTATTCCCCTTTCATCTTTCTTATTCCTGAATACCCATTTGGTTCCAATTGCCCTGTAACCTTTTGGCAAATCAACCAGTATCCAAACCTTCTGAAGTTTGAATTGAAGTAGCTCTTCTTGCATTGCTTCAACCCAACTTGAATCATCTAAGGCCTTTGTAATGTTTTTGGGTTCAACCTGTGAGAGAAAGCATGAAAACAGGCATATGTGGGCAACTTCATGGTTCTTTTCTTCATAGACAGCTAAGACAAACCCTTCTTGGTCTGAAGATAAGACTTGAGTTCTTGTTTTAACACCAGAATCAATGCTGCCAATCACATTATCAATGGAGTGATCTTTGAGAATTCTTGTGTTGTGTGTTGTAGGAACATCATAGGTAATTGGAAGATTGCCAATCCCTACATCTTCTAGTAAGGAATCATCTAATAGAACATTTAATGGTTCAGCAGGACCAACTTGTGAACTGGCAGTACCATCTGGTGAACTGGCAGTACCATTTGGTGAATTGGCAGTACCATTTTCATTTGCAGAATTTTCTTGATTCCCTTGACCTTGAGTTCCATGATCATCTCCAACACCTTCATTTGTTGTATTTGAAGGCTCTCCATGACTTGAAGATGAATCCAATCCTTTCCAAATTGGCATTAAGATGTAATCTTGATCATCAGTTGGTTCAACATTGTCTTCAAAACCTGCATTATCATTAGTATTTATACCTGTGACAGGCACATAATTCATAGATTCTGAAAGCTTGTCAATGTCAAAACACCAATCTGGTCCAATGCCTGCAACATTAGGTAGTTTTTCTTGAAACTCTATGTGCAGATTTTCTTCCACTAGCCTAGTGCAACTATTATACACCCTATAGGCCTTACTTTGCAAAGAATACCCTATCATGTAGCCTTCATCAGCTTTTCCTTCAAACTTTCCTAGATGATCTTTGGTATTGAGAATAGTGACATGACATCCAAAAGGTCTCATAAAACTTAGAGATGTGTTCTACCAAACAAAAGTTCATAAGGAGTCTTTCTATGAGGTTTAATCACAAGAACCCTGTTCTGCACATAACAAGCAGTACCTACAGCTTCAGCCCAAAATGAAATAGGCAACTTAGAGTCTACTAACATTGTTCTAGCAGCCTCTATAAGAGTTCTATTTTTCCTTTCTGCTACTCCATTTTGCTGTGGGGTTCTAGCTACACTATATTCTCTTTTTATTCCTTTTTCTTTGCAAAATTCATCCATAACTCTATTCTTGAATTCTGTCCCATTGTCACATCTAATTACTTTCAATTTCTTATCAATTTGGTTTTCTATCCCTGTAATGTAGGACTTAAGGATCTCACTTGTTTCATCCTTAGTTCTCAAAAAGAAAACCCAAGAAAATATGTTGTAATCATCAGTAACTACAAGACAATATTTTTTACCATTCAAGCTATTCACAGATGTAGGACCAAAGAGGTCCATATGAAGCATGTATAAAGCTTGAGAAATTGAGTTATGGGTCTTGGGCTTACAAGAAGCTCTATGTTGTTTGCCTTTTAGACAATCAACACAGGTTTGGTCATTTTGAAAAATCTTTTTGGGTAAACCTCTAACCAAATCATATTTTGCAATTGTATTGATTGTTTTAAAGTTTACATGACCAAGCCTTCTATGCCAAAGCATAGATTCATCCAATGAGGCTTTTGCTACTAGACAGGTTAAACTCTCTTTAGGAACAATGTTCTTTAAATCAACAATGTACATATTATTCTTTCTTGGGATTTTAAGAAGTATCTGACTTTCATCAGGAATTTTAAAATCAGGAGAAAGAATAATGCATTCAGTGTCAGTAAAAAGAATATTGTTATTTGTGTCACACATTTGTGAGACACTTAGGAGATTAAACTGAAGTTCTTTCACAAAGTACACATTTTTAAAATCTAATTTACTGGTTTTAATTGTACCTTTACCAGTAATCTTTCCTTTGATTCCTCCCCCAAAGGTAACATATCCTCCATCAAATGATTTGAAGTCTGTGAGGTAAGACATGTTGCCTGTCATGTGCCTTGAACATCCACTATCTACATATCCTTGATCAGCAATATCATTTGAATGTTCCTGCACATATATACACATATTAGTTTCCTTGGTGTACCCAAGCCATGACTGACTTGGGTTTGCCTCGTGCATCAATGTAATCAAACCTCTTTAGGACTGTTGATGCACCATTTGATTGGAGTGGTCTCCAAATCCAACTGATGAGGAGAAAAATGAACCACTTTTAGGGGGTCATTTAAGCCCGGAATTGAATTTATTTGATCAAATATTGCCCTAAATCGTTCCTTTTTTGATTTTAGGTACTTTGGGAGTGAATTCTGGAAAAGGAAGCAATTCGGACGTTTTTGGGGCATAAAAGTGAAGAAAACGGCAAAGACTTAATTTTCCATGCTGAGAACAGTACCTGACGGCGTCAAGAGTAAAAGTGGTGACGACCCAGTGAAAACCTGAAGGCGTCACAAGAAGGGCGTCAAGACTATTTTTGGTGACGGCCTGCATAAGGAGTATACATGACGGCGTCAGACCCAGATCTAGGCAGTCCGGGAAACTATTTGGCGGCTAGATGACGGCGTCAGACTTTTGTTCTTGACGCCGTCACCTATCAAAATCTGTATATAGTTTTCTATTTTTCATTCATTAAAAGAGGAACTTGTGTGGAGAATACTAGGGCCGAACTTTGTAAACCCTAGGTCGTATTTTACAGTATTTTCAAGGGTTTTCACCCCTTGAATCCTTTCATGTTCAATTGAGATAAGTCTTCTTTTAATTCAATCAATATGTCTATGTGTTGTTTGAATATATCTTGTACTTGTCTTGATTTCAACATGCTAGGCTAGATCTATCTTGTGTTTGCTTAGATGTAATGAAACCTAGATGTTAATTATGTGTTGATTACTTGTTTATGGTTGTAATGGATGAATGATTTCAATGTTAGGCTTAAGAAAACTGGCAGATCTCCATTGTGTAACATGCTTGAACGTCTTAGGAAACATGAACCGATGTGTACTAGGTTTTATTGGTTGTATTTAATGCATGAGCAAATTCTAATGATCCCATGTTAGGAGCTTCTTAGCCGGCTCGACATAGGAGTGAAGTAGGCTCTCATAGGATTGGGGAAGTAAGTACGCCAACCCATGAATGGTATTAAGGAATACAATCCGTCATCCACGCAGCTGTAACAAGTAATTAACATGTAAAAGATGTCTAGGAAGTAGTGAAATCTAAGTAAACACAATTCTCCCATATATTGCTCACAACTTTAGTTTAATATAGTTTATTTTCATTTTTAGTATTTTATTTTGATTGCATCTTAGTATTGGGTTAGTTGACTAGCAACTAATTCCGCCCAACTCCTTCATACCCGAGATTTTTACTTGCTTTCATAAAAATATAAAAATACAAAAAGAATCATCCCTCATCTCTAGACATAGTCTTTAGGTTTTCTAATCCTAGCGACACTATTCTTAACTGAACGATCAATCCCCCGGTAATTGTCATTATACTATACTACATCGATCAGGTACACTGCCTGGTGGGGGTTGTAAGCTTCTCGAGATCCCTTGAGAGGTAAAGCCTGGTGCAATCCCTACGCTACCAAGTTTTTGGCGCCGCAGCCCAGGGAATAGTTATTGTCTAGGTTAAAATCTCTTTTTATTAGGTCTACTTGCTAGATTCCTTTCTAGTAAGATTTTATTTTTATTTTTAGGTTCTCTTTAGTCTATCTTATTTCTTTGTTTCCTTTGTTCGTGAACTAACTCGATGGATAACAATAACATTGATCGTTTGATTCCTGTTATTCGTGTTTTTCATCGTAGGATTTTCCAAATGCCCGTCCCGATCCCTTTAGTGGAAAATGAGAACCCACATAACCTATCGCCTAACCACCACTTTGACAATAATTCTGAAATGGAGGAGTCTGACCATGATAATGACCATAGGGCTAGTCCTTTTTACTATTCAGACTCCGATGAGGATCTAGGTGATGGTGATGTGATTAATGAGGATAGAATGGAAGATGAAGCGAACCCTCTTAGGTATGTCGACCCTAGAACAAGGATTGAGAGTGATAGTTCATTCAACATGCAATTTTCTTGTAAGATCGGATTTAGGAGCTTTAATGCCTACCTTAACTCATCTCTCCCAATGAACATAATCTCGTGTAATGAATATAATAAAATCATGGTAGATGAGTTAGAATACAAAGGAGATAATATTATTGCTAGGGCAATATCATTGCATGTGTTTGTAGGAAGCTTTGCTTATCTTGTTGAGTTCATGGTTATGGAGAATCTAGGAGAATTTATGGATAGTAAGTTAACCCAAGTTGTGTTTGGAAAACCTTTCAAAAGGTTTACCAACCTTGATGAAAAACTTATGGAAGGGTTAATTACATTCTCGGATGGGTGTTGACATAAATAATGTCTTAAAACATTGTTAGCATATTAACAATGTCTCTATGTTTTGATAATTACAAAGCATAAACTCATTAATCTAAAACTTATGACGTAAACAAGTTTTTAGTGCTTAATATTTGTCTTTGCTTCCATATCACTTAAGGTATGAATAAACAAAGGGTTTATTACATTTCATGATCAAAGGAAATTTCTCTAATCACTAGAATTTTTATAAAATGCATTAAACATCTTATATCTTTTACAAAATTACTTTTGGAATTAAAAGAATATGTTTAATTCATTATAAATATATGATTTCAAATTTCCAACCAAAAATGGCAAATTTTATCCAGAAAAATATTCCCCACTAAAATACAAGAAAAACCAACGTTCTGAAGGGGCGGCCTCCTTAATTCCTTAGGCGGCCCCCTTAATCATTAAGGGGACCAGCCATTAATTAAGGGGACCGGCCACGCTCCAGAACAGTATTTTTCTCCCCTATAAATACTGGTTCATCCCTCAGAATTTTCTCACCTTTTGCACTTCTAAACTTTCTGATCTAGATCCATATTTCTATTCTCTTATCCTTTGATCATAAGTGTATAATTCTTTGTTTCAAAGTGATCCAAACTTCATCCTCTCAAGTGCAAGAGAAGAATACTTCTATCCCCCAAGACAAGAAGTATTACAACTTGTTGTGATCTCCACATCCAAGTTGTTGGTGCACCATCAAAGATCATTTACATTATTCTTTGTGAAGATTGTTGTGAATATTTGATTGTAGATAGTTTTGCTAGATATATAGATTGTGTGATTAGTTAGTAGCTTGGTGTGAAGAAGAAAAGTTAGGAACTAGATTGGTGTGAAGAAGATAGGTGTGGAGTAGTTAGTTGTGAAGTAGATTGATTTGAAGAAGTTGTGTAGAAGTTGTGACTTAGGTGTGAAGAAGTTGTGGTGTGAAAATTGGTGTGTAAGGTTTTCTCCGCCATAAGGGAGTTTGTTGATATAGTGAAGAAAACTCTCGAGTTAGGTGCTCGGGTAGTGGAGTAGGGCAAGGAAGGTGTCCTTGTAGCCGAACCACTATAAATCTCTTGTCTCGCGGTTCGATCTTTCCATCTCTTACTTATTTCATTACTTATCATTGTTATATATTGTTTATTGATAGTTGTTTATATTGTGCAAGACTTGAGATCACATATTATCGAATCTAAGTTTTTTAAAAGCTAAGAAAACACTAAAACTATCTTTTATAACGAATTAAAAAGACGTAAAACTATTCAACCCCCCTTCTAGTTTTCCACAATTGGTATCAAGAGCCACGTCTAGCAAGATTTTTAAAATATATTGTATTTTAAAACTTGTAACGATCTATGGAATCTGAAAAATATTTAGAAGGGCAATCTATGCAAAGACCACCACTATTTGAAAGTGATGGATTTTTATATTGGAAAAATAGATTCGAAACGTATGTGAAATTAAAAGATCTTGATCTTTGGCATATTATTACCTTTGGTGATTTTCCCCTATTCAATATAATGTTGAAACTAAAATGAATGAAATTGTATCTTTCGAAGAACAAAATGATGATTTGAAAAAGAAATTAGCAAAAAATAATGAGGCTAAAATGGTTATTTATAATGCGTTACCACGCAAAGAGTATGAAAGAATTTTTATGTGTAAAACCGCCAAAGAAATTTGGGATTCTTTACTAATCACTCACCAAGGTAATAGTCAAGTCAAAGATAATAAAATAGATCTTCTTGTACAACAATATGAACAATTTACGATTCCGGAAGAGGAATCAATTGATAATGCTTTTGCTAAGTTTAACACTATTATCACAAGTTTAAAAGCACTTGATGAGACATTTTCTTGTAAAAATTGTGTTAGGAAATTTCTTAGGGCATTGCATCCAAAATGGCGAGCTAAGGTCACGGCAATTGAAGAATCAAAGAACTTGATGACGTTATCACTAGATGAACTAATTGGCAACTTGAAGGTTCATGAAGAAATCATAAGAAGAGATTCGGAAATGGTCAAAGTCAAGAAAGAATAAACCAAATCCATTGCTCTAAAAGCCAAAAAGGAACCTAGTGATGATGATGATTCAAGTGACGAAAGTGAAGACGAAGAATATGCAATGGCCGTAAGAGAATTCAAGAAATTCTTCAAGAGACGAGGAAGATTCACTAGATCATCACGAGACGAAAGAAAAGCGTTCCAAAGAAATAGAAGTGAAAACTACGGGAAAAGAAAGTGCTTTAGATGTGGAAGTCCAAATCATCTCATTGGCGAATGCCTAAAGCCACCAGGTTATGAAAATCAAGGCGCTTTTGTTAGTGGAACATGGAGTGATAGTGACAAAGAAGAAGTTGAAAAGCCAAGAGACGGAAAGTGTTTTATGGCAAAAGAAACCGACGAAATATGTTTAGGAATTGACTTGGAACCTGACGAATGGATCAAAGATAGCGGATGTTCGAGGCACATGACGGGGAACCGCAAGCTATTCTCTACATACAAGGCATACAATGGAGGTAACGTTATTTTCGGTAGTGACTTACGTGAAAAAATCATTGGCAAAGGTACGATTTCTCAAGACTCACTTACTATTGAAAATGTAGAGCATGTAGATAAATTAACATATAACTTGCTTAGTGTAGGACAAATATGTGATAATAAATGTAGAGTCACATTTACCGAAGAGGATAGCGAAATAGTTAAGAATGAAAAAATTATAGATAGAGGAATTAGGAAAGGTGGCATATATGTTATGAAACTAGGAAACAAACCTGAGGATAGGATATGCCTAACGACCCTAGATGAAAACTCTACATTGTGGCATAGGAGATTAGGACATGCTAACATGCAACAAATACAATCTTTGACCTCTAAGGAATTAGTTAGAAATTTGCCTAATCTAAAATATGACAAGCATTTTTGTGATGCATGTAAAATTGGAAAACAAGCTCATGCTAGTCACAAAGCCAAGAATATAGTATCCACTACTAGGTGCCTAGAATTATTACATATGGATCTTTTCGGTCCATCCGCTGTGCGGAGCTATGGAGGAAACAAATATACCTTAGTAATAGTAGATGACTACTCACGATACACGTTGACTAGGTTTTTAAGTGACAAAACCCAAGCCTTTGAAAAATTCGAAATATTTAGTAAAATAATTCAAAATAAATTAGGATGCTCAATAGTTGCCATTAGGACGGACCATGGTAGGGAATTTGATAACGAAGTACAATTCGGGAAATATTGTGAGTTAAATGGAATATCTCACAATTTCTCCGCTCCTCGTACTCCTCAATCAAATGGCGTAGTAGAAAGAAAAAATAGGTCACTACAAGAAATGAGTAGAACTATGTTAAATGAACAATCCATCCCACAAAAATTTTGGTGTCACGCCGTAGATACATCTACTTATATTTTAAATAGGGTATCAATTAGGAGAATTCTAGGAAAAACTCCTTATGAGTTATTAAGAGGTAGAAAACCAAACTTAAGCTACTTTAGGGTATTTGGAAGTAAATGTTATATTCTAAACACTAAGGATTACCTCACTAAGTTTGATCCAAAATCATATGAAGGAATATTTTTAGGATACTCACAAAATAGCAAAGCATATATAATACTTAACAAACACTCCATGAAAGTAGAGGAATCACTAAATGTAACATTTGATGAAACACCACCTCCTCCTAAAACATTACCTTTAGAAGATGATGACTTAGTCGAAGATGAAGCTATTGAGGTTAGTAAAACGAAACCCATAGGAAATGATAATGAAGACATTCACTTAGAAAATAACGAAACTGTTAATATTAAAGAATCTAGATCACATCCATTAGATAATATAATAGGACATCTTAACCAAAGAACCCTTAGGTCACAAGCCCAAGAAAAAACAATTTATTTTGTTTCCTCTCAGCAATAGAACCTAAGAATATTAGCGAGGCTTTAAAAGATGAAAGTTGGGTTATAGCTATGCAAGAAGAATTAAATCAATTTAAGGCAAATGATGTTTGGGAATTAGTCCCAAATCCAAAGAATATGACCATCATAGGAACCAAATGGGTATATAGGAATAAGTTAGATGAGAATGGAATAGTTACTAGGAATAAAGCTAGGTTAGTTGCCCAAGGTTATAATCAACAAGAAGGAATTGATTATGACGAAACTTATGCCCCCGTAGCTAGACTAGAATCGATTAGGATATTACTTGCCTATGCTTGCGCCCTAGAATTTAAGTTATTCCAAATGGACATGAAAAGTGCATTCCTTAACGGTTTTATCAATGAGGAGGTATATGTGGCACAACCTCCAAGATTCATTGACTTCGCAAAACCTGATTATGTTTATAAGTTAAAGAAAGCTTTGTATGGACTCAAACAAGCTCCCAAAGCTTGGTATGATCGATTAAAAGCCTTTCTTATTAAACATGATTATTCCATGGGAATGGTAGATAACACTCTTTTCACTAAAAGGAAAGACCCAAATCTCATCATTGTCCAAATATATGTTGATGACATTATATTTGGATCGACTTGTCAAGACATGTGTGATGAATTTGCCAAAATCATGCATGATGAGTTTGAGATGAGTATGATGGGTGAACTTAACTTCTTCCTAGGATTACAAATAAAACAATTAGAAGATGGAATATTTTTTAACCAATCTAAGTACATTAAGGAAATGCTTAAGAAATTTGGCCTAGAAGACTCAAAACCCATGAAAACTCCCATGTCTACGGAAGTAAAGCTCACAAAGGACGATGAAGGTGAGTCCGTAGATAACACCAAGTATAGAGGAATGATAGGTAGTTTACTATACTTGACGGCAAGTAGACCCAATATCATGTTTAGTGTCTGCCTTTGTGCCCGTTTTCAAGAGGATCCCAAAACCTCTCACCTAGAAGCGGTTAAGCGTATCTTCCGATACGTTAAAGGCACTATACACTTAGGATTATGGTATCCTAAGGGATCCGGCATAGAAACCATCGTCTATGCGGATTCGGATCATGCGGGAGACTACGTAGATAGAAAGAGCACTAGCGGTATTTGCACGTTTATGGGATGTTGTCTAACATCTTGGTTTTCGAAGAAGCAAACCGCTCTTGCTATTTCTACCACCGAAGCCGAATATGTAAGCGCCGGAAAGGCATGTCAACAAGCACTTTGGATGAAACAAGCTCTCGTAGACTATGACATTAGGTTAGAAAATGTCCCCATTATGTGCGATAACAAAGGTGCGATAGATTTAAGTAAAAATCCGGTGCAACACTCTAGGACTAAACACATAGAAATACGCCACCATTTTCTTAGGGATAATGTACAAAAAGGAAACATATCTATAGAAAAGGTTGCATCGGAAGACAACATTGCGGATATACTCACAAAACCCCTTAAGCGTGAATTATTCAACCACTTGCGTTTAGGATTAGGAATGATGGAACAAGTTGACTAAATTATATTGAATTAATACAAATTTATACTTGCATAAAATTTATTTTTCTTCCATTTCATCTTTTCTGAGTCTAGGAATCTATTTCGCACAAAACTAAAGATTGGGAAGATTTATTTTCTTTGCATAAACTCCTTTGTAAAACCCAATCAATTTTCTCTAAAAATTATTCTCACAATCTAGGAATCACATGAAGATCATTTTCCTTGCATTGTTGACTAATTCTAAAAACATTGTTTTTCATAATCATGCATAAACTCTTACATAAATTGTCAAGGTATATAATCTAATATATGTCTTTGACATTCATGATCGAGCAAAAATTGAATCAAGGAGATCATTTGGATTGTTTCTTAGGATCATTATTTCTTTTTGCATTTAGGAGTCGAAACAATCACAACTCCACATTTGTTGCATATAGACATACACTAGGACAAATTCACTAATAAAGTTGTCATCTTGATCCATCACTAGTTTTTCACTCACTAATTGCCTTTGCCTTTAATCTAAGATAGGTGCCTTAGGAAGTTTAAGTGATCTTGCCCTTAGTTACCTCCTCTTGCTTATTATGTGTTGATTATTTGCTCTTTTGCCTATGTGTTATTGCATGCATGCTATATCTTGATTAGATTAGATTCTATATTGCCTAAAGGAATTGAACTTGCTTGAATTCTAATCCAAACACACAACCTTTCTGCAAATTTTCTGCCAAAAACCCAATTTTGGCAACCTGGAAATCACCAGATGGGCGGCCCCCTTAATTTTGTAAGGCGGCCCCCTTAATCATTAAGGGGACCGCCCCCTAATTAAGGGGACCGGCCATCTGATGGTCGGGTTTACAGAATCTTTTTTGCTTTTTAGCCCATTTCAACCTACATTTCCCAATTTTCACCAACACATTTTGTCCTAATCTCCCAAACAAACTTTATCCATCCATAAACACTCAAATCTTACACTATAAATAACCCCAATCCTCAAAACTCTTCACTTATCCCTTCATGGCTTCTCCAAACAAACCAAAATCAAAAGCCTCAAGGCTTGCAAGAATGACGGAAAAACCCGTTTGGCGAAAAAAAAGCCCTCGAAACAAATCCATCATAACAAATGAAGTTGGAAGTCACTCAACACCATCAACAACTTACTTCCCAAACTTTCCACCAAATTCACAAGGACATTCATTTGATCCTCTTTACAAATCATGCAACATTAGCCAAACATCTTCCTTCATGCCAAACCACTCATCTCATCCTCCAATCACTTGTAATGATCCATACAAGTTTGATCAACCATCCCACTACAACTCCAACTACACAAACCAAATTCATCCATATCAACACAATGACTTTCTCCGCATTACCACGGAAAAGCAAAAGTTCCGTGACGAAATATCACAAATCCATGATCTTTGTGATCTCAATGCCATGCATCTTGTACAACGCAACAAAGGGCAACCTCCATCATCACCCTACAACAATTGCCTTCCTCACTCTCTCAACTTGGATCAAGTTACAAACCACACTCACTATTTCCCTTGTTGCATCTTTCTTCAAAAACAACTCCTTTACTTGAGTGAAGATATTTCTTGGATTGAATATCTTCTCACTCGACCTCATCCCATTCCACCCTTAACACGATACAATATCGTAAGGGCCACCTCTTCCGCTCCATACCCCACTCCATATCCCTCTCCATCTAACAACTAAGCTTTATGCTTATGTTATCCTTCAAGCAAATAAAACAATCAACCATGAGTTGCAAGCAAGTCCAAGTGCTCTTTTTAGGCAATATAGGACAATGTCTTTTCTTTTGTTTTATTATGATTAATATGCCTTAAGCATATTAAATGTTGTAATGCTTTCTATGATGCTTGAATGAATCTATTTTTATAATTATTGGTTTGCATGTATATGTGCCTTGTTCTCTTCTAATATTTTGTATAGCCAAGATTTCCATAGCTCATTCCCTTGGTGCTCTCAAATGAGGGGGAGCATACATCAAGGGGGAGCATTAACCTTTTTGATTTTACAAAAAGGGGGAGAAGAGAATGTTAAACTCTAAATCCTTGTCTAAAAATTATTTTTTAGACCTAATGATTTTAAGGTTTTGTAATCATCAAAAAGGGGGAGATTGTTGACATAAATAATGTCTTAAAACATTGTTAGCATATTAACAATGTCTCTATGTTTTGATAATTACAAAGCATAAACTCATTAATCTAAAACTTATGACGTAAACAAGTTTTTAGTGCTTAATATTTGTCTTTGCTTCCATATCACTTAAGGTATGAATAAACAAAGGGTTTATTACATTTCATGATCAAAGGAAATTTCTCTAATCACTAGAATTTTTATAAAATGCATTAAACATCTTATATCTTTTACAAAATTACTTTTGGAATTAAAAGAATATGTTTAATTCATTATAAATATATGATTTCAAATTTCCAACCAAAAATGGCAAATTTTATCCAGAAAAATATTCCCCACTAAAATACAAGAAAAACCAACGTTCTGAAGGGGCGGCCTCCTTAATTCCTTAGGCGGCCCCCTTAATCATTAAGGGGACCAGCCATTAATTAAGGGGACCGGCCACGCTCCAGAACAATATTTTTCTCCCCTATAAATACTGGTTCATCCCTCAGAATTTTCTCACCTTTTGCACTTCTAAACTTTCTGATCTAGATCCATATTTCTATTCTCTTATCCTTTGATCATAAGTGTATAATTCTTTGTTTCAAAGTGATCCAAACTTCATCCTCTCAAGTGCAAGAGAAGAATACTTCTATCCCCCAAGACAAGAAGTATTACAACTTGTTGTGATCTCCACATCCAAGTTGTTGGTGCACCATCAAAGATCATTTACATTATTCTTTGTGAAGATTGTTGTGAATATTTGATTGTAGATAGTTTTGCTAGATATATAGATTGTGTGATTAGTTAGTAGCTTGGTGTGAAGAAGAAAAGTTAGGAACTAGATTGGTGTGAAGAAGATAGGTGTGGAGTAGTTAGTTGTGAAGTAGATTGATTTGAAGAAGTTGTGTAGAAGTTGTGACTTAGGTGTGAAGAAGTTGTGGTGTGAAAATTGGTGTGTAAGGTTTTCTCCGCCATAAGGGAGTTTGTTGATATAGTGAAGAAAACTCTCGAGTTAGGTGCTCGGGTAGTGGAGTAGGGCAAGGAAGGTGTCCTTGTAGCCGAACCACTATAAATCTCTTGTCTCGCGGTTCGATCTTTCCATCTCTTACTTATTTCATTACTTATCATTGTTATATATTGTTTATTGATAGTTGTTTATATTGTGCAAGACTTGAGATCACATATTATCGAATCTAAGTTTTTTAAAAGCTAAGAAAACACTAAAACTATCTTTTATAACGAATTAAAAAGACGTAAAACTATTCAACCCCCCTTCTAGTTTTCCACAATGGGGATGAAGATTTTGTCTACCAAATGCCCCGTGCACACCCTAGGTTCAAGGATTTTTTCATGGAGAAGTGTAGTAGGTATCCGCCCATAGAAATGCTAAGTGAGAATGATAAGAAAAAAGGGCTTAAATATACTCATGAAAAAAATAAAAGGTACTATCGCGGATGGTTAGAGTTAGGTGATGATTATAAGAAAGATGAGGCGACTATCAGATGGCTCACCCTCGGTTATATGAGCATAAGCGACACACGGTAACCCATGACCTTGAGTGACTCGTAAATAAAGAAAAGCGCTTCTTGGGAGGCAACCCATGATTTGTGTGATTTTTATTTTATTTGTTTGATTATTTGCTTCCGTATGCATGCTTTATTTTTATTGTTGGTAGATCATGTTTCAAAAATAAAATGGTGAAAATACTTTACTTTGTTGTTTGGCCTAGTCTTAACTTCATCCAAAGGTATTTTTGCAAAAGATAAGTGTAAGGGGAGACCCCAAATATGTTTTTAAGAAACAAAACTGATCATGATTCTCCACAATATTAAGTGAACATGTATATTCGTATTTGTTAGAGTCAAATGCTTGTATCGAGTCATAATGATGTTTTGCAGGATTTTCCAGGAAGTAGGACGAAGTTTTTCCAGAAATTTTCCGGAAACTTAACATAAGAATTTCTGCAGGTCACTTCTGACGGCGTCACGAGTTTCCTCTTGACGGCGTCACGTGTAAAAATCTGGAAATTTTACCAGTTTTGTTTTTCTAACGGAGTCTTAAAGTTTTTGTTGAATTATTAGTTTTATAATCTCCAGGAAATCTGCAAACATCATTCCACAAGCATTATATCTTATTTTGTTTTCTAGGATTTATTAGCGTATGTAGATTGCCGCCGATTTTATGCGAGGTTGCCTTGTCTGTTTTCTCAGGTTTTACAGGTTATGTATGACAAGAAGATGATTTATTATTCTGGAAGGGATGTGATGAGTGTGTAAATACTCATCATTTTATACCAATCTGAACTGCCAAAACATCCAAAAATACTCAAATGTGCATCATAATACTTAAAATATCTTAGATGTGTGTTTTATATGTTTCAAATGCAAAATAATCAAAAACAGATAAAAAAACGAACAAAGTTTGCATAATTGGCAGTTTCAGTCCCTCAAGTTTCAAAAGTTGTCAAAACTAGTCCCTGACGGTTTAAAATGAGTAAAAAGTCAACTTTAGTCCTTGGATAGTCAAACATGTTCACAAATGATCCCTGGATAAAAGTTTACACATATTGGCAACTTTTACCCCTCAAGTATCAAAATTGGCAAAATTAGTCCCTGGGTATTCAAAAAGTGAAATTTAACAAATATTACCATTGAACTATTCATAAATGGCAAAATTGGACCATTTTGATAACTTTTGGGAATTTACAACTTTAACCTTTCAAAAATCAGAAAATGACATAAAAGGTCCTTGGTTTTGTAAAAATGGAAAAATATGCAAAAATGGTCCTTGTATTATCTAATGTTGCAGGTATGGTCCCTATGATAACTTTTGGAAGCTTGTCACATGAGGTCCTCAAGAAATTTAGTAATTACAATTTTGGTCCCTATGGTTAACCAAGTTATAATACAAACGGACCCTTTGTTTTTATTAAACCAACAAAACCAAACCCAACACCTTACCAGCCCACTCCCACTCCCTTGGCCCAACACACAACCGGCCCACACCCTTAAATAAAAATACCGGTCAAACCCACGGTCAAACCCACTCACAAAACCACCCTATTCCCTCCTTTTTCACCTTCTCCCTCACACCACCTCTGACTCGCCATACCACCATGGTTTTTCACTCCACCTCACACCCCAGCTGTATACCCAGTCTCCCCAACTCTCCACTACATCCAAGACCCCTTAATTGCCCTAAAATTGCTTTACGCAACATACAACTGTTTCCTTGATATTTTGGCGCCAAAAGGCGATTTTAACGGTCAAAATGATATAGAGGGAATCAAAGGCTCAGAATTGGTGGGAAAGTCTCCAAAAACCAAGTGGAGTCCTAAAAGTCTTATATAGAGGAAGGAGAAGCAGTAGTGAAGAGATATCTAGGAGTAGTGTAATGTAGAAAATCGTTTTAATGTAATTTTCAATTCCAGTGTAATCTTTAACTTTCAAGTGTTAAATTAAGTAACTTCATTGTATTTCAAACCTGCTTTAAGCTTTAATTTCAGTGTATCTTTACAATTTCAGTTTTGGCAATTTTGAGTGAAATTGACAATTTCACTTAATCTTGTTAAAAGTTATTATCAGTGTTTCTACAAGCTCATTTAAGCTAATTTATAAGTTTTCTTAAGTTCCTAAAGTGTTCAAGTCAGTTTAGCTCACAATAGCAAAAATACTCAAAAATATAAAATAAATAGCTATAAAATAAAAAATTAGTGTTTATGAAGATTGGAGCATGGAAAATGGTGGATTGTGGATTGCCTTGGGTATTAGTAGCTTAGTGGTAAGCCTTAGGTATGGTTTACAGTACTTGGTTACATGTTCTCAACACAGGATCCATTGTAAGCTATTTTTCTTGATTTTTGTCAATTCACTGTTCAAGTGATTATCATTGCTCATATATGTGTTTTCTATGCTTATTAGGTATATTTAAGTTAGATTGTTGCTTATTATTAAGTGTTTGTTTGCTTATTTACCTTGTGCTCAAATTCTTGTTTTTTAACTGCCATAATACCACTTTTGTAATTCTTGGTTATTTGTTGTTATTTCTAGTGCTTATCTGCTTAAAATAGTTCTTTTTATCATAGTAAGTCATAATGGATCCATATTATGTCCAAAATCAGTGAATTGATTTGAAAATCACATATTGAGATTGTTAAGGGGGTGTTTGGTTTAGACTGCAAAGTGAGTTTTTGTTGGGTTATGCTGGAAATATTGGTTGATACATGTTCACTAACTCATATTAGCTCAGTTTAGTCAATAAAACACAGGGGTAAAACAAGAAAAAGTCAAATTCATGTTTAACTTTCCTTATGAGTTTCACTGTTAGGATTGTATGATCCATGATCCTCCAAATCTGTTCATTAGTTATTAGGAATACTTGAAATAGCTTCATTTTAACTTAATATATCATATTTAGTCATTAGATTAGGATTTGAAGTCATAAAAGTCAAAGCTAGTTCATAAATCAGAAAAGTCAATTTGCATGTTACTCAGTTTTTACAAATCTAGCAAGATTTATTGTGAATTTTGTAGTGAGAATTAGACTTTGAGCTTTTGTGGAATTGTAGTCTATCAGCTCACCTTTGGAATCCCACAACTTATATATTTTTGTGATTTTTTCTGAATAAGCTACACTAGTCCAAACAAGGCTGCAGGGAAACCCCATCCCCTGCTGCACAGACACCACACCCAACACCACCACTTTGGTGGTGGTTTTTGGCCACCTCAGTGGGTCCCACTTGGCCATTTTAGGTTCTTTGAACCCCCCTCCTGGCACACTTCAAATATTGACCATAGGTTTGACCTTAAGACCCCTGGGACCCACCTGAATCAACCCCTCAACCTTGTCCCATTTTCTGAGTTGAAACAAGATATCAAATTGCTTAATCTTGCTTATTAGCTTATTCTGTTAGCTTCTTTGCTTGATTCTTGCTTAATCATGTCCCAACAACTCATTTGAACCAGAATCACCAATAGTGGGTCCCACTTAAGCTCATTTGAGCTTATTTGCTTATTTGGTCAACAAAAGTCAATTGTGGTACTAATAAGCATCCACAGTGCTTATTTTTAAGATGTAAAAAAGTTGCTTTCATAAAAGTTGTTTGTTTTTAGGTATAAAATACGTTTGTAAAAGAAAAATCAAGAAAAACCAATTTAATAATAAGTGATAGTTTCTATTTAATGTAATTTAAATTTTAATTTTAATTTTTAGATTTTTATTAAGTACTTGGCATTTTTATATTTTTATTAATTACCTTTTATATTAAAGTAATTTTAGAAAATTTCTCAGATTTTTATTTTGTCATTTAGTAATTATTAGATTTAATATTAGTTTTCTTAATTATTAATTAATAATTAATAATTAAGTGTTAAATAGCATAATTAGTTTTTATAAAGTAGTACCTAGTTTTTATATTTTTTCTAGCTTTTAAAAGTTATAAAATAATTTTAGGAATTTTTTCATAATTTTTACTGTTCATATTTTAGTTTTTATAATTTAATTAGTTTAATTTGTAATTAATTAAATATTAGAATAATAATTAGTAAATTAGTTTAAAATTATATAAAACCAACTTTTTATAATTTTTTAGGATTCCTGTGATGGTTAATTATATTTATAAAAATCTTCTTAATTATCTAAGTCTTTTTAGTATTTTTAATAATTTAAATCAATATAATTAGTTAATTAATAATTAAATAGTAATTAATTAATAATAAATAGATAAATAGTGTGAAAAATATAATTTTAGTTTTAAAATAAGTTTTATAATATTTTAGATTTTTCTAAATTTTAATTTTATTTTTCTAGACTTATTTTACATTTTCTTATTTATTAATGTATTATTAAATAGTTTAAAATAGTTATTAAATAATAATAATTAATTAAATAGTTAGTAATTATAAAATAAATATTTTAAGTTTATTTAATTTGCATTTAAGCCCGTAAGGCATACAAATTCCTACTATAGTTAAAATCGTTTTTGTTTCGTACGTTTACGTAGAATTAAAATTAAACTTACGCGTTTTTAGGTTTTAAACGTTTATTATAATTAGGTTTCACGTAATCATTCCATTAGTTTATTTAAGTCATTTTATTTTATAAACCCTTAGATTAATCACTCACACACACTTATACCCTTTCCTGTTCATAATCACCCGATCACAATCCCGTTTTTGTACCATCCACACCTCGTCGGGACATAACGACCCGGGGAAACACTGTATTCCACGGAAGCATTGGTTTAAGCTGTTTGACTTGTTGACCATTACTTGGTTGATATTTTCTGACTGTTTGAGGCCAATCAGGAAGCTTTGATTGTTCATTTTCTTGGAGGAAGATCTAACCTGACCACCTTATTATCCATACCGAGCGAATCAGGGGAGTATTTGATTTCATTTGTTTTACTTATTTCACTTTTACATTCTTTACTTGAACATTGGGGACAATGTTCATCCTAAGTGTAAGGGGAGGGTAAAATGATGATACCTTACAGATACACTTTCGCTTGAGTTTGTTTGTTTGATGGTAGATGTGTAATAAAACTATGAGAAATACTTGTTAGTGCAATTTTAGCGCCAAATTTAAATTTTTTTACAACATTTAGGAGTGAAACTTTAGCCATAGCAAGCGTTTCATGGATAGGAGATTTTATGACTAGCACAAAACCGTACTATTCAGAAAAATTTTCCACCCAAATATGTGAGGTTCGCCTTTAGACTTGATAGGAAAAGCATTTACTATTAGTATTTATGAGTGTACCGGTAGCATTTAGATTCTAGAACTTGCTTTAGTGATGCATCACGAGACCGCTACTGAGACTACATTCGCGTAGTAGGATTTACTACATGATAAGAGGCATTAGGATCACCCTTGTGTTAAACCCGTATCATAATTACTTGACCATTTAAGTCATATTACTTGGCTAGTTAAGTAAATTAATTTTCCTACACCATTAGCGTTGTACTCATTTTTAGTACACGAAACCCCTAGTACACCCCTCCGAGCCTGTCTTTTCGTTTCTAACTTTAAGCATCTTACTTAAAGGAAGAATTTGTTACACCCCACTTAAATGTACACCCAAATCGCCTTAGCCTTCCGTGTATGCACTCATTTTTAGTGCATTATTGTTATTTGTTAAACCCTAAGTTAATTATCTAATTGATTACATGGTTGCTAAGTCGAGTCACATCCTTGTACATATTGTTTTGGGACGATTGGGACTCATGGGTAAAGTACTTATTTTATGGAGTAATGGGGAAGAACATCTATTATTACCCCCATACGTGCATTAATCTTAAAAGTACTCCAAGTGTTTTGATTATCTTAATTCGAGTCGTTAGATTAGTTTATTGTAAAGTATGTAAAAATTCAAGTGTAAGGGAAATATTCATTCCCTATGATGTATTATTTTGGATGGTAGGGTAAGAGTGTATGCAAAAAAAAAAAAAAAAAAAAAAAAAAAAAAAAAAAAAAAAAAATCGAAAAAAAATCAAGAAAAAAAGAAAAAGAAATGAGAAAAACATACGGACTACCATCCCATTTCATTCTATGTTTATTTTATGTTTTTATTATTTTTCATTTATTAGCTTAAGTCGAGTCTAGTCTTGGCTTAGCAACCCCATATTGTACATGTAATTAACCAAGATTGTTAACTCGCCACCAGTAAAGACTGCCTATATCCAACAAAACCGTGTATTCCATATCCCTACACCTAACGTTACAACCCTTAAAAAGACCTCTTTGATAGTTTATCCTAGGTGCTTACGCCATGTGGTGGAGGTTTGATCCTTTCTCAAGCCTATGGAAATCTATTTTGCTATGACAGGTAGTGAGAGATATTTTCCGTTTCCATATTGTGATATATACTTTATTACACCCGATAGATGTGAGTATCTAAACACTATTTGTGAGGTGCTAGTGTATGACCTCCGTGCTTGTCTTTGGTCTTTAGTGGAACGATTATTTGTTATAATTACTTTTATATTAGTGTTAAATGACCCCTAACTTGTATTTTGATTAGAATAAAAGCGCATTTGCTTGAGGACAAGCAAATCTCAAGTGTAAGGGTATATGATGAGGCAAAAAATGAACCACTTTTAGGGGGTCATTTAAGCCCAGAATTGAATTTATTTGATCAAATATTGCCCTAAATCGTTTCTTTTGTGATTTTAGGTACTTTGGGAGTGAATTCTGGAAAAGGAAGCAATTCGGACGTTTTTGGAGCATAAAAGTGAAGAAAACGGCAAAGACTTAATTTTCCATGCTGAGAACAGTACCTGACGGCGTCAAGAGGAAGATCATGACGGCGTCAAGAGTAAAAGTGGTGACGACCCAGTGAAAACCTGAAGGCGTAACAAGAAGGGCGTTAAGACTATTTTTGGTGACGGCCTGCATAAGGAGTATACATGACGACGTCAGACCCAGATCTAGGTAGTCCGAGAAACTACTTGGCGGCGAGATGACGGCGTCAGAATTTTGTTCTTGACGCCGTCACCTATCAAAATCTATATATACTTTTCTATTTTTCATTCATTAAAAGAGGAACTTGTGTGGAGAATACTAGGGCCGAACTTTGTAAACCCTAGGTCGTATTTTAGAGTATTTTCAAGGGTTTTCACCCCTTGAATCCTTTCATGTTCAATTGAGATAAGTCTTCTTTTAATTCAATCAATATGTCTATGTGTTGTTTGAATATATCTTGTACTTATCTTGATTTCAACATGCTAGGCTAGATCTATCTTGTGTTTGCTTAGATGTAATGAAACCTAGATGTTAATTATGTGTTGATTACTTGTTTATGGTTGTAATGGATGAATGATTTCAATGTTAGGCTTAAGAAAACTGGCAGATCTCCATTGTGTAACATGCTTGAACGTCTTAGGAAACATGAACCGATGTGTACTAGGTTTTGTTGGTTGTATTTAATGCATGAGCAAATTCTAATGATCCCATGTTAGGAGCTTCTTAGCCGGCTCGACATAGGAGTGAAGTAGGCACTCATAGGATTGGGGAAGTAAGTACGCCACCCCATGAATGGTATTAAGGAATACAATCCGTCATCCACGCAGCTGTAACAAGTAATTAACATGTAAAAGATGTCTAAGGATTAGTGAAATCTAAGTAAACACAATTCTCCCATATATTGCTCACAACTTTAGTTTAATATAGTTTATTTTCATTTTTAGTATATTATTTTGATTGCATCTTAGTATTGGGTTAGTTGGCTAGCAACTAATTCCGCCCAACTCCTTCATAACTGAGATTTTTACTTGCTTTCATAAAAATATAAAAATACAAAAAGAATCATCCCTCATCTCTAGACCTAGTCTTTAGGTTTTCTAATCCTAGCGACACTATTCCTAGCTGAACGATCAATCCCCCGGTACTTGTCATTATACTATACTACATCGATCAGGTACACTGCCTGGTGGGGGTTGTAAGCTTCTCGAGATCCCTTGAGAGGTAAAGCCTGGTGCAATTCCCACGCATCAGCAACATGCTGAGGACTTAACAACATTTTCATTCTTAACACATTTTGTGGTTTTTGGTCTGACAGTACCAAATTTGGCAGTACCATTTGGTCTAGCAGGACCTTTTGGTTTTGGTCTCCAATCTTGTGTTTTAACCACATCATTCCTTTCAATGAGACTTTTCACAACTCTTGGTGTATGTTTGAAAATGTTACTTGCACCCTTAGTAGTGGATTTTGGGTAAACAGGCTCATTTGGTCTAACTTTATGATTGACTTTTAGTGTGTTAGATTTCACAAAACCTTTTCTGGGGTTTGTTTTATTTGTTTTAGACTTTGATGTACTCCCAGAAACCCAATTGTTACAATAAGCATGAGTATGAGTAAAACTACCACAGTAATAGCATGCCTTATTGTACATAACAAAATTATCACCAAGTTGGTGTGACTTAAGATTGTTCCAATTTCTCTGACTACCTCTAGGTTTGCTATTACATTTAGCACAACATTCAATTGTTTTCAGAACAACTTTAGTCTTTGTCATACTTTCTACACTTTTAGGACTGGTTGGTCCTACTTTGTTTCCTTTCTTTGAAGCAGTCTCTTTTTCATTCTCACCAGATGTCCTATCTTCAATAGATGTATCATCTGAGCTCTTATCAGTGAGCACCTTTTCTTTAGAGAGTGAAGTATCACTTGCACTCTCAAAAGGTTCACTATTTTCTACAGGTTTTACATTTTCTAGTGGTTTATGGGTGAGTTCATGTAAACCTGATTCAACAAGATCTATACCTGGGGGACAGGGAATTCCTCTGTAAGGAGGTGGACAAGTGTTGTATCCAATCCCAGATTTGATTTTCTTGTTCATTTGGTTTTCAACTATACTTCTAGTACAGGCAGAAGCATTTTCTAATGTTGTAACAGTTAGTTGAATATTATCTTTTGCTTGTTTCACTTTAGCAAACTCAGTTCTCAACAGGCTTATTTCAGCATCTTTTAAAAATATGTCTCTATTAAGAATAGCTTTTGTGTCAGAAAAGGTGAGTTCATTTTCTCTAAAGTGAATTATCTGCTTCTCAAGTTTGGCCATACCACACTGATGATTAACTAGGTCTTGATGAGTTTTTCTTTCTTCTACTTTCAGTTCATCATAAAGTTTTCTTAAAATTTCTAATTCTTTAAAAACTTCACAAGTAGCAGAACATTTAGTAATTTGTACCTCAGGATTGGAGAAAGCCATTAAAGCCATTTCATTTGAAGCTGACTCTTCTTCACCCATAAAGCTCCAATCAAAACCCAGCCCATCAATAGCTACCATAGCTTTTGTTTCAGTGATGTCCACTTCCTTGCTCTTGTTCTCATTGTTTTCCCTATTCTTGTTCTCAAAACCTCTTCCCTTATCACTCTGCTTCTTTGGTCTTCTACAGTCTCTTGAGTAGTGACCCTTCATGTGGCAGTTGTAGCACTCCACTTTAGACTTGTCATACCCAGTAGGTTCATTACCATTGATGACAATCTTCTTTCCAGTTCTCATCAAATATTTCTTAGCCCTCATGCTAAGAAGTGAAAGCTGCCACTTTATGTCCATTTCTTCAAGATCATCATCACTAATCTCTTGAAGATCTTCAAAGGTCAATATGGAACCATTGTGTTGTGATGTTAGGAAAGCACAACCAATTGTTTCATCTAAAATGGTTTTGGTACTGCTAGAAGTACTGGCAGTACCAAAATTTGTGTTGGCAGTACCTTCTTCTCTACCATCTTTTTCTTCATCAACTTTCTTGGAAGTACCATGAGATGACACAAAGGCCATATTTCTTGAGCTTGAACTAGTAGACTTCTTTAGTTCATGCTCTACTATTTTGAAGTTGCTGTAAAGATCATTAAGACTCATGGAATCAATATCTAGTTTGTTTTTCCAGACAATGACATGCATGACCCATTCAGAGGGTAGACTTCTAAGGAATTTGGAGTTTAAGTCTTCTTGAGATATTATCACTTCATGAATGGCTAACTGACTAGAAAGCTTTTGTAGTCTATTGAACATGCTGTCCAAAGACTCATTTGTTGTGGCTGAAAAGTTTTCAAACTGTTGTTTTAGAAGTGTTTTCCGAGTTTTCTTGGTGGCATCATTACCACCATATCTAGCCACAATAGCTTGAAAGAGGGTTTTAGTACATTTGTACTTGTTAAAGATTAAGAGCTGGTCATTTGGAATAGACATGAGAAGCATACTCATGGCTTTAAGATCATTTCTCTTTTGAATTCTTTCTTCTGCGGTTGTTGGGTTTACTTGCAAAGTTGTGACAAGTGCATCGTTTACTGTGGAGGTGGTGGTTATTGGTTTGAATGAATTTCCTTCTTCAATAATCTCCCAAAGTGCATAGTCTTGCACTTGGAAGTATTGCTCAACCCTCAGTCTCCACATCTCAAACTCATTCTGTTTGAGTAATGGAAGTTTTGCAGCCACATTGGTTTGAATGTGCTCAACATCCATTTTTGCTTTGTTCTTTTATGTCGTAAATATCAGCCTTGCTCTGATACCACTTGTGGAAGGATTATACAAACACTTGGGATGTTAGTCTTAATAATGTGTTTGGGATATTTATGAATGAATGTGATTTAGTATGCAGAATTTACTAGAACACACTAAAGGAACAAAAGTGGTGAATAAGTAAACTTGAATAATTTAGAGTGATGAACACAACATGAATAACACAAAATGATTCAATATTATTTATGAAATAATACGGGTGATCTAAACTATCACCGGGATTACAAAGGTAACCTTGAATCTTTGATACGTGAAAAGGATTTAATGATAGAAGTTATGCATGTAGTGATCGATATCTAAGAAGGTGACTAAGGGTTCCTTTTATAGTATAAGGAGCCCTTATTACAAGTTGTCAAGTTGCTTAATATAATATACTTAGAGACTTATCTTATCCTAATATTACACCTTTCAAGGTAAAACACTCCATATTATCTACTGAGACCTCTGTACTACTTCTATTAAACGTGTAACTTTGTACAAAGACTAATAATACAACTAAATATCTCTAAATAAAATATAACAACTTGTCATTTAAACTGGCAGGACCTTCATCAACTAGCAGTACCTTCTCACCCAGAAGGTACTGTTAGTGTATCTTCAACTTCAACAAAACTAAAGAGGCAGACTTAACTCATCATCTAGCAGGCTCTTCTGGCAGACTCTTTGACTTGAGCATTTTATTCCCAACAAATTTGCTTCCTTGTTTTGTCATATTAAATTATAATTTCTAGCTACTTTGTCAAACATACCTAAAAGTACGAGCTTTAACTTCAACTCTAGTTCCATTTTTCATAAGTTCCAGCTTTTATATATTTCAGCTGATTTTGCCAAACACACTTTTTAGCATATAAGTTATCTTAACAGAAAAGAGAAAGAGATTATTGTTCAGGCTATTCAGAGAAATTCAAACCTTTTTGACATTGTTGTACGCGGCTTAAGCTGTTTTTTAGTAACGGTTTCTAGACTCTGGTGTCCCTTTATAGATATACTAGCAGGGTACCCGCGCGTTGCGGCGGCGGATACCCTAAAATTAAATTTTAAGCGAGTAACACTTTTAGGGTAGTGACAATAATAATTTTACAGATGGTGATAATTTTAGATTGTAATAAATATAAGCAATAGCAAAGTATCTATATAGAAATAGCATGTTACACGTACGATACTAAGACAGTAGCAAATAAAATTATAAAGGTAATATATAAACGGCAGTTGATACTGCGTTAGTAAGGGCCAATTACGTAATTTTGCATTGACAATTTTAAGCACGGTCCAAAATAAACGTTCATTTTTAAATTATACAAAGTTTTGAGAAATCACTAACCATACTTTTCATCAATCAAATGTCATCAATACTCACTAACTTCTTTTTTGGTTGGTTAAAATATAAAGTAAACGTTTATTTTGAGATAACTCAAAATAGAAAAGTGGACAATTATTTTTCGAGATGAGTATTATTGTTTTCACATAGAGCAATTTTACATTATATCGTTTGAATCAATCATGTGTCTAAAGTTTCTTCGAAGCATGTGACATGACCAAATGCTATATATCAAGCAATGTGACTTAAAAAGTTTACTTGCAAAGAATATTTCTTATAGTGAAGTAAATAATTTAGCACGATACTATGTTTTGTACACATTTATTTTAGTTGGTAATATTAATTTATTTGTTTACTTTTTATTAGTATGCTCGTTTGGGCTTTGCGCTTTGGGCCTTGTTAAGTTGTTATTGTTAACAAGTACACTAAATAAAACCCTAGTTGTGTATTCCCTTTAAATATGATTTTGGCACAAAACGCTATTTGTTTTAACTTTCTCTCGATCTCACGCCTCTGATAAAAACCTACCCTTTGAGAAACACAATCAACTGCATGTCTTTTATGTGATAAATCATAAATCAATTTGGGCTTCGAGGTAGTTGGCATATGATTCATGATATTGTCTGTCGGTGGTCGGATTTCGTTTTTTTTTCTTTTTTTCTTTACTTATTAAATATGAGTTAAATTACCAAGGAGATGATGGATCTTATTTCTCTAGTTTGCAATCGATGAAAAATGCAAGCAACAAAGGAAAATATTTGTGATATGTTCTTCTATTTGTTATATCACTGCATGTATTTATTCCAGTTTTCAATCTCTTACAAAATAATAGAAGTCAGGCCATCCTACGGGAACATTGTACAAATATGTTTTGGAATTGGACTGATGGCCGTTGAAGCAAAAATTTTATCAGATTTACGTTTTGGAATTGGACTGATGGATTTATGTATTCTCATATTGTTTTAGTTTTCTCGGATATATTTTTTAGTACTTGGCTTAATAGCTTGATTAGATTGTACTTTGTGATTAAATGGTTGTATTTTTTTGATGAAGGGGTGAATTAAATATTGTATTAATTGTATGTTTTGAATATTGGTTTTTTAGTTGTATTTGTGCTTCAAATAATTATAAATTATGTTTTCTAACTTGTATTTACTTAAAATCTATTTTAGGAAATCTTAAAAAAATTAATAGGATAGAAATGTCAATATGCATTATAAGTAGTATAGATATAGATAACTTATCTTAATGTCAAAAGGGATATGTTAGGATACATACGGGTAAACCAAGGCAACATCGTTTATACAAAAAAACCTTGTCTTTTAATTACTGTTTAGCTTGTCAAATTAATGTCCAAAGTTAAATAACACAACAACTAACAAAGAAACAAACTTTTTTTTGGGTGAAATGGTGAATGAATTATATTAATCGCCCTCAAATGTACATCACATAAGAATATAAATAAGCATTGGACAATCCCCAAGCTTAATACAGAAAAGAGAAACAATTCTACATGCTATACTCTATTATCTCATATCTGACAACTAACATATATCAGACAACTTTAACACTATTACTGCCTGCACACTTCCCATACAGAACAGATCATATCAATTCAAACTATCTCCTTAACTGTTGTAACGGCCACAACAATCATCAATTCACCATTCAAGCACCTACCATCTAGCTACATTTCCCCAACTCAAATCTACTTAACCACTCAACCTGCATCCACAGTAGAAAAGTAGATATGGAGTGAGGCTTCACTAGGAACCCATAACCCCTCCAATCAAGGGCTCTTCCAAATGTGCTACATTTCCATCTTTACAAATGGCTTCACACATTTAGAAACACTCTCCTTGATCGAGGACCAACCATTACCTCCTGTGACGGTGTATTGAATGGACCAAGAAGGTTCATCTTTCACACCTCTCTATTCCATTCATCATACACCATCCTCCTAGACCATTTACCCTTCACAAAGGGGACCCTACTTTATGGTACATTCATACCAGTTAAACCTCCTACTTAGCCATACTTAATTTTCCAATTTCCTCCCAAGGCCAAATTGGAACAATTAAGAGGTTACCATAGGTACAGCTATACCAGTTAGAACTCCAAGATACTAGGTATCACACCTTTATAATGGTCTGAATAAAAGATAAGTGGAAATTATTGACATACACCACTGATATCCAAAGATCCAAACACCCCTTAAACAGCAAGAACAGAACAGGTACTCTATACTTTTCACAATGCCACATATTCAAATTCTCTAAAACCTTCTGATTAGTCTCCTTAAACTTCATAATCACCTCCCATTGTTTGCTAACCTCAGTTGTTTGTGCAGTCTTCCTCACATTTAAACTTGAAAGCTTGAGTCTCATATGATTAATCACAGTGGTAGTTAGCTCTTTATGATCAAGCCTTTCATTAGAAAATATTCTCCTATTTCTTTCACTCATGAAGTACACACAAACTTGGTTGTAAGTTCAAATGAAGATTTGAAGCAAAGTCAGTTTTGATTTGTAGATGCGCAAGAAAGGTCGTATGCTAATTGATGTTGAAAAGAAAGTATATATGAGTATGTAAAATTTGAAAACAACCAACAATGTTACATATGTATGAAAGAACTTTATGTGTACATGCTAGAATTGAATTACCATTACCCATGACTTTTGGGTTTGTCCATAAGTATCTATGAATGCATTATCATATTTGTCCCAAGCCAGAAAGCTCGTCGTATGTTTAACGATTCAAGAATAATCGAACACGTATAGCAGAATGAGGGATTTAAAGATTATGAAGTACATTACCATATCCAAACTTAGCATAATAGGTTACTGTCTACGATTCAAGATATTTCCAAAGGACCGATCGATTCTTTAAACTGTCGAGTCTTTTATAATCCGGGTGTTTAATGTTTACCTAACAGGCTAACATGCTTGGTTTTGATTATTAGTTTCTAAACATAAGTTTGCTGATCAAGAATGTTGATCTTAATTAACTGGTCTTTTTGATGTCTTATGAGTTGAGACCAGCGCGTTTCATCATAAACTTTGACAAACGATTTCACAGAATGTTACCATGCAACTCGAAAATTATTTTAAGCTAATAGATGTAACCAATATACGAAGGACCATTTTAAACTATAGTATGATAGCATAACCACTTTTTTCCTATGGGGCACATTATTTACCACCGTTTTATGAAGAAAATGTAAGCTCACATGCACAGTTGTACTGATCTGATCTCATTTTATGGAGCTCACTTTTACAGCTAATATCGCCTTGCCCAACATGCACTATGCTCATGTCTATGCAACAAAATAATAATAATAATAATAATTAAAAAAAAAAAAAAAAAAAAAAAAAAAAAAAAAAAAAAAAAAAAAACACAAACTTTGTCTTCTCAATAAGGCGGCATATTGTAAGGACATGAATTCGAACCTTACATAGTGATATTGCATTAGTTACAACTCAAATGCAGACAAAGCACCGAAAATCATTGCATAAAGAACCATATCTTTAACTGCAAACGGGGTGCCATAATCCTTTGCAAAACCATTGGCTACGAATTCTTTGGTGATATGATAAATTTGTGTTTATGCATTGGGAAATGGCTACCATGCTTGGTATATTCCACCACATGCTATGAATAATTTCATAAAAACTGAGCATCTTGAAATTGCCCAAAACATAAGATATCATATTCAAATTTTGTTGTTTTTGTCATATCTGATTGCAAGTCGTAACGAATGTATTTATTAGGCAGTAGATTATAAGGCGCAAGACCATATTTTGGTTAGGTCTATTAAAGTTACAATGTAATTGTACCCTATAAATAATTTCTTAATAATACGTTATACTTTACCATGTTTCTGTAAAACGAATAATATTGATTAATTGAATTGATTGAATAATAAGAGAATACATATGTACCAATATTTATAGCTTAACACTTTGACTTATACCAATAATAATAAGGGTGGTGGCAATGGGCACTGTATGAGCTCGGTATGGAACCAAACCGCATAGCAACACCATTGCCACCTCTGCGGTATGAACACGGTATGGAAGCAAGCGGCATGCTTTGCCTAGACGGCATGGATCAAATTGGAACGTTGGAGCAATAAATTTTTTGGAACGTTGGGATAAATTAGGTGAGGTATGGGATCATAGTTGCCACTAAAAAAGTATGGTGAGCTATGAGAGATACATGAATGAGGTGGAATGATATTATTGTTGGGTGGTAAGGTGTGAGATCATGACTGCCACCACCCTAATCTAATACAAATACTAATATAATTTTAACACTAATACAAACTCGTTTAAGAGTTTCAATCATTTACCACTGTTGATGTGTAAATGTTAGGGATAATACTCTCTAAACTTTGTAAGATCCACTTAACCAAAAGCCCAAAAAGTACAAGGTTGTAAAAATTGTTAGGTTGTAATTGGGCTGTCAAGTACTGCCTAGCGATTAATCGGTTAGACGGGGATTAATCAGATAAGATTTTTTATATATAAAATTATGAAACTATATGCTCGATTTGATCGATCTAGCCGATTTTTTTCCGATTTGACCGATTTATATTTGATTTGGTCGATTTCTATCCGTAACCGAGTTTGCCGATTTATCCGATTTGGCCGATTAATGCTCGATTTGGCCAATTTATGCCCGATTTGTCCAATTTATGCCTGATTTTTTTACCTTTTTTTTACCATACCAATTAATAAGGCCGATTATTTAAAATCGAGGTGGTTAAACCCACCCCGCCTAGCAATTAATTGCCGAGGCGGCCGATTTTTTCAACAAAGCCAAAAACCAATCACCAACATGGCGACATACATCAAATAATGGATTTAATATAATGCCTTTGAAAAATGAAAAGAATATCCAACCTTTTGGATGGTGGAATCTATCATCACTTGCCTTTGTCCATCACTGCCACTTTGTTGGTCAAGTGTATGGGCATCTTCTCATCATATCTATTCTCCTTGTCATAACCGAATTTAGACAGAACAACATGGTGGCAATATAATTGGTCACTTATTTAGTATCACTACAAAAATGTTATCGGTAGGCAGTAGTTATCAAATAATTGCAAGACAACAATTGAAATTGGCTAGATTATCATAAGCTTTGTAATTTTTCGATGATATGATCAAACTAACGTACAAATCTAATTCGCCTAACTCAAGGTCAGATCAGTCCAAAGCAAAAAAATAGATATCTGCTTGCTTGCAGGGACGGAACTTGAACACTTTTGTTGGAGGGGCCAACTTGTAAAGTATTTATGTTAAATGGCAGATATACATTAAGCCGATTTTTTTTTAATTAAAAAAATTGATTAAAACTAAAAATAAAAATATATAAAATATGCACATAGTAAATATTTTAGGGCCACAACCCCTCTAAAGTCTAAACCCTTCTATTTTCCGTCTATGCCTCCTTAAAGTTTAATAAAAGTCATATTAATAAAGTACTAATTATGTAGCATGTAAGATCTCTAAGAAGGTTTTAATGATACTCTAAATCAGTGTTAGATGTATTGTCACAAACTCACAATCAATTAAATCCTTTAATAGCAAGGCAACTTTTAGTAAAACATATGTATCAGTTAAAGATTGAAATTTTTTCAAGTTGAAGTTGAAGAACAAATAACTTGTGATAGGAACCATTGGCCATAAACTTTTGTTAAGATAGCTTTATTTATTTATTTATTTATCGTGTTTGTAATTGTTCAACATGACTTATCATGTTGAAACAAACTTTAGATAAACTGGATCAGTTAACTAAAGTATCTAAATAGAACTAGAACTTTGGGACATAAATAAGATCGACTAGACCCCACCAACACCTAGATATTTTAGCCTTCCAAAAAAAAAACACCTAGATATTTTAGTAGAAAGTAAGGCTACCCACAGTAAGGGAATCCCCTTACTTTTTCCTGCCACGTCAGCTTTCTCTCTCCAGCGACCTGCAGACGATTCAGTGCCCCAGTAAGGGCGACCTAGTTCAGTTTTTTTTTTTTTTTTTTTTTTTTTTTTTTTTTTTTTACACAAACTCAAATTTCATTAATAATTAAAACGTTACATATTAATTAAAATAAAATAAAAAACATTACAACACTTATTCAAATTACATTAAAACGACCAAACTAGTTTGGATTATGACGATGCCAAATGTCTTCCACCAAATCGGCTTTGAGGTTAAGATGAGTTGTTTTGTTGCATATCTCCCTGGTAATTTCCAGCGATTCCTCATGCGTTCTTAAAGGGTCATAAGAACGGTGCTGCTCTCCTGGAAAGAATTCGGGAGATATTGCCCGCCCTTCGTCTTGAATTATCATATTATGTAATATGATGCATGTGTACATTATATGTCCAAGACGCTCTTTGTCAAATCCTTTAGCCGGATGTTTAATCATTAGGAACTTCTTCTTTAGTACACCAAAAGCACGTTCCACATCTTTTCTTGCTGCTTCGTGCATCCTCTTATACAATTGACGCTTTTCATCATGCGTCCCTGGATGTTTAATGGACTTCACAATAACAGAGTATTCCGGATATATCCCATCAGCAAGATAAAATCCCCGTTTATAAGGCACACCGTTAGCAAAGAATTCCACATCCGGTGCTCTCCCTGTTTTGAGATCATTGAAAATAGGCGATGCACGTAAAACATTTACATCATTATTCATCCCGGCGACACCAAAGAACGCATGCCAAATCCAGAAATCTTGGGAGGCGATCGCTTCCAATAAAATGAAAGGAGTTTGCCCGTGGTCACCCCTACAAAATTGAGCTTTTAAAGCATGTGGGCAATTCTCCCACGGCCAATCTGTACAATCAATGCTGCCTATCATGCCAGGAAAACCATGAACTCGATAGTGATGCTCATAGAGTCTGTCAACGTCAGTAACCGTCGGCTTTCGCAAATACTCTGTACCATATAACTCCATGATAACCTCACAAAATTTATAGAGACACTCACGAATTGTTGACACACCCATTTGCACATATTCGTCTAGCATATCAGGATTCACTCCGTATGCCAATTGACGAATTGACGAAGTAACTTTCATCAATGGAGAAATACCAAGTAAGCCCACACAATTAGGAGTTTGTTGGAAATAAGGTGAATGATCGGTTACCTCTCGAACAATTCGTGTGAATAGTCTTCGGCTCATTCGGAAACGATCATGGAATTGTTCTTCGCCGTATGTTGGGTTAGCGCAGAAGTAAGCAGTAACTAAACGGTTATGAGCACCCAAACGATCCCTAGTAACTTGGTTTCGGGTTTCTTTAGGTTGTGACGCTTGATAAGCCTCCCAACAATCTTCCGCAAACATCAAATACTCGGTACTAACTTCATTTTCGTCATCCGAAGACGAATTGGCAAAAAAGATATCGAAAGAATTCATGGTGTGATTGAATATAGAGGATGTTTAAAATGAGGTTTGTGAATTGGAGTGTGTTTTATGTTGTGTATTTATAATAAGGTATTTAAAAGATTTTTTTTTTTTTTTTTTTTTTTACTAAATCCTAACGGCTAAAAAAAAAAGGTACTCAAATTTGTTTTTGAAATGTCGATCCACTGCACGACCTTTTGTCCCGTTTGTGTTGCCTCGACCGAATCTCCACAAAAGAGACGATCGACATGGATCGATCGCATGTCTCGGTCGAATGTCTCTACTGTCGCCAGCCTAACTACAACCATTCGCGACTTATCAAGTTTGGCGTGTAACTGAAATAAACTTAGTCGCGACATTTCAACACAAAGATGAACACTCAAGGTAGATATCAAATTGATGTGTATAGCTGAGATATCGACTTCCTTTGTCCGAATCTTGTGACATATTAGGTAAGTTTTTTCATTTTTTGAACGAGACATTTTAGGTAAATGTAACATCAAAATGTCTTACAATCAAAATCAACTAGTGAAATAAATGCTCTTGTCATAGTGTTATGTTAAAAAGAATGAATGATTTAATTTTTTCATTACAGGGAATGATTTTGCTCCTAGCTCCTTGCTAGTAGCTTTTATTTATATATATTTCACCTAATAATAATAATAATAATAATAATAATAATAATAATTGTCTTTCAAAAGATGAAGAACGGTAAGATCACCTTAGTCGCATGCATCCTAAGGATGCCAACCGGACCGACCGGATCCTCCCCAAGGACTCGGTCCCAGGCAATGAGCACCTGTCTCAGTGACTGTACTTATCAGGAGGTGAGCTTTGAACCCTGGCCATTTTCTCCAATAGGCCCCTCGTTGACCGGTCAATCTGAGCATTTGTGGTAATTGAAAGCTTTTAGGTTAATGGAGAGATTCGAACCCCGATCTATTGACACAAGGTTAGAAGCTCTTACTATTGGACGAAAGTCCCATCGGTAATAATAATGACTGTCCTGATTATCAAAGAAACACTCTTATTCTTTAGTTAATACTAATTAAGTACATGAAAACATCCCTACAATGAATCAAAAAGGCCAGTTTAATTTGGTCAATTTTGGTTAGTATTATAACATTACAGTGGAACAATGCAGGGGACCATTAAACATGTGAAGCTGCATGTGTAAGCTTGCTACAGAGGTATGTTTCACCACATTGAAGCGATACTATGTTAGAGAAATACCGAATTCTGTCGAGATCACGTGAGAATGATGAGGTCCAACAATCGAACCACTCTGGCACTCTAGCTCTGATAATGTTTTCAGAAAATAAAAACATGTAGGGGATATGGGGTGTTTGGGATTGCGTTTGGTTTCAAAAATGCAAGTCACACTTATGAATGCTTTTCCATAGCTATGATATAGTATCCCTTAAATTGTTTTTGCTAACGCGATAATCAGATAATCATTCACATAATATAATCCTAGACACCCGTTAAAGTTTACCCGATTAACATTAAAATTTAGCAATATTAACGATTCCACGAGAGGCTTGTAACAAGATCATTGCGATTCATTAAATATGATCAAATTACAACTTCCATACGATATAACTTATAATCTAAGATTTTGAGAGATTATATACACTTATATACTGTACAACAACTCCAAACCTATCATCAATCAACTCTTTATATTTTGATGAAATTCTGAAACTGCGGGTGAACAATACATCAATAATAGATTGAAACCACAAATTTCTAATAATAGCAACTAATCCAAACTACATATATCACTATGATCAAATATTCTCACAGCATAAATTCCATGAATCTGAGCCATCCTGCTCCGCTTTTCGTCACTTTTTCTGCCTCCTTCGAGCAACTAGACGACGACGTCCCACCATATCCAACTCCTGTTTCAACTTGCTTAGGACATAGAAAGAAATTTCTTGATCCTAATTCACTCAACTTTTCGTCTCGAGATAAGCCTGCCATTTAACAATTTTTAACACATCAGCATCAAGTTAGGTCAACTGATATCCAACATCATTAACACATAACGTGCAACCACAATGATATCAAAATGTATTATGACCTAACAAGCAATCCTTATTGCTTGACGTGCAAGCTTAAGGTCTTAAGCTACCAAAATTCGACTCATGACAATATGTTTCAATACAAACATGTTCTAACTTCGTAAATGGATAAATCATACTCCAAACAGAAAGTTACTTGGTATATTTTTTTCTTTCTTAAAAGTCAACTTTATAAAAAAAGGGATAATTGTCTGAAAATATATTTTACTTGTCAAAATCGAGTTGTATGTAGCATCGTTTCAATCGGACTATTTAATACAGAGTAACTAATTTTCAAAATTACGATTATTATGTGTATCGATTCCCAAAATGCTTTATTCGATACCTAAATATACTTGAATCGATATACAGAATAATCAAAATTCAAAAAGTTAGTATTAAATAGCCCAATTCAAATGATACTACAAACAAACCAAAAAAAGTGACGTAAGATATATTTTCAGACCATTATCCCTGTAAAAAAAAGTGATTAATATGTAATTCAAAACTTGGAAAAGAATATATACTTACTTTCTAAACTAAACTGCGAATAATGAAGATCAAATCCATTAGGATCAAAGCTCTCAAAAACCGGCCTTCGACCTTCCTTCACATACTGCTTTAAAACCGCAGCAATCAAATCACCAACGCTCGAGTCAGGCGATATCAAAACATGCACAGGACCTAAGCTTCTATGCACTGTTACATTAAGCAACAGCTTCGTCAACTTCTGAGACACCATCTTCTCATTCATAACCACATTTCTGCTAGACAACAACTCCGGAACTGTCCTTGGTCTCGTTAGTTTCTTCTCGACCATGTCCTCGGCCCCTCGACCGTGGAACGAAGACGATTTTTCACTTAACCGAACCTTTCGGTTTTGAGGGCTCTTGACTTGCGCCTTGGGGCTAGTTTTCTTCATATCTATACGTAAAATTATTCTATCTATCTATGTATACTAAAAATATAGTAGCAAGAAATCTCACATATACTGCTTGCTAGCAGTTTTGTATATATTATGAGATAGTTAGTTTATCGATAACGGAAAAAACATGTATGTTTTCCGTTAACGGTAATAACTAACATATATAACCTAGAGTGACGTGTGTAAAAAAATTAAGGAATCTTTGGTGAATATGTAAGAATTTTTTTTGCATAGAGATGATATGGAATAATGGAAATGTGTATGGGATTTTATATAGGTGTATGTGGATGAGGATGAATAATTTACAAGAATTTGATACGATGAGTAGTTAAGTTGTGTTGCTTGGAAACTTGTTATTGCAAGTTGTTTTTGATTGAGTGAGGTGTGAAGGTGACTGGCAATTGCCGGTTTTGTGTGCCAAATTATTGGTTGAATTTTGGTCAAGAATAGTATTTTGGTGTTATATAATTTGAAAATAGTTACTTTTTGGAACAAAATTTGAAGAGTTAACTACATTTTTGGTCCTCGTGGTTTACCGGGTATAACAGTTTTGGTCCAAAATTTTGAAATGTAACGGATCTTGTCCAATATCCGCTGACCCATAACACTTTTGGTCCATTTTTTGTTGACTGTAAGTTTGACTTGTTAAAAAAATATGAAATGACTAAAATACCCTCGGATGGTGATGTACAATGACTAAAATGCCCTATCCTTCATTAAACACATACACAAACAGTTATGTATACCCACATATTCACAAACAAAACTTCATCTATGAACAAAGAAACCATCTTTATCTATGATTTCCTAAAGAACAACCCCAAATCCATCTGTGAACCAACAGACAAACCCCGTTTTCATCTATGAACAAACAAACAAACCAAACTTCATCTATGAACAAATCTTATCACCTTCAATCATTTCCTAAAATCCACATCTCATATCACCATTCTATCAAACAAACTCACGACATTCTTCACATTCCCATATTTACTATAAAATCCAATTAGCTAACACGACACCACCGTATTCCACGACGATTAAATAAACTATGATTTGGTCACTTTAAACAGAACCAAAAACCCAGATTCAAGAAAAACCAAACACAAACAATACACCTTCAACCCCATTTTTTTTTCAAACACACCCATCCAAAATTCAATGACCCATATCCTAACACAAACACTTTGAAACCAAGCACACAATTATCTTCTTGAACACCACATGCCGCCGCCGTCATTCCTTGTCGCCGCCATGAGTGAGTAAAAATAATTTGACTTTAAACCCATAACAACAAATCTACAACAATCCAACTCATAACACTTCTCACAATCCTCACAATCACTCGAATATCAACTCAATCCTCAATCCTCACAATCACTCCTCGACTCACAACAACAACAACCCTTAAACCTATTTCCATATCCACACAACAAAGATTCGATCTTGAAATTAAAAAGGGTTAAGGTAATTTTTGTTTTTGTGTTGTTTGTGTTTTGAAGGTGATTTTTGTTTTTGGTGATTTCCCAGATACCCAACACCACAAATACCAGATCTGTGGGTCGGTAGTGGTGGTGTCGTGGTAGGGGGTGTTTGTGATGATGGTTTGGTGAGTCGCGGTGTGGCAGCAGGGGGTGTTTGTGGGTTGGTGGTGGTAGTTATGGTGTTTCTTATAGAGAGGTAAGTAATGGTGACAGTGATAAAATTTTAAAGGTAAGTGAGTGTGAGTGTTTACACTTTACATGGTTTGTGTTTTATGCCTTTGTGTTTACATGTATCTGTATGTAACAATGCTTGAAAAGACAAATATACCCTTGTATTTAACAGTCAACGAAAGTCAAACTGGCGGCATTAGTAAAAATGGACCAAAAGTGTTACGGGTCAACGGATTCTGGACAAGATCCGTTACATTTCAAACTTTTGGACCAAAATCGTTATACCCGGTAAACCACGAGGACCAAAAATGTAGTTAACTCAAATTTGAAAATAGTTACTGAACGAGCCTGGCACTCGCGCGTTGCTGCGGGAATGTTGTGTTTAATCCAAACTCGAAATAGAATGGTCAATTACTTTTATTATTTTTATTATTTTTAATTTTTTTAGGAACTAAATTTGCAAAAGCTCGCTAACGGGGGACTAACGGTGCAATTTATAGCTAACGTGAGGGACTAAAAGCGTAAAATCCTTAGCTGCAGCACACGCACTATTACAAACTGACTTTTTACTGTAGCAGCCACTGTTTGGCACTGTAGAAACGTTATTTTCAGTTTTAGTCCCTTAACGTGGCGTTCTTTGCAAAGTTAGTCCTTAGAGACTAACGGTGAAGAAAAAGTTAACCTTAGGAGCTGTTTCTGTTTATTATTTGTACAGAAAAAGCCCTGAAGTTACTGTTCCGTTTCAAATTTAATCCATGTTTGTTAGATAACGGTCGTTAAAGACTAACTTCGCAATTGATCACTAACATCAGGGGCTAAAATTGGCAAACCTGAAACTTGTGTGAGCACTGTTGCTACAGTGTACCTCACGGTTTTTAGAATATATATAAATATATCATATTTATAAATTTAGTTTTAAAGGCCAATTGTAAAGAACATGGTGTAAAATCGGTATGTGTATCATAATTTAAACTTGAATGGGTAAAAGAGTTTTGAATGAGGAAAATGTTTTTCTAAGGCGAATGGTGATATTTTGCAGTGGTCTAGATAATTCAAAATGTGGCAAAATAGATATATCGGGTCGGATTTGAGTCACGAGTTTAGATGCATTTGAGTTTATACAGGTTCAAGTCTAGATGAATCTTCTATAAACATAAGTCTAAATGGGTTCGGGGTATAGATGAGTTTGGGACTGATCAACAAGAATTTTTTTTTTTTTTTTTTTTTTTTTTTTTTTTTTTATTTTTTTTTATTTTGAGTAAAAAAAAAAAAAAAAAGTGAAAAAAATGACCCGCTAAACTTGTCTAGACCCATTGCGTAAATTGCATTTTCTATCAAGGGTTTTAGCCGTATAATAGCTACGTATTTTTTCAAATGTACCGTTTTGATACGTGAACTTTTTTCCATTCCACTTTCTGTAGTGTACTTTCGTCTTTTGTTCCATTTTGCACGCATGTCTACAGGCAATCAGGTAAACTTGTATAAAACCGAAAAAAGTCTACATGGCATATTTTATTTTTAAGTAAATTACATGGGTCATCCTTTGGGTTAGTCCCATATTGCTTCTACTATATCTGGTGGTTTAATATATCATTGATAGTCCTTTTTTCACAAAATATTTTTATAAACTATTTTTTTTTACTATTTTTAAAATTATGAAAATTTTTATAAACGCCAAATTTACGAAAATTTTTATAAACTTTTTTTTAAATTGCGAAAATTCTTATGCACTTTATATAAATTACGAAAATTTTATAAGCTTTTAAATTACGAGAATTTTTAAAAACTTTTTATTAAATTACGAAAATTTTATAAACTTTTAAATTGCAAAAATTATTATAAACTTTTTTAAAAATTATGAAAATCTTATAAACTTTTACATTACGAGAATTATTATAAACTTTTTATTAAATTACAAAAATTTTATAAACTTTTAAATTACAAAAATTATTATAAACTTTTTTTAAAATTATGAAAATTTTTATAAACTTTTTAATTAAAAAAATGTTTATAATGTTTTTTTAAAAATTAAAAAAAAAAATTATAACTTTTAAACTATGAAGTTTTTTATAGACTTTTTTTTTTTAATTATGAAACTTTTTATAATTTTTTTTGGTTTTCTTTTTTATATTCCAGAAATTTTTTTAAACTTTTGTTTTACTTTTTTTTTAAATTATGAATTTTTTTATGATTGTTTTTTACTTTAAGCTATTTTTATTAACTTTTAAATCATCAGTTTTTATATACTTTATTTGTTTTTATATGTTTTTTTTACGTTTTCATATGTTTTACTACGTTTTCGCCCGTTTGCTTACATTTTCATCCATATTTATATGTATAAAAATAGAAGAAAATGTATAAAAAACAGATAAAAACGTTTAAAAATAGATGAAAATGTATAAAAACCGATGAAAAAGGATAAAAACATATGATAATGTAAGAAAACATAAATAAACGTAAGAAAACGTATAAAAATGGGTAAAAACGTATAAACAGATTAGAACGTATAAAAACGTATAAAAATGTATGAAAACGGATAACAACGTAAGAAAACATATAAAACGCATATAAACGGACAAAAACTTATAAAAAAGGAAGAAAACGTAATAGTGATGAAAGTTGCAATGTTTGACAAACCACAGGGACCATCCATGTCATTTACTTTATTATTTAATTTATTTTTATTAGTGAAAATCCGACGTGGCGTGCACACGTGGCAGTAGTGATTATGGTTTCAATAAAACAAGTTTAGCCGTGCAAAATGAAACAAAAGATGAAAGTACACTACATAAAGTGAAACGGGAAAAAGTTCACATACCAAAACGGTACATTTGAAAAAGTACGTAACTATAGTACGACCAAAACCCTTCTATCAAATACTCAATTAGACCCATCTATAATATTTAGATATACCCAACTAGACTCAAATTTTACTAGATATTTATCCAAGTAGACCCATGTTTAACTAATAGTTCTGAAATTGGCAACTCTAGATAATTCTTATGGGTGAATTATTGTAAGGACGAAGAGTATATATAGTAATACCTCTTTAAGGTTTATCTTAGTGTTATACTAGCTTTTATTCTACGTAAAAAAGTTTGCGGCGTCTTCACTATCCTCTCTTAATTTTTTCTCATTTGAAAAACACATAAGATGCATGCACATACATGCACAACATACACTAAACGTCAATAATTAATAAACACAAATGATCGCCTTTTGGTTGTTTGCCACTCGGCAATATAGCACCGCTAGGCAAAAGAAATTAGCTGCGAAATGAGTTGAGGCTGTGTTCAGTGCATTGATTTACATGACTAGTTGGTATGTCTAATTTATGTAACATCATCTGGTTAGTGACAGCAACAGAAGGACCCATATTTTCAAAAATCCGTAAATAACTACCATTTCAATTTAGGTACAGTAATAATCACAACTTTAAGCCTTTAAATCATTTCCCTAACAGTAATAATCTCAATAATGGTACTACAAAAATATTACTACCTCCGTCCCAATTTATTTGTCCACTTTTAATTTTCAAAGTCTTTGTTTGTCAAATTTGACCTTAAATATATTTGTTTGTGCTATTTAATATTTGATGCAAAATATATGAATGGATTGAGTTTTAAGTGTATTTTTAATTTATATAATTTTCATCAAGTATTATATAACACAAATAAAAATATTTACGGTCAAAGTTGACAAAAAAAAACTCAAAAAGTCAAAACTGGACAAATAAATTGGGACGGAGGGAGTAACAAATACAGAAAATGACAATTATAAAATTAGGTTTTGTGTTCGTGGTATTTGATATTTTTTTCACAGATGAAGATATGATAATACGACTTTTGTGGCTTTGATTTTGTTAAATATAGTAAACTAATGAAATCGTCATCTTATCAAAGTTAAAGCTAATAATCATTGTCATTATAATATTGTTTCAAATAAAAAATTAATGACCACCGTTCGATGAAGAGAAGAAAAAAAGTCCATACACAACGACTAATGTTGAGGCTAAAAAGAAATAGTACACGTGGCATGATTCAACTGAGTGACCACCCAAGGTATAGCGGCGGTTGAGAGTGGTGGTGGCTGGCCGGTTGGTGGTGGGTATAAACACGTGCATACTAGATTCATTTAACCTTAAACAAAAGTTTACAAAGACAATATTTGTGGAGTTGTTTGGTTTTAGAATTCAAAATGAGATTATATAGTTTAAGAAAGGAAAATTTGAGTACGGTGTATTTGAATATTTGATGCCACGATGCTACTTATTTTATCTCAAAACTAGAACGGTACCCGCACAATGCGGCGACGGGTACATGTAACTACATTTTACGTTATTCGGTTATGTTTTTATGCTTTATAAATAGAGATGATTAAGCCAAATATATTTTAGTTTGAAAAATCAATCTGCTTCCTAACAAACTTCCTAACCAACCCTTCCTAACCAATTAATTTTAAAATATCTTCCATAATAAGCAAGTAAAAGTCTGAATTTTAAGTCTTTCTAATTATAAAATAGTACTAAATGCATTATATAGTAGTATAAATAAAGTTTTTTTTTTTTCCCAAATTTAAATATTTTTGTTTGAATTATATAATATTTAATTAAATTATATCAATGAAAATATATTTAAAATTAATTAATTTATTCCCTCCGTCTTATAAAAAGTGTACACTTTACTATTTATGTTTGTCCTAAAATAAGTTTTCAGTTTTTATATATGAACAATAATTATGATGGGTTTTCCTACTTTACCCTTCTAACTAAAACTTTCATTAATTACTCATTTCTAATTTATATATTAACTACTAGTTATAATGCCCGCGCATGCTCGGGTTATTTAAAATTTTTTGAATCATATATTTTTATTTATTAAAAAATAAATAATTTAATCTTTGTTTTGTTTGATTTATGATGTTTAATTATAGTTTTTTATTATTAAAGATAATTATTTAAAACTAACATTAATTACACATATCATAATTTCTCTATTTTTTTTTAAACACTCTTTTGAGGACGGAAGAAGTGTATATTTTGTATCAAATATTATATAATATGAAAAATTAATTAAAGTCAAAGTTGAAAATAAATATTTCAAAAAGTCAAGTTGGACATTTATTTAAATGTATGTCCTATTCAACATACTAACAAGTTTGAAAAACATAACACCTGTGCTTTAAAATACAATGAAAATTACATGACTTTATTCATGGATGAATATGTTACAAGCATGTATAAAACAAACATTTAACATGTGAGAAAAAAACTAGGGAGCATAATCTATGGTGTCTGTTGAAAAAATAACTCTAGATTTTACAGTCAATAATCCATGACCCTTCGATTTATACTACGCACACGTATGCAAACACCAAATAATAATTGAGGGTCTAGTGGTACATGTGTAGTCGGTCGGAAATTGGCATCTAGCCATCATCAAATGTGGACCATTTTGCATTTGTTTATTCAAACTAGACATGCGTTTTACTTAGCGGTCTTGCATAACGCCTTCACTAGTTGAAGTGTCCTCAGCCCCCCAAAACATAAAGACAAAATTATATCCAAGTTTTGGTGATATGCAATCATTGTTCGATTATGCATTTAAGATTTCAGTTTCATATTAATCGAGCTAACCAATTATGCGTTTTGAACAATGCGTTGATGATAGGAATCATAATTTTGCTATTAAAAATTTTAGAATTGTTACATGCCGAAAATTAAATGTATTATAACAACCCAAAGTTGTAACATCCCATTTGAAAAATAAAAATTATAACCAGCAATTTAATGCTAAAATTTAAAAAATAAAAGTGTTAACTATTTACGTTATTAATAATTTGGACGTTGTAATTTTGAAAAATACATGTTTACTACGTTATAAAGTATTTCGGACATGCTAAATAAGGAAGGTTTAAAATGAAAAAAATTTGCTCGCTACAAAAACAGTCATTGGGTACCCCCCGCTGTATTGTGCAGAAAAAAATAATACCCTTCTATTAGTTTATAAAACTATGAAGAGGTTTAAAATCTTGTAAATCATAGTGAACATTCATCTCGAATACATGGCTGGATAAATTTATAAATTAATATCATAACATAATTATAAATCTTTAGATTTACAATAGGATGCCTATCACAATTCACAAACATTTAAAGCGCTTAAAGACTAAAGTGCTTCCAACTAAATAGTCAAACTTGAGACTCTAGGACTTTAAAATTGTTTTGAAAATCATAGAACAATTTTGAAATGATGCGACATTTTTTTGAAAAGAAAGACTTTTCTCGGTTTAAGTTTATGTAGTTGTGGATGCAAATCACATAGATTAGTCGGTCAGAAGTTTAAAAATAACGATTAATATAAAAAAGTAGAAAAAATAAAAAACAATAGCAACACAAAATACGATGAACTATGATGCAGGGGCGGAACTAGGATTAAAGTTCAGGGGTAGCGGAAAAAAAAAATTAACCATAATTTTTTTTAAACGTACATTTAAATAATTAAAAAAACACAATAATAAAAGAAGTTAAACAAATACCTAATAAATCTCAGAACTCTCCTTTTCGGTTTGTCATAGCTTGAAAACGAACCATTATATCATCATTCGTTACTTCGTCAAATGTCTCTCCTTCAACAGTACATACCATAACATTGTTCAAATATTTGTCCCCCATTCGATTCCGCAAATCCGTTTTAATAAGCTTCATTTTAGAAAAGCATCTTTCAACAGTTGCGGTTGAAACCGGTAAAACCAATGCAAGCTTCAAAATCCGATAAAATAAAGGAAATGAAAGATTTTTTCCGGTTTCCACCATTACCCGAGCTAGGTGACAAATCCCATCCAAATTCAAAAATCTATCATCTTCCTTTACCGAGTGATAAAAGACTTTAAGCTCACCCAAAATACACCCGCTATCGTTCATATTAAAATCATCCGGATACATCTCAGAAAAGGCTACTATCTTAGATATGTCAAACTTAGAAAACCCATTACAAGGATTTAAACCCGACATATTTTCTACCAATGTAGTTGATACCTCATTGAACCGGTTCCCAAATTCTTGAATTTGCATATCCAAAACCATATTAAAAACCTCAACCTCAAAATGATGTCGATTAGTAACGACATTATTCCGGCTCCTTAGGTTACCATAACTTCCCATCATATCCAACACCGTAATACCATTTTTTTCACAAAAAGAAGTCACTTTTTTCAACATGTCATCAAACCCATTTTGTCTTAAATCATTCAATGCTTGTTTTGTTGCTTGAATCAACTTACTCGATTCCAACAAGTCTTGTCTCTTTTTTTGAAGATGTTTTGAGAGACAATTTGTGTGGCCAAAAATTTCTTCCATCAAGTGTGCATAAAAAACGAACTAAAGTTTTTGAATATAGGATAGAATACCTTTTGCACTAGTTCGTTGTTGAACCCGAAGGAGTTGAACCTGAAGGAATTGAATCCGAAGGAATTGAACCCGAAGGAATTGAAACCGAAGGAGTTGGTCCAACATCATCGTCTTGAAATTTTCTTTTAAAGAAATTGCCAATATGCACTTGTTTTTTCATGTTTCAACTTTCAAAAATCAAGTCCCTAATACAAAAAGATTACGAATTGCACTTAGAAAATATGAAATAGGTTATGTATTGGTTGAATAAACCTAAGCAAAATTAACCCTAATTAACCCTAATACTAAGAATGACAATTACATATAAAATTGAACCACAATTAACCCTAATACTAAGAATGAAAATTATGAAATAGACTTTAAAATTGAAATTACCTAAAGGCTAAAGCAGCAGTGGCGATTGGCACTTTGGCAGCAACAGGGGCGGATTTTTTTAAAGAATGATAAAATTGTGTATGTTTTTTTTTTATAAAATTGTGGGTCGTGGGTTTGATTTGGACGAGCAGTGGAGATATGGGCTTTTATTTTTTTGGTATAAAATTGTGTATGTATTTTTTTGGTTTATTTATAAAATTGTGTGTTTTTTTTTTTTGGTTTATTTATTTAGTGGGCTTGAGCCTTGGAGTTTTTTTAAAGAATGATATGGCCTTTGGAAATTTTGTTTAGGGGTAGCGAAAATTTGTTTCAGGGGTAGCGAAATACGAAAAATAGTACGAAAAACATAAAAAATCGCCAAAAATTCCACTACCGGGTAAAAGTTCAGGGGTAGCGACCGCTACCCCTGAACTACATGTACATCCGCCCCTGCTATGATGTGGAGACATTAGTCGTAGTTTTGAACTTGAACATAAGTATAGATGCTTGAATAATAATACGGAGCATATTGAGAGTTGATTCGCTCATTTTAATTTTTAATCGACACATTTTAGAATACAAATACAGTAAGAATAATATGATATGTATACAACTGTAAATAGCATGAAATATAATATGTCAATCAAAATTTAAAGTGTGCAAACTAACTCTAAAAAGTGTATGGTCATAATTGACATTGGCTTGCATCAAGAGAATTGGATAATGGATATGGTTTTGAGGCAGACACAGTGAAGGGATTATAAGAGTTTGGCAGAGTTCATGATCCCATACTCTTATGCATGCATTCGGCCATACGTTCCACCGTTTCATTCCAGACATGGGATATCCATCAATCTTGCTCGCATCCCATAGAAATTTAACAAAATGTATTAAATTGTTTATTGCATATATCTAGTTTCTTGAGTTAGACATGCCACTCTTTTGTCAGCATGCAAATAGTGGTTTGTAGTCTTTGTACCTATCATATAACTAAAATAATATAAGCATGAGTACATGACATATTCAAATGAAGATCACAATTCTTGCTCAAAAAAAAAAAAAAAAAAAAAAAAAAAAAAAAAAAAAAAAAAAAAAGGTCACAATTAAATATATTAATGTTCATACGTTAGTCTTGTATTATTTATTTATTTATTTATTTATTTTGATTTTTTGTTTTTTTTATTAAGTTATATATATGGTTGAACATAAATGGATCAATAGGGGCCATCCAAATATCAATAATCTATACAAGTGACCAAGAAACATTTGGTTGCAAGTGACGTATAGTAGTTCTAACATAACACGTTCGCAAATGATAACAAACCCTAAGATAACAAATTTCAAAACGATTTTCGACCCAAATGAAATGTCTACGTGTTGGAAACTTGAGATTGAACAACAAATCCATCCTTTGTTGGCCACAAGTTCGTAAGGTAGGAAGAATCGAAATGTATGATATTGCCAAGTGTCGTGCACGAAATGCATCATATCAATATCCCAATTGTTGGCTCCTCAAACGCTGAAAGATTCCAATTATTGGTCATATTATAAATCCAACTAGCTAATTCTTGAATATTCTAAGAAGTGGGGCAAGTGGCTTATTAATTTAAACTAGAAAAAATAAACATGGTCTTAAACCAATAATTTAAATACTAGAATGATACTCCTACTCACGCAAAGCAGTGGGTTTGAATACGAATATTTTTTAACGATTTTATGTAATGATTCATAGTTCTTAAAGATCGTGTCGTGTGTTTGTGTTGTGAAATTTTGAAAAATTTATATACCATATTATTATATGTAAATTAAAAACATTTAGTTTATTAGATTAATTATATTAATTATATTTTATTATTGTGACATCCAATTATTTAATGTATAATTAGTGTAATTTTAAATTTTATTCTAATAAATATTAATAATACTAGGTATGTTAACTTTATCTTTTAAGAATTTTAGAAATAGAAGGTCCAAATATATTACTCCGTATTAGTGTATAGAATTTTTTAAATTATCTGACTTAATTATTGTTAATATTTTATATTTTATTTGTATTATAATCAATATAAAAATTCTAAAATCTTTTAAAATCATCTAATAGGTGTTGGATATCGACTGTTTAGTTCATTAATAGTTGTTGCAAGACACCAAGCTATTTTATGGTAACTTGGTTTTTGCTAGTTTAAATATATCAGTTTTTTTATTACTAATATGCAAACAAACACGTAAGGTCCATATTACTATTTCAGCATTCATGTTTATCCTTGATTCATGTGACCTTGTTTTCTTATGCGAATCTGCTCATTCTTAGCTCAGGCAGCAATTATTTGTGAGCCTTTATCTTAATCTTATTAGTGTCTACAATTAAGATAGGGGTTATCTTATTAAGACTCCCTTATGACCCATATGATGTGACAATAGAGGGTTTTAGTCAAAATGTAAAACCGCGATGTACATTGTACAAACTCGCAATGCACAGGGTCTCACGAAACCCTCTATGAGAGGGTCCGTAAGATCATTCATAGATTTTGTTACTTAACACTAGTTATACACCCGTACACTCGTTTTGAAGAATTAAACACTAAATAAAGGAAAGAAATATCGTTTTTTATAGTGTTAACTATATTTTTGGTCCTTGTGATTGTACTTAGATTTCACTTTTAGTTCAATTTTCAAAAATGCTGTGATTTTAGTTCAAAACTTTTAGTTTGGTTCCACTTTTGGTTCAATTTTCAAAAAATAAAAAAAATTCTAAAAAAATATTTTTTCCAAAAAAATAATTCGAAATTTTTTTAAGAAAAAAAATTATAATAAAAATTTTCTTAAAAAATTCTAAAAAAGTGTTTTTGTCAAAAAAAAACTTTACTTCCTAAAAAAATAATTCGGAAAAAAATGTTTTTAAAAAAAAATTTCTAGAATTTTTTTTCTAAAATAAAATTCAGAAAAAATTTTGAAATAAATTCTAAAAAATACCTTTTTTCCAAAAAAAAATAATTTGAGAAATTTTTTTAGAAAAAAAAAAGTCTAAAAAAAATCTTAAAAAATTCTAAACTTTTTAAAATGTATATATATTGTAAAAACGTATATGCATTGCAAAAATGTGTGTAAAATGTATATATGTTTGGATATTTCAATATATCAATATTAATTTTTTCAGGTAAAAGGCCTACTATCTATTGTCTTACTGAATATAGTTTATAACATGTTAGTATTTTGTTTGAACACGAATGCAGAAATCAAAAACAGAATTTAATGGGAATTTAGCACTTATAAATCTTATAGTGTTTCTATTAGAGACTATAATTACCTTATCATCTATGTCTCTTAGAGACTATTTTTAAGAAAATTTTTATTAGAAAATTTTTTTTTTTAATATTCTTTTTTCGAATTATATTTTTTGGAAAAAAAAAATTTTAGACAAAAAAACATTTTTTTAGAATTTTTTTTCGGATTTTTTTTCTAAAGTACTAACTAACTGAAAAGACTAACGTTGCAAACGATCTTTGGTATAAAGGACTAATGTTGCAAACAACCGTTAGATTAAAGGACTAATGTTGCCACACTTAACTAACTGAACTAACTTCGTTAGAAAAGTGGAACTAAATTAAAAGTTTTGGACTAAAATCACAACTTTTTTGAAAATTGGACTAAAAGTGAAATCCATGTACAACCAGACCAAAAATGCAGTTAACTCTTTTTTATACTACGTATAAGGGATATGAAGACTTAACCAAGCTATTTAAAAACTTCTCCTTTTTGTATATTCAAGTTAAAAACCACTTAGTATTGTGCCAACTATAAATCTAGATGAATAAAGTTGTGTGTTTGTGTTTGAACATGTTTTATATGTTTTCCTTTTTGGAATTCAATGGATACGTTGCCTGAGCATAAGCCGAGACACAACTGGACCACATTCGGTCTTTTCCGGAAGCCTTTAAAGGTGTAGTTAACCACATTCCGTAAACCACGTGCCACGCCAACATGTGGCGATCATTGTCTTCGTTGTGAAGAACTACAACTAACGCTAAGTATTCCGTGGTCTAATATGATCAAACGGCGTCATAAGGTACAAGACAATGGAATAATCAAGTGAATTTGATGAATTGTTATGAAGCTGATTGCTAGCAAAACTAATCGAATATAGAAAGATCAGACGATGCAATCTGATACTACCAAGATGTTGTTCCTGTATTTTTTTTAAATAAGAGTTCAGATATTTTGTAAACAATATAACAGATATATATTTTTTTTTGTTTTTCAACCAATTAGTCATTGCAGACAGTTGCATATGGTATTTGGAGTATTTTTTCCATACACATGGTAGACAATCAAATACACACCATATTTGAATATTGTAACCATTATTATCATTTATGTTAGGGTCTCATTTGTTGGCCTAACTCATAAGGGCTTAGATTTTAATGTAGACGATGCAATTGGAATAGTCCCGACAAATATGACAAATTTTAAAAGACGTAGTTACAAAGTACGTAAATGATTGTCAAACCGAGTTGGGTACTACGCCTAACTATGTTTTAGTAGGCAATCAAATTGTGTTATGTCAGTTTAAAGTTGCGTATTCAATTTGAAAGATATGTTGCTTGCATATTGCATTGATCGATAAGATTTATACTTAGGAAGTTATGATCATCATCTATTCACGTTACGGATTTGCATCCTAGAACTACAATTATCTTCCGATAATGATTTTTTAAAACTATAAATAGACGTACACTAAGAAATGCAGTCAAGCACATATATAGGTATCTTTTAAAACACGATATTTTTGCAATTCTAGTGATTATGTAGCACTTGAATCACACGTACAATAACAACGAAAATATGATTAAAGATATTTTCTTGCTAAACATCGTCTTTTATAGCCTTGACAAATTCAACTGTTACATGAATGCTTTAGATGTATTAGTTTGAACTTCGAACACAACCTGCATAAGTGTTCAAAAAGTTTAAGTACAGGTTTCCAAAAAAATGTTAAAAGTCAATATGCATGTTTGACTAACCTCTTTCAATTCATTGATAATCTTACATTTGTGTGTATGCATCTAAGAGCATCGATAACTCTGGCATCGTTTTCAGTTTTCTTAATCTTTTTCTTCAGGATTCTCGCTAAATGGTACCAGCATGCCCTCAATAACAATAGTCCATGTGCTCGTGAAACTTGTTTTTTCTGTTTACAAACTTATATTTTACAAAATGCTGAGTTATTCTACACTTTTGCCAATAATAGCTTGTTCTAATTAAATGGAGTTATTAGATTTTTTAAAATACTAATCACTCTATAAAGATGTGGTTTAAGGTTTTCAAATAACGCACATAAAGAAGTAACTTCAATGGAAAACATATCTTCATCAATTTGTGCTATCATGGAAAAACTTGTATCTTCAACTCAGGGGCGGATGTACATGTAGTTCAGGGGTAGCGGTCGCTACCCCTGAACTTTTACCCGGTAGTGGAATTTTTGGCGATTTTTTATGTTTTTCGTACTATTTTTCGTATTTCGCTACCCCTGAAACAAATTTTCGCTACCCCTAAACAAAATTTCCAAAGGCCATATCATTCTTTAAAAAAACTCCAAGGCTCAAGCCCACTAAATAAATAAATAAAAAAAAAAACACACAATTTTATAAATAAACCAAAAAAATACATACACAATTTTATACCAAAAAAAAAGCCCATATCTCCACTGCTCGTCCAAATCAAACCCACGACCCATAATTTTATAACAAAAAAAAAACATACACAATTTTATCATTCTTTAAAAAAATCCGCCCCTGCTGCTACCAAAGTGCCAATCGCCACTGCTGCTTTAGCCTTTAGGTAATTTCAATTTTAAAGTCTATTTCATAATTTTCATTCTTAGTATTAGGGTTAATTGTGGTTCAATTTTATATGTAATTGTCATTCTTAGTATTAGGGTTAATTAGGGTTAATTTTGCTTAGGTTTATTCAACCAATACATAACCTATTTCATATTTTCTAAGTGCAATTCGTAATCTTTTTGTATTAGGGACTTGATTTTTGAAAGTTGAAACATGAAAAAACAAGTGCATATTGGCAATTTCTTTAAAAGAAAATTTCAAGACGATGATGTTGGACCAACTCCTTCGGTTTCAATTCCTTCGGGTTCAATTCCTTCGGATTCAATTCCTTCAGGTTCAACTCCTTCGGGTTCAACAACGAACTAGTGCAAAAGGTATTCTATCCTATTTTCAAAAACTTGAGTTCGTTTTTTATGCACACTTGATGGAAGAAATTTTTGGCCACACAAATTGTCTCTCAAAACATCTTCAAAAAAAGAGACAAGACTTGTTGGAATCGAGTAAGTTGATTCAAGCAACAAAACAAGCATTGAATGATTTAAGACAAAATGGGTTTGATGACATGTTGAAAAAAGTGACTTCTTTTTGTGAAAAAAATGGTATTACTGTGTTGGATATGATGGGAAGTTATGGTAACCTAAGGAGCCGGAATAATGTCGTTACTAATCGACATCATTTTGAGGTTGAGGTTTTTAATATGGTTTTGGATATGCAAATTCAAGAATTTGGGAACTGGTTCAATGAGGTATCAACTACATTGGTAGAAAATATGTCGGGTTTAAATCCTTGTAATGGGTTTTCTAAGTTTGACATATCTAAGATAGTAGCCTTTTCTGAGATGTATCCGGATGATTTTAATATGAACGATAGCGGGTGTATTTTGGGTGAGCTTAAAGTCTTTTATCACTCGGTAAAGGAAGATGATAGATTTTTGAATTTGGATGGGATTTGTCACCTAGCTCGGGTAATGGTGGAAACCGGAAAAAATCTTTCATTTCCTTTATTTTATCGGATTTTGAAGCTTGCATTGGTTTTACCGGTTTCAACCGCAACTGTTGAAATATGCTTTTCTAAAATGAAGCTTATTAAAACGGATTTGCGGAATCGAATGGGGGACAAATATTTGAACAATGTTATGGTATGTACTGTTGAAGGAGAGACATTTGACGAAGTAACGAATGATGATGTAATGGTTCGTTTTCAAGCTATGACAAACCGAAAAGAAGAGTTCTGAGATCTATTAGGTATTTGTTTAACTTCTTTTATTATTGTGTTTTTTTAATTATTTAAATGTACGTTTAAAAAAAATTATGGTTAATTTTTTTTTTCCGCTACCCCTGAACTTTAATCCTAGTTCCACCCCTGTCTTCAACATCTGTGATAATTCAACATCATAAGTTTGATATTTTCCTAACAAGATTAGAAAACTACTAAGAATTAACAAGTGTTTCTTTAACCTGTCGAGGACCACTCAAGTTGCACTCTATCTCTTGACTGCTTCTAAAGCCGCATTTTTTGGATTCGGTCCAGCTAGCCCAAACTCGATCTTGGACAAAATCTGATAGTTCGAGTATAAATTATTGCTGTTTGGTTAAACTTATGCGATTTCATACTTCAAAATACATAATTAGCCTAGCTATTTTGTTCTTGATTCATTACCCAATGCATAATGTTTTGATAGCAAAAATGTTTGAGCTTTAAGGTTCTAAATTTGTGTTCTCGGTTCAGGATAGTTATATCAGAACTTCGTGGTTAGATATGTTAACTGTAAATTCAATAAAAGGCTTGATTGTGATTAAAATTTATAACTCATCTCAAATTGGTTACAGATAAATATCGAAAGATATCTAATAATATGACAATTCTATTGAGGTGGATCACACAAATGGATTGATATGTAGTCGCTTAGTAAATTAGAACTGTAAAATTATTGTTTCGATTAAGGTGTATGTTTTGAAGTCTCGAGTGATGAATACAATGTTGTCTCTTTCTTGGTTGAGGCTTGCTGTATTTTTGAAAAACAGAAAAGAATTGTGAACATGTTACTTAATAGGAAGTATAAGCTATCATTGTTTCTTCATTAATATTGAAAAAAAGCTATAACGGTACAGACTTGTTCACCGTGTTATACTAGTCCATGAAGGCGTAAATGTAATGATTAGACTGTGTAAAGAATTTGAGAACGAGTATGTTTGATGCAAGTACGTATATAAAAAAAAAAAATAAAAAAAAAATTGAAATTTCCTTGTAAATATTTCATTGAACTCTAGAAAACAAGAGGGTAAGACAAAGCACTTTGAAACATCAGAAAACTTTTCATTCTTAGTTTCTAGTTAATCACTAATTACCTTTGCTAATCTGCCTTTAAGTTTAAGGCCTTATATTGGGCTATAATCAGTAACATTAACCAATATAGTTTTTCGGACCGATTGCAACATAAAGGCTTATTTTGAAGCCCAATATGCCAGGAAGATTGTTGGAAAGCACTAGTTGTCACATTTGATTTCATACTAAACGACTTGCACTAGATAGAATAAACCAACAAGACTAAAATACCAAAACAACATAAGGTATAAATACCGAAGAGCGATAGCCGATACACTTTACCAATGTGCCCTATTATGAAAGTTAACGTTTTTGTAATTTCAAGTTTTAATCAAATGAAAAGCTGTAAATTACTATTTTTATAAATCTATGATCCTCTACCTTGAGTAAGGTTAAGGGAAGCTAGAGCTAAAAAAAGAAATGTGGTAAAATTGTTTGGTGAACAGTTACAAGCTTGAGAGTGAATTTCCGTTGAACTGCTATGTCTGGCATCAATGTGGAAAGTCAGAAGCTAAAGTCAAAGATCTAAACCAAACCTTGGCATTAAAGCTAGATTGGTATATAAATACAGTCTGAGCCCAGTGATATAGTACAAATGATAGATACACAAAAAGTTTACACACTTCAACCACATGAAGTCAACCAAATATGAAGGGTAAGAATGAAGAAAGAGATATTATGGTACAATAAGATTGGACTACTACACTTGCCAATTCATTGTGTCAGTATAATTTTATAAACTTTTTGTAAATGTAGCATTCGTCCCAAATAATGCACTGTCTGAGGGAGAGAGGCTATCTATGGTTTCAGGTTTGAGTCTTCTTTTTAGGTACATGCATGGTTGGTTTCTAATTAATGTAATTATAATTTCATAACATGCAAATTAATCACGTGTCAGATTAATCACGTTTTTTGAACTTTTCTCGGACTAATTCACACGGTTTGATTCTACCATCACACATAAACACAAACCGGGAAACACCCTTCCTTTTTTCTGAAGATTGACGTGACAACATCAAAGATGTCTGTAAGTAGCAAAAATTGAACTTATATATCACATTTTAGTGTCTTAGTGATGATAGTCACCTACTAACATGTTGCTGCATGTTGATTCATCCATGGTACTATTGCCATTTAAGAGCTACAGATTTGAACCAACAAACTTTTGATTAATATGACGTTCACATGCTTTTAGTCCAAAGCTGGTTTGGTCCGGCCTATTGCCATTTTTTGCTATTCGAAGAATACATAAGTATGTTAGCTCTTCGATTAATATCTCGTCCTATTGAGAGTTTATTTTGTTTGTGTCTCAATCACCGACGTAACTTTCTACTTATTCCATGAATAGGTATGTTAGCTAGCTTCTCGATCAATCTCAGCATAACCAAAATTTGTTTGTTTTGTGTCTCCATCACCAACGTAATTTTTACTCGCATTATACACTTTCGCAAGTTGGTGATATGTTTACCCTTCTTGTTGATACGCTCTTACTTTCATCAATCAACTTTGCAGTTTGCATTGTCTATCACATTTCAACTGCAGTTTCTTTTATTCTAGTAAACTAGAATGCCTATGCTAATAATATGTTGCTTTATTTTCGGCATTTAGAGACTTCCTAAAGAAAATAATTTACTATTGTTACTTGTTTATGAAACTCTTCCAAAATTAAATGAGAAATAAACTACAACTGCACATTTTATATGCATATAAAAAAACAGATGCATCACCGTTTAAATTTCTCAATGTTATTTGAAATATGTGGTTACAAATATTTCTTATTTTTAATTTTTTTTCTTATCGAATTTCTTCCCACATCCTAAATTCCTAATTAATCTCTCTAGCAAAGTTTTGATTGTCTACTTTCTATTTATGCTAACTTAAATTTCCAATTCCGAATATGTACACTATTAATAGAATGATATTCTAATTTTAATCTTGCAAAAGTAATCATATCTACTAACTATGTCCTAATTATTAAAGTGGGGGTACGTCATATATAGCATGTGCTCAAAGTCTCAAACCACTTTCGGTTATTAATTACTGTCATTAATCTCATTGATCATTGCATTATGTGGAACTCTTAGGCTACTCGCAGCAATGCAACTCGACCAAATGGTCAACCGAATCACATGTCGATCCCCTTACCGTGAGATTCGATCGTCAATCGGTCGATTCCTTTTTTTTTTCTTCTCAAGGATGTCGTGTGTTTCTTTTGTGTGTGTTTAATTAAATTAAAGTGTATTTTTTGTGGGGTATGTTTTTTGTAATGTAGGTCGTTTTGGTGTGGTAAAACATCGTCTGTAGGTCGTCGGAGTGAGAAAACTGATGTGACAGACAAAATGAAAGTCGCTATAGGTCCTTCCTACCGGTACTTTTTTTTTCTTTTTCTTTTGGTACTCTCTTTCTTTTCAAATGCGAAGACTTCCACTCGAATGTTCAAACTAACAAAACGGCTTATGTGTTACATGCTTGAGTGGTATGGCATACAAACAAATTCAGCTGATATAACATTGTTGGAATGTGTTTAAGATGAGATGTTGATGTTGATGGTTGTGGGTTTAGCCTATATGGTGCAACGTGAAATAGAGATTTAAGATAAATTAAATTTGAGATACTTCAAAGACCTATATTCTGTCCTAGAATGTGGTTTCTTGTTGAGAAATTGATGGTATCTGCAATCTTTAAAACTCGTAACCATGACAACAATTAATGTCTCAATTTAGTCAACTTCACTGAAAATTACTACTATACTTCCCAACTGTACTAAATAACTGCCTCAATTCTAAGCTGGAGTAATCCAGTTTAGCTTTTAATTAACATAGAAAATTTGACACTTTATATTGGGATGATCACAGTACCGTTCACGTACTGAATTAATGGTACCGATTTTTTTCCGAGCATAAATTAGTGGTACCGTACCGAACGGGATTCGGATAACGGTACCGGTATCGGTACCAGTACCGGCAAATCGGGTTTTCCTCGTTTTTTTTTTTTAATTTCCCGATTTGGTACCGGTCCTCTACCGAATTAGTGGTTCCGATTTTTTTTCACCTTATTTTGTAGTCCCGGTACCGTACCGTATATCAGGATCGGTACCATTTCGATACGGTACCGGTACGGTTCCCTTTCGGTTCCGGAATTCGGATCAAAATGCTCATCCCTACTTTTTAAAGAAGTGTATATATCAACGCAATTCACCAACTGTATATCAATGCACTTAATCACCTTTAGATAATTAAGGGGTGTATCTAGAATACGGGCTTATCAAAATAATTGAAATAGTCGTTAAAAATAAATAAATAAATAAATAAGTAATTGAAATCGGAAAGCACATAAGCTCAATTTTCTCGGCTTATAACTTTATCATCTTTTACTTGTGGCCGGTTATTTAAGATAGGTTTTTATATCTTGTGCTCTAGGGCACATAATAAGAAGGCAAAAATGAATGAAGAAAATAAAATTAAAAAAAAAATAATAATAAAAAAAAAAAAAAAAAAAAAACTTTAAGACCTAGAAAAAGACGCAAAGACTCATAAATTTTTTTTAATTTTTATGAGTTCTGAGTCCTTTTTGTATCCTTTTTGTTTCTTATCCTGTGACACAAAGCACAAGATAGAAAAACACTTAAGATAATAAGCTCAAGTTGATGAACTGGTCAAAAAAATGTCTGTCAACTTTTCCAAATCTAAATAAGCCAACAAGCCCACTAATATCTGAAAAGCTAATCCAAACACCCCCTCCGTTTAGTTAGGGTCGTGCCCATAAAAAGAGAGGAGAATATGTACCTTTCTAAGATGCTAAATGAGTAATGAATGCATATAATAGTATTACAACCCACACAAACTTAAACTATTATTAAAGTTACTCAATATTAGTGTTCATATACTAGTTAATTAAAGTTACACCCAGATTCCCATATAAACCAATTAATGGTATGGTAGTAATCTAAGATTTTTTCAGACATATGTTACATTAGAAAAGAAAAGAAAAGAGCTATAGAGAAGGTGATGAAATATCACTTTTTTTCAAGGTTTATGTTGCTGAGTGTAAATATAGTCCAAGTGAACTTCTGCAAGAACCCTTCTCTTCAAGCACTCTTCATCTCCACTTTCACATGCTTCCAATCCCATCATTTCCTGTAATTTCAAAATAAAAAAATTTAATATGACACTTAATATATAATGGGTGTTTGGCTAGCTAGAGTTTAGGATAGCCTTATTTTTCAGCTAGTTAACTTTGTGCACCTTTTTTTAAAAGCAAAGAGACTTCTTTAATTTTAATGTATGAAAAGAACATTTATTAGTCAATAGTAACCATAAGCCCAAAACATAAAAAATCACAAAGACTGCTATATAAACATTTTTTTTAACGGCAACTAACTATCTCACAATTTATACAGCACAACCATCTCATATGTTCTAAGCAGTACACGTAAATTGAGAAGCTTCTCATACAACAAATGATACTATTGTGATACAAGCCTTTGGTACTACTATATAAACAATGAAAGAATCTTTCGAAAACATAGTGAACTTACATCAAATGAGTTGATGGTGCTTAAGTGAACAAGTGAACCTTCATTAGTATTGTTGGAATCATCATGTTGCACCATCTGTTCACCTGTAAATCCATGTCAAAAAAGTTAGAATTTTTTTGTTAGATCTTCATGAAAGGTATATAGAAGAAGTTAGCTAGCTAGTTAAGCACTTAAGCATATGATATTTTACCTGGTTTGGTGTGCAAGAAACGAGCAGATGTATGTGAAGTGACAATAAGGGATAGAAGTAAGATCAAAGGAACACCACAACGAAAGATGTGCTTCATTGTCTCACTTTGTGCTAGTGTTTTGTGTGTGAAAGAGAGTAACTTTGTAAAGTATGTTATGCATATATGTTGTTGGGAGTTGGATTTTGGGTGGGGGTACCTATATATATGCAACGCACTGATATATCGTATATGTTGACTCAAATGGACTTGTTTTTCTTGTATATTATACTATACTATATAGTTACCAACAAGATCTTGGATACGATTTAACTCTTTCATTGTCATCAATCATTAATGTGCAAGCTAGTTATTTGCTATATAAAAAGCTACTAGCTCATTTCATATTATTTGGAAGACTATCCGTCATTTGTAACATTACTATGTGACATTATATAACATGTTTAAATTTTTCAAAATTAATGTATTTGAGCTATATTTAAAGTTTATAAAGCTTTAAGAAACTTTATGTGTATCAGAAGTAGGTTTAAAAGTTAGCAAGATAGACACATTTATAAGATTTTACAAAGATTTGTCATAGTGAATGTCCTTTTCTTCTTACAGTCACGCGTGAATTTTTTAATTTTGTATGAAACAATAGCCCATCTAATTGACACATATGCATAAGAATGATCAATAGAAGAAAAAAAAATCATTTCTCGTTAAATATTGATTGAGATTCTACCAAGTTAATATAAACATGACTAGTCATGTTTTCTCACAAACAAAAGAAAGACCGGGGCCTACAGTAGGCCCTATAGTTTTGTTTGTGAGAGAAAATGACTAGTCATGTTTATACTAACTTGAAAGAATCTCAATCCGCCAAAAAATTAGATACCAGATCCAAAACGGGTAGATCAAGTTACGGCATGATGTTACAAGCATTAGCTAATGTCATGATGAATTAATATGATTTGGAACTTAAGTTACTGCATAATAATGCAAAACATTATATACTATTTGTTATGATGAGATAACATTAGCTATAATGAAATGTTACCATGGCATGAAAAATGGTTCCGATTCATATGGAATATGATTATGGTGGTGATGATGATGAGTGTGATGCATGTGAGACCACCACCACCATTGATAGGGTTTGGTCATTGTCAAGGGGTAAAGTGGTCCAAGCTTATTACAAGAATCTGTGTGTGTTGATAGTGGCTGACAGCATCAACATAAGTCAACCTTTTCCACGTACTGCACAACTGTTTCCCATCATCTACCTTTCACCTTGTTTTTTACTGATATTTTACTCGAGGAATATTATATTTAACCATTCCATTCAGAAAAATAATCGTAAGTTCCAAAACATTTTTTGTACTCTTTCTTGTGTATATGTCCATTTTTAAATTTCACAATGTTAACTAAGGTTATAAATAGAGCAAGGCGTGACGTAGCGGAATGACCAAGCCTCACGTATTAGCGGTTAAGGCGAAAGTTTTGCGTTTATAAAGCGTGACATAAGGCAGCACAAAATATGCACATATTTATATATTTATATTATATATCATATATATTAAGTTTACAAAAAGACGTGGCATAAGACGGCATAACGCGTAGCGTGGCGGCATGACCAAGTCTCACGCCTTTGCAGAGCCTTTTAGAACCATGATGTTAACCAATAAAATTTCATTCTAAGCCACTCAAAAGCATTTTGGTTGATTGTTTTTGAAAGTGGACACTAAATTTTGGAAAATCAAAAATATCAAATTAGACTTATATTCTGAAACAGAGAGAGTAAAAGTGAATAAAACATAACAGGTTAATCGTCTTAGGTTGCCCCCAATAACACCTCAACTGAGTGGGTTAGAGGGGGTTGCCTTTATTGTGGAGATGGGGGTTGGTATGTGTCGAATGGGAAGTGGGTTGAGGTCCCAATTGATTGGAACAATCGGCCACCAAAATATATTTGTGTTATGGTGTGTGTTTTAATTTATTAAAAAAATTATTTTTGTGGAGTATGTTTTTTGTAGTATAAGTTACTTTAGTGTGCTTAAAAGATCAGTTGTAGATTGTAAGAGAAAGAAAGCTGAGGTGCCAAGAAAAATGAGAATCACATGGTTATAGGAGGTAGCCTTAAAATGTAGAGGGGCCTACATTGATTTCATAACATAGGGCCTGAGATTTACGACATATTTCATTTTCTCTATGAGGCCTTCGTTTTTTTTAGGTCTCTTTGAAGCTCCTTAGCAAAGGTTGTATTGGTAATTTCTTCTTACGTCTACACAACTGAACAATGACGCTAAACTAGTGAACACTTATAATGCATTTGATGTTCTTCGTGATTTGGATGAAGGTGCTACTGTCGATGTAGCATCTATTGGTAATGCTGCCACTACTATTGATGGAGAACACATGGAAAACAATGACAACATGCCTAGTTCGTCCAATACTGCTCTTTTTCTTTCTAAGATCACACCTGATATGGTTAAAGATGAAAAAAAGGTAGGTAATCCATTTTCTAAGGTTGAGAATTTAGTTATTTCGGATAGTGAAAGTGATGATGATGAAGTTCTTGAGGACTAGAATGAAACTACTAGTTATATGACATTTGATAGTGCTAAAAGTGGTAGTGAAGCGAGCATGAAGAGCTTATATGAGCAATGGAAGGAGGATACCTATTATTAAGACGTTTATGATGGTGATACCTTTGATGATTATGGTTTGACTAGTGCCCAAAATGAAGTATGCTAACACATATGACATTAATCTTCGTGATCAAATTAGATGGGTATTTGATTTATTTTGCATAAGTATGACATATCATTTCTTATGCTAGCTTTGGTCTTAAGCACTGTATGCGTTTTTGGTTTACCGTTTTGGGATGAGATGTCGGACTCACCCACATCTGTTGTACTTAATTATTTTTTTGGAGTAATATATTTTACCGGATATAACTCTTTTACCAAAAAAAATAGGTGATGAGCACTTACGTGTGAGGACTCACCCCCCCCCCCCCCCCCCCCCCCCCTCCCCTCTTTGTAATGGATACATTATATAAAAAACAAAAATTTCACAATACCATTCTTTACCTATAAATACCCTTAAACTTCAACATTTAACACAACTTCTCATTTTATATATTCTCGCACTCTCAATACCATTTTACTTACAAAATGTTTCAACAAAACACTCCCGCAACACTCCCCGAACACCCGAGGAAACATCCGTCACAGAAATACTCCACTGACAAACACACAATTCAACTTCCAACCATACCAAAACCAATCATTCATATCTCCACAACAAAATATGTACAACCATTACCCACCAAACATGTTTAACCCATACGACACCACCTACGACTCACAATCTAATATTGTTGGTTCTTCATCACAACCAAATATGAACCAGTCTATGTCTCCCTTTCATCTATAAAATGTCGTTGAGATTTACGAACCTCAATTTCGGAGTCTATACCTTACATCTTTCGTGCAGACTCTTCCTTCAAAGTCACAGCCCCAAAGAAGACGTCAAGAAGACACCAAAGGAGGACGGTTCGAAATGAGGAAGAACCCTGGTGCGTTCCATGGACCACTAACGAAGAAGTTACATTGTGCAAAGGTTGGGTTAGTGTATCCGAAAATTGCGCCCTTGGTAACACGATGAGGGAGATGGGGTTTTGAATTGCGGTTTTAGAATACGTGAAAACAAAATGATGGTAACCGGTCGTCGAACCTACAATTCTTAAAGAATGATTAGATTGACAAATGTCAAGTTATGAAAGTAATTAAAGGATCCAAATAATGAAAGGATTATTATCGTAACCTTTAGGAAACTAGCTAGGCATAGGAATGTTACTTTACGTCTTTCCCTCTTTCCCTTTTTCGTGCTCAAAACCTAAACAAGAATAAAAATTCCGTATTTAATGGATATTGTTTCATCTCATTATTGGTAATATAAAGTTGTTGCAGGTACAATGATAATTTATATTCTCTAGCTTAATAGTCTTTATATTCTAAAATATCAAATTCTTCGTACAGTAAAATCATGTTTTGGGATTGACATGCACGAGAATGAGGTAGAGTAGCTACAACCTGTGAGCTAAACGAACATGATAGAATATAAAAACGAGCCTATATGTAATGCAAAAACTATAGATAGCTATCCTATGATCCTATCCATTAGAATTTAGATGTAATGCAATAAGTGACTATATATGTTTAAAGAAAAAGCTTCGATCTATATGCGCCACGTTTAAGCATTGGTAATATGTATATTTATAGGTTCCACCCTGCTAATTGGATCCGACATGTAAGCAACCATTTTGGGTGCCTACTCCACATCCTTTTTAATACTAGACCCACTCAACCTAAACGATGGTAGTTCTTTAGATGTTGTAAATTTTATATATGTCTAATATGTACATTATGACTTATACGAGCCTAACCGTTTAATTGCAAGGCCTGCAACACTAACTTTATTCTTGAAAGAGGACCTCCATGCAGGTGCCGTCTCGAACCCCATAGTGATAGAGGCTTGAGATTCTTCAATTGAGACACAAGTTTAAACCCTAGCTAATTGGTTCCGAAAGAAAGGAGTTTGCAAGAAAGATTTCACTTTTTAGAGCATCTCGCTGAGTGAGTTTGAACATTGTTTTTAATGTATTGCCTAAGTCAAAGTGTGTGAATTGTTAGTGCAAATATGAAGATATTTAAACTAAACGGTCACTTATATTTTAATGATGATAAATATATAACTCGTAACGTATAACGTAAAATATGAAACTCACTTTTTTCATACGTTATGCCCGTTTACACTTCCTTCTCCCCTTTTGTCATATAAAAAAGGCAGGATCTCCTCTAGCTAGCTATTCCCTTTAACACCCCCAATTCATGGATGCAGCGGAATTCAAACTGGGTGTTACTCGACGGCACAACAGTCATAATAATAGAAAACAAACTCTAATTGAGTCGTTTTAAAAGATTTATCATTCAAATTATATAAATATCAGAGATTACAAAATGAGGTCCCAGATGGTTCCATGTTTACAAATTACATTAGATGAGTTTTTGAATGATAATAAAATTTATAGCCTCTTGAATATCCGTGTCCCTCCGTGCCATCCTTGATCATCATGGACCTGAAATAAATGCTTAAGAGGTCAACACAAAGGTTGAATGATATTCATAGAGTTTGTTTAATGGTTGAACACAATATGTTGGTAGTATGAGTTAATTAGACTCATACTCATGGTTGGAAAACAAAATGATGCGCTACGTTATTATACGCCCATAAAATGTATTATACACTAAGCTCATGACACCAAAACGTTAACGGGTACCAATATCAATCGGCGGAGTTATCCCGGTAGGTACTTTGCTAACATACCTAAATCTCAAATATTAGTGCATTTGTTTGAACTTAGTCAAAACAAATGGGATTCGTCAATCCCAATAGGCCTATTCACAATATTCGCGCTCACTATTACTAGTGATTAAATGGTTCATAATAAGGGATAGTGGTTTTAGCAAAGATAGTACTTACTGATAATAAAACAATCAGGCAAGCATACAATTGAAAAGCATTGTGTTCGGTTTAAAATAGCATGTATTCCCCCCAAGGGTTTGTAAAACAATTAAGTAATGGAAAGTGGCTATGAACTCACCTTGAGTTGGATGATGTTTAATGAGAATGATGGATATGCCGTGAGAACTTCTACGAGCAACCTAGAATAATTGTTGCAACTTAGGTTTGGAATAATGTCTAAGAATACGAAGAATTTGCCTATATATGTCTTGCATTTAGTCCATGATGTAGTACTTAGTATAGTGTAAGTCTTTGAAAAGAAATAGTTCATGAAACATGTATAGTTTATATATCGTTTACTACTGTTCGGGCCGACATAATTCAGAAGTCATGTAGTAAACGTTCGAGGAGCCAGGACACTTTAATTCGTAAATCCACAACTCATCTCGACGGCTTACTTAATGAACTCCTCACATGAGGCTCCCTACTTTTGTAGTATTTGATAAATATATATATATATATATATATATATATATATATATATATATATATATATATATATATATATATATATATATATATATATAAGTTTTGATCCGAAAAGTTACATGTCTAATATTTGAATAAACTTAGGAAAGTTTATTTTTACATGAAGATTGTTATTAGGGTGAGTTTCTTATATCTTGTATGACAATTACTTTTAAGATCTCATGGTTCTTTTAGATGAAGTAGATCCAAATTGTATGTTTAAGTTATCGTCAACTCTTTGGTTCATGTTTTCGCCTAAGTAAGTTTATATGGTCATTTAGTCATGGCCTTGCTATGACCTTTGGTCATTGTTCCATGGTCTTGAGACTCAACCTTGGCTTTAGCCATGGTTGTGGTCTTGAATCTAGGTCATTAGACCTCTTGTTCTTTTTAAACAATAACAATTATATAGTGACTTTGGTATACAAAAATAGCTGTTAAGAAACTGAAGAAAATCTCATTCTTTATTGGTTTTCTGGAGACGTGCTCCTGAGTTTTTGAAGAAAACGTGATTCCGGACAACTTTCGTGCTTTAACATTTTCATGAAACGGGCCAGAAGAGCCTCTTTTTGCGTGTTTTATGTTCTGTCACAGAAACTATTTTGGCAGTTTTGCCGCAAAGTTTTGGTAACTTCAAATGGTCATAACTTTTGACTCGTGTACTCGTTTTAGGTGGTTCAAATTGCTATGGTTTCCTTGTTAGGTCCTCTACTACAATATGTAATGTTCTAATTTCATAATTTTACCATTTTGATCAGATTTCACCAAGAAAGTCACTAGTTTACTTGTTTAAATAACATAAGTTAACAATCATTTACAATAACTTGTTTTACTCATTTTTATACATCATGGACATAATCATAAGACAATATATAGCATGAATGATATGTAAATAGCATGAATATGATATTTAACAAGAAGTATGTTAGGGTTTTGCTTACAACTTTGGGCTTTCTAAAAGAAAGAAAGTTAAGAACAAGGATTAGGACACTAAACCTATGCTTGCAAACCCTTCACCACAACTCTTGCAAACCCTTGCTATAATCCTTTTGAAAACCTTCTTAGCTCAGCCCTAGTACCCTTATGTAGCTCCTAATTCAACCATGGAATCACCAAATAAACACTAGTTTCATGTAGAGAATAACTAGGCCTTTAACTTTGTAGTGTAACTTGTAGTTTGAAGATCAAAGGATCATGGTGCTAGGGATTATAGGGTGTTCGGTTTTGGTGATGAAAAAGGAAGAGGATGAGCTTGCTATTTATAAGAAGATGAGGAGGTTAGGAAGGTACCTAGGAAGGTGCAATGAGGAGGTTAGTTGCAAGATTTAGTCAAAGCTTACAAAGGAAGCTAATCAAAGCTTACAAATGAAGCTTATACACATGTATGGATCCTAGGGCACAAGGCATGAGATCAAGACACATAATAGGTGAATCCCCCCCCCCTCTAAGTCGGCCAAGGCTGATCTAGGGTGACTAGATGAGTAGTCATGGTCTTATCTAAGTTACGGAGTGAGTTTTTGTCCCGGTAATTGCTAACGGTAAGTCGTTAAGTCCTGAAACTTAAAATCGGGTATCCTAAAAATATGAAACTTATAAATATGTTAGAACTTATTAATATAACCTATCTTAGCTTATTTAATGAGTGGTAAGTTCTATCGGGTTGCTTAAACGCTGCTAAAACTGGAAACGCGGGTCTAAAACGCGTAATACGTAAAACGTACGAATATTGTGTAAATTTGAGAAAAGTAAAATGTTACTTTTCTAATGTGATAATAATGATTTAAAATGACTTATAATGTCTAGGCTGGGCTCAGTCTAGTGTCGGTTGGTATTAAATGTCTTTTAGACATAAAACCGTAAGCCTAAAAATCAAGGAATGATTTATAAAATCAAGGAATGATTTTTGGTCAAAGGAGGAGGGAAAAATATGTTGACTTTTTCCAAAAATGTGAAAACTCAAATTGTCTTAGAAACGCGGTGCAGGTATAGGCTAAGGTTACGGCTGAGTAAAAGCGCTTAAAAACGAAAATTCCTGTTTTTCACGGCCGAGGTTTATTTGGTCATATTTTTCTCAGTCATGATTAATTCTCAAATAAATCATGAGTGTATCAAACATTTTTCTGATACGGGGAAAATTAACGCGGTTGAGTTTCGTTGTGCGTAGAATTTTTGAATGACGTTTTACCCTAAAACGTGTAATTTCCTTAATAACTTTCGCGAAAATGATCTGATGAGTGTCAAACTTTTATTTTGTCATGGAAATGATTTATCACACGATAATATGAAATAAAAATCAAATTTCGGGAAAGTGAATAGTAAAAATGAATAGTGAAATTTTCGAGAATGGAAGTTAACCTGAAAATGTGAATTGTTACAGTCTCTACCCCTTACGGGGAACTTCATCCCGAAGTTCTATCTGTGTTATATGTTGGAGTGGTGTCGATGAAGAGATGTGGTTACTTATGAGGACTAGAGTCTGGGATTTCCAGTGATGTAGTTTGATTTATCATTTCAGTGTATGGCGTAGGATGAGGCTTACTTTTATGTAGGAAAGGTAGGGTAAGAGTGATTAATAGAGATTCATATAATAGTCGCATATCAAAGGAAATTGATATAGCAGTCGAATATTAATAGGAATTGATATAGTAGTTGAATAGAAATTGATATAGTAGTTGAATATTAAACAGAAATTGGGATAGTAGTTGCAATCATAGCCTAGTAGGTAATCTGTTGTTGTACCTAGTGTTTATTGACTTCATACTTATGTTATCTCGGATACAAATAAGCCCACTTGTTTATAATTCTTTATTTACATAGAGAGGCATCTCAAACATTGTAAATAGGGGAATATAAACTTATGGTTCGGTGATTTACAATTTCTTTATTTAAATGAAAAGGCATCCTAATCCATTCAAATAATTATAAATTATCCTACTTAAGAATTCCCAACACAACATTCATAATTAGCCGGTGAGTTACAAGGTAGTGTATTACGAGATGATACTGGTGTTCCAAAAGTACAAGATGAATATTCAATCTTGTAAAGCTGATGAGGGTACTTGTGGTGTAACTATGGATGATTTGAGCTTTAAAAGTGCATCAAGATCTGTTAATGAGCTTGTGGTTCCAATGGTTGTGAAGATAATGATGTGATATGTTGATGAACAAAAGTGTGTAGTGTATGCTTAACATTAATATTCTTAGGTATAGATGTTGAGTTTGCTTTGAAAATCTTAAGAGATTTTAAAGGTTTATGACGGAATGGTATCCTTAGGACCTAAACAGGATAGTACTTCTAAGGGATAAGAGAGAAGAATTGATAACTATCCCAAGATAGTAGTTGGGATTATCTCATAAATGAAAACTTTCAAGAATGAAATTAGGTAGTACAAATAAGGTTTTAAGATCTTGCTGAGTGGTAAGACACTATCGTGTCTCTAGATCGTTTTAAAGAATTCTGGTGGTTTATCGAGTTCAAGCAGGAATCAATCTAAACATAACCCTAGTACAACTATTCTCAGTATTTGAAAATTTTAAGTCGAACATAGTTAGTCAGACTATGTTCCACTGTCCCTAAGTTAAATATAGGTGACTAGTCTATATTTAGCCGAGGTTCGATAAAATTTTCAAATACCTAAATTAGGTATACTTGTGATATGTCCGTTGCTTTTGAGAAACTGTCCACTAAACAAAGGCGATGTCAAACTATTCAGTTACAAGTCCCGCCCATACAAGACTTGTAACCTATGTTTTCACATTCCATTGCATAGAAGATAGTACGGGTAGATATGTGTGGAAAGGAAGTTTTAAGTAGTTCTAAAACAGTCCATACTTGGCCAGGATCACGAACTTTTAACAATGAAGGTTTCAGAAGAAAACTTTGATGAATGTAGAGAAACTTCAGCTTTTGTAGATGATGGATTTGTTTGTCCTTTAGAAATCTCATATTCTATTTAGAAATCGATAGATTGTGATGGGTTTTTGATATCATAAGAAATGATATTGATGATGTGATGGAATAATTCCAGAGACCATTGCATAAATCACAATGTCTCAGAAGTAGATTAGACCATTGTGCAATTCACAATGTCTAGGAAGTAGGTTAGACCATTGTGTGACTCAAAACATTTGAGAAATGATTAAGACCATTGTATCATACAATGTCCGGGAAATAGGAAAGACCATTGCAATCAGTTACAATGTCTTGGACATAAAATGTTGGAGTAGGAACATGATTGGGAGAATGTAGTTGTGCCGAAATGCCCTAGAATAGGCATACGCAGATATGTTTAGATAAAATGATTGAAAATAACTTGAATGTATATATCAATATCCTTATATATGTTCGTATAGTGTAAAATGCCTAGTGTGTATATATCAATATACTTATATATGTTCATGTAGCATAAAATGCTTACGGGGAAATGCTCAATTATGTTAAGGGTACATATATCAATATCCAATTATGTTTGTGTAGCATAAAAACGTCTACGGGGAAATGCTCAAAATGGGTATATATGAATATACTAATATGTTTGTGTACCATAACATGCTTACAGGAAAATTGTCAAATGTGCTAAGTTTACATATATCAATATACTTATGTTTGTGTAATATAAAATGCTTAATAAGTCCAATCTGTAACACCCCAATTCATGGATGCAGCGGAATTCAAACTGGGTGTTACTCGACGGCACAACAGTCATAATAACAGAAAACAAACTCTAATTGAGTCATTTTAAAAGATTTATCATTCAAATTATATAAATATCAGAGATTACAAAATGAGGTCCCAGATGGTTTCATGTTTACAAATTACATTAGATGAGTTTTTGAATGATAATAAAATTTATAGCCCTCTTGAATATCCGTGTCCCTCCGTGCCATCCTTGATCATCATGGACCTGAAATACATGCTTAAGAGGTCAACACAAAGGTTGAGTGATATTCATAGAGTTTGTTTAATGGTTGAACACAATATGTTGGTAGTATGAGTTAATTAGACTCATACTCATAGTTGGAAAACAAAATGATGCGCTACGTTATTATACGCCCATAAAATGTATTATACACTAAGCTCATGACACCAAAACGTTAACGGGTACCAATATCAATCGGCGGAGTTATACCGGTAGGTACTTTGCTAACATACCTAAATCTCAAATATTAGTGCATTTGTTTGAACTTAGTCAAAACAAATGGGATTCGTCAATCCCAATAGGCCTATTCACAATATTCGCGCTCACTATTACTAGTGATTAAATGGTTCATAATAAGGGATATTGGTTTTAGCAAGGATAGTACTTAGTGATAATAAAACAATCAGGCAAGCATACAATTGAAAAGCATTGTGTTCGGTTTAAAATAACATGTATTCCTCCCAAGGGTTTGTAAAACAATTAAGTAATGGAAAGTGGGGCTATGAACTCACCTTGAGTTGGATGATGTTTAATGAGAATGATGGATATGCCGTGAGAACTTCTACGAGCAACCTAGAATAATTGTTGCAACTTAGGTTTGGAATAATGTCTAAGAATACGAAGAATTTGCCTATATATGTCTTGCATTTAGTCCATGATGTAGTACTTAGTATAGTGTAAGTCTTTGAAAAGAAATAGTTCATGAAACATGTATAGTTTATATATCGTTTACTACTGTTCGGGCCGACATAATTCAGAAGTCATGTAGTAAACGTTCGAGGAGCCAGGACACTTTAATTCGTAAATCCACAACTCATCTCGACGGCTTACTTAATGAACTCCTCACATGAGGCTTCCTACTTTTGTAGTATTTTATAATATATATATATATATATATATATATATATATATATATATATATATATATATATATATATATATATATATATATATATATATATATATATATATATATATATATATATATATATATATATAAGTTTTGATCCGAAAAGTTACATGTCTAATATTTGAATAAACTTAGGAAAGTTTATTTTTACATGAAGATTGTTATTAGGGTGAGTTTCTTATATCTTGTATGACAATTACTTGCAAGATCTCATGGTTCTTTTAAATGAAGTAGATCCAAATTGTATGTTTAAGTTATCGCCAACTCTTTGGTTCATGTTTTCGCCTAAGTAAGTTTATATGGTCATTTAGTCATGGCCTTGCCATGACCTTTGGTCATTGTTCCATGATCTTAAGACTCAACCTTGGCTTTAGCCATGGTTGTGGTCTTGAATCTAAGTCATTAGACCTCTTGTTCTTTTTAAACAATAACAATTATATAGTGACTTTGGTATACAAAAATAGCTGTTAAGAAACTGAAGAAAATCTCATTCTTTATTGGTTTTCTGGAGACGTGCTCCTGAGTTTTTGAAGAAAACGTGATTCCGGACAACTTTCATGTTTTAACTTTTTCATGAAACGGACCAGAAGGGCCTCTTTTTGCGTGTTTTATGTTCTGTCACAGAAACTATTTTGGCAGTTTTGCCGCAAAGTTTTGGTAACTTCAAATGGTCATAACTTTTGACTCGTGTACTCGTTTTAGGTGGTTCAAATTGCTATGGTTTCCTTGTTAGGTCCTCTACTACAATATGTAATGTTCTAATTTCATAATTTTACCATTTTGATCAGATTTCACCAAGAAAGTCACTAGTTTACTTGTTTAAATAACATAAGTTAACAATCATTTACAATAACTTGTTTTACTCATTTTTATACATCATGGACATAATCATAAGACAATATATAGCATGAATGATATGTAAATAGCATGAATATGATATTTAACAAGAAGTATGTTAGGGTTTTGCTTACAACTTTGGGCTTTCTAAAAGAAAGAAAGTTAAGAACAAGGATTAGGACACTAAACCTATGCTTGCAAACCCTTCACCACAACTCTTGCAAACCCTTGCTATAATCCTTTTGAAAACCTTCTTAGCTCAGCCCTAGTACCCTTGTGTAGCTCCTAATTCAACAATGGAATCACCAAATAAACACTAGTTTCATGTAGAGAATAACTAGGCCTTTAACTTTGTAGTGTAACTTGTAGTTTGAAGATCAAAGGATCATGGTGCTAGGGATTATAGAGTGTTCGATTTTGGTGATGAAAAAGGAAGAGGATGAGCTTGCTATTTATAGGAAGATGAGGAGGTTAGGAAGGTGCCTAGGGCACAAGGCATGAGATCAAGACACATAATAGGTGAACCCCCCCCCCCCCTCTAAGTCCTGAAACTTAAAATCGGGTATCCTAAAAATATGAAATGTATAAATATGTTAGAACTTATTAATATAACCTATCTTAGCATATTTAATGAGTGATAAGTTCTATCGGGTTGCTTAAACGCTGCTAAAACTGGAAACGCGGGTCTAAAACGCGTAATACGTAAAACGTACGAATATTGTGTAAAATTGAGAAAAGTAAAATGTTACTTTTCTAATGTGATAATAATGATTTAAAATGACTTATAATGTCTAGGCTGGGCTCAGTCTAGTGTCGGTTGGTATTAAATGTCTTTTAGACATAAAACCGTAAGCCTAAAAATCAAGGAATGATTTTTGGTCAAAGGAGGAGGGAAAAATATGTTGACTTTTTCCAAAAATGTGAAAACTCAAATTGTCTTAGAAACGCGGTGCAGGTATAGGCTAAGGTTACGGCTGAGTAAAAGCGCTTAAAAACGAAAATTCCTGTTTTTCACGGTCGAGGTTTATTTGGTCATGTTTTTCTCAGTCATGATTAATTCTCAAATAAATCATGAGTGTATCAAACATTTTTCTGATACGAGGAAAATTAACGCGGTCGAGTTTCGTTGTGCGTAGAATTTTTGAATGACGTTTTACCCTAAAACGTGTAATTCCTTAATAACTTTCGCGAAAATGATCTGATGAGTGTCAAACTTTTATTTTGTCATGGAAATGATTTATCACACGAGAATATGAAATAAAAATTAAATTTTGGGAAAATGAATAGTAAAAATGAATAGTAAAAATGAATAGTGAAATTTTCGGGAATGGAAGTTAACCTGAAAATGTGAATTGTTACATTCCCCCACTACCTTATTGCTCTCCCTTGTTAGCAAATCCATTGATCAAATTGCATCATTGCTTAATCTACACTAAAAGTTAGCTTGGAACAACATAATATATATTACAAAATGATACGAATAACATCATATGGAGGAACGATACATTGCAAACAACATTTGAGCATATGATCTTACTCTAGACCTAAACTCTTAAAGAGCATAAATGATACGAAGTATAAGCATATTGAAGTATGCTAGAAATTAGTTACATGTATAGTTGTTCAACCAATCACACCAACTAAACAAACAAGAACGAAATTTGTTCATTTATTGACACACCATTATCCTAAGAATGACTTCCTCCAAGTCATCATTGGGAGAGCGAGTTCAAACACGATTTAGAACAATATGTTCCTCTATGACATCATCATTTACCAAAGATGATATTTTTGATTCAGGTAGACTTTTGTCAAAGGTTACGTTGAGAGATTTCACAATCTTTAAGGTTTCTTTGTTAATCACTATGTGTGCTTTGCATGTTTGGGAGTATCCTGGGAAAAACTTCGAAAAACTTTGATTCAAACTTGTTGAGGTATTCTTTGGTGTTAAGGATAATTGGTTAATAAGACATAGCCTAAGCATTGATCGTAGAAGAAAAGTTTTCATGTCATATCATTAATAGTATTTACGTATGGTACGTAAAACAAGGATTAGTAAAAGTTTATAGTGTAAGATTAAGATAGTCGTATGCTCGGTTTCCCTTGTTTGGTAAGAACCTCGAGATAAGAGCGTTTACCTAAATCTGGGTAGTGCTCACATACAACTAGGGTTTAGTGTATGTAAAATAGAGAAGATGAATAGTCATTCTCATGAAGTACATGTGTCTTTATATGGATGCATTTATGGTTGTAATTTATGGATGTGATCCAACGGTCTTGGGAGACCCACGTGGAGTCATCCTATATAGGAAACAAGAAAGACACATGGCGTGATATTCTTAGCTCTTGGTGTCATGGGAATCTTCATACGAGGTAATGTCTATATATCATAAGGAAATACCCGCCACATTACCTCTGTACGAATAAGGTATTTACATGTGGCAAGTGGCAATAGTACATTAACGGTCTGGGTTGACAAATTGTTATGTCAGTTGTTGCCTAGAGATTGACTCTCCAAGCGAAGTTTGACGTAGCTTTAACTAGTAGTTTCCTGGAAATTGACTCTCCAGGAAAGGTATGTTGTGGGCTTTTAGCCTTTTGGGTCTGTCATGGTAGTTTGGGCTTTATCTATTGAGCTAAAACTCTCATACACTATCAAGTCCCCCCCCCCCCCCCCCCCCCGGGTCCATTATTATGTTATGTTCATATAATATGGTGATGGACTATGTTTATGTATATATATATATATATATATATATATATATATATATATATATATATATATATATATATATATATATATATATATATATATATATATATATATATGTACGAGGTTAAGTGCTCGGGAAATTAACTGAGCTAACTAACAAAAGACTAACGAAAATTTGAAAGGGACTAGTCATGCAATTCATATAGGACGATTTATATATAGCTATGAAATGATAAAATGAAATATTTTCATTCTTTTCATTTAATCAAGTTATATTAGGAAAAGATTAACTAACTCCCCTACTTATGATGAATTATGGATGAGTTTGGGTCGGTATTTATAGGGTTTTGCTGTCTTAACCCCTCTATGGCATTGAGGTAAGTAATCCTATATGATGTATACGCTACGTATAAAAAACTCTTTTTAGTCTTCATTGTCTACGTAGAGCTAAGATCTTGTCTACACCGTAGAATTTATGCTGGATAAATGCCCAAAAAGTCTTCAAAATATCTACGCCGTAAAGATATGCATTCTAATATGGTGTATATGCTTCGAAGTGATTTCTCTTCTAACTCTCCACTATCTAAGGCGTAGAGAAAAATGCCTCTCTACACTCTAAAAGCCTTGATTTCAAATTTCTTCAAACTTAATCAAATTTCAGCATCTTTCGCCTCTGCACTCTAGAAGCCTTGATTTCAAATTTCTTCAAACTTAATCAAATTTCAGCATCTTCCCGTTCCAATGCTCTATTTTATCTTATTCTGCAAATATGAAACAATTAAGTACCAAATATGATATTATTTGATGTTATCACAAAACGTATGAAAATTTATGTCAAAAACAAAGACACGCGGATCCTTAACATGTTACGGATCCTATTAGGCTCCTTGGAACCGTCGGGGGCCTGAGAACACTTGTTTGCCTATTTAAACAACTCATTTTGCCATCATTCAAACCGAAGTTTTTGCAATGCAATGTTAGGCATTCTCAAGACTTTAAAACACTCACTAACCCTTGATCATAATGATTCTATTCAAGACTTTGAAACACTCACTAACCCTTGATCATAATGATTCTAACTCTCGTTATATAAAACATATTAGCATGTGAAGATCCGTCAAAATAAGCTTAGAGCTCGTGTCATCTTCATACATTGAAAGCATACTAGCATGTGAAGATCCACTATAACAAGCTTAGACCTCTTATCATCTTCATCCATTAAAAGCTTCTTATCAAGAAAAAATTAACCATATCAAGGTTAGAGTTCTTTGTGTTTAGATTAGTTATTCAAATGTATTAGACAATCATTTTTTTTTGGTAAATGATTTCCCTAGTAAATGTATTAGTCCAAAAAAAACGTTTAAGTATAAAGGATATGGGTGAAGTCCCATATCTCAGCCCGTTACATAGGCAGTAAAGCTAATATAACAAGACACTTCCTATCCTTTAAACCAAGAAAACAAATCACTACTCACTAGATTACATTTGGCAATCATGTCTTATATAACCATTATACAACACCATGTATCGATACCATACAACATCATCTATCATCAACCATATTCCAAACTAGAGGTTAGATAAGTTCGTGTTTAGGCCTTAAAACACAAGGGTTATAGGCTTGTTGTGCTTAGGCCATAAAACACAATGGGTTTGGTAGTGCCCGAAGCGAAACTCGATATCTAGCTTAGTACTTGTAAAAGGTGCGAGCGACGTTTAACGGTTTCTACGCTATAAAGAGTGTTTTAAACTAGTGAAGAGAACTCTCGAGTGCAGTAGGGCGAAGTGAATTTTCGTGTCGAAACACAATAAATCATCGTTACTTATTTGATCTCTCTTTTACCTATTGCTGTAGAATTATTATTGTCACTTATATTACTGAATCATACTTGATCAGTTATTTGATACCGGAAATAACATTTTTAGAAAGAACGTACTTCCCTCTACATTTCCACATGAGCATTGCAGCCAAGGGCGGAGCTTAGTGAGGACCAGGAAGGGTCTCGGTCCCCTAGGCCTAAGACCGTTAGTGTATTTTTTCGTGATTTCATGTGTTAAAAATCTTTTTTTTTCCATCTCGGCCCTCTCATCTAATGTTTTTCCCCAAAAAAAATTGTTTCGGCCCTCCCATAAAATTTTTTCTAGCTCCGTCATTAATTGCAGCCTTCTTGTTTAAAAGCATATATGCATCGTCGCCACTTTTGTAATGGAGAGGGCTTTTTCTTGTTTATGAGAAAGTGTTGCATAAGTTAAAAACTTCATATATAACAAGAAACCCTAAAATTCATGCTCCATATTTCGAGTGATCAAGCCAATACGAATATCTCTATATAGGGTTGTTCACGGTTCGGTTAATTAACCGAATAAACCGAAAACCGAACCGAACCGAACCGAAATAAAACCGAACCGAACATATAACCGAACCGAACTTGTTAAAACCGAACCGAACCGAATTAAAAATTCGGTTTTCGGTTTGGATATGGGTTTAGCTATCTGAACCGAAAACCGAATTTATATAAATATATATATTTTTTATATATTTATATTATTTTAAATATAAAAAATATCCATTAAAATTTTATACTAATATAAAAAAACATTTTTTTATGCTTTGAAATATTTTTTTTCCCAAAAATATATATAATTAAATTCAAAAAAAAATATAAATAGTGTAATTTAAATAAAAAGTTCGGTTTTCGGTTTTGACCCATAACCGAACCGAACTTCGGTTCGGTTCTCGGTTCGGTTCGGTTATAGATATTTTCGGTTCGGTTCGGTTTTCGGTTATGACTCAAAAAAATTTTTTAACCGAACAACCCGAACCGAATAAACCGATTAACCGATAACCGAACCGATGAACACCCCTATCTCTATATGCATGTTAACTTTCAAGATATTTTAAATCCATAGAGAATAGTGCTAGTGGTTTATAAAGCATCTATGTGCATTGTGCATGGTGAGACTATTGTAGTGCTTATTCTGCCAAATCATATCTTATTTAGTGCTACTAACGCGGATTTACGTGTTCCCAATCACCTTTTTTTTTTTTTTTTTTTATAATACTTCCACCACTCACTCTTTAATTTCTATAACAATGTTCATAAGCTTCTAACAACAAAATATTCTGGCTCATAAGATTTTTGTAACATCGTTAACTACATTTTGAATAGCATTAGTTCACCGCATGATAGCTAAAAATCTGCTAAAAATGAATCTGAAGTTAACCCATTCAAGCTAAAAGGTAATGGGTGAAGTTCTTACAACTTCAAATGGTTGTATTTCGTTATTAAACTACTTTATAGGGCGAGCCAAAAAAAATTTCTACCATACTTAGAACATATGTACTACTTTAACCCTTAGCTACAAGCTTGATTTAGTTTATTCGATTCGAATATAAATTAAGATAACCATATAAAAACTGTAGATGATGATATTGATATGCATGTTGTGAAGGGTTTGTCGTGACTCAAGGGTCTTAAAGTTTCCCACTTTGGTGATTTCATAATTCAAATAGCTTGATAAATTGACACGCATCAAGTCATCAACCAAAGTAGTATTAAAAGATGATGGAATAATTTATAGAGCATCGTATATTTTATAAAGATATGTTCACTTTATGCCTATATCAATCTTTAACCCCATGTTGGAGGAATCAAATAACTTAAACAGTATATTCTTGTACACTTGCATGCGTTTATTTAATTTGTTGGGTTTGTGGTTTTTTATTTTATGATATCCTTGACAACAAGATCTAAATCCCAATTGTAGCATGTTTTGTGAATTACCATACCATTTATAATGAGACTAATAGTGTGTTATATCATATCTCGACCCACTGTAACCAAAGGCCTTTGGTGTAGTGGTATATTGTGAGTGAGACAGGTGGTACGGAAGGCTTAAAACAATTTTGCTGACAAAAGCCTTCTCAAATATTTTAACACTTTAAAAAATTCTATAAAAATGTTGTATACAGCTGATTGCGCCCTGGGTTTCATTTTCTAGTTTTATTCTCTCTTTGACTTTTTTGGTCATGGGTCGTTGATTCGGTTGTACTAATGGCATGTTTTATTTATAAAATATAATGAATGAACCAAAGCACATATTCGGTTATTTAAACTTGTGCCCTTAGAGGTAGACCATGCCTTGGGAAGAATTAAACTTGCTCATATCGAGTGGAGTTGGTACCCATACAGCAGTTTTCTTGTATATTTCCAAAAAACATATAGTGACATTTGAGTTAAGTATATGAAACAATGATTAACTAAATTTAGTTGTTTTTCATTATATAGTTATTAACAAAATATAAAGATAAAGAGTTTATAAAACTATTCTAGAGCACAATATGAATGCGAGAAATATTATTTTAAGTTAACAAGTAAAGGAGAAAGAGGCCCCCAACTCCCTAAGCCTTGTTGGAGGCCCATAGATATTAATAGATTGTAGTTGGGCTTGCTTTATAAAAATACATGAAACTTGTTAAGGTTAATTTGTTTATGCAAATATTTTAGCATACCTCTTGTAATCTTGTATAGCTAGAACCAACTTTCTATAAACTTTCTATACTGAAACACTACAAAACCTGATATTCGTAACCATGAGAACTGAAAGAGCTTTAAGCCTATCCTAATGTTTGTTATGTTGGAAGATTTAACACTTTTATAAATAATTCAACAGAATATAGGTAGTTTAGTCGAATTATTTTCACAATTTTGTCACAGTAAATCCATACTGCTACATGAACTTATTTACATTAGGGCGTAAATCGTGTCATGTTCGGGTTGACCTATTTGGGTTCGCATGTTGGCGGGTTGGTATAACCTCACCTAAACATGACCCGTTTATTAATCGTGTCAAGAAACTCAACCCTAACCCAAACCTGCATAATACGTATAACCCATTTGTGACTCGTTTAACTTGTTTAACTAAATATGTTAAGTGGGCGAAGAAGGTTGATAGCTCTGACAATTCAACTACTTTAAATCCAAAAATGCAAAAATTATCCAGAACTGAGAACACGAGGCACAACAAATATGGACATCTAAGTCCACGGGCTAAAATTAATACGCATAGTTTGTGCTTCTACATGTTCCAATAAAGAAAACCACTCCGCTTGGCCCAACTTTTAAGTTAAATTTCATATTTATCCAATTTGAATCTCTTATTTTTCTTTTTTTGAACTTAAAATCTCTTATTTTTCTAATATACAAGTTTTTCATACATAGATGTACAAATTATATTTTGAAAGAGGGAAAATTCCAAAAATAGGCCTAAAATCGAATTTATGTCTACAACTAAGTCCTGAATTTTAAAAATTCAAATTTTGGTCATACTCGACCTGTGCGACTGCGCGATTCCAATAATATTGTGACACATGGCCTGACAAAAGGTACAAGTGGGTGGAAGAGACAAAATTTTGTCATGCCACATGTCACAATATTACTGGAATCGCGCAGTCGCACAGGTCGAGCATGACCAAAATTGGAATTTTTAGAATTCTTGACTCCTTTGTAAACACAAATTCGATTTTAAGCCTATTTTTAAAATTTTCCCTTTTAAAAATGTGATATTTTAGTGTTTAAGTTAGGTAACATGAAATTGACTCCTAATACTTAAATGTTTATATTTCTCTATTCAATATACAAAGTGGTGATACAATTTGGGCACATAAGACCCTACTCGTGTACATTACAAACTCCGAGTTGATCATTATGTAATTTTTTTAAATCAGAAGTAACTATCTCGCAGTATTTACAACACTAATTTATTTCACAATTCATAAAAAGGACTTGAACTCACAATCATTTGATTTAGTTAAAGATCTTTTCACACAACATGAGGTATTCGTGAACACAAATCCTTTGGTATCCTTCTATAATTTTGTCAACACGAGTAACTATACCAAAACAGACATTAGGTGTTCGTGAAATGGGCAAGAAAAGTAGGTCAAGATAAGCATTATTACATAACTAGTTCGTAAGTCAATAAAAGCATTTGAAAGCAAATTATCCCTACACACCCACATATATGTATTATATATGATTCCGTAATTTGAATTCACCAACTTTTTGAAGACAATGTTGAGGAGCATAGCAATGGTTTTTGGTTGGTGTGATGTTGTGTCATTTGTTTACTATTTTATTCTTAGTTTACAATGTTTACCAACTCTATTGTTTCATTTCACACACACCATGATGGTCAAATTCCCCACACGTTACCTACCATTCTGTGTATCTAACTTAGAAGGTGTTTAAGTTGGATACTTTAAATTATACTGTAATTTTTTAGCTTACGCAACGTTTAGGGCGTGTTTGGTAACGAGATATATGGCCAAAGAGTTGGAAATGGTTTCATCTACCATGTTTGGGATAGGGCTTGATGCTCTATGGCGAATTTATCTCCTCCACTTAACTTCAATTTTTCACATACATACATTGATTCTTCACCAATCGTGTAGGGAAAACTATCCGAATTAGAAATAACAGTTTCGATACAATACAAGAAAAAATAAGATTAAATAAGATCAATCTTAAAGTTGTAAAAATATGATCCAACTAAAATTGAAAAGTGCCACTCTCATTAAAGTAAAATTAAATTTTTTATTGAGTACAACTAACATTGTTAAAGTTCCGATGATTTTCTTTTTTAAATTGACGAAATTAAGGTGATACATTTTGATTCAACATGTAATGTATCAGGTTAAGGTGGTACACTTTGATTCGACATGTAAATTAGTAATTGTGTATCAGTAATCCAAACTCATGTATCAGTTGGTTATTAGTTACTATAATATGATTGATCCATCACAATTGCCACATCATTGTGTGGAAGTTTGTTTGTAAAAATTATGTTAATGTAGCATTTCTCATACATATATAGGTTATTTTTCTCAAAAAGTTGCAACTATTTTAGTCACTATACCCTCGTTCAATATATATAACTCGATCCTTTTTAGAAAACAACTTATGTACTCTATGCTTCTTGTTCGTTCTCAATCATTTATCCGTATTAGTCACGTACGTATAATGGTTTTCTTGATAGATGGATGCTTAAGTTAATAATATTTAGATGACTACTTTTTTGTAAGTATTATCAGCGATAAATGCTGATCCACTTGATCATTCCATATGTCGCATAAGGATTTCACGGGCCAACGACCGGTAACATGAAAATCACATGTCGCGAGTCTCAAAGTTTGTACCAAGTATTTTATTTTTTCCCTTTTTAATTAGTAATTGTAACGGGCCTAAAATTTCAGGCTAAATGAGCCCACCAAGGGGCTAATATTTTTTGGAATATGTATTCACCGACACTGTTTTTTTAGTATCAACAATGGGAATTACTATATGTATTATTTACCGTTTAATATGACGTCGTGTAATGTAGTGGGCTTCACGCAAATTTTTTGACCTGCTAGCTTAGGCCCGATCCAATGTCTCATTTTTTTTATACACGATAAACCTTCACCGCCTTCCATAACATTCCAGCGTCTTCCAAATCACACACCGCCATCACTTTGCTTCAGATGATTCGTCAACCTTGCGACAATCTATTTCGAACATCCAGTGTTTAAACAGAGTTTCACAGCAGATGTGTTTTCATTTGCGGTTGTACTCCTTGAATTAATTTGATGCCGTATTTGTAATTTTCAGTGTTAAGGTTATAAACGCGGCTTACTTATCTAATATGAAGGCTGCGGATTTGGAGGTATGTATGTTTTTTTGTTACATTAATTTTTTTGATTAAATTTGTGTTTTAATGGTTACAGAACAATTAGGGGCTTAAGTTATTTAATTTTATTTGTGTGATTCATGACTTAGATTTTTAATTTTCTGCAAATTTAGAGTTGTGCAAGAAGAAATGATAAATTCAAAAGGGTATGTAATTTCATAACTTTGACTTTAATTGACTTTTACTTTTAAATAATTCTTTTATAATGTTTATTAATTAATTGTTAATTCTTTGTTATGCGTACATGATATTCAATCAATGGCACGAAAGAGGCAAGAACTTTAAGCTTTGCGATTTGTTGGTTAGGATGGTGACGGACTGTTATACACAATCAATGAAGCACTAATAGCTGCTGCCCAGTTGCCATATCAATAGATTATGTAATACTATGGGTAAAAGATAATACTCCGTATTTGTGATTATGTTTACTTATAGTCAAGCTTTTGATGCGCATCTATATTCACATTTTTTTTATTCCTTAAATGCAGAAGCTGCTGCTTATAGCTACTCTTTTGTGCAGGCGGGAAGTGAAATTAATTGAAAGGTATAATGAGTTTCCTTTTGTATGTATATTCTGATTGATTTATGTTGTTTTCGTGCAACTGGGATCTTTTTTGCTTTATTAGTCAATTTGATCTTACCTCATCCCGTACATAATTTTTTTATGTCATGTAGTTGAATCAATTGTCATGCTTGATCAGCCAACGGCCCGCTGCAGCGCATTAGACCGTCATCACAAGGTACTCAAAAACTAATGAATCCCAGGGTAAGCGGATTCAATCAATAAACCCGAAGTCATTTGGCCATTGAATACAAGGTCTTCCAAGTGCTGTAAAAAAAGTTTGAATTAAGTGTTACATATATTTGTGTATGAAAAGAAAAGCTTACTATTGCATACATGTAAACAGATGCATGGACAACAACGTGGACTGTTTGGTAGGCAGAAAATCCAAAGATGGCTGAAGAAGGCTCAGAACTTTCCAAAGAAATGCAAACTTCGAGTATAATCATGTGCACTCTCAACAGTCACCCGCAAAAGTGGCTCAAAATCACAACAATTTTGATGGCAGAGGATTCAAGGACAATGTTTCCTGCAATGCCAAAGGTTCAATTATGGAAATTCAGATTATTAATAAAAATTAATATACTATCAAATTAGATGATACCCCAAGACTTGCATATTATAAAACTACTACAGCTAAACATAAACGAATGTGTCTTAATGAGTACTTGAACATAATTATAGCATTAGTTCATCGTTAACAACATTATGCTACTCTCTTTTCTTCCGATCTCAATACATCTAGAAATTTTTCTTCAAATTACTTATTCGGATACTCCAAATATGTTTATACTGTAACCCCTATGCTTATATTTCTCCTACAAGTAAGCTATTTTATTGTTAACACATGGTATTTGTGGTTACAGGCTTACAACAAAGGCTTCAGCTTTATTTAGATGAACGCTGGAAAGAAAGAACCATGTATTGGTTAAAGAGTGAACGACCTTGAAAGATGGAAAGAAAGATATGTACCGTTTTTGCTACTATTCGGGTCAAATGTGAAGTGTCTACGTAAGCTTATTTAAGTAGCTTAACTTCTTTTTATTTTATAAGCAGTTTAACAGGGTCCAATATCGAAACACTATAGAGTATATTGTGCACTTCCATAACCATATCATTGAACATTTTCCACGATAAAAAACATGTGACTATATGCATTGGTGAGTTTCTTAAGCACCGGTTGTTAATTTTGTAGGTGTAAATAAGCCATTACAAAACGATGAACTTACACATATACAAGAAGGCGCAAGAGGTTCCTTAGAAACTGTTGTTAGTAGTAACGGGTTAGGTCCTCTTATTTACACAGGCTTGAATACTTATTTTGATATACGTTTTACCAGTTGTGTAAAGCCTGCCCTGTTTGTGAGTGACCTTTTTGTAAAGTTACATTATTTGTAGAGTGTCGTATTCAAAGTATCTATTGCTGAATTCTGCTATATCGTAATGAGTTAAACCTCTGATTGTTCGCTTCTTTTGATGTACAGGGTTTGAGATCTAAAGAAAGATAGAAGAGATGTTGTAACCGAGGTTGGAGGATGGGGGAAGGACATGGGTTTCAGTTAGAGACAGTTGGAGTGTTGGAATCATCTATGATTTGTCAGTTTCTATTGTTATTTGCAACAAGCCGTTGATAAGTACTCTTGGATTCAGTTTTGGTAAGTAACCAAGTATATTTGGTACATTTGTGGTTTTTAGTATAGGATATGTTTGTTATTTGGTCGATGAATCACAATTTATCGTGCTGAATGTTTACAGAATGTCTATAAGGAGGATTTGTGATATTTTCTTACAAAATCATGTGCGAATTAAAATTTTCTATAAAAATTAACAAGAGACAAGTGATGAGTAACTTGATACTGACTTTTAATCATAGATGGGCGTCAAATAACTTGCTACTGGCCTGTAAGAATTTACGAGAAACGAGTAACAAGCATTACCAAATGCTGACCACTGTAACTAATAGTTGTTTTTATAAATAGCAATAACCTATTGATCAGTTACAAAATGCAGATCCAAATACGCCCATAATTCCGTTACTTTGAAATTATTCAGTGTTAAATCAAAATTGTTTTTATGTGGAAGTTGCAGGTTTCCGTCTTCACATAAGCTGGTAATTTCAAGAGATTTCTAAATCCGTTTCAAGATACTCCCAAACTGCTCATTTTGTCACAAAGAAATATTTGTTTGATGCAACCAAATATTGCAGAGCTACCATTTGTTGTGAACATTGCAACAGATTTGAAGATTTTCAGTTTACTCTACGCTGTATATGAACTCAAGGATTTGAATGAACAGCTGCCTCCAACTCATGAAGAGATAACGACCAAGGGAAATTTTGTGACGCATCACACTATAGTCGCTGAGGAAGCCATCTCAGGTTCGTAGACGAATTAATCTTGTTACACTCGACACATGCTATTTGAAAAAAAAAAAAAAAAAAAAAAAAAAAAAAAAAAAACATGAAAGCTCAAGCTGTTATAAGCTTCAATGAGTTCATTACCAAACTAAACTGAATTTTGGAGTGACACATACTTAACTTGAATGAATATCCTTTGGAATTTTATATTTGTTAATGTCTAAGGTTTTAGCTATTCTAATTTCGTCCAGAAATGCACTTTTCAGGTTTGAAATACTTTCCTCTATGCACATTTGTTACTAAAATAATACCGTGCAACTATCAACAACATGAAACGACGCCCCGCCGCAACGCGGCGGGCCGGCCCCCATCTCGTTAATATACATATATAGAATGATATAAATGTGCATTGTTATCGAAAAATACTAATTAATTTGCATCATATTTGAATTTTTGAACAAACTGATTAGATCGTCGTCGTCGCAATCATCATCATGGACATTGATTTAGACATCGATCACCAACGTTGATTTCTGCATCAGTCACCATCAATATCAATTTTAGAATCGATCAACATCATCGATAATCATCATCATCATACGATTTCGACATCAATAATACGTAAAAACATTATCGAACAAAACAAATAATTGATCAAAATCGAAGAACAAGGATCACGTGGATTTGGAACATTAATTTAATACCATATAAACCTGATTCAAATTAACATGAGAATGATAAACGAAACAATAAAATGTAAGTCACCAACTGATCATCATCAGAAAATGTAAGTCACCAATTGATCATTTCCAGTTTTTAAGTAGTTGTTAAAAAACTGCTAATATGATCAAAAGGCTTGTGTTATAATTGTATTTCTTGTTGTGTAAGAAGCTCTCCAACAAAATGGTTGTGGGTTCAGGTTCTGCTAAAAACATGTGAGATAGTATATGATGTGTATAAAGTAAGATAGTTAGTTTCCGTTAAAATAAATAAATAAATAAATAAATAACGTGTTTAGATGCTAAAGAGTGTCAAAATACCAAAATAACCCTCCAATATGTTTAGATGCTAAAGAGTGTGAAAATACCAAAATACCCCTCCATCAAATATTTCAAGGCTTTACAAGTTTAAATATCTTAGGAAACTGCCACACCAATTATGAACCTTTGATTAAGTTAAAGTGGCTTAATCTAAGGGTGGTAATGATCTCCTACATTTTTTAGCTTAATATACTTTTTTTACTTTGAACTCTTCTCTAGATGTAAGGCTAGACACAGTCAGGGGATTTAATCTCCTTACTTTTTCCTGTCACGTCAGTTTTCTCTCTCCAGCGACCTGCATGCGATTCAGTGCTCCAGTAAGGGCGACCTAGTTCATTTTTTTTTTATTATTAAACATTTTTAACACAAACTCAAATTTCATTAATAATTAAAACGTTACATATTAATTAAAATAAAATAAAAAACATTACAACACTTATTCAAATTACATTAAAATGACCAAACTAGTTTGGATTATGATGATGCCAAATGTCTTCCACCAAATCTGCTTTGAGGTTAAGATGAGTTGTTTTGTTGCATATCTCCCTGGTGATTTCCAGCGATTCCTCATGCGTTCTTAAAGGGTCATAAGAACGGTGCTGCTCCGCTGGAAAGAATTCGGGAGATATCGCCCGCCCTTCGTCTTGAATTATCATATTATGTAATATGATGCATGTGTACATTATATGTCCAAGACGCTCTTTGTCAAATCCTTTAGCCGGATGTTTAATCATTAGGAACTTCTTCTTTAGTACACCAAAAGCACGTTCCACATCTTTTCTTCCTGCTTCGTGCATCCTCTTATACAATTGACGCTTGTGATCATGCGTCCCTAGATTTTTAATGGACTTCACAATAACAGAGTATTCCGGATATATCCCATCAGCAAGATAATATCCCCGTTTATATGGCACGCCGTTAGCAAAGAATTCCACATCCGGTGCTCTCCCCGTTTTGAGATCATTGAAAAGAGGCGATGCACGTAAAACATTTACATCATTATTCATCCCGGCGACACCAAAGAACGCATGCCAAATCCATAAATTTTGGGAGGCGATCGCTTCCAATAAAATGAAAGGAGTTTTCCCGTGATCACCCCTACAAAATTGACTTTTTAAACCATGTGGGCAATTCTCCCACGACCAATCTGTACAATCAATGCTTCATATCAGGCCAGGAAAACCATGAACTCGATAGTGATGCTCATAGAGTCTGTCAACGTTAGTAACCGTCGGCTTTCGCAAATACTCTGTACCATATAACTCCATGATGACCTCACAAAATTTATAGAGACACTCACGAATTGTTGACACACCCATTTGCACATATTCGTCTAGCATATCAGGATTCACTCCGTATGCCAATTGACGAAGTAACTTTCATCAATGGAGAAATACCAAGTAAGCAGGCACAACTAGGAGTTTGTTGGAAATAAGGTGAATGATCGGTTACCTCTCGAACAATTCGTGTGAATAGTCTTCGGCTCATTCGGAAACGATCATGGAATTGTACTTCGCCGTATGTTGGATTAGCACAGAAGTAAGCAGTCACTAAACGGTTATGAGCACCCAAACGATCCCTAGTAATTTGGTTTCGTGTTTCTTTAGGTTGTGACGCTTGATAAGCCTCCCAACAATCCTCCGCAAACATCAAAAACTCGGTATTAACTTCATTTTCGTCATCCGAAGACGAATTGGCAAAAAAGATCTCGAAAGAATTCATGGTGTGATTGAATATAGAGAATGTTTGAAATGAGGTTTGTGAATTAGAGTGTGTTTTATGTTGTGTATTTATAAGGTATTTAAAAGATTTTTTTTTTTTTTTTTTAATTCAATCTAACGGCTAAATTGTCAAAACCAACACAAATGAGTTTGTAAATACTCGATCGACCAGGCGATCCATTTCTTGGTTTCACAACCCACGACCGAATTCCCACAAAAGCTAGGATCGACAGGGATCGATCGACTAAGTCGATCCCAACTCCCTTCTGTCGCTAGCCTAATGTCATCTTGTTACTTGTATCACCTCTTCTTCGAGGCTACTGTTTAGTTCTCATGCATGGCAGAATTTGTAAAGCCAAATGATTTTCATACCAAACAGAAGAAAGATTTCTTCTCTATTTTCGTGGTCAGTTTTCCTTTTGTTACCAAACATTTGAAATCATAAAAAAATTCTCAGCCAATTCTATTCTCTAATTATTCATTTCACTAACTAAAGGAAATGAAATGACTAAGTAGAGAATAGAATTCAGATAATTAAAATTAGCCGATAATTTTTTATGATTTCAAATGTTTGGTAACCACAGTAAAATTCACAATTCGTACGATATAACATTTGATTATAGTGTATTAAATTTACACTTAAGCTTGTTTCTTTTTAGTAGACATCACGAGAGTATGATTAGAACTTATACTCATATTCAATATTTATATCACAAGACTACAAATCAAACCAGTGATTTTAAGTTAAGTTTATGCTTAAATTTTCTGTTGTCGCAAACATCTATAAAATACAGTACATGTAAAGTTAAAGGTTCACCGTGTACATTTTAAATCATGTCATTTTTCAATCTGACGTTACATAATTAAATGTTGCTACAGATTTATTGATTGCTTGGAAGAGCCTTAACCACAAACTTAGGGCATCTACTATGATGAACCTATTAAAAGGTTTATAAAGTTGACACCTCATGCAATTTCATTAATTTTCAAAGCTTTTCATGTTATAAACCTCATTCCACTATAGATAAAGCTTTTGGTGGTTTATAAATTTGTCATATAATGCAATGTCATTAATTCTTAAAACTCTTCAAAATACTAGACCTTTTCATGCCACATAGACTTGAAATAGTTGCTCACTATGATATAAATTTTTTTGAACCTCTTCAGAATTTTTTAGACCTATTTTTAAACAACTATAGTGGATGCTCTTAGGTTGATTAGTTTTAAGAGTCATAATACGTGTTTGATCCAATATCAAGCATTGTTCTTAGACATATAATATCGTATTTAATACTCCAACGTACTTTTTATCTTTTTCTTCCCAAATACTTCGTATTATATTCTTAACAAATTGTTTCGCATTTAATAGAGTTTTAACTATGATAACGATGTTTAGTTAGCGTAGGTACCATAAAATAGATACTAGTAGTATGTAGACTATGTTTGTAGATCGCATTCCATTAAATGTTACTGACCTTTAATAGCTACTAAATTTGCTTTGCACACCAATTTTTTTTATTTACGAGACATCATGGCCCGTGCGATGCACGGGCTTTGTTCACCGTAAAATATATTCGGTTTCGCAAAGATTATGCGTATTTAGTTATTATGCCTAGTTTTGATTGGGGTACTCAACTGAATAAACGAAGTTTTTTTAATAAGTTTTTGTAAATATAATTGATTTGAAGAAATACGTATCAAATACATGAGTGACTTTATGCATCGTAATGTAAAACATGTTATTTCAAACACATGTTTATACTACCCAAAACTTAGGTCTTTTTTTCGTTTGTCTAGCTCTTACACCAAAACTGATACATCAGTTTATACTAATGGATCTATTGGAATCACAACGACATAAAATTACAAAACTCGGGTATTGGCTTTACAATTTCTGTTGAACAAAAGTTAATGTCATTACTTTACAATTTGTTAATGAACAAAAATTAATATCACTACTCTTAAAACATTAATGTTATTATTATTATTCTCTTAACTCATCTAAGCAAACGCCATGTAATCTTCATTAACAATTCCAACCTCTAGATCAATATATCAAAAGATATTTAAATATTTCATTTTGGATCGAATGTAAAAAGATTTGTTAAAAGGTTTAACAGATTTGAGATCTTGCGTGTTCCTTTTTGTTTTCGAACGTTGTTTGTGCTATTTCGTTTGTTCATCTTTCTCTTCTTTTTCGTTTGACTTTTTTTGACCGATGAGCATGTAACAGATCTGAGGTGGATATGATTGTGGGATACGTTATGGTCGGTGAAAGCGTGTTGGGTTATTTAAAGGTTTTATGATTGTGGGATACGTTATGGTCGGTGAAAGCGTGTTGGGTTATTTAAAGGTTTTAAGGAACTACTAATTGTGAACAAATTGAAAGTCATAAAATTGATTATGGCATAAAGTTAAAATGCATTAACTTATTACTGTTGTAACCACCATGCACTTGGTTTGTATTCTTTGAGGGTTTTATGATTCGTGTGATCACATAATTACATCTTTTTGTTTACCCGAGTGAAATAAATTTTCTTAACTGATATAGCGATGTACTACTAATTGATATAAAATTTGTAGTTATTTGGTGTGCAATGTCTTGGTTGTACCGTACTTTGTGCACAAATCCCCTTCAACATTAAATTAGTATCAAACCCGTGCGATGCATCGGCTGGATCATTGGTTGAATTTCTACGTGTTTTGTATATAATGTTTGTGCAGATATTTATGTACTTTCTATTTGAGTCAAACATATTTTATAGCTTTTTTCCGTCATATTTAACCACTATAGTACTTAGTACTGAGTCAAACATATTTTCATTAACATTTTTTCAAAGAATCTCTAATAATACTTTACCTTTTTTTTTAAATCGAACATCCCTCATCTTATTTTCATAAACAATTATAATAATAAGAATGACCACTTTACTAAAATAAGAAATAAGAAAAAACAAAGTATTGTGTTTGAGGCAGAAGCGGTTAACTGTTTGAAAGTGCAAAGGTTTAAGAAACTTAAGTATTCACCCACTATTGTTGTTGTAAAATTCGGCCCAATTAATAAGTAGTGTAGAAATAAAAATCGTTAATCACTACATCAAGCCCATCTTGTTTTGGAAATATGACCACACTACACTCTTGCTTGAACCCTAAACCTAAACACAATAACAACAACCACCACACTTTGTTTATTTCGCCAAAACCAAACTCAGCCTCTTTTCTCCCTTTCTTTCTTCCTTTCTTCTTTAATCCAAACAACAATCACAAATATCTGATTCTTGTTCTTCAAACACACGAATCATAACCCTCTAATTCGTGTTCTTGTTTGGTTCTTCAAAGAAAAATAAATAAAAGGATGCGTGGAGCTAAGCTTCTAAATTAATGATGGGTTTTGTTTTAACTCGTTAGATCTCAGTTGTGCCTTCAAGATCTTGATATAAGGTCTCGGGTAGGTTTAGTTTTGTTTTTCGTTATTTATTTTGTTATTTTCGAATCAAAGAGAGATTATAACATAGTTGTTATAAATCTTATCTTTCTTTTTCGGATATAAAAAGAAGTTAAGCTTCAAAAGATGGATCGATGATGTTGTACTTCTCTTCGTGTTTCAATCTTAAAAGGTCTAAGATGATGTTATACACGAAAGAGAAGAAAAAATTGAGATCTTTTATTATTACCACACGAAGAAGGGATTGTATATGTTCGAGTTTTCGAACAAATCTTGAAAGTAGATACTGTGAGAGTGGGCATTGGTTTCACGATTGTGAGGGATTGTATATGTTATTTATTTAAAGATGTAAAGATGGTAACCTGGTTAGTACTCTTAAGGAACACACGGCTTCAGTACTATGTTGTTCTTGGAGTGGTCTTGGAAAACCTTTAGCTACATCATACAGGAATGGTGGGGGTGGTGGGGCCTGGATTTTTACCCATTTCCGGATGCAATGGGAATATGTTATTTATAGACTTGTGTGGTTATATGAAAAGACTACGTGATTCTTTTATGATGCTAATTCAAGTCTAAATTGAATTTGTAAATGTTTTACATTCTCTATCATTTGGTATTCCAAAGCCTCGAAATTAATTATCATAAACGAAATTTTTTGTAGTAATTTTGGTATGCATAATCATGTTTGCACCGTACAATTGGTTGTGCACATTAAATTAAGGGGATAAGCTTTAAGTATAATAGATTTATGTATCCTTAAAAGCTCTTAAAAGCTTCAAAATAAGCTTTACATGTACTAAATTCATTAGCTTAAACTATATATTTGAGTTTCTTAGCTTGTGGCATTAATGCTCACATTCAATAGAGGGAACTCTATTTATATATATATATATATATATATATATATATATATATATATATATATATATATATATATATATATATATATATATATATATATAGATACACACCTATCAGTGCATTAGACAGTTGTACTGTATATACATCAATCTTTACCTGCTTGTATATATTGGTGTGCAAATAATAAAAATGTGTGTGCAAATCACTCCTCATCATAAAAATAGATATATTACATGATTTGAAAATATTGAATTTTGAGGATAACATAGCTAATAGAAAAAAATAAATAAATTTGATGTGCTTTGATAAAACAATTTTTGGGACTAGCCGGTATACATGAGAAAGATAAAATTATTTTTGATGTGCTTAACTTGTGTCCTGATTGCACAAGTAAGAAAAACCTTTTTATCAAGTTTTAGAATTTTTAAATCTGTGATGCTAATTTAGAATTTGTTTCAATAATTACGTATTTATGAAACAAGTTAACAAGAATGCGCGTTCATACTTTATCCACGTGTTTGTTAATCGTCTTTTTGATTGAAAAAGACAAAACAAAATTTTATTCACGATGACTTTTAAAATACGTTTGAGCCCACTATGATTTTTTTTGCCCGTAGACTAATGTCTCTAATAATGTAACAAACCAATATATGTATGCTGTATTAAATAGGTTAATATATGATGTTAAAATAAATAAAATAATATGCATATGTTGAATTTCATCGTTGGAACAGAAAGACGTTTTCTTGAGCAAATAAGACTCGACTTCGTGTGTAAGTGTAACATCGATCAATCATCCATGATTGCAAATGTTTTTCCGTCTAGATCGGACCACGACTATAAGTCAACAAGTTCGACAGTAACAACTTCAGAGTCATTTCTATTGTCCTTACTATTGTTGCCGGTGAGTCCTATTTTTATGGGGTCACCTGGCAGCCTTCTCATCCGTTAGATCCTTCAACTTTTAATCCTGACCCCTCTAATTCAACTTTTGATCTTGACCGTCAGATTCATCTCACATGCTCTCAACCATTGGATGTGTAGAAACTGAAAAAAAAAACGGTTTGACTTCGCATGTACACTTCTCATTCAATTAAAAACCGGAAAAAAAAAAAAAAAAAAAAAAAAAAAAAAAAAAAAAATCACCTCTAAACTGCTACTGATGACTTCTCTTTAGTTAGAATATTTACTTCCCTTTCTTCTCTCTCACTCGCACAAAACACACACACATACACCGAGTTCTCTCTCACTTTTCTCTCACACACAAAAAACACTTCAGACACACTTTAAGAACAAGCCACCGCCATCATCAGCCGCAGCCACCACCATCATCAAAAACTTATGCCGCAGCCATCAACCCCCAATACACAACCCCCAAATCATCATTTCCTGAAAATATGAATGAATAGATAATAGAATATTCTAAAGTTACTTTTGTTGAATATTGGTTTTTAGGCTTTAGGTTGAATGTGGTGGAGTTTTTATTTGTTTAAAGATTAGATTTTTGTTCTTCAGTTTAATCTTTTGGGGGTGTTTGGGTTTGCTTATTGAGAAGTTTAAATCGTTTTACTGCTTAGGGGGTGTGTGGGGTTTAGTTTTTAGTGTTTTATTTGATTATTGTTTGTAAAACATGGATGATCGGAAAAGAGTGATTATTTGTGTTTTTCTTAGGTTCAGTTTTGATAAAAGTACGCTGAGATATGTGATTTGGAAACATAATTTTGCAAATGACTTTTGCTTTGAGAAGGCAATCGCAGACACCCCACCCCTTGCAGGTTTTGATAAAATGGTTGGTTCAGCGCGGGTTAGTTCAGTGCGGGCTAGGTCAGTGTGGGTGGTTCAGCATGGGTTAGTTCAGCACGAGTTGGTTAAACGGGTTCAGCGTGGGTGGGATTCAGCATGGATTGGTTCAGCATGGCAGCCCCTTGAAGTGTTTTGATAAAATGGTTGGTTCAGTAAACCCGATTCAAATTAGAGAGCCTTTGACTCGCGAACTTGGTATGATTATTATGTTTCTATATTTGAATCGATGTCTATGTTTTTAAAAGTCTTAGTTGATATTAATGTTTGTAGATATGTATGTGCAGGTACGGGTGGGAATCTGCTATTGGTTGAGCAGGCAGCCAAGGAATCAATGGAAGCCGTTGGAAATGCTCTTAAAGGGTCGGATCTTGTGTTGGTACAAGGTCTGGTGCTACTTTTGATATAGCTTTAGGGCACGAATTTAGGGAACTGACATGGTCTTTAAGTAATTAACATCAACCTTGTAAGCTTTGATCTGCTTATTCTTTATTTTTTTAAACCCACTATTACACACGTTTTAATAAAATGGTCTTCACAAGCTTTGAGTGTTATTTTTTCTATCTTCTTATGTATGATTTTGTATTATTACAAAAGTTGTACATCGTGTATATCTTATAATTTATGTTTAATTATTTGCCTAGGTTAATATTATTATGCTGCTATTTTGCTTTTAAACTATTCGTTGTCTGTTTGAAGGTTAAGCTACATGGAGCTAATCTCTATATTCATATACTTGATAACCTGCATTCCCGACAAAAAATAGTTGTATACTGCCGTGAGCCTCAACCCATTATTTGCATGACCAAAACTTATGAATTTTAAAGTAGTTCAATTCTGTAAAATGAAAGTCAGATTTCAAATAAGCTACACTTTCTTACCTTTATAACTCAAGTAGTGAGAACTTTGAAAAGTCTTGAGATAATAATGAAATATGTGTGTTTATGTTACAAGGGGTGAAAGTCTAAAAGATGACCAAGAAAGTAGATAGGCTTAGCAGCTTGCCTGAAGATGTTCTTTCTGTAATACTCTCCCTTATGCCTACGAATTTAGCTGTGCGGACTAGCATTTTATCCAAAAGATGGAGATACGCTTGGACTTTGATCCAAAACCTATTTATTCTGTATTGGACTTTGATGACAATGCCGTAAATTCGTAGATAGCAAAAGAAGCTTAGTGTTGCTACCAACCCTTTCAACTTTGAAGGATGTAAAAGATCAGTTTAGGCAAGTGATGGGATATGCTATTTTAGGCAGTTGTATACCATCTTATGCATATAAATCTTCACATAAATATTACAATTATGTCATACATATAGTGGAGGTATTATAATCTGCGGCTTCTTTTCATAATTTGATGTTATTACTTAATGGGACATATGATTAGATTCCACTTTTGAGTTTAATAATGTAGTATTTTTTTCTTTGAAATGTAGGTTGTGGAAGATTAAGCACGTGATGAGCGTTTAGTTACATTGCTAGAGAAGTCAAGAAGGTTTCTTCTTCTTTCTAGCAATTTGTGTCCTTTTAATCTGACGTTATTTTCTGATGAGGCGAAAAATGATCCGTTTTTAGGGGGTCATTTAAGCCCGAATTCGAATTTATTTGATCAAATATTGCCCTAAATCGTTCCTTTTGTGATTTTAGGTACTTTTGGAGTGAATTCTGGAAAAAGAAGCATTTTAGACGTTTTTTGAGCATAAAAGTGAAGAAAACGGCAAAGTCTTAATTTTCCTTGCTGGGAACAGTACCCGACGGCTTCACCAAGTTCTTAATGACGGCGTCAAGCGTAAAAACAAGAGGTGAAGAGGATAGAGTCCATGACGGTCCAGAAATATTTTACACTAGGGCATGACGGCGTCACCATAGGCCGTCATGATCCCTTTACACGTGACGGCCCAGAGGAAATTTGCTCTTGACGGCGTCAAATCTGGATCTAGGCAATCCGAGAATATTATGGGCGGCGAGTTGACGGCGTCTGAATTTGAAATGTCTAAACACTTTGGCCAACCAAGGATCGGAAGTAAATCTGATGCCCCTAACTATCTACACCCAGCTAACGACAAAAATGCCAGCCACCTTTCGTGTTAGGCTATCCTTCGCTGGACACTCTTATGTGTACCCCTTGGGAATCGCAGAAGATGTGCTGGTCAATGTCGCAGGATTCATGTATCCCGTTGATTTCATGATCATCGATGATAAAGGAGGTGGATGCATGCCAATAATCCTTGGGGCACCATTCCTTACCACCGCAAGAGCTGTCATTAGGTATGAAAATAGGAAAATTGAGCTTAAATCAGGAAAAAGAAAGATTAGTTTTCCCATGACCCCGCGATATACGCAAGAAAGCTTGATGGGGAGAAAGCTCAAAAACAACATTGACACATCGCCTATTCGGGTTCAGTAAAAGATTCTTGCATGGGAGGCAAGAATCAAAAGTTACAAAGAAACTAAACATGAAGGAAGCAAAAGCAAAAGCAACAAAGTTCATGTCGATTTTGAACATAGTCAACCAACAAGGGATCATGTACCATTCGCGAAAGGGGACCTAGTACTCTTAAGACACCTGGAGATAACAATACCTCCCGATAAACCGAGTCCCTGGTGGTATGGGCCTTTCACAATTGAAGGCATAAGCCAAGATGGGATAGCTAACTTGAGCAGTAAAGGAGGAGGAGAGGTGACTGCAAGTATCGATCGATTGAAACACCACCAACACAATAGTAATGATCGCAATTATATGGGGTACATCATCTCGAGAGATGAGGTCACGTAATAACCCATGACCTTGAGTCTAGCTACAAGATTCGTAAATAAAGAAAAGTGCTTCTTGGGAGGCAACCCATGTTTTGTGTGATTTTTATTTGTTTGATTGTTATTTGTTTCCGTGTGCATGCTTTATTTTTATTGTTGGTAGATCATGTTTCAAAACTAAAATGGTGAAAATACTTTATTTTGTCATTTGGCTTAGTATTAACTTCATCTAAAGGTATTTCGCAAAAGATAAGTGTAAGGGAAAACCCCAACTATGTTTTTAAGAAACAAAATTGATCATGGTTCTCCACAATACTAAATGGACATGTATATTCGTATTTGTTAGAGTCAAATGCTTGTATCGAGTCATAATGATGTTTTGCAGGATTTTCCAGGAAGTAGGACATAAGTTTTTCCAGAAATTTTTTGGAAACTTAACATAAGGATTTCTGCAGGTCACTTCTGACGGCGTCAGGAATTAATTCCTGACAGCGTCATGTGTAAAATTCTGGAAATTTTGCTAGTTTTGTTTTTCTAACGGAGTCTTAAAGTTTTTGTTAATTCTTTAGTTTTATAAACTCCAGGAAATCTGCAAACATTCATTCCACAAGCATTATATCTTACACTGTTTTCTAGGATTTGTTAGTATATATAGATTGCCGCCGATTTTACGCGACGTTGCCGTGTTTGTTTTCTCAGGTTTAACAGGTTATGTATGACAAGAAGATGACTTATATTCTGGAAGGGAAGCTTTGATTGTTCATTTTCTTGGAGGAAGATCTAACATTGTTACCGCGCTATCCACACCGAACGAAACAGGGGAGTATTTGCTTTCATTCTTTTACCTGTTTTACTTTTACATTCTTTAATTGAACATTAGGGACAATGTTCATCCTAAGTGTAAGGGGAGGGTAAATGATGATACCTTATAGGATACAATTGCACTTGAGTTTGTTTGTTTGATGGTAGGTGTGTAATAAAACTATGAGAAATACTTGTTAGTGAAATTTTAGTGCCAAATTTAAAATTTTTTGCAACATTTAGGAGTGAAACTTTAGCCTTAGCAAGCGTCTCATAGATAGGAGTTGTATGACTAGCACAAAACCGTACCATTCAGAAAAATTTTCCACCCAAATATGTGAGGTTTGCCTTTAGATTTGATAGGAAAATCATTCATTATTAGTGCTTATGAGTGTACCGGTAGCATTTAGATTCTAGAACTTGCGTTAGTGATGCATCCCGAGACCGCTAGTGAGACTACATTTGTGTAGTAGGATTTACTACATGATAAGAGGCATTAGGATCACCCTTGTGTTAAACCCGTATCATAATTACTTGACTATTTAAGTCATATTACTTGGCTAGTTAAGTCAACTAATTTTTCCCACACCTTTAGCGTTGTACTCATTTTTAGTACACGAAACCCCTAGTACACCCCTCCGAGCCTATCTTTTCGCTTCTAACTTTAAGCATCTTACTTAAAGGAAGAATTTGTTACACCCCACTTAAATGTACACCCAAATTGCCTTAGCCTTCCGTGTATGCACTCATCTTTAGTGCATTATTGTTATATGTTTAAACCCTTAGTTGATTATCTAATTGATTACATGGTTGCTAAGTCGAGTCATATCCTTGTACATATTGTTTTGGGACGATTGAGACTCATGGGTAAAGTACTTATGTTATGAAGTAATGGGGAAGAACATCATATTATTACCCCTATATGCACGTTAATCTTAAAAGTACTCCAAGTGTTTTGATTATCTTAATTCGAGTCATTAGATTAGTTTATTGTAAAATATGTAAAAATTCATGTGTAAGGGGAATATTCATTCCCTATGATGTATTATTTTGGATAGTAGGGTAAGAGTGTATGCAAAAAAAAAAAAAAAAAAAAAAAAAAAAAAAAAAAATCGAAAAAATTAAGAAAAAGAAAAAAAATAGAAAAAGAAAAGAAAAAAACATACGGACTACCAGCCCGTTTCATTCTGTGTTTATTTTATGTTTTTGTTATTTTTCATTTATTTGCTTAAGTCGAGTCGAGTCTTGGCTTAGCAACGCCATATTGTACATGTAATTAACCAAGATGATTAACTCGCCACCAGTAAAGATTGCCTTTATCCAACAAAACCGTGTATTCCATATCCCTACACCTAACGTTATAACCCTTTAAAAGACCTCTTTAATAGTTTATCCTAGGTGCTTACACCATGTGGTGGAGGTTTGATCCTTTCCCAAGCCTATGGTAATCTATTTTGCTATAACAGGTAGTGAGAGATATTTTCCATTTTCATATTGTGATATATACTGATGAGTGTCTAAATACTCATCATTTTATACCAATCTGAACTGCCAAAACATCCAAAAACACTCAAATATGCATCATAATACTGAAATTATCCCAGAAGCGTGTTTTATATGTTTCAGATGCAAAATAATCACAAACAGATAAAAAACGTACAAAGTTTGCATAATTGGCAGTTTCTGTCCCTCAACTTTCAAAACTTGTCAAATCTAGTCCCTGAAGGTTTAAAATGAAAGAAAAGTCAACTTAAGTCCTTGGGAAGTCAAACATGTTCACTATAAATCCCTGGATGAAAGTTTTCACAAAATGGCAATTTTTACCCCTCAAGTTTTAAAATTAGCAAAATTAGTCCTTGGGTGTTCAAAAATGGAAATTTAACAAATAACACCCTTGTACTATTCATAAAATACAATTTGGAACTCTTTTGATAACTTTTGGTAAATTACAATTTCACCCCCTCAACTTTGGTGAAATTACATAAATGGTCCCTGGAGGTTTTAAAATTGAAAAAATACAAATATTGTCCTTGTACTAATGTTATATGGCAGGAATGGCCCCTTGTGATACTTTGGAAATATGGCATGATCAGTCCCTAAAGTTTCAGCAAATTACAAGATTAGTCCTTGGGCTTATAAACTACAAAACCAAACCAGCCCTTTTATATACTCCTTATAAATCCAAATAATAAACCCCAAGCCCATCCTTTCCCAGGCCCAAAGTTACACAAGTCCACTTCCCTTTTAAAATAAAATGGGGTCAAACTTTTGACCCTCGTTGACCCGTTGACCACCCCTTTTTCAACCTCCACCTCACCACTGCTACTCCATCCACCATCCCTTCACCACTTGCACCCTTCACCTTTCCACCTCACCCCTCTCTGTCACCCCCACAACCAAACCCCTTCCCCTGGTTTTGCACCAGGGGAGGACACGTATCAAACCTACACCATCCACCTCCCTACACCCTACAACTACTTACACCACCACCCATAGACCACCCCCACTCTCCATTTTGTTCCCCCCACCATCACAAGTCCTATCAACAGCATTTAATGCTATAAATCGGCAGCAAGCAACCTCTTCCACTTTTGGCGCCAAAAGTGGATTTAAATGGCTGTGATCAATTGATGGGATCCAAGGGCTCAAAATTGGTGGGATTCACTCAGAAGGACACGTGGAGCATATTGAGAGCCTATAAAAGGAAGAAGAGGCAGAAGGAAGAGTAGTTAGTCTTAATTTAGTTTCAATTCAAATCGTTTAGTTTGTAACTTAGCCTTTCAGTTTCAATTAAAGCTTTTAAGCATTTTATTATTGTTGTTCTGTTGTAAGAAAAGGTTATTCAAGTTTTAATACAAGCTTATTCACAATTTCAGTTTATGAATCCTTGCTTTAAATTCAAAAAAAATCCTTATTAGCTTAATAGTTGTTCTCTGTGGTTGTTTTTGATCTTTTAGCTCACATAAGTTAATGATATAGCTTATTAGAGTTATTAGAAACCTCAAATTCCAGTATTACTTTAAAAAGAAAAAAATATAAAAAATCAAGAAAAAATAGCTTTAAAATAAAAATTGCAGGTTGAAGTACCACAAGATGGAGCAGGGTTTATCATGGATTGCCCTGGGTTAAAGGTTTCATGGGAAACCAATAGGAAGTGATACATGATCCTTGGTTCTGTGTTGTTGGCCTAAAATCAATTGTAAGCTTAATTCTCTTTGGCATTTTTACTGTAGCTGTCTTATATAGTTCTTATCTCAGTGTTTGTATGTTTACTTGGTATATGTAATTGATATTATAGCTTTAATTTCACTACTTGTTCTTTCAAATTCCTTGTTGCTAATATTTTTCATTTAACTGAATTTTTAGCATAATTTAGATTACTAGTATTTTGTTGTTATTATTGATGCTTAAGTGTTTATTCCATCTAAGTATATCATGTTATGACTTTAGAACTCAGTTTCATAGGATTAAACAAACAGTTCCTTTGAAAATCCCTTAATAGAGATTGTATAAGGGGTGTTTGGATTTATTATGCTAGTAGTGTTCAGGGTTGTATTGTTTGTTATTCTGTGTTGGTACATGTTTACTTAGGTTCTATTAACTCAGTTTAGTAATAAGATTCAGTGATAGTTAATAGAAAAGTCAAAATTCACTTAAATCACAACTAACTGGTTATCTGTTTACAGTTAATGTTCCATTTGCTTCATTATAGCTTAATAGTAAGTAATTTCACTTAATTTTCTATCTTTTTAGCTTAATACAACATAAATAAGTAGTAGGATTAAGTAGAAAGTCATAAAAGTCAATGATGCGTAGGGATTGCACCAGGCTTTACCTCTCAAGGGATCTCGAGAAGCTTACAACCCCCACCAGGCAGTGTACCTGATCGTTGTAGTATAGTATAGTGACAAGTACCGGGGGATTGATCGTTCAGCTAGGAATAGTGTCGCTAGGATTAGAAAACCTAATTACTAGTTCTAAAGATGATGGATGATTATTTTTGTATTTTTATATTTTTTTAGAAAGCAAATAAAAATCTCGGGGTTTGAAGGATTTGGGCGGAATTAGTTGCTGGTCAACTAACCCAATACTAAAGATGCAATCAAAATAAAATACTAGAAATGAAAATAAACTAAATTAAACTAAGGTTGTGAGCAATAAGTGGAGAAATTGTGTTTACTTAGATTTCACTACTCCCTAGATATCTTTTACACGTTAATTACTTGTTATAGTTGCGTGGATGACGGATTGTATTCCTTAATACCATTCATGGGGTGGCGCACTTAATTCCCCAATCCTATGAGTGCCTACTTCACTCCTATGTCGAGCCGGCTAAGAAGCTCCTAACATGGGATCATTAGGATTTACTCATGCATTAAATACAACCAATAAAACCTAGTGCTCGTTAGTTCATGTTTCCTAAGACGTTCAAGCATGTTACCATTTGGAGATCTGCCAGTTTTCTTAAGCCTAACATCGAAATCATTCATCCAATACAACCATAAACAAGTAATCAATACATAATCAACATCTAGGTTTCATTAGATCTAAGCAAACACAAGATAGATCTAGCCTAGCATGGTGGAATTAAGATAAGAACAAGATATAGACAACCAACACATAGACATATTGATTGAATTAGAAGAACACTTATCTTAATTACACATGAAAGGGTTCAAGGGCTGAAAACCCTTGAAAAACCTGTAAAATTCGTAACAAGTTTGACCTTAGGGTTTCTCCAAAACTTCCCCTCTTTTTTTTTATGAATGAAAATTAGAAAACTATATATAGGAAATTGAGGCTGACGGCGTCAACACTAAATAGGTGACACCGTCATCTCGCCGCCAAAATATTTCTCGGACTGCCTTGATCTTCATCTGACGCCGTCATGTGTTAGGGTCTTCCAGGCCGTCACGTGTTTTACTCTTGACGCTCTACTTGTGACGCCTTCACGTTTGCACTGGGCCGTCATGCAATTTTCTCTTGATGCCGTCAGGATGATACTCTTGACGCCGTCACCTACTGTTCCCAGCAAGGAAAATTTAGACTTTGGCATTTTCTTCACTTTTATGCTCCAAAAACGTCCGAATTGCTTCCTTTTCCAGATTTCACTCTCAAAGTACCTAAAATCACAAAAGGAACGATTTAGGGCAATATTTGATCAAATAAATTCAATTCCGGGTTTAAATGACCCCCTAAAAGTGGTTCATTTTTCGCCTCATCATATACCTTTACACTTGAGATTTGCTTGTCCTCAAGCAAATGCGCTTTTATTCTACTCAAAATACAAGTTAGGGGTCATTTAACACTAATATAAAAGTTGTTAGGTCACCATTTTGTAAACACAAGTATAAGAAATGAGATGAGAATAAGAGATGGTTGATTATGAGATCTATGAAGATTGAAAGAACAAGAGTTTCCTTAATGTATTCAAATAACCAACAAGAATAATGTTTACACAAGCTTAGTATTTATAAGGGAGGAGTAGGGCAACATTCCCTTCCTCCCTCATTCTACTTAAACGTGGGCTTTCAAGGCCCATGGACTTGATTACTTAAGCCTAGTAACATACATATAGTGAAATAAATAACTAAGCAACCTATTACAAAAGGTAATGACCGAGACTTGACTAAAATACAAAAGTATGATCCCAACAATCTCCCCCTAAGGGTCGGTCATCACGGTTGCTTGACGTCTTCATCTTTGTCGTTGACTTGTGACATGTAGAACTTTAGACGTCTTCAAAATTGTTGTATGATAAATGCACTTTGCTCTATGTCTTTGTTCTTTGGTGATGATGTAGTGATTGTGTAATGAAGTAGTCTGCCGTTCGTCACTCCTGCGTCTGTGGTGGTTGTCCGCCATTCCAACATACTCATACATCTTTGGACTTTGACTTTCACGTACACAAAGTTCCTTTTCATACTCTGAGATCTTTTAGTCTTTAAACTTTGTAGATTCTTCTTTATTGACGTGGAATCTTTCTTTGAACTTTGTGGTGCTAAGATCTTTGGGGGAGCTATCATTTGCTTCAAGATGTATGTATGAGCATGTTGGAATCTACCATCATGGAAGTGATGTACCTGCAAGTAAACAGTTAGCAATAAACAACCGGTACTTACTAATAAGGAATTAGAGCTCATCAACTGCATATTGTGAAGATTCCTTCTAATCCTTATCATGGCCGTTCCCATATCAGATACTCCCGAAGGAGCTTACGAGACCTACTAAGTAGCTCAATGACCGGGTGAGTCGCTGGGGATCACTCCACGACTGTAGACCGCTATGGAACCAACGCAAACACTAAGCGTAACCCTTGTGGGGTTACCGAAGTGACCTGCTGTCAGGGCTGCTTGATGTTGACCCTGGCAGGAGTTTCCGTTCAATCATTGAGAAATACATTTGTACTCCTCTCATAAACGTTCTCGGCAGATTGCTAAGATCTGCGAAGGACTCGATAATTTACAACTGGTGTCCATTGATGTAGAACACCAGTTGTAGAAATACTAAGTGTTCCTAAGAGATCTTTGATGTATCTCAAGGCTCTAGACTCTATAAGTGCACACTTAGGTTTCCTATGCGGAGACTAGGGAGGGGTCTCCTGCTTCAATATCAACCATCTCTATGAGATAGGTCGATAGATTACACTGGTTCCCCGTGAGAATGAAACAAGTTCTTTTAAGAGAACTTGAGTGGTTAAGAAGGTTTTAGTGCATTGCGTCACTGGGTCCATGACGACTTTATCTTCAATACCGGTGTCGCCTTAGCAACAACCAGTAGCATATGAGTTGAACCCGGTGTCTGCCCTAAGGTTGAACATATGGAGGGCTATTTCTTTTCACCCTTTTCTTTACTTTTCTTTTTAATTCTTCAACTCCTTCTTTCCCTTTCATTCGTTTCTCCTTTTTTCGTATCATACCTAAGGACTTCTAATTCTAACTATGGGAGATGTCCTTGGGTAGATCCCTGGCGGATCATAGGACAGTTTTTCCTATCTTAATCACCTTATAACTCCGACAGTAGCCAAGAAACCTTTGATTGAAAATCTCTCAAAGTGTTTGTGATAATCAAATATTTTGGTTAACACTTTGAGAGTTTTGTGTACACTTTTGAAGGGCTCCCCCTGTACATGTGCGAGCTAGACTCAGAATTGACCCAGGAATTGACGAGACAATAAAAGTTGAGTTTATGCGTAAGTTTCCTCTTTACGCGTAAGCTTTGGCTTATGTGTAAGTTTAGACTTATGCGTAAGGTTAAACAACCAAACAAATCTTTCAAACTTATCCAAGCTTGAAAGATATCCGAAGTCGAAGTATTCCACTAACTTATCCAAGCTAGGGAAGTACTGAGTCACCGTAACACAAGGAGAAGACCTTTGATGAAACTTAAGCGTAGATTATGGCAACTTACGCATAAGATTAACTCTAATGCGTAAGATTGAACTTCTGCGTAGAAAAGGCAACTTCTGCGTAGGATGTAACTTCAGCGTAGGACTTAGGCGTAGGAAATAGACTTATGCGTAGGATTTAGGCGTAGAAGACCAAGTTAAGCGTAGAAACAGGGTTTTGACCAGTTTTACGCGTAAGAAAGGGGTTTTGACCAAAATCTTATGCGTAGAAGGGACAAAAAGTACTGTAGACAGCTTTTGAATCGTACTGTTCACGAAACTTACGCGTAAGAAGGTCAGTAGCTTGAAAAATCTCAAATTTTAGAAGAAAAATGCTTAGAAATAAGGTACTTTTGATCAAATAACTTCACCAATACTTAGAAAACACTAACTATTGAAGATTTTGAGTAGAAAAAACCTTAAAGATCAAAACTTTATGCAAAATCTAAGCTTCTAAACACAATATCAACCTTAAAACTTATCCAAGCTTTAAGATTTGAGTGAAAGAAACAAAGAAAAATGCAAAGAGATTATGAAATACACCCTAAATCCCACGTTAACACCAAGAACCACACTTCAATCTCTATTAGGCGAATGATACCACTTGTTAGGTCACCATTTTGTAAACACAAGTATAAGAAATGAGATGAGAATAAGAGATGGTTGATTATGAGAACTATGAAGATTGAAAGAACAAGAGTTTCCTTAATGTATTCAAATAACCAACAAGAATAATGTTTACACAAGCTTAGTATTTATAAGGGAGGAGTAGGGCAACATTACCTTCCTCCCTCATTCTACTTAAACGTGGGCTTTCAAGGCCCATGGACTTGATTACTTAAGCCTAGTAACATACATATAGTGAAATAAATAACTAAGCAACCTATTACAAAAGGTAATGACCGAGACTTGACTAAAATACAAAAGTATGATCCTAACAAAAGTAATTACAACAAATAATCATTCCACTAAAGACCAATAGACAAGCACGGAGGTCACACACTAGCACCTCACAAATAGTGTTTAGATACTCACATCTCTCGGGTGTAATAAAGTAATATCACATTATGGAAACGGAAGATATCTCTCACTACCTGTCATAGCAAAATAGATTACCATAGGCTTGGGAAAGGATCAAACCTCCACCACATAGCGTAAGCACCTAGGATAAACTATCAAAGAGGTCTTTTAAAGGGTTGTAACGTTAGGTGTAGGGATATGAAATACAAGGTTTTGTTGGATAAAGGCAGTCTTTACTGGTGGCGAGTTAACAATCTTGGTTAATTACATGTACAATATGGCGTTGCTAAGCCAAGACTAGACTCGACTTAAGCTAGTAAATGAAAAATAAAAACATAAAATGAACATAGAACAAAAAGGGATGGTAGTCCGTTTTTTTTTTTTTTTTTTTTTTTTTTTTTTTTTTTTTTTTTTTTTTTTGCATACACTCTTACCCTACCATCCAAAATAATACATCATAGGGAATGAAAATTCTCCTTACACTTGAATTTTTACATACTTTACAATAAACTATTCTATTGACTCGAATTAAGAAAATCAAAACACTTGGAGTACTTTTAAGATTAACGTACATATGGGGGTAATAAATGCTGTTCTTCCCCATTACTCCATAACATAAGTACTTTACCCATGAGTCCCAATCGTCCCAAAACAATATGTACAAGGATATGACTCGACTTAGCAACCATGTAATCAATTAGAAAGTTAACTTAGGGTTTAACAAATAACAATAATGCACTAAAATTGAGCGCATACACGGAAGGCTAAGGCGATTTGGGTGTACATTTAAGTGGGGTTTAACAAATTCTTCCTTTAAGTAAAATGCTTAAAGTTAGAAACGAATAGATAGGCTCGGAGGGGTGTACTAGGGGTTTCGTGTACTAAAAATGAGTGCAACGCTAAGGTGTGGGAAAAATTAATTGACTTAACTAGCCAAGTAATATGACTTAAATGGTCAAGTAATTATGATACGGGTTTAACACAAGGGTGATCCTAATGCCTCTTATCATGTAGTAAATCCTACTACACGAATGTAGTCTCACTAGCGGTCTCGGGATGCATCACTAACGCAAGTTCTAGAATCTAAATGCTACCGGTACACTCATAAGCACTAATAATGAATGCTTTTCCTATCAAATCTAAAGGCGAACCTCACATATTTGGGTGGAAAATTTTTCTGAATATACGGTTTTGTGCTAGTCATACAATCTCCTATCCATGAGACGCTTGCTATGGCTAAAGTTTCACTCCTAAATGTTGTAAAAAAATTTAAATTTGGCGCTAAAATTACACTAACAAGTATTTCTCATAGTTTTATTACACATCTACTATCAAACAAACGAACTCAAGCGAAAGTGTATATGTAAGGTATCATCATTTTACCCTCCCCTTACACTTAAGATGAACATTGTCCCCAATGTTCAAGTAAAGAATGTAAAAGTGAAAAAGTAAAAAGAATGAAATCAAATACTCCCCTGATTCGCTCGGTATGGATAATAAGGTGGCCAGGTTAAATCTTCCTCCAAGAAAATGAACAATCAAAGCTTCCCTTCCGGAATGTAAATCATCTTCTTGTCATACATAACCTGTAAATCCTGAGAAAACAAACAAAGCAACCTCGCATAAAATCGGCGGCAATCTATATAAGTTACTAAATCCTAGACAACAAAATAAGATATAATGCTTGTGGAATGAAGTTTGCAGATTTCCTGGAGATTATAAAACTTAATAATTCAACAAAAACCTTAAGACTCCGTTAGAAAAACAAAACCGGTAAAATTTCCAAATTTTTACACGTGACGCCGTCAAGAGTTAACTCGTGACGCCGTCAGAAGTGATCTGAAGAAATTCTTATGTTAAGTTTCAAAAAAATTTCTGGAAAAAAACTTGGTCCTACTTCCTGGAAAATCCTGCAAAACTTCCTTATGACTCAATACAAGCATTTGACTCTAACAAATACGAATATACATGTTCATTTAATATCGTGGAGAATCATGATCGGTTTGTTTCTTAAAAAAAAACATATTTGGGGTTTCCCCTTACACTTATCTTTTGCAAAAATACTTTTAGGTGGGGTTAAGACTAGGCCAAAACAACAAAGTAAAGTATTTCCACTTTTTAGTTGAGAAACATGATCTACCAACAATAAAAATAAAGCATGCATACGGAAGCAAATAACAAACAAACAAAATAAAATCACACAAAGCATGGGTTGCCTCCCAAGAAGCGCTTTTCTTTATTTACGAGTCTTGTAGCTAGACTCAAGGTCATGGGTTACTACGTGACCTCATCATTGGTTTCATTCTCTAGGTCGTCTTCTAAACTAGTATCACTTTCATAGTGTAAGTACTTCGGGTCTTCAAACTCGAAGACATCTTCTCGATACTTAGAATCAAGCTTACTAACATCCTAAAAGAATCCACATGATAAATCAGAAGTGTTCTTACATCCTCTTCTAACATCTTCATCACACAAAATAAGTTGGGAACTTATCTTATCAAGCCCGTCACAATCGATTTCCTTAAGGTCTTTTCTCTTGTACGGCGTTTGGTATGAAACCCTCCTAATTCCATCAGCTAAGGTCATGATTCCGTTCCGGTCATCAACTCTCAAATTAGTGATTTCACAAAAGGGTGCTCCAAAAATGACTTGAGATAACCTAGGGTCGACATAGTCTTCGATGTTGTCCACGATTGTGAATTCCATAGTGAATGCCATATTTCCTACAAACACCTGGATTTCATGATCTTTACCAACCACTTTCTCTCCCTTGTAAACCATTCCCCATCTGCAGATATTGTTATAATGGAATAGGGACATAAAATTCTTCGGCAGGAATACGTTAATGTAGATGTTATCGAAGTACTTATGACCGATCATGCAGGGAATTTTGAGATTATTCGGATCACGCCGTATTATCTTCCCTGATTCTCCATCCCTTGATCCATATAGATTCCCCTCAAGGGAAGGACGATACTCGTATGCCTCCTCATTACCCCTACGAAAAATTACCTTCTTAACACCATTGGTGAACAATGCACTTCCATCTTTCTCATCAAAGATTACTCCTGATTCATTGATAAATGGTTTCCCAAGAACAAGGTTGGTTAATATTCGATTGGTGAGAGGGTCCACATCATCGACCATGGTGAGGTCAATATTGTAAACAAGCTCTCCAATTATAATTGATACATTTTTTATTACTCTTGCATTATTGACTCTCTTGCACAAAATGCGTTCTGGGAAGGCTTCATGGTATAGGGAAAGGGGTATTATGTTGACTGGGAAGCTAGGATCTATACGACTATCAGTTAAGAGCTTTTCCTTAATGGTGCAGGAGATCTTGAAAACTTTAGGGTTGCTTTCATCAGTCCTATCGCTACTCCCACTAGAAACATCCTCCATTTTTCTCTCGGGTTCCTCTATAATAGATTTACCCAAAATGGCTGGATTTCTCGTATGCTCCTCCGATCTCTCTTTCCCTTCATCTGATTTGCCAGATTCTTGCGCGGTGCACTGCTCGGATGAGTTGGTAGGGCTTCTGGCCAAATCGTGGTCCATCCTTGAGGTCTCATCTTTAGCTGTATGACCAATATTTCCATTTCGTTGTTGGTTCAGGTTAGGTGTAGAAGCAGATATCGTGGTGATGGTATTTACGAAATGGATTGGTCCTAGGGGGTTGACAGGTTCTTTTCCTTTTGGTGACAGATGTTTGAATAGCTTACTAGGACTTTTTATTTTCACAGGAGAGGTTGGCGGACTCATGATGGTAACAGATTTGACCTCATCAACGTGAATAGGTTTATTAACAACGTGCTCTTTGATAGCAGTTAACAGATTACAAATCTTGTTATTCATATCGGCCTGCTGTTGTCTAAATTTAGCCTCGAGCGTAGAGAGATGTAATTCTTGAGATAGAATGAATTTTTGCAAGGCATCTTCACAGCTTTGCCTAGGAGTGCTCTGTGATGGAAAATGCTCGGACCAAGTGAGTGGTGAGGAGTCATTGAAGGATACGCTCCGCGTTTGGTACCCTCTGAAATTTGGTCTACCTTCCATGCCTCATAGGCCTCGTCAGAAGTTCGAGGGCCTCGACCAACGTGTGACGATGTGAATTCATTATAAGCACGTTTTGGAAGCTCCATGCAGTTATGAGTTTCGTGAGGGCCATTACACAATTTACATGTAGAAGCGATTCTGCTTACTTGGCTTGAAAGCTTTTGAGCTTTGTAAGATTTCATGAGAGACTTGACTCGACCTTCAAGTTCCATGATCCTACGGTCGGGAGTGCTAGAGTTGTTCGAAGGCAAAGATATTGCCTTGATCGTTTTGTTCAAATCACGGGGGTCCAACTTTCGTTGTCATAGAGGGCAAGATCTTCTATGAGTTCCCATGATTGTTCCGCACTTAGATCACGTAGCTTACCACCGACCGATTGGTCAATGGCTCGCCTTGTGGAGAGATCGATATGGTCATAAAAGATTTGGACTTGGAGCCAAAGATCTATGCCATGATGAGGGACTTTTTGGAGTAAGTCCTTGAAACGAGTCCATGCTTCATAAAGAGATTCATTTTGACGTTGTTGGAACATCAAGATATCATTTCTAAGCTTAGTAGTTCTCCCCAGTGGGAAAAATTGAGCAAGGAAACGAGTGGTGAGATCATCCCATGTGGTGATGGATCCCGCGGGTAAACGCTCAAGCCATTGACTAGCTTGATCACGTAGAGAGAATTGGAATAGGCGTAATCGGGTTGTCTCTCTAGTTTCAACATCTAGGTCTATGGAGTCTACGATTTTTAGGAAGTCCTTAAGATGTTGGTTTGGATCTTCGAAACGAAGTCCATGGAATGCACATCCGCTTTGCACCAACCGGATGGTGTCGGATCGCAAGGGAGTCACATTGGCTCCGGTGAGCTCAATGGTGTTTCGGTAGCCTTGGTGGCTAGGTCGGGAATACTCTCCTAAGGTTCGGGGCCTAAGAGGTTCTAGTGGTGGGATGACGGGTTCAAAGACGTTCCCGTTGTCCATGATGTCGGGTGGTGAAAAGTTACGAACAAAAACACAAAGAAATAAGATAGACTAAAGAGAACCTAAAAAATAAAAATAAAATCTTACTAGAAAGAAATGTAGCAAGTAGACCTAATAAAAAGAAGTTCTAACCTAGACAATAACTATTCCCCGGGCTGCAGCGCCAAAAACTTGATGCGTGGGAATTGCACCAGGCTTTACCTCTCAAGGGATCTCGAGAAGCTTACAACCCCCACCAGGCAGTGTACCTGATCGTTGTAGTATAGTATAGTGACAAGTACCGGGGGATTGATCGTTCAGCTAGGAATAGTGTCGCTAGGATTAGAAAACCTAATTACTAGTTCTAAAGATGATGGATGATTATTTTTGTATTTTTATATTTTTTTAGAAAGCAAATAAAAATCTCGGGGTCTGAAGGATTTGGGCGGAATTAGTTGCTAGTCAACTAACCCAATACTAAAGATGCAATCAAAATAAAATACTAGAAATGAAAATAAACTAAATTAAACTAAGGTTGTGAGCAATAAGTGGAGAAATTGTGTTTACTTAGATTTTACTACTCCCTAGATATCTTTTACACGTTAATTACTTGTTATAGTTGCGTGGATGACGGATTGTATTCCTTAGTACCATTCATGGGGTGGCGCAGTTAATTCCCTAATCCTATGAGTGCCTACTTCACTCCTATGTCGAGCCGGCTAAGAAGCTCCTAACATGAGATCATTAGAATTTACTCATGCATTAAATACAACCAATAAAACCTAGTGCACGTCAGTTCATGTTTCCTAAGACGTTCAAGCATGTTACCATTTGGAGATCTGCCAGTTTTATTAAGCCTAACATCGAGATCATTCATCCAATACAACCATAAACAAGTAATCAACACATAATCAACATCTAGGTTTTATTAGATCTAAGCAAACACAAGATAGATCTAGCCTAGCATGGTGGAATTAAGACAAGAACAAGATATAGACAACCAACACATAGACATATTGATTGAATTAGAAGAACACTTATCTTAATTACACATGAAAGGGTTCAAGGGCTGAAAACCCTTGAAAAACCTGTAAAATTCGTAACAAGTTCGGCCTTAGGGTTTCTCCAAAACTTCCCTTCTTTTTTTTATGAATGAAAATTAGAAAACTATATATAGGAAATTGAGGCTGACGGCGTCAAGACCAAATAGATGACGCCGTCATCTCGCCGCCAAAATATTTCTCGAACAGCCTTGATCTTCATCTGACGCCGTCATGTGTTAGGGTCTTCCAGGCCGTCACGTGTTTTACTCTTGACGCTCTACTTGTGACGCCTTCACGTTTGCACTGGGCCTTCATGCAATTTTCTTTTGACGCCATCAGGATGATACTCTTGACGCCGTCACCTACTGTTCTAGCAAGGAAAGTTAAGACTTTGGCGTTTTCCTCACTTTGATGCTCCAAAAACGTCCGAATTGCTTCCTTTTCCAGATTTCACTCCCAAAGTACCTAAAATTACAAAAGGAACGATTTAGGGCAATATTTGATCAAATAAATTCAATTCCAGGCTTAAATGACCCCCTAAAAGTGGTTCATTTTTTGCCTCATCAGTCAATATAAGTGTCTAGATCAAAAAGTCAAATTTGCATAGTTTGACAGAAATCCAAAACTTCAAAGAATTTTCCTGATTTTTAGATTGTGATTGAGACCTTGAAACCCTTGTGCTTAACATGTACCAGTTCAACTTTCAAAATACATAGTTGTTTCATTTTTGTAAATTTTTTATAGCTTATTAGATAAGCTCAAAATAGGTTGCAGGGATAGAAAATGCCCTGCGCACAGGTTTGAGATCATATCTCATATGCCTCTCCTAGGCTCATCTGTGGGACCCACACTTTGGAACTTGGCTTTTTAAGAAGCCCTTCAGTCTAGCTTATTGGATTTAGGTTTGTTTTGGATCTCTGCTTATTTGCTCTTAGCTTATTTAAGCTTTAAAGTCTGCCTAATCACCACATGCATATTGAGTCACTCAGTATTGACCACCCAATTTCATAGGTTCACCAAAAGCTTAATAATAAGCCATAAGCACTGCTTATTGGCTTATTGGGAAGTTTACCTGACCAACTTATCATATCCATTGCTTATTTGGATTTCCAATCAGCCAAGTGGACCCCACAAGGCCTGCTAGTTCACACTTTTGGCCTGAATTGGTCTGAGCACTCAGTCTTTGGATCTAATTTCACAAGCCCACCCACAGCTTATTAATAAGCCATAAGCTCTGCTTATTGGCTTATTGGGAAGCTAACCTGACCTACCTCTCATACCAAGAATAAAATTGAACCCTTGAACCCTCTTGTGGACCCCACATAGGGCTGCAAGTCCCCTTTTGGCCTGTTTGGATTGTATGCTTTGGCTAAGTGCTTATTTGAGCTTCTTGACTTATTCCTTGTGCTTATTTAAATGCTTTAGCTTATTTTAGGTGTATCTCATTTAGTTATAGCTTAATTATCCATCTGTAGCTTATTTGTAGCTTTTTGCTTTTAAAAATCCAAGTTTGGCTTATTTAAGCCAACTGTTAAGCAAATAAGCTCATACATAGCTTATTTGGCTGTTATAAAAAGTTTTCCTTTTTTAAAGTTTCTTATTTTTGCTTATTTCATAGGTGTGTAAAAAGAAAATCAAAAAAATAAATATTTGCAAAAAAATTGGGGTGTGTGGGAATCAAACCTGGGACCTCTTGGCTAGTAAACATGCATAATACACACACCCCCTTCCATTAGCTCTGGGGCACCAGTTCCGTTTAACTTTGCACAAATAATATACTTGAGGTAGTTTTAGAGTAATAAGCTTATTTAAGCCGTTTGGCTTATTACAGCTTATTTGAATAAGCTGTTGATACCAACTTATTTTTCCTAGCTTCCTTATTACTTAATCTACTTTCTGTAATTTTTTCATAAATTTTACTGTTAATTTAATATTTATTATAATTAATACTAATTTAATTAATAATTAAGTAATATTAGTTAATTAAATGGTTTTAATAATTTTTATTTAATAACAGTGTCTTTTTATATTTTTTTTAAGTTTTATAAATCATTAGGTATTTTTAGAAAATATTTTCCTGGTTGTTACTGTTCATTTCCTATTTTCCTTAATTAATTTAGTTAATTAAATTTTAATTAATAAATAAGCAATTAATTAGTAAATTAGCCTAAATATAATTTTTAGAAACTTTTTATAATTTTTTAGGATTCCTGTGATGATTAATTAGTTTTATAAATTTTTCCATAATTTTCTAAATCATTTTAGTATTATTAGTAATTTAAAATATTTTAAATAGTTTAATTAATATAATTAGTAATTAATTAAAAGAAAACCCATAAAAAGACAAAAATATTTCTTTTTAATTTTTATACTTTCTTCAAAGTTCATTTAAAGTTTTAAAAAATAGTTTTGCAAGTTTTTAGTTTAATTTGTAATCTTTATCATTTTTAGTTTGATTTAAATTAGTTTTAATTAAATTGTTAAATAGTTTTTAATTAAATAATTAATATTAAATAATAAAATAATCAAAAAAATAATTTTCTTTTTTATTATTTTTTTTTAAGTTTAAGTTTATAGAATTTTCATTAACCCCTGTAGTGTATTTTTCCTTAAAACTCACTTATTTCTCAATACGCATACGTATTTGTTTACATTTCAGTTTACGTGTATACATAGCTGTTTATTGTGCTTATTTTATATTGTTATCCAAATAATATCAGTAGTGTAAATCAAACCCACTTCATCTTTGGTTAATGTCCTCAGTACCATTTATTCCCAAAAACGTTTACAAATATAATTTCAATCTCGTTGGGACTTAACAACCCGGGGATTTCCCTGTACTTCCACGGATTTTAATGCTTGACTTTTTCTGCCAGGTGGACCTATCAACTGCACACACTTGACTGGTTGGTTTGGGAGGAGTCAAAATTTGGCGCCGCTGCCGGGGAGGTTGTTGCGTATTTCAAAACGATTTAGGTATAGTGGTTTTCAAAACCCCTCCTGTACAAATACCATCACTTTGTAAAAATCAAAAGCATATCTGAAAAAGTTCATTAACACTTTTCCTGAAGTGTTAAAAACACAAAAAAAAAATCATAAACAACAAAACAAACTGTGAAGTTAAATTACTTCGTTTACTTTAAGATTACAACCTGAAACAGTTGGTATAATGTAAGTTCTGACATTAAATTGCGAACTGAAGAGGGATCCATTTATTTCCTCCCGCCAGCCTGCAAGTAATCTTAAAGGAACGATTTCGGTTAACGAATCAGTTCCAAAAATATTGTCAAAGTTTTTTCACCCATACACGAAAAGCCAAAAATATTTTACTGTTAATATAATTACATAAAAGTTTACCACCGCAAACCAAGGCAGAACACCTACCAACTGGGGGTGTGAACATAATAAGTTCCCAAACTTAAGATAAAAACTTGCCATTGTATCCCTGTGGGTGGTGTACCTTTTTCAAAGAAGCAATTCACTTGTTATTATTGGATTTAAGTTCACTGTAGTTTTGCCTCGATCTTGTTTTGAAAATTAATTTTAGTGCATGCGCACTCGTTCTCAAACAAAGAATAAAAAACAGAAAAACGTACCCGAATTACGTACTGTTGAAGAAGAACACTCACTAAAAATGAACGACGAGCCCCCAATCCCTCCCAAGGTGGAGATAGTTCCTGACACCCGAACAATGAAGGAACTATGTCAACCTACCATGCACGGGAGGGGTGGACCCATTGCACCGCTTACAATTGGAGCCTCGGATTTTGGACTAAAACACAACATGATACAACTGGTCCAGAATTCGTGTCAGTTCCACGGTTTGCCGGGGTGACGATGCTAACAAGCATCTCGATAAATTTTTAACCGTCACCCAGAGCATGAAATAAAATGGCGTCACCGAAGACGGCCTGCGTTTATACCTATTCCCATATTCTCTCACTCATCATGCGACTTCTTGGTTCGATCGACTTCCTAAGAATTCGATCCATACTTTTGATGAGATGGTTACTAAGTTCTTGGCTAAATACTTTCCACCATCTATGGTTACAAAGCTGAGAAACGATATTAGTAACTTCAGACAGCTTCCCGAAGAGTCCTTATTTGAGGCATGGGAACGCTACAAACTTGCTATTGATCGGTGTCCCAATCATAACTTGCTTCTTGTCACCATTATTGATACCTTTTATAATGGTTTGACACTTCGTCATCGTGACACCATCAATGTTGCTGCTGGGGGCACCTTTATGAAAAGGACCCCTGAAGAGTGTTATGACTTAATCGAAAACATGACTGCCATCACAATTTTTGGGACTCCTCTGCAGAGAGGAATGACTCTTGTAAGTCAGTCACTCCGGCAAATAATGAAATAGCTGCCCTTACCAGAAAATTTGATGATTTGTCTGCTGCGGTTCTCCGAATTCACCAGACAAATCACAATCAGCAGAATAAAACTATCAGTTGTGAAACCTGTGGTGGTCCACACCCGTACCATCAGTGCCCAGCCTCCGGTGGCTTCACTCAAGAGAACATATTCGCAGCCCAAGGTTCCTACAATACGGGAGGTAATTCTTACCAACCGCAAGGGGACCGAAATCTGTTGAGTTATCATTCCAATAACTACATTGGACCACCGGGATTTAATCAATCCCAGAACCAAAATGGTCAAAACAGAAACCAGAACTTTAACCAGAACCGAATGAACCAAGATTTTAACAACCAAGGGAATTTCAACTCTGGTCAAAACCAGGTTCAACAAAATCAGAACCAAGGGAATTATAATCGTAATCAAGGTCAGAACAATTACCCTCAGGGTAATTTTCAACAACAAAACCACTTCCAGGGTAATAACAACCAGCAACATGGGAATTTCCAGAACAATCGGGCTCAAAATTTTCCAAACCAAAATCAAGCCATTGTTCCAACTGGACCATCATCTGATGAGTTATTAAAACAGTTTATGAAATCCCAAGATGAACTGAACAAAGTGCTGGTTAGTCAAATCTCTGAGTTGAAGAAGTCTTTAAATAATCGACCCTCGGGCTCAGGTACTTTACCTAGCAACACGATCGCTAATCCGAGGGGCGATGTAAAGGCGATCACCACAAGAATTGGAGTTTCTTATAAAGGACCCACAGCTCCGTCTACCTCTTCTCCTATCCCGGTAGAGGAATGTGAAACTGAGGATACTACGGATACGGTACTTCCTACTAATAACGGAGGTACCAATGACATCCCTCCTCCAGTTATCCCGGTCCCGACTCCCCCTAAAAGAGTCGTGTTTGAAACTACCGAAGGTCCTGTTGAAAATCCAAAAGCCAACCCAAAACCAACAATTCCATATCCCTCACGATTGCAAGACCAGAAGCTCCGTGAAAAAGCTAATCATCAGATGGAAAATTCTTTCAGATTTTTCAAGAACTACACTTCGATATTAGTTTCGCGGATGCTCTTCTTTTAATGCCCAAATTCGCATCGACAATCAAAAACCTGTTGAGCAATAAAGAAAAACTGTTTGAGATGGCATGAACTCCACTCAATGAAAACTGCTCTGCAGTTCTGTTGAAATAGCTTCCCGAGAAGCTAGGAGACCCCGTGAAATTTCTAATACAATGTATTTTCCCAGGGATGGTTGAGTGCTTTGCCTTGGCCGATCTTGGTGCAAGCATCAACTTAATGCGCTACTCAGTTTGGAAAAAGCTCTCTCTTCAGGCACTTAGTCCCACATGCATGACTCTCGAGCTTGCAGACCGTTCAATTTCACGTCCCCTTGGTATTGCCGAGGACGTGTTTGTAAGAGTGGGAAAGTTCTATTTTCTGGCAGACTTTGTCGTTGTTGATTTCGATGCGGATATAAGAGTTCCTCTCATTCTTGGGAGGGGATTCTTAAGGACGGGTCGTGCATTAATCGATGTTTTTGATGAGGAAATCACGTTACGAGTTGGCACTGAAGCGATAACGTTCAACCTTGATCAAACCTCGAGATACTCCTCGAATTATGATGCTGAATCGGTCAACCGAATTGATGTCATTGACATTGCATCCGAGGAGTATGCTCAGGAAATCCTTGGATTCGCTGATAGTTCTCCGAGTGGAAATCCCACTCCCTCTTCTCACCCCATAATCGCTAATTCTTCTCCTTCCCTCACTCCGTTTGAGGGAAGTGATTTCGTCCTTGAGGAATTAGAGGCCTTTCTCAAGAGTGATTCAGTCCCCGAAGGAATTGATGACCAAGAGATTGACCCGGAGAGGGATATATTTCTCCTTGAGAAATTATTGAACAAAGATCCCTCTCCCATTCCTGTTCTACCTCCACAACTTCATAACGCGGAAGTCAAATATGTTGAGAAAAATGATGATTTCCCCGAGGTCGAACTTAAGGACCTGCCTCCTCATTTAGAATATGCATTCTTGGAAGGTAACGATAAGTTACCAGTCATTATTGCAAAAGACTTAAAGGATGAGGAGAAAACCGCGCTGCTTAAGGTTTTAAAGTCCCACAAGCAAGCAATTGCTTGGAAGCTCTCAGACATAAAGGGTATTAACCCGGATTTTTGTACACACAAAATCCTAATGGAAGAGGACTTTAAACCTGCCGTGCAGCATCAAAGAAGGGTAAATCTAAAAATCCACAAAGTTATCAAGGAAGAAGTTATCAAACTTCTCGATGCGGGATTGATTTACCCTATATCAGACAGTCCTTGGGTTAGCCCAATACATTGTGTTCCAAAAAAGGGTGGCATCACGGTTGTCACAAATGAGGATAACGAGTTGATGCCAACTCGTTTGGTTACAGGGTGGCGAGTATGTATCGATTACAGAAAGCTTAAGGAAGCTACCCGCAAGGACCATTTTCCTCTGCCCTTTATGAATCAGATGCTCGAGAGACTAGCGGGGAATGAGTATTATTGCTTCCTCGACGGTTTCTCGGGTTACTTCCAGATTCCCATTGATCCACAGGATCAAGAGAAGACTACCTTCATATGCCCTTACGGGACATTTGCCTATCGTCGCATGCCTTTTGGGTTATGCAATGCTCCGGGCACCTTCCAGAGGTGTATGATGGCTATTTTCCACGACATGATCGGGAAAACCATGGAGGTATTCATGGATGACTTCTCAGTCATCGGGAATTCTTTTGACTCATGCCTCTCCCATTTAGAAAAGATGCTTCAACGTTGTGAAAACACTAATCTTTGTCTAAACTGGGAGAAGAGCCATTTTATGGTTAAGGAGGGCATTGTCCTCGGCCATAAAATTTCAAAAAGTGGGATTGAGGTCGATAAGGCCAAAATTGATGTTATTGCTAAACTACCTCATCCCACCACCGTTAAAGGCATAAGGAGTTTCCTCGGCCATGCCGGGTTCTATCGGAGATTCATTCAGGATTTCTCCAAAATAGCCCGGCCCATGACTCATCTTCTTGAAAAGGATGCTCCTTTCATCTTTTCCCCCGAGTGCATCGAAGCTTTTTCTACTTTAAAGAAAAGGCTTACCGAGGCACCGATCCTTGTTGCCCCCGATTGGGACTTACCCTTCGAACTTATGTGCGATGCTAGCGATTTCGCTATTGGTGCAGTTCTGGGGCAACACAAAACAAAAAATTTTCATCCAATACACTACGCAAGTAAGACCATGAGTGAAGCTCAAACGCACTATACCACCACAGAAAAAGAATTATTAGCTGTGGTATATGCCTTTGAGAAATTTAGGTCTTACTTAATCTTAACCAAATGCGTTGTGTATACGGACCACTCGGCTTTAAAATACCTGTTCACTAAACAGGACGCAAAGCCAAGACTGCTCCGTTGGGTCCTGCTCCTTCAGGAATTCGATATACTCATACGAGACAAAAAAGGAGCAGAGAACCTTGCTGCTGATAACTTATCCCGGTTAGAGAATCCTCATCAGGATACTCTCGAGAGAAAAGAAATTAATGAAACTTTTCCTCTGGAGACTCTCAATCTAATCTCTACCCGGGATGATACTACTACCCCATGGTTTGCCGACTTTGCAAATTACCATGCGGGAAATTTCGTTGTGAAAGGGATGTTGTCCCAACAGAAAAGAAAATTCTTTAAAGATGTGAAACATTACTTCTGGGACGACCCCTACTTGTTCAAAATATGTGCGGATCAAGTCATCCGACGGTGTGTCCATGGCCAAGAAGCCATGGAAATTCTTAAAGCTTGTTATGATGGACCCACGGGGGGGGGGGGGACATCATAACCCAAACTACATCGCCAAAAAGGTGTTTGATTCGGGATTCTTTTGGCCCACAATCTATAAAGACGCCCATGAACTTATCAAAACCTGTGAGGCTTGCCAGCGTCACGGGAATATTTCCAAAAAGAATGAGATGCCACAAAACGCCATCCAAATCTGTGAAATATTTGATATGTGGGGCATTGATTTTATGGGACCATTCCCGTCTTCACGAGGGAATAAATACATACTCGTGGCTGTCGACTATCTGTCAAAATGGGTTAAAGCAAAAGCTTTACCCACCAATGATGCCCGAGTAGTCGTTAACTTTTTGAAGTCTCTCTTTGCCAGATTCGGAACTCCTCGTGCCATTATCAGTGATCGTGGCACACCCTTCTGCAATGAACAATTTGCAAGAGTGATGCTGAAATATGGTGTAACTCACCGTCTTTCTACGGCATACCACCCACAAACAAGTGGGCAGGTGGAGGTATCGAATCGGGGTATTAAGAGGATTCTGGAGAGGACGGTGGGAGAAAACCATGCCTCTTGGTCAGATAAGCTGGATGATGCATTATGGGCTTTCCGCACTGCTTACAAAACACCCATCGGGTGTACTCCATATAAGCTAGTGTATGGGAAAGCATGTCATCTTCCGATCGAATTAGAACATAAGGCCTACTGGGCCTTAAAACATGCAAATTTCGACCTTCACACAGCGGGTGATCACCGCAAGGTTCAACTAAACGAATTAAACGAACTTCGAGATCAAGCTTATGAGAATTCTTTGATTTACAAGGAAAAAACCAAGAAGATCCACGACTCAAAAATAAAAAGCCGTGTTTTCAACATCGGTGACAGAGTTCTTCTCTTCAATTCACGATTGAAGACATTCTCGGGAAAGCTTAAAACTCGTTGGTCTGGGCCATTCATTGTAACAAGAGTCTTTCCATATGGAACTGTTGAGTTATCTCAACCTGAAGGTTCCAACTTTAAAGTGAATGGCCATCGGTTAAAACACTATTTTGGAGGGGACATACAATGGTTGTCCCGGATCTCCAAACTTTCCCCATGGACAAATAAATTCGGGGTCGAGTCAAGCTAGCGACTCGGTTAACAAAAACAGTAGCTTCCTCATGAACAAATCAATTCGAGGTCGAGTCAAGCTAGCGACTCGGTAATCAAAAACAGTAGCTGAACATGGGTTTTCACCCGTGTGTACCACCCTAGTGTGGGGGAGATGCCCCACATGTTGTATATATCTTCAAAAAAAAAAAAAAAAAAAAAAAAAAACATGTAAATAGACTAAAATAAAGGTTAGTAGTATTTCCTTCTTATGTTCTAAGTGTCGGTTTAACACCCGGTACTTTGAATATTGAGGGCAATATTCATTTCTAAGTGTGTGTGTGTGTGGGGGGGGGGGGGGATTCTCACGAATTCAAATACATGTTCCATCAAGCACCCTCATTTGATCAAAATTTAAAATTTTTTCACACTTAGAAATGCAATAAATGGTTATCAGTCCGCCATGTCTAACCCACATAAGAACTGGCTAATCCAGGAGCAAACGGCTCTTGGTAAAGATACCTCAAAACCGTTGATGGCTTGCAATTTGCCCAAAATTGTATGGTATATCAACTCGCCATATCCAAAAAAGTGAATGAGTTGGCTAGCCCGCAAGATTATGGCTTGTGGTAAAGGCCGTGGAAAAACCATAATTGGTAATCAGCTCACCAAGATGTTGACTTTGTCCATCAAGAGTTGGCTAGTCCAGATGCAAACGGCTTTTGGTAAAGACAAATCAAATCCGTTGACAGCTGGTGGTTTGCTCAAAATCACATGGTTATCAGGTGGACCATAGTTCTTACTTGAATCGATACATCTGGCTACTCCAGAAGTGATGGCTTTTGGTAAAGAGACATAAAATCCATTAAATTTTCTCAAAATATTGCTAGGGACTAGCAATACTTTAGTGTGGGGGATTGATGAGTGTCTAAATACTCATCATTTTATACCAATCTGAACTGCCAAAACATCCAAAAACACTCAAATATGCATCATAATACTGAAATTATCCCAGAAGTGTGTTTTATATGTTTCAAATGCAAAATAATCACAAACAGATAAAAAGCGTACAAAGTTTGCATAATTAGCAGTTTCAGTCCCTCAACTTTCAAAACTTGTCAAATCTAGTCCCTGAAGGTTTAAAATGAAAGAAAAGTCAACTTAAGTCCTTGGGAAGTCAAACATGTTCACGATAAATCCTTGGATGAAAGTTTTCACAAAATGGCAATTTTTACCCCTCAAGTTTCAAAATTGGCAAAATTAGTCCCTGGGTGTTCAAAAATGGAAATTTAACAAATAACACCCTTGTACTATTCATAAAATACAATTTGGAACTCTTTTGATAACTTTTGGGAAATTACAATTTTACCCCCTCAACTTTGGTGAAATTACATAAATGGTCCCTGGAGGTTTTAAAATTGAAAAAAATACAAATGTTGTCCTTGTACTAATGTTATATGGCAGGAATGGCCCCTTGTGATACTTTGGAAATATGGCATGATCAGTCCCTAAAGTTTCAGCAAATTACAAGATTAGTCCTTGGGCTTATAAACTACAAAACCAAACCGGCCCTTTTATATACTCCTTATAAATCCAAATCCTTAAATCCAAATAATAAACCCCAAGCCCATCCTTTCCCAGGCCCAAAGTTACACATGCCCACTTCCCTTTTAAAATAAAACGGGGTCAAACTTTTGACCCTCGTTGACACGTTGACCACCCCCTTCTTCAACCTCCACCTCACCACTGCTACTCCATCCACCATACACTTGCACCCTTCACCTTTCCACCTTACCCCTCTCTGTCACCCCCACAACCAAACCCCTTCCCCTGGTTTTGCACCAGGGGAGGACACGTATTGATGAGGCGAAAAATGATCCGTTTTTAGGGAATCATTTAAGCCCGAATTCGAATTTATTTGATCAAATATTGCCCTAAATCGTTCCTTTTGTGATTTTAGGTACTTTGGGAGTGAAATCTGGAAAAGGAAGCAATTCGGACGTTTTTGGAGCATAAAAGTGAAGAAAACACCAAAGTCTTAATTTTCCATGCTGGGAACAGTAGGTGACGGCGTCAAGAGCAAAATTCCATGACGGTCCAGAAGAGATTTGACGGCGTCATGAAGGTAGGGCGTCAAGAGTAAAAGTCATGACGGCCTGGAAATGATTAAGTCTTGACGGCGTCAAATGTAGATCAAGGCAGTCCGAGAATAGTTTTGGCGGCGAGGTGACGGCGTCACAAGATTTGTCTTGACGCCGTCAGACCTCTTTTCCTATATATAGTTTTCTAATTTTTCACATTTAAAGAGAGAAGTTTTGGGAGAAACCCTAAGTACGATTTTGGTGTAACTTTACAGGTTTTTCAAGGGTTCCAACCCCTTGATACCTTGCATGTGTAATCAAGATAAGTGTTCTTTTAATTCGATCAATATGTCTATGTGTTGGTTGTCTATATCTTGTTCTTATCTTAATTCCATCATGCTAGGCTAGATCTATCTTGTGTTTGCTTAGATCTAATGAAACCTAAATGTTGATTATGTGTTGATTACTTGTTTATTCTTGTCTTGGATGAATGATTTATATGTTAGGCTTAAGAAAACTGGCAGATCTCCAATTGGTAACATGCTTGAACGTCTTAAGAAACATGAACCGACGCGCACTAGGTCTTTATTGGTTGTATTTAATGCATGAGCCACTGTTTACAATCCCTATAGTTGTGCTGGGCATGGTGTAGGAGGAGATAAGAGCTCATAGAATTGGGGAGTTAAGTGTGCCACCCCATGAATGGTATTAAGGAATACGATCCGTCATCCATACAATTATAAAAAGTAATTAACGTGTAAAAGATGTCTAGGGAGTAGTGAAATCTAAGTAAACACATTTTTCTCCAATTACTGCTCACAACTTTAGTATAAATTAGTTTATTTTCAGTTCTAGTATTTTATTTTGATTGCATCTTAGTATTGGGTTAGTTGAATAGCAACTAATTCCGCCTAAATCCTTCAAACCAGAGATTTGAAATTGCTTTCAAAAAAATATAAAAATACAAAAAAATAATCTTCTCTCACCTTTAGAACTAGTATTTAGGCTTTCTAATCCTAGCGACACTATTCCTAAGCTGAACGATCAATCCCCCGGTACTTGTCACTATACTATACTACAACAATCAGGTACACTGCCTGGTGGGGGTTGTAAGCTTCTCGAAATCCCTCGAGAGGTAAAGCCTGTTGCGATTCCCACGCATCACCTATCAAACCTACACCATCCACCTCCCTACACCCTGCAACTACTTACACCACCACCCATAGACCACCCCCTACTCTCCATTTTGTTCCCCCCACCATCACAAGTCCTCACAACAGCATTTAATGCTATAAATCGGCTGCAACCAACCTCTTCCACTTTTGGCGCCAAAAGTGGATTTGAATGGCTGTGAGCAATTGATGGGATCCAAGGGCTCAAAATTGGTGGGATTCACTCAGAAGGACACGTGGAGCATATTGAGAGCCTATAAAAGGAAGAAGAGGCAGAAGGAAGAGTAGTTAGTCTTAATTTAGTTTCAATTCAAATTGTTTAGTTTGTAACTTAGCCTTTTAGTTTCAATTAAGCTTTTAAGCATTTTATTATTGTTGTTCTGTTGTAAGAAAAGGTTATTCAAGTTTTAATACAAGCTTATTCACAATTTCAGTTTATGAATCCTTGCTTTAAATTCAAAAAAATCCTTGTTAGCTTAATAGTTGTTCTTAGTGGTTGTTTTTGATCTTTTAGCTCACATAAGTTAATGATATAGCTTATTAGAGTTATTAGAAACCTCAAATTCCAGTATTACTTTAAAAAGAAAAAAATATAAAAAATCAAGAAAAAATAGCTTTAAAATAAAAACTGCAGGTTGAAGTACCCCAAGATGGAGCAGGGTTTATCATGGATTGCCCTGGGTTAAAGGTTTCATGGGAAACCAATAGGAATTGATACATGATCCTTGGTTCTGTGTTGTTGGCCTGAAATCAATTGTAAGCTTAATTCTCTTTGGCATTTTTACTGTAGCTATCTTATATAGTTCTTATCTCAGTGTTAGTATGTTTACTTGGTATATGTAATTGATATTATAGCTTTAATTTCACTACTTGTTCTTTCAAATTCCTAGTTGCTAATATTTGTCATTTAACTGAATTTTTAGCATAATTTAGATTACTAGTATTTTGTTGTTATTATTGATGCTTAAGTGTTTATTCCATCTAAGTATATCATGTTTTGACTTTAGAACTCAGTTTCATAGGATTAAACAAACAGTTCCTTTGAAAATCCCTTAATAGAGATTGTATAAGGGGTGTTTGGATTTATTATGCTAGTAGTGTTCAGGGTTGTATTGTTTGTTATTCTGTGTTGGTACATGTTTACTTAGGTTCTATTAACTCAGTTTAGTAATAATATTTAGTGATAGTTAATAGAAAAGTCAAAATTCACTTAAATCTCATCTAACTAGTTATCTGTTTACAGTTAATGTTCCATTTGCTTCATTATAGCTTAATAGTAAGTAATTTCACTTAATTTTCTATCTTTTTAGCTTAATACAACATAAATAAGTAGTAGGATTAAGTAGAAAGTCATAAAAGTCAATATAAGTGTCTAGATCAAAAAGTCAAATTTGCATAGTTTGACAGAAATCCAAAACTTCAAATAATTTTCCTGATTTTTAGATTGTGATTGAGACCTTGAAACTCCTTGTGCTTAACATGTACCAGTTCAACTTTCAAAATACATAGTTGTTTCATTTTTGTAAATTTTTTTATAGCTTATTAGATAAGCTCAAAATAGGTTGCAAGGATAGAAAATGCCCTGTGCACAGGTTTGAGATCATATCTCATATGCCTCTCCTAGGCTCATCTGTGGGACCCACACTTTGGAACTTGGCTTTTTAAGAAGCCCTTCAGTCTGGCTTATTGAATTTAGGTTTGTTTTGGATCTCAGCTTATTTGCTCTTAGCTTATTTAAGCTTTAAAGTCTTCCTAATCACCACATGCATACTGAGTCACTCAGTATTGACCACCCAATTTCATAGGTTCACCAAAAGCTTAATAATAAGCCATAAGCACTGCTTATTGGCTTATTGGGAAGTTTACCTGACCAACTTATCATATCCATTGCTTATTTGGATTTCCAATCAGCCAAGTGGACCCCACAAGGCCTGCTAGTTCACACTTTTGGCCTGAATTGGTCTGAACACTCAGTCTTTGGATCCAATTTCACAAGCCCACCCACAACTTATTAATAAGCCATAAGCTCTGCTTATTGGCTTATTGGGAAGCTAACCTGACCTACCTCTCATACCAAGAATAAAATTGAATCCTTGAACCCTTTTGTGGACCCCACATAGGGCTGCAAGTCCCCTTTTGGCCTGTTTGGATTGTATGCTTTGGCTAAGTGCTTATTTGAGCTTCTTGACTTATTCCTTGTGCATATTTAAATGCTTTAGCTTATTTTAGGTGTATCTCATTTAGTTATAGCTTAATTATCCATCTGTAGCTTATTTGTAGCTTTTTGCTTTTAAAAATCCAAGTTTGGCTTATTTAAGCCAACAGTTAAGCAAATAAGCTCATACAGAGCTTATTTGGCTGTTATAAAAAGTTTTCCTTTTTTAAAGTTTCTTATTTTTGCTTATTTCATAGGTGTGTAAAAAGAAAATCAAAAGAATAAATATTTGCAAAAAAATTGAGGTGTGTGGGAATCGAACCTGGGACCTCTTGGCTAGTAAACATGCATAATACACACACCCCCTTCCATTAGCTCTGGGGCACCAGTTCCGTTTAACTTTGCACAAATAATATACTTAAGGTAATTTTAGAGTAATAAGCTTATTTAAGCCGTTTGGCTTATTACAGCTTATTTGAATAAGCTGTTGATACCAACTTATTTTTCCTAGCTTCCTTATTACTTAATCTACTTTCTGTAATTTTTTCATAATTTTTACTGTTAAATAATATTTATTATAATTAATACTAGTTTAACTAATAATTAAGTAATATTAGTTAATTAAATAGTTTTAATAATTTTTATTTAATAACAATGTCTTTTTATATTTTTATAAGTTTTATAAATCATTAGGTATTTTTATAAAATATTTTCCTGATTGTTACTGTTCATTTCCTATTTTCCTTAATTAATTTAGTTAATTAGATTTTAATTAATAAACAAGTAATTAATTAGTAAATTAGCCTAAATATAATTTTCAGAAACTTTTTATAATTTTTTAGGATTCCTGTGATGGTTAATTAGTTTTATAAATTTTTCCATAATTTTCTAAGTCATTTTAATATTATTAGTAATTTAAAATAGTTTAAATAGTTTAATTAATATAATTAGTAATTAATTAAAAGAAAACCCATAAAAAGACAAAAATATTTCTTTTTAATTTTTATACTTTCTTCAAAGTTCATTTAAAGTTTTAAAAAATAGTTTTGCCAGGTTTTAGTTTAATTTGTAATCTTTATCATTTTTAGTTTGATTTAAATTAGTTTTAATTAAATAGTTAAATAGTTTTTAATTAAATAATTAATATTAAATAATAAAATAATCAAAAAAATAATTTTCATTTTAATTTAATTTTCTTTTAAGTTTAAGTTTATAGAATTTTCATTTTTAACCCCTGTAGTTTATTTTTCCTTAAAACTCACCTTTTTCTCAGTACGCATACGTATTTGTTTACATTTCAGTTTACGTGTATACATAGCTGTTTATTGTGCTTATTTTATATTGTTATCCAAATAATATCAGTAGTGTAAATCAAACCCACTTCATCTTTGGTTACTGTCCTCAATACCATTTATTCCCAAAAACGTTTACAAATACAATTTCAATCTCGTTGGGACTTAACGACCCGGGGATTTCCCTGTACTTCCACGGATTTTAATACTTGACTTTTTTATCCCAGGTGGACCTATCAACTGCATACGCTTGACTGGTTGGTTTGGGAGGAGTCATATACTTTATTACACCCGAGAGATGTGAGTATCTAAACACTATTTGTGAGGTGCTAGTATATTACCTCTTTGCTTGTCTTTGGTCTTTAGTGGAATGATTATTTGTTGTAATTACTTTTATATTTGTGTTAAATGACCCCTAACTTGTATTTTGATTAGAATAAAAGCGCATTTGCTTGAGGACAAGCAAATCTCAAGTGTAAGGGTATATGATGAGACGAAAAATGATCCGTTTTTAGGGGGTCATTTAAGCCCGAATTCGAATTTATTTGATCAAATATTGCCCTAAATCGTTCCTTTTGTGATTTTAGGTACTTTTGGAGTGAATTCTGGAAAAGGAAGCATTTTGGACGTTTTTGGAGCATAAAAGTGAAGAAAACGGCAAAGTCTTAATTTTCCTTGCTGGGAACAGTATCTGACGGCGTCACCAAGTTCTTAATGACGGCGTCAAGCGTAAAAACAAGAGGTGAAGAGGATAGAGTCCATGACAGTCCAGAAAGATTTTACACTAGGGCATGACGGCGTCACCATAGGCCGTCATGATCCCTTTACACGTGACGGCGCAGAGGAAATTTGCTCTTGACGGCATCAAATCTGGATCTAGGCAATCCGAGAATATTATGGGCGGCGAGTTGACGACGTCAGAATTTTCTTCTTGACGCCGTCACCTTAGAAAATCTATATATAGTTTTGTAATTTTCGTTCATTAAAGGAGGACAATTTTAGGGACGACTTGGAGAAACCCTAGCACGATTTTATCAGTATTTTCAAGGGTTTTTACCCTTTGAAACCTTTCATGTTCAATTAAGATAAGTATCATTTCAATTCATTCAATATGTCTATGTGTTGTTTGAATATATCTTACGCTTGTCTTGATTTTAACATGCTAGGCTAGATCTCTTGTGTGTTTGCTTAGATGTAGTGAAACCTAGATGTTGATTATGGGTTGATTGCTTGTTTATAGTTGTTACGGATGAATGATTTCGATGTTAGGCTTAAGAAAACTGGCAGACTTCCATAGTGTAACTTGCTTGAACATCTTAAGAAACATGAACCAATGCGTACTAGGTTTTTATGGTTGTATTTAATGCATGAGTGAATTCTAGTGATCCCATGTTAGGAGCTTCTTGCAGGCTCGACATAGGAGTGAAGTAGGAGCTTATAGAGTTGGGGAAGTACGTACGCCACCCCACGATTGGTATTAAGGAATATAACCCGTCATCCACGCAACTGTAACAAACTATCAACCTGTAAAAGATATCTAGGGAGTAATGAAACCTAAGTAAACACAATTTTCCCATTTATTGTTCACACCACATTAGTAATTAGCTTCATTTACATTTTTTGTTATTTTATTTTGATTGCATCTTTAGTTATTGGGTTAGTTGATTAGCAATTAATTCTGCCCACTCTTTCAAAACCCGAGATTTTTACTTGCTTTTCATAAAATATGAAAATACAAAAAGAATCATCCCTCACCTCTAGAGCTAGATTTTAGGCTTTCTAATCCTATCGACACTATTCCTGAGTTGAACGATCAATCCCCTGGTACTTGTCACTATACTATACTACAACGATCAGGTACACTGCCAGTGGGGGTTGTAAGCTTCTTGAGATCCCTCGAGAGGAAAAACCTGGTGCAATTCTTACGCATCATTTTCACATAAAAGTTTTATCTCTTAGAAAATTAACTGTATTCTAAGTTACTGCTAAATCATGTGGCTAAAAATGTAATAAAAGACATCATGTCTTTCCTTATATCGTTGAGAAAATGTGGCAAAAATGTTTTAGAATATTCAATACATTTTTCCAGTATCTTCCTAGCACGAAATCGGTTACTGTATATAAAAGACATCATATATTTCCTTATATCGTTGTAAACATACAAGGGAATCTCTCATATGCCATTTATATATTGAAGATACGTTGATCTTTGACCCCTTTGATTAAGCCAAAAGTCATATAATTTGATATTCTTTGTTGATATAGTCCTTTTTGTCTCTCCGTAGGCTATACTGATCGTAACCTCCTTTGACATATATGATTAACATTTAGGCATGGCTTTAAATCCTTTGTTTTAGACGTGGGAAGATGGGAGGGTTTCAAACGAGTCAAAACATTATCGGGTTGAAACGTGCCCTTTTTTAGTATAGGTGGAATGATGAGTGTCTAAATACTCATCATTTTATACCAATCTGAACTGCCAAAACATCCAAAAACACTCAAATATGCATCAAAATACTTGAAATATCTTAGAAGTGTGTTTTATATGTTTCAAATGCAAAATATGCAAAAACAGATGAAAAAAGTACAAAGTTTGCATAATTGGCAGTTTCAGTCCCTCAAGTTTCAAAAGTTGTCAAAACTAGTCCCTGGTTATTCTAAAAACATGAAAAAGTCACCAAAGGTCCTTTTTAATCACAAAGTTACATATTTAGTCCTTTGGTGTAAAGTTTCACTAAATTACAAGTTTAGTCCCTATACTTTGGAAATTGACATAAATGGTCCCTGGGATGTTAAAAACTTTGAGAAAATCAATTTTGGTCCTTGTGCTACTAATCTTTTGCAGGAATGGTCCTTGGGTGAAAAGTTTGGAGAAATTACAGGATTGGTATAAAGTTTCACAAAATTACATGTTTGGTCCCTGGACTTTCAAAAAATGGCAGAATTGGTCCCTGGTGAAATATTTTGGATAAAAAGTCAACTTTGGTCCTTGGAAAGTCACAAGTTGTTAAATTTGATCCCTGGGTAAAAGTTTTGAAGAAGTTACACATTTGGTCCCTGAAGTTTCACATTTGGCAATATTAGTCCCTGAAATTCAAAAATTGGAAAATATCAAAATGGACCTTGTGCTATTCATCCTTGTCAAGTTTGGTCTTTGTGTATGCTTTGGTAAACTTACAAAACCATCCCCTCAAAATTCTACAATTTACATATTTAGTCCTTGTGGTTTTTAAATAAACAAACAAACCAAACGGATCCTTATTAAATATAAAACCACCAAATCCAATTCAAACATATCACACAACCAAGCCCACCCTTTTCTTTTCCCTGGCCCAAGTTCCACAAGCCCATACCCCCCTTTTGTTTAAATAATAAAACCGGCAAACCATGGTTACTGTTCATCTCCACTCTCACCCCTGCATCCATGAAACCACCCTGGTATTCCACCTCCACCTCACCTCCCCAGCTGTATACCCACTCTCCTCCACCTCCACAAACATCCAAACCTCATTTATTGTCCCTAAACGTTGCCCCCAAGTAACCAAGACTTTTTTGGCGCGAAAAGCCATTTTAAACGGCTAGGATTCATCAGACATCCAATGGCTCAAATTGGTGGTGGGAAATGTCACAGTGGGTCCCACAAACCTCAAAAGTCTCTATAAAGAAGGAAAGAAGCAGTGGTGAAGGATTATTAGTGTAGCTTTAGTTTAATGTAATCGTAGGTAGTGTATTTTCTCATTCAGTTGTAATTTTCAGTTTAAAACACTTGTACTCAGTTTAATTCATGTAATATAAGCTATCTTTGTCATTAATTTCAAGTTCCTTGTCCTAAATTTAGTTTTGACATTTTTGGGTAAAATTGACAAATTTACTTAACCTTGTTAGAATGTTGTTTTACTGTCCCATTTAGTTCAATTCAAGTTCCTTAATAAGTTTTTATAAGTTTACAAAGCCTTTATATCAGTTTAGCTCACAATAGCAAAAATTCCAAAAATATCAAATAAATAGATAATAAATAAAAAAATCAGTTTCTGAGGGGTAAGAAGCAAGGAGCAGGATACATTTTGGATGATCTTGGTACTAGTGCCTTATGGGAGGCTTTAGGAAGTGAGAATGATCCATGGTTCACTGTTTCTCAGTCAATTCCATTTGTAAGCTTAATCCATCATTTTTTGCAACTTACTGTTTCATTATTGTTTAACTGTTAAATCTTATTCTAGAATACTTATTTTGTATTGGTTAATCATTATCTAGAATAAAATATATAGCTTGTTTATTAGTTTTCATAGTTGCTATAAAAACTTAGTTAAAACAGTCAAATAGGTCTTTTATCATTTCTTAATTTCAAGCTGTTATTGTTGTTGTTTTCTGCTAATTAGGTCTTATTTTAAAGATAATATAAAGTTCTGATACAGAGTTGAGGTTTAAAACATTGATTTGCTTTGAAACTCACCATGACAATCTGTTAAGGGGGTGTTTGGTTTAGATTGATCAACTAGGTTCTAGTTGTTATTGATGTTTACCTTTGTTGCTGTATATCACTATGGGGTAGGATAGACTATTTCATGCATCAAAATAGTAGGTTAACAAGAAAAAAGTCAAAGAACCATTTGATCTACCCTCACAGTTAACTGTGAGGGAATTGGATTCCACAAACCTTCAATTCACATCACAAGTAAGTAAGTTAGCTTATTTTAGTTTAGTTATAGCTTAAATAGTCATAATCAATCATAAAATCAAGATCTAAATTCATAATAGTCAACCTAGGTTAGTTTCATAAAAAGTCAAAATTTCCATTCTCAGAAAATACCAAAACTTGTAGGATTTTTATAGAATTTTGTACTAAGAGTTAGGCATTGAAACTTTCACAATTAGTAGTCTACCACCTCAACTCCAAGGTCTCAGTACCATATTATTTTTGTGAATTTTCTGTGGGTCCCACCATCCATCCAAACACAACTGCAGGGCAAGGTATTGCCCTGCTGCAGCCACCACAGTCCCACAACACCAACTTTGGTGGTGTTTTCTGGAAATCCTAGTGGGTCCCACACCATAACTTTGGTTTCTCCCAACCCCCCTCCTACCAGGCTCTTAGTTTTGACCCTTTGTTTGACCTGAAACTCAGTGGGCCCCACTTGATATAAGCTCTTTAGTCTGTCCCATTTTCAGTTGAGTAACAAATAACCAAGGGCTTATTAACTGCTTATTAGCTTATTCCAAGGGCTTATCTGGCCAAATCTAGCTCAAACTTGTTTACTTAACTTATTAGAATCAGAATAATCCATAGTGGGTCCCACACAAGCTCATTTGAGCTTATTTGCTTGTTTGGTCAAACAAAGTCAACTGTGAAGCTATTAAGCTTCCACAGTGTTTAATTTTAAGATCTAAAATAGTTGTTTTTGTAAAAGTTAGTTATTTTTAGATATAAAATAGATTTGTAAAAGAAAAATCAAGAAAAACCAATATAAAAATAAGTGATAGTTTCTATTTAATATAATTTAATTTTAATTTTCATTTTTAGATTTTTATAAAGTAAGTTGTATTTTTATATTTTTATTAATTTCCTTTTATATTAAAGTATTTTTAATAATTTTCTCAGATTTTTATTTTGTCATTTAGTATTTATTAGAGTTAAAATTAGTTTTATTAATAATTAATCAATAATTAAGTTTTAAGTAGCATAATTAGTTTTTATAAGGTAACACCTAGTTTTTATATTTTTTCTAGCTTATATATAATATAATATAATTTTAGTAATTTTTCTAGAATTTGTACTGTTCATTTACTAGTTTTCATAATTTAAATAGTTTAATTGGTAATTAATTAATAATTAGAATAATAATTAGTAAACTAGTTTAAAATACATAAAATAAAGTTTTTATAATTTTTTAGGATTCCTGTGATGGTTAATTAGATTTATAAAAATCTTCTTAATTATCTTAGACTTTTTAGTATTTATAATAATTTAAATCATATAAATAGTTAAATAATAATTAAATAGTAATTAATTAATAATAATTAGATAAATAGTAAGAAAAATATAATTTTATTTTTAAAATAAGTTTTATAATATTTTAGACTTTTAGAAATTTTAATTTTATATTTCTAGACTTATTTTACATTTTCTTATTCATTAGTGAATTATTAGATAATTATAAATAGTTATTAAATAACAATAATTAATTAAATAGTTATTAATTAATAAAATAAATATTTTAAGTTTATTTAATTTGAATTTAAGCCCCTAAGGCATACAAATTCCTACTTTAGTTAAAATTGTTTTTGTTTCGTACGTTTACGTAGATTTAAATTAAACGTACGCGTTTTTAGTTATTAAACGTTTTTAGATATATAGGTTTCACGTAACTGTTCATATAGCTTATTTAAGCTATTTTGTTTTATAAAACCTTAGATTAATCACTCACACACACTTTATTCATATCCCTGTTCATAATCACCGATCACAGATTCGTTTTTATACCATCACAGCCTCGTTGGGACATTACGACCCGGGGAAACACTGTATTCCACGAAAGCATTCTCCCAGGCTGTTTGACTTTTACTATTGACCATTCATAAGTGGTTGAGAAATAAAATATAACTAGTTTGGGAGCAATCATGGAAATTGGCGGGTTGGATTGGGTTATTAATTTATGTTGCTACAAGCGAAATAATGAATATTTATTCCAATTTATTTATTGAAGAAAATTTTAAAGTAATTCCATGGCTTAAATTTCGGCAAGCATGTTTAGCCTTTCTTTAAATAAAGTAATGACCTGTTGCAATCATATGTTCGTGTTACTTTTACTGCTATATTTGCAAATCCATCTGGAGGTAGTCTCTCGACTCTTAGGTTTATCCTGGTGGTAGGCGTGTGGAAAGAAAGGATACTGAAGCTTGAGAGGGTCTTCCTTCTATGCAGAAAATTGGGTAATCCAGAGAGTGAAGGTCAAAATGAAGAAAAACTCGAGATAGTTATGATGGTGAGACATAACCAAGTTTACTATGTTTGATTTCAGTTTAAGTATGTTATTATTTTGGGACTTTTCGAGATAGTTAAGATAGTGTGCCTTTATGTTCTCTTGTAGGAGTTGTTATATCAGAAGAATACTCCTTGGAGTATGGAATGAACACGATGGAGACGCATGTTGGTGCTGTACAGGCGGGTGAACGTGCGCTTCTAATTGAAGATTTGATTGCAACTGGTGGGACTTTGGTTGTTGCAATCAAGCTACTTGGTTAGTCTAGCATTCAATTACTATTGCTTTTACTTTGTCATCTTTTATTTATATATTGCGAAGTGGGTGGAAGCGAATATAGTCGAGTGTGTTTGTGTCATTGGATTAGCTGATCTCAAGGTAAATCATCTCTTTATCATAACTTATCACCTTTCGTCGATATAGGTATGTGTCGACACGTAGAAAGTGAAAGTGTATTTTACTTTTTATGGCCTTAATATATGCATTAGTTAGGTTGTTAAGTTTACGCAATCAACTTTAATGTATCAAAAGTTAAAAGTTAAACGAAATTTGTTGCAGGCACACCCAACCCATTTCAACATGTACTATAGATTTTTCATTTTTGTAACTCAACTTTCTTGATTCATTACACAACTTGCCCACTTTGCCACCTTTAATTACCAACCAACCAATGTGTTTGATTAATTTGTCTAAAGATATTTGTGGTCACTACAAAATGAGCCTTACTACTGTATTGTAATTTCTCTTTGGTTTCAGGGTCATGACCGGCTAGGAGACAAGCCGCTTTTTAAGCTAATAAGCTCAACGTGATTTCCCATTAAGAATATATCGAACGATTGAATTAATATACAACCTTATAATTTCCGGGTGTGATATTTGATCGGTTGATAGAATACCTAGCTAATGTTTGTTCCAGGTGCATTTTGTAAGATTTTGACATCCCCAAAAACATCAGTGTGGTTGATGTATGTCCTAATGGGATGGGCCCTTCAGTTAGGAGGTTGTACGTTCAAGGAAAGGAGGTCAATGGAGTCGGGATCAACGCAACTTTTGGAGTGCATCAGGTTGGCTAAAAGACATGTTTACCTGGTGTCATCTTTTGGCGGTGTTTGGATTTGCATACTGAAACTAAATTGTTTGATTATTACGAGTAGTCACAATAATCAGTCTTTTTTGTTCAAACATGCTCATAAAGGGAGTCTTGAGTAACAAGAAACTCGAATCCTCTTAGGGCTTTTGTATTCTTTTAGTCTATTTTATTAGTATGGAATTGAAGTAATAAAAACATCTTCATTATCATATTGTTTTTAGTGCCATGTTATTTCTTTTGTTATAAAGTATTAGCTGTTTTATGGGCACTTGTCAAACATATCAAAAATTTTAGCAACTAACTTTCAGCAACCGAAATCTTAGTATTGAAAAAAGAGTTATGGTGTTTACACACCACTGTAAAGTCATTGCATTTGCACATCACTTTTTTAGCAATGGCACACCACTTGTAAAAGTACAAAGATGAATGCATTAAAAAACTATAAACTTTATAAAAAAAACAAAAAGTCACATGGAAACAATACAATTTCACCCACCTTACGTCTTCCTCAAATTTCCAATTTTTAACACAAACTTTTGATACTAAAATTCTGTCAACTTCTTTTACCCACCTTACGTCTTCATCATAGTAGCCTCTGAATATCCGGCCTGTCTAACACATCGGTCTTGCGCCATGTCACCAGAAACACCGGAAGGAACCAGCACCGTAGTTCACCATGTTGCCGGAAATATCGTCTGGAATAACCATTATGTCAGATCTGGCCGGAAAGGAACAACCATTTAATCGGACTTTTTTCCGACTAATTTCGACATCACCGCAACAATTTTATTATCACCGCTGTCATTACACTCTACTCTACCAGATCTGGTCACCATATTTTGTTAATATTTTTGTTTGGATTTTATGTGTCTTTATTTGAACTCGTCTTTGATCTTTGTTGGTTTTATGGATTTTAGTTTTTTAAATTTCATTATGCAAAAGAGTGGAAAAAAAATGAGGAATGAAAGAGGTGGTGTACTGGTGTAGATGAGTATGATAGTTGGTCAGTGGGTCCCTTCTTTTTTTTAAATAAAAAGATAGTTGGTTAGTGGGTCCCTTCTAATGATTGAGTCTTGTTTGATGGTGTGTATATACTATTAAGGTGGTGTGTAAAGACACCGAGCCTGAAAAAATTCAGTAACTGAATTTTCAGCAACAGAAAAATATCAGCAGCTGAATTTCAGCATAGAAAATTTTCAGCACCTGAATTTCAGCATAGAAAAATTTCAGCAACCAAAATTTTAAGGACTGAAAAAATTCAGCAAAGAAAAATTTCAGCACTTAAAAATTCAACTAACAAAATTTCCAGCAACCGCAATTTGCAGCACGTGAATTTCAGCACCAACAAATTTTTAACGCTTTAAGATTTTCATCATGTTATCAGCCATAAAAAACTGGAAAAAAAAAAAAAACTACCTTTTATTGTAGGGTGCATAACACAGGAATATTTCTTTTATCAAAATGTCCAATTACTGAAAAAATTCAGCAAAGAAAAATTTCAGCATTTAAAAATTCAACTAACAAAATTTCCAGCAACCGCAATTTGCAGCACGTGAATTTCAGCACCAACAAATTTTCAGCAACTGAAGTGCAATTTTCAACGCTTTAAGATTTTCAGCATGTTATTAGCCATAAAAAACTGGAAAAAAAAACTACCTTTTATTGTAGGGTGCATATTTCTTTTAACAAAATGTCCAATTAATACAGTTATATAACTTCTCTCCACTGTAACTTCTATCATGTTACTATCATTTTTCTCTCTCACACACAATTCATTCTCAAAATAATTTAGTCACAAACACAAAAACACACATACAATTTTTTACTATCATACAAATTTATTGTGTCTAAACTTACTAACAATCTAAACGTTAGTGTTGGCTAATAAATATAAGCTATGGTTGATTGGGATTTTGCAAATGGTTTAAGTTATGGTTTAAGATGATGGAACCGATCATCATCTCGATACATAAACTACTACAAATTTTTATAACCTAGATGGTTCTGTATATTACTTGAATTATTGTGTATGTTTAAATCAACTTCTATCACCAACATCTTTTGTTTAATATTTGAATGATGTTTTAAAGTTTTTCAACGATCAAGTTTTTAGTTTATTCGTGTGTTATGTAAATGATAAATTATGTGATATAAAACTTCCTCGATGCAACGCACGGGTATTATGCTAGTTACTATTGCTGTTATAATGTTGATGTCAGATATATACGCAATATGATCTTTATTTAGTACGTTTTTCGTTACATTTGGTTAAGTTGCTAGAAAAATAGTACTTTCCTTTGAATGGAGATAACGTTATTAGCCCTATAACAATAATGATGTATGTTGTTCGTTTAATAATTTACAACAAAAATAGCATACCCAATCCCGCTGGTAGTAAGGTACGAGGGAGGTAGAATGTAGACAGATCCTACCCCTACCTCTGGGAAGACCCGGGGATAGAAAGACTGCTTCCAACGAGACCTTCGGCAAGTGCGTGTGTGCGGGTGATTGTTGGTTTAATTATTTGATGAACATTATTCAACTAATAAGGCCCTATTATTATTACTATCACTAATTTCTACAGGTACTCATAAATTAATGACAAAATAAATTCATGTTCTATACTTCTATTGTTTTTTATTTTGTAAAATGTGAGGTTAATTTATCTCAAAAAAGAAGTAGTATCAATCAATACACAATTCAGAACAATAGCTAATCAAAATCAGATCATATTAAAGTATTAAGAAAATGAAAATTAACTAACTAGATTAACTCAAGTTTTCTTTAAAGTGTCTTGAGGAGGGGATCTCAGGACTTTTACCCTTTCAGACGATAAAGGAGTAGCAGACGGGTATTATGGTCAGCATATTGCCCAATTTAATGTCAATGCTAGACCTAACCACTAACAAATGTAACAACTAATAAGCCTTTCAAAAAGAAAAATAATAAGAAAAGGAAATCATATTAAGTATTACTTTTGTTTACGTTCATGTCTTACGCGAAGTGACTTCAAGTTATTTGAGAAAGAAAAATAAAATAATCATATCCATGTTTTTTTCACACTAAATTGCCGAAACCATTACGTGGTTTGGCCAAGTTGTATACAAATCCTTCGAACTTCAAAAGTTAGGTGTAATTGTGGGAACTTTGGTGTGTATAATATCATTTATGCACATTTTTAAATTTGTGTGTTTTTTCAAAGTTCGTTTGATACCAATGGCATACAAAAGTCACCAACAAAAAGTGTCTTCCACTTTTTGAAATTTTAGAGATTACATGTAATGATGTAAAACAAACCAGGTGGTTTTTGTGATTTTTCTATTCTTATTAAAGGTTTTGTTAAGTGCAACATTTAAATATTAAAAAAAATACAAAAATGGTTATGCATTAAAGTCTATTGAGTCGTTATATGCAAGCGCGTGAATGATTTATTATTAAAGTAAAAACATTTGATTCATGTTCTATTGTCTTATACGTATCATGGTTACGTTCAGGCCGTCTTGTTGTTTTTGGTGGTCATATACAATAACAATAAAAATGACTTATTACATTTGTAAACTAAAAAAAATTGCATATAAACTTGAATTATATAACTCATATATGGTTAATATTATACGTATTTATATGTAAAACTAATAAAAATGTGACCGTTTTTAATTGGAGGCTCTGTGCAACGGCACATATTTCACACCCCTCCGAGACCCTTCTGACCATGTTTAACCTTTTCTTTTTATCAATTTACAAACGATAGGCCTGAAAATAATAATTAGGTAGGAGTAACTAATTTACCGCTAGAAAAGCAAATATTCGAGAAATGCCGCCATTAGCAAATATCTCACCTAACACCTTACTACATCTTTTCTAGCTATTGGGAAAAATAAAATTTAACCACAATCTAAAATATTTTCATCTTTGAGTAAAATTATGAGGTCTTAAATAACATTAATTGCATTTATAAAACCACTGATTTAGTTATCACTTTTCTTTAGTTCAAAAAAAAAGTTATCACTTTTCTTCTTCAAATTAGTCTTCCAATATTTTGCATTGGAAAAGATAGCATTTTTTACAACAACTTGAACATGCACAAATTTTTGAAGAAAAACTTGAAGCTAGCTCTTACACACCAAATAGTTATTTTATCATTCAAATGTAAAAGAAAAACTTTAGAAAGACTTTTTTCATTTAAGTTGTATTTGAAAAATATATTTTCTTATGACAAAAGTTTTCTGATAAATTAATTCATTGTAGATGCTAATATCACTTCCTTTCTCTTCGATGTTGTTATTCATTTTACATGCGACTTTACTTTCTATACTAACATTATAATTTTAGTTTTTATTCCGTATTTTTTTTTGTTAAACTTTATATTTTTTATTTTGTACTTTTCGTTTCGTAGTTTAATATTGAGAATGATATTTTTAGAGAGGGTATTAAATAGCCGAAAAAAAAAGGGTAAACTCGATGTCATCACTGACGCACGTTTATGTATTTTTTCTAGAAATTGTTGTCTGATTTTCTGATAAGTGGGTGTAGAGAGTACAAGTCCCCAACTATGAATCTCTCTGATAAGGGGAAGACACTCGAAAGTATATGAAAAAAATTCTACATAGAAAATATCTCTTCGACTTGTAGTTGAGATCCTATATAATACGACACCTTTATAATAATTAGGGGATTGATTCGCATACCATTCTTTTTTGTTAAATACATTATTTTGTACAATACTGCAATACACAAAAAGTACATAGTACAATATTGCAATGCACAAAGTGTGGTGCAAGAATAAAAAAGTTTGGTGTGCAAAACACCTCCTTTATAATTATTACTCCGTAGTAATTTTTTTTTGGAAACAACGATTATATAAAATAAAATATATTTGTTGCGAGAGAGACAATAATAACAACATACCTAATATTGCCGATGCGAGATATGGGGAGCTATAATGTTGAGAGAGAAAGCAGGATATGGGGAGGCATAACGTTGAGAGTGAAACTAATAAAGTAAGAGAATGTCTAACCAATGCCCTAAGGGCATTGGATAAGACTTATCTTTTAGTGTCAATTAATATGGGTCCATATTACTTTCTGAATAAAAAATATTTTGTGTGTGTTCTTTTTATGCTCTTTGAGTGGGGTTCTTACACAAAAAGACAAGTCTTATCTAATGCACTTAGAACATTGGTTAAACATTCCCATAAATTAAAGCACCACCTTGGACATATTCCTTGGAATAGCTCATTTTTGTGCTGTTTCAAGAAACTGAACTTATAATTTGCGCATTGATATTATTCAGATTTGACATGCATTGAATAATTATACACATACCTATCGATGTTAGTCACATGTCAATTGGACATATAATCGTGTGTTACACAAGATGCTTCAGCATAAGTAGTAACGTGTTCAACGGAAAATAATACTCTCTCCGTCTCAAAATATAAGTCTAATTTGACTTTTTGAATCGAAATTTGACCTTAAATATTTTTGTTTCTATTATATAATATTCCCTCCGTCTCATATTAAGTGTTCACTTTCATAATGCACAAAGTTTTAGAAGATTCCGCTAACTAAACTCTCCACCAATCAAATATTAATTTTAACCACTAAAGTCTCTTCTTATTAGTTGAAAGGTACAAGTGGACATTTAATTTGGGACATCCAAAGATTCCATTGTAGACACTTAATATAGGACGGATGGAGTACTTGATGTAAAATATATAAATGAATAGTGTTTTAAATATATTTTCATTTGGTATAATTTTCATTAATTGATATATAAAACAAACAAAAATATTTATAGTCAAAGTTTGATTGAAAAGTCAAATTGGACTTATATTTTGAGACGAAGGTAGTATGTCATTACATTTTTACTTAAAAAGAGGCTTGCGTTTTAATGATGTTGGTATTTATGTCCAACAATCTGGAACCTACGTTGCGGAATACTCAAACTTTGAAGAAGAATAAGCAGTTAAGGATACACACCAGCAGATGTTGTAATTGACAGAAAGTAATGCACAAGAATTAACCCTAACCAAACAATTAGTACTGAAAAGAATAAATGTACAATGACCCCTCTCCTCCGTAGAGATGAGGGGGGAAGAAAACCAACCCTAACAAAAGTTGAAACAGGCTGTCAAAAATGAGAACCCGCGACTCATGAATGCTTTAACTAAGCAACGTTTGACACCCTCTAATGGTACATATAGACTTCCATGCATAAACCAACATATGTATTCATTCATATTTGACTACGATTAGAACTAAAGTTTCACTAAACACCCCTACACTATATACTATAGGCTAATATGAATACTTAGATATAACAAATGATATCTCATATTGTGTAACAACCTTTTTAATCAAATGGTCGTGAGGTCACGTCAGGCTTAACAAATGTGAGATAAATTTGCGTTGTATATATTGTAAGATAATTAGTTGTCGTTATAAGATAAAAAAAAAGTTAATATTTCACTCTATTTGGTGTCATAAAAATGATAAATCTAAAATATAGAAGGCTTTAAAGTAAAAGAAATATATCAACTTAATTTTTTTTTAGCGGCGGAATTTATTAAATAAAAGGCTACTAGCAAGGTGCTAAAAGCCAAAGAGAACAATTAAATATCTAGAGAAAAAAAAAGAAAAAAAGAAAAAAAAGAAAAAAAGCAACCTATTCTATAGTCTTCACGAGGTTTTAACTGCAAGGGTTACAATAATGATTAAAAACTCTTGTCAATTACGGAGAACCAAGTTAAGAGAAAAATCCCCACTCACGAAGGTCGAGCCACCGATTTTCACCCCGGATTGTTTTTTATGCAACCTCAAACAAGCCCCGAGAAAAAATAACAACAAGAAAACATATAAAAGCATACTAAAGATCAAAAGAGATTGGAACTACCAGCATCGAAAAACTAAAAACAACAGCCCAAACCATAACTCGTTAGAAGCATATGAGATTTAAGCCAATCTAGCCAATTGCAAATCATGTAACCCCTATGATGCAGCCTGGAAAAAGAAGATAGCCGAATGTTGTGGAAATATCACTTTTCCTCATCGGATGCGAACAAAAAGCAACACTGTTACCATACCTCCAAAGCCACCAAAAAGAAGACGCTAAGATAACAGCTAAACGGTGAGACTTCTCTTTGGCTGCATGCCACGAAATGAACCAAACCCTCCAATGCTCATACGATGAAAAAGGACATCCATTTATTTGTCGAGTGTTTCTGTTAGAATTTTTGTCGAAGAAGGTGAAAAAACTTTCGCGACTATTTTTTTTATAACCATAGTCTAGTTGCACGGACACAACAAATGACAATAATTAATTGATTTTGCATCATTTGTGTTATGAAGATTTACATTTAGTAAATACAAGTAGTCTAGATGTAAGACTAGTTTTTAAGGGAGGTGATGGATCACCTCTATCCCATTTTCAAAAAGTCACTCATCACCACTTCCACATGTGGTTCTTCATAAAACTTATAATCGATGGGAAAACAATTTTAAGGGGAAAGCAATTTACTTGGTTTATGAGTGTGTCAGACATATTGTGGGGTATAATTTGTCTAAAATGGAGTATTTTATATTTTTTGTTTGGTGTTAGGTTAGATGGTGATCATAAAATGTCAAAAGTGGTTAGTTTGGTGGTGTCTTGAATGGTGATATGACGCTGATGTGAAAATAGTAGTAACGTTAGCCATAAGTGTAGTCTAAAGGTGGAAACACTCTGCGTACCCGCCCTAATCTGGCAGAAGATTTTACTAAAAACAGTCTCAATAGCTTTAGTTATGCCTTCGTGTAACGAATACCTATCTACATGTTCCCTCTTTTATACTCTGTTCCAACATTTTTAAATATTTTTGTTGTTAACGAAACCTATAAATCTCGTACACAATTCCTTTTCATATTGTCAATATAAATATTTATGTTCTATCTACCGACGGACATCTGAAACATACTTCACATCACGTGATGGGTGGCGAAAACGCCTTACTTTCAAGAAGAAAATCGTGATAAACATTTTGCTTACCAAAGTGAATTTGTACATTGTTTTCTCATGTGCACACCATTAAATTATACGTCTGGATCAATTTGCCCTCACACATTTCGCTTACGCCGTGTACAGATCTTCTACTTCTGCTATCTAAACCATAAAAATTACCATATGTGAAAGATGCCCAAAACTAATCGTAATTTACAAAAATTTATGAATAGAACATTAAAGATGGACTAGAATGTTCGCAATTCGGCACCATCAAATTGATCACAAGGATATACGGATATTGACATATTTTTATTCTATCGTTCATTTTAGTTGTATTGAGGTAGGTGAAGGGGAAAGCCACATATGCATTGGATTAGGTAAGCCAAAGTGTACAAGAAAGTGTAAGAGAAAAAAGCCACAACTTGACCACTAGAATCATTAGTTTTGCTGACTATTGCCACAACCACAATTTTAAACTACTAGTATATTTTAGTCAAAACATCATTAACTTAAAACATACTCTATGTGATTATTAGTCACAAGAAGCACACAAATTTAACAAAATCCTTTCTCTTATGACACATTAAGGCATTAAACCGACATCATTAATGTTACCTGCGTCGACTTCGGGCTATCCAAAAGGTAGGCATCTTTGAATTAGTCAGCTAGCAATGTCGAGTTGGCAACCCAGGTAAAAAATAATCTAACGCCATAAATAATTCCCAATGTTTAGCGTGGGGATTACAACGAAATGGCCAATGTCTACTAAGGTGAGGCTACATGGGAAGAGGGGACTCTTTCCTATTAAACAAGGGGGCGACGAGCTTCAAGAGCCTCGAGTATCATACGCCCCTCAATACAGACCAACGGATTCTTCAAAGTCAATGACCGAACAGATCATTATGATACCACTGATTATGTCCGTTAGTTCAAAGCCGTTGAGACAGGACAGATTGCATACTTCTCCCACACGACAAGAGGCATACCGACAAACATTCCATGTCACATCATGTAGCAAAATTATAAGGCGATATTAAGTAGCCCATTTGGAGATATCAACGCGACAATACTGCAGTTACAAGTTTAGAATGAAATACCTAAGACTGTTAAGACACACCATTCTAAATTTAGCCATTTGTTCCAGTGACATGCTAAAAACAAATGAAATACTTTCGAGTGTAAGTAAGCACAGCCACACCCACAACGCCATGAAACTAATAAGCACGCACAGCCATGCCCACACCAACATGAAGCTAAGCTCAAACCCGAGCTCGACAAAACATTATAATGGACATTACAGTTCATCTCCATACCTAGTCGACTTAAGAGCTTGATAATAATGCAAGTGGTGGCCCTAAAAGCATGATTTGCATCTTTCCAGTTTGCTGTCATGTTCAAGCATTGACAAAGACACATTTGTCTAGACCAAAATCAAATTCGAAATATCAGGTAATCAATAAGAAAGAGTATGGGGTAATTTTGTATTCACATTGTTACAAGTAAATACAACAAACAGCAATTTCAACAGAGTATTTATGTAACAAATTTCAAATATAAACCCTAAAACTTATGAAAACGGGTTTTTAACCTTCAAATATACATAAATTAAATAAAGTCACATTCTAATTAATCGTCTCTAGGAGGCGACCAAGGAGTCATATCCATAGGATAACTTCCCAAAACCCGCAAAAAAGAAGTAAATTCCTGAACTTCAGCCAATGCATTTTGAGCTCTAACATCCGCCATAGACGCCTCAAAATCAACATAAAACATATACTCAAAATGCTTAGCTGTACCAACATTTGCATCATCCACAAGCCTTATAGGACGGTTTCGATGAGGCCTACTTTCAATCTTAGTCAAACTAATATTCCGAAAAGCAAACGCGGACAATACTTTAAACAAAACCGAAGTCCCCTTATCATGCGCGAACACAATACTAGTCTTAAACGGCCTGTCTGTCCTAGGAATAATAGGCTCACGCGCTAACATAACAAAGCGCGTGATATTACTCGAATCATCCTGGATCCCATCGGCCAGGATGTTCAAATTATACAACTCCGCGGCGCGTGCAGAAGCAATCGCCGCGGTATCTCTCAACCCATTGGCCGCGATAAATTCCGCGGCCCCGGCTGTATCATCCACAGCCTCCCGTGTCACATTCATCCCCAGTTTAGTAAGCGTTAGCTCGCACTGAGCTAACGCCTGGGGATGACTAATAACACGGCTTATAAACTCCTTCCTAATACCAGGAAGCGCCAACAAGCAATGGTGAACAGGCAGCTGAACCTCCCCAACAATATGCAACCTGTGCCTCAACAACAAATCATAGTTTCTATGAATACTCCCCCCTAGGGAATTCTCAACAGGTAAAACCGCCCTATCAGCTATCCAAAGCTCAACAGCTTGAAACGCGACCTCGAACTGGTCGCACGGGATAGCTTCACACTGCGGGTAAGCTTTACCCGCAGCGGCTTCACTATACGCGCCGGGTACGCCTTGGTACGCCACGCGTAAAGTGGAGCCATGCATGGGAGCAGGAGACAAATCAGTTATTGTCAACGGCTTTGGTAAATTATTATTGTTGTTGTTTTCCACTTTCACCAAATCTAGCGTCTCATGCCCGTTAACCACGGCTAAATTATCTGGGCCACCGGTTTTCTCGGCATTCGGTTGCTGTGAGACAACCTTACTCGCGAGTATGGAACACGCGCTTTGCCAATCTGTACGGTTTTTCACCCCACCAGGTGCAAAGCTGTTGGGTTGGTTTTGAGTGGATATGGAAGGATTATTTACACCGTTAACGCCGTTAGCTGCGGCGTTAACGGTGAAAATGAGACGAGTAGGGTTAGGTAACGGTGAGGGGGTGCGTGTAATTGATTTGAGGCTAATAGAAGATGAGGGGGCTAAAGACTGCATTTTTTTTTTTATAAAATGTGGTTGGTGAGGGGCTTGGTTTTATGAGATGTGGTTTAACCAAGCTGAGAAAATGGAAATGGGAGGTTGAGGGGTTTTATATTGGGGTAATGGAAAAGAGTAGAGATGACTTGAAAGAGTCAAGCTCATACCTACCCCCATTTGTTAGGTTTTCTCTAATATATAATATTATATGTGCGTCCCTGTCGATTAGTAGGAGTTTTTTTTGTTATTATTATTATTATTATTTTTTATTTTTTTTAAGAAGAAAAAGGAAAAAGAAAAATTAATTAGGAGTTAACGAAGTGTTGCTTAAAATGTAACAAGTTAAAAAATATATTTAATACTGGTGAAACTGTTTTTTACTAAGCACTTAATGTATTGTTGTTATCTATGCATTAGGATGAGATTGGAATTGTAATATTGGATCGAGATTGAAAATCATACTTAAATGCTCATGTTTTAAAAGTTTAGTAATTCGTATTTAAAGCTAATTATATAAATAAATAAGAGTTTTCAATTATAATAATACTAAAATGCAATGCGTAATTGTTTAAAATACTAAATAATTGTTTAAAAGCTAATTATGTGAATAAAGAAGAGTTCTCAGTTATAATAATACTAAAATGCAATGCGTAATTGATTAAGGATGATGAATCTTTTAATCTATAAATCAATATATTTTACTCTTATGAAACATTTATAATTATACAAGTTTTATTGTTTTGTTTTAACAAAATTCATTCATTTATACTCGATTAGTTAGTTAATTAAGGGAAATTAAGATTGAATCGAATCGAGATCTTACGATTGATCGAGATCCTACTTAAGATCATATGCCTTTTAAGATTTTATGAAGGATTGACTCATTTTTGCTTAGATGAATTGTAAAATCAGAATATTTTAAGAATTAGATCGAGAAGTTAACAAGTATGTTTAAAAGTAAAAAAAAACATTTAATGTATCTATTTTCATATTAATAGTTTCTGATATAAAGTTGTCTTTTCATCTAATAATCTTCAAATATTTGTCTAAACTTGTTATTAAACCACTACAACAAATTTGCCATTTTTACACGTTTTTTTCTTCGCACTTTATAAAGTGTGAACTTTATCTTAAAGGTATTCACACTTAAAAGTGTGAATAATTGTTTCAAAATCTTCACACTTAAAAAGTGTGAAGAATTTCAATCTCACACTTAAAAGTGTGAAGAATTTTTTTAAAATCAAAAGTATCACACTTAAAAGTGTGAAGAATTATTTCAAAATCAAAATCATCACACTAAAAAGTGTGAATAATTGTTTTAAAACCCTCACACTTAAAAGTGTGAAAATATTTATAAACCTTCATATATAAAAGTGTGACAATATTTGCTACACCCAATTGGTTCACACACATGCTAGTGTGAACTTTTTAATTTTTCACACTTTAAAGTGTGGCGCCATGCTCTAATAAGTGTGAGCATGTTACTATTTTGTTGTAGTGAACGTATATTAAGGCATAAGAATCACCTAGTTGTCTGCAATTTATATTTAAAAAACACAAGAAAAAAAAATTGTTTGAGTGTTTCTTTTTACAAACTGGAAAATTATACGATACAAAATATAAAAAGCTTTTTTTTAAAGAAGTGTGAATTTCTAACGATTAAAATTAGATCTCAATTATTCTATTAAAAAATAGTTATAGTTACTCCTTTTAAAAATTATTATAAGTTGATGATTATGTTATGGTAAATAAGTTATTTTAGCCATGAAAATTATTCCTTCTAATAATTTGTGCTTGGTGGTTGGTGGGTTTTTGGGTCTGAGACTTTGTGGTGTTGGATGAATTTTATTCAAGAAAAGGTGGTGTATGAAATGAAATGAAAAAAAAAAAAAAACTATTTTAGGTGAGACTTTTTAGCACCTACAAATTTCATTTGCTAGTTTCGTTTTATATAATCTTTAGTTGACACCAACAAGATTCTTGTTGATGATGGAATTAGAATATTAGATCCGTATATAATGAAGAATCATAGTATCATGTTTGTAGATATTAGCGTATCAAGTTTTCTCAATATTTAACCATGACATCAAAGAAGTAGATGCCATTTGAGAGTTTGCTACTTACTTAGTTTGGTGGTGCATAAAGTTTTAGGTCTTTACCAACAAATTTAAAACTAATTGGGAATATAGATTGAAAAATGATTTGTAGGCCTAAAACAAGAACCTAAATTTAGACCTAAGAATTTGATTGGTGCATTTGAAAAAATGGTTGGTGTAAAAGTATGAGTGAGAAGAAATGTATTACACTTGTCATTAGCTGAATGGATTATGTCTAACTTTAGGTCTACTTGTTAGGCTTAGATATCAAAACTCTAAATACTATGCGCCTATGCGTAGTAATTTATTTTGCTTGTTAACCGATTATTAATTAGATTATATACATAAAAGCAAGATATTTTAATTTCAACAATGTTAGAGCATCCGCAATGGGGTGTTTGATCAAAAGTTTTTATTATTTGAAAAAGCTTTCAAAAACTTTTTACCATCGCATGAAATGACTTTTTAAAATATTTGAAAGAATGAATTGGATTGTGCCAAGCGGTTGGAAGGAATAGCTTTTTACTTGGGAGTATTTTAATAAATAAATCAATTCATCACAACTTTAACATTTATTGTCATAAATACATCAAGTCATTTAAAGAGTAGGAGCATCGCGGACACTCTTAAGATAGTTAACTTACGTCCTCAATAAGTTACATTATTTATTTATTATTATTATTATTATTATTATTATTATTATTATTATTATTATTATTATTATTTTCTGTTTTGTAGAGGTGGGCATGGTTTGATATGGCTCAGTTTTGCCTAAAGACGAAACCAAATCGAAGTAGTTTGGTTTGGTTATTGAAACTCATCCGGTTTTTGGTTTTTCTGTTTTTGGTTTTCTTTAGTTTTGGTTTTCAGTTTTTGTTTGTTTCACCATGTTTTGTTTGTTTACGATTAGTTTCAAAATTTTTTTGTGTGTTAGGTATATTTTTAAGGTCATGTTCTTAAAACCGTATAGTATAAATTAATAAATTACCCTCACCCTTGAATTTACATTATATTATATAGGTTATTATACTTTGGTTTCAGTTCATCTAATTCAATCTGTCAAGCAAAAACCAAATCGAGCTAAATCTTCGGTTTTTTCAAAAAATGCTATAACTAAACTGCCAATTCTTCGTTCAGGTTAGGTTTTCTAGTTTTGATTTGACATGTTTCTTAGGTTTAAGTTAAGTTTTTTGATCTTTTTTCACACCCCTACAATGTTTTACACTTTTACTCTTTTCAAAATTTTCCAAAATGGCATACTAACTTGAAACAAACGCAATGTCTAGTTGATCGACATGATCATGTCTAGTAATGTTGATTACTAGTAATAAATTTGGGGTTATGATGTTAAGGCTCCTTTATGATGTGACAATAGGAGGTTTTGATCAAAATATACAAATCGTGATGCACACCATACAAACACGAAATGCACTGGGCCCCACATAAACTTCCCCATAAACTTGACACTTTTTTCCAAACCTAAAAAATAGATACTAGTAAACAGAAAACAAAGAAGTTATAAATAGTGGGTGGTATATGCCATATCTTTAAATCAAAGGCCTACATAGTCACAATTTCAAGAGAAGTGATACCCACGCGCCATTGTTCTTGGTTGATCTGCCTAAAAAAAATCCAACGAGTCGGTGATAATGTGATATTAGCGGTTGGTTAAGAGGTGCGATCGAAATTATTCCAAGTCACCCAACTTTTTCATAAGGGACCACAAACATCCCTAGCTTCCACACATTTGTTTTAAATGGCCCCTCAACTTTCTTTTCATTAATTCGTAATTTCATTTCAAGTTCTTTATAAAGTCACTTGCGTTTGTCTTTTCATTTGTCAAATGTCAACATCATGTCTTCGTACTTATATGTTGTGTGATTCAAGTTTCGTGAACCACATTGTTCGCTTTTCAAATCTGGTTTCACTTTATCAAAGTCCTTATATGCAAAAATAAAAAAATTGAATTTTTTGACTTATCAAATAGGTAAACTTCTTTGATATTTTGTAGAAGACATTTTCTAGACAATAATCAGATTTTTGTTTGTTTGTTTGTTTATTTTGGAATTATGGTTGTTGAATTATAAGATCTAGTCAGTCACGAGGTTCACATTGATCATATTACAATGCATGTTTCACGCGTGATCACCACCCTCACTAAAGCACGAGCTACGTTCTAAACCCCCCTCCTCCCAATACACACACGAGGGATGGTTTTTTGTTGTTGATTGGGCCGACTCACCAGATGAAGGAGCATAGTGGTGTGTGTTTGTGTGTACGTGTATGTGTTTGTTTGAATGAGTAAGTTAACATGAATAATGTGACCTCAAGTGAAAGCAGGTGATAGATAATTGAATGATACAAAATACATTCAACGTATTTTGATTAGTTTCAATTTCAACAAAAGTATGTTTATTAAAAAACGGACAAAAGCTACCACTGACATAGTTTTACTTAGGGCTGAGCAACAGGTCAAACCTAACCCGAACCGACAAAAATTGACCTGATCCGAACATCGACAAAGGAAAAACTGCGAACCAAGAACCGAACCGATAAACAGCTATCGGAACTAAAACCGAACTAAATAAGGTTGGTTTGAGTCGCTTTAGCTATTTTGAACCGAAAAAAGTGTTTTGAACCGAACCGACAAAAACCGAAATAATTATACAAAACGAAACTGAATTGAATGAGGTCGGTTCGATTCGGCCCGGTTTCAGTCGGTTTGTCGGTTCACTTTCGTTTTCGAGTGATTTTGCTCGGCCTTAGTTTTGTTTACTATATTCTTTGGAAACAATATATAAACATAAGTAATAGTGATGAATTAAGCATTGCTAATTTTTTAAGCTTTCCGTCTCATAATCAGACTAAGGTAGTGTTTGTTTTTTAAAAGGCTCTGAATCTGAATTTGAACCGCACACCTGAATCTGAATATGAGGCGTAAATGTCTGAATCTGACCGCACCTGAACGGGAAAAAAAAATCAATGTTTGAACCACATTTGCTTGCTTGTACCTTTTTTTTTTTTTTTTTTTTTTTTTTTTCAAGCAAGAGGCTGTTAAGAGCCTCTTTATGAAAAACAAACACCACCTAAGTAATAGTGATCTTACCCATTATTGAGACACTTTGCCACATCTGCTCTCTCTTTCCTAAACCACACACAAGACCAAACACTCGTAATGGCAACCTTATCGGCGACTTGACAGTTTTTTTTTAATTAAAATTTCTTTAATAATTAAAAAAAAATTACATAATAATTCAAATAAAATAAACTACATCACATAATAATCCAAATAATATAAAAAACATTATAAGAAAATTTTAAACTTAAACTAATATTCCAAACCATGTTGTGGAGCTATTTTCTCCTTAATCACCAATACGGCCTCTAGTTTTTTTTCTAGTTAAATGATCATGGGATTCATTGTGGTACATAATGTCTTTGTTCCTTTTTCTGTTGTTGTTTAAATTCAAACATTTGACGTTGAAGATCAAGTTCTTGTTATCTTTGTGCAAGCCTTTGTTGTTCTAAATTTTGTGCAAGCTATAGTCTCTCCAATTTCACTTGCTTCACGCGCCTCAGATCTTCTTGTTCCAATTCCCGCTCATTTATTCTCAAATACTCAACCGAGGCTTCCGCCCTACGGGAAAACATACCTAATGTGACGTTTCCCATCTATCGACCAACTTGTCAACAAGATAAGGTGCACCAGCAGTTAAAGATTCCGAACGAGCTTTGAAGGATGAAGCTTTCTTCTTAGCCATGTCCTGGCCCATTGGTCCAACCTCTTGAACCTCTACCTGCTCTGAATCATCTACTTCGTTGTTCAGATTAAAACCACTGTGTGTTGTGTCAGAATGTGAGGTGGTTTCCGATGTAAGAGATTTCTTTGAACCTTTACCGTCTTTGGATTGCTCGTAAAACCTTGGCATTTTGACCGTTTTCCGTTTTCTATTATCCTTCAAAATTCTCCAACATTCTGTCAGTGCAATATTTGAAGAAGATAGTTGTAGAAGAGAAAATGTGATAAAAGAAGAAAATGTGGTATTTATAAGTGAAAAACATGTTTTTAAACAAACAAATATATATATTTTTTGAAACAAATACCTTCCAACAATCAAAAGATTCGTTGCGGTATGTTTCTTCTTTTATTTTGGGTTTGGTTTGCTAGCCGGACGAACCACTAAAAAAAAAGGGGGCGTCTGGTTGGCTCTCTCATAGTCGTGTGGGGGGGGGGGGGGGGGGGGGGTTCGCAATGGGTAGACCGACTGGGGGTTCGGTCACTTATTACGAGTAGTCTGAGTGTTTATATTGCTATTTTGGGAGGTCTCAAAATAAGTGTTTACTTTATATTTGTAGTTAGTAAGATTTTAATAAACTTTGCGCATATTAAAAGTAAAGACTTATGTAACTAAATTAGTATACGGTAAGCATGAACACGTCTAGCTAGTTGTTGGTTCAAGTGATGGGGACTTAATTAAGATAATATAATTAGCTCATATATTACACAACGCATACACATATAGACACCTAATAAATTGGTAAAGATATGTCAACAGGCAAGTATATTTCTTTCCTTAAAAGAGTATACGCCAACTCTAATTATTGGGCCCGTTTGGTTTGTAGGTGGGTTTAGGATTTGGATTCGGATTTAGATTCGGATTCGGATTTGGGTTTAGATTTGAAATTTTTGTTTGATTTAAATATTATTTTTTATATTAAACTTTGTGATTATAAAACTAAAAAAATTATTTTATAATAAAAAAAACAAGAAAGAGAAAGACACAAGCATATGACATGGCCCACAAAAAAAAAGGTTTGTCAGAAAAGGAGTGTCCTCCTCTGGGAATTGAAAATGGCCGAATCTAAGGGTATTGGTGGGCCCAGTTTGAATCTTTTTTTCAACCAAACATGCAAATTAAACAATCATACTATTCCAACAGTGAGAAAGCAGTGAAACAAACAGCACCTAAGATGACAATGCTGAGCCGCATTTTTAAGACCGATAACTCAAGATTGAAATAAATGGTTTTCTATTAAATGTTTTAGTATCTTTCTATGTAGTTAAATGACAATGTTTCATTTTTCATGAAGATGGAAATAGATAAATGAAGAAATGGATGTTGTACGTAGTTGACAACCCAAACAATTGGAAAGTGTAAATTGGTAGTAAAGTTGTGTTTAGACTTATGTAGGAAGCATATACTATGGATCACATGAGAAGAATCATTAAAATAATAAGAATGAGAAATAAATATAACTACATATTAGAGATGCATCAATTTGATTTAGATTCATCTTTAATTTTTTAGATGTCTCATAATATATTTTCTAGCTAAAAATTAGATGCATATACATGTATTAAATGCATTTCGTCAAATTAGACGAATCATATGTATTTTTCGTTCTCTACGGGTCAAATTTGTTGCTAGTACTAATTTGCATCGTTTTTACTTCAAAATCACTTTCGAAACTAATTGTGATGCATCTAAATGAATAGAGATGCATCTAATTCAAGTCGAGGCATCTCAAATATGCAGTTATAGTTATCTCTCATTTTAAGATTTCTTCTCACTGGATCCTTACACAGCATTATATTTCATCTTTGTGTGTAAACAAACATACTATTAGTTGCTTCAAGATTGCATTACTAACTACTATAATGAAAGTACTAACAAATTTACACACCATTTCTACACCACTTATATTTTATTTGGGTATAAATATAATGATGTAACGAAGCTGTGAGTAGTGGTTGAAAGTAAAACCTTAAAAATATTAAGAGAACTTGTTTGTATAAGAGCACAAGGTGCAAACGACGAAGCACCCCTCACCGTCCTAGGTGGTAAAGACAACGGCGAGCCGTTGCTCGCCGCCACACCAAACGGCCCTCGCCGTTGGTCACCTCCCCGTGGCCACGACGAAGCAAAACCACTGACAAAGTGTCAGATCTTTTTTTTTTTTTTTTTTTTTTTTTTTTTTTTTTTTTTTGGGTTTTGAGTATTATGAGATGTGTTTGCAGTTTCAGGTTTGTATATTTGAAGGTTGTGTTTGCAGGTCTGAATTTAAGAAGAAGAAGAAAGGTGGACATTGGTTGGGCTAATTGGGCTGGGCTAATTGGGTTGGGCAAAAAAAACATATTTCAATAATAACTAATAGGAAAATAGTGTATGCATTCTTTCTTTTGAAAGTTTGTTAAAAAAAAAAAAAAATTAGTATATTTTGTGAAATGAATTTAATGAAATAAAATTAGTATATTTTGTTATTTTTAAGTATTTGTGAAATGAATTTTATTTATTTAATGAAATGAATAAAAAAATAAATGTGTAAGAGGTGGGGCCCTAATGGGGAAGTTGAGGTTTGCTGTTTGGTGAGGGGGGGGGGGGGTTTGTTGTGGTTAGTTGAAGTTGAGGTGTTTTGGTGATGTGGCATGGTGGGGCCCGAATGAAGAGGGTGAAGCTTGCCTTTGCACCTTGTGCTCTAAGTGGTAGTGTATGAAAATTAACAACAAACGGTATACTGGCGTACCTTTTGCGCTATGCCTTTTGACGCCGCCATACCCAAGCCATGACGCTGGTACTCTTTTTTGTGACACTACAGCTCAAGCAGTGGCCATGGCGTATGCTATGTAGCTTGCCTCGAAGAAGGGATAGTCTAAATACACCAATATGATTACCTAATCATTGGTTTGCTTTAAAAATAATCATTATATATTTTATCTTTAATATCAAAAGTTACATAGAACTATGTAAAACATTGACTTGTCTCTTACTTTTACTTTTTACTTAATCATTACTTATTCTTATAATTTTATTTTTCTTCTTTGTTTATTTATTTATTTTTATAGTCATTTTACTTTTGTCATATACATATATGCGTACTTATATATAAGTGTAAAAATACTACAATTTTTATTAATAACAAATAATTATAAATACAATATAAATAACATTATATAATTACTTTGTTAGGTCAATAGTTTTAGAAATTCGATAATAATTGTAACTATTCTCAATTTATGGGATCATTATTTGATTATTTACTTCGTTTAATCTTTTAATTTAAAGTGAACTTACTTTTATTGAGAAATTAGATTAGTTTAATCGCTTACATAGATTAATGTACATTTAACTCAAACCGACACTAGACTATGCTCAGTCTACACTATTTATACATTTTGTTCCTTACAATCATATTTTTAAAAGTCACATTTCACTTTTTTTATTTTTACATAAACATTGCAACTTTTACGTTTTATGCATATTTAATCTACATTTTTAGGTTTTAACAAAGTTTAAGCACTCATGCAATGGGTTATGGGTTTTAGGTCAACTCCATGGGTCATGGGTCTTGGACATGGACTTTGGGTTTATGGATAGTCCAACATGTTTATATTACAAGTTAAATTTTAGCTAGTAAAATATAAATAAACGTTTTTAAGGGTGGCTAATATTGTGGTTGTATGTATCCTAGATGTAAAGGGTGGCTAATATTGTGGTTGTTTGTATCCAGGATAATGGTCCTAGATGTAAAGGGTGGGCTGGGGCTGGGGCTTATTATTACAAAATTGCTATAAAAGACATAATTAAATGAGTTTTTGTATATGTTACATATTTTTGTGAGTAAATAAGTAATTTATTCTTCAAAAGCTCCGGGCTAAAGTTTTAATCCCATTTTATGAGGCTAAAGTTTTAAGTCGACTTATTTTATAAGCCCTTCTATAAGCCCAATGACAAACGAGACTTATTTTATTAGCCGACTTATTTTAAAAGCCTAAACCTCTATAAGCCCTTTGCCCAACACAGCCATAGGGCATGTTTGGCGAAATGTGCTATGGATGGGGCTGGGACTTATATTATAAGCCGAAATTAAAATTGGTATTTTTTTAAACTTGTTTGGCAAATGGGCTGGGTTGGGGCTTATTATTGTAAAATTACTAAAATGACATAACTAAATGAGTTTTTGTATATGTTAGATATTTTTGTAGGTAAATAAGTAATTTATTCTTTAAAAGCCCCGGGCTAAAGTTTTTAGCCCCTTTTATGGGGCTAAAGTTTTTAGCCGACTTATTTTATAAGCCCTTCCATAAGCCCCATAACAAATGAGATTTATTTCATTAGCCGACTTATTTTAAAAGCTCAATGTCACGACCCGCCTAATTGATACGATTATTTTCGAGGTTGATCGGGATTCCGGATTATTATATACTTCTCTTGAGAGATTATGGATAAGTTTGGAAGCCCTTGAAAAAGCATGGAAGATGTAGGAAGCTCTAGAATCACATGGAAGCCCTAGAAGCTCATGGAAGTCCTAAAACTTTCCTACCATAGAATTCTTTAGAATTTGTACATAGCTTCCTAGGAGTAGTATAAATAGATGGTAGCCTCATTTGTAGAGATCATCCAAGAAGTTCACTTGTAAAGCTCTCTTGTAAAAGTTCTAAGCAATACAAAGCGTTTTCATATTCCACTTGTTTCTATCTTTGAAGCTTTCTTAGTTGCATACATCGTTGAGTATTCGAGCAAGGCTAAGCTTAGTCGAGACTAAGTGCCGCACGGAAGACCTTGTAGAGACAAGTCCGTGACATCAAGCCCCTATAAGCCCTTGCCAAACACAACCTATATATTAATATTTTGTTTAAGTTTATATAAATAATAAATCTATGAAATTATTTATATATATTATGCAATTTTTTGGTATTTGTTTATTTGATACGACAATTAGTTTTGTTTTTTGTTTTTTTGTTTGTTTGTTTGTTTTTGTTTGTTTTGTTTTGTTTTTTTTTTTATGAAAATTAAATTACAAAAGTTAAAACTTAAATAAACATTGTGATTAAAACAAGTTTAAAAGTATAATAATAATCAAACATAAAAGTAAAATATGAATTGCCTAGTTTTTGACTAATTATGCTTGGTCCTACTAATTAATATTCTACCAAAATCAATATCACAAATTACAATGCATGTAAGGGTGTGTTTGGTATCCAGTATTTACATGGGATTTGGAGTTGGATGACACAAAACCTATGTTTGGTTCAAAATCCATGCTAAAAATAAGGCATCAACCTCGGTGGCCCCACACTTTTAAAATCCCTATCATGGAGGTGGGTTTACATATTTAGTGGACCATTTTTCTACATTATCTTTTTCTCTCTCTTCATATTACATTAAAATATTATTTTTCTTCAAATATTTAATTATATATCAATATTAAAATAATTAATTTTATAATTACATTAAATTCAAATCCAAAGTCAAATCCAATTTCAAATCCTAATCCAAATCTTAATCCTAAACCCGTCTACGAACCAAACGGGCCCTAAGTATTTTCTTGGTGAGAATAATATGACAAATGATATAAAATACCGTTACCATGATAAATGTTTTGAGATGTTGGGCTTAGCAATGACCCAAAACAAATATATGTAAAGAAAAACTTATTTTTAATTAATTTTAAATACTTTTTATTTACTTATGAATACCTAATAACATTTCATTTTTATTCACACTTTTAAAACATTCTTTCTTTACTTTTTCTAAACTTTTAACTCAAAAAATGCGGAGGATTCGAAGGAAGAGGAGGTGCAAGAAATTCGACCAATGGACAAGAACAATGCGGAAAGGAAGTGTTTTCATCGTCTGTTTCATTGATGTGTTCACGGGCGGAACATAATAGGGGCAGGAAGAGTGGTGCTCACGAACAATAATAGCTTTGAGTGAAATTCTAAAATTTGTTAACATATTTTACACTATATTCCCTTATATTCCCTTTAAAATATGATAAGAAAGCATAAAAGCTCATAAGATGTCAAAGTTTCACAAAAGAACCTTCATTCATATCATTTAAACGTACGCTTTTTTTTACTCACTAATGTTGCATTATTTTATTGTTCATGTTAACGTTTAGTTTTCTATGTCATTTGTTTTATGATTTTTGTCTTCTCTAGACTTGAATGAATCATATATATAGTATTTCACTATTTCTTATACTCTTAAACAATGTTAACACTTAAGAAATTTTTTGATTTAAACTTCATGGGAGAAACAACATTTTACGCTAGCATGTTTCGGCCCCATTTGATATGCTCAAGCTCCGCCATCGGACTTCTTGTGCCGTCGATGAACTATTTGTTGAGATGTTAGTGAACCAATGAATAAGTGCACAATCGTCTCTTTCAAGTCTAGAAATTCCAAATTTATTTTTAACCTAACCTCTGTTACCGGCCGGTTTAAAGATCACCATCTTTTTGTTATAGAAAAGATGAAGTAGAATATTGTATTTGTATTAAAAAAAAGTATGAGAAAATTCATTAAATAGCCAAAAATAAAAAATAAAATATGAAAGGGTAGTCCACTTTCTAGCAAAAAGAAATAAAATTCGTAAAATGGACCAGTACGATCGACCGACTGTGCAGCTCTACTTAATTTTTGACATGCGGGGTTTTTTTTTTTTTTTTTTTTTTTTTTTTTTAAATAATAAAGTACAATTGGTTGTTGGGTAGTGTAAGTTATCCCTAAATTGATTAGACCTTAAACGAGTATTTTTGTGAGACCAAATTTTGTCTTTTAAAAGTATACATTTTTCTAAAAAAAATAATTGATTTTTTTCTTTCTTTTATAATAAGTCAAAATTTGGTCGCACAAAAGTACAATACCTGTGAGTCGCACAAAAATCATCTCACTAACTATTAGTGTTTATCGAATTAAAAATAAATACGTTTCAAAACATTAATAAAATCACATAGTCAATCAGTCGCACCGGTCTATTTTGAGAATTTGATTTTTTAAAGCTAGTATATGTGCTACTTTTTCCATTTTTTAAGCTATTTTGTAAATTTTCTCAAAAATACAAGGCAAGCTGGTCACGTGGACCTTCGAATAAACATGTGATCCGATCAAACCAAACAATCAACAACCCCGCTACACAGTTTCCTACCACTTTCCTCGCTTTGGTAGTTTGGTTTATAGTTTGATACAATAATTTGGTACTACTTGAATTATATTTGTATGGGTTTAGACACACAATACACGTTTGATTCCTACATTATTAAACTCTTGTTCTTAGAAACATAATTGCTTTGTATAAGAAATATATATAAATATAAATTTTTGAATAACAACAAGTCAAGGAGCAATCATGTTTGATGTTTTCATCATTTGGATCTTGCAATCTAAAACAAAAGCAATGATGCGAATAAACCAGTCGTGGCCTCAATAATTTTGTATTTAATATTTCAACACTAATTTTTCAATACCAAAAACGAATATTATTGATATATGTTGGTGTGTACACTTACATGATACATGTATAATTTTAAATTTAAAGGTTCCTCCAAATGTATCGAGTTTAAGTAGAACTTAATTTATACTATAAGTCAACATGTACAAAATATATCATGTATACATGTAATCACTGCTGGAATCGATAGCTAGTTACAGAGACTACTTGTATAATTCTGTATTAGATAAACAGTCACCAGATTTAATTCATGAATTGTTTATGTAATTGCAAGTAGGGGTGTCATAAAACCCGACCCGAACCCGACCCGACCCGAACCCGACCGGGTTCGGGTCAACTCGGGTCGGGTCAACTCGGGTCAAAAATCATATTCGGGTCAATCGGGTCAACCCGAATTGACCCGAGTTCTAAACAAGGTCGGGTTCGGGTTTAATATATATCTCTTGCTCGGGTTCGGGTCAACCCGAATTGACCCGAGTTTGATTTTTTTTTTTTTTTTTTTTTTTTTTTTTTTTTTTTTTTTTAATGTAAACTTTGTAGGCTTTTCTTTTATTAAAAGGTCCATGTAGAGAAACGTTCCAAAGTCAAGCCCATGTAAATATGTAATGTAAGTTCATCATACATTTGCATAAAAAAAAAAAAAAAAAAAAAAAAAAAAAAAAACGCACCTAACTTCTATAGAACAAGACTAACGTTTCAAACTTTATGCATATCATTTACAAATTAAAGTTATAGGTGTACTCTTTTTTTGGCAAGAGTACTATTTTTTGGTGTATAAAAGTTATAGAATGAATAACTGTGATGAATATTTGCAACAAAGGAACAAAATAACGTTGAGAACTATATAAACCAATCAAAGATGTGATCTGCTAATCACTAATTCACTATATCTTTTAAGAATGGAATAATGGATAGTCATGTGTTAAACTTTATATTCATTATTAAAATACAAATACAAACCGAGTGAATCAGATTTCTTATTAAAAAAAAAAAAAAAAAAAAAAAAAAAACGGCCAGACCCGAACCCGAGTTGACCCGACCCGAATTGACCCGACCCGAATTGACCCGAACCCGAATTGACCCGAGACTAAACAAGGTCGGGTTCGGGTATGTTTTTTGGAGGCTTGACCCGAGTTGACCCGACCCGAGTTGACCCGAACCCGACCGGGTCAACCCGAATGACACCCCTAATTGCAAGTAACGACATGGACAATATTTGCAACTTTTATGAGACTGTTTCTGCAACGCAAGTAAAGTAGTAGGATATTTATGTAACTTTTCATTACACAAACAAGTCATATATTTAACTCAAGAAGTGTTTCTTTAATCGCAAGCAAACGTCAAAATTTTTTTGCAAGTTTTTTGAGACTGTTACTGCGATACAAGTAAATCGAAAGGATTGTTTTTGTCTTCAATTCCTTCCTCAGGTTTTAATCTTAAGTGAACCACAATTTTCTCGTGAATATTTTTTATATTTAAAACTAAAACTTGAAATTTCACAGTCACACTTTGCCATATACTTTTCAACCCGGTATAAATCATTTTAGCAGCAAGTTTTTGAATGGTGAACTGCCGACTCTAAAAGTCCAAGTGCTACCACTTGAACAAAGTTTATTTAATTAGTAATACTTCATACAAGTTTTCTCCGCTATAGCTTTTATTCTCCTGGTTATGTTTTGCTCCAAATAGTATTATCTGAATTAGTGGCCTAGTGTCAAAAAAGACTTGTGACCATTATAAAAAATTGAATAAGATCTCAAAAATTCAATTATGATAGGTGCAAACAATTTTGAAATGCTCACGCATGCTAACCTGTTGTTTAAAAAAGAGGTTTAACTGGTTCTTCGCGTGACAAAAGTTCAAGGCTACTAAATTAGCCAGCTAAAATATTAAATACCATGATTACCTAAAAGTGAGTAGAGGTGTCATTCGGGTCAGGTTGTTCGGGTTCGGGTCGAAGTCGGGTCACGCTTAAAAAAAACATACCCGAACCCGACCCTATTTGAACTCGGGTTGGTCGGGTTGACCCGATTGACCCGAGTTGAATTGGATGAATCTAACGTAACCTTGATAATATGCGCCTTATGACTATATTTTTGATATCAAATTGAATACAAATGGGCCTAACTACTAGGAATGGACTAATTAATAATTTGGACCTATAATAAATAAAAGCTGAGTAAACATACGCACACCAAAAAAAAAAAAAAAAACCTTGGGTTAGTCGGGTTGACCCGAACCCGAATAGGCAACTATTTTGAACCCGATACCCGACCCTAGTTCGTAATCGGGTTAGTCGGGTTGACCCGATTGACCCGAGTTGGATTTTGTACCTGAGTAACCCGACCCGAGTATCCTTATTCGGGTTCGGGTCCGGGTCGAGTCAGAATTTATGACACCCCTAAAAGTGAGTATATATTTTTAGCAGTTAGAGCATATGCAGTGGTAACGCAGGGGGCTGCGTTAAGGGGTGTTTAACGTGCGTTATTATGCGTTAACCGTTGCACCTTGTGGCGTTAACGTGGAACGTTAAGCCCTTAACGTCACGTTAAGGCTTATTTTGGTAAAAAAAATTTTTTTTTTGACACTTTTAACCCCTATGAACTTTTATATATTTTGGACTAAAGATATTGGAAATTACAAAAGACCCCCTTAATATTTAAAGTAGCCGTTAGATAATTTTACTTGAGAAACTAGCCGTTAAGCCTTTTATTGAAACTAGGGATGACAATGGGTGAGAAAAACCCCACAACCCGCGGGTACCCATCATAAATGGGTGGGTAAACGCGCCAGTTTTCACCCACGGGTGGGTCGTGGGTGAAAATATGTACCCATCAGTGGGTGGCGGGTGGGTGACGGGTGAGGCATAACCATCGCGGGTAAACCCATAAAACCCATTTAAAATACTCACGGGTATATCCGTCAAAATACCCGTGGGTGTACCCATAAACCCATGTTAAAATTAATTATACTAATTAGAATATTTATGATGTTGTAGGTATACATTTAATAGTTACCACCAAGTCTCAAGAAAACACATTAACCTAAAAGTTTATTTGAGTTTCAAGAATAAAAAGAGAATATTAAAGATCAAATAATCAAATTTGTATTTCACAAATTGATTGGTGTCTTATTACTCAGTTTCATAGTTAGTTTTCATATCATCGTTTTGTAAGTTTGTTACATAACAATATAACACTAACCCATGGGCAAAAAATACCCGCGGGCAAGGGCATGGGTAGAAAATTATACCCATGAAAATTATACCCATTGGTGGGTGACGGGTGGGTGATGGGTGAGAAAAAACCTATGTGAGCGGGTGACGGGTTAGAGATACCCGTACGCATTGCCCACGGGTGCCATCCCTAATTGAAACTTAAACTGACATAACATCGTATTACATCATACAACACCATAACATCGTATTACAGGAATACAGGAATACAAAAGCCATTAATTCATATATCTGTTCCAGTTGTCGTTGCCCTTCAAAATCAACCACACTTGAAAATATTTGAAATCCTTCCCACCATTGCGTTCTTTGTATACGTTCATTGCATCTTCAAGACGAACATCTGGCTCACGTGTAGGTTGCAAATTCAAGTAAATTTCATGAAATTTTTGGCAATCAGGGTTCATTCTTGCCCACTTACTCGTTATCTGGGTTTTGCTACGAAATGGACCGTCTGATTGTTCATACAAGTTTTCTCCGCTATAGCTTTTATTCTCCTGGTTATGTTTTGCTCCAAATAGTATTATCTGAATTAGTGGCCTCGTGTCAAAAAAGACTTGTGACCATTATAAAAAATTGAATAAGATCTCAAAAATTCAATTACGATAGGCACAAACAATTTTGAAATGCTCACGCATGCTAACCTGTTTAAAAAAGTCGTTTAACTGGTTCTTCGCGTGACAAAATTTAAAGGCTACTAAATTACTAAGCTAAAATATTAAATACCATGATTACCTAAAAGTGAGTATATATTTTTAGCAGTTACAGATTTATGTCTTAATCACAAGGCATCTATAATAGGAAGTTAAAGAGTATGTCATAATCACAAGGCATTTATATAAGTAGTATATAACTATATATTATATAAATAGTCACCAGATTTACCTCATGAATTTATTATGTAATTGCAAGTAACGACATGGACAATATTTGCAACTTTTATGAGACCAGGGGTAGGGGTGTCAAATGAGTCAACCCGACCCGACCCCGACCCGAACCCGATAAGGTCTTATAGGGTCGGGTTGATTCGGGTCAAACTAGGCTTATCGGGTTTATCGGGTCAACCCGATAAACCCGATAGTCTAATAGGGTCGGGTTAGGGTTTTATTAATTTCGTTATCGGGTTATCAGGTTAACCCGATAAACCCGATAAGCCATAATGACCTTTTAAAAAATCTATCCTTTTTGAACTAATTCCTTCTTTTCATAGTTTGTTAAGTCACAATTTTAAATATGTAAGCTTGCTACACGAAATATGATGAAAATGCATCTTTAAATTTGGTCATGGTGCATTGCAATTTGCAAATTTACATCAGTGGTTGCTCTTCTCATTCTTTTAGTTTTGCTATCAGTTTTCATTCTTATAAATTGTCATTTTAGTTACAGTGCAACATACACTAAAACCTTCAGTTCACATAAAACTAGTTTTATTCTTATAACAAGGATAACTTGATGTATATATAACATCATGCATGCGTATATTTGTTGGTCTTCTCACACTGAAACGACAAGTAACTAATGCTTATTTTTTATAATGGTGTAATTTATTTACATTTTGCATATCATTTATGTTCGATGCATTGTTGTATTTGTAAACTGGATTGTATATTTGTATTGAAATCTAAACAGTAATATTATTAGCGGGTCAACCCGAGCCCGATTAGACCCGACCCGATATAGCCCAACCCGATTAGACCCGAACCCGATAACCCGAACACTTATAGGGTCGGGTTGCGGGTCATATTTTCAAAAGTCAAAACCCGATTCAACCCGACCCGATAACCAGACCCGATAACACCCCTAACCAGGGGTGTTCATAGGTGTTCATAGGTCGAGTAATAAACCGAATAAACCGAAAACCGAACCGAACTGAATTAAAAAAAAATCGAACCGAACATATAACCAAACCGAACCGAACCGAATTAAAAATTCGGTTTTCGGTTTGGATATGGGTTTGGCTATCTGAACCGAAAACCGAATTATATATATATATATATATATATATATATATATATATATATATATATATATATATATATATATATATATATATATATATATATTATATTTATATTATTTTATATATAAAAAATATCCATTAAAACTTTATACTAATATAAAAAACACTTTTTTATGCTTGAAATATTTTTTTGGGTTAATTATGGCAAAACGTACCATACTTGCCCAAAATATTAGTTTTGAGTAGTGAAAAAAAAAAAAAAATCTTATCTAAGCACTATTGTTGACACTTTTGTCTTTCTTTAAGTATTATGACAGTTTTACCCTTCCAAATTACACAAATGGTCCCTGTTGGTTTGCGAAAATTGCATCCACCGTCCTTAGCATAAATTACATAAATGGTCTCTGTTGGTTTGCGAAAATTGCGTCCACCATCCTTATTCTCTTCCAATTCTTTTTTCCGAAAAAAAAAATTCGAAAAAAAAAATATTTTCTAAAAACAAAAAATTGGAAAAAAAATTATTTTTGAAAAATGAAATATTTTCGAAAAAAAAATTTGGAAAAAAAATATTTTTCAAAAATTTGAAAAAAAAATATTTTCGGAAAATTTGAAAAAAAAATATTTTTGAAAAAAAAATGTTTTCTAAAAATAAAAAGTATTTTAGAAAAAAAAATATTTTCGAAAAAAAAATATTTTCGAAAAAAAAATATTTTCTAAAAACATAAAATTGGAAAAAAAATTTTTTTTGAAAAATGAAATATTTTTGGAAAAAAAATATTTTCGAAAAATTTGAAAAAAAAAACTATTTTCGAAAAAAAAATATTTTTGAAAAAAAAATTCGAAATAAAAATATTATTGAAAAAAAATATTTTCGAAAAAAATATTTTTGAAAAAAAATATTTTCAAAAAAAAAATATTTTCTAAAAATAAAAAAATATTTTTGAAAAAAAAATTCAAAAAAAAAATTGGAAAAAAATAGGGACGTTAGATGCAAATTACAAAAACTTAAGGGTAAATTGGTCTTTACAAAAAAATTCTTTGTCTTTACTACTCAAATAAAGACAAAAATGTCAACATTATTGCTCAGATAAGTATTTTTTTTTGTTCGCTGCGCAAAAGTGATTTTTTTGACAAGTATAATACGTTTTGAAAGAATTAATCCTATTTTTTTTGCCAAAAATGTATATAATTAAATTTAAAAAAAAATATAAATAGTGTAATTCAAGTATAAATTTCGGTTTTCGATTTTGACCCATAACCGAATCGAACTTCGGTTCGGTTCTCGGTTCGGTTCGGTTTTCGGTTATGACCCTAATTTTTTTTTTAAACCGAACAACCCGAACCGAATAAACCGATTAACCGAGAACCGAACCGATGAACACCCCTATATTAGACTCTTTTTGCAACACAATCAAAGCAGGACATTTATATAACTTTTCATTACACAAACAAGTCATATATTTAACTCAAGAACTGTTTCTTTAATCGTAAGCAAACGTTGAAAAGATTGTTTCATGTTTTTTGAGACTGTTATTGCGTTACAAGTAAATCGAAAGGATTGTTTTTGTCTTCCTTCTTCAGGTTTTACTCTTAAGTGAACCACAATTTTCTCGTGAATATTTTTTATATTTAAAACTAAAATTTGAAATTTCACGATCACACTTTGCCATACTTTTCAACCCGGTATAAATCTTTTTAGCAGCAAGTTTTTGAATGGTGAACTCTCGACTCTAAAAGTCCAAGTGCTACCACTTGAACAAAGTTTATTTAATTAGTAATACTTCATACAAGTTTTCTCCGCTATAGCTTTTATTCTCCTGGTTATGTTTTGCTCCAAATAGTATTATCTGAATTAGTGGCCTAGTGTCAAAAAAGACTTGTGACCATTATAAAAAATTGAATAAGATCTCAAAAATTCAATTATGATAGGTGCAAACAATTTTGAAATGCTCACGCATGCTAACCTGTTTAAAAAAGAGGTTTAACTGGTTCTTCGCGTGACAAAATTTAAAGGCTACTAAATTAGTCAGCTAAAATATTAAATACCATGATTACCTAAAAGTGAGTATATATGTTTAGCAGTTACATATTTATGTCTTAATCACAAGGCATCTATAATAGGAAGTTAAAGAGTATGTCACTAAAAAGTTTATCCTTTGTTTCAACGATAATAAACTTTACTCCTATCTCATTTCTATCTTGCATTAAGATGTCTCAAATGTTGAACATAATACTCTAATTCATATATTACGATGAAACATTTCATAAGAGTTGTACACAATGAAAATAAGTTTATGAAATTATAAATTATAATAGGATAACCATTTATAAATGTATCTAACTAATAATGCTGGGAATGATATGTCTCAGCCTCGGAATGCTATAAGGGTTGTGCAAAACACTAGTTTGGATGAACCAAACTTGTAAACTGGAATGTATGTACAGGAAACTAATGTGGTTGCACCTGATTCGTACCCTACTATTAGCCTTGTTGAGTCGACTACTCAATCGATGATGAGCCCTAATAGTGAACCAATATTGAATACACATCAGTTTATGTCGAATACATCTCATGAAACTTTGAAACAGCCTGAATCTGATTCGTACCCTACTGGGGCTGCTAATAACGATTCTGAGCAAGTGAAGCCGATTTCACTTGCACTTCCTGAGGTTACTGGTGTGTCGACTAACATTTATTTGAATGCCCATGCTGATACTAGTAATAGTGATGTTCGTGAACATGTTCCTGAACGAGTGAAGCCGGTTTCACTTGATTCACATGCTAATGTTACCATTGATGGATCTAAGGGTGTTGATGTTCATGCTATAGCAAGTGATAATAATGGTCATAATTTGTGTGGTTTGGAACAGCCGTATGTTGATGGGACTGTATCTCGGAATGAGGGTGGGGTATGGCCTGCACAATACAATTCTTTTGAAGAGTTTCTTGATGCTAAGGATATTAATGCCAAGGCTCCTCCTAGTATCGGGGTTACTCCTACTTCGTTACCTCAGGGTGCTGCTTTTAAGAACACTCCAAGTACTTCTACTACGAGTACTACCAATGGGAAGACGATTTCTTTTGCGGATGCTATAGTTACTTCTAATGAACCTAAGAAACACACGTCAAACTTTCGTAGGCTGGAGTGTAGCAATAAAGCTAATGGTGTGGATCTTTCTGTCCCGATGAAAGTGGTTGAAGAGGAGAACACTAGGTTTGAGAATACTTTGTATGGGTATTTCCTTGGTCAACGCCTTGCTTTTCATGTTGTTGATTACTTTGTACGGAATGCGTGGGCTAAGTATGGTATCCAAAAGGTAATGATGAATGCAAAGGGTTTCTTTTTCTTTAAGTTCACTTCAAAGAAAGGTGTTGATGATGTTCTTGAAAACGGTCCTTGTTTGATTAGAAATGTACCTATTATTCTTAAACCATGGACATTGAACACCAACTTACTTAAAGAGGATTTGACTAACATCCCGGTGTGGGTTAAATTCCATGATATTCCTCTTGCTATGTTTTCTGATGATTGTCTCAGTCTTCTTGCCACCTTGATTGGTACGCCCAAACGGTTAGATGCTTATACCAGCCAAATGTGCAAGGAATTAATCATGGGGCCGTAGTAGTTTTGCTAGATGCATGATTGAAGTGAAGTCGGATGAGGTGCTTAGGGATAGCCTCACTGTTGAGATACCTTTACTTGATGGGTCGGGTGTGACTATTGAGAAGATACGTGTTGAATACGAGTGGAAACCACTTCATTGCGACAAGTGTAAGATATTTGGTCATACTCTGACTGACTGTCCTAAAGTTGTTATACATCATGTTCAGCCTGCTAAGCCTGTTAATGATGGTTTCAAGACTGTCAATAACAGGAAGAAAGGAAAGCAAGGTGGTCCTACAATTCCGGGTCAAGGGGGTTTACTAAACCTGTTGTGGGTAAGCAGTTTCAGTATCAACCCAAAAAGACTCCTCCTGAACCTAAGAAAGTTGGTAGCACTAAGAAGAAGACTTCTGATGTGGCTAGTTCTAGTGGAACGAATATTTCTACATCTAACCAGTTTGATGCTCTTAATATGGATGATACGGATGCTTTTGGTATTCCTACTATTGACACCTACAAGGATGTGGATTCTGGTAGTATAATGGAAGTTAATAAGGATGAGTCGTTAAATGGTAATGCATCATAAGACCCGCTTGTGAGTGATTCAATAGGAACAAAGGAAGTTGGTTCTACTCCTATAGTTGAGAAAATTGGGAAGCTTGAAAAGCTACTTATTGTGGGAAAGCTACTCTTGTGGATGATGATGGTATTCCTATTCCGTCTACCTCTTCCATTAAGAGGGCTAACCCATTTTCAAAGGTGGGTGAGATTGTGGTTTCTGACAGTGATGATGATGAGGTTCTTAACACGTTCGACGAATCAGCAAATCTTTTTGGTGGTGGTCATGGGCGTGAGGATGAGTTTGATAACTATGATGATTATTCGAAGCAAATTTATGATCTTCTTGGAAATTTGGATGCTCTTAATGCCATTTATGGCTTTAATCTCCAAGGTCGTAGGAACTAGATTATATTTTTGTCAGAGTCTTTTGTTATCATGTGGTTAGTGGTTTGTTTTCTTGTTCTAAATAGGAAGTATCTTGTTACTTAAGCTTTTCGCCTATGTAACGGGCTGAGATATGAGATTCACTCATATCCGTTGTACTTAAATGTTTTTTTGTGTAATATATTTACCGGGTCGTTGACCTTCTAAAAAAAAAAAAAAAAAACTAATTAACCACTATATTCTTTTATGAGTATCAAACTTATGTTTTGTTTATTTTACATACGAACTTTAATAATTTTTATTGTTTTGTAAAATTTTAATAAATTCGATCTATTTCTGTATCATTGTTGAAAGATTATAACGTCACACCACTTAATATCTTTTCGTTCAATATATACATGTTTCTTTGGGTTATACCTGTTATATATTAACCATGGATACCCTAAACTCCTTATTCTTCAATATAAAGGTGGATATTTGTGGTTTATTGTAAGAGATAACGTAAGGATTAGGTGGGAAAATTGCAGTGGTTAACATGCATATAACACGCATTGTTTAGACGAAAATGTATTTACTGAATGGAATTGTATCAACTATTAAGTAGTAAATAATGATATACACAATGAAAGATGTTAATTAAAACTTTACGATAACACGTTTGTATATAAAATATGAAAAAAATGTTTGATACATATAAAAGAATATAGTAGTTAGTTAAAACATCTCAAAAATAATTATATCATTTTATAATTTGATGATTTAGGGTTTAGGATTTTCATACAAACTTAAAAAAAATAAAATAAAATAACCCTAAGTTTTATATGTCAAAATTTATAAGTATTTCAAAATGTTACCATTGTGAGACTCTTTTAATATTAACTAAATTGTTCTTGCATTGCATTTATGTTATATGGTTGAAGTGGGTTTACAAAGCAATGTTTGTGGATCTGGCTATTTAAAAAAGAAATAGAACTAATACAAATATTTGGATGTGAATATTTTGACAACATTTACACGTATTATCTTACTAGCTTGATTAAGTTTATAGAAATCTACAATTAATTAATGTTTAATGTTGCATTTCGTGGAGTGGATAAATAGCTTGTTATAGTATTACGTGTCGTGACAGCTTATGTTAATGTTTTGATGAAAATGATGAGGTGTTAATACTAAAATGAAAATGGGTGTATTCGTGTCATGCTTATGGAATTACTGTATAGTCCAACCAAGAATTCTGTGTGCCCCAATAAGGCCATCATATCCTGTTTGGTGCACTTTCATCTGCAGCTTACACATCTCCAATTTTCCACATTTTTTAGTGCATGTAATATAATCCACTTAGTTATACTGTAATTAAAAACCAAATCCTAAACAGTATGAAATCAAGGTTATAAATGAATACTCCCCACGAATATCGTATACAAATGTGAGCGTGTGACATGGTATATTTAATCATCATGCTTATAACTTAGCTTTAGATTGTTTTCGAATTTTTAACTTGTTATTAAAACCATTACTAAAATAGCCATTTGTTTTTATTGGCAAGTAAAGGCCATTTTTACTGCAACCTTGTTAATGATTTTAATTTTCATCAAATTGCTCATAGAAAAGCTTTGTTCATTTGATAAGTAACTTTTTTTTAAAGATTTTATCATTTTCAAGTATTTGAGGAATGACCTAATCAAATACTACATTCTCTCCCACAAAGAATTGAATATATTATATAAAGTACATAATTATAGCTTTTGCCAAAAGAGTTTGCATTGCAAAAAATTTGATGGAAGACTTTTAAAAAAGAATACCCATTGTAGATGCTCTAAGTAAAATGACGGTGGTTTGAATCACAGTTTGTTCATATTGGTTATTGAAATCTTAGTTTAAGCTCAAATGATAAGAAGTTATATTCTAGATTGTAAAGATTTGATTAGGAGTGTAGTTATGATTTAGAGACTCTCTTTGAAGAGGCTTTGGTTATGATGATGCCTTTCAAAGTCAATTTTCACTTGTTATGACTGTGAGTATGCAGCTGCAGCTATGACAGTGAGTGATTGTCTTAGCTTAGGTAGTCTTGGTCATAGCTAGTCTCTTCTCTGGTGAGATGGATTTTACATGAATTGATGATGTTAAATGTGTATACATTAGTATAATGGTAAGTGTGGGGGTGCTGCACTTTATCAGTTATACTATCTTGTATGGATAGCTTGGGAATGTAGTCCATGTCATGTTTATCCTTAGTGTTTTAGGTGAATCGGCTTATTTAAAAGGACAATGTACACTATGCCATCGATCCTTTGGCTGAAGCTTTAATGAATTAATCATGGATTACTACGTACTTCTATTCGTGTATTGTATTTTGTTTCATGTATGTCATGTTGTGGAAGTAATTTGGCATGTCATTGCACTTCCGCACTGTCTTTGTATATAGTTTTGAAATATTAAGAGCACTTGGTATGGTAACCAAAATTCTTTGTTAAACTTCAACCAAGTCCAAGTTAAAGCGAGGTTACCATACCACCCCCTAAATTTGGTTAAAGGTTAACGAATTTGGTTAACCACTTAACGCGGCGTGAAAGGGTGCTTTTTTGGTTGCTTTAACGTGGTGAAACTTTAACCACCATACCGTGTGGTGTGTTAAAGTTTAACTCAGTTATTTTAATTGAGTTACGATAAAAGTGGGACCCAAAATGTTGAGTTAAGGTTAAACTATTTTTTTTTTTTTTTTTTTTTTTTTTTTTTTTTTTTTTTAAAGGTGAAATGATTAAAGTTTTCACTTGGTGAAAGCTTAACCAAGGTTACGATACCGAATGCTATAACCAATGACCATTCACCAGAAAAAACATAGTTTTTCATTCCCATTCGATCCGTGAGTGTATTCAGCTGATGATACATGGCACTAACATAGGTGTCAATATTTTTATCTACATTAAAAGGTCTTCTAAAGCTCAACTAACTCATCCATCTGGAAATTATTCTGACAGTAAAATCTCTATAAATTAATAGTGTTGGGACCGGTATATTTTATTAATTTAGCGAGATATTATTATATCGATAAATTAATAATTTATTAATTTAAAGAGGTCTAACGTTTGGCCTTTAAATTTTCAAGTCTAATAAAATAGCTAGTTACAATCTATACTCATTAGAGACGAAAAATAACTTTGAAAAACAAGTTTCAATTAACATTTTATTAACTCACATTCACGCTTTATGAAATTAAAATTAACACTTTTTGTTGCAATGCAAGATAACAACGCACCAACTCTTTATTGCAATAAGGAGATTTTAAGATAAACTCAATAGATTTGAAGTTAAACAAAAAACAATTGACTATGGATTATTTTTTACTAAACAATCTTAGGATTTTGAAGTGTATCTCTCTCTCACACACACACACATATATACATATATATACATGGAATTTTTAGTAATTATTAATTTATAATTTCATTGGGACTAATATATATACACTGGGGTTTCAAAAAAATTATTATCTTATTATTTTATCGATTGGGGTCTAAATTTGTACTGGTCCCAAGTTGAGACCGGACAAATTATTAATTTTATCGAGTTTATTAATTTACCGAGTATTAATTTATAGAGGTTTTACTGTATATGGAAAGCCATTGCCTGTATTAGCGACACAGGCTTGGGCAAACCACATTGTACCCCTTTTTCTTGCCTTCTTTGACCAACCGTTTCGTACAAAACTACATCTGGACTATATATCACTTTGTGAAGTGAAAATAAAGTGTGCACAATATCATGCTGAAATTCTGTAAAGAAGACAAAAACTTGACCTTCAAGTAAGAATACATGGTACAGGTAGTGTCATGGCAAATACAGAATAGAGGAACAAAAAGTTAATTACTCCTCAATTTATTACAAGCACTTTTCTTCTTATTCATTCAAGCATATACCATTATACCAAGTTAAGTCACTTGGAAGCTCAATGCATTAAGGCAACTAATTTAGCATAAATAAGGCTTCCATTTGTTAACGATATATTTATCAAATGTCCTTTAGTTGTTTGAATTTTGGGTAAAACAGACTGGGTTGCTTAGACTTAATAGAGCAAAAGAAATCTATCTGACCCATCTTTCATTGAATTTGCTGAAAAAAAAAAAAAAAAAAAAAAAAAAAAAAGTTAAGTGGTGCAAGAAGTTTCAAGGCCTCACCTAAAGATAGAACTGGAAAAAGGGACAAGGGCATTCGACATTGAATCTACTGCAAATGAAACCCAATCCACAAAACATTTTACGGTATACTAAATTGTGTATTAATGAGTAATGAAGTCAAATTAACAAGTATCCAACAAGCAACAATGCAAAATAATTGTGCATACATGTAAAGATGAATGAATGTTATGTTGGGACACAATATCTAATAGGATATTATGCACTTATGCAGTATAGTAGAGAAGTACATGTGTTTTTGCTCAATTGAAACTATTGTGGGCATGAAGACTGCTAATAAAATTTCAACTAGCTTCTGAAGCGAGAGATATGAAAAAGTTGGATGAAAATAAAAAGTTGTGTTTAACTTACTTACAAGAAGAAGTCAAGAAGAGGTCTAGTGCTCGAGTCTACTGTCTACATAGTGCACCTTTAATATGCCATCCTTTGAAGAGAAGAAAAGTTCTAGCATGAAAGAGAAGAGCTTGTCAAGATAGCCAGGTTGATATGCCAGAAACCAACCAAAAGATCCAAATCGAGAGATAAAGATCAGTTGTAATGAAGCTGGCAAGTCATCCTTGGCTACTAAACAAAATGCTCTTTCTCTTCATGTAAGAACCTTCTCTCGCATGAGATCATATAGAAGATTAAACCCGTGGCATAATATTCATCTCTGATCTGTAAGTGTACTCGATCAACATTCAAAATCTCTATTTATAGGCAAGAAGAAACAGTTTTGGACAACTTGTATGCTCACCCACAACCCATTTAGCATCTCTATCTACATATTTGGAGAATATATTCTGTTTATATTTATTCTCATTTACCATCATAGTTGGACCATGCTTGATAATAGAATTAAAATGGAATTTTAATCCCTAATTGAGGAGTCAATGGGTCTTTATGAAAAGCATAAAAAATGTCACTGTGCTTCCTCTTAGCCAAGTTGCTACTGAACCATATTCAAATCTTGACACTTTTCATATACAACGGGATATAACATGTAGCATATTTTCAGTACACATATTTCGTTGACTTTGTATATAAGCTTATATTCATTCCAACAAGATTGGGTACGAATGATTGACATATGGTCTTCTGATTCGTGGTATACTTTCAACTGGCCAAACTAAGGTCAGATTTCCAAAGTAAACGTATAATGAACCAAAGATTTCTCCCATTATTATATTCGTTCTGCATTATGTCAAAACGCTTTCTGCATTACGTCAAAACGAATAGAAAGCTTATTCAACTTGTACAAAGGGATCATGAAAAAGTAGCACAAGCTTAAGTAATTTGTACACAGAGTCGTAGATATCAATGGTAGTTTACAATATATGGATATATTCTCGCAAAGGTGGAATATATTGAAGAAGCTTGGAAAGTTTAAAAGATAACGAAATGTGATTTAGCATTGTCTATAAATAAGATAGTCTGTGTTAAAACAGATTACCAAGTCGAATAAACTTATAAACGGATATGAAGAGAGGTTCATACATGACGAGAAGAGCGTTCTTATTAGGTTGCCAAGAATGATTTGCCTAATGACAAGTCAAGGTTTATTAAAGCATAACTCCTTACTTAGTTCATCAGGTGATCATATCTTGGCTTACTTAATCCGCTCTTCTTTTTCATGTTAGAACTTCTCATCTTTCAAAACTTCCAATACTATGGCAACCCCAACTCGCTCACCAACCAAACACGTCACGCAAGAGGTAAATTAAGCTCACACAGCGGCTCACTCAGATGGTTATCAAACCAACAAATTCATCATCACTAAGGATTAATTTAAGAAATTAAAGCTTTGCAATTACGTACTTTGTACTTGGTTGGGATAATGTCTAAGTTAGTTTGATACTGGATCGACTAATCTTATTGGACTGGAGCTAATGGTATGGTTACCATAGTAATGGACTGAATGTGCTAACCCTAGTGGCAGTCAGGGCAGATGAACTAGACCATGATGGGTTGATGGTATGGATACCAAAGTATGTATTTTTAATTTACAAATAAGGGTCTATGCCATGTACAATATAGGTAATAATTAGTTTTCTCATAAAATACCAGTTAGTATGTTAGTATCATCTTATAATTTTAGAAGGCGACTTAAACTTTTTTGGTAAATTTGGTTTTGGATAAATATTACGTAGTTAATTTTTGGTATGTTTTCTAATAAGAATTACTTTAGGATTAAGCAATATTTTTTGGTCATTATTTATCTATAAATAGAGATTGATAGCATAAGTTTTTCTTGTACCTTGGAATTATAATTTGGTAAATTTGAATTAACATAGTTTTATGTAGGTAACTAAAATTAACTCCTCCCTTTGGTGACCTGTGGCGAAAAACCGAAACCCCTCAAAACCTTTGTCGATCTTTGACTTTTTCGTTACTAAATCTATCCATTCACGTCTCTTAGATTAAGTTCTATCTTACTTTAAGTTTCTTGTGTGTTTTAGGTAATTTGCGTTAAGTTTTTGATCGCTTTATTAGGGTTTTGCTGCATCATTGTATTAAATTGAGTTAGGGTTTCGTACTTAACAATAATTAATATTCGTGCCTTCTTGATTTAATGTATCCATTGTTCGCGTGTGCTTATTTAATAATCATTACTCCTGTTGGGTTAATTTAATGTGAGATCAGGCGTAACTGTTTCTATAAACCCTAAATTTTTTCAGGTTTCTGCGTGAGCTTGAAGATTTAGATGCTGCTAGGTTCTTCTTGCTTTGTTGTTTGTGCATGATTTGAGGATGAAATATGGGTTTTTGGATTCGGGGGGAAGAAGGGAAAAGAAGAAAAAGAAAAAAGATGGTTTGATTGAATCTAACGTATATTCCGGAACTGGTTTTCCGTCACCGAGTGAATTGGCCGATCAAACTATGAAGAAGAATGAGGATTCGAGTTCTCATCTTTCTTTGTTGGCTAAATTGATGACTTTGAAAAGCAAATTTTAGAAGGAAAACTAGTGTTATTGGGTGATGATGGTCTACCATTAAAACCTTATAATGTTGAGGGTGTTCCTTCGAGGGAGGATGCTACCTCTAGTGGGAATAATGGTAATTCGTCTAATGCATCGAATGTGATTGGGTCTACTATTTTAAGCGGTTCTAATCCTAATGTGGACAATATATTTAGTGTGCATCTAATGTGCCTGATTCAAGTGTTCGTGATACATCCAATATTAACAAGAATGTGGGCACAAGTAGAGACTCTAATACGAAGCCGGTTATGCGATTGCTACCAACTCTGAAACGATAAAGAATAAGGCCAATTTTTGACTTTTGGAGGCTCAAAATAAGTGTTAAGGCACTGATTTAGTAATCACTTTTAAAGTTGTTGAAGACATAACTCATAAATTTGATAACACACTTTATGGATACTTCATTGGTAAACGTTGGGCTAAATTTGGTATTATGAGGGTTTGATGAATGCCAAAGGCTTATTTTTCTTCAAATTTGGTTCGAAGAAGGGTTTGGAGGATGTGCTAGAGGGCGGTCCATGAAAGATCCTCAATATTCTTATCATTCTTAAAACATGGACGATGAACACTAATCTTTTGAAAAAAGATCTAACACATATTCCGGTGTGGGTTAAGCTTCATGATATCCCTTTGGCTGCCTTTTCGAAGGACGGGTATGTCTCATCGCGACCAAACTTGGTACTCCCAAAATGCTTGACTTATTCACAAGCACGATATGTTATCGTGGGGAAGAAGTAGTTTTGCTCGGGCATTAATTGAGGTACGGACCGATGTTGAATTAAAGAATAGTTTAACGATAGCTATCCCATTGCTTGATGGGCCGGGGTTCACAAAAGAAACTATCCGGGTTGAATACGAGTGGAGACCATGATGATGTGATTCATGTAAGATATTTGGCCATACGTGTGATCAATGTCCTAAAAATGTTGTGGTCCCTTCTAAAACTGTTGAAGTATCGAATGATGGATTCTGTGTGGTTGTAAACAAATAAAATAATGGGAAGACTGGTTATGCTAAAGGTGCTTCGAAAGCAAGCTATAGGTTCGAAGTTTAAGTATCAGCCAAAAGGAACTACAAGCACGTCTAAACGTACGTCTAATGTGGGTAATGAAGCTGTCAATTCTAAAAAGGCTAGTGATTCTACTAATATAACTAGAATCGTCTAAGAATGTAACTACCAAAGTGGGTTCTAATGTGTCTACTAGTGGCAAGGGTTCACTTGCTTCGTCTTCCAAAAATGTGGTTAACACTTCCAATAAATATGACTTACTATCTAGTGAGTTTGACACTGTACTTGAAGAGACTCAAGGAGCTAATATGGCACTGGAACGAGCAAGAAGAATAAAAAATGTAGACACTAGTGAAGATAGTGAGGACGAAGTGGAGGCAACTAATAATGAAACTGCAATTTTTTTAGCACCTAAACAAGCAGGAAGTGGAAGTGATACGGTATAAAGAGCATGTATAAGCAATGGAAGGAAACAATGGGTGCTGACAATGATCCATATGATGATGACTTGTATGAGGATCATGGTATCTCCCTTTCTGTGACGCTTTGGATATCAAGGTTCGCGGTAGAAAGAAGCTGAGATGTGAGAGTCACCCACATCCGTTGTACTTAAGCGCTTTTTTGGAGTAATACATTTACCAGGGAAACTCTTTAAAAAAATTGTGTTTGGTGCCTTTTAATTTAGTTTGGTAATTTGAATAAAGCTTACGCTTCGTTTGTCGATTTGCTATTTGTTTCGTTTTTGAATTACCAACATATAATTATTGGATAATAGCTTTCAGGTTCAGCAATCTGATGAAGCAAAAAGTGTACCGCTTTTAAAGAGTCATTTAAGCCCGAATTTGAGATTATTTGATCAAATATTGCCCTAAATCGTTTCTTTTGTCATTTTAGATACTTTTGGAGAGAAATCTGTAAAAGGAAGCATTTTGGACGTTTTTAGAGCATAAAAATGAAGAAAACGGCAAAGTCTCAAATTTTCTTGCTGGGAACAGTACCTGACGACGTCAAGGATTTATACATGACGGCGTCAAGAGTGGCAAAAGAGGTGGAAGTGGAAAATGAACGTGACGATCCAGAATGTTTTCGGCTTATTGGCCTGACGACGTCACCTAGGCCGTCAGGGTCCAAATACACGTGACGGCCCAGAGTTCATTCCTACATGACGGCGTCAGAAGTGGATCTAGGCAATACAAATTTGATCATGGCGGCAAGTTGACGGCGTCAGAGGCTAATACATGACACCGTCAGGATGCATAGTCTATATATATTTTTTCAATTTTTCATTGTAAAGAGTGGAACTTTGTGTGGGATATTAGGGCATAAACCCTAGACGAATTTTACAGCTTTTTAAAGGGTTTCAACCCCTTGATTCTTCCATGTTCAATTGAAGATAAGTACTCATTCAAATCATTCAATATGTCTATGTGTTGTGTGATTATATCTTACACTTGTCTTCTCTTTAACATGCTAGGCTAAGTTTTTATTGTGTTTGCTTAGATGTAATGAAACCTAGATGTTGATTACTGGTTGATTGTTTGTTTATAATTGTTACGGATGATTGTATTCGATGTTAGGCTTAAGAAAACTAGCAGACTTCCATTGGTAACTTGCTTGAACGTCTTAAGAAACATGATCGGAGGTGTACTACGATTTTTGGTTATATTTAATGCGTAAGAGAATTCTAATGATCCCATGTTAGGAGCTTCTAACGGCTCAACATAGGAGTGAAGTAGGATCTTATAGAGTTAGGGAATATTGTACACGGCCCTACGACTAGTATTAAGGAATATAACCCGTCATCCATGCAATTGTAACAAGCTAATCAACCTGTAAAAGATATCAAGGGAGTAATGAAATCTAAGTAAACACAACTTTTCTCATTATTGTTTCCACCACATTAGTATAATAGTTTAATTTTTATTTCTTTTATTTTATTTTGATTGCATCTTAGTTAACTTGGTTAGTTGACTAGCAACTAATTCCGCCCACTTCTTCAAAACCCGAGATTTTTCTTGCTTTCGTAAAATATAAAAAAATACAAAAAGAATCATCCCTCACCTCTAGACCTAGTTTAGTAGGCTTTCTAATCCTAGCTACACTATTCCTGAGTTGAACGATCAATCCCCCGGTACTTGTCACTATACTATACTACAACGATCAGGTACACTGCCTGGTGGGGGTTGTAAGCTTCTCAAGATCCCTTGAGAGGTAAAATCTGTTGCGAGGGCGCAATTCCCACATATCAAGTTTTTGACGCCGTAGTCCGGGGAATAGTTATTATCTAGGTTAGTGATACGTGGGAATCGCACCAGGCTTTACCTCTCAAGGGATCTTGAGAAGCTTACAACCCCCACCAGGTAGTGTACCTGATCATTGTAGTATAGTATAGTGACAAGTACCGGGGGATTGATCGTTCAGCTAGGAATAGTGTCGCTAGGATTAGAAAACCTAAATACTAGTTCTAGAGATGAGAGATGATTATTTTTTGTATTTTTATATTTTTTAGAAAGCAAGTAAAAATCTCGGGTTTTAAGGATTTGGGCGGAATTAGTTGCTAGTCAACTAACCCAATATTAAAGATGCAATCAAAATAAAATACTAAAAATGAAAATAAACTAAATTAAACTAAGGTTGTGAGCAATAAGTGGAGAAATTGTATTTACTTAGATTTCACTACTCCCTAGATATCTTTTACACGTTAATTACTTGTTATAGTTGCGTGGATGACAGATTGTATTCCTTAATACCATTCATGGGGTGGCGCACTTAATTCCCCAATCCTATGAGTGCCTACTTCACTCCTATGTCAAGCCGGCTAAGAAGCTCCTAACATGGGATCATTAGAATTTACTCATGCATTAAATACAATCAATAAAACCTAGTGCACGTCAGTTCATGTTTCCTAAGACGTTCAAGCATGTTACCATTTGGAGATCTGCCAGTTTTCTTAAGCCTAACATCGAAATCATTCATCCAATACAACCATAAACAAGTAATCAACACATAATTAACATCTAGGTTTCATTAGATCTAAGCAAACACAAGATAGATCTAGCCTAGCATGATGGAATTAAGACAAGAACAAGATATAGACAATCAACACATAGACATATTGATTGAATTAAAAGAATACTTATCTCAATTACACATGAAAGGGTTCAAGGGCTGAAAACTCTTGAAAAACCTTTAAAATTCGTACTAGGTTCGGCCCTAGGGTTTCTCCAAAACTTCTCCCTTTTTTGAATGAAAATTAGAAAACTATATATAGAAAATTGAGGCTGACGGCGTCAAGACCAAAAAGGTGACGCCGTCGTCTCGCCGCCAAAATACTTCTCGGACTGCCTTAATCTTCATCTGACGCCGTCATGTGTTATGGTTGATGAGGCGAAAAATGATCCGTTTTTAGGGGGTCATTTAAGCCCTAATTCGAATTTATTTGATCAAATATTGCCCTAAATCGTTCCTTTTGTGATTTTAGGTACTTTGGGAGTGAAATCTGGAAAAGGAAGCAATTCGGACGTTTTTGGAGCATAAAAGTGAAGAAAACGCCAAAGTCTTAATTTTCCATGCTGGGAACAGTAGGTGACGGCGTCAAGAGTAACTCCCTGACGGCGTCAAGAGCAAAATTCCATGACGATCCAGAAGAGATTTGACGGCGTCATGAAGGTAGGGCGTCAAGAGTAAAAGTCATGACGGCCTGGAAATGATTAAGTCTTGACGGCGTCAAATGTAGATCAAGGCAGTCCGAGAAGAGTTTTGGCGGCGAGGTGACGGCGTCACAAGATTTGTCTTGACGCCGTCAGCCCCCTTTTTTTATATATAGTTTTCTAGTTTTTCACATTTAAGAGAGAAGTTTTGGGAGAAACCCTAAGTACGATTTTGGTGTAACTTTACAGGTTTTTCAAGGGTTCCAACCCCTTGATACCTTGCATGTGTAATCAAGATAAGTGTTCCTTTAATTCAATCAATATGTCTATGTGTTGGTTGTCTATATCTTGTTCTTGTCTTTATTCCATCATGCTAGGCTAAATCTATCTTGTGTCTGCTTAGATCTAATGAAACCTAGATGTTGATTATGTGTTGATTACTTGTTTATTCTTGTCTTGGATGAATGATTTATATGTTAGGCTTAAGAAAACTGGCAGATCTCCAATTGGTAACATGCTTGAACGTCTTAAGAAACATGAACCGACGCGCACTAGGTCTTTATTGGTTGTATTTAATGCATGAGCCACTGTTTACAATCCCTATAGTTGTGTTGGGCATGGTGTAGGAGGAGATAAGAGCTCATAGAATTGGGGAGTTAAGTGTGCCACCCCATGAATGGTATTAAGGAATACGATCCGTCATCCATACAATTATAACAAGTAATTAACATGTAAAAGATGTCTAGGGAGTAATGAAATCTAAGTAAACACATTTTCTCCAATTACTGCTCACAACTTTTGTATAAATTAGTTTATTTTCATTTTTAGTATTTTATTTTGATTGCATCTTAGTATTGGGTTAGTTGAATAGCAACTAATTCCGCCCAAATCCTTCAAATCCGAGATTTTAAATTGCTTTCTAAAAAATATAAAAATACAAAAAGAATCTTCCCTCACCTTTAGAACTAGTATTTAGGTTTTCTAATTCTAGCGACACTATTCCTAAGCTGAACGATCAATCCCCCGGTACTTGTCACTATACTATACTACAACGATCAGGTACACTGCCTGGTGGGGGTTGTAAGCTTCTCGAGATCCCTCGAGAGGTAAAGCCTGTTGCGATTCCCACGCATCAAGTTTTTGGTGCCGCAGCCTGGGGAATAGTTATTGTCTAGGTTAGAATTTCTTTGTATTAGGTCTACTTGCTAGATTCCTTTCTAATAAGATTTTATTTTTATTTTTAGGTTTTCTTTAGTCTATCTTATTTCTTTGTGCCTTTGTTCGTAACCACCCAACATCATGGACAACGGGAACATCTTTGAACCCGTCATCTCACCACAACAAAACCCACCACTAGAACCCCTTAGGCCCCGAACCTTAGGAGAGTATTCCCGACCTAGCCACCAAGGCTACCGAAACACCATTGAGCTCACCGGAGCCAATGTGACCCCCTTGCGATCCGACACCATCCGGTTGGCGCAAAGCGGATGTGCATTCCATGGACTTCGTTCCGAAGATCCAAACCAACATCTTAAGGACTTCCTCAAAATCGTAGATTCCATAGACCTAGATGTTGCAACTAGAGAGACTACCCGTTTACGCCTATTCCAATTCTCTCTACGGGATCAAGCTAGTCAATGGCTTGAGCGTTTACCCGCGGGATCCATCACCACATGGGATGATCTCACCACTCGTTTCCTTGCTCAAATTTTCCCACCGGGGAGAACTACTAAGCTTAGGAATGACATCTTGATGTTCCAACAACGTCAAAATGAATCTCTTTATGAAGCATGGACTCGTTTCAAGGACTTACTCCAAAAAGTCTCTCATCATGGCATAGATCTTTGGCTCCAAGTCCAAATCTTTTATGACCATATCGACATATCCACGAGGTGAGCCATTGACCAATCGGCCGGTGGTAAGCTACGTGATCTTAGTGCGGAACAATCATGGGAACTCATAGAAGATCTTGCTCTCTATGACAACGAAAGTTAGAATGATCCCCGTGACTTGAACAAAACGGTCAAGGCAATATCTTTGCCTTCGAACAATTCTAGCACTCCCGACCGTAGGATCATGGAACTTGAGGACCAAGTCAAGTTTCTCATGAAATCTTACGAAGCTCCTAAGCCTTCAAGCCAAGTGAACAAAATCACTTCTTCATGCGAATTATGTAGTGGTCCCCATGACACTCGTGATTGTGTGGAACTCCCCGGAACAGCTTTTACGGACTACGCATCCTCGCGTACCGACGAAGCGGGAGATAAGTGGTACACTTTCAAGCCCGAGCCAAACATTTACGGTGATTCATACAACCCCTCATGGAAAAATCACCCAAACCTTAGGTGGAAACAAAATCAACCCAATTCTTCCAATCCGCCTAATCGTTACCAACCAAACGGTCCACCATCCAACCGTACTTTCAACAACAATCCTTCTAACAACTATGGTAGTACCAACAATCTTGAAGGGTTGATGTCTAAGTTCATGGCATCTCAAGAAGCTCGCATATCTAAGTTTGAAGCCGATTTCAAACAAAAGCAAATCGAGATGACCACTAGAATTGACGCATTGTTGAAAGTTCTCAATGACCGAGAAATGGGAGCACTCCCAAGCGACACAATCAAGAATCCGAAACTAAACGTTAATTCCATATCTTCAGTTTCGTCACCCACTTCGTGTCCACAATACTACTCGGTTAAATCTACGAGCACGTGTTTCAAACAAAACCAAGTTCTCCAAAAGGACCAATCAAAGAAAACACCCACTATAGAGCCGGTCAAAAGCATAGTTGAAACACCTCTTACGCAAGACCTTGACGATGAATTCAAAGAACTTCACCTTGAACGCCCCGTCAATGATGTCTTAGCGCGTGCTCCTTACTATAGTGCCCTCCTAGAAAAATATGAGAAGTGTAAGCTAGGTAAAAATGGGACAGCCTTCGTTCAAAACAAGTTGCCTAAAAAGCTTGATGATCCGGGTATATTTGTTTTGCCTTGTAAGATAGTAAGATCCAAAGCTTTCGACACACTAGCCGATTTAGGGTCAAGCCTCAACTTGATTCTCTTATCCTTATTCACCGCTCTTAAGTTAGGAAAGCTAGAGGAAACGGAGGTATTGATAGGGCTAGCGGATGGGAGTATTGCCCACCCGGTTGGAATGATTAAGGATGTAGTTGTTCACGTAGGGAAGTTAACTATATTAGCGGATTTTCACGTCCTAGACATGGTTAGTGACACTACATGCCCATTATTGATAGGGAGAGGATTTTAGCAACCGCTAGCGCTATGATAGATTGTAAGGAGTCTAAGATAGCGGTAGGTGAAGGCGATACTTGGTCGGTGTACGATGTAAAGAAGCATAGTTATGATTGTGATGATGAACCGACACCGCATTGGGTAGAGATGAATAGGAGACCGCCTAGATATGGACCTTGGATAGAAAGGAACTTCATAGGACCTCAATGCCCATTTTATCTAGAAAAGGATTTTATTGAAAAGACACATTCGGTAGAACAACTCATAGCTAGAGATGAAGAGCTAGATCCGTTTGAGGACCCCTTAGTCTTTAGGAAGATGATTGAGTTCTTGAGCGTAATGCCTATTAATATAGAGATAAATAAGTGGAAAAGAGAAGGAGACAAGTGTGAATGGAGGTGGGACAAGCCACCTAAAGAAGGTGACGGATCATGGCATATGAGAATGACTTTGTATGATCCGGATGGAGAAAAGTTTGAAAGGTCATACCATACTAAGGAAACCGATAGGAAGTTGAAACCTAAGTTTGATCCCAAAGATGTCCTCAACGAGGAACTCACCCGTATCACGTAGTAACCCATGACCTTGAGTCTAGCTACAAGACTCGTAAATAAAGAAAAGCGCTTCTTGGGAGGCAACCCATGTTTTGTGTGATTTTATTTTTGTTTGTTTGTTATTTGCTTCCGTATGCATGCTTTATTTTTATTGTTGGTAGATCATGTTTCTCAATTAAAAAGTGGAAATACTTTACTTTGTTGTTTAGCCTAGTCTTAACTCCACCTAAAAGTATTTTTGCAAAAGATAAGTGTAAAGGGAAACCCCAAATATGTTTTTAAGAAACAAACCGATCATGATTCTCCACAATATTAAATGAACATGTATATTCGTATTTGTTAGAGTCAAATGCTTGTATTGAGTCATAATGAAGTTTTGCAGGATTTTCCAGGAAGTAGGACCAAGTTTTTTCAGAAATTTTCCGGAAACTTAACATAAGAATTTCTGCAGGTCAATTCTGCCGGCGTCAGGATTTACTCTTGACGGCGTCAGGTGTAAAAATCTAAAAATTTTACCGGTTTTGTTTTTCTAACGGAGTCTTATAGTTTTTGTGAATTATTAAGTTTTATAATCTCCAGGAGATCTGCAAACTTCATTCCACAAGCATTATATCTTATTTCGTTTTCTAGGATTTAGTAACTTATATAGGATGCCGCCGATTTTACGCGAGGTTGTCTTGTCTATTTTGTCAGGTTTTATAGGTTATGTATAACAAAAAGATGATTTATATTCTGGAAGGGAAGCATTGATTGTTCATTTTCTTGGAGGAAGATTTAACCTGGCCATCCTATTATCCATACCGAGCGAATCAGGGGAGTATTTGATTTCATTCTTTTTACTTATTTCACTTTTACATTCTTTACTTGAACATTGGGGACAATGTTCATCTTAAGTGTAAGGGGAGGGTAAAAAGATGATACCTTACATATGCACTTTTGCTTGAGTTTGTTTTGTTTAATGGTAGATGTGTAATAAAACTATGAGAAATACTTGTTAGTGCAATTTTAGCGCCAATTTTAAATTTTTTTACAACATTTAGGAGTGAAACTTTAGCCATAGCAAGCGTCTCATGGATAGGAGATTGTATGACTAGCACATAACCGTATATTCAGAAAAATTTTCCACCCAAATATGTGAGGTTCGCCTTTAGATTTGATAGGAAAAACATTTTATTAGTGCTTATGAGTGTACCGGTAGCATTTAGATTCTAGAACTTGCGTTAGTGATGCATCCCGAGACCGCTAGTGAGACTACATTCGTGTGGTAGGATTTATTACATGATAAGAGGCATTAGGATCACCTTTGTGTTAAACCCGTATTATAATTACTTGACCATTTAAGTCATATTACTTGGCTAGTTAAGTCAACTAATTTTTCCCACACCCTTAGCGTTGTACTCATTTTTAGTACACGAAACCCCTAGTACACCCCTCCGAGCCTATCTTTTCGTTTCTAACTTTAAGCGTCTTACTTAAAGGAAGAATTTGTTACACCCCACTTAAATGTACAACCAAATCGCCTTAGCCTTCCGTGTATGCGCTCATTTTTAGTGCATTATTGTTATTTGTTAAACCCTAAGTTAACTATCTAATTGATTACATGGTTACTAAGTCGAGTCATATCCTTGTACATATTGTTTTGGGACGATTGGGACTCATGGGTAAGTACTTATTTTATGGAGTAATGGGGAAGAACATCATTTATTACCCCCATATGTGCGTTAATCTTAAAAGTGCTCCAAGTGTTTTGATTTTCTTAATTCGAGTCATTAGATTAGTTGATGTAAAGTATGTAAAGATTCAAGTGTAAGGGGAATGCTCAATTCCCTATGATGTATTATTTTGGATGGTAGGGTAAGAGTGTATGCAAAAAAAAAAAAAAAAAAAAAAAAAAAAAAAATACGGACTACCATCCCGTTTCATTCTATGTTCATTTTATGTTTTTGTTATTTTTCATTTATTAGCTTAAGTCGAGTCTAGTCTTGGCTTAGCAACACCACATTGTACATGTAATTAACTAAGATTGTTAACTCGCCACCAGTAAAACTTCCTTTATCCATCAAAACCGTGTATTTCATATCCCTACACCTAACGTTACAACCCTTTAAAAGACCTCTTTGATAGTTTATCCTAGGTGCTTACGCCATGTGGTGGAGGTTTGATCCTTTCCCAAGCCTATGGTAATCTATTTTGCTATGACAGGTAGTGAGAGATATCTTCCGTTTCCATATTGTAATTTACACTTTATTACACCCGAGAGATGTGAGTATCTAAACACTATTTGTGAGGTGCTAGTGTATGACCTCCGAGCTTGTCTATTGGTCTTTAGTGGAACGATTATTTGTTGTAATTACTTTTATATTAGTGTTAAATGACCCCTAACTTGTATTTTGACTAGAATAAAAGCGCATTTGCTTGAGGACAAGCAAATATCAAGTGTAAGGGTATATGATGAGGCGAAAAATGATCCGTTTTTAGGGGGTTATTTAAGCCCGAATTTGAATTTATTTGATCAAATATTGCCCTAAATCGTTCCTTTTGTGATTTTAGGTACTTTGGGAGTGAAATCTGGAAAAGGAAGCAATTTAGACGTTTTTGGAGCATAAAAGTGAAGAAAACGCCAAAGTCTTAATTTTCCATGCTGGGAACAGTAGGTGACGGCGTCAAGAGTAACTCCCTGACGGCGTCAAGAGCAAAATTCCATGACGGTCCAGAAGAGATTTGACGGCGTCATGAAGGTAGGGCGTCAAGAGTAAAAGTCATGACGGCCTAGAATTGATTAAGTCTTGACGGCGTCAAATGTAGATCAAGGCAGTCCGAGAAGAGTTTTGGTGGCGAGGTGACGGCGTCACAAGATTTGTCTTGACGCCGTCAGCCCCCTTTTTCTATATATAGTTTTCTAATTTTTCACATTTAAGAGAGAAGTTTTGAGAGAAACCCTAAGTACGATTTTGGTGTAACTTTACAGGTTTTTCAAGGGTTCCAACCCCTTGATACCTTGCATGTGTAATCAAGATAAGTGTTCCTTTAATTCAATCAATATGTCTATGTGTTGGTTGTCTATATCTTGTTCTTGTCTTAATTCCATCATGCTAGGCTAAATCTATCTTGTGTTTGCTTAGATCTAATGAAACCTAGATGTTGATTATGTGTTGATTACTTGTTTATTCTTGTCTTGGATGAATGATTTATATGTTAGGCTTAAGAAAACTAGCAGATCTCCAATTGGTAACATGCTTGAACGTCTTAAGAAACATGAACCGACGCGCACTAGGTCTTTATTGGTTGTATTTAATCCATGAGCCACTGTTTACAATCCCTATAGTTGTGCTGGGCATGGTGTAGGAGGAGATAAGAGCTCATAGAATTGGGGAGTTAAGTGTGCCACCCCATGAATGGTATTAAGGCATACGATCCGTCATCCATACAATTATAACAAGTAATTAACATGTAAAAAATGTCTAGGGAGTAATGAAATCTAAGTAAACACATTTTCTCCAATTACTGCTCACAACTTTAGTATAAATTAGTTTATTTTCATTTTTAGTATTTTATTTTGATTGCATCTTAGTATTGGGTTAGTTGAATAGCAACTAATTCCGCCCAAATCCTTCAAACCCGAGATTTTAAATTGCTTTCTAAAAAATATAAAAATACAAAAAGAATCTTCCCTCACCTTTAGAACTAGTATTTAGGTTTTCTAATCCTAGCGACACTATTCCTAAGCTGAACGATCAATCCCCCGGTACTTGTCACTATACTATATTACAACGATCAGGTACACTGCCTGGTGGGGGTTGTAAGCTTCTCGAGATCCCTCGAGAGGTAAAGCCTGTTGCGATTCCCACGCATCAATGGTTTTCTAGGCCGTCACGTCTTTCACTCTTGACGCTCTACTTGTGACGCCTTCACGTTTGTACTGGGCCGTCATGCAAATTACTCTTGACGCCGTCAGGATGTTGCTCTTGACGCCGTCACCTACTGTTCTCAGCAAGGAAAATTAAGACTTTGGCGTTTTCTTCACTTTTATGCTCCAAAAACGTCTGAATTGCTTCCTTTTCCAGATTTCTCTCCCAAAGTACCTAAAATCACAAAAGGAACGATTTAGGGCAATATTTGATCAAATAAATTCAATTCCGGGCTTAAATGACCCCCTAAAAGTGGTTCATTTTTCGCCTCATCATATACCCTTACACTTGAGATTTGCTTGTCCTCAAGCAAATGCGCTTTTATTCTACTCAAAATACAAGTTAGGGGTCATTTAACACTAATATAAAAGTAATTACAAAAAATAATCGTTCCACTAAAGACCAATAGACAAGCACGGAGGTCATACACTAGCATCTGACAAATAGTGTTTAGATACTCACATCTCTCGGGTGTAATAAAGTAAAAATTACAATATGGAAACGGAATATATCTCTCACTACCTGTCATAGCAAAATAGATTACCATAAGCTTGGGAAAGGATCAAACCTCCACCACATGGCGTAAGCACCTAGGATAAACTATCAAAGAGGTCTTTTAAAGGGTTGTAACGTTAGGTGTAGGGATATGAAATACACGGTTTTGTTGGATAAAGGAAGATTTTACTGGTGGCGAGTTAACAATCTTGGTCAATCACATGTACAATATAGCGTTGCTAAGCCAAGACTAGACTCGACTTAAGCTAATAAATGAAAAATAATGAAAACATAAAATAAACATAGAATGAAACGGGATGGTAGTCCGTATGTTTTTTTTTTTTTTTTTTTTTTTTTTTTTTTTTTTTTTTTTTGCATACACTCTTACCCTACCATCCAAAATAATACATCATAGGGAATGAATGTTCCCCTTACACTTGACTCTTTACATACTTTACAATAAACTAATCTAATGACTCGAATTAAGAAAATTAAAACACTTGGAGTACTTTTAAGATTAACGCACACACGGGGGTAATATATTATGTTCTTCCCCATTACTCCATAAATAAGTACTTTACCCATGAGTCCCAATCGTCCCAAAACAATATGTACAAGGATATGACTCGACTTAGCAACCATGTAATCAATTAGATAGTTAACTTAGGGTTTAACAAATAATAATAATGCACTAAAGATGAGCGCATACATGGAAGGCTAAGGCGATTTGGGTGTACATTTAAGTGGGGTGTAACAAATTCTTCCTTTAAGTAAAATGCTTAAAGTTAGAAACGAAAAGATAGGCTCGGAGGGGTGTACTAGGGGTTTCGTGTACTAAAAATGAGTACAACGCTAAGGGTGTGGGAAAAATTAATTGACTTAACTAGCCAAGTAATATGACTTAAATGGTCAAGTAATTATGATACGGGTTTAACACAAGGGTGATCCTAATGCCTCTTATCATGTAGTAAATCCTACTACACGAATGTAGTCTCACTAGCGGTCTCGGGATGCATCACTAACGCAAGTTCTAGAATCTAAATGCTACCGGTACACTCATAAGCACTAATAATAAATGCTTTTCCTATCAAATCTAAAGGCGAACCTCACATATTTGGGTGGAAATTTTTTCTGAATATACGGTTATGTGCTAGTCATACAATCTCCTATCCATGAGACGCTTGCTATGGCTAAAGTTTCACTCCTAAATGTTGTAAAAAAATTTAAATTTGGCGCTAAAATTGCACTAACAAGTATTTCTCATAGTTTTATTACACATCTACCATTAAACAAAACAAACTCAAGCGAAAGTGTACATGTAAGGTATCATCATTTTACCCTCCCCTTACACTTAAGATGAACATTGTCCCCAATGTTCAAGTAAAGAATGTAAAAGTGAAAAAGAAAAAAGAATGAAATCAAATACTCCCCTGATTCGCTCGGTATGGATAATAAAGTGGCGAGGTTAAATCTTCCTCCAAGAAAATGAACAATCAAAGCTTCCCTTCCAGAATATAAATCATCTTCTTGTCATACATAACCTGTAAATCTGAGAAAACAGACAAGGCAACCTCGCGTAAAATCGGCGGCAATCTATATAAGTTACTAAATCCTAGAAAACAAAATAAGATATAATGCTTGTGGAATGAAGTTTGCAGATTTCCTGGAGATTATAAAACTTAATAATTCACAAAAACCGTAAAACTCCGTTAGAAAAACAAAACTGGTAAAATTTTCAGATTTTTACACGTGACGCCGTCAAGAGTAATCTCGTGACGCCGTCAGAAGTGACCTGCAGAAATTCTTATGTTAAGTTTCCGGAAAATTTCTGGAAAAACTTGGTCGTACTTACTGGAAAATCCTGCAAAAACTTCATTATGACTCAATACAAGCATTTGACTCTAACAAATACGAATATACATGTTCATTTAATATTGTGGAGAATCATGATCGGTTTGTTTCTTAAAAACATATTTGGGGTTTCCCCTTACACTTATCTTTTGCAAAAATACTTTTAGGTAGAGTTAAGACTAGGCCAAAACAACAAAGTAAAGTATTTCCACTATTTAATTTGAAACATGATCTACCAACAATAAAAATAAAGCATGCATACGGAAGCAAATAACAAACAAACAAACAAAATAAAAATCACACAAAACATGGGTTGCCTCCCAAGAAGCGCTTTTCTTTATTTACGAGTCTTGTAGCTAGACTCAAGGTCATGGGTTACTACGTGACCTCATCATCAAACATCACATCCTCCTCTCTAATCATTTCATTGTTATTTTCTTGATAATGTTTTACACGTTGTATGTTGACAGTAAATTCCCTACTTTCATCGTCTAATAACACAACTGCTCCAGTTTTAGAGGAATTTTTCACCGTAAACGGCCCATACCATCTAGACTTTAGTTTTCCCGGAAATAATCTCAACCGAGAATTGTACAGTTGGACTTTGTCTCCCTCTGAAAATTCTTTGGGTTTCTTAATTCTCTGGTCATGCCATCTTTTTGCTCTCTCTTTATATGTAACGGAAGACTCATGGGCTTCTAGCCTAAGCTCATCAAGCTCGTGTAATTGCAAGAACCTATTAGTTCTGGCAATTGTATAATCTAGGTTACACGTCTTAAGCGCCCAATAAGCCTTATGTTCTAATTCTACTGGCAAGTGACACGCCTTACCATACACCATGTGAAATGGGGTCGTTCCAATAGGTGTCTTGTAGGCGGTTTGGAATGCCCACAAGGCTTCGTCGAGTTTAAATGACCAGTCTTTTCTATTTTGACTAACCGTCTTTTCAAGTATTCTTTTAATAGCCCTATTGGTGTTTTCGACCTGGCCATTGGTTTGTGGATGATAGGCGGTGGAGAACCGATGGGATACTCCATACCTCTTCATAACCTTTTCCATTTGTGCATTGCAAAAGTGGGTCCCTCTATCACTGATGAGAGCTTTAGGAATCCCGAATCTAGCGAAAAGCTTCTTCAGGAAGTGGATAACTACTCTGGCATCATTGGTCCTAAGGGCTTGTGCCTCAACCTATTTTGAAACATAATCAATGGCAACTAAAATGTATTCATTCCCCCCTGAAGATGGAAAGGGTCCCATGAAATCAATTCCCCAAACATCGAAGACCTCACATACTTGTATAAAATTCTGAGGTGCTTCATCCCTATGTGATATGTTCCCGGCCCGTTGACATGCATCGCATGCCTGTACCATTTCTTTGACGTCACGGAAAATTGTGGGCCAATAGAATCCCGCGTCGAAGATCTTTCGGGCGGTGGTGTTTATCCCATGATGCCCACCAGAGGGACCAGAATGACATTCCCTTATAATCTTTACTGCCTCACTTTCCGAAACACAGCGTCTTATAATTTGGTCTGGACACCTTCGGAATAAAAATGGTTCATCCCAAAAGTAGTATTTTAACTGAGAAAAGAACCTTTTTCTTTCGTATCTAGTCAGGTGTTCAGGAACGAGTCTGCTTGCGAGATAATTAGCAAAATCGGCGTACCAAGGCTCTGAATCAATCATTAACATGAGTTGTTCGTCAGGAAATGAGTCCCTAATCTCACTTCTATCGTGCTTATCCAAGGGGTTTTCAATACGAGATAGATGATCTGCGGCCAGATTTTCTGCCCCCTCTTATCGCGAATCTCAACATCGAATTCTTGTAGTAACAAGATCCACCGAATTAGCCGTGGCTTAGCATCCTGCTTCGCAAAAAGATATCGAAGAGCCGAGTGATCAGTGAAAACGACTGTCTTTGAAAGGACAAGATATTGCCAGAATTTGTCGAATGCGAACACTACGGCTAATAATTCCTTTTCGGTGGTGGAGTAATTCTCTTGAGCGGGATTCATGGTTTTACTAGCGTAGTAAATAGGTTGGAAAAGCTTGTCACGCCATTGGCCCAATACAGCCCCGACAGCGAAATCGCTAGCGTCACACATGATTTCAAACGGTAACTCCCAGTTGGGTGTGATCATGATTGGAGCTTGTGTGAGCTCCTTTTTTAAGAGATCGAATGCATCCTTGCATTCTTGGGAAAAATCGAATGGAGCATCCTTCATAAGCAATTGAGTCATTGGCCGAGCTATTTTGGAGAAGTCTTTGATGAATCTCCGATAAAACCCGGCATGCCCCAAGAAGCTGCATATTGCTTTAACAGTCGTGGGGTATGGTAACTTAGATATAGCTTCAACTTTAGCTTGGTCCACCTCTATTCCGTTCCCTGAGATCTTATGCCCTAACACAATCCCTTCTTTTACCATGAAATGACACTTTTCCCAGTTTAACACCAAGTTGGTTTCCTCACAACGTTTAAGCATCTTTTCTAGATTGGCAAGACAGCGGTCGAAGGAGTCCCCGAAGACCGAAAAGTCGTCCATGAACACTTCCATGCTGTCTTCCATGAGTTTGTGAAAGATCGCGGTCATGCATCGTTGGAAAGTGGCGGGGGCATTACATAGCCCAAAAGGCATCCTTTTGTAGGCAAATGTTCCATAAGGGCAAGTAAACGTGGTCTTTTCTTGGTCCTCAGGTGCTATGGGTATTTGAAAATACCCAGAGAATCCATCCAAGAAGTAATAGTACTCGTGTCCAGACAATCTCTCTAACATTTGATCAATAAATGGTAGGGGAAAGTGATCTTTCCTCGTGACATCATTGAGCTTTCGATAGTCAATGCATACCCGCCATCCAGTGACCGTTCTCTGGGGCACCATCTCACCCTTGTCATTCTTAACTACAGTCATTCCACCCTTCTTTGGTACAACCTGTACAGGACTGACCCATCGGCTATCCGAGATTGGGTAAATCAGTCCTGCATCCAGAAGTTTGATAACTTCTTTCTTCACTACTTCCTTAATGTTGGGGTTCACCCGCCTCTGGGGTTGCACGGTAGGTTTATAATCTTCTTCCATGAGAATCTTATGTATGCAAAAAGTTGAGTCAATCCCCTTAATGTCGGCTACACTCCATGCGAGCATTCCCTTATATTTCTTTAAGACCTCTAAGAGTTTACCTTTTTGTTCATGTTCCAGGGAAGAGTTTATGATTACCGGCAGTTGGTCCTTGCCCTGAAGGAAGGCATACTCCAAATGGTTAGGAAGCTCCTTAAGATCTAACTCAGGAGGTTCGATAATAGATGGCTTAAGCTTGTTTTCGGGCTTCCGGAGCTCGAGATGTTCCGTTGCCTCTTGTCTAGGGTAGAAGGAGACTGCACCAACATCCTCCATCTTTTCCACCTCTAGTAAAGGCAGAAAACTCTCATCCCGCAGCCAGCCTTCCTCGATTTGTTCATCGACACAGCTATCGATGACATCTGTGAGTTCATTGACCTCCCCGATGAAATAGAGCCGGTTAGCTGCTTCAAGAGAGAGATCCATAGAGTCCTTAATGTCGAAGGTTGTGCTATCGGTTCCCACTTGCAAGGTTAATTTGCCGTCATAAACATCAATGACCGCACGAGCGGTAGCAAGAAATGGTCTCCCTAAAATGATGGGTACCAAGTCATCCTCCTCCATATCCAGGATTACGAAGTCGACCGGGAATTTGAATTTCCCAACTTTGACTAGCACATTCTCGCATATCCCTACGGGGTACTTGACTAATCTATCGGCTAGTTGGATGTTCATACGGGTAGGCTTTAATCCAGAGTATCCTAATTTAAGGAACATAGAGTGAGGCATGAGATTGATACTCGCTCCCAAATCGGCAAGAGCATTCTTTATTGATAGAGATCCTATGAAGCAAGGCAAGGTGAAGCTGCCTGGATCATCTACCTTTTTTGGTAGCCCTCGATGGGTCACCACTGAGCATTCTTCCCCCAGGGTCACAAGACCCTCGAGTTTCTTTCGGTTAGCAAGCAGTTTTTTAAAGTATGCGCTATACTTTGGCATGTGATAGCAAGCATCAAGGAGGGGTATGGTGACAACCGACTCTTTTAGGTATGACAAGAATATTTTATTATCATTCTCAGTTTTCTGGTTCCTTAATCGGGATGGGAACGGGATTCTCACAGGTTGGTTAGGTGGGGTTGATGGGGAAGGGGTCGTCAAGGGAGGTTGGTCGGGGGTCTTGCTTCCTACATCCTCCTCCTCCTCGTGAGGCTTGTTTGGATCGGAAGCGATGGGGGACGAGCTTAGGTAAGGGAGGTCCCTGGTTCTTGTTCCAGCTCGAGTGGTTATCGCAAGCATGAGGTCTTTTTTGCTTGCTGATGGCATTCCAAGGTTATCTAGGGCTGAGTTAAGCTTGTTGAAAAATTCTTCAATGTCATCCTGCTGCTCGTCGACAAGTTCATTAAGACCTTACAATTGCAAGCATTTTTCTTGAGTGAAGTGACCAAGGTCATCTTCAAAAGTGCTCCTGATTTCGAATTCGGGGCCTTCCTCTCCTTCTTTTCTCTTTACCAGATTTCCCCAGAGGGTGTAATCGTCATTTTGGTAAAAAGGCAAAAGGGAGGGATCAGCATAGATGTCACCTCCTGACAAGCATGCATGTTCAGTCGTGGTTGCTCCTCCGCATTCTTCTACCTCATGCGGGCCCCCACAGTAATCGCAGATTAAGTAAGGATTCGAAAGTTGTTTAGGTAAATGCGACCCAGCTAGGTATTCCACTCTTTTGTGAATTTTTCTCAACCGATCTGAGGTGATTTCAGAAATGCCGACAGTCAACTCAGGTTCATCCCAGGTGTCATCCTGGTCTTGAGCATATTCTTCAATCCTATCCCATCCTTCTTCGGCACTAAGCTTGGCCAATCTCCCTTTTCTAGATTGGTTGATTCCGTTTCGATCATTAGAGGAGACATTGTCGTAGAAGATTTGGACCAAGAGCCAAAGCTCAATGCCATGATGGGGAACTTGTCTTATTAAATCTTTGAATCTAATCCACGATTTATGGAAGGGTTCGTCCTTCCCTTTTCGGAAACGGAGGATCCTATCTCTAAACGCTGAGGTTTTTCCAGGTGGAAAGAACTTCTCATAGAACTTGGATATGAGTTGCTCCCATGTGAAAATAGATTCGGAAGGAAGTTTGTCATACCACTCTTGGGCTTTTTCATATAGGGTGAAAGGAAAGAATCGCAATCGGGACGTGTCTCTAGTAGCCCCATCCGTATGGAGGGTGTCTACTATTTTCAAGAAGTCTTTAATGTGTTGAATTGGATCTTCCTCATCTAATCCACAAAACTTACACACTTTAGACAAGCCAAACATCGTTCGCATGCAAGACCTCATTGGTGTGTTCGTTTGGGTAGACGATGGCATTTGAGAAGCCACGAGGGGTCGGGGAGGAGTAGTCCTTAAGGCGCTTAGGAATGGGAGTTGCGGGGGTACTCATCTCGTTGTTGGGTTGGGAGCTAGGGGTTGTAACATGATTTTCTGAATTTTCTTCAGAAAGGGGTGCATCAAAATCGATGGCAACGCTAGATGGTTCAGGAGTTGAGTGAGATTGTCTTAATCTACGCATTTCTCTTTCGGGTTCTGCATACGGCAAGACAAGGTTTCTAGTGGAACTATGACTCCTAGTGATCCTAAGGTTAGAGGATTCGTCGGTTGCCATGATGGCAGGCGGTGAAGAGTTACGAACAAAAACACAAAGAAATAAGATAGACTAAAGAAAACCTAAAAATAAAAATAAAATCTTACTAGAAAGGAATCTAGCAAGTAGACCTAATAAAAAGAGATTCTAACCTAGACAATAACTATTCCCCGGGTTGCGGCGCCAAAAACTTGAAACGTGGGAATCGCACCAGGCTTTACCTCTCAAGGGATCTTGAGAAGCTTACAACCCTCACCAGGCAGTGTACCTGATCGTTGTAGTATAGTATAGTGACAAGTACAGGGGGATTGATCGTTCAGCTAGGAATAGTGTCGCTAGGATTAGAAAACCTAAATACTAGTTCTAGAGATGAGAGATGATTATTTTTTGTATTTTTATATTTTTTAGAAAGCAAGTAAAAATCTCGGGTTTTAAGGATTTGGGCGGAATTAGTTGCTAGTCAACTAACCCAATACTAAATATGCAATCAAAATAAAATACTAGAAATGAAAATAAACTAAATTAAACTAAGGTTGTGAGCAATAAGTGGAGAAATTGTATTTACTTAGATTTCACTACTCCCTAGATATCTTTTACACGTTAATTACTTGTTATAGTTGCGTGGATGACGGATTGTATTCCTTAATACCATTCATGGGGTGGCGCCCTTAATTCCCCAATCCTATGAGTGCCTACTTCACTCCTATGTCGAGCCGACTAAGAAGCTCCTAACATGGGATCATTAGAATTTACTCATGCATTAAATACAATCAATAAAACCTAGTGCACGTCAGTTCATGTTTCCTAAGACGTTCAAGCATGTTACCATTTGGAGATCTGCCAGTTTTCTTAAGCCTAACATCGAAATCATTCATCCAATACAACCATAAACAAGTAATCAACACATAATTAACATCTAGGTTTCATTAGATCTAAGCAAACACAAGATAGATCTAGCCTAGCATGATGGAATTAAGACAAGAACAAGATATAGACAACCAACACATAGACATATTGATTGAATTAAAAGAATACTTATCTCAATTACACATGAAAGGGTTCAAGGGCTGAAAACCCTTGAAAAACTTGTAAAATTCGTACTAGGTTCGGCCCTAGGGTTTCTCCAAAACTTCTCCCTTTTTTGAATGAAAATTAGAAAACTATATATAGGAAATTGAGGCTGACGGCGTCAAGACCAAAGAGGTGACGCCGTCATCTCGCCGCCAAAATACTTCTCGGACTGCCTTAATCTTCATCTGACGCCGTCATGTGTTATGGTCTTCTAGGCCGTCACGTCTTTCACTCTTGACGCTCTACTTGTGACGCCTTCACGTTTGTACTGGGCCATCGTGCAAATTACTCTTGACGCCGTCAGGATGTTGTTCTTGACGCCGTCACCTACTGTTCTCAGCAAGGAAAATTAAGACTTTGGCGTTTTCTTCACTTTTATGCTCCAAAAACGTCCGAATTGCTTCCTTTTCCAGATTTCTCTCCCAAAGTACCTAAAATCACAAAAGGAACAATTTAGGGCAATATTTGATCAAATAAATTCAATTCCGGGCTTAAATGACCCCCTAAAAGTGGTTCATTTTTCGCCTCATCAGTTAGGATTTCTTTTTATTAGATCTACTTGCTAGATTCCTTTCTAGTAAGGTTTTCTTTTTATTTTTAGGTTTTCTTTAGTCTATCTCATTTCTTCATTTCTTTGTTCGTAACCTTTACCATCCGACATCATGGAAGGTGGTAATATCTTTGATCCCATCAACCCACCACAACAAAACCACCCACAAAACCCACCACTAGCAAACCAACCTCGTAGACCCCGAACTTTAGGAGAGTATTCCCATCCTAGCCACCAAGGCTATCGAGACACCATTGAGCTCACTCAAGGAGCCAATGTGTCCCCCTTGCGATCCGACACCATCCGGTTGGTGCAAAGCGGATGTGCATTCCATGGACTTCATTCTAAAGATCCTAATCAACATCTCAAGGATTTCCTTAAAATTGTAGATTCCATAGACCTTGATGTTGCAACTAGAGAGTCGACCCGATTACGTCTATTCCAATTCTCTCTACGTGGTCAAGCTAGTCAATGGCTTGAACGTTTACCCGCGGGATCCATCACCTCATGGGATGATCTCACTTCTCATTTCCTTGCTCAATTTTTCCCACCGGGGAGAACTACCAAGCTTAGAAATGATATCTTGATGTTCCAACAACGTCAAGGTGAAACTCTATATGAAGCATGGACTCGTTTCAAGGACTTACTCTGAAAAGTCCCTCATTATGGCATAAATCTTTGGCTATTAGTTCAAATCTTCTATGACCATGTCGAATTTCACACCAAACGCACCATTGATCGAGCCGCCAGAGGCAGGTTGCTTGATAAAAATGCCGAGGAATCTTGGGAGATTATTGATGAGCTTGCCTTCGACAATCAAGAGTTATGGGAAGTTACTCATGTTATAAACTCGGCTATCAATGCAATCTCGACACCTGGGGAAACCAATCAAATCTCCGAAGAACTCCTTTGCAAACTTGAGAAAAAGGTTGACTATCTCATGGAAAAACAAAAGAGACCTTTAAGTCCCAGACGGGCAACATTCAATTCTGTCTCAAATATGATTCCGACACCGTTTTCTGAGTCACCCTTTAGAGAGAATGTCGAAGCCTTTCAAAATTATGCTCCACCTTATTCACCTCCTCAAAACCTCAGCCCGGAATTCAAAGCTCGAATGAGAGAATACATGGCAACCCATTCTGAGCGGCTTGCTAAATTCGAGGAAGCTGTTTATAAACAAAAGGAGGAGATGCAAGAGAAAATGAAGGAGATGATTAGCCTAGTGGAGGAATACGCAAACCAAAAAACCCCAAAAATGATGTTATTAAGAAAAGAAAGCGCTATCCCCACTACCCGATTTGTTAATTCTATCACAATTGTCCATAAGGATAATGAGGAAGAGGAAACCCCTAGTGTACAAACCATTGAGGAACCACCAAAATCCAAATCACTAGGTTACTACCTAAAACATGATATAAATAAAAATACCATAACAAATTGGATAAAGGGTGACGGGCGTAACCAATCCTCCAAACAGGTTTCAAAGAAGGAGAAAGAGGAGAAAGATGAGTATGATACATTACCTGGGGGACCGGTATTCGAGAAGCTACTTCTACAAAAAGTGGCTACTAAGCAGGTGGCTTGTGGGAACTTTGAGATACCAGCCAGCATTGGGAAGTTGCAATATTTGTATGCTTTCGCCGATCAAGGATCGAAAGTAAATCTTATGCCTCTAACTATTTACACCCAACTAACCACGGAAATGCCGGCCACCACCCGTGTTAGGCTATCCTTCGTTGGTCACTCTTATGTATACCCTTTGGGAATTGCAGAGGATGTACTGGTCAATATTGCAGGGTTCATGTATCCCATCGATTTCATGATCATCGATGATAAAGGAGGTGGGTGCATCCCAATAATCCTTGGAGCACCCTTCCTCACCACCGCGAGAGCTGTCATTAGGTATGAAAAAAGGGAAATTGAACTTAAGTCAGGAAAAAGAAAGATTAGCCTTCCTATGACCCCATGATGTGTGCAAGAAAGCCTAATAAAAAGAAAGCTAAAAAACAACATTGATACATCGCCTAATCATGTTTAAGAAAAAAATCCTCGCATGGGAAACAAGAATCAAAAACTACAAAGAAACTAAGCCTGAGAGAGGCAAAAGTAGCAATAAAGTTCATGTCAAGTTTGAATGTAGTCAACCGACGGAGAATCATGTACCATTTGTAGAAGGAGACTTGGTACTCTTAAGGCATTCAGAGATAAAAGTACCTCCCGACGAGCCGAGTCCCTGGTGGTATGGACCATTCACAATTGAAAGCATACGCCAAGATGGGATAGCTACCTTGAGCAATAAAGGAGGAGGGGAGGTGACTGCGAGTGTCGAACGATTGAAACACTACCACCCCAATAGCGAGGATCATAATTATATGGGATACGTCATCTCAAGAGATGAGCTCACGTAATAGCCCATGACCTTGAGTCTAGCTACAAGACTCGTAAATAAAGAAAAGCACTTCTTGGGAGGCAACCCATGTTTTTTGTGTTTTTATTTGTTTGATGTTATTTGTTTGCGTATGCATGTTTTATTTTTATTGTTGGTAGATCATGTTTCAAATTAAAATTGTGAAAATGCTTTATTTTGTTGTTTAACTTCGTCTTAACTTCATATAAAGGTATTCTACAAAAGCTAAGTGTAAGGGAAACCCCAAATTTGTTTATAAGAACGAAAATGATCATGATTCGCTACAATATTAAATGAACATGTATATTAGTAATTGTTAGAGTCAAATGCTTGTATCGAGTCATAATGATGTTTTGCAGGATTTTCCAGGAAATAGGACATAAGTTTTTCCAGAAATTTTCTGGAAACTTAACATAAAGATTTCCGCAGGTCACTTCTGACGGCGTCAGGGTTTAACACCTGACGGCGTCACGTGTAAAATTCTGGAAATTTTGCGAGTTTTGTTTTTCTAACGGAGTCTTAAAAGTTTTTGTTGATTCTTTAGTTTTATAAACTCCAGGAAATCTGTAAACATTCATTCCACAAGCATTATATCTTAAGTATTTTTCTAGGATTTGTTAGTATATATAGATTGTCGTCGATTTTACGCGAGGTTGCCTTGATTGTTTTCTCAGGTTTAATAGGTTATATATGACAAGAAGATGATTTATATTTCTGGAAGGGAAGCTTTGAACGTTCATTTTCTTGGAGGAAGATCTAACCTTGTTGACACACTATCTACACCGAACGAATCAGGGGAGTATTTGTTTTCATTCTTTTACCTATGTTACTTTTACATCCTTTAATTAAACATTGGGGACAATGTTCATCCTAAGTGTAAGGGGAGGGTAAATGATGATACCTTATAGAATACAATTGCACTTGAGTTTGTTTGTTTGATGGTAGGTGTGTAATAAAACTAAGAGAAATACTTGTTAGTGTAATTTTAGCGCCAAATTTAAATTTTTTTATAACATTTAGGAGTGAAACTTTAGCCTTAACAAGCGTCTCATGGATAAGAGTTGTATGACTAGCTCAAAACCGTACCATTCAGAAAAATTTTCCACCCAAATATGTGAGGTTCGCCTTTAGATTTGATAGGAAAAGCATTTATTATTAGTGCTTATGAGTGTACCGATAGCATTTAGATTCTAGAACTTGCATTAGTGATGCATCCCGAGACCGCTAGTGAGATTACATTCGTGTAGTAGGGTTTACTACATGATAAGAGGCATTAGGATCACCCTTGTGTTTAAACCCGTATCATAATTACTTGACCATTTAAGTCATATCACTTGACTAGTAAAGTCAATTAATTTTTCCCACACCTTAGCGTTGTACTCATTTTTAGTACATGAAATCCCTAGTACACCCCTCCGAGCCTATCTTTTCATTTCTAACTTTAAGCATTTTACTTAAAGGAAGAATTTGTTACAACTTACCCAAATGTGCAACCAAATCGCCTTAGCCTTCCTTGTATACACTCATCTTTAGTGCATTATTGTTACATGTTTAAACCCTTAGTTAATTATCTAATTGATTACATGGTTGCTAAGTCGAGTCATATCTTGTACATATTGTTTTGGGACGATTGGGACTCATTGGTAAAGTATTAATGTTTTGGAGTAATGGGGAAGAACACCAAATTATTACCCCCATATGTGCACTAATCTTAAAAAGTACTCCAAGTGTTTTGATTATCTTGATTCGAGTCATCAGAGTAGTTTATTGTAAAGTATGTAAAAATTCAAGTGTAAGGGGAATGTACATTCCCTATGATGTATTATTTTGGATGGTAGGGTAAGAGTGTATGCAAAATATATATATATATATATATATATATATATATATATATATATATATATATATATATATATATATATATATATATATAAAAGAAAAGAGAAAAACATATGGACTACCATCATGTTTCATTCTATGTTTGTTTTATGTTTTTGTTATTTTTTATTTATTAACTTAAGTCGAGTCGAGTCTTGGCTTAGCAACGCCATATTGTACATGTAATTAACAAAGATGATTAACTCGCCACCAGTAAATATTGCCTTTATCCAACAAAACCGTGTTTTCCATATCCTACACCTAACGTTATAATTCTTTAAAAGACCTCTTTGATAGTTTATCCTAGGTGCTTACGCCAAGTGGTGGTGGTTTGATCCTTTCCCCAGCCTATGGTAATCTATTTGCTATGACAGGTAGTGAGAGATGTTTTCCATTTCCATATTGTGATATATACTTTATTACACCCGAGAGATGTGAGTATCTAAACACTGTTTGTGAGGTGCTAGTGTATGACCTCCGTGCTTGTCTTTGGTTTTTAGTGGAACGATTATTTGTTGTAATTACTTTTATATTAGTGTTAAATGACCCATAACTTGTATTTTGATTAGAATACAAGCGCATTTGCTTGAGGACAAGCAAATCTCAAGTGTAAGGGTATTTGATGAGATGAAAAGTGTACCGCTTTTAAGGGGTTATTTAAGCCCGAATTCGAGATTATTTGATCAAATATTGCCCTAAATCGTTCCTTTTGTCATTTTAGGTACTTTTGGAGAGAAATCTGTAAAAGGAAGCATTTTGGACATTTTTGGTTCATAAAAGTGAAGAAAACGACAAAGTCTCAAATTTCCTTGCTGGAAACAGTACCTGACGACGTCAAGGATTTATACATGACGGCGTCAAGAGTGGCAAAAGAGGTAGAAGTGAAAAATACACGTGAAGATCCAGAATGTTTTTAGGCTTATTGGCCTGACGGCGTCACCTAGGCCGTCAGGGTCCAAATACATGTGACGGCCCAGAACTTATTTCTACATGACGGCGCCAGAAGTGGATCTAGGCAATACGAATTTCATCATGGCGGCGAGTTGACGACGTCAGAGGCTAATACATGACGCCGTCAGGATGCATAGTCTATATATATATATTTCCAATTTTTCATTGTAAAAAGTGGAACTTTGTGTGGGATATTAGGGCATAAACCCTAGACGAATTTTACAGCTTTTTCAGGGGTTTCAACCCCTTGATTCTTCCATGTTCAATTGAAGATAAGTACTCATTCAAATCATTCAATATGTCTATGTGTTGTGTGATTATATCTTACGCTTGTCTTCTCTTTAACATGATAGGCTAGGTTTTTATTGTGTTTGCTTAGATGTAGTGAAACCTAGATGTTGATTACGGGTTGATTGTTTGTTTATAATTGTTACGGATGATTGTATTCGATGTTAGGCTTAAGAAAACTAGTAGACTTCCATTGGTAACTTGCTTGAACGTCTTAAGAAACATGATCGGAGGTGTACAACAATTTTTGGTTATATTTAATGCGTAAGAGAATTCTAATGATCCCATGTTAGGAGCTTCTAACGGCTCGACATAGGAGTGAAGTAGGATCTTATAGAGTTAGGGAATATTATACACGGCCCTACGACTAGTATTAAGGAATATAACCCGTCATCCATGCAATTGTAACAAGCTAATCAACCTGCAAAAGATATCTAGGGAGTAATGAAATATAAGTAAACACAACTTTTCTCATTATTGTTTCCACCACATTAGTATAATAGTTTAATTTTTATTTCTTTTATTTTATTTTGATTGCATCTTAGTTAATTGGGTTAGTTGGCTAGCAACTAATTTTGCCCACTCCTTCAGAACCCGAGATTTTACTTGCTTTCATAAAATATAAAAAAATACAAAAAGAATCATTCCTCACCTCTAGACCTAGTTTAGTAGGCTTTTTAATCCTAGCGACACTATTCCTGAGTTGAACGATCAATCCCCCGGTACTTGTCACTATAATATACTACAACGATCAGGTACACTGCCTGGTGGGGGTTGTAAGCTTCTCAAGATCCCTTGAGAGGTAAAACCTGTTACGAGGGCGCAATTCTCACGTATCACAATCATAGAGTTCTTGACAAATTATCAAAATGAACATTTGGGGCTTTAGGCATGCTCATAATACAAAGCTTAAACTATATCCTGTCCCAAACTTAAAATATAAGCGAGCCTTGAACCACGCTATGATCTAAACTAGTCTGTAAAATATCATGCAGGTTATAACCAAGGTGCAAATCAAAATACTATAATTCTTTTGCGATGCATCATGGCTAACTGGGCTTTGGACGAGCTTAGGCCGTTCCCTGTTTGTGCAAACAATGAGCTTCTTAAAGCTCTTTTAGACTGTAGAATCTTTGCACAGGTCTGATTTCTAGGATCGTATTTATGAACAAACAACATCATGTAGACATCATTTAATTGAGAATACAAAATAGGAACAAAAAATGGGTGACCACTTATAATTGATATTTATAAAACGTATGGGTTATATATTGTTGATTAAAAAAACCTAAGCTATTTATACAAACTGAAACGTTGCTTCACAAGAGACACAACGATTCATCACAACGTTATAAAACTTCTAACCGTTGTAACCCTAAACTATATAACCGTCATATCCTAACAATCTAATGACCCATATTGGCCCATATCGACCCAACCCATATTAATTTTACAGGCTTTACACATATTACAGAAACATAAACATACTAAAATAAATTAACTAACTACTGATTATATTATTAGCTCCAACATTTTCTCCCCTAATGATATAATCAGAAGTTCCTGAACTTCACTTCATATTCATCATCTTCTTTTCTTGATTTTCTGGGTATGTGATCAAACCCGCCTCGCTGTTGAAAAGTCAAATCCGTCTAGCAAATAATTGTCACGTCCGCTTCATGCTAATGACAACTATTGCCCGCTTCACCATTATTGACAATCAATCCCGCTTCTCCGCTGTTGATCTTGATCGATCCCCCTATTCCGCTGTTGATAATCAAACCCGCTGCCCTGCTGTTGTTTATCAATCTCGCTATTCCGCTGTTGATCTTAAACTACCATTAACCCAATTTGTTCTAACACCTACAACACCCTGGTTAACCAATGGTTTACCTATTGTATCCTCCAAGAATAGTACCCTGGTTTCCTATTAACCAACTATCCTTAATCCTCCTGGTTTCTATAAAAGATCTATTGCTTTTGCCAAAACACCCTGGTCTCTCACAAAAACCAAAACAACTTCCTGGTTTCACCACAAAACAAAAACAACTCCCTGGTTTCACCACAAAACATGTTGTTTAAACACTAAAACCAATATCCTGTTTTTTTTTTTTACCAAAAAACTATTGTTTTTAAATCCTCCTGAAACAATTCCCGGTTTTTCACCACAAAAACTATTGTTCCTAATCCAAGAATAGTTTTCCCGGTTGTAAGACAAACCCAAACAATTATGGTTGTCTAACAAATCTACTATTCTAATCCTCTTCTAATCATAATAATTCTTAATTCCAACACTAGATACCCACAATTCGAAATTGAAAAAATAATACTTGTCTCACTGTGTTCGGTTTCTTGATTCTGCCTTTGGTTCCTCTTCTGCGAATCTTTTCAAAAATGAAATTCTGGGTTTTCGTTTTTTCTTTTAAATAGTTAACAGCAATGAATTTCGAGTTCGTTCTTCGTGGTATCTTCAATCCCGTAACGACGATCCAAAAAACCCAAGTCCGCTGCCTCCCTCGAATCTATTCAACCCTAGGCTCTGATGCCACTGTAGAATCTTTGCGCAAGTTTGATTTCTAGGATCGTATTTATGAACAAACAACATCAGGTAGACATCATTTAATTGAGAATACAAAATAGGAACAAAACATGGGTGAACCACTTATAACTGATATTTATAAAACGTATGGGTTATATATTGTTGATTAAAAAACCTAAACTATTTATACAAATTGAAACGTTGCTTCACAAGAGACACAACGATTCATCACAACGTTATAAAACTTCTAACCGTTGTAACCCTAAACTATATAACCGTCATATCCTAACAATCTAATGACCCATATTGGCCCATATCGACCCAACCCATATTAATTTTACAGGCTTTACACATATTACAGAAACATAAACATACTAAAATACATTAACTAACTACTGATTATATTATTAGTTCCAACATAGACCATTTGGTTCACATGTAGGTGCACTTACGTTAGATGGGCATGATCCCTCGGTTCTTACCAACCCCTTGTGTATCATTGACATATTGTTTATTTCTTAACTGATAATTCCAAAATTGCCCATATGGAACATGGCCATGCCCTCACATTTCTTGTGTTTTAAAAAATCCGTATCATTAACTAGTATTTCCAGAGTTTATGCAAAATGTCATCACAAGGACTCATCATATTAGAGAACATAAAAAATGAATAGAATAAGTCATAAACTAATTGTATGTCACCTTTCGTGAACAATTATTGTTTGTTGTAGACATGTAGCTGGAAATGTGTTTAAAATGGAATACATTATGCAAGATGTGCAAGCATACTATATGATGTTAAGAATATTAATACATGACCATGCTCTATTGATTCTTATCTTAATGCAAATGAAAGAGAATAAATTTTAGATATATATATATATATATATATATATATATATATATATATATATATATATATATATATATATATATAAAAGATGAAAATGTTCTCCAGTTAAGTAGCACAAAATCTTGCATTCTGACATTGATTCTTTTTCAACTTTCGTTTAAAAGATAATCCATGTAGAACATGCATATTGCGGATACCCTGAAGGGTTTGTAATTTTTGACCGTGTTTGATCAATCTGTATTTTGCCACATTTAGTCATGTTGGTGAGTCAAGGAGGAAGAAGAGAAGCTCTAGCATGAAAGAGAAGAGCTTGTCAAGACAACCAGGTTGACTGCCAGAAACCGACCAAACGATCCAAAAACCGAGAGATATATAAAGATCACTCGTAATGGAGCTGGCAAGTCATCCTTGGCTACTAAACAAAAAGCTCTTTCTCTTCATGTAAGAACCTACCCTTCTTGTAACAAACTTCTTCTTATCTGTGACTATCCACATTTGCAGACCTGTATTTATAGGGATGAGAAAAAAATTGTGGATTATTTATAGAGGTAATTCTCTATATGCCCAGGTCGCCCAAAGTTTATACATTTTCTAGACCAAAAGAAAGTGACTTCTCAAAATGCCACAGGAGACTTAGGCGACTTGGGTGACTTGTCTTCCATCTTTTAAATGTTTACAAGTGTCTCATACAAGTGCAATAATAATGACAAGTATCCCCAGGTGACTTGGACGACTTGAGCAACTTGGGCAACTTCTATTTGTATGGGACACTTGTCGACATTTAAAGGGGTGTGGGATAAGTCGCTCAAGTCTCCTGGGGCATTTTGAGAAGTCGTATTTTTTTTTTTTTTTTTTTTTTTTTTTTTTTTTTTTTTGTCTAGAAAAGGTATAGACTTTGGACGACTGAGGCACATAGAGAATTACCTGTTATTTGTATGTGGATCTAGTCATCTACAACCCCATTTTACATCTCTATCTGAGCGTTAGAATATATTCTCCCGAACTCTATCCTCTTTCTATTACCATCCGATTAAGACCATACGTAAAGATATACTATATGGAATGTCAAGCCCTGAAGAGTCAAATACGATTTGAAGATAAGTATTTCCCTTTGAAAGAAGTAAACTCTAAAAATTCTTGTTTTGGTATGAATAATATATAACCTCTATAATTAAGAGATCAAGTTTGATATAATCTTATAACACCTACACGTACGAGTAAATGAAGTAATGAACCAATAAGAACCCGATCAATGAATATATAGAAATTTTTTGTTATTAGAAAAACCAAATTTATATATTACCGAACTCCAAATTAGACTAAGCGATGGATATAATCATACAATTCATGGGTGTCTATAACTTGAAAAATCAAGCAACTAAAAACCTACTACTGTAAAATTTTGCATGCATGTGGCTTGTAGTTTACAAATAATGCAAAGAAGCATAAAATCTAGAAAACCTTTGTCTAAAAGTTTTGGAGATACCAAATTAAAAGTCAAACTTCAGGCTTATAAATTTCAATTGCAGATGCTGTCATGTCCTTCATGAGAATATGAGCACAATTTTCTTTCTTTATATGATGCTATTAAGATGAATCATTATCAGTCATATGGACTTTCAAAAATATACCAAATCGACTTCCGATAAACAAGAAAATGACCTCGGACCCCTATGATTCTAGTTTACTATCAGGTTACCAAAGGCCAAGGCCAGATCAATAAAGTCAACGTACCATGATGCAAGATTTTCCACATTAACCGAATAAATTTTGTTCCTTGACTCTTCAATAGATACGCTTTTTCGGTGTGAGAGATCTAGGAGCTTATTCTGACTTGTCTGTGAGACATGGTGTGCAATTCCTGGTTAAGCTGGCATTTTCTTCATGTTTGGTTTTATTCTATTTTCATTGTATGTTTGAAGGAAAGAGTACGTGTGCACATGTATCATCATGTACCATTTAATGAATAATACATTTCCTCCGATTTTAAATGATAAACCATAAGTGTTTATTTACCTATCGTTTACTTTGGATTACTTGACCAATAATACTAATTAGCAAACTCTAATGTATATTTCCCGGCTTACACTTCATCGACTCTATATTTCGTTTGTGCTAATTAGCCTTGTTTCCAGTCCCTTAACAACAAAAACTACTTCTTCTTCTTCTTCTTCTTTTTTTTTTTTTTATTTTTTTTATTTTTTTTATTTTATTATTTTTTTTTCAGCGGTACCAACACCAAGGGCTCCTGATCAGATATACTCATATACCCACACACATATTGTTAACTTGTGTAACAAAGTATGGTGGTACAAATTTCTGAGTGATTTTTGTCGATCACTATTATTCAAGGTATATAGCTTAATTAATCAGAGATGCTATTAGTAAAAAAAAAAGGAAAAAACAAAAAACCTGATTACGCAGATGGTCCATATATATGTACAAGCCAAGCTATTAAAGTAATGGGATTTTGTAGATTGAACCTTGTGATACAAATTTCTGAGTGATTTTTGTCGATCACTATTATTCAAGGTATATATTTACACAGATGATCCATATATATGTACAAGCCGAGCTCTTAAAGTAATGGGATTTTGTAGATTGAACCTAGTGGTCTCCTTTGTTATCAATAAATTTTCAACCCTAATGAGAGTAACTGCTTTGGGTCTTATATTTTTTCCCTTTCTTTTAGATTATGTTGATTAACAATTAATTTGAGTGATGCCTGAATAAGGAAATGTAGCTCTGTGCACTTTGAGACCCAATGGAACATGAGTTTTGATCTTTCGTTTGGTGATGCCCTGAATAAGAGCCTCTAGTTTCAGATGCAAGGGCTGCAGACAAGGTTATAAATAGCGTAAGGCGTGGCGTGGCGTGGCGGCGAAGCCAAGCCTCAAGCCTTACGAGCCATAGCGAGGCTATGGTGTTTTATAAGGCGTGACTCAAGGCGGCATAATTTTTTTTGTAAATTTATATAGTAATTAGAAAATTCATGATTTTAGTAATTAGAAAATTCAGCCCAAAAATTCAAATACTACTAAACCATTTAAAAAATAAAAGCCCAAATTCTAGCCCAAATACTACTAAATTCTTGAAAAACTTCTAAATAAGGCGCCACGCCTCGTGCTAAGGCACGCCTTACCACGCCTTTTCGCGCCTCATCAGGCGCCACGCCTCAAGACGACGCCTTGGTCTATTTTGTAGCGCCGAAGCCACGCCTCGCGCCTTAGCGACGCCTTAGCGGCGCTAAGGCGCGCCTTTTAGAACCCTGGCTGCAAATGAGGCTAGGTAGGGTGTTTGTTCTGTGGATATGTAGCCAAGCAAAGATATTTCTCCATGGTTGTCTAGATGTTAGCATGTAGTTGCTAAGTCTAGAAGAATGGTGGTTTTGTGAATCAGCTAATATCCCTGTATGTTGTGTACTGTATGTTACCTAATCATGTATTAGCCATATGAGCATGTTCATATAATGGCTGTTTGTTGAATTCCACGTAATTTGTTGATTCTAACATTAATAAAATTCACCATTATAAAAAAAATGTTGATTAACAATAACCCATCAGAACTTTTTTCCTTCTATTCCTCTACGTATTATCGAGGAAAAAAGTGTGGTTATAGCATGGATTGAAGAGATTCATTGATTAGATGTACAAGCCAGCAATAAAGTAAACCAAGAATTAACAAAAAATCATATATGTTAATTTGTTTCGCTTTAACTAAGATGACACAAGAAATTAAAAAGATTGAAACTGTTTATTTATTTTCTATTACTTGATGCGATATCAAAATGCATATAGATTGGAAATCAATAACATCTATAATTAGCTTACTCGTTCACATAAATGCTCATTCTCAAGGAACCAACCGTGGATGACCATGTCTAGGATATGTGTGAAATGAAAACCAGATGTCTAGATCTCATTTCAGTGATCTATAAGAAAGAAGTGAGGTTCTAGCATGAAAAAGAAGAGCTTGTGAAGTAAGCACTAGGAGTGACTGCCTAAACCATATAGAAGTATCAAAACATAAATACTTTGATTAGGATTGGGCAAGCCATCCTTGGCTACCAAATAAGACGGTTCATCTCTTCATGTAAGAACTCGCTCGTTATTCTCTTATCGATGTGCTTATCCATGACAATGCATTCGATGAAAACTTGCTATTTATAGACAATACGAAGGCAAAAGGTCAACTTGAAATACGCCTTTTGCATTGATTCTTTCATTTTTATTTTTAATTTTTGCTATTTTATGTAATAATGAAATGCTTAAACAAACCCATAGGATTGTATTTGGCAAATTCCTATTATATAATAGTTAGTTTCGTTATAATTTTCACATATTTACGTCATTATATTATTACATACTCATTTAGAAATAAGTTGGTCAGAAGTGTCATTTATACAAACTCTTTTGTTGACAGTTATTTTAGTTGCACTGTTGCAGTTACGTCAATGAAAATTCTTGCTATTCTTTAGCAGCTAACTTTTTTTTACAATGAATATCAACTGTGTTATCCTCAAAATATTTTGGTATTTGAGTTTTTAGCCGTAAGGATGTGCCGTTCTAATATGTGTTTCATTTGCTCAATACAAATTAGTCTATTAGGTTGTTAAAGGGCACTCAAATTTGACTATTGTTTCCATTAATGCTGATAGATACAATGAGAAAAGATTATACACGCTCCAACACGAGTACAAACTAATATGCTTGATGTCAAACAACATGAGTCGGATGGGTATCTACTAGGAAACCCGATTTACTTGGCAACATGATTGCCTTGCAAAGATAATGGACTTAACTACTCTTGCAAAGATAAAGGTTTGAAAACTTTGGACTAGAGATTCTTTATATTTCTATAGAGGAGAACAAGATTAATGGAAATAAGCTTTTGGCGGTTCCGTACTGCAGCAAAGTGTAGCCCTATAAACCTCATATAATACATTCTGCTAAGTGTGCAGCATTAAGATGTTAAGGATATCAATACATCATTCACTGTTGATTCTTATCTCAATCTAAATGAAAGTGAATAAAGTTCAAACAAAAAACGAAAGTGTTCACATAGTCTTAGCATTTTGACTTAAGATTTTAATGTTGTTTTTCGGATATTTCTTTTAGAACATATATATTATGGATACCCTGAAGATTTTGTAATGTCTGACTGTGTAAATCAACCTATAGATTTGGGTAAATAGATTACTTTAAGTTACCATACATTCATTGAATTTCTAATTAAATCAGAAGCCTTTTATAAGTAAAAATGAATCATAAAATTTGAAGACAAAATCGTTTTAAAACAAGATGAAAGCAGAAACAAAAGGTGTGCTTTTGGGCCAACCTAACCCGACCAACCTTTTATCCTGCATACTAAAATTTACATGTCTTTTCCAAAAAAATCCATTGAAACACGTAATCCAACCTGTCTGATCCATCTATATGTTGGCAAGTCGATCACCGGGGAAGAAGAGAAGCTCTAGCATGAAAAAGAAGAGCTTGTCAAGATAGCCAGGTTGACTGCCAGAAACCAACCAAATGTTCTAAAACCGAGAGATATATAAAGATCACTCGTAATGGAGCTGGCAAGTCATCCTTGGCTACTAAACAAAAAGCTCTTTCTCTTCATGTAAGAACCTCCCTTCTCGTAACAAACTTCTTCTTATCTGTGACTATCTACATTTGCAGACATGTATTTATAGGGATGAGAAAACAATTATGGATTTTTTGTATGTGGGTCTAGTCATCTACAACCTCAGTTTACATCTCTATCCGATTGTTAGAATATATTCTCTCAAACTCTATCCTCTTCTATCACCATCCGATTCAGACCATACGTAAAGATATATATGGAATGTCAAACCCTGAAGCGTCAAATACGATTTGAAGATTCAAGTATTTCCCTATAAAAGATGTAAACGCAAAAAATTCTTGTTTTGGTATGAATATATCAATTCTATAATTACAAGAGATCAAGTTTGATACTGTATTATCTTATGACACTTACATGGCTACTCTTATGAAATATTTATTAACTCATGAAACACGTGTGAGTGAATGAACAAAAAAGAACCCGATGAACGAACATAAATTGCTTCTTATTAGAAAAACCAATACCCTTTACATATTACCGAAATACAAATTAGACTAAGCGATGGATATAATCATACAATTCATGGGTGTCTTAACATGAAAAGTAAACCTTCTACAATTTTGCATGCATGTGTCTTAGCTTGTAGTTTTCAAATAATTAAGCGTCTTAGCATAAAATCTGGACAAAGATTTGTCTAAAAATGTTGAAGATACCAAATCAGAATTCAAAAGTCAAACTTCAGGGTTAAAAAAGTCAATTGCAGATGCTGCCTAGTTCTTCATGAGAAATTGGGTACAACTTTTTTTCTTCATACGATGCTATTAAGATGAATTATAACCAGTCATATGCACTTTCAAAAATATATGGACGCCTGCGATTCTTAATTTACTATCAGGTTACCAAAGGCCAAGGCCAGATCGTTAAAGTCAATGCACCATGATTCAAGAGTTTCCACATTAACTGAATAAATTTTGTTCCTTGACTCTTCAATATACGCTTTTCGGTGTCAGAGAGGTCTTGGAGCTTATTCTGACTTGTTTGTTAGATATAGTATGCAATTCTTATATAAGTTGGCATTTTCTTTATGTTTGGTTTTTTCACAACTATATCAAATGAAATGAATAATAAATTAACTGTGATTTTGAATGATAAACCATTAGTTTGCACTTAAATATATCATCTATTTCTATTGTCTTGACCAATATATAATGGATTAGCAAGCTGTATTGTATACTTTTGAGCTTTCACCGATCTTGTATATAAACTTATTTTGTTTGTACTAATTAACCGTCTTTCCTGATCTGATCGAAGCACATACAAAGGTCTTATTTTTTACGATGATACCATCACCGAGGCCTTCATAAAGAAACTGAGTACAAGCTAATCTCTGAAACAATACCTTTTATAGATTCGTCCTTGTGGTCTCATTTGTTAGTAATAGATTTCAAACCCTAATAAGTCACTGCTTTAGGTTTTTTATTTGCATCCACTTATTCTTTTATTATTTTTTTCTTTTCGATTACTTATTTTGCTATGAGTTATGTATTTAGAATTTAGACAATTCTAATCATCCTATTATACCTTTCTCATTCATGAAAAGGAATAGGATTTAAGTCTCACACTTCTCCTAATGGAAAGAAGACTATATTTATTCCTTTTCACTACAAAAATGGGATCGATTTGGGTCGACAATGTCGACCCAAACAATGAAGTGGGGTCGTACCAAACGATTTGGGTCGACAATCTCGACCCTTTTTGGTTGTACCATTTTCCTCGTCCCAAAAACGTTTGGGTCGACATTTTTAAAACGAATGGCACGACAAAGAAAGGGGACCCACTAACCAGTCAAACATGAATATTACGTTTGGAACGACATTGTCGTTCCAAATCTTTATTTATTTTTTGAAAATCATTTATTTAAATACTAAAAATATTTTGGAAAATACCCAATGGAACGACAATGTCGTTCCAAACGTTGATTTATTTTCCGTTTTTTAGTTATTTAAATACTAAAAATATCCCAATGGAACGACAATGTCGTTCCAAACGTTTATTTATTTTTTGAAAATCATTTATTTAAATACTAAAAATATTTTGGAAAATGCCCAATGGAACGACAATGTCGTTCCAAACGTTTATTTATTTTTTGAAAATCATTTATTTAAATACTAAAAATATTTTGGAAAATAACGATTGGAACGACATTGTCGTCCCATTTTGTGAAGTATGCAAAAAAAAAAAAATGCAGCAGCAGCCTGCATTTCCAGGTTTTTTCCGGAAAAAACCTACCATTACACAAGCTGTAAATCAACCAATATCCGCAATACCAATTCGGCAATATGATACAATACCAAATTACTCATCTATAACTTAAATTCGACAAATACGATACAAATTAAACTAACAAATACGAACTTAATACAAAAACAAACCAAGATTCGGCAATATATAGATTCTAGTATTACATAACTAATAACAAATACGATACAAATTAAACTACGTCTACGCCTGTTAGGAGATAAATTACTTACATAAGCCGTCTCGTTTTCTTCACTTGTAAAGACGCCATCTTTTCTTGTATGGCCTATCCTATACGTCTCCACGAGTTATTCATTCTGCCCGTTCTTCGCAACCCGCTATACATACAACATAAAATAGGGCCGGTGTGGTGGTGGTGGATCATACAATTTCACAATAAACAAGTATATACATAAAAACTTAGGGGCTTGTTTGGCTAAGCTTACTAAACATAAGCTCATTTGGGCTTATTTTTTAGACTTGTCGGCTTTTATAAGTTTATCATATCATAATAAACTTAAATGAGCCGACAAGTCTCAAAATAAGCCCCGAAATTGGAGCTTATCTAAAATAAGCCCAAATAGGCTTACGTTTAATAAGCTTAGCCAAACACCCATAATCAAGTTCGCGACTAAAATTATTTACACAAGTTTAACATTCATATTAAAATACTAACCAAAGACATATTCACAAATTAAGAATTAATCACTAACTTATTCGCATAATCATATTCACATTCTAAAAACAGTCACATAACTTTAATACCATACTAACCAAAAGAGGTGGAGCTATTGTCCTGTCCCGGCTGTCCAAATACAAACACATAAAAAAACAACCTAATTAATAACAACTTTTTACGACTACATTGTCGTCCCAAAACACATTAACACAATAAAAAAAAACCATACCTTTAAACTAACACGAACACAATTATTACAAGATCTTGTAGGTGGCTGTGGTGGTGTCGATGGGCTGCTGCCGGCGGTGGTTCACGGTGGTGGGCTGCTGCTGCGGTGGGCCATCTAACCAACACAAACACAACATACAAACAATAATTAAACAAACAATAAATAAAGAAAACATAATTAACAAACATAATTAAAAAATAATAATAATAACATACCTTTATACAAAATAAATTAACAAAAATTAAACAAAGAAAAAAGAAAAAGATGAAAAACATGCGCAGTGGTGATAGTCGTGTCGAATGTGGTATTAATTTGGTTATGGTGGTGTCGAATTGAAGAAGAAGATGAATGAAGAAGATGAATATAGCGTGGGGTTTTTTTTTGTTTCGGTAAAACTGAGATGAATAGATCTGTCAAGGGAATATCAATAATTGATCCAAAAGGGACGACATTGTCGTCCCAAGGGTTGTGGCGGGGTTATTAATTTCGTGGCGGGTTGATTCAATTTTTCGTGAAAATTTTTGGTGAAAACAAAAGGGACAACATTGTCGTCCCAATGGTTTAGTCATATTTAAAAAAAACCAAACTGGTGTGAAAATATTTGGTGAAAACAAAAGGGACGACATTGTCGTCCCAATGGTTTAGTGATATTAAAAAAAAAAAACCAAATTGGGGTGAAAATTTTGTGCAAACAAAAGGGACGACATTGTCGTTCCTTTTGTATATTAAAAATGATTTAAGTAATATCAAAAAGATTAAAATTGATTTAAATTAGTTATAAATTATTTAAATAAATAAAAAATGATTTAGTTAATATTAGATAAATTGAAAAAAAAAAATGAAAAAGATTTAAATTAATATTAGATAAATTGAAAATTATTTAAATTAATATTAGATAAATTGAAAATTATTTAAATTAATGTTAGATAAATAGAAAATGATTTAACATTAGTTATAAATTATTTAGATAAATTAAAAATGATTTAAATTAGTTATAAATGATTTAAATAGTATACGAATGATTTAAATTAAAAATCATTCTTTGTCCGGCTAATATGATCCACACATTCATCCGTTTAACATGTTATGCATATCCATAACAACTCGACTCATCCGTTAAACATGTTATGCATATTCGTAACAACTCGACTGATCCGTTTAACATGTTATGCATATCCACAACAACTCGACTTAAACATGTTATGCATATCAATAACAACTCGATTCATCCGTTTAACATGTTATGCATATCAATAACAACTCGATTCATCCGTTTAACATGTTATGCATATCAATAACAACTCGATTCATCTGTTTCGTTTAACGAATGAGTCGAGTTGTTTCGTTTGCTTGTCGAGTTGTTTCGTTTGCTTGTCAAGTTGTTTCGTTTGAGTCTGTATGAAATGAGCCGAGATGATATGGTTATACAGGAGATGTTTATCGAATGAGCCGAGTTGTTTCGTTTGATCTGTTTCGTTTGCTTGTCAAGTTGTTTCGTTTGAGTTTGTATGAAATGAGCCAAGATGTTTAACGAATGAGCCGAGATGATATGGTTGTACACGAGATGTTTAACGAATGCAATTCCTAACTATGGGCCAAGTGTTAACCACAACGTCTCACCATGCGTAAAGCAGTTTATTAACTCGCCTGTTTCGTTTGAAAGATGCAATTCCTAACTATGGGCCAAGTGTTATCCACAATGTCTCACCATGCGTAAAGCAGTTTATTAACTTGCCTGTTTCGTTTAACGAATGAGCCGAGATGATATGGTTGTACATGAGATGTTAAACGAATGAGCCGAGCAATACTGGAACTCGTGCTCAACAACAAAGTTCCAGCTTATCTTGTTCTAGTTTGAAAAATGCAATTTCTAACTATGGGCCAAGTGTTAACCACAATGTCTCACCATGCGTAAAGCAGTTTATTAACTCGCCTGTTTCGTTTAACGAATGAGCCGAGATGATATGGTTGGACACAAGATGTTAAACGAATGAGCCGAGCAATTATGGAACTCGTGCTCAACAACAAAGTTCCAGCTTATCTTGTTCTAGTTTGAAAGATGCAACTCCTAACTATGGGCCAAGTGTTAACCACAATGTCTCACCATGCGTAAAGCAGTTTATTAACTCGCCTGTTTCGTTTAACGAATGAGCCGAGATGATATGGTTGTACACAAGATGTTAAACGAATGAGCCGAGCAATTATGGAACTCGTGCTCAACAACAAAGTTCCAGCTTATCTTGTTCTAGTTTGAAAGATGAAACTCCTAACTATGGGCCAAGTGTTAACCACAATGTCTCACCATGCGTAAAGCAGTTTATTAACTCGCCTGTTTCGTTTAACAAATGAGCCGAGACGATATGGTTTTACACGAGATGTTAAACGAATGAGCCGAGCAATACTGGAACTCGCGCTCAACAACAAAGTTCCAGCTTATCTTGTTCTAGTTTGAAAGATGCAATTCCTAACAATGGGCCAAGTGTTAACCACAATGTCTCACCATGCGTAAAGCAATTTATTAACTCACCTGTTTCGTTTAACGAATGAGCCGAGATGATATGGTTGTACACAAGATGTTAAACGAATGAGCCGAGCAATTATGGAACTCGTGCTCAACAACAAAGTTCCAGCTTATCTTGTTCTAGTTTGAAAGATGCAACTCCTAACTATGGGCTAAGTGTTAACCACAATGTCTCACCATGCGTAAAGCGGTTTATTAACTCGCCTGTTTCGTTTAACGAATGAGCCGAGATGATATGGTTGTACACAAGATGTTAAGCGAATGAGCCGAGCAATTATGGAACTCGTGCTCAACAACAAAGTTCCAGCTTATCTTGTTCTAGTTTGAAAGATGCAACTCCTAACTATGGGCCAAGTGTTAACCACAATGTCTCACCATGCGTAAAGCAATTTATTAACTCGCCTGTTTCATTTAACGAATGAGCCGAGATGATATGGTTGTACACAAGATGTTAAACGAATGAGCCGAGCAATTATGGAACTCGTGCTCAACAACAAAGTTCCAGCTTATCTTGTTCTAGTTTGAAAGATGCAACTCCTAACTATGGGCCAAGTGTTAACCACAATGAGCCGAGATGATATGGTTATACAGGAGATGTTTAACGAATGAGCCGAGATGATATGGTTATACACGAAATGTTTAACGAATGAGCCGAGATGACTATAGAGTTCTATACAATGCTAATGACTATAGAGCTCCATACAATGCAAGTATTTATACGAAAACAATGCATGATATGGTTGAGCACTTTTAGAAGTCCACAGTACAATGCATGTGGAATGACGTATTGGCCCTTTATTTAGTATACATCCAAGCCTCCTTTGTCGTATTAGTTTTTCTATATCGAAGCTGTAAATAGGTATCATATTGATTACGTTTTAACATCAAAAATATTTTTGATTTTGATATATAGTAAAGTATTGATTTTGTAAATTTTTTAATTTATGTAATTTTTAAAATTAATTTTTACTCTAACATATAATTTTAATATTGATTTTAAATTAAAAACTGATTTAAAAAGCTTTTCAATTAAAAAAAAAACAAATACACGCAGAATGGGTCGACATTGTCGTCCCATTCGGCTTTTAAAAAAGTTTTAATATTAATTTTAAATTAAAAACTGATTTAAAAAGTTTTTAAATTAAAAAAAACAAATACACGCAGAATGGGTCGACATTGTCGTCCCATTCGGCTTTTAAAAAAGTTTTAATATTAATTTTAAATTAAAAACTGATTTAAAAAGTTTTTAAATTAAAAAAAACAAATACACGCCGAATGGGTCGACATTGTCGTCCCATTCGGCTTTTAAAAAAGTTTTAATATTAATTTTAAATTAAAAACTGATTTAAAAAGTTTTTGAATTAAAAAAAACAAATACACGCCGAATGGGTCGACATTGTCGTCCCATTCGGCTTTTAAAAAAGTTTTAATATTAATTTTAAATTAAAAACTGATTTAAAAAGTTTTTAAATTAAAAAAAAAAACAAATACACGCCGAATGGGTCGACATTGTCGTCCCATTCGGCTTTTACTTTGACTGTTTTTTTGGTAGAAAAAATAGTGGGCCATGGGCAACATTTGGGACGACAATGTCGACCCAAACGTTTGGCTTGTCCCAAACCTTTGCTATTGGTGTAGTGTTTGTAAATATTGACTCTAACCAAAAACCCAAACGGGTGTAGATCAATTAAAAGAATAACTTACGTTTACGGTTTTGAGTTGCATTAATACATTTAAAGAATTTACAAAATTCAATTTTAGTATTTTCGATAATTTATATTTCCAAGAAAATATAATACCCAAGGATATATTCATATAACCAACATATTTTCTTGAAAATCTAGGATCCAACTTTACATAGATTCCACCACATCAGTTGATCGGCTAGTGGTGAAAGTATAAAAGATGGTAATCTGTCGAACAATAATTGGCAAACACTTTCCAATTCCAAGATCATTATGGGATTTACATCAAATTGATTCATCAATTTGTCATGTAAGCATGTTTTATCACATCTCATGCCTTAAGCTCTAGGTCTCACCCATCAACTTAATTAAGTCGTCTAACTTAGAAACTGCAAATTCTTCATGTGTGGTCTCACGCACACTCGGAAATTTACCTTGTCATTAAAATTTAGCATGCGTCTCATGTTTACTAAATAATAACTTCAAGTGTTTCTTATAGTTAGATGGCATGTAACTTAAATTTTAGGGTATAAATTTTTGATGTGAAAATCAAAACATGTATAAAGATGCATGCACTCATCTTTATAACATTAGTTTTCAAAACCTTTTTATTACCAATTCATGAAATTAATACACAAATTTTACTTGAGGTTTAATAAACCCTAAGATGACTTTCTACAATTATGATTTTAAAAGTAATTCGTTTAAGACATATTCAAGATTGTGATAACCAAGGCAGACTCTAAGGCTCTTTTCTAAGCCTTCAAATCACGTTTATGAATATCGTCTTAAAGGACTTAATTTTAAAAGCATATTTGTACAAAACATCAATCAAGCAAAAGTTTATGGATTCAATCTCAAAATCATGTAATAAAGTATGAATTTTGCTAGTCTCGCCTGGGAGCTGATTACCGTGCGAATCGGACCACTAGCGGCACTTAAGACCTTGCAAGATTCTTACTTTATCACTTTTGTTTCACCGTTATTAGTCCATATTATTTTCTTTATAAAAATTACCCTTTTATTGCTTACAAACGTGTCCAACAATTAAACAATAAAACAAGTAATAAAGACAAATCAAAACAACTAATAACATAACAATTATAAAGGTGAAACAATTAGCCACATGCACTCTTTTTAGAAAAGATCCTAACAAAATCAATTCTAGGTTTTTATATGTATATAATTAACTAGGGCCTTCACCTCTTAATGGAAGTGAGCCACATACATTGACAAGTCAATTGCGTAGGCCAAAGTTAATCACATACCACATAGCACATAATTGATTTTAATAATTATGGGGTCTTCCCCAATGTTAGATCTATCTAAACATGTGAAAAAGCTTAACAATTAATAACCCATGACTAACATGCATGTTTCGTCACGGATCAAAGCATAACAATTACCAATTAGGTCAAGGATACGCCCAAATAACACATAAATATGTAGACAACCTAGGGTTTCTAATCCAATTAATTAATAAAACCACAAACCCTAATTAGGGTTAATGGAATAAATCGACCCCCCCCCCAAATTAGGGTTAGGGTTTCGAAAAAATTAAAAAAAACAAAACCCTAGATCCAAAACATGTATCTAAAACAATCAAAATTCGTTTTTTATGTGTTTTATGTAATCAATTACATGTTATAGCAAGCTCGTGATACCACTGTTAGAATTAAATAACATGACAATCATATAAACAGGTAAACACATATGCGGAAGCGTAGGAACATCTATAACATATAAGAGATTAACATAAATTAAATAGGAACGTACCTTTAGTGATTCTAGCAAAACAAGAATCAATAAATAATCTTGAACATGTGATGAACCCTAATTAGGGTTTATATAGATCAATGATTAACCCCTTACCGTTTTGTTAATCGATCCCGTGATAACAACAAATGTATGTTGTTACCTCGTTCTTGTACACACGAATTAAACCGTATTAAGGTGATGCTAGTAACAACACAAGAAACAATTTTGTTTTATAAAAAACAAAACTCGAATCACCCTTAAAGGGGTGTTCGGCCGATTAGTATACAAAGAAAGAAAACACAAATTTAGGGTTTAATGTTGTGTACAAAAGTTACAAAAACTAATGACCCTTGATTTGTATTTATAGTGTTAATAACTTGGAGCTCAAGTTGGTGTGGGATTGGGTTTCCCCAAGCCCAACCGATCGGCCATATGATCCCAAAGGGAATCCGGAAGCTTCTTGACTTACCAATTATTATCACATAATTCTTTTCTTATATTCGTCTAACGGTCGTTAGTCATTAACGGTAAATACCAACGATCGTTATATACTTGTGTATAATAATAAATATATAAATACATTAATTATTATTTCTTAATACTCATTCGTAACGTGTGCAATCCCGAGGTCTCGAGTTCGATTCTAGTCATACAAATATTAATATTTATCCATAAACTTTAACAGCTCCCACTTGGATATCTATTAATAGTGTAATGACATTGGTAAGCGTCTAGCAACACGCCAATGCCCCTAGATCAACTCGAGGAAGGTTTCCTGGAAAAACTTATAATGATTCATCATTATTATTATCATCCTTTTGTTTCTAATACCACGTTAATAAAGATATGGATCTTAGTCATTCTTTAATTAACAATTCTGTTTCTCGTTGTTTATGATTGAGCAAGATTACCAAAACATCTGAACGTATTCTAGATAGACTTTGGGCGTGCGCACGCAAACATCTTGTCAACCCTACGAGGGGCCCAGCAGTATTAAGCTTCAAAACAAATTTGAAGGAACAAATTCTTTCTTGACTACAAGAATAACCCATGAACTTTGCAACACTTCTGAAAACAACCCTTATAACTCCCTGTTACGGTGAGCGGTAGATTGCTTCACAAAAATGCACTACATCCATGACTCTTATCTGGTATCTCAAGTCTGAGGATAACAAATTCATGATTTACTTACTGACAAGATCCATAAAGTAAAATCATGTAGATGGGATAAGTCCTATATTCAATTCATCGAATATCATGTGAAATTGGTATGTCAACGCATCAATATACTTTCAAGTATATTCTAACCAATACTCAGATTTGTCTTAGTTTAATGATATTCCCATATCATTAATTGACAATGGACAATTTAGAATAACATAAGTTATTCATGGATCTAAACATGCAAATATAGGACACAATTTATTATTAATGAAAATAAATGTACTAAATACTTTAATTCATTATAAATAATAATTGCTTAATGTCCTTTATCCAAATACTAAATAGATCAATGCATGATAATTCTAGTTAATGAATTTTGTCTCAAGTAATAACTTGTTGACAATTATGCCTCAAGTAATGACAATCATACTTGTCGACAAGGCATTATTCAATTAACTTCGATCTATCCGAATTTTGAGAATACTTATTTCAAGAATTTAATTAGCAAAATTCTTGTATGTGTGTATCTAACTATCTTGATATGGTCACACAATATTTCATAAATGATGTGATATCCTCAACCATCAATTTATGACAATCAAACTTTCAAACGTTTTAAAGTTTAAAGTATTCTAATTCTCTAATGTATAATGCAACTATGCTCTTAGTTGAGCACAACTAGTTCACATGGCTAAGGATGAAATCCTTGCATGACTAGTTATTGAGTGTCATCTCAATTAAACCAGCATCATCGTATAAAATTACAATATGCTCTTTAAAATCCCGTAAACTTAATATCCATTGTGTAATTTTTAGGAGCTATTCCAGGTTGAGGATTATTATTCTAAGTTCAAACATATTTCTTTAGAATATTCATTACACAAGATATCAAATATTGTTAAATCATTAAGCATTTAAGCATGATTTAACAATAATATGATTCACATGAAAATCCTTCAGTCATACTTAGATTTATATTCATGTTCTATCCTTTCATAATATATATCCATTTTCTAAATGATATATTATGTTCTATTAGAATTTATTTTCCGCACATGTTTATTTAATAATAAACTTTTGTTCCAAGGTTGTATGTTTTATTTTCTAAATCTTTCAAATAAAGTTTCATTCCAAACTAAGTCTAACATTTTACTTATATGGAATGTTACTCTATAACTTATATGATTTAGTAAATCAAACATAATACTCCCACTAGCTTTCAGGAATACTTAGAAATTATCTTATTTCAATTATAAATCAATACATGGATATAATAATTAAACATAAGAATAATCTCCTAGATGCATGCATTTATCAATTCATGGATTATTGCACTTTGTACGCTTCCAAAGATTTTCTTGAATTCATAAACTCCTTTTGATTACTTATCGTCCTCGCTCAAGTAATTATTCAAGAAAGAGTTTTTGATATTCATTGTCAAATTTCATATTCATATAAATATGACAATTTACCATCTTTGTATCTTTAATGTGCTTAGAAAAAGTATCCAATCATAGTTAATTGCTTAAGTATGATTAATAATCTTGTCATAAGACATGCATTAAGATATGTGTACAATTTTGTTCATATAATTTCTACTCAAAGATTTAACCCACTAAGGTTACATTACCTTTGAATAAACTCATCTTCATTCTCTAACCATTAAGAATTAAGATAAACCAAATTTTAAATTTTGAATATCTTTATGAATAGCATCTATAACATTCATATTATGAGTAATTTACCCAATTCATTATTTGGTAATACTACATCATATAATTAAATATATGAGATATCCAAGTGGATCTATGAATGATAATTCCATCATTTTGAGGTTTATCATTTACATGTTAAGCCTCATCATGATTTTAACTAGTGTGGTTTTAGAAGATTATGTATCTTGTAATTTTATCTTTTCAAGATAAAATACTCCCACTTGCCTTTAGCATTATATAGAATATAAGTACTTAGCAATTAGAGCAACAATCCAGCGTTCTCTTTTAGGACATTACTAATACACATTGATAGTTCCTGATATTCTTTTGTTAACAACCTTCTTATAAGTAGCTTAACAAATTCAGAACTAAAATTTAAGACTTAATGTGATTCATCACATTTCATAGTTCAATAACGTCTTATTAATCTTCTAGGAGTCTAATTGAGTATATTCAAGCCATACTTAATTTCTAACCTTGATAACTTTTAGAAGAAAAGAAATCATAGTTATCTTCAATCAAACAATCTAACAAGAGTTTGATTCCCTAACTGAACATACTATCCATATGTGGTACTTCAATTAAAATTAATATTGTAAGAAGATCTAACAATATATATAAGATAACCATATTCCTGTTGGCATACCTATTTACCAACTAAGTCAACTTAATGGTATAATAGTATTTCCAAACCAATTGCATGCTTTATATATAACATAAGTACTTTTGACCAAGTCATTTCATGTTCATGTCTCTTCAAAACATGAATGTGTTATAATCCCACTATACGTTATTAATCATTGATTATCTCAATGACTTCTTGTATATGTCTTAATTAAAAGACCATAACAAGCTAACGTCTTACTTTATTATAAGTCTTTGTGATACTTAAAAGACTTCATGTTTATATCTATACAATAATGTATAAACATGTATAATTAAAGTAATCATGAACACCATCATTTGGTTTCAATAATATTTTCAAGTTAACACATTACTTCATTTATTTGTGTCATTCTAAGAATACATAATTATTGAAGTAGTATTATATTACTTCATGCATTTATGTCATTTCAATAATACATAAATATTAAAGTTGAAGTAGTATTGTTATTGACACATGTTCTAATAGACGTCTAATTTAGAAACTATAAATTATCCATGTTGGTCTCACGCATACATGGAAATTCACCTTGTTGTTAATATTTAGTCTGCGTCTCACGTTTACTAAATTTCAATACCAAGTGTTTATTAGATTAGATGTATTAATCTAACTAGAATTATAATCTCTTACTTTGCAGTTAAGAGAATCTTTTAAATCATATTCTTATGTGTTGTACTTTGCACATAATGAAGATTTCTCCCACTTGTGCATGGTACAACACCATGTATCATATAAACAACACGCACGCGTTTATTAATTTGAACAATATGATTTGTGTCATTAACATAACTTAGTAGATATAGAGTTTACTCAATCAATCAAGAAAACATACATGACTATCCTTGAAAATATTAGTGTTTATATTTGGAAAGTAATTACCTTGAGATATTCAAAAGATAATCTAAGTTACAATCAAGACAATAAGTCTTGTAACTCCCACTGAATTAGAGAACATTATAATAATCCCTTATCCAGCCATAAGAACACAATACTCCCACTGAATTTGACAACATTGTAAATGTTTCATTAATCAGTGAAAGGAAATAGTGTACTTGTTTACTTTCCTACATCTTTTAAGAAAACCCATTCAAACAATTATATAGGTTATAAAAGGATGTAATCTACTACATAAATGTGATTCATCACATTCCAAACTATTTAACTTGAAAAAATCTGGGCATGCAATTTCTTCCTTTATAGATTTACCATTCCAACAATTGTATGTAGTATCTGTAAATGGTCAAACCAAAACAACTAGATAAAATAATCTAATTCGTCTTTTACCATTATGCAGTAATCAGTCTAGCTTCTAATTTAATAACTCATAAGTTGCATATACTCTTACTATTAAAGTTTGCTATGAGTTATGTATTTAGAATTTAGACAATTCTAATCATCCTATTATACATTTCTCATTCATGAAAAGGAATAGGATTTAAGTCTCACACTTCACCTAATGGAAAGAAGACTATATTTATTCCTTTTGTAAATATTGACTCTAACCAAAAACCCAAACGGGTGTAGATCAATTAAAAGAATAACTTACGTTTACGGTTTTGAGTTGCATTAATACATTTAAAGAATTTACAAAATTCAATTTTAGTATTTTCGATAATTTATATTTCCAAGAAAATATAATACCCAAGGATATATTCATATAACCAACATATTTTCTTGAAAATCTAGGATCCAACTTTACATAGATTCCACCACATCAGTTGATCTGCTAGTGGTGAAAGTATAAAAGATGGTAATCTGTCGAACAATAATTGGCAAACACTTTCCAATTCCTAGATCATTATGGGATTTACATCAAATTGATTCATCAATTTGTCATGTAAGCATGTTTTATCACATCTCATGCCTTAAGCTCTAGGTCTCACCCATCAACTTAATTAAGTCGTCTAACTTAGAAACTGCAAATTCTTCATGTGTGGTCTCACGCACACTCGGAAATTTACCTTGTCATTAAAATTTAGCATGCGTCTCACGTTTACTAAATAATAACTTCAAGTGTTTCTTATAGTTAGATGACATGTAACTTAAATTTTAGGGTATAAATTTTTGATGTGAAAATCAAAACATGTATAAAGATGCATGCACTCATCTTTATAACATTAGTTTTCAAAACCTTTTTATTACCAATTCATGAAATTAATACACAAATTTTACTTGAGGTTTAATAAACCCTAAGATGACTTTCTACAATTATGATTTTAAAAGTAATTCGTTTAAGACATATTCAAGATTGTGATAACCAAGGCAGACTCTAAGGCTCTTTTCTAAGCCTTCAAATCACGTTTATGAATATCGTCTTAAAGGACTTAATTTTAAAAGCATATTTGTACAAAACATCAATCAAGCAAAAGTTTATGGATTCAATCTCAAAATCATGTAATAAAGTATGAATTTTGCTAGTCTCGCCTGGGAGCTGATTACCGTGCGAATCGGACCACTAGCGGCACTTAAGACCTTGCAAGATTCTTACTTTATCACTTTTGTTTCATCGTTATTAGTCCATATTATTTTCTTTATAAAAATTACCCTTTTATTGCTTACAAACGTGTCCAACAATTAAACAATAAAACAAGTAATAAAGACAAATCAAAACAACTAATAACATAACAATTATAAAGGTGAAACAATTAGCCACATGCAATCTTTTTAGAAAAGATCCTAACAAAATCAATTCTAGGTTTTTATATGTATATAATTAACTAGGGCCTTCACCTCTTAATGGAAGTGAGCCACATACATTGACAAGTCAATTGCGTAGGCCAAAGTTAATCACATACCACATAGCACATAATTGATTTTAATAATTATGGGGTCTTCCCCAATGTTAGATCTATCTAAACATGTGAAAAAGCTTAACAATTAATAACCCATGACTAACATGCATGTTTCGTCACGGATCAAAGCATAACAATTACCAATTAGGTCAAGGATACGCCCAAATAACACATAAATATGTAGACAACCTAGGGTTTCTAATCCAATTAATTAATAAAACCACAAACCCTAATTAAGGTTAATGGAATAAATCGACCCCCCCCCCCAAATTAGGGTTAGGGTTTCGAAAAAATTAAAAAAAACAAAACCCTAGATCCAAAACATGTATCTAAAACAATCAAAATTCGTTTTTTATGTGTTTTATGTAATCAATTACATGTTATAGCAAGCTCGTGATACCACTGTTAGAATTAAATAACATGACAATCATATAAACAGGTAAACACATATGCGGAAGCGTAGGAACATCTATAACATATAAGAGATTAACATAAATTAAATAGGAACGTACCTTTAGTGATTCTAGCAAAACAAGAATCAATAAATAATCTTGAACATGTGATGAACCCTAATTAGGGTTTATATAGATCAATGATTAACCCCTTACCATTTTGTTAATCGATCCCTTGATAACAACAAAAGTATGTTGTTACCTCGTTCTTGTACACACGAATTAAACCGTATTAAGGTGATGCTAGTAACAACACAAGAAACAATTTTGTTTTATAAAAAACAAAACTCGAATCACCCTTAAAGGGGTGTTCGGCCGATTAGTATACAAAGAAAGAAAACACAAATTTAGGGTTTAATGTTGTGTACAAAAGTTACAAAAACTAATGACCCTTGATTTGTATTTATAGTGTTAATAACTTGGAGCTCAAGTTGGTGTGGGATTGGGTTTCCCCAAGCCCAACCGATCGGCCATATGATCCCAAAGGGAATCCGGAAGCTTGTTGACTTACCAATTATTATCACATAATTCTTTCCTTATATTCGTCTAACGGTCGTTAGTCATTAACGGTAAATACCAACGATCGTTATATACTTGTGTATAATAATAAATATATGAATACATTAATTATTATTTCTTAATACTCATTCGTAACGTGTGCAATCCCGAGGTCTCGAGTTCGATTCTAGTCATACAAATATTAATATTTATCCATAAACTTTAACAGTATCATCACCATCACCAAAGCAACAATAAAATAAGCCTTGTTTACCCAGGTTGCGTGTCATCGATGGAAATAAACTAACAAACATAGGGTTACAAAACCCTAACTAGCACCTTGAATCTTCAAGTCGATCTGCTCCCCCAAAACTGATTCAATCACGCATAACAAAACCCTTCCAAATAAGGTTTCATGAACAGATCAACCAAGATTTAATATAGACATAATAAGGGTTAATCGATTTCCAACAGCCATATAGATTCAAGAACCATAATAACCAGCATGTAAAGTAAATCGACCCCTCATCGAACCAGCTTTCCACAAGGGTTAATAACACACCAGCAGGATGATAACGTACCAAACAGTACGGTGATAGAAACCCTAACATCCAAACCACATCATGGATCGTATACATAATAGAACCATGAACAAGCAGCAAGATCCACCAATGATGCAGCGAAAACCAGTAATATATATCATATATCATCTCCCCAAACCCACTTATCAATAGTTGCCATCATATGAATATATATGAACAAACACAAAAGAACCAACATTAGATCAATACCCTAAAAAAGGTATACTTCCAGTAGAAAAATGAACAAAACCTTAAAAAATTAGGGTTCCATTCAGCCTTAACGCGCCATATAACCCATCGAATGTAAAACCTAAACAGGTTTAATAATCGTTATAGACCAAATCCAACCAAATCGATCTATAAATAATAAATCAAACTGACTTAAATGTCCCTTGAACAGATCGAATCAGAATAAACCCTAATGGCGGCTTAAATATAAAACAAACAAAGAACCAAATCCAAAACCCTAAAAAACATTCGAATCAACCAAACCGACCAAGAAGGATCGACTTAGTAGGAACGAATTAATAATAACGAATAGTTACGGTTTCGAAATCGCCAAATAGGACCAGCAAAAAGATAAGAAGAAATCCGTTTGAATAAATAGAAAACAAGGCTGCCAACCACTCTAATATGGATATCTAATACCAAGATCGTATTGCATACCCTTGAATCAAGGATAGAGAGGACGAATTGGATTAGGAATTGGCCGGAAAAGAATAGTAGAGTGGCGGCCGGATTTCTCCCTAGGGGAGCATTTTTTTCGATTACTTTGATTAGCCACTTCATAAGAACTTCGTTTCTTTGATTCCTCAACGTACAACCGAGGAAACAATTTTGACTAGAATGGATTGAATAGATTCATTGATTAGATGTACATGCCCACAAAGATATCATTAAATCTTGGGAATGATCGTTAAAAAAAGTACCCAAGTTTCTCCCTTTTTGTAAGAGAAGTTCACTCAAATTTCAAATCCATATGCCCATATAGGTCTGGCAGGTTTAATGATATCAAGGATGAAATTCTATTCTTCTAGCTTGTGCAAAGATGTGATAGCCATATATTTTCAACGTTGATTTTCTTGTAAGTTCTTTCTCATGTGCATGTAGACGTAATATATTCATTCTTGTCTTCTTAATGAGTGAAGGCTGTTGTTAGCAATGTAGCTAGAAATTTACTTTTGGATGGGCAAACTAACTTCTTATACATTAACTAATAGCAAAGAAAGCCAGTTTAATTGTCATGTATTTGCTTTCGGCTATGCTAAACTAAACTTAAAAAAGAAAAAAAAAATCAATTTATATTTCCGTTAGTGGGTTTTTGGCAATTAGTAGGATTAATTGATAAAGATACCAGTTGGCTAATTAAGGTGTTATTTGTTTTTTCATATATTTTTTTGTCTGATCTATGATACCATATCTGCGGAAGAAGATGTGTATTTGAAGTTTTCATGAAATAAGAAGTGGTAATTAGAGTAAACATTGAACACACTTATTTCATTTCTTTTTTCAGCTTGCAAACATAAGAAAAAAAAAAACAAACGCACTTCTTCATTTCCTCTTCTCTCCCATATAAGAGAAAAAAACCAAACGCACTTATTTCATATTCTCTTCACGCTCGCAACAAAAGTGCAAAAAAGGTTCTTTTTGGAAAGAAAAAAAAAAACAAACACTGCCTAAGTCTTAGAAGCATTCCAACCAGACATATATGATTGAGATTGTGATTAAAGATACTGAAAAAAACATCAAATGTGTTAGAATTTGGTGTATCCATACCTCAATAGATAGACAACCAAAAATTTACAAAGTAATTCAAGAGTTAACTAAAGTTCTTATGAGGTTAACTTGTTTCATTTTAGGTAAGACAAAATGAGAACAATTTTAATCGTTTAATTATTTTATATTTACTTGATGCGATAAAAATGAATATAAATCAGAAATCCATAACATCTTTAGCTTACTCTAATTGGTATAATGCTTATTCTCCTAGAACCGAACATGGATGACCATGGCTAGGAGGATATGTGTGAAATGAAAACCATATGTCTAGATCTCATTTAATCTATCTTTAAGAAAGAAGTGAGTTTCAAACATGAAAAGAAAGAGCTTGTTAATAAAGATATTGAGGCTAGCGGAGCTACTATAGAGGTGAACAAGATTAATGGAAATAAGCTTTTGGCGGTTCTTTTAATTGTTACAACTCATTACCATAGCGAAGCGCGGCCCTACAAACCTGGTATAATACATTCTGCTAGGTGTGCACCATTAAGATGTTAAGGATATCAATACATCATGCACTGTTTTTCGGATAGTCTTAGCATTTTGACTTTCACTTTAACCTTGTTTTTCGGATTTTCCATTTAGAACATATATATTGTGGATACGCTGAAGATTTCGTAATGTCTGACTGTGTAAATCAACCTATAGATTTTGGCAAATAGATTCTAATTAAATCAGAAGCCTTTCTAAAGTAAAAATGAATCAAAATATTTGAAGACAAAATCGTTTTAAAACAAGATGAAAGCACAAACAAAAGGTGTGCTTTTGGGCCAACCTAACCCTACCAACCTTTTGTCCTACATAACAAAAATTTACATGTCTTTTTCAAAAAAATCCAATGAAATACGTAACCCAACAAGTCCAATCCATCCATTGTTGGCAAGTCGATCACCGGGGAAGAAGAGAAGATCTAGCATGAAAGAGAAGAGCTTGTCAAGATAGCCAGGTTGACTGCCAGAAACCAACCAAACGATCCAAAACTCGAGAGATATATAAAAAGATCACTCGCAATGGAGCTGGCAAGTCATCCTTGGCTACTAAACAAAAAGCTCTTTCTCTTCATGTAAGAACCTCCCCTCTAATTCTTGTATCAAACTTCTTATTTGTGACTATCTACATTTGCAGACCTGTATTTATAGGGATGAGAAAACAGTTATGGATTTTTTGTATGTGGGTCTAGTCATCTACAACCTCATTTTACATCTCTATCCGATTGTTAGAATATATTCTTCCAAACTCTATCCTCTTCTACCACCATTCGATTCAGTCAAATACGATTTGAAGATTCAAGTATTTCCCTATAAAAGATGTAAACGCTAAAAATTCTTGTATTGGTATGAATATATTACTTCTATAATTATAAGAGATCATGTTTGATATTATCTTATGACACCTACATGGCTACACTTATGAAATATTTATTAACTCATGAAACACGTGTGAGTGAATGAACAAAAAAGAACCCGATGAACGAACATAAATTGCTTCTTATTAGAAAAACCAAAACCCTTTACGTATTCCCGAACTACAAATTAGACTAAGCGATGGATATAATCATACAATTCATGGGTGTCTTAACATGAAAAATAAACCTTCAACAATTTTGCATGCATGTGTCTTAGCTTGTAGTTTACAAATAAAGCGTCTCAGCATAAAATCTGGACAAACATTTGTCTAAAAATGTTGAAGATACCAAATCAGAATTCAGAAGTCAAACTTCAGGGTTAAAAATGTCAATTACAGATGCTGCCAAGTTCTTCGTGAGAATTTGGGTACAACTTTTTTTCTTCATGCGATGCTATTAAGATAAATTATAACCAGTCATATGCACTTTCAAAAATATAGTAAATCAAATTCCGATATAAACAAAAAAAAATAAAAAAAAAAGCCAGCACCATGGATGCCTGCGATTCTTAATTTACTATCAGGTTACCAAAGGCCAAGGCCAAGGCCAGATCATTAAAGTCAATGCACCATGATTCAAGACTTTCCACATTAAAAGAATAAATTTAGTTCCTTGACTCTTCAATATACGCTTTTAGGTGTGAGAGAGGTGTTGGAGCTTATTCTGACGTACTTGTTTGTGAGATAGAGTATGCAATTCTTATTTAAGTTGGCATTTTCTTCATGTTTGGTTTTTTCACAACTATATCAAATGAATGAATAATAAATTAACTGTGATTTAGAATGATAAACCATTAGTTTGCACTTAAATATATCCTCTATATCTATTTTTTTCCCTGAAATGGTGAACTTGTATTGATAAATCAGCAAATTACAACATCATTCAAAAAGCTACAATGAACATGCTCATGTAGCTTATACAAAACATATGAAACAGTACTCAATACTTTCTACATTCAGGAATAGAGTTGATTCAAAGATCACCATTCTTCTAGCTATAACATACTCATAAGCTATCACCTAGGCAACCATGGAGAAATATCCAACCTTAACTACATTTCCACTAGACAAACACCCTACCTGGTTTCTAATGTAGCCCTTACATAGCAAACCAGAGGCTCTTGTCCAGGGCATCATTAAGGAATGGATCAAAACTCCTGTTCCATTGGGTCTCAATATGCAAAGAGCTACATTTCCCATAGCAGGCATCACTCATATGCATAGAGTTGCCCAAGGATACATCCCACCTTGACTACATTTCCCATTCTAAAATCTCTCCCAAACACACCTAAAAGATCTTTAGAATGGGCATCATCAGGTTGGTACTCCACCTTTGTTTCTGGCAACCTACTTTATGTGACTGTTTACTAGACTGTATTGGACAGAGCAATAAAACTCACCATTAGTTGCTACTCCAGCACCCCTAATATGAGAAGAATGGATATCCAGACACTCTTTCTTCAGCCACAAGATACAAGGCCCTCAGATATGCCATCAAGGAATAGAGATTGTCTACTATTCCTTGACCCAAACGCCCTTTTAGATACTGTTACATTGAAACTGCCATTAGTTACTTACAAAATTCATCTCCACATTCCATTGCTTAGCAATTCTCATTACTTGAACTGTTTTCTTGACTTTTAAACACTTAAGCTGCAGTTTCATATTGGCTTCAATAATCTTCAACAGACTTTTCTTATCAATTTCACTGTTAGTAAAAATCCTTGTATTTCTTTCCTTCCAGATATGATACACCACAGTTGCAAGACCTATTCTCTTCAACACACTCCCAATTGTATTATTGCATTAACCTTTTGAATATTGCTCAATTACAATATCCCAGGAATTGGACAACCAACTGCACTCCATTCTTGCTTTGAGGTCAACCCATAGTGATTTAGAATACTCACATTCAAAAAACAGGTGGCTATGAGAATCATTAACCATCTTGCAGAGTGGGCATTTCATATTTTGATCAGTATTCCACTTCATAACTCTGTCTTGAGTTTGAAGCCTACCTTTAATAGCCATCCACAAAATAAATGCCATCCTAGGATTGCACTGAGAGAACCAAACAACTTTGACCCAACTGACTTTACCAACATCTTGACTAATATGCTCCCATGCTTTTCTTGTAGAAAATTCACTTAGGCTTCCATCATTACTCTTCCACATACTTATATCTTGCTTTTGATCATCTAATTGTGGAACTTTCAAGTTCTCTAACACCGGGTACTGTATCATCCAATCAGCAGGCCATTTCCAATTGTTTCTGTATATCATTTCATTCACTGACACATTCTCATCAATTCTTGCATTGTGAATACTTCTTGTGGAAATAGTCTCACCCAATATACCCACACTACTCCATTGATCATACCACATACTGGTCTGTCTTCCATTACCAATTACTTTGCATACATTAGGCCTTATCATAGATCTTAAATCCAGTAAAGTCTTCCACAACCAGCTATCGTTATATTCTTTATTAACTTGCCAAATACTTTTACCTTTGAGTTTCACAGCTTGAACCCATTTTACCCACAAGGTCTCTTTTCCTATTGCAATATTCCACAAATTCTGTATCATTAAAGCAACATTCCACTCACTTAGCAGTCTTAATCCAAGCCCACCCTGACTTTTTGGTTTACACACATCTTTCCATGCAATTTTAGCCTTCCCTTTCTTCAATTCACCCTTACACCATAGAAAGCCTTTAAGAACCTTATCAATATCTTTTACAGTGGTCTTAGGAAGAAGAAACACAGCAGCCCAATGCACATTTAGAGTAGATAAGACAGATGCAATTAGTTGTAGTCTACCTGCATAAGAGAGATATTTATTCTTCCAATCTTCAACTCTATTTCTAACCTTGTCAATCAACTGTTTACATTCCATTGCTCCCAATTTTTTTGTTATCAGAGGAACCCCTAAATACTTCATAGGAAGTTTGCCAACTTTGAAAGGTAAAATCTGCAGGATTCTACTCATCACTTCATCTTTTACATTGCCAAAGAAAACAGTACTTTTAGACATATTAGGTAGTAACCCTGACATGTTGCTAAATTCTACCAAAGATTCTTTCACTACCGTCACAGATTCTTCATCTCCATTACAAACAACAAGTAAGTCATCTGCAAAACACAGATGAGTTAACTTGAGCTCCTTGCATCCTGCATGATATTTGAAATTCCCATTAAGCTGTACATTTTTAGACATCAGGAGAGTAAACACTTCCATCACTAGGGTGAAAAGATATGGTGAAATTGGGTCTCCCTGTCTTAGACCCCTGCCACTTGCAAAATAGCCTCTTCTTTCTCCATTAATACACACAGAAAATTTGGCAGTTGAGACACATACCATAATCCATCTTATCATCTTCTCATGAAAACCAAAATGTACCAATATTTGCTCAAGAAACTTCCAATCAACTGTATCATATGCCTTGGCTATATCAATTTTCATACAACACCTTCTTGGACGACTTTTTCTGTCATAACCTTTCAAAAGTTCTTGTGTAATCAAGATATTATCTTGAATGGCTCTTCCTTGAATAAAAGCACTTTGATTGAGGTTCACCAACTTTTGCAGTCCAAACTTAATTCTTTCGGTAAGTATCTTGCTTATACATTTGTATATCACATTACAGCAAGCTATTGGCTTGAAATCAGCAACTTTGTTTGGATTATTCACTTTAGGCACCATAGACAGCAATGTTGCATTAACCTCACCCAATAGCTTTCCTGTTTGAAAAAATTCTCTAACTGCCAAGCACACCTCCTTACCAACCACAGACCAAGCTTTTTTGTAGAAAGTAGAAGTGTAACCATCTGGTCCAGGAGCTTTATTCCCATCAATATAAAACATTGCCATTTGTACTTCCTTATCAGTTACTTCTTTCACCATTTCTGCTGCTTCATCAGATGTAAGAATGGTACCAAACACCCCATTAAAATCTCGATCAGTGTTAGGGGTGCTCCTAGCTCCAAGAAAGCTTTGAAAATGTTTTACAAATTGTTCCTCCATTGACTTCCGTTCATATTTATTCCCCATGTCATCACAGATACTCATTATTCTATTGACTTGTCTTCTACTCTTAATCAGTTTGTGAAAATACTCATTGTTTCTATCTCCCTTACTCATCCAATCTACATTAGCTTGTTGAAAAAGGAACTCCTCTTCATCATTTACTGCAACATTATAATCATTAAGGGCATCAACTTCACTTTTTTTATATGTTTCACAATGAGGATTGTTGTCAAGGTTACTCTGAGCAATCTTCAACTTTTCTCTGCATTCCTTCACCCTTTCAAATAAATTTCCATGTTTCCAGTTCAATTTATTCATTTTTCTCTTTAAATTCTTCATTTTCATCACCAGTCTAAACATTCTGCACCCATGAACTTCATTACTCCATTCATTCTTCACAGTTGGCAAAAACTCCTCTTTATTAGTAACATAGTTGGCAAACCTAAAAGGTTTAACCTTCCTTGCATAACATTGTGGGAAGCTAACTTTGCCAGGGCTGTGATCAGAGACCAAATATGGGAGGTATTCAGCACTAGCACTTGGGAATGCATCTAAGAAGTCATCATTAACCATATCATAGCCCTATCTAGCTTTTTCAGAACACTATTTTGAGGGTTCAACGGAGATTTGATCCAAGTAAAAAATAATCCAGTGCTGCACAAATCCACCAATTCTGCTTCATTCACACAGTCAATAAGGTCTTGCATATCCTGATTAATATTTGAGCTCCCATTAGAATGCTCCCCAGCCTTCATGGTTACATTAAAATCTCCCATTACAAGCCATGGCCATCCAGTTGTTACTCTTTTATCTCTCATGATCTCCTTCCATGCTTCTTTTCTTTCTCTTCAGGTGTTTTTAGCATAAACAAAACTGCAGTATATTTTGACTTTGTTTGGAATAGTTTCAATCAGGCATAACATGGTTTGACTAGAACTTTGCAACACCATCAAATTCACCACTTCAGCATTCCATCCTATTAAAATCCTGCATCCATTCATACTATGTGCCACATTTGATACCCAACTCCACCTCCCAAAAGTTTTATCACAAACTTTTTGAAGATTATGAGGCTTAACATGAGTCTCCAATATAGCACACACTTGAATACTATCCTCCATTATTATTCTCTTAACTTCTTTTTGTTTTTTTTTTGTTTATTCATACTCCTAATATTCCAAGATACTATTTTAAAATCCATAAAAATATATGAAAGAATCTACTCCTAACTACCCAATTCAGATAAGAAATCAATTCAAAATAGACTTACTCAGACCTCTGACAGAGTCATCAGTCATTGTCTGAGCCACACCATTCCTTTCTTCCAATACATCTTCATTGTTCTCACTCATCTCCGCCTGCTCTTTACGCCTATCAATCTCCCATTGTTCATTGAAGTACCCCCTCATATCTTTAGTCTAATCTTTTGCTTCAGTACATGTAGGTTGTAGCTTCTTTTTAAGAAACACATCGACTACCATTCTATCTTTTAAAATCCTTAATTCATCATTCTCACCTTCCACTAAAGAGTTTAGAGCTTCAAACTGGTTGCTATTCTTTTTAGGTGATCTGGTATTATTAGTATTTGTCTTACTTCCAGATGGTTTGCTAGTTACTTGTTCTGTCCCATTACTCTTCTCAACAGTTTTGGCTACATTCTTGCCTTTATCAATACCAGTATTCTTCTCCTTGTACTCTTATCTATAAGCATTTCTATGGTTCTGCACATTCCTCTTTTGTTGTTGCCAGCCACTTTCTCTATTCTGCCTTCCTTCACTTGTTCTCTTAACCTGTTCCTCTGCCTCAGCTTTTGCTTTTATTTCCTCCATTGTTCTAGGCCTCTTACTGCATTTTTCTAAATTGTGACCAAAAACATTGCAATGCTTACAACCTTCAGGTGTCCAGTCATACATCACCTTAACCATCTTAGTACCTCTTATATTATTCTCCTTATCAGTGTATTCTATCTTAACCTCAGTTTTCAACTCTTTGTTTGCATCAAATTCCACAAGTACTCTTGCATAATCAGTCCTTCCAACACCATTTTGACACACTCTAGCTGTCATCTCATCCATCATCATAGGTTTCCCTAAACAACTAGCTAGAGCACTTATACCTTCAATACTCCACGCTTCCATCGGAATACTCATTAGCTTCACCCAAACTGGTAACTTGCTAGGTTCTATCTTCTTCATACCTATTTCAGGGTTCCACTTCAACAAGAACAAAGGTCTGTTATTAACCATCCATGGCCCTTTATCTAAAACAGATTGCATACCTTCCACATCCTTAAATTTGAACAAATTCATACCACTTTCATTCACAATCAACTCCCTGAATCCAAATTTTCCCCACATTCTCCTAATATGGTATTTTAGTTCATTAAAGCTCATGTTCTGCCCCACAAAATAACCACGTATGGTAGACTGCCATTTAATACATCCTTTTTGCACAATCTCATCATCAAACAACATAGTTTCTACACCTTCTTCATTGACCTTTGGAGCAATGTAAATCAAGTGATTATCTATTCTGACTTCATTCTTTTTGACTACATTAACATAAGTATTTTTGGTTACCTCACAAGCATCATTTGTCATCTTATTCCCATTAACAATATCAGACACAAGTTCCTCATCATTCTTCCCAGTAACAGCATTCAAAAAACTATTGCCATCATCCTTCTGGGTACTTCCTTCAGCATTCAACATCTCCTCATCCCTATTCACTTCTGATTCCACATTCTCCCCCAATTCAGCACAATCCTGACTTGTAACCTCTAATTCTGCCTTCTTACCCTCAACTTCTTTAACAACACCATTATTACTATTATTCTTATTCTTTCCTGACTTTTTACCATTATTTAAATCATTATTCTCATACCTCTTTGGTAACCTAACATTGCGTTTCAAACCCTGCCTATTAGACGACATTATTACAAATTCGATACAATAATGTCTCAATACAGTGTTTATAGAACAATTAGAACACAATTAAACTGATGAGGAATTCAATTGAGAAAAATTGACAAAAATCCAATTTTGGCACCAAAATTGGATTTCAAATTAATGGCTCAAAATTGGGGAAAATCACACCATCGTGATCGGAATGAAAAGTTGGATCGATTTATGGTATTGTTTTATGAAATTGATATGTAAAAATAGTAGTAATGAAGCTTTTAGATGAATTAATGGCAAACTGTATTGTATACTTTTGAGCTTTCACCGATCTTGTATATAAACTTATTTTGTTTTTACTAATTAACCCTCTTCTCTGATCTGAAGCACATACAAAAGTCTTATTTTTTACGATGATACCATCACTGAGTACAAGCTATGTGTACAAGCTAATCTCTGAAACAATACCTTTTATAGATTCGTCCTTGTGGTCTCATTTGTTAGTAATACATTTCAAACCCTAATAAGTCACTGCCTTAATTAGGTCTTTTATTTGCATCCACTTATTCTTTTATTATTTTTTCTTTTGGATTACGTTGATTAGCAACCTCATAAGAACTTCGTTTCTTCGATTCCTCAATGTACAATCGAGGAAACAATTTTGACTAGCATGGATTGAATAGATTCATTGATTAGTTGTACATGCCCACAAAGATATCATTAAATCTTGGGAATTATTGTTAAAACAGGTACCCAAGTTTCGACCTTTTTGTACGAAAAGTTCACTCAAATTTCAAATCCATATGCCCATACAGGTCTCGCAGTTTTAGTGATATCAAGGATGAAATTCTATTCTTCTAGCTTGTGCAAAGATACGATAGCCATATATTTTCAACGTTGATTTTTTTTTTTTTTTTTTTTTTTTTTTTTTTTTTTTTTTTTTTTTTTTTTTTTTGTAATTTCGTTCTCATGTGCACGTAGATGTAATATATTCATTCTTGTCTTCTTAACGAGTGAAGGCTGTTGTTAGCGATGTAGCTAGAAATTTACTTTTCGATGGGCAAACTAACTTCTTATAAATTAACTAATAGCAAAGAAAGCCCGTTTAATTGTCATGTATTTGCTTTCGGCTATGCTAAACTAAACTATAAAAAATAAAAATAATAAATAAATAAATAATAAAAACATGTATTCAATTTATATATCCGTTAGTGAGTTTTTGGCTATTTGTAGGATTAACAGATAAAGATACTAATTGGCTATTTAAGGTGTTATTTGTTTTTTCGGATATTTTTTTGTCTGATCTACAATACCATATCTACCGAAGAAGATCTGTATTTGAAGTTTTCATGAAATAAGAAGTGGTAATTAGAGTAAACACACTTATTTCATTTCTTCTTTCAGCTCGCAAACATAAGAAAAAAACAAATGCACTTCTTCATTTTGTCTTCTCTCCCATATAAGAGGAAAAAACCAAACGCACTTATTTCATTTTCTCTTCACGCTCGCAACAAAAGGGCAAAAAAGGATCTTTTTGGGAAAAAAAAACAAACACGGCCTAAGTCTTAGAAGCATTCCAACAAGACATATATGGTTGAGATTGTGATTAAAGATACTGAAAAAAACATCAAATGTGTTAGAATTTGGTGTATCCATACCTCAATAGATAGAAAACCAAAAATTTACAAAGTAATTCAAGAGTTAACTAAAGTTCTAATTATGAGGTTAACTTGTTTCATTTTAGGTAAGACAAAATGAGAACAATTTTAATCGTTTAATTATTTTCTATTTACTTGATGCGATAAAAATGAATATAAATCAGAAATCCATAATATCTTTAGCTTACTCTAATTGGTATAATGCTTATTCTCAAAGAACCAAACATGGATGACCATGGCTAGGAGGATATGTGTGAAATGAAAACCATATGTCTAGATCTCATTTAATCGATCTTTAAGAAAGAAGTGAGTTTCAAACATGAAAAGAAAGAGCTTGTTAATAAAGATATTGAGGCTGGCGGAGCTTCTATAGAGGTGAACAAGATTAATGGAAATAAGCTTTTGGCGGTTCTTTTAATTGTTACAACTCATTACCATAGCGAAGCGCAGCCCTATAAACCTGATATAATACATTCTGCTAGGTGTGCACTATTAAGATGTTAAGGATATCAATACATCATGCACTGTTTTTCGGATAGTCTTAGCATTTTGACTTTCACTTTAACCTTGTTTTTCGGATTTTCCATTTAGAACATATATATTGTGGATACCCTGAAGATTTCGTAATGTCTGACTGTGTAAATCAACCTATAGATTTTGCTGGTAAATAGATTACTTTAATGGTACCATACATTCATTGAATTTCTAATTAAATCAGAAGCCTTTCTTAAGTGAAAATGAATCAAAATATTTGAAGACAAAATCGTTTTAAAACAAGATGAAAGCACAAACAAAAGGTGTGCTTGTGGGCCAACCTAACCCGACCAACCTTTTGTCCTAGTCCTACATACCAAAATTTACATGTCGATCTTTTTCAAAAAAATCCAATGAAACACGTAACCCAACCAGTCCAATCCATCCATTGTTGGCAAGTCGATCACCGGGGAAGAAGAGAAGCTCTAGCATGAATGAGAAGAGCTTGTCAAGATAGCCAGGTTGACTGCCGGAAACCAACCGAACGTTCCAAAACCGAGAGATATATAAAGATCACTCGTAATGGAGCTGGCAAGTCATCCTTGGCTACTAAACAAAAAGCTCTTTCTCTTCATGTAAGAACCTCCCCTCTAATTCTTGTAGCAAACTTCTTATTTGTGACTATCTACATTTGCAAACCTGTATTTATAGGGATGTGAAAACAATTATGGATTTTTTGTATGTGGGTCCAGTCATCTACGACCTCATTTTACATCTCTATCCGATTGTTAGAATATATTCTTCCAAAGTCTATCCTCTTCTATCACCATCCGATTCAAACAATACGTAAAGACATATATGGAATGTCAAACCCTCAAGTACGACTACAAGAAAATAACCTTTTAACGACATAATTAGCGACTTACCATTTAAAGTCGCAAAGTTGCGACACAGGTAGCGTTGCTTCAGCGTCGTTATGCCATTGACGTCGCAAACTAGGTCGCCAATGATGTCGCGATGTGTTCCGGGATGACATAGTCGCAATTAGTGTCGCAACAAGCGTCGCCATATTTGCGTCATGTCGCCAAAGGTGTAGCTATATTAGCGGCTTTTTTAAACATGTCGCTATTCACGTTGCTAAATTTTAAACCGGGAAACAAACTTTATTTCTAATCTCTTAAGTGCTAGTAATTTTGAATTTCTTTGTTTAACTATTTTTATAATTTCTATTAACTGCATTTTATAACTTGAAAAAAAAAAAAAAAAAGAATTGAGTTTAATTAATCGGTTATAAGTACAAAACTTTTTCTTAGAAGGGTGGCAGTGGGGGCGGCATCACCCACCGGCAAGGTGATGCCGGCGGTGAACACCGCCGCCACCCCACCGGCATCATCAACGGCAAGGTCTCAACGGCAAATATTGCCTCCGAAGCATGGGCTTTCCAATGCAAAATCTAACCGTTGGGCATTAAATATTTTGGACGTTGGAGTTGGAGGAGCGTGTGTCGGCCAAAAATTTTGGAAACCCAGATGTGAAGTAAGGTATTTAACAAAACCCAGATGGATTTTTAAAAGATTTTTAATGAAAACCAGGAAATTGCGTCGCACACAGTCGAGTGTGTTTGTGTGTGTGTTTTAATATATGGTGAGAACTGAGAGAGATGGAGTAATGTTTAAAAAAAGATGACAAGGAAGTGAAGACATTTCCCAAACATGTGCCCAAGTATAAACTTGTCAATTAATAGGTGAAGAATTTGGTGATTAATATTTTTATTTTATTTTAAAAAAAAGAGTTGGGAGGTATGGAAAAGGCATGGTTGCCACTAAAATGAGGTTATGAGGTATGGAAAAAGTATGAATGGGTGAAATGAGGTGGAATGATATTATTAGAGGATTTCGGAGGTATGGACGATTTCGGAATCATCGCTGCCAGTGTCCTTATAGTGAAAGACATTTTTATCCATCTTAATTATCTTCTTTTCCACTTTAATTACAGCACAGCATTACCTCATATTAAATCTCCTCAAAATCACACGCATAAACCCTTCATCGACACCATCACACCACCATCGCTCAGCCACCACAACATCACCGCACTACCATCGTATCGCCACCACAACCTCACGGCATTCTCGATTGTACTCAACTTTACCTTCTAAAGATCGATTTCAGGTTTTTCCGGTGATTTATCAAAACTTCTTACGGTAATACTCGATCGGATTCCACACATCTTCTAGTAGGTACAATTGCTTACATTGCTCTACTGTGTTGACTATTGAGTGTTTTATATAAGTATTTGATATATTCTATCGGTTTTAGTTGTCTATATGTTATAGTTTAGAAACGTATACATGTGAAATTTTGATGCAAAATGTAAAATACTTGTAAGTCATTTTCAGTTTTCGACATGCACACTAACTGTTTGATATAATGCCTGACCTAAACAGATAACTTTTATTCATTTTAATTATTGAGGATTTGGTTGTACACGACGTCTTGCATAAAAGTACAGTTTCTGATTTATAAGTTAGAGCAATTGGTGTCAGGAACATTCCAGTTAAGTAGTGTGGAAAGGACGGGTTTAAGAAGGGGATTAAAAAAATATTGTGCATGTGAGCGAACCAGTAGTGGTGAAGTAGCAGTAGTGGAACTTTTTCTCACGATTTTATTCCGCATCTTTATGGTAGATATTGGTGAAGTAGCATTGGAACTTTCTTCTTGATACCCATACGCAAAATTATATGTGCGGACTGGTCTCTTGAATCAAACATACTTGTTTGGTATTTGGGTCAGGTAATATACAAAATATGCTATTTTTATCATACATTTTTGTTGCTTAACCATAAAAGGTCTGCTACTTGGTTGTACTAAATCTACTATACATCTTAGCCTTGTGCAAGATGTTGTTGATTCATGTCGAGCTGCTACAGATGTCATTTTTGGTCTTTTTTGGGATATAAATCAGTTATCATCCTTGTTTTTGCAATAGCAATCTGTATTTTTGTTTGTTCTGGTTTTGCTTTAGTGTATGTGTTTTTTGTAGCCGCTCTTGATGCATATGGTCCCGTCAGTGACCACGTTGGTGGCATAGCTGAAACGGATCGAGTATTTGGCTTTACCAGTATTCGATTCAATTGCATGTGTTGGTGTGATTGAAATCTTGATGTATTTAGAGTATTTAGAATTTGCTTCTGAAGGTATTCATCTTACCTCTTAAATATGATAATTTCTATATTATTAAGTGTTTTGCACACACCTGTACTTTTTTTACGCTGTTTATGGTGTTCGGTGTTTTATGTATGAGTTTTTGGCTAAGCACGAAACAACAATTGCTTATTTATCTTGTATTGTTGTATGTATCTCCTTATTCATTTTCCCTTAGAGACTTCAAGATTTTGTATGATTTGTTTGTCTTAATCTGCCTTAACTCCATTGTCCATTTCCTTTTGCCATATTAGGATTTTGGGCAATGTTGTCATAATTGCAAAACAATTACTACTACTATGCCTTTGGTAGAACACTATGGCTACAATGGTTGTTAGGATTTTATTGGCTCGATACACTTCTCCTTGAAGCTTTCGCAATGAAATCTAAAATAGTTAAAAAAAAGTATATCCACATTAATGAATTATATTTTCTGTTGTATTCTAGTATTCACTTGTTTACATTGCTGCTCAATCCAAAATTGTCCGTTATCTTGCAGAAACAGAACCTGACATGTACACGAGTATTTGATGGTCCTGCTGCAAAAGTGAGTAGACTCACTGATTTGTAATCTAAAATTCATTCCTCTGGTTAAATACCTTTTTAAACCAAGCTAACTACGTGAGTATTTTTTGCCTTCTGAGATGGTAGATGTTAGCTATTGGTGCAAACATTGAAACAGATAATTGGGGTTGGTTCTGGATTTGTACTCAGTGACACCTCACCTATAGATTTTTCAGGTAAACTTTAAACCTGATACTTTATTGACATCCTCGAATGGGATGGCTGACAATTTCATATTTTCATACAGATATATCAGATTCAGAGTCAGTTGTGGTAGATGGATCGCACAAAGGGTCCTCCGACACCCTTGATGCTATTGGAAAGACGATTGCTGCCATTGGAAAGGTACAACAGTCAATATGCTAATTTCGTGATGTTATTATCTAGATGCCGCACAATGGGCAGGTTGGATGATTGGTTAAAATGGTCCGTAAGTATGGGTCAAAATTTCCACCTCTAGAACCATGATCAGAAGTAAAGGTAAACAATGCCACCTCTCGAACCATGATCAGAATCAACCCGTTTATAAGTATGGGTCAAAATTTCCAACTTAACGAGACATGTTCTTCTTTTTCTTCAGGGTTTTGCTATAGGATCTGTAGCCCTTTTATCCATGGCTCTATTCGGTGCATTTTTTAGCAGGGCTGAGATTACAACAGTAGACATCTTGACCGCCAAATTATTCATTGCTTTAATTGTTGGTGCAAAGCTTACTTATCGACTTTTGGGTCCATATGTTATTGGTTTAACAAACCTAGATATTTATACTAAAATGTTTGTTTTTATGTCAGGTGTCTTCTGTGGACCATATTCAGATCATTGCACAAGCGAGTTGGAAATAGTTAGTTCATGCATATCTTCTAATCTGACTCAAATATTTGTTCTTGTTTCCCATGTAAGTCAGCACATGGATCAACACAGACATGGCTATTGCAACTCGGTAAAATATTTTCTTTTTGCTTGCCCATCTTTTATAGCATGTTCTGAACACAAATTACTTTTATGCAGAACTCGTGAATGGGTCGTATCTTTGGACTGAATATAGGGACAAAGAAAATCACGGAGCATGTTGATTTAGTGTGATCTGGTTAACAAAAACTGAAAGATGTTAGGATGCCTAAAGATGGTGAAAACGGGTTTTTCCTAATTACAGGTAAAGAGCTGGAAAGTTCTGTTTCTCTTCTTTAGAATTATACAGTTTCTACATAAATTACTTATATAGAACCTACAGGTTATAGGTAAAATTGGCAAATCGGACAGATTAGGTGATGGGTTGAAACAGGTAGCTTTTGGTAATAATTTGGGTTGGCTTGACCCAAATGTGCTTATTTCAAATTTATTAGCTTGTCAAATGTACAAAAGTGTGTTATATCACTGATAAATACTTATATTAATGATTTAGGATAACTTTTGACATTCTTGGATATTAATTTTCAGGGGGCGTCAAAGATTATGAATTGCGCAAGACATAGTTGGAACTTCTATGTGCCGTTATCCTATATGTGTACTGAAAAAAAGTTATATTGTGCCATTACATGTAATTTTTGTAACAGAGTAATAATATTTATAAATTATTTCTATTGCAAGTTTTTATTATATTTGTATTGCATTAAATTCTCATATTAATGACAGCAATGATGCTCAAGTATAATGGCACGAAAGAGACCTACAGAAAAATAACAACTAGTAGCTACTAAACTAGTGGCAATTCTAAATTTAGTGATGTGTATAGCGACTTGAATAGCGACATGTCTATGAAACAGCGACATAAATGGCGTCATGATTTATCGATGTCGCAACTTTATAGCGACATGCTTTGAGAAGTCGCTATACTTGTCGCTATGTATAGCGACGTATTTCACAAGTCGCAAATATCTGCGACTTGTTTACAGCGACCAAGCACTTGATGTCGCTAACAATGTCGCAAGCAGAAAATACGTCGCTAAAGATGTCGCTAAAACAGTCGCTAAAGGACACTTGTAGTGAGTGTCAAATACGATTTGAAGATTCAAGTATTTCCCTATAAAAGATGTAAACGCAAAAAATTCTTGTTTTGGTATATGAATATATCACTTCTATAAATTATAAGAGATCAAGTTTGATATTATCTTATGACACCTACATGGCTACACTTATGAAATATTTATTAACTCATGAAACACGTGTGAATGAACATAAATTGGTTCTTATTAGAAAAACAAAATTTATATATTACCGAACTACAAATTAGACTAAGGGATGGATATAATCATACAATTCATGGGTGTCTCCATGAAAAATCAAGCAACTAAAAACTTAACCTTCTACAATTTTGCATGCATGTGTCTTAGCTTGTAGTTTACAAATAAAGCGTCTTAGCATAAAATCTGGACAAAGATTTGTCTAAAAATGTTGAAGATACTAAATCAGAATTCAGAAGTCAAACTTCAGGGTTAAAAATGTCAATTAGAGATGCTGCAAGTGTTTCATGAGAATTTGGGTACAGCTTTTTTTCTTCATATGATGCTATTAAGATGAATCATAACCAGTCATATGCGCTTTAAAAAAATATACTAAATCAAATTCCGATATAAACAAAAAAAATGCCAGCACCATGGACACCTGCGATTCTTAATTTACTATTTGGTTACCAAAGGCCAAGGCCAGATTGTTAAAGTCAACGCACCATGATTCAAGATTTTCCGCATTAAACGAATTAATTTTGTTCTCTTCAATATACACTTTTCGATGTGATAGAGGTCTTTGAGCTTATTCTGACTTGTTTTTTGGGTAAAGGGCTTTCCCGGTAAATGTATTACTCCAAAAAACGTTTAAGTACAAAGGATATGAGTGAAGTCCCATACGTACTTAGATATAGTATGCAGTTCTTAGTTAAGTTGGCATTTTCTTCATGTTTGGTTTTTCGCAACTATATCAAATGAATGAATAATACATTAACTGTGATTTAGAATGATAAACCATTAGTTTGCACTTAAATATCATCTATTTCTATTACTTGACCAATATATAGTGGATTAGCAAACTGTATTGTATACTTTTGAGCTTTCACCGATCTTGTATATTAACTTTTTTTTTTGTACTAATTAACCCTCTTTCCTGATCTGAAGCACACACAAAGGTCTTATTTTTTTACGATGATACCATCACCGTGGCCTTCATAAATCCACACACATATTGTTAAATTGTGTCAAATGATGGTAAACATCTTACCATGTGATTTTTAGCTCAATTCATGGCGATTGCTTAATTCTGGATGCTATTCATAGAGAAACTGAGTAAACAAATGATCCATGATATTCTACAAGCTAATCCCTGAAACAATGGACTATTTATAGATTAGTCCTTGTGGTCTCATTTTTTTTTTTTTTTTTTTTTTTTTTTTTTTTTTTTTAACGGCAAAATGAATTAAAAAACCTAGCAAGACGCTAGAAAAGAAGGTTACAAAGTAGGGGATATGACATTACAAGGATTACAACACCACTCTATCCAATTCAAAGACAATTTATTTTGCCTACTAGACACCCAAGTATAGGAAAAAAGCTTGATGTTGTTGAGAATAAGGTCTTTGTTGGGCCGTTTGAAGTCGAAACAGGTGCTGTTTCTAAACCTCCATAAGACCCAAATGGTTGTTCTAACCACAGTATCAAAGTAATGTAGAGTTGGAGTAGATACATTAACTCGTCTTGGAAGGTTGATTACCTCAAAGATGCTCGATATTCCAATATTTGAGAGCCCCCACCATTGAAGAACCCGAGCCCAAGTGTTGATAGAAATATCACAGTGGACAAAAAGATGTTCTTCATTCTCAATATCATTATCACAAATGGGGCAGCAAACGCTATTCAAATCAACACCCCTGTAGTCAAGGTTTAATCTTGTAGGAAGCCTCAAATTGACTAACCTCCAGCAAAGAATATTAACTTTGATAGGAAGAATGCGGTTCCAGCGAAAAGGAGATAAACCTGTGACGATTGACTGATTCATGATGTGAGACCGCATGCCTTTCACAGTGAACGATCTTGTCTTGTCAACTGTACATTCCTATACATCAGGAACTTCTAACAGCCGGAGATGTGATAAGAGACTAGATAAGTCAGCAAGTTCATTTTATTCACGCCCTGAACGGATAGGTCTACGCCAAGACCAATGAAACAAGAGACCCACTTACGGGGTGAAAGTTGGTGAGCGATCACAAACTAGACAACCTTGGTTAGTATCCAACCGAAAGAGAGGTGGAAACGAGTCTTTAAGTGGACCACTACCCAACCAATTATGAGACCAAAACATAGTAGTACGTCCATTTCCACTCTTTTTTTTGAAGATAATAGGTAAATTAATGCCCAAGCTTTATAGATCAGAGTTAAGTCTAGCAATGTGAAACCAAGTACCCGACTTTGAGTTGAGAGGCAAGGTGATGTTGGTGGTTAAGTGACCATGAATTGAACGGATTACCTTGCACCAAAGAGCATCACCCACATTGTGAAAGCGCCACCACCATTTAGAAAGCAAAGCTTGATTAGATGACCTCAAGCTACCTATGCCAAGACCACCCATATGTTTAGAGGAAATAACTTTGTCCCAAGCTATCCAAGAAATTTTCTTCTCTTCCAAGGAGCCACCCCAAAAAAATTTTCTACGAATACTTTCTAATTGATGAATGATCTTTTTAGGAGCTTTAAAGATGGAGAAGTAGTAGACACCAAGGCTTCCTAGAACGGATTTAATGAGAGTTAACCGACCACCAAATGAGAGAGCCTTTGATTTCCATTTAGAGAGCCTTTTGTGGAATCTAACAACTAAGGTATTCCAGTTTACACATCTTGACATTTTGGCCCCAATGGGGAGCCCTAAGTAAGTGCAAGGAAATTGGGATGGTTGACACCCTAAGGTGTTGGCAATAGAGTTAACCTCAAGATTGGTCACTCCAATTCCATAAATCTTGCTTTTATGAAAGTTGACTTTTAATCCGGATGCTAAATGAAAGCAAGTGAGGATTCTTGAGAGGTTTTTGGCATTAGAACGTGACCAATCACCCATGATTAAAGCATCATCCGCAAATTGAAGGTGTGAGATGGGGATCTTGTGCTTGCCAACTTTGACTCCATTGAAAATATTATTGTTTGAAGCTTCAAGTAGTATGACATTAAGCGCTTCAACAGCAAGAATGAAAAGAAACGGAGATAATGGGTCTCCTTGCCTAAGACCTCTTTCAACTTTAAATTCCCGTGTGGGAGACCCATTAACGAGAATCGATGCATATGCCGAGTTCACACAAGAAAGGATCCAATTATTCCATTTTGGGCAAAACCCCATTTGCCCCATAATAGAAATCAAGAAGGACCAATTAAGAGTGGCAAAAAGTTTTTCAAAGTCAACTTTGAGGAACATAAGCTTCTTTTTATGTTTTTTTGCCCATGTTATGATTTCATCAACAATAAGAGGACCATCAATGATTTGGCGATCCTTGATGTATGCCATTTGAACTTCTCCTACAACCGATGAGATTACAAGACCAAGGCGATTAGCAAGAACCTTAGCAATGATTTTATACTGGCACCCAATTAGACTAATTGGTCTAAAGTCACCAATCACCAATGGGTCATCAATCTTGGGGATGAGGGTGATAAATGAGGAGTTACAACCTCTTTGAATATGAGAATTTATGTCAAAGTGTTTTACATAAGCGATTATGTCTGATTGAAAGGTGTCCCAGTGCTTCTTGATGAGTTTGAATGTGAAACCATCCGGACCCGGAGCTTTGTCACTACCACAATCCCACACCGCGTCCTTAATTTCTTGCAAGGTGAAAGGTTGATCAAGTAGTTGAATTTGTTCGAGGGAAAGATGTTTGAAAAGGTTACTACAGAAGGTTGGTCTAGAGGTGTTCGGTTCTTTAAACTTTGACTCAAATGATTGAAAGATGTTGTTCTTAATAGAGGTGGGATCTGTTATCCATTCACCAAGAAGGTTGGTCTCATTTGTTAGTAATACATTTCAAACCCTAATAAGTCACTTTTCTAGGTCTTTTATTTGCATCCACTTATTCTTTTGATATTTTTCTTTTAGATTACGTTGATTAGCAACCTCATAAGAACTTCATTTCTTCGATTGCTCTACTTTCTGAAACACCCCGTGCCCGCTTACTTTGAAAACTTTGACTTTTTACGCGGAAACGCTTGAACGAAAACTGACCTGCTGTTACTCTTTCTTAAACTGACAAAAATCAGTACACAATCAGACCTTGGGGCTATTTTTAGATGAAAGTAGACTCAATCACCTTCGAAACGATAGGTGGCACGACCCATGAAGACTTACGAATTAAAAGATATGAATTTTTGAAAACTGCCAAAAATCTGCACAGTCTGCCCGGAAAATCTGGACAGCTTGTCCCGAAATCACTTTCAAAATCCCCGGCCGGAAACCCGGCCGGAAACCCGACCTCCCGAACTCAAAACTCAACCAAACTCTCCAGATTTATTTGGTATATGAATAGGCTCATTTTCATGCAAAAACATTTATCTTACGATACCCCGTAGGGGTACTTTACGACGGGTTATGCAAATAACCCGTTTTGACCCATTTCGCAACAAACCACTTATATCACTTTCGCTTTACACCAAACTTTCCAGAAATCAATCATTTAACATAACAAACATGTTCCGTTAACACTTGACCCGTTTACTACTCAAAATGGGTATGTTTACACTTAAACCAAACGCCCCTTTAACTTTACTCAAAAACACATAAACCATACTTTGACTTATCAAATGACTACCAAATTGTCATACAACTCTTGACATACACTTTGGCATACGGCTGCCCTTTAACAACCCATAAAAGACTAACGGGGGTACAAACTTACACATGAGCCCGGTATTCTAGCTAAGCTCCTAAACACATATTACCTTAAATCTTGCATAACCAAAACCTTAATCCACATATCCAAGCGATCCATAAGAACATGCCAATCCTACAAAATGGTTAGACAACTAAACCATAAGCACAAAGGCTTAGTAAGTAAAACGACTATAACATACTATTATACTTTAATCCACATAATGCATTATATACACAAACACTTACTTCATGGCTTACATACCCAAGTCTCAACTCTCACATATCATCAACATATTCTATAGCATCATCTCATCACATAAGCCATAACCATGGCATCACATAAGCATAATCCAAGCTCATATTCTCAACATAAACATACATAACACATAATGATAGAAATCCATATAACATATGCTATCATCATTTTACTTACCTTAATCCAATATAAACATATCAAGAAATCATCATCATCACAATGATCCATCATCATCATCGTCGGTCATAACCACAACCTAACAACATAACAATAAGTAACATAACAAGGGTTAACATAACCCATAAAACATACTTATCTTACTTTCTACATCATCATATGATCATATCTTGATCATATGATGAAAACCCACTTAATCCATAATCTATAACTTCAATAACATAAAGAACATACATACTTACTTGAAGGAGAATCATAGCTAGGGTGGCCATAAGCACTAGGACTTGATCATCTTCCTTCTTAAGCCATCAAGTCTATCATTTCCCTCCCTTTTCTCCCTCTAGAACCGGCCTTCCCAAAGACCCAAGAATAATGTAGAGGAGACTAGAATCTCCTGGATTTATTTAGCTAAAATACATGTTTGGGCTAATGGCTAAGATGGCCCCTCAAGTCTCTTTCTTCATACTTTGGCCACATCCTACTCATAACTCATTTACCTCAATGGCAACTTTAGTCCCTTTGGCACTACCACAATTCATTCTTAGTACTAGAACAAGTTGGTTCTAGTGCTAGTTTGAGGTTTTGGCAAGAATAGTCCCTGCACACTAGAACAAGTTGGTTCTAGTACTAGAACAAGTTGGTTCTAGTACCAGTTTAGGATTCTGTCAACTTAGGTCCCTCAAGTTCTAATCCCATTTTCTTATGACACACAATACTTCTAAAATCACAATACACATTCTTTGACTATCGGGTTTGACTTCCATGTAACATTCATTGACTAACCAATCACGTGAGGTCTTTATCATTTTCATCTAGGGTGGGGTCCCAACACCCGGGAAACGGGTCTAACAATTCTATCCCCCTTATTTAGATTTCGTCCTCGAAATCTCTTGTCTATTACTATCAAAAACTAAATCTTAACATAACAACTTCTTATTCTCATGCTCACTAAGCCATTACCCTGCAACGATCTAGATGATCTTGCAAAGTCTAAACTTGCTATACTTAATCATAATTTATATTATACTATAGGCAACACTTCTCATCACAAGCTCATCTAAAATTTCCCACAATTGACGACTAGTCATATGGAAAATTAACTATTTTGACTTTATATAAGTCAAACTTCACACTATCATCACTTCATTCATAAATGCACTACATGACCTTACGTCATATACCGGCCAAAATTACACTTTACACAATATCAACACTTATCTACTGCCAAAAACCGGTAACTTATCTCGCAATATATACATAGTACCATATAAATGACACTTCCAAAAACCAAATCTACGCATTACTAAAGCAATCTTCTTGTTAAGTCGTGGGAAATCCACCCAACATCTTAGCAACTTAAAGCAAAAACTCATTCTAGGCGTCTATCTTAAGGTTCATATAGGACCTTAACGCCGCTACAAGATTTTATATCTAATCTCTTCTTATAACGTCTAACTTGTTTTAGTTTCACTTTCTCATATCTCTACCCGTATTCATGTCATACCGGCTACACATAAGCCCACTCATTTATAACTCTTTACTTACATAAAAAGGCGTCCCAATCTATGCAAGTAAGGAATTATAAACTTATGGTTCGGTGATTTACAATTTCTTTATTTAAATGAAGAGGCATCCCAATCCATTTAAATAAGGAGATTATAAATCCTCCTACTCATGTACTTCCAACACAACAATTATACTTTACTTTCCTTCTTTTCTAGCCTTGGATCCAATCTCACTAACTATTCATCCATGTCATAAAGACAAGCTGGCTATCCCGAAGGATACCATAATATCCATGCCCTTGCGGCAAGCTGGGCCACCCCGAAGGATGCCATAACTATCATCCATGCCATAAGGCAAGCTGTACAACCATGCCATGAAAGGCAAGCTAAGCTATCCCAAAGGATACTTTCATACATGCCAAGAATATAGGCAAACCATGCCGGCGAAGGCAAGCTAACAATCATGTCATGAAAGGCAAGCTAACAACCATGCCATGAAAGGCAAGCTAACAACCATGCCATGAAGGCAAGCTAACAACCATGCCATGAAAGGCAAGCTAACAACCATGCCATGAAGGCAAGCTAGGCCATCTCAAAGGATGCCAAAACACATGCCGCGAAGGCAAGCTAACAACCATGCCATGAAAGGCAAGCTAGGCCATCTCGAAGGATGCCGAAAACACATGCCATAAAGGCAAGCTGGGCTATCCCGAAGGATACTAAAACTAGAGAATTGGATCCAAGCTATATCTAACTTATCATCTTTACTCACTTTATCTTTCGTGTATTTTTATCATTAAGTACACGTTATCACTTCAACACTTCTCATTGCCTTGAGCAATTTCAACATTTGCTACCACGTTTACTTTCATCTAGACAAGTTTCTATATCACACTTGTCAAATTATGTTTGCATTCTCACAATGCTACTTATCATTTATCCGTCAACCCCAAGTTGACTCATACATTCACTACGTGGCATCTCTATTTTAGACAAGCTTTATATGATGCTTGTCCATTTACAGTTTACACATTCTCTATATGTCCTTACCACACACTTTTACTATTATCCATCAACCCTTGTTGACCATGTTCACAACTCATACTATCACTTCATTTAGTCTACTCAACTTTACTCATATAAGCCTTACATAGGCTTATTCTATAACATTTCCATTAATCTCATCACATACTATCCAATATATAAACATGACTATACTCATGTTTTACGATTCTTCTAGCGCACTTCATATCACTTATGAATTCTAGCGCAATCTATGTCTCATTCATCACTTCTACTCATCACGCTTAACCATTTACTTACTAACACATTTTACTTATCATGTTTTATATATAACATGATCTCGTCACATCTTAACCGTATACTTTAACTTTTCTTATTTTAATTAAGCGTGTAAGACTTATGCTTCAAGCATCTACTCATTATTACATATAATCGTTCATGTCTCACGAAATATGCATTCCAATGCATCTATCTCAACTCATACACCTCTATGAATCGTGCTCTCAAGCACATCACATAAAACTTAGACATATAATAAACTACTACCATAGACTTAACGTCACATAAACAATAACACTTAACACTTATCTAACAAGTGTTAAAACATTCATAATCATAATCAAATCATATAGTCTATGGCTCATACATCACATTGAACAATCAAACTATGTCTAAGCATCAACATTCTAACTAGCCGCAAGCACTAGTCTACTTTATAACTAACACATCATAAAGCCTTACTCCACTTACTAGCCCATCTCCAATACCGTTTAGCATTAATACTCGCATTCTATTACCATACTATCACATAATCACCGGCACCAACCGAGGTCCACGGTTAACTAATCACTTAAGCATTTCAAGTCCTCCACGGACTTACATCTCATACACATCAACACTATATCATACATCCATCACTTATCATCTATAAGTTCAACTAGCATAAAACATAATCCGTCTCATACTTAACAATTACTTTTCCGCATTACTCAAACTTATGGCCATCGCAATCTACGAGCGGTTTAAGACTAGGCAACCTATAGTGGAAACCTAATTCACTTAAACCAAAGCTCTGATACCAAGTTGAAACACCCCGTGCCCGCTTACTTTGAAAACTTTGACTTTTTACGTGGAAACGCTTGAACGAAAACTGACCTGATGTTACTCTTTCATAAACTGACAAAAATCAGTACACAATCAGACCTTGGGGCTATTTTTAGATGAAAATAGACTCAATCACCTTCGAAAAGATAGGTGGCACGACCCATGAAGACTTAAGGATTAAAATATATGAATTTTTGAAAACTACCAAAAATCTGCACAGTCTGCCCGGAAAATCTGGATAGCTTGTTGTCCCGAAATCACTTTCAAAATCCCCGGCCGGAAACCCGACCTCCCGAACTCGAAACTCAACCAAACTTTCCAGATTTATTTGGTATATGAATAGGCTCATTTTCATGCAAAAACATTTATCTTACGATACCCCGAAGGGGTACTTTACGACGGGTTATGCAAATAACCCGTTTTGACCCATTTCGCAACAAACCACTTATATTACTTTCGTTTTACACCAAACTTTCCAGAAATCAATCATTTAACATAACAAACATGTTCCATTAACACTTGACCCGTTTACTACTCAAAATGGGTATGTTTACACTTAAACCAAAAGCCCCTTTAACTTTACTCAAAAACACATAAACCATACTTTGACTTATCAAATGACTACCAAATTGTCATACAACTCTTGACATACACTTTGCCATACGGCTGCCCTTTAACAACCCATAAAAGACTAACGGGGGTACAAACTTACACATGAGCCCGGTATTCTAGCTAAGCTCTTAAACACATATTACCTTAAATCTTGCATAACCAAAACCTTAATCCACATATCCAAGCCATCCATAAGAACATGCCAATCCTACAAAATGGTTAGACAACTAAACCATAAGCACAAAGGCTTAGTAAATAAAATGACTATAACATACTATTATACTTCAATCCACATAATGCATCATATACACAAACACTTACTTCATGGCTTACATACCCAAGTCTCAACTATCACATATCATCAACATATTCTATAGCATCATCTCATCACATAAGCCATAACCATGTCATCACATAAGCATAATCCAAGCTCATCTTCTCAACATAAACATACATAACACATAATGATAGAAATCCATATAACATATGCTATCATCATTTTACTTACCTTAATCCAATCTAAACATATCAAGAAATCATCATCATCACAATGATCCATCATCATCATCGTCGGTCATAACCACAACCTAACAACATAACAATAAGTAACATAACAAGGGTTAACATAACCCATAAAACATACTTATCTTACTTTCTACATCATCATATGATCATATCTTGATCATATGATGAAAACCCACTTAATCCATAATCTATAACTTCCATAAGCACTAGGACTTGATCATCTTCCTTCTTAAGCCATCAAGTCTATCATTTCCCTCCCTTTTCTCCCTCTAGAACCGGCCTTCCCAAAGACCCAAGAATAATGTAGAGGAGACTAGAATCTCCTGGATTTATTTAGCTAAAATACATGTTTGGGCTAATGGCTAAGATGGCCCCTCAAGTCTCTTTCTTCATACTTTGGCCACATCCTACTCATAACTCATTTACCTCAATGGCAACTTTAGTCCCTTTGGCACTACCACAATTCATTCTTAGTACTAGAACAAGTTGGTTCTAGTGCTAGTTTGAGGTTTTGGCAAGAATAGTCCCTGCACACTAGAACAAGTTGGTTCTAGTACCAGTTTAGGATTCTGTCAACTTAGGTCCCTCAAGTTCTAATCCCATTTTCTTATGACACACAATACTTCTAAAATCACAATACACATTCTTTGACTATCGGGTTTGACTTCCACGTAACATTCATTGACTAACCAATCACGTGAGGTCTTTATCATTTTCATCTAGGGTGGGGTCCCAACACCCGGGAAACGGGTCTAACACTTTCAATCAAGGAAACAATTTTGACTAGTATGGATTGAAGATATTCATTGATTAGATGTACATGCAAAGATATATCATTAAATCTTGGGAATCTATCATTAAAATAGGTACCCAAGTTTCGCCCTTTTTGTAAGAAAAGGTCACTCAAATTTCAAATCCATATGACCATATAGGAATGGCACTTTCAACGATATCAAGGACAAAATTCTATTCTTCTGGTTTGTATAGCCATATATTTTCAACGTTGATTTTCTTGTAATTTCGTTTTGATGTGCACGTGGACGTAATGTCTTCATTCTTGTCTTCTTAACAAGTGAATGTCGTTGTTGGCGACATATAGTAGCTAGAAATTTACTTTCGGATGGGCAAACTAACTTCTTATACACAGTGGCGGACCTAGGAGAAAACCTAAGGTGGTTCCTTACTTAGTCAAGACGTCAAATTAAATAGGTTGACCGATCAATGGGTCGGGTCGGGTCGGGTCAAATTATGGATTGTCGGGTACAATATATCATACGTAATTAAAACAAGAAAAGGTTCCACGTACAATCATGTTGCAAATAATGTCTATTGAACATCTTCAAGACAAAAACTTCTACTAAAACTAATTAACAAAATGTATGTTTCTTTTAGCAAAAAATACTTATGATAAAACTAGAAAAATGTATATCGAAACTTCTGTTAGTAGTAGTTTTAAGTTACTGACAACATATTTATACTTAACAACTTCTGAAAATTAATCTCTTTTGACAATTCATGTATAACATACTATTGGATTGAATTTAGTTTACAAGTACATAACAAATTAATATTTTCCAAACACAAAGTCTCACAAATGAAGGCAAAACACACCTATCCATAATGTCTGACAACAATAAATGAAAAAGACTATAGCCCAACTTATAACTACTACTTCCAAAATAAAGTAACCTCAATGTTCAAATTGCTATGTCCAAAACAAAGATACTTGCTATATCCAGAGACTTAACCAACTGCCTTCATCTTCCTTCTCTAACTCCGATGAAAATGTAAGATTTTCGGCAAGATTTATTTTTCTTATCTGTTTTCTTTCTTTTTTCTTTTAAATTTCAAATTTAAGGTGGTTCCTGACTAGTTTCTAAGGTAGGTCCTAAAAAAACTTCTATATCATTTCTAAAAGATTTTTTCGTCCAAGGTGGTTCCCGGGCACCACCTAGCACATGTATAAGTCCGCCTCTGCTTATACATTAACTTATAGCAAAGTAAGCCGGTCTAAAGTCATGTATTTGCTTTCGGCTATGCTAAACTAAAAAAAGTTAATCTATATATCCGCTAGCGTTTTTGGCTATTTGTAGGATTAAATGATAAAGATACTAATTGGCTAATGAAGGTGTTATTTTCCCTTTCAAATATCTTTTGTCTTATCTGCCATAACATGTCTGCGGTAAAAGAGGTGTATTTGAAGTTTTCATGAAATAAGAAGTGGTAATTAGAGTTTAAAAAACCGCAAAATTAAAATGAAAAATAAAACCATTTTTGTCTCTTATGTCTAAAAAGAAATGAACACAATCATTTCATTTCTTCTTTCACCTTGTAGACAAAAGAGAAAAAAACAAACGCACTTCTTCGTTTCCTCTTTCCTCCTGTAGACTTAAGTGGAAAAAACACACGTATTTCATTCACATAATTATGCTCATTCTTATAGAACCAAACATGGATGAGCATGGCTAGGATATGTGTGTAATGAAAACCAGATGTCTAGATCTCATTTCAATAATCTTTAAGAAAGAAGTGAGGTTCTAGCATGAAAAAGAAGAGCCTGTTAAGTAAGCACAAGGAGTGACTGCCTAAACCATATAGAGGTATCAAAACATAAATACTTTGATTTAGGATTGGGCAAGCCATCCTTGGCTACCAAACAAGACTACTCGTCTCTTCATGTAAGAACTCGCTTCTCGATCAGTTCCTTATCGATGTGCTTATCCGTAACTATGCACTCGTCGGAAACTTGCTATTTATAGACAACTTGAATGCATAAGGTCAACCTGGAATATACTGCATGAGTCCATGACATGCAATATTCTGTAAATCTATCCAATTTGGGGAACCTTTTATCTTATTCTTCCCTTTTTGTTTCAATTATTATATTTTTGGAACCTTTCGAATTTATACGTATTCTTTTGGATAGGACCAAAATATATTTTGCATTTACATAAAAGCATGCATACATCTTATTCCATTATTAGAGATTATTTTATTTAAAGTCATTTTTCTATATATCCCTTTATCCGTTTTTAATTAGAGCAAAAGGATCATTTTAATGTGACATTTTTTTCCTGTATTTATAGTATGATTGTGAATTAATTTTGGCAAGAGTCTAGTGTTTGGGCCAAGTATTAAGTATCAACAACTCGTTCAAGAGTTTTACATATTTATATCACTTAATTTCTAAGCATTAACTTTTGTACACTGCCTTTGGGCCTCAAATTTAGTTCATTAAAATAAAAATTTTGATAATACACAAAATTGGGCTTCCAAAACTATAAAAGTCCAAACTAGTAACCATATGTCTTTAGCATATGTTTCAAAGAAAGACGCGTCAAAAATACCAACTCTCTTTTACATCATTTATCATTTATAATATGGCTAGTGGCCACTTTACTTCGAGCTCGATATCGGCTCTGCTTCACGAGCTTATACATTTGAATGCTCACTATGCTTCGAACATGCAAGTGAGAACTGAAAAGTTTTATTAGTTTGGGCTGGGTTGGGTTCATCTTGTTTTTATCGATGGCCTAAACCAGAAATAGCTCGATCCAGTTTCGGACAAAGTAGTCTAAAGCTCGTTTATGATTCTAATGGTTTTCATACTAAAATAACACAAATATATAATGTTCAGTTAGTCTCACAAACCTGATAGCTGTGTGGATATATGAAACACGGGTTCATGCTTGTTTACTAAATGAGCCCCAAACTAAACTCGGGCTCATTTACATCTTAGTCAGTTGTGGTTTATATACGTTTTATCGATCCCAACATGTATTACTCAAACATGTTTTTACCCGAGTGGGTATAAGAAATGGCATATATGTGATATGTATCATTAGCATTCTAGACATGATCCAAGAAACAGGTTTTCGCAGTTCTTCAAATCAAACATATATATAGGCCTAAGGCATGTCTGAAAGTACACCTCTGCTCGTATTCGAATACTCGCTAAATTTGTTTGCACTAAGTGCATTTAAATCAGTACATCAATTTGTCTGATACCTCGTTTACTTTCGCGACATCTTTGGTTATTTATTGTATGCATGTGGCTTGTTTTATATTAATAACCTTTTTTTATTTCATTAAGTGGAACTTTATAGAATAATGCTCAGATATTTAGATGTTAGAGATTTGATCACTCGTCTTTTAATGTATATGATGAAACCAACCTACAGAAAGGAGACAAAGAATATATAAGTGTCGATTTTTATATATTTTAATTGTGCGTGTTCATTTCATTAAGGACATGCCAACTGCTTCATTGAACCAAACATAAAAACTACTCTACTTCATAAAACCAACTAAGCCACAATGCCTCATCTCATGGTTACGAATTAATCTTGCAATGAAAACGCATTCTATCGTAGTGTATATTTTCTTTTTTCAGATAAAATATTGAATTCATATGTTGAATATCTAGTGAAATGGAAAATGTTGTATAAATATACAGTATATATGCTGTGAAACGTGGAATGTTGAATCTATAAACCTTCTTAGGTCATGTCTGTAACACCCCCAAAATTTGATACAGCGGAAGACTCAACAAGCTTTCTGGGTGCTACGGGGATTGGTATCCATTCAAAGTCATGAAAGAACGAGATAAAGTAAACATAAGACAAACACAACCAAACGGGTTTTAAAGTTTACATTTATCCCAAGAATTATCCAGAGTAAGGCCCAAAAAAATAAACATAGGTCCACAATAGTTTATCAGAGTTTTAGAAAAATAGATCCATAACCGGTGTCATTGCCAAGCCTCCAATCCCAAGCATCCATAGAGCATCACTTAATTACCTGAGAAAACGTGCTAAAAGTCAGCTTTCGCTAGGGTTTGTTGGTGGTGGGGGTGGTGGTGGTGCGGCGGTGAGGCGGCAGCAGAGGGGGGCGACTAGGGTTTGTTGGTGAACAAGAGAGAGAGATGTGAAAGTGGTGAGGGTGATGGTTGTGTTTTATGTTTGTGTTGTGTGTGTGCGTGGGTGATTATACCCAAACCAAAACCGGCTCCAAGCCCACAAAAATAAAAATGATAATAATAATAATAATAATGGTAATAGTATTAAAAAGGTGGGTGAGGTAACCCGATAAAATATACACGGACCAAACCCGAAACTTTTTAAAATATACCAACCAACTTTCTCAAACCGAACTCGTTCCAAAATAATCAAAACCTCGCGATACGTTCCAAAAATATAATTATCCGAACCGATATTAAAATAATTAAAATTGTTAGGTTATCCTAGTGCCGGAGTCAATGTAGTGCCAAAATAATGATCTCAAAATAAATCATCACGAACGAACCAAACCAAACCATAAATAAATAATCGAATCCCATAAATAACGTACGATTAAAATCACATTCCAACGTTCATAAAATATCTCGTCACAATAAAATTTTCAAATATTCCAAAATTATAATTTTTAAAGTAATGCGGGTTTTCAAAATGGCTCCCTAATTTGCCAGTTGTCACATCCTCCCAGCCTCAGAAGAAACCCGTCCCGGGTTTCTCTCGGAACAAACCATCTACGAAATAAAAAGCTTCGGATATCTCTTTCGAAACTCATCCTCACGTTCCCACGTAAATTCCGGTCCATGCCTCGAATTCCAACGAACTTTGATGAGCGGAATACGACTTCTCTTAAGTCGTTTAATCTCTCTATCCAGTATCTCAATCGGCTCTTCCACAAAATTCAAACTCTCATCCACACGAATGTCCTTAATTGGTATAACCGGCGTTTCCTCCGAAAGACACTTCTTCAAATTGCTAACATGAAATACATCATGAACTTTATTCAATTCCGGTGGTAATTCCAACCGATAAGCCACGGGCCCAATTCTTTCCAAAATAAGAAATGGTCCAATGTAGCGGGGATTAAGTTTCCCACGTTTCCCAAAACGTATCACACCCTTCCAAGGCGAGACTTTCAGCATCACTTTGTCTCCAACCTGGAATTCTAGGGGTTTACGCCTCTGATCGGCGTAACTTTTCTGCCTATCTCTAGCTGCTTGCAATCGATCTCGAATTTGTGTTACTTTCTCAGTAGTTTCCAAAATAAGCTCAGGGCCTGTGAGTTGGCTATCTCCAACTTCTGCCCAACCAATAGGTGAACGACATTTACGACCATCTAAAGCTTCAAACGGTGCAGCTTTAAGACTTGTGTGGTAGCTATTGTTGTAGGAGAACTCCGCAAGGGGTAGATATTTCTCCCAGCCTTTACCAAAGTCTATTATGCATGCACGAAGCATATCCTCCAAAGTTTGAATAGTTCTCTCACTTTGACCATCGGTTTGGGGGTGATATACAGTACTCATATCAAGTCTCGTCCCCAAAGCGGTTTGAAATGATCGCCACAACGCTGACGTAAAACGACTGTCGCGGTCAGAAATAATCGATATCGGAACTCCATGCCGAGAAACAATCTCCTTCACATACAACCTCGCAAGTTTGTCAACACTATCATCTTCACTAATCGCCAGGAAATGAGCAGACTTAGTCAATCGATCCACAATTACCCGGATAGCGTCACAACCGCTAGCTGTCTTTGGTAATTTGGTAATAAAGTCCATCGTAATCCGCTCCCATTTCCAAACCGGGAGTTCTGGCTGCGTCAATAATCCTGACGGTCTTTGATGTTCTGCCTTAACCTTAGAGCAAGTCAAACACTTACTAACATACAATGCTATATCTGCCTTCATAGTTGGCCACCAATATAACTTTTTCAAATCCTGATACATCTTGTCAGATCCAGGATGAATAGAGTATCTTGACTTATGCGACTCATGCATAATCAACTCTCGAATTCCTCCATACAATGGTATCCAACTTCGCTTTCCAAAACATAATACTCCATCAGAACGCTTAACAAAACCTTTCTCATTTTCAGCCATCCCAAATATGTTCTCAGTAGGTCGATTTTCTGCTTTCAACGCTTCCGTTTGAGCTTCAAATATTTGAGACGGTAACGGCGATACGATAGTCATTCCTAATGACCTAACTCGTAGCGGTGGGATTTTCTCCTTTCGACTAAGAGCATCAGCAACGACGTTTGCTTTACTAGGATGGTAGCGAATTTCACAATCATAATCGCTTAGCAACTCAATCCAACGTCCCTGTCTCATGTTGAGCTCTTTTTGATTCAAGATGTGTTGCAGACTTTTGTGGTCAGTAAACACTACACACTTGGTTCCATACAAGTAATGTCTCCATATCCTCAAGGCAAAAACCACAGCACCTAGCTCCAAATCATGGGTGGTGTAGTTCTTCTCGTGCTTATTGAGTTGTCGGGAAGCATAAGCTATCACTTTCTCTCGTTGCATTAACACAGCTCCCAAACCTTTATGAGAAGCGTCACAATAGACGACGAAGTCCTCGTTACCTTCAGGTAACGCTAAGATAGGAGCACTACACAACATTTCCTTAAGTAATTGAAATGCTTCCTCTTCCTTATCTCCCCATTCCTATTTACCACTCTTTTGTGTCAATTTGGTCAACGATTTTGCTATCTTCGAAAATCCCTCAATGAATCTTCGGTAATAACCGGCTAATCCCAAAAATTGACGAACTTCTGTTGGGGTCGTAGGTGCAGCCCAATCTTTAATCGCTTCAATCTTAGCAGGATCTACATGAACTCCTTGTCTATCAATCACGTGACCCAGAAATTGTACTGTCGGAATCCAAAATTCACATTTAGAAAACTTAGCATACAGTTTCTCCTTCCTGAGCAATTCTAAGATAAGTCTTAGATGCTCCTCATGCTCCTTCTCATTCTTCGAATAAATTAGAATGTCATCGATGAACACAATCACAAACTTATCTAAGTAAGGCTTACACACCCGATTCATGAGGTCCATGAATACTGCCGGTGCGTTGGTCAACCCAAACGGCATCACCTGAAACTCGTAATGCCCGTAACGGGTTCTGAAAGCCGTTTTTGGAATATCTTCCTCGCGAACACGAAGCTGATGATATCCCGATCTCAAATCGATCTTCGAATACACACTCGATCCTTGAAGCTGATCGAACAAGTCGTCGATCCTCGGTAACGGGTATCTATTCTTCACCGTTAACTTGTTCAACTCTCGATAATCAATACACATGCGAAACGATCCATCCTTCTTCTTCACAAATAAGACCGGGGCTCCCTAAGGCGAAGAACTTGGTCTTATAAATCCCTTTTTGGCTAACTCCGCCAATTGCTTCGATAAATCTTCCAATTCAGTAGGTGCAAGACGATAAGGCGCTCGTGCCACGGGTGCAGCACCAGGTATCAACTCAATCTGAAACTCTACTTGTCTAGTAGGCGGAACTCCCAGCAATTCATCGGGAAACACATCCGAAAAATCACGAACTATAGGTACATCTCCAATGCACCTTTCCTTCTTCTCCTTCCCTCCTTTCTCAGATATTTGAGCTAAGAAAAGGTAACATCCTTTTTCCATTAGCTTCGGCAATTTAGTGCAAGATATGACCGCTAATCTAGATGGGCCTCTCAAATCCTTTCTATCTCCTGGTATGTTCAGAATCTCCTTGCCGTAAGGCACACGCACGATCTTCTCATCGCAAAGTATATGAGCACGATACTTCGACAACTAATCCATACCAATAATGACATCAAAACTTCCTAACGTGACGGGTAGAAGATCTATGTTGAATGGACGACTCAGAAAGTTTAACGTGCAACCGCGAATGATAGTCCTAATCCTCTCTATGTTCCCATTAGCTAACTCTACATCATAACCCATTCCTAAGGCCATCGGGGGTTTCTCTAGTAAGGGTGCAAACTTAGTGGACACAAAACTCTTATCGACACCAGTATCAAATAGTATGGAAGCATAACGATTATTGAGAAGGAACGTACCAGTAACGACGTTCGGATCTTCTCCTCTCTCGTTCCCCAGTGCATACACTCTTCCATGGGCAGCTCCAGCTTCCACACGTTGGTCCCCATTATCTTGTCGTCCACGGTTTCCTCCAGCTCCACAGTTTCCATTATTGTACCCATTACCACCCGATCCTTGATTTCCTCGGTTCCACGATTCCCTACACTCATTCCTATAGTGTCCCTTCTTTCCACATCCATAACAAGTAACATTTGCCTTACTCATAGTTTCAGGAGTAGCTTGAACCATAGCAAGTGGTCGAGCTCTACAATCCTTAGCTATGTGTCTCATCCTAGAGCAATTCTTGCACATCACAGTACATCGTCCAGAATGATGCTTGTAGCACCGGTTACACTTGGGTGCATCTCCATTGTAGTTCTTCTTGTCTCCATCTCCCATAGCATAAGCTCTAGTAGTTGTTTGTCGCTTGTTTCGATGATCATTACCCTTAGAGTGATTTTCCCTCTTCATCTTTCCATTCTTGTCTTTCTCAGCTTCTTCCAATGCCAACAAGTCCATCAATTGTTGAGCAATAGTGATAGCCTCATGAATGTTTGCAGGCTTAGCAGAAATCACATCGTTCCTTGTAGCTACCGGCAACCCATCGGTATACCTCTCAATTCTTTGAGTCTCAATCCTAACCATATCAGGACAAAGTAAGGCTAACTCTCGATAACGGTGATTGTAAGTTGCCATATCGGTACCTTTAACCTTATGGTTCCAGAACTCAATCTCTAGCTTCTTAATCTCATTCCTTGGACAGTAAGTCTGAATCAGCAAAGACTAAAATTGCTCCCAAGTCATAGCATAAGCCACATCACTCCCAACCGAATTACGGTAATTGTTCCACCAAGTTAAAGCTTCATCCTTGAAAGTAAAAGAAGCAAACTTTACCTTTGCATTCTCCGCACAACCACTGACATTAAACACTGACTCAGTCTTCTCTATCCACCTGACCAAGTATACCACTCCTTCAGTTCCACCAAACTCAACGGGTCCACAAATTTTAAACTCCTTGTAGTTACATCCATTAGCACGAACAGGTGGAAATGTTCCAGCAGAATTGTTGGAATGATTGGACTCAGCTAGTAGCTCAGTAACTCGTTGCTCCACAAGTTGATTGATCATTGCTTGATCCACAGTAGGTGCGTTAAGTGGAACATGATCATTGTCTCCCTGAACATCAACATTTTGATTCCTGTTGTTGCGGTTAGTAGTGTCCAGGTTGTCAGGAGTAGGGGTCTCAACATTTCGAGTAGGACGGCGTCCTCGACGACCAGGGGTAGTCGTTGCAGTTCCAGTTCTGGTAGCTCTAACAGGGTTTCGTCGTGGGGCCATTGATCTGAAACATCATACAAGTTCATGAGTCTCCGATAGAACTTATCATATGCTCAACAAGAATTAAATCAACGAAGCCAAGTCATGGAAAGAATATCAACAATACACCACAAGGCATCAATAATGCGAATAGGAACTCAATTTTCCACAATATCCAAAAACCACATAATACCATATAATAATAACCATCAACCATACAATAAAGATCCAACATCGTTCCAACTACCGAAAAACACAAAAGATAATAATCGTTCCAAACGAGACGAATAATCAACGGAAAATACATCAAAATAGGATAACTAGCTTTTCTAACCGAACACTCCTCGGTGTAGAAAGCAACAAGATAACATAGCTCAAACATCTAGCCACGCTTCTGGCGGAGGTTCCTCAACTCCCACCTCAAGCCATCAAGCTCTCTCCATAGTGATCCCAACTCCACACCATGGGTGTCGCTGTCTCTCTTGAGGTCAGCCACCTCCTTCTCCAGCTCGGCATTCCTTTGCCATAACTTGCGGTCGGCCTCTCGAGCTATAATAAAACCTCGCTGTAAACTCTCAATATGCTCGTGAATCTCTATCAAACCCCTCCTCATCTCAGTAACTCTCCTCTCAGCCGTAACCATGTCAATCCTCAACTCCCCAATGAACTCAACAGTCACCCTATCAATCCGCTCAGACATACGTGTAACTCTCTCACCAAGATCAGTAATCTGAGCCCACATCCTACCAGTCTCACCTAACTCGGCATGCTCAGCAGAAACCTCAGAAGGTGCATCCGACTCAACGGGACTACCAGGTAGCAACTCAAACAAAAATGGATGATCAGGTGAAACAGGCTCAATCGGATGTATAGGTGAATCAGGCTCCTCAGCCTGAGCTGGCGGTACTAACAAATCATCATCATCAGGCATCTCCTCCTCCTGAGGGTCATCCTCCTCCTCAGGGTCATCATCATCACCCTGCTCAGCCTCCTGAGGGTCATCAGCCTCATCCTCACCCTCGTACTCCTCCTCCTCCTCATCGGAAGAGTACATCATCAATCGTCGTCTCCTAACAGGTGAACCATGTGGTGAAGGGGTAGGTGATCTAGGACGACGACGCAATGATGCAGGTGGTGCATCTGACAGGAGAGAGTGAGCATCCAACTGTAAAGGTGGTGAGGTAGGGCGTACCGACATACGTGCCGTAGCTCGGTGGGCAAAACGTGGAGCCACACGAGCCAAAGCCTGATGAAGAGTAAGCTGCCTCGATGTACCAGGGAGCCCTAGAGAAGAAGAGGGTCCCTGCGTAGATGCAGTAGGTGGTGCTTGTAACACCCCCTAATTTGAAATACGGCAGCGGAATAGTAATTAGGGTGTTACGGTGAGGATCGAAGTCATAATGATAGAAAACGACTCGAAAGAGACGTTTTAAAACATAATTTCATTTATAAAAATTTGAAATACAATAGGTCCTTATCAGAGTATTATTAAAAAGCTTGATGTTTGATCTAAATCAAACATCATTTATTTTACATCATTATTGAAATAAAGAAAACATATTTTGAAGATTTTTGCCGCCCGTTCCATGCTTGCTTCCCCTGCTAAATACCTGAGATACATGCTTAAAAGTCAACAAAATGTTGAGTGAAATCATAGAGTTTGCATTTAATAATCATTTTGATACACAAGTAAGATTGTATTGGAAAATACAATCAGTTTGAAAATATTGATATTGCAGTTCATATATTGCTCTAAGTCTCATGACACGCAAATGTTAACAAATACCGTAAACGGCGGGTGTTTATCAAATCAATGATAAATTTGCCCTCGTGTAATAGGTGATTTGCCAGTTCCTATTTTTACTCAAATATAATTATCACGACTAATACGACTAACCACACGCATAATGGCATTCCGTCAAGTATTAATGGGACAGGCTGTCAAACCTTAAATAGATCTATTCATTATATTCACGTTCACCTCAGTGATTAATGGCTCATGAATAAGGGTCTTTTGGCAATAGCTAACTTAGGCATATATCAGTCAGGAAAATATACAGAAAAATACTTGCGATCTATTTGTAACATGTATCCCCCTCACGGAGTTTTGAAAATAAGTAAATGTGAGGCTATGACTCACCTTGATTGATACTGAAAACGAAGAAAATAAAGTCGGACGAATTTATGAAAACGGCTTCGAAACACAACCTGATAAATAAATTTATCTAAGAATTTGACCAAAAACTATTCGGTAATTACAAAGAAATAACGAATATTAGATATTCGTTATGACGAATAAGCGATGTGCAGTGAAAATCTTGTGATATGCATGACATGACATGACAAAATATGATTTTTAAATTATCCATCGAAGTTTTTTCTTTTTAATCGTAAGTAAAATATTAACTTTTTAAATATCGTTATATATATTATTAACGTTACGTTAAATAATATATATATAAATAAAAATAAAGTTTAAACTTAATATGAAATAAATTAACGAAAATAGAAAATAAATAAGAATGATAAATAAGTTATGTTTAGTCTTTGTCTCCTTTTCCAATTTTACCATTTTTACACTAACGACACTTGCGTTACACCGTTAGTCCTTTTTATATATTTTTCAACTATAGTCCTCTACTTTGTCCAATAATCAATACTAACCTAATAATATTAATTTTTATCACATTTTACCCTTATATTTCTGTATTTACAGGTATAGTCATTTATTTTCAATATTTACACGTTTAGTCCCTCTAGGTGTCGTCGCGTTACATTTTTAGTCCAATTTTGCAAAAATGATTATGAAACTTTTCTAAAAATTTCCGAAGCTTATTTAGTAAGTAACAAGCTTATTTTAACTGCTTATTTATTCAAAAGCTAATTTTTTTAGCTTATGGGCTTGGAACGATTCAAACTAAGGCCCGTTAAGAGTTTTGAAGGCGAGGGCATGGAAAAAGTTTTGGGCTTGGCTTTGGGTCATTTTTATGATTCTAAAAACATTTCTGATAGGCCCAGTGGGCTTACGGATTTTAAATACTTAATGGGCTTTTGTTGAGCCCAAGTCGAAAACATAAGATTTTTAGTTATTAATTTTGGTTTGAAATCCGGTTGGTGTAGATTCAAAATGGATCGAGTAGGATGTCAAAACGTGATTATTTTTACAAGTTGTTTACATGAAAATGTTAGTTTGCTAGGTGGTCTATGGCGTCGTGAAATAATATAGTACTATCGTTAAATGAAATTTTAAGTTATACGAGTGATTTGTAGCATGGTTGAAACGATTATATATTTTGAAAACTTATAAATTTTACTAAGTGTTTTAACTAAATTTCAATCGATGGATGCAATTCAAAATGGATGCGTGAGATGCTCGTAACATTACAACTAAAGTGAATTGTGTGTGTTACATGATTCCTAGGCCTTCCAAGATAGAGGCTAATCACGTTTCGTGTAATAAGAATAAATATGTACGTGAAATAAATGTGCAAAGTATATACGTTCGAAACAAATTAAACAAAGTGCATGACTAAATATTAACGTGTAACTTGGAATGAAAATGAGTAGTGTAGACTTACAAACACCTTAGAGGTGATCAAGAGTCGAATGATGATAGAATGGAACACAAAAATATCAAGTTTCACTATATAACCCAAACGTTATATATTAATTTCAACCCGATTTCCTTTCCTTGCTTCCAATAATATACCAAACGATTTCTAGGTCTTGTAAGAATGAATTGAAGGTCGAAATAATGCAGTGAAAGAGTTTGGAAATGAATGAGAGAAAGATGCATGCAAGTACGTACATATATTACTAATATATATAACGTTTAGTAGAAAATTTCAATGTGAATTCTTCATACACTATTTGCATGTCAGTAACTAGCTCCTAGGTGAAGTTTTATATTGATTTAGAATGGCTTGTGAGAGCACAAAAGAAGGAATGTGTTGGGGTGATTCATGCCTATGTCGACTATGTATATTTCCTTATATACGATTTACAAAATCGTACACCACTTGTTTATACATGATCATCCTTAACATTTAAGCATAAAATCATCTTAGGAATAATATTAGGAACGATTAGAAACAAACGAGATTCAAAACGGTTAAGTTTTGAATATATTGTAAATCGATTTGGGTTTGCAAGGGTCGAATACTTTGCCTCTTAAAAACGTATCAAAACTCAACGTATGGACGTGAGAATTGACACACTAATAGAGTAATAGTCGGCTAGTAGGTTAACGAGATGAGAAAATAAAATATATAGGTCGTGTGTAAGTTTTAGAAATAAACGAGGTGTTTTGTGAAGGGTTTGGTCTTGGTCGATCGGATGAAAATTACTAAATTGGTAGTTGGGCTTAGTTTCGTGGGCTCATGAATAGTAGACAAGGGTGTGGGCCAAAAGTAATTAAGGGTCCAGTTGGGTTAATTAAGTAATTAGGGATTTTAATTATATTTACTAAATATAATTAGGATTAGAATTTAGGTTTAGGATTAAATGAAAAGTTTAAGTTTCGTGTAACGTGTCGAGGATTAATTCCGTCATTTCGTGAATTATATTATTTTGTGAAAATCGCCAAAATAATATACTAAGAAAAATTTCAAATTTTTCCGAGAAAATGGGAATTAGAAACAATAACAAAGAATTATTTATTTATTAACGATTTAATTACAAGAAATTTTTACAGGGTTCTACAGTACCCACTTGTCATGCTGAATTTCGTCCCGAAATTCGATTTTTAAGAAATCTAACAAGTGCGTTCTATGAAAATAAGTGTGGATATTTCTCACGAAATCTATCTTCTCTTTCTCATGTGTAAGTCGGTCCTCGCTTAGAGTCCCATCTTACTTTCACAATGGGGATGCGATTCTGTTTGAGTTGTTTTATCTCTCTATCCATTATTTCCACAGGCTCTTCTGTGAACACTAGTTTGTTGTCCAATCTAATCTCTTTTAGTGGAATGACGAGAGTTTCGTCTGAAAAACATTTCTTGAGTTGTGATACGTGAAACGTAGGATGTACCCTACTGAGTTCTTCCGGAAGTTCTAACTTATAAGTAACTGAACCAATTCTCTCCAGAATTTTGAAAGGTCCAATATACCTCGGATTTAACTTTCCACGTCTTCCAAAGTGAATCATTCTTTTCCATGGCGAAACCTTTAACATGACTTTGTCTCCTACTTGAAATTCCATAGGCTTTCTCCTAACATCAGCATAACTTTTCTGTCTGTCACGAGCAGCTTGCAAGCGTTGCTTGATTTGGAATATCTTCTCAGTAGTATCATGTATTAGCTCTGGTCCGGTAAGTTGCATATCACCAACTTCTGTCCAACAGACTGGTGATCTGCACTTTCTTCCGTACAGTGCCTCAAAAGGTGCAGCCTTTATGCTGGCATGGTAGCTGTTATTGTACGAGAATTCAACTAATGGCAAGTGTCTATCCCAACCTTTTCCGAAATCAATCACACATGCTCAGAGCATGTCTTCCAAGGTTTGGATTGTTCTCTCACTTTGTCCATCGGTTTGCGGATGATAAGCGGTGCTCATATCTAACCTAGTACCAAGAGATTTCTGTAGCGATTCCCAAAATCTTGAGGTGAATCGGCTATCTCTATCAGAAATAATAGATATTGGTACCCCATGTCTAATCACAATTTCCTTAAAATACAACTGAGCGAGTGTTTCCATCTCGTCAGTTTCCTTGATTGGTAGGAAATGTGCAGACTTGGTTAATCGATCGATGATAACCCAGATTGTATCTAATCCGGTCGAAGTCTTTGGTAATTTGGTAATAAAATCCATGGTGATTCGTTCCCATTTCCAGACCGGAATTTCTGGTTGCACGAGTAATCCTGATGGTTTCTGAGTCTCTGCCTTTACTCTAGAGCAGGTTAAACATTTACCAACGTACTCGGCGATATCAGCTTTCATGTTTGGCCACCAATAATTCTTCTTAATATCTTGGTACATTTTATTGGAACCGGGATGAATAGAATATTTGGATTTATGAGATTCATGCATGATAAGGTCTCGAATACCTCCAAAGAGAGGAATCCAATATCTTTCCTTAAAACATAACATTCCATCATTTCTTCTCACAAATTCTTTTTCATTATTTGGCATTTTGTCAACCTGATCTTCCAGGTTTGACCTTCTGTCAATTTTCTCATATTTTCGGTTTTCTTCTTGTAGAGCTTCTGCTTGAGCTTTGATGATTTGAGCTGGAAGTGGCGAATGAATTATCATTCCTAGAGATCGAACTCTAAGAGGTTTAATTCTATCTTTTCTACTCAATGCATCGGCTACTACATTCGCTTTACCAGGATGGTAACGAATTTCACAGTCGTAGTCATTGAGTAATTCTAACCATCTTCTTTGCCTCATGTTTAGCTCCTTCTGATCTAGTATATGCTGTAGACTCTTGTGATCGGTGAAAACCGTACACTTTGTACCATATAGGTAATGTCTCCATATCTTAAGAGCAAAAACTACTGCTCCTAATTCTAGATCATGAGTGGTATAGTTTTCTTCATTCTTCTTTAGCTGTCGTGAAGCATAGGCTATAACTTTGTCTCTTTGCATTAGTACCGCACCTAAACCATGATGAGATGCGTCACAATACACTACAAAGTCCTCATTGCCTTCCGGTAATGCTAATATTGGTGCTTCACAAAGCTTCTGTTTCAGCAGTTGAAATGCTGACTCTTGCCTCTCTCCCCAGATATACTTCTTGTTCTTCTGGGTTAGTTCCGTCAATGGTTTTGCAATCTTTGAAAAAACTTCTATAAATCTCCGGTAATAACCAGCGAGACCCAAGAATTGACGAATCTCGGTTGGGGAGGTGGGTGACGTCCAACCTTTAACTGCTTCTATCTTCGCGGGATCTACATGGATACCTTTGTTGTTGATGATATGGCCTAAAAATTGAACGGTAGAAATCCAAAAATCACATTTGGAAAACTTGGCGTACAACTTTTCTTTCTTAAGTAACTCTAAAATAGTCCTTAAGTGTTCGGCATGCTCTTCTTTGTTGCGCGAATAGATTAAAATATCATCAATGAACACAATAACGAATTTATCCAAGTATGGTTTGCATACTTGGTTCATTAAATCCATGAATACAGCTGGTGCATTGGTAAGACCAAATGGCATCACCTGAAATTCATAATGTCCGTATCGTGTTCGAAAAGCTGTCTTGGGAATGTCCTCTTTCCTAACTCTTAATTGATGATATCCTGATCTTAGATCGATTTTTAAGTAAACACTTGATCCTTGTAATTGGTCAAATAGATCGTCGATCCTTGGCAATGGATATCGATTCTTCACCGTGAGTTTGTTCAACTCTCTGTAATCGATACACATTCGGAACGTTCCATCTTTCTTTTTGACAAATAGGATTGGTGCTCCCCAAGGGGATGAACTTGGTTGAATGAAACCTTTATTTGATAGTTCTTTTAACTGTTCAGATAATTCTTTCATTTCGGAGGGTGCTAATCAATATGGTGCTTTTGCAACTGGTGCTGCTCCAGGCACTAAATCGATTCGGAATTCTACTTGACGGGTTGGTGGGATTCCAGGTAAGTCTTCGGGAAATACATCAGAAAATTCTCTTACAACTGGCACTTCATCAAGTTGTTTCTTCTTTTCTTTTGTTTCTCCTCCCGTTACTTGGATTTGAAATACATGGCATCCTTTGCTTATGTATTTCATCGTCTTGGCGTACGAAATGATATTGAAAGAAGTTTTAGGTTTATCACCTTGGATGATTAAGGTTTCACCGTCGAATGGAATTTGGATGATTTTCTCGTCACAAATTATTCTGGCACGGTGTTTAGATAACCAATCCATACCAATGATGACATCAAAACTTCCCAATTGGATGGGCATAAGATTGATAGGGAAAGATTTATTTAGAAGGGTTAAGGTGCAGTTTTCGATTAGGGTATTGGTACTTAAAATATTTCCATCTGCTAATTCTATTTCATAGATAGTATCTGTAAGGAATTAAATATTCCATAGATTTGATAGATTTGATGATCTGAAACAAGAAGAATGAAACATGAAGAATACTGAAATGATAAGCAAAAGATACTGCTGAAGCAGAACAAGATTCTGCTGATGATGCGTTTCTGTTGATGAGCTTGCTGGTGCAGAAAAAGAGCCTGCTAGGGCAGAACAAAAGCCTGCTGAAAAGCAAAGATTCTGCTGAAGAGCAAAATAGTTCCTGCTGATGGATTCTGCTGAAGAGCAAAGATTCTGCTGATTGACACTGCTGCTGATCAGTGAGTCATACTACTGAATGGATAAGGATGAATGAAGATATTATGTGCATAAAAGTCAAGTGTGTCCTTTAGATAATATCTTTCATCAGTCATCAAATTGAACACTCCAAGTGAGTTATAAACATAGATACGTGTTGTATCTTAGATGACTTGACATCCTTGTCATAAGCTAGATAGTAGATGACTAAGCTTATCAATTTATTGTAATGATCTCCTTTGTTTTATAAAAAGGAGATCACACCCCTTTAGATAATGTGGTGGTGAGTGCATGATTCACAGTGAAGCAAAGTGAACATCACCTCCATGGTGCTTCATACTTACATATTACAATAACACCAAGCGTGTTAAAATGTAAAGCATCTAAAAGAGTGTGTGTGTGGGAACATCAGACAAGTCTGTTGTTGTTAGGTTTGTTTAGCCTCAAGGATCTTTGATCCCTGTTAGATTGTAAACCGTGCTATACTTGATCACATAGCATTGGGGCTAGTTGGAATAACAAACGGAGAAGTTAGAAAAACCTTGTTATGATAATATTGTTTCTTTAATAGAATATTCCGTCAATATTATCATTGTGCTCGTAATAGCCAAATTCCTAGATCAAAGGCTTAACATCCTAGAGCTCATAAACGATCACAAAAGCTTATTGTTTTGGTTATATAAATAAGCTTTTCACAGTTGGTATCAGAGCGAGGGGAGCTCTGGATCTAGGAAAAGAAAAGGTTTCTGTTAAAGAGAGATGAAGAAAGAAGAAAAATTCGTTTTTGCTTAATTTTTCGCAACTTTCTGAAAAGCATTTTTTCAAAGGCTATAGCTCATTCGTTAACCGTTGGATTGGGCTAAAATTTTTGTTGAAGGTTCTTGGCATATCAAGGTAGATTCTTACCGGAGGGATCTTCAATCTAAGCTTCAGATGGCAAGATATGCATCGTTGAAAACTGCTGCAGAAACAGTTGAGGTATGGTCGAATTTTTGGTTTTCTTTCTTGGTTTACACACACAAAGGGGAAGAATCACACACAGAAGAGATGTGGTGGATAGCATAAATTAAGGGGAAGACAGTATAGTTTCATTCATGGTGAGATTTAGTTATCTCAATTTCTCTACTTCGTCTAGGGAAATTCGTACAAGAATATTTTTGTTTTGTAATCATCAAATAGGGGAAGATTATAAGGAATTAAATATTCCATAGATTTGATAGATTTGATGATCTGAAACAAGAAGAATGAAACATGAAGAATACTGAAATGATAAGCAAAAGATACTGCTGAAGCAGAACAAGATTCTGCTGAAGGATTCTGCTGATGATGTGTTTCTGTTGATGAGCTTGCTGGTGCAGAAAAAGAGCCTGCTAGGGCAGAACAAAGGCCTGCTGAAAAGCAAAGATTCTGCTGAAGAGCAAAATAGTTCCTGCTGATGGATTCTGCAGAAGAGCAAAGATTCTGCTGATTGACACTGCTGCTGATCAGTGAGTCATACTACTGAATGAATAAGGATGAATGAAGATATTATGTGCATAAAAGTCAAGTGTGTCCTTTAGATAATATCTTTCATCAGTCATCAAATTGAACACTCCAAGTGAGTTGTAAACATAGATACGTGTTGTATCTTAGATGACTTGACATCCTTGTCATAAGCTAGATAGTAGATGACTAAGCTTATCAATTTATTGTAATGATCTCCTTTGTTTTATAAAAAGGAGATCACACCCCTTTAGATAATGTGGTGGTGAGTGCATGATTCACAGTGAAGCAAAGTGAACATCACCTCCATGGTGCTTCATACTTACATATTACAATAACACCAAGCGTGTTAAAATGTAAAGCATCTAAAAGAGTGTGTGTGTGGGAACATCAGACAAGTCTGTTGTTGTTAGGTTTGTTTAGCCTCAAGGATCTTTGATCCCTGTTAGATTGTAAACCGTGCTATACTTGATCACATAGCATTGGGGCTAGTTGGAATAACAAACGGAGAAGTTAGAAAAACCTTGTTATGATAATATTGTTTCTTTAATAGAATATTCCGTCAATATTATCATTGTGCTCGTAATAGCCAAATTCCTAGATCAAAGGCTTAACATCCTAGAGCTCATAAACGATCACAAAAGCTTATTGTTTTGGTTATATAAATAAGCTTTTCACAGTATCCAATTCTACAGGAGTAATATTTAGAATTGCGGCAAACGAAGTAGACACAAAACTTTTATCTGCTCCTGAATCAAATAATATCTTAGCATCTTGTTGATTTAATAGGAACGTACCAGTAACAACATCAGAATTATGCGTTGTGTTCCCATCACCAAGTACATACGCTCTTCCTCGGGCAACATTATTGGCAATTTTTGGACATTGAGTTCTGTAGTGTCCAACTTCTCCACAACCATGGCACTTTACTGCTATCGGTTGTGTGTTGGCTCCAGTCGCTCGACAGTCCCTTGTCATATGACCAATTCTTCTACAGTTGCCACAAGCAGCCTTACATGCGCCATTATGATGCATGTTGCACTTGTTACATGGGGGTAGAGTTCTGGCATAACCTTTACTTTCTGCAGGCACTGCTGCATAAGCTCTGGTAGCTTCTTGCCGACGATTTTGTTGCTGATGATGATTACTACGGTTCTGCTGTTGATCTCTGCTGCGGTTGCTGCTTTGATTGTTGTTGTTGTTGTAGCTCCGATTACCATTGTAACTGTTGTTGTAGCTGCGGTTGTTGCTATTGTTACTCCCACGGTTGTCAGCACTTCTCTTATGCTCATTGATCATGGAGGTAGAACCTCTTTTGATCACCCGGGTTAACAATCTCTGTGCAAGCTCCATAGCTTCTTCTACTGTCTTTGGATTCGATGAGGTAACATCTCCTTCAATGGATGGTGGCAGTCCCTCCACGTATTTCTCCAATGCTTGTTCAACATCGGGTACTATAGTTGGGCACAGCACCGACAACTCCAGAAACTTTCTGTCGTATGTCTTCAGGTCATTGTACCTTACAACTAGCTGATGAAATTCATCCTCCAGTTTTCGAATCTCTGTCCTTGGACAATACTTCTTCAACATTTTATTTTTCAACTCATTCCACGAAAGTCTGAAAGCTTCATCTGGACCCATAGCATTCGCAGTAGTGTTCCACCACGATAGTGCCTCTCCTTGAAGAGTTCCTGTAGCAAAGGTAACTTTGCTATTCTCAGGACAACCACTCCTCTTGAAAACTGTCTCAGTATGCTCAAACCAATGGGCCATTTCAGTCACTCCTTCAATTCCTTTGAAGTTTGTTGGCTTGCAAGTCATGAAATCCTTGTAAGTACAATTACGTGGAGTAATTGTATTAGCTTCACGATTTGCACCATTGGTATTATTCAAATGATCCGCTTCACGAGCTGCAGATATTCCCTCAGCAATCATTCTCTGAACCTCAGTGGGGGTCATGATCACTTCCGGGTTAGAGTTTTCGCTACTTGCATGCTCCATTTTTCTATTAATAATACAAAAATATAGCATTTAGAATTTTAAACAACAACTTGTTTAAAGGTACTTGTGAAGTAGGGAAAATAAATATTTATGAGTCTTAATAATAATTGGGCACCATATGTAGTTTTTATTTCGATACAACAGTCATAATCATTCCGATATATTAGATGCATTTTTAATACACATGAACAACCATAAGCATAAGTTAACATTTGTATATAGTAATATCAAAACCAACAGCATAACATTAATAACTTAATCAGTTGAGTTGTTATAACAAAACGATACAAGCTTATTAAATGCCACATGCGGCAGGCTTGAATGCCTTATTACTAGTACAAATACTAACTGCCTCTAATGATTAGGTATGTCCACATGTCCTCCCATCTCTAAGATCTGAGTTCAGAGCTCTTGCATCTCGGTATGATGTTGCATCTGCATATCTCCTACAAGGTTTTCCAATGTATCTGCTCTTCGGTGTGCAAGCTGGGCTTCCCAAGTACGGTTCTGTCCCTCTCTTCGCAATGATATCGCGAAAGAACGTGTCTCAGAGATATCCGAATGTATCGAAGCTAACCCTTGCTGCAACTCTATCCTATCGGCTATAAGGTTATGTAAGGTGTTGTGGGTAGTATCTGAATGATCGAAAGATGAATAATCAATCATTTGAAGAAGTGAGTCTATCTGATCTTCGTGATGCTCCAATCGCGTCACTACTACAGAAGGTGAAAGGGTAGAGGGAATTTCCATCCTAGCACTCTCGCCAGTTTCATTGATATGAGCTGGGGGAGTAAAACCAGGAGGATAGGGTAATGATGGTGAAAGTGGAAGAATAGAATCAGAAATACGAAGGCGACTGGATGTAGGTATATCTTCATCAGGGATTTGTTCTCTTGGGTGAAAATTATACGGATAAGTTTGACTAAAAAGATTGAGTAGGTAATCGAGTGCATATGAATTGAATTCATGACGTGGTAATGGTGTCGATAAAACAAAAGCATCGGGATTTTCAGGCGTTGTAGCAATTTCGTATTGCTCAAAGGGTTCTGTTTCTTGGGAAACAGCGTCAGGTACAAAAGTAGAACGATAAACAGGCGAAGTAACGGACGCGACGGAAATATCAGAGTCGGAGTCGAACATACTCATATTGAAACGATACTGTAACAATTCATAAATAGCGCATAATAAGAATTTATTATCATCAAAGAATACAAAATTCCAACATATAAAAATCAAAATATCATAGCTTAATGATTAACTTACGGAGTACTGTAGTAAGCAGGTATGGCGGGTAAAATTTATATGATGAAAATTTAATTTATTTGAAAGTGTGGTTATAGTTCAATGTTTGAAAACATTTGGTTCTCTATAACTATGTCTCTGATGCCAATCTGTAACACCCCCTAATTTGAAATACGGCATCGGAATAGTAATTAGGGTGTTACGGTGAGGATCGAAGTCATAATGATAGAAAACGGCTCGAAAGAGACGTTTTAAAACATAATTTCATTTATAAAAATTTGAAATACAATAGGTCCTTATCAGAGTATTATTAAAAAGCTTGATGTTTTGATCTAAATCAAACATCATTTATTTTACATCATTATTAAAATAAAGAAAACATATTTTGAAGATTTTTGCCGCCCGTTCCATGCTTGCTTCCCCTGCTAAATACCTGAGATACATGCTTAAAAGTCAACAAAATGTTGAGTGAAATCATAGAGTTTGCATTTAATAATCATTTTGATACACAAGTAAGATTGTATTGGAAAATACAATCAGTTTGAAAATATTGATATTGCAGTTCATATATTGCTCTAAGTCTCATGACACGCAAACGTTAACAAATACCGTAAACGGCGGGTGTTTATCAAATCAATGATAAATTTGCCCTCGTGTAATAGGTGTAACACCCCCAATTCATGGACGCAGCGGAATTCGAACTGGGTGTTACTGGACGGCACAATAGTCACAATAATAGAAAACGAACTCCAATTGAGTCGTTTTAAAAGATTTATCATTCAAATTATATAGATATCAGAGATTACGAAATGAGGTCCCAGATGGTTCCATGTTTACAAATTAAATGAGTTTTGAATGATAATAAAATTTATAGCCCTCTTGAGTATCCGTGCCCTTCCGTGCCATCCTTGATCGTCATGAACCTGAAATACATGCTTGAGAGGTCAACACAAAGGTTGAGTGGAATTCGTAGAGTTTAGTTAAATCGTTTGAACACAATAATCGTAGTGTGAGCTATAGACTCACACTCATAGTTAGAAAACAAAATCGTTATTTATTTCACTAAGCTCATACAACCAAAGCGTTAACATCGAACCAACAAAATTGGCATTATAGAAGCCCTATCAAGGTACTTTTGCCGTTATACCGCTAAATCTCAAATATAGTGCATTTGTATGAACTCATCGTTGTTCAACACAAATGGGATTCGTCAATCCCAATAGATCTATTCACAATATTCGCGCTCACTAAAGGTAGTGACTAATGGTTCATGATATAGGGACTTCGAACATGGCAATCGTTACTTAGTGATAATAAAACATCGTCGGGTAGCATACAATAGAAAGCATTGTGTTCGAGTAGAAAAATAATAGCATGTATTCCCCCCATGGATTTGTAAAATAGTTAAACAATAGAAAGTGGGGCTACGAACTCACCTTAAGTTATGTAGTGAGTAGTGAATGTGATGGTCGAATCGCGAAGGTTTCTACGAGCAACCTATAATAGAATGTCGCGACTTAGGATCGGAGTAAAGAATATGAAGTAGTGCCTATATATATATCTTGCATTTAGTCCATGATGTGGTATGATGTATATTGTAAGTCTTAGAAAGAAAAGATTCATGAACATGTATGTTTTGTATATCGTTTACTACCGTTCGGGCCGACATAATTCAGAAGTCATGTTAGTAAGCGTTCGAGGAGCCAGGACACTTTAACTCGTAAATCCACAACTCAACTCGACGACTTACATAATGAACTCCTCACATGAGGCTCCCTACTATTGTAGTAGTTGATGAAATATATAGATATAAGTTTTGATCCGAAAAGTTATATGTCCGATATTTGGATAAACTTAGGAAAGTTTATTAGTACATGAAGATTGTTATTAGGGGTAGTTTCATAAGTCTTGTATGACCATTTTCTCTTGGTAATATCTCATGGTTCCCTTTTAAGTGAAGTAGATCCAAATTGCTTGTTCAAGTTATCGCCTAATTCATTGTTTCATGTTTACGCCTATGTAAGTTGGTATGGTCATTTCGTCATGGCCTAGCCATGACCTTTAGTCCTTGTTTCAAGGTCATGAGACACAACCTTGGCTCTAGCCATGGTGGTGGTCTTGATTATAGGTCATAAGACCCCTTTGGTCTTCATAAACCATAACCTATATGTAATGACTTTGTCTAAAAATGGGCTGTTTAGAATTTGAAGAAATTTATCACTCGGAAAGCGTTTTCAGGGCTCGAGCTTCTTTGTCCCTGAACGAAAACGTCGTTCCGGACAACTTTCATTTTTTAACTTTTTGATGAAACGGACCAGAAGTGGGACTTTCAAAACCCAAATTTGATCAGAATGGTATTTGGCAGTTTTGCCGGAAATCTTTGGTAATTTCAAATCGCCATAACTTTTGACTCGTATACTCGTTTTGGGTGGTTCAAATTGCTATGGTTTCCTTGTTAGGTCCTCTACCACAATATGTAATAATCAAATATCATATTTTTACCATTTTGATCAGGTCTTACCAAGAAATTCATTAGTTTGCTTGTTTTAGTAACTTGTTTCAACAATCCATAACAATAACTTGTTTTGTTCACTTTTATACATCATGGACATAACTACAAGACATAATATAGCAAGAATAACATGTAAATAACATGAACATGATTATTTAACAAGAATCATGTTAGGGTTTGGCTTACAACTTTTGGCTTTCAAAGATGAAAGGAAGTTAACATGTAAGGATAGGACATTGATAGACTTGCTTCAACCCACTTCTTCATGCAATCTTTCTACTCTTGTAATCTTGAAAGATGGATGATGAAGGTTGAGGTGAATTGAGTGGATTTAAACTCAAGAGAAATCACCAAGTATATTAGGGATTGGAAGAGTTTTGGTGAATGATATTCTAACTAGGGTTTCTACCTTGAAGAATCACTTGAACCTTGCTAGAAATTAGAAGGAAATAAAGCTAAGGATGGATGGTTATGGTGGTGGAGGTGCACGGCATAACAAGGGGGGGAGAGGGGCTATTTATAGTCCAAAATGAGGAGGTTAGGAAAGTGCTAGGAAATTACTAAAACTTGGTGACCAAGTTGTAATAAAATGATGATTTAGGGGTAGATTCATGAGATGAAGCCACATGGGTGTGACTCCCCCCTCCTAGTGGCGGTTTGGAAACTTGGGGAGAAAGGGTTAGACTTGTGATGATCTTATCCAAGATATCTAGTATGTTTTGACTCCGTAAAATGCAAACCGTAAGTTGTTACGTCACAAAACGTAAAACCGGGTATCGTAAAAATACGAAACTTGTAGGAATGATTAAACTTGTCAAAATACTCCATAATAAAATACAAAATGAGTGGTAGGTTCCATTTGGGTGGTAAAACCCTGCTAAAACTGGAAACACGTCTAAAACGCGTAATACGTAAAACGTACGAATATTGCGTAAAATTGAGAAAAGTAAAATGTTACTTTTCTAATGTGATAAAAATGATTTAAAATGACTTATAATGTCTAGACTGGGCTCAGTCTAGTGTCGGTTGGTATTAAATGTCTTTTAGACATCAAACCGTAAGCCTAAAAATCACGAAATGACTTATAACATCAAGGGATGATTTTTGGTCAATGGAGGAGGGAAAAATATGTTGACTTTTTCTAATAATTTGAAAACTCAAATCGTCTTAGAAACTCGTTTCGTGGTCTAACGGTTAATCGCCCATTCGGTTAAGCGTGCTCATGTGAGAGTAGTACCGACATGGGTGACCTGCTGGGAAGTCTTTGGTCATGTTTTTCTCAGTCATGATTAATTCTCAAATAAATCATGAGTGTGTCAAACATTTTTCTGATGCGGGGTCACCTGACGGGGTCGAATTTCGTCGTGCGTAGAATTTCTGAATGACGTTTTACCCTAAAGCGTGTAATTCCGTGTAATTCCTTAATAACTTTCACGAAAATGATCTGACGAATGTCAAGCATTTAATTTGCCATGGAAATGATTTATTATTCGAGAATATCAAATAAAAATCAACTTTTGGGAAAATTTCGAAAAGAAATGAATAGTAAAAATGAATAGTAACATGAATAGTAAAAGTGAATAGTGAATTTTCCGGGAATAGTAATTAACCTGAAATTGTGAATTGTTACAGTCTCTACCCCTTACGGGGAACTTCGTCCCGAAGTTCTATGTGTGTCATATGTTGGAGTCGTGTCGATGAAGAGGTGTGGTTACTTATGAGGACTATAGTCTGGGATTACCAGGGATGTAGTTTGATTTGTCGTTTTAGTGTATGGCGTAGAACGAGGCTTACTTTTATGTAGGAAAGGTATGGTAATAGTCGAATATCAAAGGAAATTGATATAGCAGTCGAATATTAATAGGAATTTGAGATAGTAATTGCAATCATAGCCTAGTAGGTAATCGGTTGTTGTACCTAGTGTTTATTGACTTCATACTTATGTTATTTCGGATACAAATAAGCCCACTTGTTTATAATTCTTTATTTACATAGAGAGGCATCCCAAACAATGTAGATAAGGAAATATAAACTTATGGTTTAGTGATTTACAATGTCTTTATTTAAATGAAAAGGCATCCCAATCCATTCAAATAATTACAAATCATCCTACACAACATTCATACTTAGTCGGTGAGTTACAAGGTAGGGTATTACGAGATGATACTGGTGTTCCAAAAGTACAAGATGAATATTCAAACTTGTAAAGCTGATGAGGGTAGTGTAGCTAAGGATGATTTGAGCTTTAAAATGCATCAAGATCTGTTAATGAGCTTGTGGTTTCAACGGTTGTGAAGATAATGATGTGATATGTTGACGAACAAAAGTGTGTAGTGTATGCTTAACATCAATACTCTTAGGTATAGATGTTGAGTTTGCTTTAAAAATCTTAAGAGATTTTAAAAGTTTATGATGGAATGGTATCCTTAGGACCTAAACAGGATAGTACTTCTACAGGATGAAGAGAATAATTGATAACTATCCCAAGATAGTAGTTCGGATTATCTCATAAATGAAAACTTTCAAGAATGAAATTAGATAGTTCAAATAAGGTGTTAAGATTTCGCTGAGTGGTAAAACACTATCGTGTCTCTAGATCGTTTTAAAGAATTCGGGTGGTTTATCGAGTTCAAGTAGGAAATCAACCTAAACATAACCCTAGTATAACTACTCTCAGTATTTGAAAATTTTAAGTCGAATATAGTTAGTCAGACTATATTCCACTGTCCCTAGGTTAAATATAGGTGACTAGTCTATATTTAGCCGAGGTTCGATAAAATTTTCAAATACCTAAATTAGGTATACTTGTGATATGTTCGTTGCTTTCGGGAAACTGTCCACTAAACAAAGGTGATGTCAAACCCTTCAGTTGCAAGTCCCGCCCATACAAGACTTGTAACCCATGTTTTCACATTCCATCGCATAGAAGATAGTACGGGTAGATACGTGTGGAAAGGAAGTTTTAAGTAGTTCTAAAATAGAACATACTTGGCCAGGATCACGAACTTTTAATAATGAAGGTTTCAGAAGAAAACTTTGATGAATGTAGAGAAAGTTCAACTTTTGTCGATGATGGATTAGTTTGTCCTTTAGAAATCTCATATTTCTTGTTTGGAAATCGATAGATTGTGATGGGTTTTTGATATCATATGAAATGATATTGATGAGGTGGTGGAATAATTCGAGAGACCATTGCACAAATCACAATGTCTCGGAAGTAGATTAGACCATTGTGTCATACAATGTTCGGGAAATAGAAAAGACCATCGTAATTCGTTACAATATCTTGGATATAAAATGTTGGAGTAGGAACATGGTTGGGAGAATGTGGTTGTGTCGGAATGCCATAGAATAGGCATGTGTAGATATGTTTAGATAAAATGATTGAAAATAACTCGAATGTATATATAAATATACTAGTATTTGTTCGTGTAGTGGAAAAATGCCTAGTGTGTATATATGAATATACTTATGTTCATGTAGCATAAAATGCTTAATAAGTCCATAATCGTCTGGAGGATGGAAGACACGAAGATCGGAAGGCTATAAAATGTTTTTGCTTGTAGTGTGGTTATAGTTTAGGTCTCAATTAGACCCGTTTCTCTATAACCATGGCTCTGGTACCAATCTGTAACACCCCCAATTCATGGACGCAGCGGAATTCGAACTGGGTGTTACTGGACGGCACAATAGTCACAATAATAGAAAACGAACTCCAATTGAGTCGTTTTAAAAGATTTATCATTCAAATTATATAGATATCAGAGATTACGAAATGAGGTCCCAGATGGTTCCATGTTTACAAATTAAATGAGTTTTGAATGATAATAAAATTTATAGCCCTCTTGAGTATCCGTGCCCTTCCGTGCCATCCTTGATCGTCATGAACCTGAAATACATGCTTGAGAGGTCAACACAAAGGTTGAGTGGAATTCGTAGAGTTTAGTTAAATCGTTTGAACACAATAATCGTAGTGTGAGCTATAGACTCACACTCATAGTTAGAAAACAAAATCGTTATTTATTTCACTAAGCTCATACAACCAAAGCGTTAACATCGAACCAACAAAATTGGCATTATAGAAGCCCTATCAAGGTACTTTTGCCGTTATACCGCTAAATCTCAAATATAGTGCATTTGTATGAACTCATCATTGTTCAACACAAATGGGATTCGTCAATCCCAATAGATCTATTCACAATATTCGCGCTCACTAAAGGTAGTGACTAATGGTTCATGATATAGGGACTTCGAACATGGCAATCGTTACTTAGTGATAATAAAACATCGTCGGGTAGCATACAATAGAAAGCATTGTGTTCGAGTAGAAAAATAATAGCATGTATTCCCCCCATGGATTTGTAAAATAGTTAAACAATAGAAAGTGGGGCTACGAACTCACCTTAAGTTATGTAGTGAGTAGTGAATGTGATGGTCGAATCGCGAAGGTTTCTACGAGCAACCTATAATAGAATGTCGCGACTTAGGATCGGAGTAAAGAATATGAAGTAGTGCCTATATATATATCTTGCATTTAGTCCATGATGTGGTATGATGTATATTGTAAGTCTTAGAAAGAAAAGATTCATGAACATGTATGTTTTGTATATCGTTTACTACCGTTCGGGCCGACATAATTCAGAAGTCATGTTAGTAAGCGTTCGAGGAGCCAGGACACTTTAACTCGTAAATCCACAACTCAACTCGACGGCTTACATAATGAACTCCTCACATGAGGCTCCCTACTATTGTAGTAGTTGATGAAATATATAGATATAAGTTTTGATCCGAAAAGTTATATGTCCGATATTTGGATAAACTTAGGAAAGTTTATTAGTACATGAAGATTGTTATTAGGGGTAGTTTCATAAGTCTTGTATGACCATTTTCTCTTGGTAATATCTCATGGTTCCCTTTTAAGTGAAGTAGATCCAAATTGCTTGTTCAAGTTATCGCCTAATTCATTGTTTCATGTTTACGCCTATGTAAGTTGGTATGGTCATTTCGTCATGGCCTAGCCATGACCTTTAGTCCTTGTTTCAAGGTCATGAGACACAACCTTGGCTCTAGCCATGGTGGTGGTCTTGATTATAGGTCATAAGACCCCTTTGGTCTTCATAAACCATAACCTATATGTAATGACTTTGTCTAAAAATGGGCTGTTTAGAATTTGAAGAAATTTATCACTCGGAAAGCGTTTTCAGGGCTCGAGCTTCTTTGTTCCTGAACGAAAACGTCGTTCCGGACAACTTTCGTGTTTTAACTTTTTGATGAAACGGACCAGAAGTGGGACTTTCAAAACCCAAATTTGATCAGAATGGTATTTGGCAGTTTTGCCGGAAATCTTTGGTAATTTCAAATCGCCATAACTTTTGACTCGTATACTCGTTTTGGGTGGTTCAAATTGCTATGGTTTCCTTGTTAGGTCCTCTACCACAATATGTAATAATCAAATATCATATTTTTACCATTTTGATCAGGTCTTACCAAGAAATTCATTAGTTTGCTTGTTTTAGTAACTTGTTTCAACAATCCATAACAATAACTTGTTTTGTTCACTTTTATACATCATGGACATAACTACAAGACATAATATAGCAAGAATAACATGTAAATAACATGAACATGATTATTTAACAAGAATCATGTTAGGGTTTGGCTTACAACTTTTGGCTTTCAAAGATGAAAGGAAGTTAACATGTAAGGATAGGACATTGATAGACTTGCTTCAACCCACTTCTTCATGCAATCTTTCTACTCTTGTAATCTTGAAAGATGGATGATGAAGGTTGAGGTGAATTGAGTGGATTTAAACTCAAGAGAAATCACCAAGTATATTAGGGATTGGAAGAGTTTTGGTGAATGATATTCTAACTAGGGTTTCTACCTTGAAGAATCACTTGAACCTTGCTAGAAATTAGAAGGAAATAAAGCTAAGGATGGATGGTTATGGTGGTGGAGGTGCACAGCATAACAAGGGGGGGAGAGGGGCTATTTATAGTCCAAAATGAGGAGGTTAGGAAAGTGCTAGGAAATTACTAAAACTTGGTGACCAAGTTGTAATAAAATGATGATTTAGGGGTAGATTCATGAGATGAAGCCACATGGGTGTGACTCCCCCCTCCTAGTGGCGGTTTGGAAACTTGGGGAGAAAGGGTTAGACTTGTGATGATCTTATCCAAGATATCTAGTATGTTTTGACTCCGTAAAATGCAAACCGTAAGTTGTTACGTCACAAAACGTAAAACCGGGTATCGTAAAAATACGAAACTTGTAGGAATGATTAAACTTGTCAAAATACTCCATAATAAAATACAAAATGAGTGGTAGGTTCCATTTGGGTGGTAAAACCCTGCTAAAACTGGAAACACGTCTAAAACGCGTAATACGTAAAACGTACGAATATTGCGTAAAATTGAGAAAAGTAAAATGTTACTTTTCTAATGTGATAAAAATGATTTAAAATGACTTATAATGTCTAGACTGGGCTCAGTCTAGTGTCGGTTGGTATTAAATGTCTTTTAGACATCAAACCGTAAGCCTAAAAATCACGAAATGACTTATAACATCAAGGGATGATTTTTGGTCAATGGAGGAGGGAAAAATATGTTGACTTTTTCTAATAATTTGAAAACTCAAATCGTCTTAGAAACTCGTTTCGTGGTCTAACGGTTAATCGCCCATTCGGTTAAGCGTGCTCATGTGAGAGTAGTACCGACATGGGTGACCTGCTGGGAAGTCTTTGGTCATGTTTTTCTCAGTCATGATTAATTCTCAAATAAATCATGAGTGTGTCAAACATTTTTCTGATGCGGGGTCACCTGACGGGGTCGAATTTCGTCGTGCGTAGAATTTCTGAATGACGTTTTACCCTAAAGCGTGTAATTCCGTGTAATTCCTTAATAACTTTCACGAAAATGATCTGACGAATGTCAAGCATTTAATTTGCCATGGAAATGATTTATTATTCGAGAATATCAAATAAAAATCAACTTTTGGGAAAATTTCGAAAAGAAATGAATAGTAAAAATGAATAGTAAAAGTGAATAGTGAATTTTCCGGGAATAGTAATTAACCTGAAATTGTGAATTGTTACAATAGGTGATTTGCCAGTTCCTATTTTTACTCAAATATAATTATCACGACTAACCACATGCATAATGGCATTCCGTCAAGTATTAATGGGACAGGCTGTCAAACCTTAAATAGATCTATTCATTATATTCACGTTCACCTCAGTGATTAATGGCTCATGAATAAGGGTCTTTTGGCAATAGCTAACTTAGGCATATATCAGTCAGGAAAGTATACAGAAAAATACTTGCGATCTATTTGTAACATGTATCCCCCTCACGGAGTTTTGAAAATAAGTAAATGTGAGGCTATGACTCACCTTGATTGATACTGAAAACGAAGAAAATAAAGTCGGACGAATTTATGAAAACGGCTTCGAAACACAACCTGATAAATAAATTTATCTAAGAATTTGACCAAAAACTATTCGGTAATTACAAAGAAATAACGAATATTAGATATTCGTTATGACGAATAAGTGATGTGCAGTGAAAATCTTGTGATATGCATGACATGACATGACAAAATATGATTTTTAAATTATCCATCGAAGTTTTTTCTTTTTAATCGTAAGTAAAATATTAACTTTTTAAATATCGTTATATATATTATTAACGTTACGTTAAATAATATATATATAAATAAAAATAAAGTTTAAACTTAATATGAAATAAATTAACGAAAATAGAAAATAAATAAGAATGATAAATAAGTTATGTTTAGTCTTTGTCTCCTTTTCCAATTTTACCATTTTTACACTAACGACACTTGCGTTACACCGTTAGTCCTTTTTATATATTTTTCAACTATAGTCCTCTACTTTGTCCAATAATCAATACTAACCTAATAATATTAATTTTTATCACATTTTACCCTTATATTTCTGTATTTACAGGTATAGTCCTTTATTTTCAATATTTACACGTTTAGTCCCTCTAGGTGTCGTCGCGTTACATTTTTAGTCCAATTTTGCAAAAATGATTATGAAACTTTTCTAAAAATTTCCGAAGCTTATTTAGTAAGTAACAAGCTTATTTTAACTGCTTATTTATTCAAAAGCTAATTTTTTTAGCTTATGGGCTTGGAACGATTCAAACTAAGGCCCGTTAAGAGTTTTGAAGGCGAGGGCATGGAAAAAGTTTTGGGCTTGGCTTTGGGTCATTTTTATGATTCTAAAAACATTTCTGATAGGCCCAGTGGGCTTACGGATTTTAAATACTTAATGGGCTTTTGTTGAGCCCAAGTCGAAAACATAAGATTTTTAGTTATTAATTTTGGTTTGAAATCCGGTTGGTGTAGATTCAAAATGGATCGAGTAGGATGTCAAAACGTGATTATTTTTACAAGTTGTTTATATGAAAATGTTAGTTTGCTAGGTGGTCTATGGCGTCGTGAAATAATATAGTACTATCGTTAAATGAAATTTTAAGTTATACGAGTGATTTGTAGCATGGTTGAAACGATTATATATTTTGAAAACTTATAAATTTTACTAAGTGTTTTAACTAAATTTCAATCGATGGATGCAATTCAAAATGGATGCGTGAGATGCTCGTAACATTACAACTAAAGTGAATTGTGTGTGTTACATGATTCCTAGGCCTTCCAAGATAGAGGCTAATCACGTTTCGTGTACTAAGAATAAATATGTACGTGAAATAAATGTGCAAAGTATATACGTTCAAAACAAATTAAACAAAGTGCATGACTAAATATTAACGTGTAACTTGGAATGAAAACGAGTAGTGTAGACTTACAAACACCTTAGAGGTGATCAAGAGTCGAATGATGATAGAATGGAACACAAAATATCAAGTTTCACTATATAACCCAAACGTTATATATTAATTTCAACCCGATTTCCTTTCCTTGCTTCCAATAATATACCAAACGATTTCTAGGTCTTGTAAGAATGAATTGAAGGTCGAAATAATGCAGTGAAAGAGTTTGGAAATGAATGAGAGCAAGATGCATGCAAGTATGTACATATATTACTAATATATATAACGTTTAGTAGAAAATTTCAATGTGAATTCTTCGTACACTATTTGCATGTCAGTAACTAGCTCCTAGGCGAAGTTTTATATTGATTTAGAATGGCTTGTGAGAGCACAAAAGAAGGAATGTGTTGGGGTGATTCATGCCTATGTCGACTATGTATATTTCCTTATATACGATTTACAAAATCGTACACCACTTGTTTATACATGATCATCCTTAACATTTAAGCATAAAATCATCTTAGGAATAATATTAGGAACGATTAGAAACAAACGAGATTCAAAACGGTTAAGTTTTGAATATATTGTAAATTGATTTGGGTTTGCAAGGGTCGAATACTTTGCCTCTTAAAAACGTATCAAAACTCAACGCATGGACGTGAGAATTGACACACTAATAGTCGGCTAGTAGGTTAACGAGATGAGAAAATAAAATATATAGGTCGTGTGTAAGTTTTAGAAATAAACGAGGTGTTTTGTGAAGGGTTTGGTCTTGGTCGATCGGATGAAAATTACTAAATTGGTAGTTGGGCTTAGTTTCGTGGGCTCATGAATAGTGGACAAGGGTGTGGGCCGAAAGTAATTAAAGGTCCGGTTGGGTTAATTAAGTAATTAGGGATTTTAATTATATTTACTAAATATAATTAGGAATAGAATTTAGGTTTAGGATTAAATGAAAAGTTTAAGTTTCGTGTAACGTGTCGAGGATTAATTCCGTCATTTCGTGAATTATATTATTTTGTGAAAATCGCCAAAATAATATAATAAGAAAAATTTCAAATTTTTCCGAGAAAATGGGAATTAGAAACAATAACGAAGGATTATTTATTTATTAACGATTTAATTACAAGAAATTTTTACAGGGTTCTACAGTGCTGAAGTAGAAGCTGTCGGTGACACAGTAGCTGAATGCATGGCAACCCTGTAAGGATCATCAGGAGCCATGGTGATCTGTGCTGGGTGTACAGGTGCAGTAAGAATATTGTTAGGAATTAAATAAACAAAAGAATCTGAAGATTCAGCATAAAGGTTTAAAGGAAATACGACAAGTATGTTTCTGCTGATAAAGCACAAAGCGAGTTTCCACTGATGGATTCTGCTGAATACCTTTTCCACTGAAGGTGATTCTGCTGCTGGATTCTGCTGCTACTATGACTATACTGCTATGACTCTGCAGTTATGACTCATACAAACAGCTTTGTAGATGAGAACGACTTATTCTACTGATTCATATACAAGAAAATATCTTTGTTGTAGTCATCAAATTGAACACTCCAAGTGAGTTGTAATACTAGAACAAGTGATTAGTCATAAGCTAGTTATTTGTTGAGTCATAAAGTTTGTAAAAGATCTTTCCTTGGACTATAAAAGGAAAATCTTAGATGTGTATAAAAATATCAATCTAGAATGTGCATGTGAAAAGATATACACTGACAATACAAAGAACAAACATAAGTCACATAAGATTCAAGGTCTTGTAACCCTAGTGATAGTAAAGATCACTCGTATTATTTTAAATAATATTGAATCATTTGGTGTTAACTATTCCATTTCCATATCCAAAACATAAATCTTCTAAAGTGTGGTTAAGTAGATTCCGCATACTTAATCATATTCACACAAACATATCTTATACACAAAGAACGAAGGCTTAACCACCTTACCGTGCTCTGAAAGACTTAAAAATCTTAATTAAACAGTATGATGACCAAAAGGTTCAGCTAGCCAAAACTGATCAAGATCTTTTCAATTATAAATGTGGTTTAGAATCTATAGAGAGGCAAATCCTATACTATAAAAAGAATGAACTTACCTTTACTGATGCTAAAACTTTACTTGAAAATGACAATCAATTTAAAGATCAAATCATTGAGGCTTTAAAAGAAGCATTGGATAGGGTTAAGACTGAAAAAGAAAACATTCAATTGACTGTAGAGAAGCTTGAACATGCTTCTAAAAATGTAACCAAAATAATAGACAGTCAAGTGAATAATAAAGTTAAGTCAGGATTAGGATATAATACAACCCCACCTCCCTATAGAGGTATCCCAAAACCCCCAGGGATAGACCTAGAGCATTCAGGATTACCTGAATTTCAGCTATCTAAGTTACAATATGGAGTTCAACCAAACTCTAACATAGTAGCTGATGAGCCTAAGAAAGAAAGTAAATGTTCATGTAAAACATTACTTTTTCAGGACAAGGTGTCCTTTGTAAATAAACAGGTTATGTCTAAACCTAAAGTGGTTAAGAAAGCAAGAACAAGAGTTCCTAAGATAGTCAAACACAATACTGTTAGGCCTAAGACCAATGAAAAATATGTCAGGCAACCAGTTAGATATTGTGAACAATATAGAGTCACAAACAAGCCCAGAGGTAACCAAAGAAATTGGAATAACCTCAAGTCTTACCAACTAGGTGATGACTTTGCTTTTCACAATAAAGCTTGTTTCATTTGTGGTAGTTTTGACCATCTTGCAGCTTTCTGTAACCAATGGGTATCAGGGTATGAAAGTAATAGAGTGAACTACAAAAGGCAAACACCTAAATCTCATTTTCACTCTAATTCTAAAAGATCAAAACCCAAAACAGTCACAAAAGCAGTTCCTGCTAATAGAGCAAAAACTGTTCCTGCTGAAAGGAAAATGGTTTCTGCTGAAAAACCATATATGATTGTTTACCCAAAATCAACAATTAAGGGTGCAAAAAAAACTTTCAAACATGCATCTAATATTGTTCAAAGGCCCAATCAAACAAAAGCAGTGATCCAAAAACAAGTTTGGAGACCAAAGGATACAACTACAAAGCTAGCAGTTTCTTCTGCTAAGCATACTGCTGCTAAGGGTAACAGGGCAAATGCTGTTAAGGCCTCAGCATGTTGGATTCTTAAATCCAATATTGCATCAACAGTCCTCAAGAGATTACATTTCATTGATGCAAGAGGCAGATCCAAGTCAGTGTTGGCTTGGATCCCCAAAGAAAACTAATTCTTTTATTTTGTGCAGGGACATTCACCAACAGATCATGAAGATCAAGGATATTCAGATAGTGGATGTTCAAGGCACATGACAGGCAACATGTCTTATCTTTCCAACTTTCAATCAATTGATGGTGGATATGTTACCTTTGGAGGAGGAATTGGTGGAAAGATTACTAGTAAAGGTACTATCAAAACCAGTAAATTAGATTTTGAAAATGTGTTTTATGTGCAAGAGCTTAAGTATAATCTCTTTAGTGTCTCACAAATGTGTGACAGAAAGAATAATGTTCTTTTTACTGAGACTGAATGTCTTGTACTTTCTTCTGATTTTAAGATGCCTGATGAAAGTCAAGTACTTCTTAAAATTCCTAGGAAGGGCAATATGTACAGTGTTGATATGAATAACATTGTTTCTAAATATGCTTTAACTTGTCTTGTTGCTAAGGCCACATTAGATGAATCTATGTTATGGCATAGGAGACTTGGTCATATTAACTTCAAAACCATAAATAAGATTGTTAAGAATGGTTTGGTAAGAGGTTTACCTCAAAAACGTTTTGAAAATGATCAAACATGCATTGCTTGTCTTAAAGGCAAACAACACAAAGTCACTTGTAAGCCCAAGATTTTTAACTCTATCAATCAATCATTGTTTATGCTTCATATGGACTTATTTGGACCTGTTTCAGTAAGTAGTATAATGCATAAGAGATTTTGTCTAGTTGTTACTGATGACTATAGTAGATTTACATGGGTATTCTTTTTAGGAACTAAGGATGAGACTTCTAGCATCCTTAAGACCTTCATTACAGAGATAGAAAACCTAGTAAGCAAAAGAGTAAAAGTCATTAGATATGATAATGGGACAGAATTTAAAAATAGAGTTATGGATGATTTCTGCAAAGAAAAAGGTATTAAAAGAGAATTTAGTGTTGCTAGAACTCCTCAACAGAATGGAGTAGCTGAAAGAAAGAATAGAACACTAATAGAAGCTGCTAGAACTATGTTAGCTGATTCAAAGTTGCCTATAACTTTTTGGGCTGAAGCAGTCAACACTGCTTGTTATGTTCATAACAGAGTTTTAATAGTGCAGCCTCACAAAAAGACATCATATGAACTTTTTAGAGGTAGAACTCCTGAAATAGGATTTCTTAGACCTTTTGGATGTCATGTGACAATTCTAAATACCTTAGACCATCTTGGAAAGTTTAATGGTAAAGCAGATGAAGGATTCTTAGTTGGATACTCTATCAATAGCAAAGCATTCAGAGTGTACAACAAAAGAACTAGAAGAGTAGAAGAAAATCTGCATGTGAGATTTTTAGAAAATAAATCTAATGTAGAAGGTCAAGGACCAAAATGGCTATTTGATCTTGAATCTCTAACCCTTTCAATGAATTATGTGCCTGTTGTTGCAGAAATTAATGATTTTTCAGGTTCACAAGCAACGGATGAGGCAAGGTTAGACAAGAAGACACATCAAGATTATGTGATGATGCCAATATGGTCAAATACAAGTGTGGAATCAACTTCAACAAATGGTGAATCTTCTTCTGGAAAAGCTAAAGAAGGTGTTGAAGATAAAAACAGAGAAGGAAGAACACAAGAACAACAAAACGTTCCTGCTGATGAGCAAAACGTTCCTGCCGATGAGCAAAATGTTCCTGCTGATGAGCAAACAGTTTCTGCTGATAAGCAAATTGTTTCTGCTGATATTTCTTCAGAAGAAATAAAAGCAGACTTTTCAGACGATGAGGTGGATTTAAGTAATATTCCATCTGATTATCAAGTTCCTTCCACTCCACAATCAAGGATTCACAAAGTTCACTCCCTAGAAAATGTGATTGGAGATGTACAATTTGGTGTGAAGACAAGACAACAATTGATGTCTTCAGATCAAAAAGGGATTCTTGATGCCCTTTATGCTTCAAAGCAGCATGAGTTTTCAAACTCCTGTTTGTTTGTATGTTTTCTCTCACAAGATGAACCAAAGAATATTCATAAAGCCCTAGAAAATTCAAGCTGGTTAGAGGCTATGCAAGAGGAGCTTCTTCAGTTCAAGATTCAAAAGGTATGGGTGCTAGTTGATTTACCTAATGGTGTAATAGTAATTGGCACTAGATGGGTTTTTAGAAATAAAAGGGATGAAAGAGGCATAGTGATTAAGAATAAGGCTAGATTAGTATCACAAGGGTACACACAAGAAGAAGGGATAGACTATGATGAGGTTTATGCTCCAGTAGCTCGAATTGAGGCAATTAGGCTTTTCTTAGCTTATGCTTCATTTATGAACTTCACAGTTTACCAAATGGATGTCAAGAGTGCATTTTTATATGGTTCAATTGAAGAAGAGGTGTATGTTACACAACCTCCAGGCTTCACTGATCCTGTCCATCCAGACAAAGTGTACAAGGTAGTTAAAGCTCTATATGGCCTACATCAGGCACCAAGAGCTTGGTATGCAACACTAGCTTCCTATTTATTAGAGAATGGATTTCAAAGAGGAAAGATTGATCAGACACTTTTCATCAAACAGCACAAGAAAGATCTTCTGTTAGTACAGGTGTATGTGGATGACATTATCTTTGGATCTACAAGGAAGGAGATGTGTTTAGACTTTGAAAAACTTATGAAAGATAAGTTTCAGATGAGTTCTATAGGAGAACTTACATTCTTTTTGGGTCTGCAAGTTAAGCAATCATCTGAAGGCATATTTATTAGTCAAGACAAATATGTTGCAGAGATTCTTAGAAAATTTCAATTTGCTGATTCAAAAATAGCAAGCACACCAATGGATCCTGAGAAGCCACTTCTTAAAGATGCAGATGGAGAAAATGTGGATGTACATACATACAGATCTATGATAGGTTCTTTAATGTATCTTACATCATCCAGACCTGATATCATGTTCTCTGTTTGTGCCTGTGCAAGATTTCAAATAACTCCAAAGGTTTCTCATTTAACAGCAGTCAAAAGAATTTTTAGATATCTCAAAGGTCAACCAAGGTTGGGTTTATGGTATTCTAGAGAATCACCTTTTGATTTGATAGCATTCTCAGACAGTGACTATGCTGGTGCTAGCTTGGACAGAAAGTCAACAACCGGAGGATGTCAATTCCTTGGATGCAGACTTATCTCATGGCAGTGTAAGAAGCAAACAATTGTGGCAAATTCAACAACTGAAGCTGAATATGTAGCTGCTGCAAGTTGCTGTGGTCAAGTTCTATGGCTTCAAAATCAACTTCTTGATTATGGGTACAATTTCTTACATACCATTATACATATTGATAATAGTAGTACAATTTGCATTATTAAAAATCCAGTGCAACATTCTAAAACAAAACACATTGAAATAAGACATCATTTTATAAGAGATTGCAATGAGAAAAGGTTAATTCAAGTAATGAAAATTGCTTCAGATCAAAACTTTGCAGATCTTCTTACCAAAGCTTTTGATGTTGGTAGATTTCAGTACTTAGTAGCAAGTATTGGAATGCTTAATCTTTAAATTTTTCAATATAATGTATTTTTATATATAGATTTTGTTAATGCATCTAACTTTGTTATTTAAGACTACTATTAACAATATTTGAAGTTATTCATACAGTTAGTTCTATGATTATTCTAATTCAAGGCAAGTACTTTGTACTTTGTTCTCTTGGTTTTAGACTAACAATTTCAGGTATGAATATTTAAGCTGAAAGGTTATTTCAAGTGAAATCTGCTGATCAAAGCTGCTGATCATTGCTGCTGAAAGCTGATCATTGCTGCTGATATAATAGGTTCATGATAGAAAAAGTTTGGGACTTCAAAACTCCTTAAAACTTCTTTCTTGAAATCTGATTATGATGTTTCACATTGAATTGATAAATTAGTTGATCAGTTAATAACTGATACAACTCACTTTCTATCATTTTATACTCTCAAGTATAATGTGACTAATCTACGGATATCTGATAGAAAGAACAGCGAGCAACAGTGAATCTAACACTTGTGTTAGAGGTAACAAATGCCACGAGCTGGAAACCCTGTAAAGAAAGCCTTTTGAATAGGTTTATCTATACACAGGCGGTTATTTATAACTGAAAACATTGGTTCTCACACAACCAGAGGTTGCTTTAAACCGAAATTTTGACTAAGTGTCTGTTACACACTTAATCCCTTCAAAATGGTTGTAAGCAGTATGATTTTTCATAATAAAATCATATACATACTGCTAAGGCAAAAGTTTCTTAAAAGGATTTTTTAAAAGATGACTTTAAAAACCATCATCAGATGGACCATGAGTCAAAAACGTCCATTGAATCACCTCTCATAGGAGTTAACACACCTAGAAGTGATGAGGGCAGAATCTTAAACTCTTAAGGAATTGATGGCTTCATGTACAAATTGTCTGAAAACACGAAACAATGCTAGATCAGATGATGATGTTATGATTGTGAGAAAATCTTTCAAACAAGGGGAGGATATGAATATAAGATGTTATTTGAATCTCAGGGGAGGAAACAAACATCTCAGGGGAGGAAATACAAGCCCAGTTTAAGGAAGATTAACCAAAAGAAAAGACAAGATCATACAAGATGATGACATAGAGGTTGAAAATGACAAGAACATTCTTTAATGTTGTGTTCAGAAGAGATGAAGCATTACAAAGGAGAAAGTTCTATCTAGGTCAAAAGTTGAAAAGATTCAATTTCAGTTCACTACGTTTGTTCATCACTTGCAAAGGCAAATTGATAGATGATATCTTGTTAAAATCAAAGGAAGATTGCACCATCTTTTAGTCCAAGAATGGAGCAACGATCAGAAAGCAGATGTGTTCCAGAGAAAGAAAATTTCATTCACTCAGAAGAAAAGAAAGTTCAGATCAACCAGTCTGAAAATAAAGTGTTTGAAAGATCTTCACAAAGTCCTCATTTAATTCAGGAAAACATGTTTGAATGTGATTCACATGTTTAGGGGAGGATTGTTAGGAATTAAATAAACAAAAGAATCTGAAGATTCAGCATAAAGGTTTAAAGGAAATACGACAAGTATGTTTCTGCTGATAAAGCACAAAGCGAGTTTCCACTGATGGATTCTGCTGAAGACCGTTTCCACTGAAGGTGATTCTGCTGTTGGATTCTGCTGCTACTATGACTATGCTGCTATGACTCTGCAGTTATGACTCATACAAACAACTTTGTAGATAAGAACGACTTATTCTACTGATTCATATACAAGAAAATATCTTTGTTGTAGTCATCAAATTGAACACTCCAAGTGAGTTGTAATACTAGAACAAGTGATTAGTCATAAGCTAGTTATTTGTTGAGTCATAAAGTTTGTAAAAGATCTTTCCTTGGACTATAAAAGGAAAATCTTAGATGTGTATAAAAATATCAATCTAGAATGTGCATGTGAAAAGATATACACTGACAATACAAAGAACAAACATAAGTCACATAAGATTCAAGGTCTTGTAACCCTTGTGATAGTAAAGATCACTCGTATTATTTTGAATAATATTGAATCATTTGGTGTTAACTATTCCATTTCCATATCCAAAACATAAATCTTCTAAAGTGTGGTTAAGTAGATTCCGCATACTTAATCATATTCACACAAACATATCTTATACACAAAGAACGAAGGCTTAACCACCTTACCGTGTAATCGACCCTCAACAAATATCCTCAACAACGTCGAACATACGGGGGCCATAGTCTGTGACAACGGCGTAGGGTAGGTGTAAGTGTTTCAAAACAACTAAACCGCGAACTCGAAATACCATATCAAAAATCATCATATAATTCCCAATCATATATAATCAAGAAAGATTTAAAATACCGCATTACTAAAATCATTCGTAAAGCAATTAAGCCATATAATTCCTCAAAACGCATATAATTCCCCAAAACGCCATCATATCACAAAATCAATAAACCTCAAATCCTTAAATCATCTCAAGAATCCCAAATCTACTAATCATCTCAATATACCTCAATAATAAACAATGATGCTTCGGCTTGGTGGGCTGGCGGGCAATGGTCGAGGATCGTTTTCTATAAAAATCGGTTATAGTTTAGGTGTCTATTTACCTAGTTTTCTATAACTTTGGCTCTGATACCAATCTGTAACTCCCCCAAAATTTGATACTGCGGAAGACTCAACAAGCTTTCGGGGTGCTACGGGGATTGGTATCCATTCAAAGTCATGAAAGAACGAGATAAAGTAAACATAAGAAAAACACAACCAAACGGGTTTTAAAGTTTACATTTATCCCAAGAATTATCCAGAGTAAGGCCCAAAAGAAATAAACATAGGTCCACAATAGTTTATCAGAGTTTTAGTAAAATAGATCCATAACCGGTGCCATTGCCAAGCCTCCAATCCCAAGCATCCATAGAGCATCACTTAATTACCTGAGAAAACGTGCTAAAAGTCAGCTTTCGCTGGTGAGATCATAGGTTTAAATTCATAATTCAACATAGTGGACATGTACGCAAAACGCTTGCTAGCTAGACTAGGCCTCAATCATCCAACCAAAATAATCCATCCAATATAATCCAACCAAATCAAATCAACCCTATAGGTGCACGCTATAGCTCAAATCAATCCAATCAATAGCTTACCTAGCTCAAGTCTAGGCCTCGCTCTATAATCAATCCAATAGCTTACCTAGTTCGGGACTAGGCCTCGCTCAACAACCAATCAATAACTTACCTAGTTCGGGACTAGGCCTCGCTCTATAACCAAATCAATAGCTTACCTAGTTCGGGACTAGGCCTCGCTCAATCCTACCTAGTTCTATAAGCATAGCAAGTTTTAAATAAGCAAAGCGATAATAGTCCACGTAAAACATTTGCACGTTTCTCACCCCAAGTATTGAAAACAAAGTTCAAGAGTAAAAGTGGGGCTATGACTCACCTCAAGTCCAGAAAATCTTCAAAAGAAATCGATAGAAGAAAGACGTAAGCAAACTCAAGCAACTCACGTAACGGCAACTACAGACTCGGCACTTCCTAACAATATTAAACTCGTTCAGAAATCATTTCCTCAAAAATCAAATATTCCCATTCCCGAACGTATTCCATATTACTTTCCAAAAATATCCATTCCTCGAATCAATTTCATATATATTTGAAATTCGATGTTTGGTATCTATATGGGTGAAGGGTCGACTCAACTCAAACCAAGAAGCCACAACGAACGAAATAATAAACCATCTATAGGTCTAATATTAGCCCAACATATTATTTAAATAAATCATCGAAGTTTATCAAATCCGTCGATTTGGTAATCCCCCATATTTATTTACGTAATATATCGTTCCAAAATTATACCCAACCTAAAGCACATAGCACAAAGAGTTCTATTTGGTATATATCGTAGTCCAATAAATTCCCTATATATATCGTCAAATTGGCCAAATTCCACGAGATACATAGTAATTTATTATCCTAAAACACGTACCACAACCTATGGGCGTCGTGGGATACGATGCCCATTAATATACACATTTTATATAGCCAAATAACTCGATCTAATCCGTCGATTAAATAAGTCACTTGTTATAGAAAATGTTTATATTAATCGTCATATATCCGTGACAACACGAAAGTCACATAGTAAAGCCCACTTGGACTTTGAATAACCACAACTCGTATAACTCGATAAGTTTTTCTAAATTTATAAAAATCATCATGTTTTTATTTATTACTCACCCGACTTATTAGTTCTCGACATTATTTCAAGTTATTTATTTATAACAATATTCCGACATTTATTGCACTATTTGCATAGTATAATAATTATCGTTATATTATTATAACGTTTACTCGTGATTGTTTTATTATTAATATACGCATTTATATATATATACACACGTTTATCACGTCTATATACGTATATAAACGATTATATTATCAATAATATTATTACGAGTATTGTTTTTAATGTTTGATTTTTAAATATTTATCGAGTCATAAGAATTTGGTCACATGTCCGAGTCATCACTCTCGGCTCATAGTCCAAGTCCAAAAATAATATCCAAGTCAAAATAAATAAATCAACTCCTTCCAAAACAATCCCATATCCACGTGCTACAACATGAGGGTCCGACTACGGCACCCAACTAACCTATCTCCGTCATCTAATGACCGTCTCACAATCGGTCCCCAAATCCACATTCGTCAACAACTCCAACAATAACACAAGTCCAAAAGTACCATGTCCAAAATAATAGTATCATGACAATAATAATAATAATCCGACAATCATAAACGACAACCAAATAATCTAACACACTTACGGGTTGATTTACTAAGTCAACCCGGGTCAAAATATTAAACCACAAGTATGGTGATCTCACCCGAGACCTCTTGGTCTCGGCTTGCTCCAAACGAGCCAAACCAAACGGACCATAGTGGTCGGATAGCAACACAAGTCACGATAATATTCGACCGGACCCAAAGGGTCACGGTCTTGCTCTCAACGAGCCAACACAAGCCAACACAAGCCAAACGGACCCTTGGGTCGTCGGCGGTAAACCCAAACAACAACAACAAGATGCAACGAGGGACCCCCTTAGGGTCTCGGCATGAATAACGAGCCACAAAAATGCGACCCCCAAGACCTCTTGGGTCTCGGTTATGCTCAATCTGAGCATCAAACCTCCAAGAATCAACCAACAATCCAAAACCTTCACAAATTCGAACGCAAATCGACCCAACCCGGATACCAAACCAAAACTTTATCAAAAATCTTTCCCAATATCCTTTTTACTCTTTAAATCTTGCCCCAAAATCAATATTCAATACGAGTTTGACTTGATCAAGTCAAACCCACGCATAAAAACGTGTTTTCTCACCTTCAAACTCACGGATCTATATTAACTTCAAAGAAATGGTGGTGTGGGGGTGGTGTATGCGCGGCGGTGAACCAAATCGAGAGGTGGGAGGGTTCACTTTGAGGCGCGTGTGATACTAAACAAGGTAGTGGAGATGATGGGGAGTATTTTGATGATGGTGGGGGTGGTGGTGGTGCGGCGGTGAGGCGGCAGCAGACGGGGGCGGCTAGGGTTTGTTGGTTAACAAGAGAGAGAGATGTGAAAGTGGTGAGGGTGATGGTTGTGTTTTATGTTTGTGTTGTGTGTGTGCATGGGTGATTATACCCAAACCAAAACCGGCTCCAAGCCCCAAAAATAAAAATGATAATAATAATAATAATAATAATAATGGTAATAGTATTAAAACGGTGGGTGAGGTAACCCGATAAAATATACACGGACCAAACCCGAAACTTTTTAAAATATACCAACCAACTTTCTCAAACCGAACTCGTTCCAAAATAATCAAAACCTCGCGATACGTTCCAAAAATATAATTATCCGAACCGATATTAAAATAATTAAAATTGTTAGGTTATCCTAGTGCCGGAGTCAATGTAGTGCCAAAATAATGATCTCAAAATAAATCATCACGAACGAACCAAACCAAACCATAAATAAATAATCGAATCCCATAAATAACGTACGATTAAAATCACATTCCAACGTTCATAAAATATCTCGTCACAATAAACTTTTCAAATATTCCAAAATTATAATTTTTAAAGTAATGCGGGTTTTCAAAATGGCTCCCTAATTTGCCAGTTGTCACAATGTCCTTGCAGAAAATCTTTTCGCTCCATTTAGCACGACGTCTACGAAGACATTTGCTTGGGCTGATGAGACTATTATTGCTTGAACCGCGTTTTAGTTCATGCATGAGTAACTTCTTTTATACACAGAAATTAAGACATGTACTTACTGCACTTGTCTTTGAATAACCTATAGTTTATCTTAAGATGAGAAATACCAGGAAGCTAACTAAATCCATTATAAATGAACATATTATAATTGAGTTAATAAGAATCTTTCATAAATAAAAAAATCAAAGACAAAGATGACATCTAAAGGCCAAATTCAACATAAAATGTGTCATTTACGCGTAACTGTAACTTTACTATAAGTACATGATGGAGTTTCATAATTCTCTGATATTTGCTATAAGCATTTTTTTTCATATAGATCTTTACAATAGTAAAAAATAGAATTAAGGATGTAAAAACCATGATGCTGAGAAAAAACATTTATTATTTTCTAACAAAAAATGTGTAGATACGTTGCATCCATCAACATTTGTATATTAAATAGTTTATGATTTAGTAATACATGTTGACCGGAATATAGAGTATTTATTTTACGAACAAGTTGGAACATGAAACCTTAATGTGTCATATCTTCCTTTCAACGAAACACCATCAACTTTATAAACACAACCCCATGTAATTTAATTTCGAGAATCTTTCATTGTTACATTTAATCATAAAAATATATGGCTTTTCGATAGATAGATATCATGGTTTTATAGTTATATATACAATTATTTTTAGTTGTGTTAGCTAGTTGGATCATTTATTGCCTGTCATGAATGAGTTAGTCGTTGTTTAAACGGTTGTTTGAGATTAATATGGTATTTCAGCCACATTTCATTGTATTTGACTATTTTTTTGAGTAATATATTTTATCGGGTGGAAGTCTTTTACCCAATTTTTTTTTTTTTAGTTATACATAAAAAGGCTGTTTGAGAAACATATATATAATACCTAGCAATATAATTATACATGCACTAAAATTCGCCTTTACTTTAACTCATGTTCTTACAAAACAATCTTGAATCTTTTGTTAAAGTTGATTTACTTTTTTTTTACAAGTAAAACTGACTTCTTTTTAAACGTTAAGCCTCCACTTACTCTCAAGTTTTATATTAATTTCAAAATGGAAAAGAAAAGGGTAATTACCCGTTTTAATTACTCTTTGATATATGCATAAAGCAACACGTTAGGCTTTCAAATGTTGGTGTTTACATGGTCTTAAATCCGATCTTCATTCGAATTTGCAGGTCAATTCAATTCGTTAGTTGATTAGCCCACTTTGGCCTAGACTTTAGACCGGGTCAAGTCAGTTTGGTCATCTAACTTTATATTTTTTTCTTCCACTATATAGATGTAGTGGTCTTGTCTAGCTAGTCGACTTAATTATATTAAAAATTTTCTCCATATATTCATAACTTAAAAAAGTACTAAAGTTCTATTGTTCGTCAAAGTTTGAACATCGACGTGTAAACTCAAGATCTCTTACAAAAATAAAGGTTTGTAGACAGACATTAAATAAGTACATAGATGGCTATAATCTTAAAAGGTACTTTACTCAAGTAAAGAAATACTATATAGTTGAGCCATTTGTCTAAGAATAGGGTTAGAAGGTACCTAGAAGTTAGGGTGATTAAACACTTGAAATGATATCAAATGATATGAAAATGACACTAGATCTATCTAAAGTTGACTTGTATATTGCTTATAGCCTAATGAAAGTGGCCTAATTGGGATCTTGTGTTGTTGCAACCAACATAAGACTTGTGGCTTTACCAAAATTTCTTTAGCAAAAGAGACACTTCCCCTTGGGACATGTTTGGAACCTCTCCATAATTGTAATAATGTCAAAAACATATTGTTATTAGGTGCAAACACACACTCCCTAAAAGGCGACTTATCTCCAACTATTACCTAACTACTTTTTCTTAGTAATGAATATTATCAATGTAACTACATGAATCGTGTTCTACACATCTTACTAACTATATTTTCAAACCATCCACATGGAAGCAAAACTGTCAACTTTTACCTCCCATATCGTCATGTTAGTATGGTACACGTATGTACATCGATTGTAACCCTAATAATGATCACTATCCATGTAAGTCATCACGGCCACAAATACGTCTCCAAGGACTTCTCCGTGGCTCTTAATTGACGGATCGAGTTTATGCAACTCCATATAAATCATACACATTTCTCCTCGTTCGGGAGGTGAAGAACATCACAAGGACGTCTTGGTGTGTTAGCCATTCAGACAACTCGGAAAGGTTTAAATAGTCTACAAATAAAATACATAATAGTCAAAGTTTGTACAAATATGTTTTTATAATTATAAAACATAAATTATTACTTTCTTTGTTTTTTTGTTGTAGATCAACATCTGATCTAGGACGTTGAGCATAAAGTTGGATTTAGTAAATCGTGATATGTTAGCTCAATTCTATGCATTTTACAGCTTTTTAGGTTTATAAAAAAAGAAGAAAAAGAATGTTCGTTGTAAAGAATGAGTTTTGATTTGTGAGTTGTGACCATCATAGTTTAATTTTTATATCTTTGTTACTTGTAGTATATGTATTTCAAATTCAAAATTCATTCATTATTAGAATACAAGCTGCTAGCTGCCCATAATACAACAAGACGCAGGGGTCCATGTCTCATGCATAAGGCTGCTCAATTCATCTATAATTCTCTATGCCTAAACAAACAAATATATTCAAACCTTTAACATTCTTTTACTGACATATTACAATTATCTTGTGTATGATTTAAGTAATTAATTGATGATGAAAGTTTATGCAAACAACTTACACACATATAATGTTACAACTTGTAAAACATGTGCTAATGATTATTTTATTTACATAAGCTAGTTATTTGAAGACATAAACGAAATTTCCCATAGGCTCTATAGTATTTAATTTAAAAATTAAGCATAAAATCTTTTCTCAAACATGGACTATTATTTTGTGATTTTTGGTTCATTGACCTAAAAAAGTAAACATCATTCATATATTCTTGGGAATGCCATTTTATTTCGATTTCTAAATATATTTACTCTTACAAATTCCACATGTTTTTTTATTAAGTATTTTTTTTTTTTTTTTTTTTTTGGCATATCCTCGTTGAACTTTGGTAGTTGATACTCTTTGTATAAGAACAAGGGCAAATAAATTACATGAGTATATATAAATATGTTACATGTTTGTTCAAATTAGCTTTCATGGTATGTATTTTATTGGCCAAAACAAACCAATCTTAATATTTAATTAGCTAAGCTTCTTTTGGGTACAATCTAGAATTCATAATGCCGCCGTAGAATGATTTGAATGTCGATTATTTCAACATATCTATATACATTTAACCTTGGTATGTACATGTGTTTATGGAGATAACGAAAATATATAAATTGATATATATCGGACCGTACTGACTCATGTGTTGTGTATAGCTCAGGTACTTTACTCACTGATACCCCATCAGTGAGGTAAAATGTATCTTTAGATGGTATATTCGACGTCACAGAAGCTTGTTGTTGCTGAGCGAGCTTTATACAACACTCACTGAAGGGAGTTAGTTTGCTCATTGATTCTCATTAGTGAGTAACTTACTCATTCTCATTACGGAGTAACAAACTCGTTGATTCTCAATAAGGGGTAACTTACTCACCGATTCAAGTGAGTAACTAAGGGTATTTATGTTCAAATATTGTGAGATAATTGAGACAAATCTTTGACCCAACATTAATTTACCTAATATCCTTAATCTGAATTACAGTTAAGACATCATGCGACCAAATTTGTTAACAACTTATTTACAACGAAATGCATCACACGAATTAGCAACCTAGGATACAAAAATAACCTAAGCCAAACAATAACAAACATTTAACCAGTTACGTACACATAATGCCAAGTAAATAAATTAATAAAAAGGTAAATTCTAGTACTTCTTATTTATCATAAAACAATAAGTTTTTATTGTTATAACCAAAACATTATTACTAGTATTTGCAGGGTCGTGTTAGAGGGTCGATCATTTGTGTTGTTGTAAATTGTGTGGGATCGTTTGTTAGAAATTGTGGTTTTAACGTCATTGTAACCTTTGCTAATTTATTATTAATATATTTTAATTTCCTTTCCAAAAGAAAAAAATATTAAGTAATTATGTCTCTTTAATAGGAAATTTGGAACCATTTCAATTCGTTCTTAACAGGTTACAGAATTCCTTGCCGTCCTTGGTCAAGTGTAAATACGTTTGAACATGACTCTTGACTCTTGAAATTGGATGTACCATCGGGGAAAACATATTTTGCATGTTGTATTAATTTTATTAACGGATGTACTCAGGGACGGACTCACATGCGAGCCGGGTGTGGCATGGGCCATATCCAATTTTGGGTCACGAAATGTAATTTTTTTTATAAAATATGTCTTTTCTAGGCTCGTGCAACACCCAATTTTATCTAATAAATTCTTTATCGGACAACTTTAGTGCTCACGATCATAAAAAAAGTTTGTGCAACATCCTTTCAAAAATCTTGGGTCCGTCCTTGGATGTACTAATATTAATAAACAAACTCAAACTTTTTAATAAAATAAAGTAAAACTTTTTAATAAAATTATGCATTCACTACGCACTATATGACCCTTTTAACATGTGTCTTGAAAGTGCACATAGTAGAATTGTATATAGAAAGTATTATCTTTGTTTATCTTTTATGTTTACATCCATGCCTGATTAAGGATATGTTTGACACAGAAAGATGTGGAGCTTTTTGAGGTAGTGCGCAGTAAGCAATGATCATTTTAATTTTTAGTGGTCGTTTGACAAAAAGTAGTGAGTTGTTGCTATTTTTTAAGAAAATTAATTTATCATTGCTTTTTTTAGAAGCGATGAGCTGTGTTTACTGCTCACTGCTAATTTTAACAAACATCCTAAGTAACATCTTCAATCTGTTGCTAGTAAATTCAAAGTAACAATTAACTCAAATACCATTATGTTCATTTTCTTTGGGACTACTACTCCATCATGTATAATTATGCAAGACAAAAAAATTGTCAACAATGAGTATGAACTTCAGTAAATGTAACACTTCAAACCAATTGATTAGTACAATAACTTTGAGATTAACATAAAATCATGATAACATTTATTATATCTCAAACTCATGCATATCTTTTATGCGCGTATTTAAATTAAACTTTCTTTTGCGTATCTATGTTAGATGAGTTATTACAATTCTTGTATAACTTTCTCGCAACTTGCCCCAATCCACATTATTGTATTCAACAACGAACAAATTCGACTAGTATTATGAATTATTCATAACGTTTCAATATAACGAGAACGAATAACTATACTAAAAAGGTTTTAGAAAACCATTAAATAGTTAAATATATATAGAGTAAACTGCAAAAACCGTTTACATTATTATTTGTTACTTTTGACAAAACTATCACATAAATGAGCTAACCATACGATTAATCTTTTGGAGTTCAAAAGTTTAATAATAGAATCCTCGACATATATGTTTTTTTAGACATTTAGGTTTCTACAGATTATTAACACCAAATGTTAATAACAAAGATCGTTTATAACAAAATAAATTAATTACGGAAACTTTTGCACTTTACTCTTAAAATCTACGTAACAAACATTTTGATTATTTATTCTAATACATTTCAAATATTGTTAAGCTACCCAAAGACATCTAAAATTCTAAATCATCATTTTAGTACTAACCGACAATTTTTCATTAATCCAAAACATATAATAATATTACATCAATATTATTAATCATTATTATTTATTATTATCCAAATTCACACTTTGTCTAACTTTAAACAGAAAAGCAAACTAAACCTGAAACTCCACCTTCCTTATTTTATTCCAAATATCTCAGATGAACTGGCGTAGACATGATTAAAAAAAATAACTTTACAAACTAAAGTTATACTAGCATTATTTTATTTCAAAAATACACAATTTCCAGCAAGTTTTTCCAAATATATACACTCGTATCCTGCCATTTGTTTTTCCTTATTACATGTAAACAAGTGTTTTAAAACTTATGACCCAAAATCACATTCATTACACACACACCTAAAACACACACACTTTACACACACACATAAACATCACAAAACCTCACCGGAAACTAAACAAAAAAAATGATGGGCTTGGTTTCTTGTTATAGTGAGTTAGCTATACAAGTTTCACAAACAACATCATGTTCAAATTACAAACATGTTTCAAATTCAGTTGTTGCACCAAAGCTAGTACCATCAACTCAAACAGCCATCACAAATCTATACAAAACAACGCTGTGTAGCGGCGCTGAACACGTGATCAGTGTCACGTGGGTCCGTAGCGCCACTACACAAGGGTTGCAAATAAACTCAGGTGATGACCCCACTACAGCTTTCAGATTAAACACAAATTCTAGGTTGTTTCGAAAAAAGAAAGGAAATAAAGCTTTTGAGATAAATAGTACAAAGTACGAGGTTTTTTATGATTTGTCGGGTGCTATATATGGTAGTGGAGCAGAACCAGTTGAAGGGTACTATGTTTTAATCATGGTAGACTCAGAACTAGGTTTGTACCTAGGAGATATGTCTGCAGTTAAAAAAGTCAAACCCGGGTGTCATCTCGCCAGTTTCTCGTTAATATCTCGTAAGGAACATTTTTCAGGTAACACACTATATGCTACTAGGGCACAATTTTCTGATGTTGGAAATTGTCATGATGTTCTGATACAATGTACGGGCGAGAACGAAGGGTCGAAAAACCCGAGTTTATCGGTCTGTATTGATAAACGGGTCGTGATTCGGGTTAAAAGGTTGCAATGGAATTTTAGAGGCAACCAAACTATTTTTGTTGATGGTTTGTCTGTGGATCTAATGTGGGATGTTCATGATTGGTTTTTTAATTCCGGGTCGGGTTCCGGGAATGGATCCGGGTCGGGTTACAGTTCGGGTCAGGCGGTTTTCTTGTTTAGGACAAGAAATGGATTGGATAGTAGATTATGGTTGGAAGAAAAAGTGAAGAAGAAAGATGATAAGAAGGAATTTTCTTTGTTAATCTATGCCAACAAGAGTTAAGTTATCAACTAATCCATCTTGTAGATTTTTTTATTTTTTAAGAAAAAATTTTCATTTTTTTTTTCTTTTTATGTTTACACACCTTTTTTATTTTTTGATATTTACTAATTCAAAAAGATTGGGATGAAAACCAAAAGGCTCTTTTGGTCATTTTATATTGTAGAGTTTGATTTGTGAGCAATTCTTGATGGGGATATATCTACCCCATGAGGACCATGAATATGATGTATGTCATTTTGGAGTATAATATATAGAAAGTGATCAATGCAAAAGTAGAAATGTATTGTTATGTGTTTCAAGTTTATTTACTTTTAAGTTCTAATACTATTTACCTTTAAGTTGTTAGTATGACAAGTCTATTAGGTTTGACTACGGTACTGATATAATTTCTGTTTTGTAATCACCAAAGGTAAATGGTATAAACACATACATTTGTTAAGTTAATACCTGACATATATTAAAAAGAATTAGGTTTGAAGTAAGATGGCTTGATATGTAGTAGTTGCATACCTAAGTTGGCACAAGAGCACTTCTCGCCCAAACTTTTGACTTTGTGATAGGAAATTTTGTGCATTTATTTCTAAAGGAGATTACTTTTCAACTAAATATGACGAGGTCATCCATCTTAACAATAGTATGAGAAGAATAAGAATTAATGAATTAAGTGTGTTATAATAAATACATAATTCATGTAACTTAATCGACGATTTGTAACGATAAATTTATCTTATCTAGACAAACGCTTCGTATCGGATATGCATATATGCACGTACTGTGGATCTATATTTAGGGCTCGAAACAAAAGGAATAACAGAAAGGCGAAACTTTTTCTAACCAAGCTAATATCCCTAAATAGAACTTTTCTTTTATACGTTAAAGGAACATTGATATACTCTATGTTTGACGTGCATTGAGGGAAGTGTGCATTTACATATAATCAAACATCTATTATTAGGAAGTTTCTTTTAGTTGATCACTTTTTCATAATATACAAAGCTTCTAAGTTCTATCAATAGTAAATAGACCTCACCCAAACACTACGAAGTGTAAAAAAGTATGACTATTTTGTAACAACTATTTAAACCTATACACAAGAATATTGCAAAATATTTTGTCAGACTAAATAAAATTAACGGCTTAATTAGATGTTAATAACATAGTACTCTAGTGGTTTAACACCGAATGATACGAATCAACAATATCTAATGTAATTAATTTGAACACAATTAATAAACAGTGAACAAGCATTCATGCTTCAGTAATACCTTACCAAACAATAATAACTCAATAATGCAATCACACTTCCATGTACATCACAAACTCACAAAGTACAATTATTCTTTATATAATTTTTAGCAAAAATTAAAAACTCATTTATGACTTATGGGACAAGTAAGAACGATAACATTGATGGATCTCATAGGAGTATAGGACCCCGGAAGTTGTAACTTGTAAAGACAAATAACTATAGTACATAATAAATACACTTTGCTTACTATTCCAAACTGCCATTGCATAGACTTTCATCACTCACAATACTTTTTTTGCCATATATCTTTTTATAAAGTCAAAATTCTATATTTATTAAAATTAAACATCAAAATACATATACATCAAAAACACTAGTTTTGAATCCATCACATATATGCCCAAAATTTTAGTTTAAGTAAATATGACATTTTATGTTGGGTAAAAGGTGTTTTTGAACACCCAGTAAATTTTTTTACTCCAAAAAATACTTAAGTTCATAAGATGTGAGTGAATTCCACATCTCAGCCATAGAAAAAAAAATAAACACACAAATTGTGCTTCAAACCGAACATATCATAAGAAAGTCAAACCAAACTTATGAACCTATTATAACTACTCCTAACGACAAGAATACATTAGACTCACAAAATACATCTACAATAACCCTATCGTTTAACTTGACCTCGATATCGAATGCATTACAGAATGTCAACTGTTTCTCGGTTAACTTCTCGTAACCATCATAAATATCATAACCTGCATCCTCAAGAAAGCTTGTATCATTAGCACCACCTCTAGCTCGATTTGCTAAAGAAGACATAAATCGAGTCGTCTCATCATCAGGCTCCTCAACTTCACTATCCGAACTATCTTCTTTGTGACAACTGGCAAATTAGGGTGCCATTTTGAAAACCCGCATTACGTTAAAGTTCGTTTATAAATTTATATTTGGAATTTTATTCGTAACGAACTTGTAAAACCTACATTATGGTTGATTATATTTTAAAATCTTTATGAGATTTGAAGATTTATTTCAATGATTCGATATGGAAATATATGTGATGATTTATTTTGAAATTTCTCATTTGGCACTACGTTGACTCCGACACTAAGCTAACCTAACAGAAATTTTATGTCTTGAGTTTACAGATTCGACTATATATATATATTTATTTATGGAACGTCTCGTGAGATATTAAACGATTTGAAACGAGTTACGGGTTTTGGTCCGTGTATTTTACACCTAGCCACCTTAACCTTAAAGATTAATAATACTTTTATTATTATTATCTATTACTATTATTATTATTGTTTAAGTAAAAGAAGAAAAAAAATAATAATAAAAAGCACGGCTGTAAACGAACCGGACGAACACGAACGGAGCTCTGTTCATGTTCGTTCATTTAATTTTAACCGGACAAATAAACGGACACGGACGCTTAAACGGACAAATTTTCTTGTTCATGTTCGTTTATTAAGAAAATAAATTGTTCATGTTCGTTTATGTTCGTTCATTAAGACATTAAACGAACGCTAAACGAACATAAACGATCGAACATAAATGAAAATAGACAAACAAACTTTATTGAATTCATCGTAATATATTGTTTTATATGTGTTGTTTTGTTTAAAAAAAATCAATTTTTAAAATTATAAAATAAAAAGATATTATATATGAGTATAAATAGATAAATAAACATAAACGATAATTAACGAACGCCTAATCGAACGTTCACGAACATAAATGAATGAACAAGACTTTTGTTCATGTTCGTTCATTTAACCAAACGAACGTAAACTATTGTTCATGTTCGTTCATTTAATAAACGAACGAACATAAACGAACTTTTTACCGAACGGTTCATGAAATGTTCACTGAACGTTCAGTTCGTTTACAGCCCTACAGTATGACTACAAAAATCGTCCTTGTGGTTTTTGCTTCTCACACCACACAAACACAATCAAAATAATATACTCCTCCATCTCTCATCACTCTCTCTCTCTCTACAACCCCTAGCCACCGCCTTCTTTGGCCGGCCACCGCCGTCGCACCGCCACCCTCACCACAAAACTAATACCACCATCTTAACCACCATCTTCCGATCTATCTATTGGTGTGCACCACGCGCCTCACCAACATCATAACCTTTGTTTTTAACCACCACCTCCACCTAAACACCACTTTTTCCGTCATTTCATTGTTGGGTTTTTGAAGAAAACGTTATTTGGAATCGTTTGGAGGTGAGTGGCCACGGTTTCTTTGTCGTGTGCCTCGATTTAGCTTAGATCCATGGCTACACGAGCTATATTCTTGTTGGGTTTGAAGATTAACAAATGGGAAACGTTGTTTTGATAATATTAATGCGTTTGGTATCCGGGTTTTTGGTTTGGTCGATTGGGTCGAGACACGACCGAGAGCCAATGCTCTCGGCTTGTGTTCTTGTTGGAGTAATCTTGGTCTTGATGATTATTTTGGCCCTTGTATTTGATTTGTGGATGTTTGGGATTGATATGTTGAAATTTTTTGGATACGTGGGATGATTGGATTTATTTTTTTTTTCGTTGGTTGTTTTGAGGCCGACGACCCATATGGGTCGGTTGGTTTTTGGTTCGAGCTCTCAAGAGCTAGCCGAGACCATAGAGGTCTCGGGTGGGACCCACACGAGTTGTGGTGAAGCTTTGACTCGGGCTTGACTTGGTAGGTCGACCCGTGAATTTGTATTTTGATATGTGTCGCGTATATATTTGATGGTTTATGTTTTTGGCGAATATTAGTATGATTACTAATATTATGTTGAAGTGAATGGCGAGTTATATGGACTCGTGGTATATTTTGGAGTTGTGTTGACGAAAGTGGCATTGGGGACCGATTGTGAGACGGTCAACTAGAATGACGGAGATAGGTTAGTCGGGTGCCGTAGTCGGACCCTATTGTTGTAGCACGTGATATGGGTATTGTTTGGACAGAGTTGGATTACTTATTTATGACTTGGTTATGTTATTTTTGGACTTGTACAATGAGGCGAGAGTGATGACTCGGATATATGACAATTTCGTATGACTCGATAAATATTTATAATCAAACGCAAATAATAAAACTCGTAATAATATTATTGGTAATATAAACGTTTATATAAATACATAGACGTGAATAACGTATATATAAATATATAAATGCGTATATTAAAAATAAAATGATGACGAGTAATATTATAACAATAACGTGACGATAAATATTATACTATGAAAGTAGTGTAATAATGTCGGGAGCGTTATTATAATTAACCACTATAAATAACGACGAAATCTTTAACGTTGAATAATTATATTTAATAAAATAATCTCTTTTAAATAAACGAGGAAAACTATCGAGTTATACGGGGTCGTGGTCACTCGAGCCCAAGTGGATTATTATTTGTGACGTTGTGTTGTCACGGATATATGACGATTAATACATTCACTTTCGATAACTACGTAACTTATTTAATCGACGGGTTAAATAAGAGCTATTTAGTTATTTAAGTTAAGTGTATTAATGGGCATCGTATCCTACGACGCCCATAGGTTGTGGTATGTGTACGAGAACAATAAGTTACTAAGTATCTCGTGAGATTGCCAAATTGACGAATTTGGTAAGCTTAACGGTATAATTAGTGAATTTATTAAACTTTGATATATACCATATAGTACTTTATGTGCAATGTGTGGCCTAGGATTCGGGTATAATCTTAGAATGGTATATTAAGTAAATAAATGTGGGGGATTACCAAATCGACGGATTTGATAAACTTCGATGATTTATTTAAATAATATATTGGACTAATATTAGACCTATAGATTATTTTATTATCCTTTTTGTTGTGACTTCTTGGTTTGAGTTGTGTCGACCCACCACCCGTATGGATACCAAATGCCAAACTCCAAACTAATACGAGATAATACGAGAAATGGATTTTTGGAAAGTAAAATGAAATACGTTCGGGTTTGGAAATATTCGATTTTGAGGAAATGATTTCTGAACGAGTTGATATTGTTAGGTCGTACCGAGTCCGTAGTTGCCGTCTTTTGAGTTACTATACATCTTACTTCTACCGATTTCCTTTTTGCTAATTTCTGGACTTGAGGTGAGTCATAGCCACACTTTTTACTCTTGAACTATGTTTTCAATACTTGGGGTGAGAAACGTGCAAATTATTTTATGTGGACTATTATCGCTTTTATATTCTTTTTAAAACTTGCTATGCGTATGGACTAGGATGAATTGTCAACTTTAGTCACATTGTTTCGTATGTACTATTCAAGGTTGGCTTATTTAGATACTATAGTGTGCACCTATAGGTTATTGATACTTCGGAGGTTATCCAAGTATTTATGATATTACGGGGGGTACCCGTGTATCTATGCTATGGCGGAGGGTATCCGCAGGTTTGTTACGGAGGGTATCCGTGTATTATGATGGAGCAGAGGGTATCCGCAAGTTTTTAGTGAATCCCTAGTCTAGCTAGCAAGCGTTTTGCGTATATGTCCACTATATTGAATTATGAATTTAAACCTATGATCTCACCAGCGAAAGCTGACGTTTAGCACGTTTTCTCAGGTAATCAAGTGATGATTTGGATGAATGGATTGGAAGGCTTGGCTGTGGTACCTGGTTTATGGATCTATTTTTCTAAAACTCTGATATTAAATTTTGGACCTATGTTTATTCTTTTGGGCCTGACTCTGAATGATTGTTGGGATAAATATAAACTTTAATACCCCGTTTTGGTTGTGTTTTTCTTATGTTTACTTTATCTCGTTCTTTTATGTCTTGTGTTGGATACCAATCCCCGTAGCACCTCGAAAGCTTGTTGAGTCTTTCGCTGTACCAAATTTTGGGGGTGTTACATTCTTGATCTCCCATTGAAGTACTAGGCATAGATATCGATTCCAAATTCGTCCCCTTTTCAATGTTTGATTGCTGATCACACGACCTAATAGTATGGGTCGTATGTTTATCTGTTTGCCCACTTTCGTCAATACAACTCGCCATTTGTAGAGTAGGAGTTTCGTTTCGTACAATCTCCCCTCCATCTTCCACGTCCACCATATCACCAAAAGCATCAATGGAATTGGAACTCGAAGTAGTAGTAGTAATATTAGTACTTTTTTTTTTTTTTTTTTTTTTTTTTTGGTATTCACTCTTTTTGCTTATGATAAATATGAAATTAACCCTTTAAAAATCTAATAATGTCTGATAAGGTTTAATTTCTGGTATAATTTATGTAAACTAGATGATCATTGTGTCAATAGTGTGTGCATGACTTACATAACTGTCTAAGCATTTTCTTTAAATGACCATATGATCTTCTATAAGAATGTATATATATGGGGCTAAAAGTTTGATTTCATAGAGATGACACATACAAGTAGCATTAACAAGGAAAATGATCAATATCAATTTTTGTTATATAACTTTTGTAGTTTACTCTAACCCTAATTAATTTTGAAACAATGTAAATAAACTCATGCATTAATTCATCTCATCACATTTATTAACGCTATTATCGCATTATTAGACTAGAGTTAATGACATGTATAACGTTGAACTACGAAAAAGAAAAATCTATTTATTTTACGTGAGTTATTATTGATTGGTCATTGGTGGTACTTTACATTAAAGAAGCAATGTCAGGTCCACACATGTAATTAATTTTTGAAAGGCTACACATTTATTTTTTGGCACGTGAAATACACATTGTTTAAAGCATCTAGTCATCTAGACTTCCTATTTGATGTTAGTTTCGTTGGTTCAAAATTTCCGGTTTTGTTTTCAACCCTTTGAAAACAAGAAAAAGGAAAAGCAATTTTCATGTGCATATGTGGAATTTATTTCACTTATAAATTATTATTTCGTAAAAAAGAAAATGTTAAATCAAAAGTTGTGTTTTAATTGTATTTTATGTTGTGTGAGAAACTATTCAATTAAATGATTGTGGGTACAAGTTCTAGACATATGAGATTGATTTGTGACGTAAGTAATGTGACATAGTTAAAATTGTTGTTTTAAAAAATAAATTATTTACCGTCTGAGAAAAAAATGCTGAACATAATTTTACAAGCTATGTTTAAAATCATTTAATATCTATATCAAGATCCATAGTACAATAAGTTACTAATTAATTAAAATGACAATATTTGTCCTTACTTATATTAGGGCCCGTTTGGTATGTGAGTTTTGATTGGGGTTAGGATTTAATAAATGCAAATTCAATGTTTGGTTGTGTTTATGCAATTTGGGTTTGGATTTGTATTCTTAATATTAAAGCATGTAGAAAAGTTGAGTAGTGTGGTTGTTTTTATGACACATGTAGGACCATGTGTTTTTTTACCATATCTTTTTTTGTCTTTTCTTATTTATTTATATTATAAAACAAAATATTTATTTCTTTTAACTTATTTTTAATATAAATAATTTTTAATTGTATTTTAATATATAATATATATCATTAAATATTATTTTCTCTCTCTTAATCCAAATCCTAGTTTACAACTTTACATTCAAATCTAAATCATAATTTAAACCCATCTACAAACCAAACAGGCCCTTAACTTTTTCATCAATGCCAATAATATATTTTTTTCACTCAATCTGTCAATCATGATATGTGCTATAGCATTTTTGTTAGAGTCATCAATAAAAGTGTTGTTAAAAAAGAAATTATTTTCTAGACTACAAATAATTTGTACGGTAAATAGGAAATTACCCTACAATAATTGCAATCGATCATTATCTATATCTGGCATTCTACATCAACATACTTAGGCTATATTTGACAAAAGTAAGTGTGAGCAATAGCAGTGAGCTGTGAGCTGTGCTCACCTTCTTAAAGAAGCATTGGAAAAATGAGTTTTTCTAAAAAATAGCATAGTTCACCGCTCTTTTGTCAAACGAACATTAAAAATTAAAAAGCTCAACGCTCACCGTTTATCGCCCCAAAAACCTCCAAAAAGATAAAATATATTCGGTGGGTAATCAAGTTCGAATAATATAAAATTATTGGTCGTGTTATTTGTCATCTTCGATAAATGGCGTGCACATGAATGATTTTCCTAGTGTTTTTTTGGTAGGACCTTGTCTTATGGGCTATGGCCAAAAAATATTTGGATCTTGAAAATTTTCTGAATTGATCTTTCATAGAACGTATGATTAGCCATTGGTATGTATGTACTTTAAATTCTATTGACTAGAGAAAATGAATCTGACAGTTGGTTTTCGATAAGGATAATGACATGATATAGACGTTACACATACAATGTCTAGTCAAAAACACGAATGACAAGAGTTATGCTATATGTATACGCCTCTACGTTAGGCTTTAGTCACGACCCTTTTACGTTCAGAATAAATGAACACAAGTTGTTGCCACACTTTATGTTGATCAATATCGGTAAGATATATCATTAGGTATTGATGTTTCGGTCCAATTATCTTTCACTCGGCAACACAAGTAATCATATAACAAACAGTTTACGGGTTCAAATTTTATTCGAGACATATAGTTAAGTACATAGCTATTTGTGTATTTATGTTTTTGTATATGGGCCTGGATTGCGATTATTGGGTTGTAATTTGTAATCAGGATTCAGGACTTTCTTTTTGTATAAGCCCAGGTCTGTTACCTTACACTTAATTGGTCCGTGATTTTTACGCTTCATTTTTAAACATGCAAAAGTAATTTTATATGAGCATAGATGGAACCAGCGTGGGTCTCGGGAAGTCACTGGACGTACCATCAATATTAGGTGGCTCTCAAGGGTTGTTCTGTTTTTACGGCTCTATTAGAAAGAAACATTATATTATCGCATGATGGCTGTTCTTTGGAATCCTAGGATTCAAAAATCAGTTGATATTATCATCCCTAACGTGTTAGAACCACATATATATGAAACTGTTGTTAGTTTTGATGTCTGTCCTCATACTAGTGAGGTCGATGCTTGTCAAGATTACATCTAATCGTAGAATGCTGATGGAATTTGAAACTTGCTTTGAGGTTTTTACATTGAGTTCGGGGGTTTGGAGGATTCCACATAGAAATCTGCCTGCTAAATCAATTTTGTTTTTACATATTTGTGTAGTTACATGCTTATGATTGAGAGTTTAATGATTGATGGAGGCAACTCATTATGATTGAGAATTTAACTAGTGAAGAATTTACAAGTCTACCTCTCTGTTAAGTGTTAGTTCAAGTACTAAATCTCTTTTGGATATCGCAGCTAAGCTATGAGAGTCTCTTGTTGTCATTGAAAGCATCGATGGGTCCAATAATATGCCTATATGGATGATGCAGATTGGTGATCCAAAATCGTTTAGAAATATATTAACCATCAACATACTAGATGCATCAATAACAAAGGTACTTGGTTTTAGAAAGACTGACGAACCTCTAATTGGAAAAGAATAAAGATATTGAAGAGGATGAACTTTTTGTGTATGAACCCAACTAGCAACAATTCAGCTTTACTGGGATTAGTGGAGGTTTTTATTCTTTCTTTGTGACTCCCTACATGCAAACACTACATTTGCTTGATCGCTAAAATTGTACTTTTGCTAAAACAATAATGAGGCAACATACAAATAAGTTTGAACCGCAAGGCACAACTTGGCGAATGCAAATGGTGTGTAGTGCTTTCTTCGTTTTTCTTTCTTTTCCTGATTTTATTTGAAGGTTATGCATTAGATAAAATTGCTTAATTTGCTTCTGATATTAACCATTTATTTCATTTATACTATTTACCGTTTCTATTAAAGTGTTATTGACTACTTAGATGCCTAAACTTTAGTGAATTTGGCTTTTTTGTAAAGAATTTGAAGTCATATGAGTCTAATATGAGAGTTAGCCATGGTTGTTTCTTTGAATGTGTCTATATATTTGAAACACTGCTTCACATGACTTACTAATTTGATTGGTATCTTAGTATCTTACTATCTTTGGGAAAAATCTCTAGCGCTTAGTTTTGACATATGATCCCTTGCAGAATGGTCTTGATAATTGGTATGTTTGCATAAAATTTCGCATAAACAGAACACGGCAGTATCATGCACCTGCAGCAACGCGTGGCAGTGTGATACACTCGATTCTCATAAGGGACAAGGTGTGGCTGTATATGAGACAGATCTGGTGAATTTTATCAATGGTGGAATTGGTGATGATATTCCACAATGGTTCAAAGGTATCTTCTATCCTTTGAAAATGTTTATAAGCATATCTACTTCAGAGCATATTTACTTTAGAGCTCAAATCCTTAACCTAATTACAATTATTTTTTTCATAACAGAGTTGAACTTGAGCTTTGGCCATAAGTCTGCTAATTTTCTATACCTTACTTAGATGTTTAGTAGAGGCAAGAAAATGTACGGGTCAAAACGGGTAATTTGGGTTGTAGGTCAAAATTCAATGGCGGAACTTGAGCATTTTTTTTGGGAGGGCCGAATTTATTTTGGGGGGGCCGAATCGGAGATTTGTTTGTAACCTCAACTAAATTACCTCTAAAACCTATAATTTTTACACTAGGTGCCGTAAATTTTGGGGGGGCCGGGACCCTCCCCTGCCCCTTAATAGTTCCGCCATTGGGTCAAATGGGTCTGGTTGGATAAAATGAGTCACTTATTGTCTATAAAGATGTTATGAACCCAATCCCATTTTACTAGTAACCCAATCCATCTGACCCGCATATTTTGCCACTTCTAATCTTGGTATTGTAGTATAACCTTGTTAACAGACAAAGGGATCGGATGTCCCTTTTGGGTTTTCGTATGGTACAAATAACTTTTAAAAAGCCAAAAATTCTAGGCATGATTTTTGAAGTTACAGTTAACTGAGACCGTGAGACGTTGTTATCTAAGTCAAAAACAATATTATGAGCATATATGCCTTTCTCAACTAGTCGCCTATTACACTTTTGTGACCACATCATGTATGTATAATATGTATCTCCTCAATTAATTACGTAGTATATTAACTGTCATTACATGCACAATATTCAACTTAATTAGAAAGAAAAAATTTTGTGGCATCAAAGGATTTTCTTGTATGCAAGTGCTAACTGCTGACACAGTAACTAACTTCGATGCATCTGAGGTGGTTATAGCTAGTACCAGACTCGAAATACAGGGATAATGGCAGTTTTATGATGGGCTTTTGGTCCTTATGTTGCAGCTGGTGCTTAATGGTTATTAGCCTACTAAATATTCAAAACAAAATCACACAAAGAAAAAACAAAATAACACATCATATTGTTTGTTTATTTGGATTTGAGAAATTCATGTCAATAAATAATTCAATTCTACAAACAAAATTTGAAGAATAAAAAAATGGCAACAGCCATTTGTGCTCTTGTTCTAGAAAGCATTACTTATTTTGCTTTCCTGCTTTTCTTCTAGCTCTTCTTTCTCTCGAGCTCAATGACATTTTAAATCCTCCGTTATCATCGTCATCATCCCAGTCTCTATTCAATGATTTCTGAAATTCGAATCCGAAAATATGGTTAACAAAACAATATTATTTAAAATTTTTCTGAATGGATAAAACAGTACCTCTCTAAGCTCGTTGAAGCTGACTACATAGAATGTTACCGCGGCAGCTGCCACGATACCAAGCACCGGGAGACCCACTTGTTGTAATGTATCCATTGTTGGTTTGTTACAATAACTAGCTTTACCCTGCAACCTTTTATGTGTGGCTCCAATATGTTTAAACCTTATCCTCATATAACTGTATTTTGAATAAATAATTTTCTATTTCAAAATTATGGGTGGTATAAATATTATATTTGAATAAAAATTATACATTTTACAGGAGGTGACAAAGGTGTAAGACGAGTCGAACCAACTTACGAGCTACTTGAATTATTAAAAATTGACTTGATTTAAGTAAACGATGTTTATAAAAATCGTGTCGGTAATTAGTGTTAGTCATAGACCAACATTTATGTAATTTACTCGTATGACATAACCGTTTGTGTATTAAAAACACAGTTACAACTATGTTTTACTCGTTTGACCCGTTTAGATTTTATATAATTACTTATAATTAAGTTATCTACTTTTCTAATACATATTACGCAACTTGTGACTTGTTAGGCAATTTGATCTTCATTGTGACTAGGTCCATCATGTTTACAGTTTTTGGCTTTTTGGCACTAAAGAAAGTGTACTAAGTTGAGCAAGAGTAAACTACTTATATCTATAGCCATAAAGATGTTTGGGCTATGTAGTCACGATTAACTATTACTAAATACAAACCTAAGTTGTTGAAGAGGTGGTCGAAGGCTGGAATGTAGCAAGAAATCAAATGGTGTGGATCTTTCTATCCCTATGAAAGTGGTTGAAGAGGTGAACACTAGGTATGAGAATACTCTTTACGGATATTTCCTTGGTCAACGTCTTGCTTTTCCTGTTGTTGATTACTATGTACGCAATACGTGGGCTAAGTATGGTATACAGAAGGTTATGATGAATGGGAAGGGGTTTTTTTTTTCTTTAAGTTTAATTCGAAGAAAGGTGTTGAGGATGTCCTTGAGAATGGTCCTTGGTTGATTAGAAACGTCCCAATTATTCTTAAACCATGGACTTTGAACACCAACTTACTCAAAGAGGATTCGACCAACATCCCGGTGTGGGTTAAATTCCATGATGTTCCTCTTGCTATGTTTTCTGATGATGATCTTAGTCTTCTTGCTACATTGATTGGTACTCCCAAAATGTTAGATGCTTATACTAGCCAAATGTGCAAGGAATCTTGGGGCCGTAGTAGTTTTGCTAGGTGCATGATTGAAGTGAAGTCGAATGAGGTACTTAGGGACAACCTTACTGTTGAGATACCTTTACTTGATGGTACGGGTTCGACTATTGAGAAGATTCGTGTCGAATACGAGTGGACACCGCCTCGTTGTGATAAATGTAAGATTTTTGGTCATACTTTGGTTGATTGTCCTAAAGTTGTTTTGCCTCCTGCTCAACCTACTAAGATTGTTAATGATGGTTTCAAGACGGTCAACAATAAAAAGAAGGGAAAACAGGTTGGTCCAACAAATCCGGGTCAAGGAGGTTTTATTAAACCTGTTGTGGGTAAGCATTTTCAATATCAACCCAAAAAGACTCCTCCTGAACCTAAGAAAGTGGAGGTCACTAAGAAGAAGGCTTCTGATGTGGCTAGTACAAGTTGAACAAAGATTACTACATCTAATCAGTTTGATGCTCTTAATATGGATGATACAGATGTTATGGGGATTCCTACTTATGATATCAACAAGGATGTGGATTATGGTCGTCCAATGGAACTAATGAGACTGAGTCTTTAAAGACGTGTAACGCATCACAAGAACCGCTTGTGAGTGATTCAATGGGAACAAAGGAAGTGGATTCTACCCCTTTAGTTGAGAAAATTGGCGAGCTTGAAAAGCTACTTATTGATGGGAAAGCTACTCTTGTGGATGATGATGGTCATCCTATTCTAAAGGTTGATTATCCGGCTACTACTTCTGCTAAGAGGGTTAACCCATTCTCTAAGGTGGGAGAGATTGTTGTTTCTGATAGTGATGATGACGAGGTTGTGAATACGTTTGATGAGTCCATGAAACTATTCGGTGGTGGTCATGAGCGTAAAAATGATTATGATGACTATGATTATGATGACTATTCGGATCAGGTCTACGATCTTTCAGGGAATTTGGATGCTTTATATGACACGTATGGTATCAAGCTCCAAGGTCTTGGTAGAAAGTAATTTGTTTCCATAAGAGTCTAATGGTATCTTTTGAGTAGTGGTTTTTATTTAGAGAATTGGAAGTATCTTGTTATGTAAGCTTTTATGCCTATGTATTGGGCTGAAATATGTGATTCACTCATATCCTTTGTACTTAAACGTTTTTTGGAGTAATATATTTACCGGGTCTTTTGACCTTATACCCAATACAAACCTAAGTTTAAGTCACATCCAAAGTGATGTAAACACAACCCGTAATCGCGTGTCTTGAACTACCATATACAAAATTGTAAACCATATCTAATAATGTTGCAACTAGAAATACATACAAAATTGTAATCTATTGCTTACGACAAAACATAATTCTTGAAACCAAACAGTGTACTTACAAGATTGCTAATAGTGATGAGTGTGCGTTAAACATGGTAAAAATGGAAGTCGTATGAAACCAGACAATACTTGCATAATTTTTCCAAATGTCTTCGTACTAATTCCTTCTCAATTCTTGTCATAATTGATATAGAAATGACGAGGACCTCATTCAACGACCATCACTATGGTTATTGGTTTTTTACTATTTTTAATAAAGTTTTCGTATTTCAGATTGAGGATGGTCTTAGAAATTGAAATCTGTCGAAATTTAGATAAACTCACCTAAATTGACATTTGTTACGTTGTATCTAGTTTTCGTTCTATCTTAATTATTTACAAGTTTTGAACAGACTATGCCAACTTATTTAGTTGTTCCATGGGTAGGAAAAATTATGTTGGAAAGTGGCTTGAAGTTTCATTTGGTCAGTCGTAGTCTCGTACTACTTTAAGACCCGTTGCATTCAAACGAACATTACGTGTCTAGACACCATTAGTCTCTTCCTCTTCTTTGCATTACCTTAATCCTTCAGTACATCTTGCCAAAATTCCTTGCATCAGTTGTATGAAGCGTTTTATTACCACCAACACACTCCTTTAGTCTATTGCAAATAATTGTTTCCTTTCATAATTATGGATGAATATCTTATTCTCTATAACAATGTGATGAGTTCTTGCGAGAACATTACATATGATACTGCCACGCAGTTGCTGGAAGTTTTATATGAGGCAAGGGATCAAATCGAACTCAGCAAACCTATGCCATGGGTTGGGATGTATATTGCGTTAGCATCTGTGTTCTGCGTTGTTGCAGTGGGGGCTGATTTAATATGTGGTTTGTGGAATAGAAAACTATGGTTTCCATGTAAATTTTTCACACTGAAAGCTGCTTCTCTGACTATAATAGCTATTGCAACGAAGCTACATGTGGATCTAAATAGTTCAATGCCAGGCAACACTTACAACCATCGCCAATTCTCTTCAAAAAAATCCAAAAGAATACTTTTATGAGCTTCTTGAAGGGTGTGAGGGAAGGTCTTGCATATGTCACGGATGTAGAAAAAAGCCTGAATGCTACTGATGACTATATTAGGATTCAAAAGGCAGCTAAAAAGTTGTGGGAAGAAGTTGACGTCCACCACAAATGGTTAGGAAACGATCTTAAAAAGCATTCTCCTGAAGTGAACGCAGCAGCAAAAAACCTTCGATGGTTCAACGATACAGCTAAAAACAAGGTCAATGAAGAGCAAAGTAAGTATATTGGAGGCCTAGATGACACTTCCATCTACCAACTTATTTGCGCCAATTCAATGTATCGAATAACCGAAACAATTCTTTCCTATCACACCAACATTGACGAGGTTAGCCAAGAGGACCTACACAAGGAAATTATCATCAATGATCTCAGACATATTGGCTGCTTGTCTCACCAATTTACCCCAAGTCATAGTAACTAAATGTCATGAAAGTGTGATAGATAAAAGGGAATCCAGTGTCCACGCTTCAGCCCAACTGCTCGGTAGGAGTACCCAGATTATCAACCACCTTCATGAGCGAGAACTCCCAAGATTAAATTCTAATGAGTTACCTTTCATTGACAAGTGGCGCTCTTATAATTATAAGCATCCTACTCTGTGAAAACCAATTCTGTTTTTCTAGAAGTTCATTAAGACTTTCTTCATATATATATATATATATATATATATATATATATATATATATATATATATATATATATATATATATATATATATATATATACATATATATATATATATATATATATATATATATATATATATATATATATATATATATATATATATATTTTTTTTTTTTTTTTTTTTTTTCATTTTCATTTGGAAAAAGATAAATAATGGCATTGATTTATATGCTTCCCTGTGTGGATTTCCAATTGTAGTTTTGCTTTAACGCTTCCTACGAACTTCAAAGTCACCAATGGGCTTGTAGTCTAGCGGTATCCTACGGTTTGATATGTTCAAGTCCCAACACATGTTTCTATGGACTAATGGACAGATTAGCTTAAGGAGAACAAAAAAGTGTGATCTTGTGATAAATACTCGTATTAGTTATGTACATATGCTGCGGAAAAGAACTAACGATTGAGCAATAATAGAACCCCCATGTCCCATAAAACCAGTCACAAATATCAAATTTATAAAAACAGATTAAAACGAATAGCATGGCTTGAACTACCATATAAAAAAAGAGTGTGAACCATATCTAATGCAGCATCAACAAATATTTACAAGTTTGTAATCCGCTGCTTACAACGAAACAATTTTTTTTGAAACAAAACAATATACATACAAGATGAATTAATTATGAAGAATTCAACTTAAACATGATAAACATCAAAACTAAAACTCCATAGCAGCCACCACAACTAGCTACGACCCGTAACCACTGATCTCACTTACGCGTAGGAAAAATGGTGAAGAAGGTTTGGAGAGCCGCGAGAGAGAGCAACATAACAGCCGCAAAGGCTGAAATCGCAGCCCAAGGACTCGAGAAATAAGTATGCTTAAACCCTGCGAAGCCCACATGCCATCCATTTTTACAATAACTGTTCAAGCCGCTAAACAAGCCTATTAAGTAATTGTCTCTTGTATTAAATGCCACATCTTTTCCAACATTTTTGAAGAACTTTGCAATCTCTTTATCAGTTCCAAAATAATTCTCGATAATTTTCCTTTCCGAAAGTAAACCCACGTCAGTGGATGTGTTCATTAAACATCCCATGAACACAACGTAGGTCGTGATGTCTTTCGAGCAATGAGAATAACATTGCTCAAAAGCCACACAATTCAAAAAGAAGGAACTATAAAAATCATCCATGTTAATTTGAGGGATCAAAAGTAGCCCGTTTTGAAATTTAATATCTAAGAAACTTTCGGCTTGATGATTTGCCTTAAACTTGACACCCGCGATAACAAGCTTGGTCGCGGGTGGGATAAGTTTAAGAGAAGGGTGATTCGACTTCTCATCAAGAATTGCTTTGGAGGCGACGCTGTTTACATTTTGATTTATTATGAAACTCTTTCGGAAAAAATCAAGTAAGTGCTTTCCTTCTTCATTTTCATACTTGTGTAGAACTTCTGGTTGCCTGTCAACCAAATAATTAAAAAACTCGAGTATTAAGGCCCGAAGTGTACGTGTGTCTATATTCGTACTAGACGCATCGAACAGCTTTTGTAATACGAAAAACGGAATCTGGTTCTCTATTTTTAGCAAATCTCTCATTAGAAAAGGGGACACCCAAACCATTCTAAAAATAGGATCATCTTGATGTGTATTAACCAACTTACCAACTTTTCGAAACAACTCAATCAAGAACACACCATCAAGCACCATCATTTTAGCTAGCTCATTAGTACTAAACCGATCGATAGACTCGGAATAGCTCTCTCGAATTTCTTTATCCATAGAAACCATCATGTTCATAAAAACATCAAGTGACTTACGACTTCTTGTGATCAAATCATTAAGAAACCTCCATTTATGTTCTTGGATCATATCAAGATCTTTGTTTCCATAATGGTATGGACCAATGGAGACTATTCGAGGTCGATATGCTTCTTTGTTGATTTCAACTAGACTATGTGGGAGTCTAAATATGCAACAAGAATCCTTGCCAGCTAACTTGTGTAGCAGTTTTGGTGGTTCTTTCATTTGGTTAGCCATCAATTCTATTTCTCCATTGATTGCAATAACATGACTTTGAGCCATTTTATTTTTTATTTTTTTGGTTCTTGGTTTTTTGTTTAGATGTTAATGTTTGGAGACAATTAAGGGGTGAACATGTATGAAGAAGTTGACTTGAACAAGTCAAAAATATAGAAGTTTCATTGTTTTTTCAATGTAGATTCCTCATTCCTTCCGACCAATGTTTAACAGGCTAACAGCAAGTTGATGGAGAAACCAATAATAAAAAAGACCAAGACGTGTGGGACCATTTGCATTAAATAATTCACATTTGGGAATTTCGTGTAAATATCATTTTCGAAAACTCAAAAAGATGTGAATACATGACTATAACATTTCTATGAAATGATTTTGAAAATGAATTATTGTAATGACATGCAAATATCACATATTCACATTCAATCATCTCTGAAAGTAATAGCCATGACAAATTTGGAGATATTGATTTTAATCTTTGTTGACTTGCAACTCTCTAAACATATTTTAAGTATCTTTTAATATATAGACGGAGCCACCTTAGACATGAGATGGGCCATGGCCATCCTAAAGTTATCTTCTAGTAATATAATGTACGTATAATATATGTATACGATTTTTAGAGGTGTTGCACAAATTATTATTATTATTATTATTATTATTATTATTATTATTATTATTATTATTATTATTATTCCTCATAAAAAATTTATTAGGTTGCACATGCCCAAACTTACATATTTTAAAAAAAAAAAAAAAAAAAAAAAAAAAAAAAAAAAAAAAAAAAAATCATATTTTGTGACCTAAAATTGGGTGTGGCCCTGCCACACCTGGCTCTCATGTGATTTCGTCACCGTCACAAGTATTTACGACACACTCAAGGTTTTTAAGAAAATAGTGTCTTTACAAAGAAAAAGTAGAAAGTTTCTTTTACGACTTTATACCTTTCACCTTTTTATACTAAAACAACTCAACCCGCAAGATAAAATATATTGGCATCACGAGTAATAGATTTTCAACACAGTAACGTGTCGTATCTCATAATTTTATTGTAACTATGAAAAATTGTTCGTGAAAAGCTAAAGTTTTGATATTTTTAATTAGTCTAAGTTTTGAACATCTTATCTAATTTTAAGGCATTCCTTTTATAAATTTTAGCCCATCCGGATGAGGAATCCTGATTCCGTCAACTATGTGTAGTACAAATACACTCCAAGATAGATATTTTTAATACGAGGAATCTGATAAAACTATGGGTGTGTTGGAGTGTGTACATTCGCGTTTTTGGTTTTATTTTTGTAACCGATGATATGATGTTGTACGGTTGTACCCTTCGGAGTAACAGTTCTAAGAGGATTCGTGAATGAGTATCTGGCAAAAACCCGAATTCGCACTGATCCATGATATGGAATGGTTCCTGTTTACATTCATTACGATTATCTAATATTTTTCTCTTATTTTGTAGCACTAGCACGTCAATAAAAGTTAAAAAGATATATGCTAATGCTATTCCAAAAGTCACTCTTATAAGCTCTAGATGGACTAAATTGACCCATCTAAAACAAGAGAATTGAGAAACTAACTATATGCTTTTGTAACTCCATTATTTGTTAAAGTCTAGTCCATTAAGGCCCATGTTTAGTACAAGTTGACCTTATGAGCCATGTGAAAATAATGTATATTTTATTTTTATTTTTTATAATAAACATAATAATAATTGGGATTTCACTTTGATCTGCAAACGAAAAAAATCTCACATCGAATCAACTAGAATACAGTAGTTTAGTTTTTTTTTTTTTTTTTTTTTTTTTTTTTTTTTTAATCTGAGTGTTTGTTTGTTGACTTTTTGTTTAAAGCCTATAACCCTGACATGCTTCCTACATACCAATTTGATTCAACTATTTTAATGTAAAATTTACATCACTTATCATATGCTACATGATTCAATGTTTTTATATAGATCTCAATCATTTTCTTGTCAACTTAATAATATCTGAACAACTACCTTTTGTTCAAGCTATGTAAAAATATTTCAACTAATCTTTTTGGTTGTTGTTGCTATTCTAGAAAAACATTTTTTTTTCTTTTTTATAAATATACTTAAGGGAGTGTTTAAGATTGATTTTTCTTCCCTTTTTTGTTGTTATATGTTTCTTTTATTCATAATGAGTTTTATGTTATACAAACTACTTATGTTTTAAGGATAATTTCATATATATATCCAATCTAAATATCAAAATATCATATATACCTAAAATAAATGTTTTGAATGTATGATGTACAATCTTAACTATCTATAATAGAGAAATGGTTAACTTTGAAAGTGAAATCTTGAAAGTTGGTCAAACATTGAAACTTAAAAAATCTTATTAAAGGAAATTATGAAATGTAATTAATACTCTTATTAAAACACCTCATTACTTAAAAGTACAATTTTTTATTCACATTGTACAACCAATTAAAAATATATCTACCAAATTAAATACAACCAATTAAAACAATTAATACAAATGACAAACCGGGTTGACCCGGGACGCTTCAAACCCGACGGGTTGAACCGGTTTAATTTGACCAGTTTTTTACCCAAACTAGCAAGTTGACCCGGTTTAAATCGACAAATTTTTCGACCGGAGCGGTTCACGCTTCAAACCTGACGGGTTGAACCGGTTTAATTTGACCATTTTTCGACCCAACCTAGCAAGTTGACCCGGTTTAAATCGACAAATTTTTCGACCGGAATGGTTCAACCGGTTGAACCACTCGGGTCGAACCGGGTTTCAAAACATTATGTTTAATTCTCAAATCTTCAAACTTTATATCTACCAAATTAAATACAACCAATTAAAACAATTAATACAAATGACAAACCGGGTTGACCCGGGACGCTTCAATCCCGACGGATTCAACCGGTTTAATTTGACCAGTTTTTGACCCAAACTAGCAAGTTGACCCGGTTTAAATCGACAAATTTTTTGACCGGAGCGATTCACGCTTCAAACCTGACGGGTTGAACCGGTTTAATTTGACCATTTTTCGACCCAACCTAGCAAGTTGACCCGGTTTAAATCGACAAAATTTTCGACCGGAATGGTTCAACCGGTTGAACCACCCGGGTCGAACCGGGTTTCAAAACATTATGTTTAATTCTCAAATCTTCAAACTTTATATCTACCAAATTAAATACAACCAATTAAAACAATTAATACAAATGACAAACCGGGTTGACCCGGGACGCTTCAATCCCGACGGATTCAACCGGTTTAATTTGACACGTTTTCGACCCAAACTAGCAAGTTGACCCAGTTTAAATCGACAAATTTTTCGGCCGGAACGGTTCACGCTTCAAACCTGACGGGTTGAACCGGTTTAATTTGACCATTTTTCGACCCAACCTAGCAAGTTGACCCGGTTTAAATCGATAAATTTTTCGACCGGAACGGTTCAACCGGTTGAACCACCCGGGTCGAACCGGGTTTCAAAACATTATGTTTAACCAAATCTTCAAACTTTTATTATTTTTCATTTATAACCTATAATTTTTTTTTTATCAATAAACTATCTGTCACTATAAAATCCTGTTGATATGCACGTGTACTCGTCTAGTATATTTAAAGCATGTTTTGAATAAATATGTGATTATGATGTTGTAGTTGGACATATATGGAATGACCCGATCTTCTATTTCTTTAATCTGTGGTAATAAAGAAGAAGGTAATATTATCCTCATATAATCTAAATCCTTTTTTCTTTTTCTTTTTTTAATTCTTGAATAAAGTTTTCAATATAGAGGTTAAGCCTTCTAAAGTGTTTTAGATATTCGCCTTTCCATCATTAATATGTTTAAAGAAGTTATTGTTTTCTCCAGCTAAATGTTTAAAGAGGTTAAGCCTTCTAAAGTGTTCTGTATATAAATCGAACGACGTAGGCTACTATATACTCGATTTTTTACAAACATGCCACTCATTGCCAGGACTTTGCATTTATATGCATGAATTGATAATCGAGTATACGGCGACAATTGTTGATTATTGATACACAACAAATAAAATTTGGGAAACTGTATATATTTACTACGAATTAAAAACATACATAATTCAGCTGGAAGTAACAAAGTAAATGTTTTATATAATAAAAGAGTTACATCATTTTAGAGTGTTTTTGCAAAATATTTCTAATTAAAAAAAGTTAGACCAATATGAGAGCTCCATTTTGCCACGTTGGCAAAATCAAACAATATGATTGGTCTATAGAAAGTCAAAATTGAATTGATTTTGTTCAAACTATAATAAATTTGGTGGAGAAATTTAGTTGAAAAAAAAAATACATAAAAGTATTTGTGTCAATTTTATGAAAACAAAAACTTAAAAAAAGTGGAAGAAATTAATAAAACTATAGTGGTTGAATTTTACATAAATTATATAGAGTTAATTGTAAAATTAAAAGTTTTCATATCTTTTAATAACTTTAGAATAATAACAAATAACTCCTTACACTTTATACCTCTATACTTTATAAGATTAACTTTGTTTAAAATTACATAGTATTAGTATTATTTTCAGACATTTATTTATTAAAATTACAAAATTTTTTAATATACGAATTAGTTTTAAAATACGTTAAATATTTTTTAAAACTAATATTAGTTTGACTTTCATCCATTAAGATATATATATATTTTTTTACTATATACCTCAAATAAAGACTTATGTTATTTTATTTTAAAAGTTTAATTTATGCGTCTACGGGCTTGAATAGTAAATGCGGATAAACTATTGTTAACGGGTATATGAATATCAAATGTAAGCACGGATTACTGTGATATGAAAATAAATATACGATATTATACTTATAACAACGACTCATGAAATTCTTATTTAAAGTGTATATATGGATATCCAGAAAAACATTTTTAAAAAATTTTACTGAGCATATTTTAACTTTATCAAGAGGACTTCCCTCACTACGAAAGGTATCCCGTGGATGGCGTACTGATATATCTCCTTTTCGTCCTGATTATGTGGTACTAAACCCACACATTTTGTACAACATGTTATGAATAGTTAAAGTTAAACAACAACGTCAACCTCAACCTCAACATTTATATCAGTTAAACAAAGTTAAATTTTTCAACCAACAAATATTTTTTACAAAATATTATTATAATAGATATTAATACCTAATAAAAAATCATTGACTAGTATTAGTTATACTTATATTATAATTTTCACAGGTAAATTCTTATATATTCATATACTAAACTAAAATTTTAAAATAAATTTAATTCATGTGTAAGCCCCATGCGTGCACAGAACTTATACTTATTAGTGATCAATCAAATAACAAGCATACAAATATTACAAATTGCACATTTATAAGTTCGTACTTCGTATTATTGTTATTTTACAGGCAACGTGTTAACACGTGAAATTGAATGTAGTGGAAAAGTAGGGTTATGTCAAGAATTATTTTGTCTTTAGCTCTTGATTGTGACTAGAAGAAAGCGATATACTCATCTCTCATGTTTCACGACAAATATCATATGTGGTGTGTAGGGTTAACTATTTGGTATACCTACATCCTTTCACATTTTAACTTGTTTTTCATTATAGCCTTATAATTTGCACCTACTACAAGCGGGTCCTTGTTGAGTTCATTTTTCAGTTCATTCTATCAACATCAATATAATCCCGGCCATATGTTAGCTAAACTATCATTTTCATTAATATTTACTCAATTCTTTGTTCAAAAGGATTCTAGGACGTGAACCATTCTTTTGCACGATAATTATGTCAATGTTAGGTTTTAAGAGAAACACAAAACATAACCTTTTTTTTTTTTTTTTTTTTTTTTTTTTTTTTTTTTTTAGCGGCGATTTGATTAAAGCTAGCAAGATACTAGAAATTACAAAGTGATTTTACAAAAAGAAATAGGATCATTGATCCATACAAGCCAATTTGGTTTAAGGATCCAAACATAACCTTGAAATTAGTAGCATCTTTATACCTATTATACATAGATTGTACTAGCAAGTGAACACAATTTGTTTTGTGTGAGTTAACAAGCAACGCTCGTATTCATGGCTAATTAACCACTTGCGGAAGTGAGACCTACGTGGTTGACAAAGTATATTGATGCCTATAAATCTAGTGTATATAGTATCAAAATAGGGTTTTGCTAACCATAACAAGGTTTTGGTTTGTAGATTTCGTAAGTTTTCAGTGCATTTCAAATTACACGGATTGTATGTTTGGTTAGCAAAATAGAGCGTATATGTTCAAATAAGCGGAACTAAGCTATTAATCTATTATAAACATATAAAATATATCCTTTCTTATTTGTTTTTTGTTTAGTATGTTTCTTTTGTAGGTTTTATGGAAACATAAAGTTTCGGGGTTGAGATGTGGGATTTGAGAGGGGGAGGAGGTGTTTGTTAAACTCAAATGATGTGTTTGTCTTCCGTCTTTTTAACGAACTGAGATGTGTAATTCACTCACATCCTATGTACTTAAATACTATTTGTTTTTGTGTAATAAAATTTACCGGGTGTACGAAACATCTTTTACCAAAACAAAAACAAAAACAAAAACAAAAAACAATAAAAAAAATAAAGGGCTAAACACAGACAAAAAGTTAAAGATTAGAGTGCAAAGTTTCTTAAAGATGAAGGGTTGGGTTGTATCTTTTGGACTGGCTATATAAGCATCATAACCGACTAGGGTTCTGATAATGTCTCTCATAATATCATTACCCTCTCTCACAAACTTTCCTAATATCTCTTTAAACATTTGTTTAGATCATCTCGATCTTCTAATTTCTTGTATTCATTTTTTCAGGTTATTATTATTTTGGTAATAATCTTTTATGTATTCAAACATTGTGTATTGTATAGTTGGTAATTCTGCCGACTAAATTGTTTCATGGTTGATTTTTGATCTTGTTTGTGTTTAGTTTATGTTTAGATACCATCGCACATGTTATCAGAGCACTAGGGTGGTTCATTCAATCAATTTTGAATTCTAGGCTTTCTAACATCTCTGTTAGAAATTGGGGGGTTTTTGTTCTCGATTGTTCTGGTGGTTATTTGTGGTGGTTCTGATGGTTCCGTGGTGATTAATTAATAGATCCACAGTTAATTTTGGTGGATCTGATTTCTAGGGTTTGGATATTGAAACCCTAGAATTTGGGAGTTTTTTATTTCTGGTATTATTTGGGCTTCTTATCTTCACAATAATCCTATGACTAAGTGAATCAACGGTTATTGTGATATTTCCGATGCTATATATTTGCGTGCTTTGTAACACCTCTCTCGCTCTTTAATTTTTTGATTTTGTTTAGTATCGGTGGATAGGTTGAAGTTATTTGTTGTGATGTTTGGAGTATTACTTGGTGGATTATTTATGGTTGAGGAGATTGGTGATCATTGGATCTATGTTGCAATTGTTTTTGGTTACCTAAACTCATGCCCTAAGATCTTGATTAAACTTTACCACTCCTTTAAGAAGCTTGGAACCCTGTCATTGATATAGATCTGGTATTTGTTGATTGGTCCAGTATGTAACTAGGTCTAATTAATCGAATTCTTGTGGTACTTGTTTTTGTTTTGTTTAATTTGTTTATCTTCTCATCTATTTTCTTGATCATATTGTTTATCTATTTTGTTTTTGTTGTATTTGTGATTATCTTTTTCAATGGCTGGTGATGATAATAATGCTAATAAAAATGATAATGGGAGAGATGATAATAATGCTAATCTTAATGAAAAAATTAGATTTTTGAAGACTCACTATATTTGCATCCTAATGATACTAGTAGATCTCGTATTGTGACAATTAATTTGACTTGAACAAAAAATTATAAAATGTGGAGTATTGGTATGACTTTTTCTTTAAGAAATCATAACAAACTTGGTTTTATTGATGGAACAAGTAAAAAAGATTCGTCTAATCCTGCTCCTTCTAATCAATGGGATATGTGTCATTTTGTTGTGGTACTTAGATTTTGAATTCTCTAACGCTCTGTTCTCGAGTTTTTTTTTTTTAAGTAATGGAAAGGGATGGGAAGGGAAATAAAAAAAAAATGGAGTTCTTGAGTTTTTTGAAGATGGAAAGGTAGGGGACGGGAAGGTGGGAGGGAGAGAAGGGATGGGCGTTTGTGTGTAAATGTAATCCGCCCATATTTGGAATGATCAGGAGGGAATGGTTTTTATGAGAACATGGCTTTTGTTAAATGCCTATTATACCCTCATTTTATGTTATAATGGCATTGATTACCATATTGGAGGTGTCAACAGTATGGAACAACTTGGTTTCAATTTAATCCCAGGTTTTATTTTTGGATTCAGCATTTGGTATGTTTGAATGTTACATATTGGAACTTTTTCACACTTTTAGGTATATATACGCTTGTACATTGCCAACAAATGTAGCGAATTATCAATGACAATGGCAGCAATGTCATGTTCTTGAAAACAGAAACTACATTCTCTTTATTTATTCCAATATTTGACCATCCTAAAAGCATTTATATACTTGATTGAGTATAAGGTCATGAATATGAAAGTTCAAAGAAGCATATGAAAAAATACTGCAGGATCATATGCTAGTCAGACGGTTAATATTATATCTCTATAATTGGTGGACTTTGCTATTTGAGATATCATCTGGTGCGTCAGTGTATATTAGAGGGTAGGATAGTTTAAATAATGTGATAGGTAATTTATATTTTGAGGGTATATTTGTAATTTATGTAGCTTCCTTTCCTTTCCTTGTAACTTAAATTAAAAACACAACAACACAAATAAAAATAACTACTTTCTGCAAAGTGTCATTCCCTACTTTCCCCTTCCCATCCCATCCCCTTTCATCATTTAAATTTTATACTTGAGAACAAAGCGTAAGTGCTGATTGTTTGTTGGTGCAATTCATTCTAAAACTTCTTTTGAAATGTAGAATGATCTTAAGGATATTTATGAAAAAAATTGATGGGTATGTTATTTTTTTAATCTGCATGAAAGTATCAATTCTTTGAGTCAAAATGGGTCATCTATGGCTGATTATTATAATAATTTGAATTCTCTTTGGAAAAAATTAAATGCAATGATTAGTTTACCTCCTTGTACTTATGAGGCTGCTAAATACTTTGAAAAACATAATTAATTAATAAAACTAATGTAGTATATTATTATGGGTACGGATGAAAGTTACTTGTCCGTAAGGAGTAACATTCTCATTAGGGATCTCTTATCTGCTACGAAATCTACTTTTGCAGTTGTCTCAGGTGAAGAGTCCCAAAGGAATGTATCTTCTGTTGATATTTATTCTACTAGATGTAACAATCGTGGTTTTAGCAGGTCAGTTTAACTGATAGTCTTGACTCGGTTGACGTTTGTTTGGTGTGTCCTAGGTGTTTGAAGTGATATAAGTGTGATATAGGTGAGTATTAGCACTAAATCCCTTTGCGTAAATGGATTTTATTGTGATTTGGAAAGTTTGGAATTTGGGAAAGTTCATTTTGATCACCTTTATGGTGTAGAAATGACTTATGTAGTTTTGGGGTTTTTGTGTTTTTGCGTAACGAGACTTCGTTCAAGTAATTGAGCGTTAGTAAGTTACGTGGGATTTGTTTTTATGAGTTATGTTTCAAAAGAGTGTGGAATTCAATTTTTGGAAACTTTATTTTTGAAAACGATATTTTTCCAGTTTGTCGTAAAACTGAGGTTTATCGCGTAAGACGCTAGGATTAGCTACGGGTATTTATAAAATATGAAAAGTATGAGGTTTTGAGTGTAATAAATTAATTTAATAAAAAAATATAAAATATATATATTTGGTATAAAAAAATGGGCTAGGAAAAAAAAGGAAAAGGAAACCAAATTTGAGTCCAATTACAACACCTAATGATAAGGATTATCCATAAATAATATATAAACAAACCCTAACACCCCACAAACGTTTTTTTTAGGAGTTCTTGGTCGATTCAAAGGGGCAAGGGAAGGAGAAAAAATTAGGGTTTTATTGTTGGAGCTAAAATCAAGAACAAGGTATAATTTTCGATACTTGTATTCACTTAATTGTGTAATTATTAAATAGATTCATGTAATACTAATTATGATTGATCTAGGGTTTGTAAACTTTTGTAAATTAATTAATTAAAACATGTTGGGATCAATCAGTGATTATATTATGATGATTGGTGAAGGGAATTGAGCGTAAAACATGCTAGTTATTGAGTTAGGGTTTTGGCAGATTTGTAAGGCTGTAAAGATGTGAGTGTAAATAACAGATGGTGAAGAGTTAAGTCACGAATTTTAGATCTAAATTGAAGTTTAATGAAAGAGCTTCCCAAAAAGTCCAGCCACGATTGATTTTAAGGTCGGCAAATCGGTCTTTTGATTTTTCTTTGTTAAGGTGTCAAAGCTGTCAAACCGGGACAGATTTTGGGTAAAAGTTTGAGGGTGTCATGTGGTTGTAAAAGTGGTATTTTGACTAGGCCTTCTGGAATAGTTAAGCATTAGGTTATATTAGACTACCACGAAAAGGATTCGCGATAAAAACTTGTGGAAGTATTTATTAAAAATCAAAACTTTTTGGTGTGCGTTCAGATCCGAATTTGAGTAGTTAACAAGTTTGAATTTCTTATGAGTATTTGTGTGTGTTATTGGTCCATGGCCTTCTGGGATTAGCTTCTATACTTATGAGAGACCATGGTGAATTTTTGGTGTGAGTTGTTGAGCTTTATTTGTCGTGATTTTATGTGGGCGAATGTAACCAAAAATTCTGCGTTTTCTGATTTTAAGAGTGCAAGGGATTTAGTGAGTGTTAGGTTATGGTGATGGTTAGTATGGTGTCTAGGAGATCCATGGTGGATCATATGAGTCTTAGACATCTATCATATGAGTATTACATGGGTTTTAGCTTTTAGCTTGGCCTTGTGTAATGTGGATTATTTTTGTGTGTTATAGATTGTAATTTGTTTTGTGGAAGCTGCAAGGTTTGAGGTGAGTTCATAGTTCCATATTTTTACTTTGTTTTAAACTTGGGATGGGAATGATGCTTGTCTTAAATGATTTGAATTACTGTGATTATGTATATGGTGTTAAAAAGCTTGGACTTTTAATGTTATCGTACTTATGCTATATGTGAACGGTAATGATATCTTGTGGGATAACTGTGTGGTTCAATTGGGAGGGTGCTTACCCTGTTGCTCGCGCATGCGACCTAATTGTGTTTAATGGGATCGGGGGACACGAGCCGTCCTGATGTTGTAATTATTGTGGGATCGGAGGACACAAGCCGTCCTGTTGTAATCATTGTGGGATCAGAGGACACGAGCCGTCCTGATGGTTGCCTTATGTGTGATGGTTGCCTTATGTGTGATGTTGCCTAGTAATATATGTAGCTTATATGATAACTATAATTATTTGTCCAGCTATATTTTGTAATCACAGTGATTTTGGTTGCCTAGTGTGTTTGAGTCTTAAACCTATGAATCTCACCAACATTATGTTGACGTTTTAAGCATCATTTTCAGGTGAGCTTTCTAAGGATAAGATAGAAGGATGTGGATAGACGAGACCTTAGTTGCATTGGAAGTGGTTTATCATCTATGTTTGGATTTATGTTTTGTTTTGGTTATTTTATTTTGGGGTATTGTTACAACACTTTTTGTTTGTATATTGCTCTATTTATGTGCATGTAGTTATTCTCTATGTAGACACCAGGTGTTGTGATGATATCTATGAAGTTACACCCACTCGTTTCCGCCGTGGCGGGGTATGACACTAGACCCTCTGCAAATGCATTTTCAGCTAAATTTTTTGACAATAGGAGGAAGTTTAACAATAACAATAACAATTAAGAGTTTTAAGTTCAAACTCTAATTCTAATAATAGAGGCCCCAATCTTAATTTGAAATGTACTAATTGTAACAAAATTGGTCATACCGTTGATAGATGTTTTGAACTTGGTTTCCTTCAAGTTATGTTAAGAGAGATTTTATTGTTCAGACTAGACATGTTACCTAGTTTTTCCTGTTTCTCTTTCTAATGAACATCTAGCTAGACTCATGAGTCTTTTTAATGATAAGTTTGCTCCTCTGATAATGCCAATATGACATATATAAATTTTAAATTAACATTTTTAATGGAAGTATTTAAATTAATCTAAATTTTAAAAAATATTTCATTGGGAATACATATTTTTTAATTGGAAATATTAGTTTAGATTAGATTGTGGATTCTTGAGCAAATCAACATATGAATGTTTCTACAAAGTTTTTAATAAATGTTGTTAATATTTCCAATCTTGGTCTTATTGTTAGTCATCCTAATGGTACTCAGGCTTTAAGAACTAAAATTAGGGATTTAAAAATTAATTGTGATATTACTTTGTATGATGTTTTGGTTGTGCCTGAGTATATTGTCAGTCTTCTATCTGTTCATAAGATTACTAGGAATAGTAAATTGTTCGTAAGATTTGATGAAAATAATTGATATATTAAGGATTTGAAGGGAAAGAGGACTCATAATCAATGCAATAGATTATAATTGTTTGATGTAGATAATGCATGTAAGGATATTTCTAAAAATTGCATTGCTACTTGTCACATTTCTAAAACTTTGTAGCATCAAAGATGTGGTCAACCCTCTGATCAAGTTCTAAATGTTTTAAAACAAAATCTTAATCTTGATAGTCAAACTTCGTCTGATCATCTCTGTGATACTTTCCATAAAGCAAAATAAATAAGAGAACATTTTAAATTAAGTGAACATAAAACTACTAAAATTTGTCAGTTAGTGCATTTTGATGTTTGGGGTCCTTATAAAATTACTAGCAGAGATGGTTATAAATATTTTTTTTTACTATTGTTGATGAATATTTAAGGGCTATTTGGGTTTATTTACTTTAAGGGAAAGATGATATCTATGATTCTGTTGTCACTTTGGTCCAACTGATAATAAATTAATTTAAAACTAATGTCAAAGTTTTAAGAAGTGACAATGGGATATAATTTGTTAATAACATAATTCAAAGAGTTAACTACATTTTTGGTCCTCATGGTTTACCGGGTGTAACAATTTTGGTCCAATAGTTTGAAAGGTAACGGATCCAGTCCAGAATCCAACAACCCGTAACACTTTTGGTCCAGTTTTGCTAACGCTGTTAGTTTGACTTTTGTTGACTGTTAAATACAAGGGTATGTTCGTCTTTTCAAGCATTTAATGAAAGTTGATAAGGTTGAAGGTGCTGCTACTTTGATACACAACAACAAATGCCTCTTCTCCACTCAAACATTCAAACCAAACCACTCTCTCTATCACCTTCAAGGCTTCAACTAACAAACACCATAACCATCACCATCAACCAACAAACATCCCCTGCCACGACATCAACACCAAACCACCACAACCCACCCACCAAACCACCACGACATCACCACCAAACTGCCACAACCGACCCACCAAATCACCACAACCGACCCACCAAATCAACAGACTGCCATGACAAATACATCCTACTCTCTCTTTTTCTTCTCCCTCCTAGAGCACCGGCCAATAGTCACCGGCCACCACACCAACAAGGACAAAAAATGTACTTAACTCTAAACTCAATTAAGTTCATCTTCATCTTTGTATGAATCTTAAAACACACCAACCACCACCATCAAAACACCAACATAGATTTACACCCTCCACCAACACTCAATCTACATCTTCAATCTAAACACACAAACATACTTCCACCAGAAACCACCACCGACGTCAAACCATATATAGATCTGGTGGGTTTTTTTCTTTTACAGGTCTATTATGCCTTGGTCTATTTGATGGGTGTTTGGTCCTCTTGCAATTTAATGGGATGTTTTACTTTTGATTATTTATAGATCTGTAAGTGTTTGGGGTTTTGTGTTTATGTATTTGTGTGTGTTTATGGAAGTGGATGTGTTTATAGAAGTAATATATTTTAGCAGATGGAATAATAAAGGGTTTGTGACTTTGTGGGTTTGATGTAAATCGTGGGTGGGATCAAAAGAGACAAGAAGATGAAGATGTAAAAATGAAAATTGAAAACAAAAGCCTTAGGGGGGCCGTTTAGTTGGTAAAAAATTTCTCAATTTTTCCATCTCTAAATTCCTTGAGAAGAGGATTGTTTTTCTTCTCTAGAGAAGAGTTGAGAATTTTGAAAGCGCGTTTAGTTGGAGTTATATATATATTTTTTTAAAAATGATAAGAAGATTACCTTAAATTGCGACGGTAGTGGCGACAGTCGGCGGTGAAGGATGATACGAGAGATTAGGGTAGAATGGTGTATGTGTTTTTTTTGGAGTTGGGAAAAAAATGAAAAAGAAAAAAGTGAGAATGGTAGGATGGGCTTTTCAATTTCTTAGTTAAAATTTAGAAAATGAGAATTTTATTTTTTTTGAAAATTGTTGGAAAAAAGTGCAACTAAATGCGTTTTCAGTTTTTTCATTTTTTTATGAAAAATTTCTTGGAAAATTGAAGAATTTCTCTCCAACTAAACGCACCCTTAAGTTTTGAAGTGTTTGTATTTGGTTTTGATATTTGGTGTGTATTAATTTTTTTATTTTTTGTTAAAATGTGGTATGCATCTGTGAATGTGTATGATATAACATATATTGGATCGAATGTTAATGTGTTTTTGAAGTGTTTGTATTTGTGTGTAAATAATAATACTAGTAATAATATATAAACAATTAAAGTGAGGGTTCCTTAGTCATTGTGCATTAACAAACAAGGCTATTTTAGTCATTTAATTTAACCGGTCAAACTAACGGTGGACCAAAAATTGGACCGAAAGTGTTACGGGTCGTTGGATTCTGGACTGGATCCGTTACTTTTCAAACTATTAAACCAAAATCGTTACACTCGGTAAACCACGAGGACCAAAAATGTAGTTAACTCTAATTCAAAGGTTTTTTATTTTTTATTTATTTATTTTTTTATATTTAATGAAAAGGGATTTTACACCAAGCTTCTTATTATACTCTACAGAAAAATGAAATTGCTAAAAGAAAACATAGACATCTTCTTAATGTTGCTAGATCCCTTATGTTTTAGGGTAAATTACCTCTTTATCTTTGGCCTGAATCCTTTTAACTGTTGTATATCTTATAAACAGGTTACACTCTTCTGTGTTCTCTCGTAAACTTCCTTATTTTTTTTTTATGGGCATGACCCTTTAATCTCTCAGTGCAAAGTTTCTTAAAGATGAAGGGTTGGATTGTATCTTTTGAAATAACTATATAAGCAGCATAACTGGCTAGAGTTAGTGTATAGGGTGTGGTAGAAATGTATCTACGGGACCCAATGTCTTTTTCTCTTTTCTGCTTCCAGCAGGAAAGAGAAAAAGACATTGGAAGCAGGAAAGAGAAAAAGACATTGGGTCCCGTAGATACCTTAATACCACACCCTATACACTAACTCTAGCCAGTTATGCTGCTTAAAACTACTAAAATTTGTCAGTTAGTGCATCTTGATGTTTGGGGTCCTTATAAAATAACTGGCAAAGATGGTTATAAATATTTTTTTTTACTATGTTGATGACTATTTAAGGGCTATTTGGGTTTATTTACTTTAAGGGAAAGATGACGTTTATGATTCTGTTGTCACTTTGGTCCAACTGTTAATATAACATGTACATGTATATATATATATACATATACATATACATATACATGTACATGTACATGTACATGTACATGTATATATATATATATATATATATATATATATATATATATATATATATATATATATATATATATATATATATATATATATAGGGGAGGGTTAATGTGAGATCAACCTTAAAGTTGTAAAAATAAGATCTAGTCTAAATAACCATTAAAACCATTTTACAAATAACCATATTAGCAGTAATACACAAAAAATAAAGTATTAATACGAATTAACATTTTAGCAACTAATAACCAACTGATACATGAGTTTGTATTTGTGATACACAACTATAAATTTACATGTCGAATCAAAGTGTATCACCTTTGTTTCGTCAATTTAAAAATGAAAACAATCGGAACTTTAATAGTTTTAGTTGTAATCAATAAAAAACTTTAATTTTATTTTAATGATAGTGTCACTTGTCAGATTTTAGTTGGATCTTATTTTTACAACTTTAAGTTTGATCTTATTTGATCTAGATTATATATATATATATATATATATATATATATATATATATATATATATATATATATATATATATATATATATATATGTATATGTATATACACACACACACTGTATATACATATACATATATATATATATATATATATATATATATATATATATATATATATATATATATATATATATATATATATATGGGCGTGACCCTTTAATCTCTCAGTGCAAAGTTTCTGAAGGGTTGGATTGTATCTTTTGAAATGACTATATAAGCAATATAACTGGCTAGATTAGTGTATAGGGTGTGGTAGAAAGGTATCTAAGGGACTCAATGTCTTTTTCTCTTTCCTGCTGGAAGCACCAGCCCACTCACTTCATCAAAAGCAAAAAAAACTTTCATACGGGACTTGAGTCCCAAAACAAAATAGAGAGAGAGTGTTTGATTTTGAGGAGATTGAATGTTTATTATTGGTTATTGTGGGTGGTTGTGTGTGTGAATTTGTTGCAGTAGTTATGGAAAAGTTAAATGAAAATATTTTGGAAAAAGAAAAAGCTGATTCGGAGCTGATGTGGCCAAAGGAAACCACTCACCACACCCTCCACCCTTGTGATAAATTCTCTAATTTTATCATAACCCTCTCTCTCTATCTCTCTTTAATCATTCGATTAGATCATCTTGATATGCTGATTTCTTGTATTCATTGTTTCAAGTTATTATCATTTTGATAATAATCTTTTGTGCATTCAAACATTGTATATTGTTTAGTTGATAATTCTGCCGATTAAATCGTTTACTAGTTGATTCTTGATATTGTTTGTGTTTTAGTTTATGTTTTAATACCATCTGTGTTCCTGTATATTAATTGAAAAAACCTTGAAAATGCTTTAGTGGAGATGTTCTAATGGATAATGCAAATGAAAAAACGATTACTATATGTAGAAACTTTGAAAGCATTAACTTGTGTTCACACAGTAAAAGCTACTAGCTTTAATTTTTTAGCTTAACTTAATTAGTTGGTGGGCATTACAGGGAACTACCCATATTAACCTAATTTCAAATAAAAATGATTATGATGAGCAATCATATGCAATTTAAACGAGCCAAATATGCAACAAAACTGTACAAACCTAGAGGACTTCCAAGTAACTCATCACAAATCTGAACAAGTGAGTGTGAAGTAGAGGATGACATTTTTGCTCTAAAAAAATAATAAATAATAAATAAATAAAGTGGAATATGCCCTTTATCGGCTCTGGTCCCGGCCTCACTCACCAATAAAAGATAATGACAGAAAAAAAAGGTTACAAAATGTTGTAAAAAAAGTCAACCTTGCATAAATATACATGCATAACGTGCATATATAATGCCGATTTCCAGTGCAAAAATGGAAGCAACCATAATAAACTTTTTGTGTTTTTTCTAAATTATGCTAAAAAACGAATAGGGAGAGTTACATCACTATACAGTATACACATCAAGAAACTTTATGGTACTAAATTTTCATTTAAAAGATGTTATTATAAAGAGGTTACGAAGTCTTATTTCTTTTCTTTATTGAAAAATAACATAACAATAATAAACTTGTACACCTCATACGCCCACAACATTGCAGAAATACACATACAATATTCATGATGCTAAAGATAGGAATTTGTACTTGAGTTTTTTATTCGACTAGGTCGGTCAACAACACATGCAAGTGGCCTTTTTTTTATTAGAGTGTGATCTACTCTACTGGAAGGATTTTTTTATGTATTCTGTAAAAACTGATAAAAAACGAGCTTCGGGCAGTAATTGCATATATGATAAAATCGTGAAGAGTATCAATGGAGGGTCTGTGTATATGAAGATCAAGTTTGTAAATCATAGACTAAATTCAATTCGAGACTTTAGAATCACGGATATCATGATTGATAGATTAACGAGGGTTTGCGTATATTGTACTGTAAATCAGTGACAATAAATTCATAGCTTAAGAACATGCAACGGTTATCGGCCTTAAGATTATGAATACTCCTAACGCTATTGATCATTACTTTGACGCGCTAATTAAGACTAGTTTGGGAACAACATAAAATCTTTGCAGCCATGTTTGCTTTGATGCTAAACCTTCGATAAAGATACTACTGGCGAGCTCCTTTCTAATTTCTGGATATCTCATATGATCCAGTTCTTGCTTGTTCTTTCTTGTTCGATGTTGTAACAGCTTGTAGATTCTTTATTTCCTCGGTTGATCGTTGCTAGTTGTAATAAAGGCTATGTTAAAAGAACAATATTGTCCATTACTATTTTCTTTTAACTACGTTTCTGACATTTTGGCCGACTAACTCATAAGGATTGAACCTACCGCCACACAAGGTCAAACCGGGTAACTCCCTACCTTCTTTTAAGATATTGTCATATTGGTGTGACTAGTTAGAGCCAAAGATTGAACATAAGCTTATCGATCTATAAAGCTATCTCAAAATCACCTATTTCTTCATAAACAATGCCAGAAAAATGTCTTCTTTCATCATTTTTAGCTTTCTACTACTTTCTTATTGTCTTGTAGTATTGTATGGAAAGTAATATACAAGAGAGTTAATACGTCTCATAACACGTGTTTTGGCATGTGCAAAGTACTCCGATTCATAGACAAAATGAGTTTTAATTTATTTATTTATTTTTGTTCTCTTTCTTTCTTTCATCATCATCATCATCAAACATAAACATAAACACTGTGTTTTTGAGTTTTGTTATTAAAGAAAAGTTAAAGAAATGTAAAAATATTTTCCCCTCAAAATTGAGATGAAACACTTTATTTTAACAATCAACAAAATCACACTAACTTTCATTCCATTTACTTTTTTTATTCCTCCTTAAATGCTACTCGGGAACACAACTTTTTCTGTTTCCTTTACATTTTTTTTCTTTTTTAACTCTAACTCGAGAACACAGAGTAAATTAATTTATTTTAACATCATTTGATCAATATGATATATTTTTAAGCATTTTAAATAAAGTGTAGTTTTGAAATGATTTATATCAAACTTTGGGTATATAATTATAACCACATAAGACAGCCACTTACTCAATCACCTTTTTTTAGGTTTATTGCATCATGCATGCTAGACTATACGGGCTGCAATTTGGGTCAGGTTCAAGTTAAAGTGTTCTAGTTGTCTGGTTCTTATGTTCACTTATTCCACTTTTTTACTTTAGTTAATCAAGTTAAAACATTAAAGCATAATCCAGGAATTTAAATTAGCAAGTTTTTTATATCAACTAGCTCAGTTATGACTTACTAGTCGAAATATAAGCAGAGGCAGGGCGGATCCAGAACTTCAATTCATCGGGTGCACAATTTTCTTTATGAGTATAAAGAAAATAAAATTGAAGAAGAAATATATTTTTTTGACATATAAATGAACTAACTAAACTAAGGTGCCGTTTGGTATTAGGTATTAGGCATTGGGATTTGGTACCAAAGTAAAAAGAATTGTTTGGTTAAGATTTTCGGATTTCAAACAGTAACTTAAAGCCCAAATATATGGATTGTATAAAACCTTACCAATTTGTTGGCTTTACAGTAGGTTTTCTGACATTTTATTTATGTTGGTGGGCCATCTCCACATTTTAGCTTTATTTTGTCTTCCTATATAGCAAATAAAATGTAATTTATTTTTCTATTTAATTAGTATATTATTATTTTATAATTTTTTATTTACATTTAAATCCTAACCCCAATATAAAACAAACAACTTTTATACTTTCTCTTTCTTACATAAAATCCAAATCTAAATCCTAACCCAAATTCTAATCCAAATCCAAATCTTAATCCTAAACCTATCAACAAACCAAACGGGCCCTAAACATGTAATTATGAGAAACAAAATTTCAGGATAAGATAGAGAAATTATGATTTTTAACAAAAATTTACAACATATATTAAATTCTCGTGAATCAATGAAAACCCCTTTACGTTTGCTTTTGAGTATAACAAAATGTATTACTCCCTATATGATAAAAGCCAGAATTGCATTACTTTTTTGGGTAAAAGGGGATCATCCTGGTAAATATATTACCCCAAAAAAATATTTAAGTAGAACGGATGAGAGTGAATCTCTCATCTCAGCCCGTTATATGGGCATAAAACAATACCTATTGTGCAATAACCAAAACACTACATAAGAAAGATATGACCATATTATGACCTACAAAAAAAAAAAAAAAAAAAAAAAAAAAAAAAAAAAAAAGCTTCCTATGACGTCATTGAAGCTTGATATCATAGAGGTCACAAAAGGCATCCATTTGCCGTGGTAAATCGTAGACCTGATCTGCATAGTCATTATAATAATCTTCAAGCTCGTGACCGTCGCCTGTAGATGTGAGAAACTTGGCCATAGGATTATCTGGCTCAATCGCATCCTCATCATCACTTTCAGAAACTACCACATCCCCCAGTTTAGAAAATAGGTTACCCACCTTGGTAGAATAAATATACGGAGAAGAAGAAGAAGAACTAGGCTTAGAAGCCACAATCTGCCCTTCTCTCTCAACTCACTCACAAGCTAATCTTGTGACTCCTTTCCAGTCATTTGAAACCCATTCACCTTTTTAAGAAGATTACCATTATGATCAACAAGAGTAGCTTTCCCATCAATAATAAGCTTTTCAATCATCCCAATTTTCTCAACAATAGGAGTAGTACAAGGAATACCATTCTCATCAGTATCTTCAATATCAAGAGCTGCAAATGGGTTTAATGTATCAAGTATCAACAGTCGTCCCACTTGTACTTGCCTCTTTAGCGATTTTCTCCTTTGTAGCAACCGCCTTCTTCGACATAGGTACGTACACCTGCTTAGGTTTGGAAGGGATAAATTTAGCTCATTTACCCACATCAATACCCTGAAACGTCTTTTTCTGAGGCATTTGAATCCCATCCTTCTTACCTTTGTCCTTCCGATATTGAACCTCGGTAAAACCTTCGTCCTTATCCAAAATAGTAGAAACATTGGTAGTTTTACATTATTATCGCTAGGGATAGAAGGCTCTCTGGGTTCGGACACCATTATTTTAGGATTCACACACCCTTTGACATCAACCATTCCTTTTTACTTTTCTGAACCTATAGGCTGCACATTATCCAAACCCATAAACATAGTATTTTTTTTATTATTATTATTTTATCATTTTTTTAACCATCTTTATCTCATGAAGCACCACAACAATCATGAAACACCATCAAAAATCATGTGCACTAACCCATTTTAGATATCGATCTTGGTAAATATAACATAAAACCCACTTATGTACCCAACCTCCACCCTAAAATATTCCTATCCGGCAGTAATGGTGATTTGACATGTGACGGAGCCGCTGGTGGTTCACTAAGTCGGGTTTTGGATCTTGAGTTACAAAACTCATTTTCACAAAAAAAAAAAAAAAAAAAAAAAAAAAAAAAAAGAAGAAAAAAAAAAAGGGGGTTGGGGAGGGGGGGGGGGGGGGTGGATCTTGTAACTACATGTATTAAATCCATACACCACCCTTTTCATCATTTTTAGTGACCGGAGGTTTGATGGTGGTGAGGGGGACATAGGTACAATGGTATCTCGAAAACACTCTTGTTCACAACTGGTGGTGGCCTTAGGTACGATAGTGGTTGTAGTAGTGATGTTTAGTCGGAGGTGTGGCGACCGGAGAGATGGTGGATATATTAATAGTAGTGATAGATAAGTTTGGAGAAAATGAAAAAGAAAATGTGTGTTAAAATAAAAGAGAAAAAAAATTGTTTTACAAGTACAACAACTTTTAATGTCATTTATGTTTTGAAAGCATAAATACAAATGAGGCCCTTTGATGGTGTAGAAACCACATAACGCTTTTAGAATAAAGTCAATAAACGAGGTCGCATTCTCCAAGTCATCTAAAGAGTCAGTGGTGGTCCAGTGGACCATGAACCGTCCTTGTGTTATAAACATTTTTTTATATGTTTTTCTTTGTCTATTAATATCAACGTGTTTTCAATGACAAAATTATCACCAATGTGTTTTGTACCGTGCGTATACATAGCCACCCTCTCTCGTGTCCAATTTATGGGAACACCAACTTGTTTATTATTTTTCCCTATATAAACTAGTAATATTTCTCTAACTATATCTGCTATATATTCACATTAACTTCTCTGACATGTCTCTCAAAAACAAAATGGAAATTATCAAGGACGATGGTTCTTCTTCAACTTCTTCATCGTCATCTTCTCAAACCGAAACACGTGCTAAGAACCTACTGAAGCGAAAGGCTGGGAGGAAGAAGTTTAAGGAAACGAGACATCCGGTGTATAGAGGTGTTAGGTTAAGAAACGGGTCCAAATGGGTGTGTGAAGTTCGTGAGCCTAGCAAAAAAACTAGAATATGGTTGGGAACGTTCCCAACTCCTGAAATGGCTGCTAGGGCTTATGATGCAGCAACCCTAACCTTACGTGGTGATGAGGCGCCACTTAACTTTTCTGACTCGGCCCGTCTGATCAGACGGGCCAAGTCTTGTTCTGTTCGTGATATTCAAGATGCTGCTTTAGAAGCATCTCTTGCTTTTAGGCCACAACATACTAATGAAATGCCATCTACATCTTCGCCTTTTATAAAAGCAGAAAGCGATGATAAGATGGTGTTGGATACGGGATTTGTGGATGAAGAGGCGTTATTTAATACGCCAGTGTTTTATAATAACTTGGCCGAGGGCTTGGTTATTACACCACCAGGTATGAAAAAAGGGTTTGATTGGAATGATGATATTGAACCTAATATTGATTTGAATTTGTGGAGGTACTAGATAAAGTTAGTATATACTCGTTGAGCTAAATCGGCTACAAATCATTGGTTTGTGTGCATGGCTGATCTACACGTACGTTAAATACACGAAGGAGATACTTAGCCAAAATTTAATTAATTAGAACATTTATTCAAAAAAGTTACACGGGATTATGATGTTATTGTGGCTAATTCCATTGGCTACGACTACTATATATGTAAAAATGTTTCATAGATCTGCAACTGCTGGAATTGAGAATTATAACCATTCTCAAAAGTTGATAGGTTTCGTCACGAAATTAATATAGTTGATTTTTTCATGTATGCTGTAATTCCTAGAATCCATTAATAGGAGGGTTTGTTGATTTATTTACTTTTAATGGTCATAGTAATCTTATGTGTTGACGTGTTATCGTTTAAACATTTCTAGTAGCTATATATATGAAACAACAAACTCAGAGAAAAAAGAAATACAAAGTTATGAACAAAGTCACATAACACTGGATTGCGCTATATAATTAATACCAACGCAAAAATTAATAAAGAATCATCTCATTTACGGGTGTTAACGAATCGAGCTTTTAGCGAGCTACTCGAACTCGAGTTCGTTTAGCTTGAGTCGAGCTTGATAATTTTCGATCTCGAGTCGAGCTCAAACAAAATATAGAGCTCGAATAATTTCACGAGTCGAGCTTTTAAAAGTAATATCTAGCTTGGCATGTTCGAAATCTCGTTTAGTTACTCAATCTAAACGAGTCGAACGAGGAGAAGATATAGTTTCAAAATATTTTTATTGTAAAATTTTAATTACTCTTAGTATTATAGGTTAAACTTAAAACTAAAACTAACGATGCATTAACTTTCAGTTACATCAAAGATCTACACTTTATGATATAATCTAGTAAACTTGGATTTTCGTTTTTATAAAACTCGCAGTATCTTCCTTTTGTTTTACTCATACATTCAATCAATGTGGTATGTGAAATGATTTTTTTTTCCTTTCTTTTCTTTTTTTGTTTCAAGCTTACAAACATTACATATGTTGTTAATATACAAGGATAATTTAGCCTTAATTACTTTTAGTTATGTAGTAAATAAATTTTTACTCATATTCATTCAGCATGTAATTGTTAACATTAATTTTATGCTAGTTAAGTTTTTTTTTTTTTTTTTTTTTTTTTTTTTTTTTTTTTTTTTTTTAAGGGATCACCCTGGTAAAATATATTATGCCAAAAATGTTTAAGTACAACGGATGGGAGTAAATCTCTCGTCTCGGCCAGTTACATGGGCAACAAACAAGCACCTAAAATGCAACAACCAAATCACTACATAAGAAAGACATGCCAATCTTATACCTAAGTACCTAACAATATAATTACTCCCTACCATGATCTCGGAGCTTGATATCATACTGGTCATAGAAATCATCTAAGTGCCCAGGTAAATCATAGATGTTAATACAAATATCGCCTAAAAACGTTATTTATATTTTACGATCTTTGCTAAGTTTTGTTAATAACAAAGTATGAACTTTAGCTAAAAGTAAATTATCACTTTGAGTGTTTAAGTCTTGTTTAACTAATGTTTACATTTCCTTTTAAACTAAACATTGGTTTTATTTCTTAAATTAGAAATAGTCACATCACATTTATGGCAAGTTTTGTCATTATGTATTTATGGCAAGTTATGTGTTTGACTTGCTTTCATGTTGCTTGCAAGTATCATGTTTGACTTACTTTAAGTGATGTGACATTGTTTGGTTGCTAGAAGTTATGAGACAAGACATTGTTTGGTTTGGGAAGTTATTGCAAAAACCTACTGCAGACCCGGCGGTACCCTGGGGGTACACGGGCGGAACCCATCTCAGGGTTCCGCCTGATCCGCCAGACTTGCAGAATAGTGTGCTATAAATACCAAACCATTTGTTTGTTTTGTGTAACCCTTTAGGACATATTTTCACATATTCTTTAAACTAACTCAGTAACCCTTGACTTGTGTGATTCTCTTATGTAGCAAGGAATTCCACAAGATCATTCAAGAAGTTGCAAGCTTCAACTCTAAAGTTGCAAGTCTTGGTAGCTTGGTCATGTATAAGCTTTGGTAGTTTATACTTCATTTGTGTCATGTATGTAGAAGTTGTTGGTTAGTATTTTAGGCCTCAAAATACGTAGTGTGTTGGGAGTTGTTGTACCCTAGTAAAAGAACTAACGGGAGTGGTTGTACCCTTGGTAAAGAACTCGACATCTAGCTTTGTGTCGGTAAAAGTGTAAGCGACGAATGGGAGTGGTTGTACCCTTGTAAAAGAACTCGACATCTAGCTTTGTGTCGGTAAAAGTATAAGCGACGTGTAAGGTTTTCTCCGCCGGTGAAAGGAGCTTGTTGATTAGTGTTTATAACTCTCGAGTTGGAAACTCGAGGCGTGGATGTAGGGCAAGGAAAAAGAGTCCTTGTAGCCGAACCACGATAAACAATCGTGTTGTGGTTTGATCGTTTCTTTCTCTATCTTTGCTTATTGCATGTTATTGTTTAGTTAGAATCGTTAACCACATATATAGCTTTTCAAAGAAGTAAAACAATTAAAGTTATCTTTATGTTTTCAAACAAGTGTAAAAGCTTTTCAAAGAACTAAACAAGCAAAGTTAGGATCATCACAAGTAAAGCTTTTCAAAGTAAGAAACAAGTATAATTAGAATTGATACTTACACTAAAAGCTTTTGAAAGAAACAAACATATAATGGTGTGTTTATATTATTGAGCAAACATAAAGTTAATAAAGGATTTTTATGTTGAAAAGGATTTTAAAAAGAGGTAAACTATTCAACCCCCTTCTAGTTTTCCACAATTGGCATCAGGAGCTACGTTACCCAAGTTCCTTAAAATAAACTGTATTTTAAAACTTGGATCGATCCATGGATTTTGAAAATCTCAAAGAAGGGGAGCCGATTCAAAACCCACCGCTATTTGAAAAAGAAAGCGTGCTTAAATGGAAAAGTAAATTTGAAAACCAAGATGATCAATTTGATCTCACATTTGAGTTAGAGGTCTTAGAAAAGTTAATTGATAGATATTTAGTTGAGATTAATACATGTGCTACTAGTTTAAATGTTTTAAATGAAGGTGTAAGTGAAGATGACTTCTCATGTCAAGCTCTTGGTGGACTTGCTTGTGATTCATGGACTAACACGGATGAAGATGAAGTAAACCATCCGGTTTGTGATTCTCTCTTAGCTAAATCACCAAGTAAGGTACATTTTGAAACCAAACATTTTTGCTTTGACACATTTATCCTAGAGTTTTCTAAAATAGAAAATGAGTCTAAACTTTCATGCAACATGGACCTAAAAACTATCTTTAACAATGAAACTTCAAGATCTTGTGTAAACACTTTTGAAAATGAAATCATGTTAGAAGATAAGATGTCTAGACTTGAGAGTCATGTTGAAATTGATTTAGAATGTAAAGTATGTCTAGAGTACAAACATGAAATTCTAAAACAAAATGAAAAAGGAAAAATGCTTCCTAAATTTGAAGAAAGTTCAAAAACTCTTGAAAGTTGTTTGAAGAATCAAAGGTCATTTAGAGATAGAACCGGATTAGGATTTAACTCTAATAAATCATCAACAAGTAAAACAAAACATGTTGTGTTTGTGAAACCTAAGAGTGTATTGTAGAAGTTACTCTAGCTCTAATAGGAACTCATGATAAAGGGATAAAAATATCATGGTCAATACTTTTATGTGTCTTTCTAACTTTCTTGGATTTATAAGAAGTTGTGTTTAGCCTCTCTAATCGATGGAGCTTTAAAGGTACACGTCTCTTCAACTTACCTTTTAAATGTTTCTTGTTGATTAACAGTATGATTTGTCATAAGTATTAGTAGTAGTCTTTACTATAAGGTGTCTATGACTGTGTGAGTAACAATAAGGATTAGATCCTTCATAGGTAAAGTAGTTTGATACTACTTCTAGTAGGAGATATAAGGTGTCTTGCCTCGTTTAATCTTTCGGGAAAATACACGAGTAACTCTTGAGTAAGTCTCACTTAATTCTTATCTACAAGTGAGTGAACTAAGAACTTCTTAAGTGATAAGACAACCAACACTTTTGTGATGCTTGCAAATCTAGCAAAACCAAAACATTTCATAAACACTTGTAGTACAAAAGTCTTTTGGTATTATACCCTATATTTTCAATAGCATCCTAAGTCTAATCATTCTTTTGCTAAAAGCTTCACGAAAGACACACAAAGTAAAATAAATCAGTTGAATTTTATTTGAATGATTGGGAGAAAATGATTTATTAAACTTCTAGGATGTGAACATCAAATTCAACCCATAGTCTTATGATGTTGCATATCTTAGACATTTACACTTGTGAGGTCTTAAGAAAATAAACCCAAAGAGTCGAGGAATCATTGAGTTTAAAATTCAATGAAAGACCACCTCCTTCTAAGATATCATCTTTGGTAGATGATGACTTAGTCGAAAGCCCAACATTGATAAGACAAGTATGTCAAGATCAATAACAAGGAAGATGGACTATTAAAAATTGAAAAACAACATCCTTTCGTCTTGTATAAAACATTGAGTCAAGCAATATCAACAAGGTCATAAAAACCTGAAACATGGGTCATAATAGTAATTGAAACAAATTAATAAAAAGTGTTTTTGGACATTAGTGTAAAGCAATTACTAAAACAAAATAGACTTTCAAAATAGAAAAGAATGTTAATCTTTGAAAGACTATTTATTTACCTAAGCAAGCTCCAAAAGTAAGGGATAATCACTCAAAAACATTCCTACTTATTCACTTGTTCACAATGATTAAGTCCTTTATGACTTATCAAGAATGAGATTAGTAAATCCGTAGGTAGAGCTAAACATAGAGATATGTTTGGAAGTATACTTGTTCTTACAACAAATGTAACCAACATTATGTTTAGCGCTTGTCTATGTGCTCGATTTTAGAGAAGATCCTTAAACAACTCTTTCGAAAGAGCTTGCTTGGATTCATTTAGAAGTACTACACCACTAGGATTATGGTGTCCCAAAAGAATGGGATTAGAAACCATAGTGTATGCCAAATAGAATTGCATCGGTAATAAGTTGATAAGAAAAGCACAAGTGGTACTTGCACTTTTAATACTTACTTACCCAATGATTCTCCAAAACACTGAAGGATCTCATTTGAGAATTTAATGAAGAAGCACATCAACAAGCTCCGTTTGAACAAGTTAATTCTTATCAACAAAGGAATTTCTTCATCAACAATGTTATCTCGTCAACAAAGGATGCATCGACTTCAGCAACTATTTAAATCATCACAGTCTTTACAGACATATTGTGATCCATCATCATCGTCTTGTTAAAATTGTTCATTGAGGAACATCTTAACTAAGAAAGTTTTTCTACGTTAATCAATCCATCAACGTTTTCACTAAACCACTTGAATGTGAAACATTCATCATTCCTAGGTTTAGTCATACACAATAAGACTTAAAATCTTAGGTTTGAACATTAGGATAAAACCACAAAAATCAAGACAATCCCTTTTTGATTTTTCCTGCAGACACCCACGGCACCCTCAGACCATACGGGCGGAACCCATTTTTTGGTTCCGCCTGGTCCGCCGATTCCACAGATTGTTTTTATTCTAAATTTCAAAACCAAACACCCTCCTAACTTAGTCATTCACCTTCAAACTGCCATTACCCTCTCAAAAACACATAACCATACGGAAATTAGGGCTTTCAATCAAATCTCTTCAAATCCAACAAACTTTGTAAGTGTTCTAATCATAATTGCATTTTTGATTCAAGAATAACATTTTCATTTACATTCATTAACTAGAATCTTAGGGTTTATGCATAAAACCTCTTAATTCATGAAAAACTTGGTGGCCAACTAATCATGTCTTCCATTAGTTAGGTATTGCATCCTCTTTGTTTTTACTTTGATTTACAAAACACACCAAGTGCATTATCTTTTAAATACAATCCAAGACTAGAACACAATTCATCACCACATTGTTAAAACAAATGAAAAACATCATTGAAACATCACTTGCATATTATCTCTTGAATGCTAAAGGGAATACATAACCAACATGTATTTTCGGGTACATTCAATCAAAGATATATTCAATTAGGAGAGTTTTTGGTTATCTTTTGTTTTCATAACATTACTTCTCAAACAAAACAACTTGGGCATCAAAATGAGTCAAGATAACCAAGTCTCCGCATTGTGTGCATATAGGAACACATTAGAACATGCACATTGATTAAAATTCATTAACATATAATTCTTTGTGTTTTCTAGGAATCAACATGCCTCCCGCAAACAAATCCGATCACAAAGAAACCCTTAAATACATGCCCAAACACCATATGACCAAAGGTCTCAACCCGGTTCAAGTAGAAACCTTTAAGGCATTAGAAAAACGCTATGTTCACGAAGGTAGAACCATTGATCCATCCTTTCTAGAAGGAACTTCTATTCGCCAAAACTTTGCCACAATTCACTTTGATTGTCTCCTTGATATAGATGAGCCCATTTGTCCTAGGTTCATCTTGGAATTTTATGCAACCGTAAACCTTTCCTCATGTGCCGGTGGTAGGATCTCATTAAACTTCACAACCAATCAAATATCACATGATATAGATTTAAAAGACTTAGCTATAATTCTTGGTGTACCAAATGAGGGAACTTGCCTCTACACGGATAAGTGGCCCATTTCAAGTCTTGATACTATTGATCGTTTTTATCCATACGATACACCTCTTGCTAGTAAGGAAACTATTAAGGAACACCTCTTTGTTAGAACCTCTACCACTAGGGTGAACCGTTCGGGGAATACTATAGATAAAGATCCTTTTGGTATGGAGCTCAATGAGCTTAAACCGCAATTTAAGAAATGGGAAGAAATTCTTAGGGCTAACGTCATAAGTACCATAGGAAATAGAGATCACATCAATACATGTCTTTGCTATATGCTCTATAGCATTTCAACCGGTCAACCCTTCAACTTAGCCTACTACCTAGCCAAAAGGATGGCCGACATATCCTTAGTTGGAACAACCGCTCTTCCCTATGGTATGCTTCTTACTCGCCTCTTTAGAGGAATCTCACCCATTTCTCCTAACGAAGATGGAATACGCCTTGACTATTTTCTAGTTCCTCACACCTTCGTTCCTCTAAGTGATAAACGAGTTTTCAAAAATAAGGGCAAACGTACTCGATCACCTACTCCATCTTCATCATCATCCGGCGTGAGCGACGATGATAAACTACCAAACTCTAAGTTACCTCCTTTAGAATATCTTCAAGCTCTCCCCATCATTGACAATGCTTCCGAAGAATTCAAGCAAACCAAAGGAATGTTCAAGTGTTTTGGAAGGTACCTAAACAAGCTCAAAAAGAAGATTGACCGGTTGTAAGAAGATTAAGGAGTGTTTGTCTTATGTGTGCCTTAGAAGCGTCTTTGTGTTCAAACTATGTGAATTATGTGATTTGTATTACTTCTCATATTCATGTCTTATTACGTTTGATGGATTATGTTTTGTATGCTCTTTTATGATTAATGACAATATTGGTGGTATGTGTCAATTTCATGCTTATGGTAAAATTCACCAAGTTAAGTGAAAATCGTTAGCCCCCGGTCAAAGTCCTAAGAGATGAATGTCTATATGCCCAATTTTTGCATTTCCTAATCTGTCATATAGTAAATTTTCATTTCCAAGAGTTTTCGAAAATTTTGAAAATCGTTTTGCGGGTCAAAAACACGGACTGTGAAGTTTTGCAGGCCTGGCGGATCCGGCGGATCCCAAATTTGGGTTCCGCCAGTACAATTTCTGGGAATTCCAGAATTGGCCCAACGGACCAGGCGGATCCCAAAACAGGGTTCCGCCTGTGTAGTCTCAGGGTGCCGCCAGTACCTGCAGAAAATTTGTGAACATTTTTCTTAAGATCATAACTTGTAAAGTGTCAAATCATTATCCCAAGTGAGAAACATCTTTCATTAACACCAACAACCATATTGGAACAAACCTCAATCACTAAAACAATTAGTAAGACACTTCCCGCCAAAATTCAAATTCAAAACATAACCAACCAAAGGAACCCTTTTAAAGGATCCTTCAAACCTTTGATACATTTTCAACCAAACCACTTCCATGATCACAAAGCATTGAGTGCTTAGTTTGGTCTTCCACTCCATCCTATTTCATTGGATTGACATTACATGATGTGACATGGTCATGAAAATCATGTGAAACTTCAATCTTTGAATAGTAAAACATCAAATCCAAACACTTATTTCAACACTTTTTCTCATCCTATAAATGTGAAAGGTTTGCAACAATTCAAATCACACCATCAAATCTTCTTCTCTCAAACACCAAAACCAAAACCTTTGAAATGACCAAATCCAACACCTCATCCGAGTCATCAAAATCATGTGCTAAAACCACTAGGATTAGTGTAAAAACTTGTTGCTTCAACAAAACCACCAAGTCAAGCTCATCATCATCAAGTGATGCCTCACTAAACATCTCTTCACCTATCCAAGATTTTCTTAACCTTACTACCTCAACTACACCCTCAACACCTTGTAATACCAATGTGATCACCATTCAAGATTTGCTCAATCTTGCCACTCCACCACCTTCTCCACCACTTTGCAACTCAAACCTAGCCTCTAATCCATCACCAACTAAACTTTTGAGTGTGTCAACCTCACCTTCCCAACAAGCTTTTAAATCAAAAACTTCTTCACCTCAATCACCAACACTTACACCAATGGAACTTTTCCATACACCACCAACATCACCAACACCCAATTTGGAAACTTTTGATGATTTATCATCAAGTCCACCATCCTTCTCACTTTTTGACACCATTGCTCAAATGGAAACACAACAACAACATAATGAGCAACTCAATGATGAACCTCGTTACCCATCTACGGTAGAACGGTTGGCTTACCGTTATGCTAGACCAACTATTTTTCCAAATGACCAAGGTCATACCCACTCACATTCATTTGTGTTTCATCCTATTTACAAAAATCTTCATGGTGATCCTTACGGAGAACCAAGTTTCCGTCACCTAGTTCAACCACAACAACAACAACAACAACAACAACAACCATCACCACAAGAACCTCCAAACACAAATGAGGAAATTAACACTCATTTAAGCCACCTCAATGCCTTCAAACGAATGGTTGATTCTGAAATCAACCATGTTATGGAATTCAATACGGCATTACACTCAACAAGTGAAGGAAGCAAAAACACTTCTCAACCATCCACCTTTGCTCCTTCAAGTTCAACCCATCCACCACCAACAAATCAAACCTCTCTTCCACCAAACTTTCCCCGCCATGATTGCGGACATTGCGAAAGAACCGCTCGCATTAGTGAAAGATGTCGAACGGAACTTCGCGAGTTAACCGAAGAAATGAGGTTTATTCTAAACCACATTTTGGATCATCTACAATCCTTGTCTCATCCACCACAACCTTAGAGTCTCCAAAATGAAACAAAACCGTTTCTTTTGGAAAAAGTCCCCATTTTAACCAACAAAGCAAAACCAAGTCACCTCCTCACATCTCCAAATAAAACCCGCTACAACCCTCAATCCACATTTTCATCCCTAAACAACCCAATCCTTGTTTTTGGATAATGTTTCTCATTAAGGAAAATGATGATTTCCTTGTAGCATTTTATGTTCTTAGTTTATTTTTTAGTTTGTCTTTGTAGGATGTTGTCATCTTAATTTTGTGTCTTTGACTCTCTAAGAGTCAAAATTTTACAAGTTAAATGAAATTAATTCTACAACAAGGTTTGAAGGGTTTGTTGACCATTTAGGTATGATGAGTGAACTATACCTTGATATGGTACCATACATAAATCTTGTGCTAACCTCTCTTTTTGTAGGTTCATTATTCATATTTTCCTTCCTTGAAAACTCCATTTAGGGGAGTAACATTCAAGGGGGAGCATGAGTCTTGCTTTATTCCGCTTCACAACTCTTAGTTGTGTTTTTAAACATGAAATACTTTCATGACTTATCTTGTGCGGAAACTAACTTTTCTTTTGTAGGTTCAAAATCCATGTCTCCTCTCTTGGCGCTCCATTTAGGGGGAGTATCAACCAAGGGGGAGCATGCCTATAATTCCGCTTCGCTACTCTTCTTTTTGTTTCGACAAAAAGGGGGAGAATTTATATGAAACTTGAAACTTGCTCTATTATTTTAAACTTCCGCGTAGCTAACTCTTTGCAAAAACAAGTTTCATTACTAACTTTATAAGACTTAACACTAAATCTTATGAATTACTTTTAAATAAAGTTTATGTTTTGTCATCAACAAAAAGGGGGAGATTGTTAATACAAATATCGCCTAAAAACGTTATTTATATTTTACGATCTTTGCTAAGTTTTGTTAATAACAAAGTATGAACTTTAGCTAAAAGTAAATTATCACTTTGAGTGTTTAAGTCTTGTTTAACTAATGTTTACATTTCCTTTTAAACTAAACATTGGTTTTATTTCTTAAATTAGAAATAGTCACATCACATTTATGGCAAGTTTTGTCATTATGTATTTATGGCAAGTTATGTGTTTGACTTGCTTTCATGTTGCTTGCAAGTATCATGTTTGACTTACTTTAAGTGATGTGACATTGTTTGGTTGCTAGAAGTTATGAGACAAGACATTGTTTGGTTTGGGAAGTTATTGCAAAAACCTACTGCAGACCCGGCGGTACCCTGGGGGTACACGGGCGGAACCCATCTCAGGGTTCCGCCTGATCCGCCAGACTTGCAGAATAGTGTGCTATAAATACCAAACCATTTGTTTGTTTTGTGTAACCCTTTAGGACATATTTTCACATATTCTTTAAACTAACTCAGTAACCCTTGACTTGTGTGATTCTCTTATGTAGCAAGGAATTCCACAAGATCATTCAAGAAGTTGCAAGCTTCAACTCTAAAGTTGCAAGTCTTGGTAGCTTGGTCATGTATAAGCTTTGGTAGTTTATACTTCATTTGTGTCATGTATGTAGAAGTTGTTGGTTAGTATTTTAGGCCTCAAAATACGTAGTGTGTTGGGAGTTGTTGTACCCTAGTAAAAGAACTAACGGGAGTGGTTGTACCCTTGGTAAAGAACTCGACATCTAGCTTTGTGTCGGTAAAAGTGTAAGCGACGAATGGGAGTGGTTGTACCCTTGTAAAAGAACTCGACATCTAGCTTTGTGTCGGTAAAAGTATAAGCGACGTGTAAGGTTTTCTCCGCCGGTGAAAGGAGCTTGTTGATTAGTGTTTATAACTCTCGAGTTGGAAACTCGAGGCGTGGATGTAGGGCAAGGAAAAAGAGTCCTTGTAGCCGAACCACGATAAACAATCGTGTTGTGGTTTGATCGTTTCTTTCTCTATCTTTGCTTATTGCATGTTATTGTTTAGTTAGAATCGTTAACCACATATATAGCTTTTCAAAGAAGTAAAACAATTAAAGTTATCTTTATGTTTTCAAACAAGTGTAAAAGCTTTTCAAAGAACTAAACAAGCAAAGTTAGGATCATCACAAGTAAAGCTTTTCAAAGTAAGAAACAAGTATAATTAGAATTGATACTTACACTAAAAGCTTTTGAAAGAAACAAACATATAATGGTGTGTTTATATTATTGAGCAAACATAAAGTTATTAAAGGATTTTTATGTTGAAAAGGATTTTAAAAAGAGGTAAACTATTCAACCCCCCTTCTAGTTTTCCACAATAGACTTGAGCCGCATAATCATGAGAGAAGTAATCTTCAAGCTCGTAACTGCCGCCTGTTGATGCAAGATACTTAGCCATAGGGTTGTCCAGCTCAGAAACCTCATCCTCATCACTGTCAGAACAAATTAATATGTTTTTTTTATCAAAACCTCATCCTCATACTTAGCCATGCTTGTTAAGTCTTTTATAAAGAAATAACCAATATGTTTAATAACCCTTTATCAAATATATAAATGATTGAAATCCAATCATAAATACTACAGTGTTAAATAAGAATTACGAATTATTAGATGATTTCAACTACTCTCTTGTACATTGACAAATGGCTCGCGTGTGTTGAGAGTTATATCGAGGTTTTTGTGACTATAAATACACATAAAATGCCTCTCATATGAGCATTTAAATATATATATATATATATATATATATATATATATATATATATATATATATATATATATATATATATATATATATATATATATATATATATATATATCATATTTTGAATTAATAATTTATAATGATAATATATAGAAAATGCAACGATATAAAGTTTATGTTTTAAAATTTTGTGTAGTAGTTATATATTGCCTAGTCAAAGAAAAACGATAATAAAAATATTTCATATTGAAAATGATAAGAAAAATGAAAAGATATCGTCAAATGATAAGAAAAATAAAAAGATATCGTCAGTATAAACAAAGGTCTATTTCATTTTTCATAAGCGAACTAAATCTACTTGAAATTATGAAAAATATAAATATGATTATAATACACTATTGTGCTTTAAATGCAAATTAGTTTTTATTAAAAGTTACATAAACTTTTGTTTCAGCGTTGGAGCAATTTATTAATTGTAAACGAGCTTTCGAGCACGGGTTTGAGTTAATAAACGATCCTATCAAGCTCTATCTTTTATATGAGCATTTTAAGCTTGAAAATTAGCTTGTTGTAGGATTACAAAAAAAAGTTAAAAATTTTAAACTAGCTTTGAGCTCGAGCTCGAACAACAAAAAATATTCGAGTTCAAGCTCGAGCCAATTAATAGAAGTTTATTCGAGCTCGAGCCGAGTATTAATTAAATGAGCCTAACTCATTTAGGCCAAAATTAGAGTCGACTCAGATTGTTATCACCCCTAATCTCATTCATAATTTTTTATTTTATTTATTTATTTATTTTTTGATAATCATGAGTTTCCGACTCGACATTACGAGCCGACTAATCTCAAGGCGACTACCCTTTTTGAATAGCCCGGAGTCAGCGCAGGTGAACCTCCGTTTAAAACCCTATTATATAATTTGAGATAACAAATCTTAATATCACATTACAATGTTCACCAATATATATTTAATGAATGGTCTGTATGGTCATGTTTGGCAATAAGTTTTTAGAAGCGTTTAAGAGTGATAAGCGGTAAGCATTTGATTGTTTGGCAACACCTCAACAAGCGTTTGAAACTTGACCAACTGCTCCAATCTTAAATGTTACTTGAAGAAGTGACAAACGATAAATATTTGCTTGTTTTACACTTTATAATTACAGTTACTGTTACATTACCAAACATGTTTTTAAAACAAACATCTACTGCTAAGTGCTAACTGCTACTGTTACAGCTTACTGCTATCTACTGCTAAGAATGCTGATGTGCCTAGTACTAGTGGAACGAAAATTGTTACTTCTAATCAGTTTGATGCACTTAATATGGTTGATACTGATGGTTTTGGTATTCCTATTAAAGAAGTGACTTTGGAGGTGAAGTCTGGAAGTACTGAGGCAGCTAAAGAGGATGGGTCTTTAAAGACTAATACTACATCACAAGAACCCCTTGTGAGTGTTCCGAAGGAAAAAGAACTGGGTGGGACTTCTAAGCCTAGTTCCTTTTCTTCTCCATCTACTTCTTCTACTAAGAGGATGCGCAACAGGTTTCTGATCTTCCAGGGAATTTGGATGCTTTTAATGCCATGTACGGCACTAAGCTTCAAAGTTTTAGGAAGTAATTTATTTTGTCATTGTTTTTGTTATCATTTGCATAGTGGTTTGTTTTCCTTTTGGAAAATAGGTAGTATCTTGTTATGTATGCTTTTGCCTATATAACAGGCTGAGATATGGGACTCACCCATATCCTTTGTATTTAAATATTTTTTGGAGTAATATATTTACCGGGTCTTTTGACCTTTTACCAAAAAAAAAAACGTTTGTTGGCTTTATTTCCAATTAATTTTGCTGAGAAAAAGGTTAAGAAAAAGCATAATCGATACATTCCTAAAGTGTTAAATATTCAATCACCAAAATAGGAAACATTTGATGCTTTCTTCTTTTGTTTCGGAATATGAGTTTTCTAACTTGTGCCATTGAGGTATTGGTTTAGAAGCAATAATTAAAGATAACTATTTATTAAATTAAATTCATTTCAATGTAAAATGATATTAAACCTGGTAAAAAAAATAGAAAGTAATAATATTAACTTGCATTTACTTATGGTAATTTTAATACATTAAATATTTTAAACATGTACCACTATAACACATTATAGAAAATCATTTTAGAAAATTACAAAAATTGTTGCTCCTTCTTACAATAAAAGATAATATTTGAATCATTTATCTAATTGGAAGATTCTTGCTAGTTATCAAATTTATTTTATAAATCACGAGTAATGTTATTTAGACCTAAAACACATGACTATATATACACATATCTAATTCATAAATCACTTGTACAATTATATAATGTACTTTCTCTCTCCAAATCTGCACCAATTAGTTTTTCAAATTAACAAATCAAATCATTAGATATATAAGTAGACATGATTATTACGCACCACAATCATTTTTCATAAATAATTTTGATTTAAATGAGATTCCAAAAGAATCATACAAGTGTCTAATATGCATTTTATAAAAAATACAAGTGTTTAGATGTACTTTAAAATGATGCAAGTGTTTTTATAAAATAAATATACCTTTGATCATTAAGCTAGTTTGCAAGTTCATATCCATACCTTAAGTGATTTGTGATAAAAGATAACTTTTTTCTAAAACATGTTAACGTAAACTTTTACATAATACGTTCTTATATTTGTCATATCAAGACGTAGAGATCTCGTTAACAATAAATAATGTTTTTTTATGCAATTATTTGTATTAACAATTTCGCCTTATTTAATGATGACAAAATATAAATTCAAGTTAGCGTAGAAGTAAAGTAATAATGCTTTAGAGTTGATTTTTAGCCTTTCTCCCCCTTTTTGTCGAAGGAAAAAAAAGGTTTGTAGCGGAGAGACAAGTCGTTAACGTTGCTCCTCTTTGGCCCATTCTCCCCTTTGATGTGAGCATCCAAATGAATCGAGCTATGGTTACGAGCTACAAAAAGGGTTAGCACATACGCAAGAATAATATAGATAGCAAGTGAGATGAGTTTATAGATAGGCGAGAAATAAAACAAACATTAAATAAATGTTATTTCAACCAAATCGAATGAGTAATAGTTAAAGAAAAAAGATCCTAAAAAGTATGTCATTATACAACCAAATTGAACAAGAAAACTATGGGTCATTTTTGTGGACGGAGGCGGCTAAGTTGGTTATGTCATTACGGATGCCTGTGAGCATGAATTGGACTTCATCCTTGAAGTCCCTAAGCTCCTCCCTAGCATTGCGAATGTTTTTATAACACTCAAAATATGAAGCATGAGGTTTACTCATGGGTCAAATACGAGAACGCGGGAAGGAGATTTGAAACTATATGGATGGTTGTGCATCAAGAAAAAGATAGGATGAATAAGAGTGTGATGGTTGTTGGAAATTGTCTTTATTTGATGATTCAAGATTGATGATAGTGGGTTTTATTTCTTGGGTAAAGGGTTTATCCGGTAAAATATATTACTCCAAAAACAATTAAGTACATAAGATGAAGGTTAACCCCACATCTCAGCCCGTTACAAGCAAACAACGCACCTATTGTGTTTTAAAAAAAACTATCTTAAAAGAGACAAGCAAATCATCTGAACCTACCAAAATAAAATGCCAACAAAACTAGAACAACTTCCTAACTCTGCCACGGATACCGATGTCCCACATGTTATAGAAAGAAAGTCTTTCATCAGTTAAGTCATTAACATCATACTCGTAACCATCATAATCTTCATACTCAAGGAAACTTGTATCATTAGCTCCTCCACCCGTACAATTCGGGTTAGCCATATATCGATCCATGTCATCATCAATATCCTCAACTTCATCACTATCCGAATCTTCCCATTGCTTTTCCATAATAGTACTATGTTCACATAACGATGTCACGGTAGCCTCCTTTTGCATAGGAACCTTTGATTTACAAGGTTTTAGCGGTCTCCCATCATCACCCAATAGCACAAGCTTCCCATCCAGCATTTGACTTTCTAGTTCATTAATCTTTGTAGTCAGAGATGTAGTACTTGGACTACCAAATTTCAAAGCTTTATGACCCACTTTTTCCTCCACATCCACCATAGATCTTAATGCATCAATCGAGTTCGAAGTGGAAGGAACCGTAGTATCATTCTTATCATCAGTTACCTTCGGTTTCCTTAGTGCCTTAGGTTGATAAGCGAACTTAGTCTTCGAAACAGTCTGAACCTTACGTATACCTTGCTTTGGTGCTTTCATGTTCTTAATTACATTCGTTACAAGATCTATAGCACATTCATTAAGAATGTGACCAAATACCTTACAACTTGAGCATCTTTGAGGTGTTCACTCGTATTCAATACGAATAGTGTGCATAGTATACCCCTCACACTCTAATTTTGGTATCGCCTCCACGAGGGAGTGTTTCAACTCCGCATCAGCTCTCAACTCAATCACAGCACGTGCATAACTCGACCTACCCCTCGACTTCATGCATATAGTAGACGTGTAAGAATCAAGGCTTGCCTAGTTTGCTTCCAAAAACACTCAAACCATCTTCTATGAATGCGGTAATACGAATATCATGAAGTTTAACCCAAAACGGAATATTACACACATCCTCATTCATAATATTCACATCTAGTGACCGTATTTTAAGAATTAATATCACATTTTGAATTAACCAATGTCTATTTTCAAGCATTGCGTCCATTTAGTCTTTAGAATTAAACTTGAATAAAAATACACCTTTAGAATTCATCATCGATTTAACTAGATCAAACTTACTCCAAATATTTTTTACATAGTTCTCAACTACCGGGTACGCCACACGTTTGCCCAAAAAGAAGCCATATACCGTATTACTAAACCTTTCATGAACAACATGAACCAATTCCATCGAGATTGCTACATCTGACCTGTTACTAGCCGGTGCTAGCAATGGGAGAAAGTTTGCTCCTTTCCTACTCGTTTCACCATTGAACAACGTAGCATAAGACCCAGGTTCTTTAGTATTTTCTTTCGAAACATGCCATATGGGATCAGCAGATGCACTTGTTGTGGCAAACGAAACTACACTTGGATGTTGCACCAAGTCATCCCTCTCATCATTGAGTATCCCACTTGAAGTATCCAAGGTATTCAACTGTGAATTAGTACCAGAATTTTGATACAAGTTCATGTTTGCATTATCAGAATTACCAAACGCCAAATTAACACGATTATTAACCGTGCTTGGATCATCCACCACATAATTTTGCTTCTCCTTACCGCCTTTACCTCTCCCTCTCCTTTTCGGACTAAAAAACCCTTTCTCCATAGTCAAATTACATAAACCATGCGGAAAAAGCCAACCAATACTCCAATCCTTCAATATATATATATATATATATATATATATATATATATATATATATATATATATATATATATATATTGGGTAAAAGGGTTACCCGGGTAAAATATTATTACTCCAAAAAATAATTAATTACAACGGATATGGGTGAGTCCCACACCTCAGCCTAAAAAGGCAAACCAAAAGCGCCTACAGTGTTTAAGACCTAAACTAGCATAAGAAATGAGATGCCATAGTTATGCAAAATAAAAAGAAAAACCTATCTAAGCTGACTAGAAAGACTAATGTCATAAGCATTCGCAAACTTTAACTCCAACCCTTCTCTTTGAACATACAACTAGTAAAATCAATTCAATCCCATAAGTCGGAACCTAAAACTGAGTTAGGGTTACAGTTCAAGACCTCTGTAACAAATAAAAACAATTATAAAACCTAAAAACCAATCCAAAGATCGATTATAGGGTAGATAATCGCCGCAGTAATCACCAAAAGAACATTCAAATAAGATATTTAAGGTTATTTGAAACGAAACCCTAAAAACTGCCAAAACCCTAAAGCAATCAAAGTAACCAGAAAGTGATTAACTAATGATAGATGTAAGGATTAGAGAGTATTATGGCTTGAAACAAACAATTAGACACACTAATAATTGTAATAAACCCTAAGAAACTATTTTGAAGCAAACCCAAAATGTTTTATAGTGAAAAATGAATTAAGCTTGAATCTAACTAAAAAGCGATTTATGGTTTTAAATTCAGTGATTATGATCGTTTTTTAAGGATGAATTAACACAACACACAAATTGAAGATCAAAATCAATTCAGAGTAGAATTAGGGAATCAGATTTTTCTCCAAAATCACCACCTAAGGAGAGAGAGTCTGTTAAACTATTGTTTCTTACAAAAAAATGTTTCTTTTGAAGGTTACCAATGATAGTGGGTTTGTGTACCCTCATACAAGGTTTTGTACTTTAAGGATTGCTGATTGAACTTTGGGAGCCTTAAGGATCCATTTGTTGGAGAAGAAGTTGGTTGAGGATGTAAGAGGGGAATGCGCAAGTATGAAGATGAGAAACATGAGTTTAAAAGGAAGTGAGGGTAAGAAGCAGATTGTTTTATTCAAGGGTTTTTTTAGTATGTAGTGTATGAATATATGAGATGAGATTTGGATAGATGTAGTGGTAAAAAGGGGGTGTTCTATTCAAAGGATTTGGGTGTGTAGTTTATAAGTATATGGGAGAAGATTTAAAAAGGTAGATATGTTGTTTGGTTGGATTTATATAGTTAATGAGGGAAAATAATCTAGCAAATGACTTTTAATTAGCATGCCAAAACAAAATAAATATCGAGTCATATATTGTCAAAATAAATCATTAGCATTAATAATATTCAAAATGAAATATCAAGACTGATAAGAGTTGCATCTAAAACCAAAGATCATAAATCACCATTAATACCCAAACTATATCTAACCTTGCTTTCTAAACGCCTTTGACAATGTCTTGGCTATAGACTTGAAGAAACCATATTGCTCCCTATGCATCATGTTTTATTTACGGAGAAGAGTTGTTTTGTGATCAAACATCACACGAATTGCTTCATCTCAAACGACATTTAGGATTTCATAGGTGATATCTTGAAGCTCGAGTAAGTTTGCAAGATAGGTCTCGAGAGACAGATCCCTATTCGTTCGTGTACGTTCAAGTACCACAAACTGAAAAGGTTTTTTTTAAGCTTTCCCAAACCGGCAGTCGGGTGTCCCAAACCGGCGGTTTGGACAATCTGAACAACAAATGTTACATTTTTCGGAAAACTCACTTACACAACTCGATAATTCATGAAACTTTTCATACATACTTTAACAATCTATAACATCCCGTATAATTTTCCTACGATTAATACATTATTATAACATAAAAGTAACCATTTTACCCATGACAATTTTATATATATATATATATATACTTGACAATCATAACATTTTAACGATACTCTAACTATATTAAAAGCCTATATATCCCAAGAAATTCAAAACGCTTATATTTAATAAATATACCTTTCAATAAATTAACCAAGTACGATATAAATAAAATTCACAAGCTTACTAAAAACTTCCTAATTACGTACTTGAGCCTCAACAAATACACATGACACCAAGCCAAACTTTGTAAAATAATATAATCGATCTATCCGAATTCTTATACAACTTCTATAGACACATCGATATACATATTTTCATTTTGTTTCTCATCTTGTAATAAATTGCTACTACACCAAACGGACTTCATAATCTTTAATTCCTTCGTTTGAGCTTGGGCAACAGCGAGTCCACTACGCCACATTACAACATGAACCATAATCCACTTGTATTATTCTTATTTTCGGTCACTAGTACAATTTACTATGTTCGTTCCTCTCACATTTTCGACATACAAACACACCCTTTTATTTTCTTTTATTCGACCACCTGTATATATATCTAACGTACGTCCCATTTCCTTCAGTTAACCCCTCTTTTACGAAACATATCTCACCTATTTACATAAGGCGTTTCTGTCAATGCAACTACGCCCAAGCCCCTTTCCTTTCTTGTTCCCTTCTCTTGGTCGACTAGGCTAGATCAAGTGAACCATCAACATGTACGATGACAGCTCACTCATCCTTCCTCACTCGTTTATTGCCCCAGAAACAACCCAAACATACCATGAAAGATCACTTGGTGTGAACGTGTCATAAGTTCCCTACGAACCCCCCTTTGCTCCCCAATGACTACAAACCAACAAAAGGCATCTTAAAAACTATCAAGAATGTTTATACACGAATCTTCTACAATCTCTTACTCACAATAGCTGTTTGATCTCGATTGATCAATCATGGAGGTTGCATGATTATCGACTGCTCCATATCACACCCTCAATCTTCCACCTCAAAGCCTCCCCAATCAAGAAGCATGCACCTCAAAACTCTCATGATTTCCTGCTCCAATTTGCCACTTGTCCAAGCCTCAACTCATATATAAGAAGCCATGAAGATCGACAAAGTTATGGACACACAAAAACTCATCACATTTCAATACCCTCTAGGCCTTTCCTCACAATCGTTTATACAAGAACATTAGTCAAGAATTCCTTGGGTTTCATGTAGTGTATAAACGACTAGGTGAAGGACTAGATTCATAGTTGAACCTTCAAGCAGGCCGTTTCTTTTCTTTGTTTCTGTCGAGCCAAGGATGTGAGAACCAGGGACCAATCTTGATTTATAATAGAACATTTAACCAAACTTGAACATGAAAGATTTCTCTTGTGTTCCTGTCGTGAAATGAAGAAGAAAGAACCATGCAAATTATTGCATTTCATGCGTACCTAATTACAACACACCAACAAAACTCACTTACTCACTCTCTATTATACACTGTCGAGAAGAAAGAAAGGAGAAGCAAAGCAGCTAGGTGGTTTCACAAAGTTCCCAGGATTCCTTTTATGTAGTTTCATCACAAGCTTGGAACCTTGAGCATTGAACCTCTTCTCGTACTCATTCACACCTACAATACGAGTTTCCTCACCACCATTCTTGATGTAGTAAGTCTCCCTCTTATTGTACATTCTCATTCTCATATTATGATTTCATGCGAACCATAACTAGTTTGCATGTTCCATCGTTAATCATTTTCACTGAAATTGTGGCAACTAATTTCCTTGCATGGCTAGGTATGGAATGATATAAGGATAAACGACTAGTATAAACATATAACAAGTTTTCATAACATATTTAAAAGCCACAAAAATAACAAGTTCATAAAGTTTAAAACTTTAAACCATGTATCTGCTTCATCTATGATTAACGATCCAAAAACCAAACATGACTTCACTTGTTTTAACATTTAAATAAACCTGGACTATAAACATAACGCAAAGAAGCCTTTGGCTCAGTTGGATGGGCGCATGGTTGCTGAGCAAAAGGTCTTGGGTTCGAAACCTGACCAGGACAGTTGTAATATTTTTGGTTATCATTAGAACTTTAGTCTATTGGTAGTTTTAATCCCTCATTTTCAAAACATTTATCACATTTTCTTAAAACCTTTTACAAGATGTGAAAATGATACTATTATTTTACTTCACCCTTACAAGTTGGATACCTTGACATTTCCACCCAAAAACTTTCATAAGTTTATAAATAGGTTTATTTTAAATTAAATATAAAGTCATTCAACTATTTAGGTTTAAAAGGGTAACGTAGGCATAACTTAAAAGTTTACATAGAAACTTAATTACGGTTGACAAAGTAATATTTTACAACTATATCATAGTAACATATAACGAGACTTACATTTTTAGACGATAATGAAGTAATAATTATGAATAACTATATATTTCAAAATACATATAATTTATAACGTAACTTATATAACTTGACGTTATTATCGGTTAACTTGAACGCACATTAAGTAATGAGTATTCCTATAATAAAACTCATCAGTCCACTTAACCTGACGTAAACTTGCAATTTCTATAACTTATCATTCACCAATACATAATATAAATTCAGGACGAAGAATATAAAAATAATAAACGATACTTATGCATAAATACAAGTTATATTGTATATAACTTGTTCTTGAACTAATAAGCGTTTTGCCACGCAAGCCACCTCTGCCACAAAGTCATTCTGTCATCGAACACCATTCAAATCACGATTCTCGATAAGTCGAACTTATCTCGGACTTCCATATCATTCAGGTTATCTTTGAAGTCATTACCATTCTATCTCTGACATTACGTTATCTATACCTATCATAACTCTCAGGTGAGTCATAGCCCCTACTCTTAATTGTTTTATAATGATTTATACACGTTTTTGGGGGAGATACATGCTTAACTATTGTTTTATACTTTTACAAGTACCCGTTAACTATTTATATATTACTATAAGTTCATAGCTACACTTTCTATCGTTTAACTGTTTTATAAACTCTTTGGGAGAGATGCATGTGTAACAACTTTTCTAACGATTTTACTATTGATATTTGGAATTATGGAACAAACTGTTTGGATACAGTTTCAACTGTTTAAATACGGTTCTCCACAAACTGTTTGGATACAGTTTCAACTGTTTAAATACGGTTCCCCGCAAACTGTTTGGATACAGTTTCAACTGTTTAAATACGGTTCTCTACAAACTGTTCGGATACAGTTTGAACTGTTTAAATACGGTTCCCCGTAAACTGTTTATGTTATGGACGCAACAACGTGGCCCAAATATCAAAACTCGTGTTAAATGGATTTATAAACCAACTACTATTTTGGGTGTTGACCTGGTGAAGGGCAAACCAACGGACTATTTTTGAATTAATAAAGAAATCACTCATTTTCTGTTTTTGATAAATCAACGATTTAAACTATGAGTATTATGAATTTGCTCACACTTCAATTTGATAATCAACTATTATTATAATTTCTATGAAATTATAAACTCTTTGATTTTAGAAATCGATATTTGAAACTATAAACTCTATGAACTCACCAACTTTTGTGTTGACACTTTTAGCATGTGTTTATCTCAGGTCCATAATGAGCAAGGATGGCACGGATACATATAAAGGCTATAAATTTTCCTATCATTCGAAAACCAATTTAATAAACTTTGGGACAAACAAGGACCTCTTTTAAAACTCTGATATTTATATTCGAATGATAGATCTTTAAAATGACTAAAACGATAAATCATTTTCTACAAAACTGTGCGCTATGAAGTAACACCCAATCTAATTTCCGCTGCATGTTTTCAAAACTGGGGGTATTACATATTGGTATTCAGAGCCTTGGTTATAGCGAAACGGGTCTAAATTAGATCCGAACTATAACCGTTTTCACAAAACGAAACATTTTATAGCCTTAAGCTCTCCGTGTTTTCCATCTGCCAGACGATTATGTGACTTTTAGATAATTATGCTACACCAACACTCTAATATATTATTAATATATATATGCTTACCAACTGTTTTGAACACTATACCAATCCTCCTTAATTATCTCACTCTCATTAGTATAGATGCGTATGACACTCTTTTCGTACTCTCGAAAAATCCGCGCATAAATTATTTTGTCGATTAGTATGTTAAGTCAGAATCTTAAAATGACTTACAACGTCTTGATTTGAATAAATTGGGACGCCCTTTTATTCAAATCAAGAAATTGTAAATCATTGAACCATAAGTTTATATTTCCTTAATTACATAGCTTGGGACGCTTTTCTATGTAAATAACGAAATATAGATAAATAGGTTTAATTATTTCTGAGTTAACAGGCATATGAAACCACGAACCCCTAAATCTCACTAGAAACCACGAATATTAATACACAACGATATGACTAGCATCGGTAATGCTAACATTACAAAGATCATTAAGTAAACCTTAACGTCACTAAACGATTGATCCACCAAGTTAATGAAAAATGCCATGTGCACTCACTTTTCCCCAAACTAAATTTCTATCCACAAAAAATAATAATTCAAGAAATTTCTCTACCCTCTTCTCTTTGTAAAAATCTGTATCAACAAAACTCTTTTGTTTAACGGGTAGGTTACCCGCACAGATTTTTGTAATGATAAATTTTAAAGAAAATCTAAAATAAACAAAATCTCATCCAAATGATAATCACAAGGAATTTTATTTAAGCATTCAAACGACATATTATTAAAAAGAGACTTGACAGGAATACATAAAAACATTATAACGATGCTGAATTAAAACATCACACTTCAGCGGTAGTCTGGATGATCCCAAGTCTGAGAATTGTTCGAATCATATCCATCATCATAAGGGTCAAAGCTTGCCAGCCTCTCTTCTTCTATTTGAGCCTCCAACCTACTCAGCTCCCGCTCCATGTCAGAAGTCCAACCATCATCGTCGACCGCCACATTTTCCTCAAAACTTGGCTGGAATTGATCCAGATGAGGCAATTGTTGTTGTTGCACAACCACTCTTGGTGCAGAAGAACTTGATGCACCTTGTTGTAGTGATTGCTGTTGCGGTTGTTGTGGTGGTGGTGGTGGAATTTGTTGTTGTTGTTGTTGTTGTTGTTGTTGTTGTTGTTGTTGTTGCTGTTGCTGTTGTGATTCAACCCCAGCAACTTCAACATTCTCTTCAAAACTCCAACGGATTTTGTTTGAAATTTGATTCTCTATCTGATGAACACAAGCCCATAGCGATTCAATCACCGCAGCATCCTTACGATATTCGTCATGCAAGAACGTGTTGATCACATATTTTCTATCATCTGATATGTCTGTGCACCCTACGTAGCGTTCCCTAAGCCGTTGTTTCAGTTGTTTCGCGACCTCAAACTTCAGGATGACCTTCACAATAGCATTTTGACGATTCAAATCACTATTCTCGGTTTCTGCCTTGATATATTGTCGAAATTGTTCAGCGGTATGTGGTAGCTTGCAGGCCATTGATTATTTTGTGTGTGTGAGTGGATAACCCAACACGTACCAATGGTATTTATAAAGAATTGGAAAAATAATTCTCAATTATTTTATTTAATATGACCGTTTGTATTCAAACGGTAAAAACTTTTAAAACCTGTGTCTATTAAAACTAGCAACAATTTTTTTTTTGATATGTGATAAAATCCTATCTTGGCCTTCGCATTTCAACACAAGTGACAGGAACAGATCACGTTAAACACGTAACACCATAACTAAATCATGAACACGCCACGTATGAATAATACACTCTCACACGAATTGACCTCTCAGTCTTTAAGAAATTGTGAACTTATTAATAATCTTTCCAAACTCTCAAATATTTTATGAAATTTCAACGACCTCAGATCATCTCGTAACCTTATGTAACATGAAATGATAAAATACGTATCGATAAACATTTCATACTCGCTTAAACCAAATACACCTTCATAACCTGGGCCTTAACCCACTGCTTCCATATGCCAACACACCTTTGGGTCACAAAATTTCAATAACCAAACACACCGTTGTATTATTCTTGGACTTGATCCAACAACTTAAGCCCGACATTTCTCAAGCCCAAAACCTAAATATTACTCCCAACCGTCTCATGACCTATAGTTTCGAACCATTTTTCCGTAACATTTCTAAGCACCCTATCAATATTTTTTTTTGTACATCTCAAATTTTCATGTACCCAAGAAACAAATGTGACGAATCTTTTCTAATTAATCGGTCCTTTGATAGTCAAATTTTCATCAAAGCTCAACCCAATTGCCATATCCAACTATACCAAAAATCACATGTATTTAAATACTCGGTTCCAAACAAAGACATGAAAACTTCCATATATAGTTTCGGTTATAAATTTATTAAAACCCACCTTTGTAAACTTGACCAACCAACTCTAAAACATTTTGACACCTAATAACCTTCTATATATTAATCTAACAATTGATAAGCAGTAAAAACAAGTGAGAAATTAACATAAACTAAGACAGCATAAAGCAAAATAAAAATTTCATTCATACGTTCGAAATTACATGGAAACACAACGAACCTTATTTCAACATTCCGACCACTACACTACGACACTATTCCTCACTTCCAAAACTTGTCAATGATGATCGATAGAACCATGAATGGTGCAAGAAACATTAAGATCCCAACCAACATAGCACGATCTTCGTTCGGAACATACACTAGATAGATAGCAGTAACAATGGCATACAAGATTGCAAGAATGGTGATGAAGTGCGGCATGTCGACCGAAAATGATAAAGTGAGAAAGAAAAGTTAGGTAAAAAGGAGTGTACTAGTGGGTTATTTAAAGAGAATAAGAGTTGGGTACTGTACACCACTGTGGTAAAATACTGTTTACACCTTAAAAACTACAAATAATACTGCCAAGTAACAACTATAATTTTGGACAAAAGTTCCCCCAAGTTTTTCTTTCAAAATCATATTAAGATCGGTTATCATCAAGTAAAAAGCTAATGTAGTAGTAGATACGTTAAGCTGGAAAGTACAATTAAAAAGAAGAAGCTAATATAATAATAAATACGTTAAGCTGGAAAGAATAACTAAAACCCGCTCGGGAGTTAGATTGTCAGAAATAACTATTTGTTCAACCTTTTCACTCACCTTTACGGCTACCTTATCTTGGAATCCCGGGACGGGATTCAGTTTAACGGGTAGGTAATATAACATCCCGTATAATTTTCCTACGATTAATACATTATTATAACATAAAAGTAACCATTTTACCCATGACAATTTTTTTTATATATATATACTTGACAATCATAACATTTTAACGATACTCTAACTATATTAAAAGCCTATATATCCCAAGAAATTCAAAACGCTTATATTTAATAAATATACCTTTCAATAAATTAACCAAGTACGATATAAATAAAATTCACAAGCTCACTAAAAACTTCCTAATTACATATTTGAGCCTCAACAAATACACATGACACCAAGTCAAACTTTGTAAAATAATATAATCGATCTATCCGAATTCTTATACAACTTCTATAGACACACCGATATACATATTTTCATTTTGTTTCTCATCTTGTAATAAATTGCTACTACACCAAACAGACTTCATAATCTTTAATTCCTTCGTTTGAGCTTGGGCAACAGCGAGTCCCCTAGGCCACATTACAACATGAACCATAATCCACTTGTATTATTCTTATTTTCGGTCACTAGTACAATTTACTATGTTCGTTCCTCTCACATTTTCGACATACAAACACACCCTTTTATTTTCTTTCATTCGACCACCTGTATATATATCTAACGTACGTCCAATTTCCTTCAGTTAACCCCTCTTTTACGAAACATATCTCACCTATTTACATAAGGCGTTTCTGTCAATGCAACTACGCCCAAGCCCCTTTCCTTTCTTGTTCCCTTCTCTTGGTCGACTAGGCTAGATCAAGTGAACCATCAACATGTACGATGACAGCTCACTCATCCTTCCTCACTCGTTTATTGCCCCAGAAACAACCCAAACATACCATGAAAGATCACTTGGTGTGAACGTGTCATAAGTTCCCTACGAACCCCCCTTTGCTCCCCAATGACTACAAACCAACAAAAGGCATCTTAAAAAACTATCAAGAATGTTTATACACGAATCTTCTACAATCTCTTACTCACAATAGCTGTTTGATCTCGATTGATCAATCATGGAGGTTGCATGATTATCGACAGATCCATATCACACCCTCAATCTTCCACCTCAAAGCCTCCCCAATCAAGAAGCATGCACCTCAAAACTCTCATGATTTCCTGCTCCAATTCGCCACTTGTCCAAGCCTCAACTCATATATAAGAAGCCATGAAGATCGACAGAGTTATGGACACACAAAAACTCATCACATTTCAATACCCTCTAGGCCTTTCCTCACAATCGTTTATACAAGAACATTAGTCAAGAATTCCTTGGGTTTCATGTAGTGTATAAACGACTAGGTGAAGGACTAGATTCATAGTTGAACCTTCAAGCAGGCCGTTTCTTTTCTTTGTTTCTGTCGAGCCAAGGATGTGAGAACCAGGGACCAATCTTGATTTATAATAGAACATTTAACCAAACTTGAACATGAAAGATTTCTCTTGTGTTCCTGTCGTGAAAGGAAGAAGAAAGAACCATGCAAATTATTGCATTTCATGCGTACCTAATTACAACACACCAACAAAACTCACTTACTCACTCTCTATTATACACTGTCGAGAAGAAAGAAAGGAGAAGCAAAGCAGCTAGGTGGTTTCACAAAGTTCCCAGGATTCCTTTTATGTAGTTTCATCACAAGCTTGGAACCTTGAGCATTGAACCTCTTCTCGTACTCATTCACACCTACAATACGAGTTTCCTCACCACCATTCTTGATGTAGTAAGTCTCCCTCTTATTGTACATTCTCATTCTCATATTATGATTTCATGCGAACCATAACTAGTTTGCATGTTCCATCGTTAATCATTTTCACTGAAATTGTGGCAACTAATTTCCTTGCATGGCTAGGTATGGAATGATATAAGGATAAACGACTAGTATAAACATATAACAAGTTTTCATAACATATTTAAAAGCCACAAAAATAACAAGTTCATAAAGTTTAAAACTTTAAACCATGTATCTGCTTCATCTATGATTAACGATCCAAAAACCAAACATGACTTCACTTGTTTTAACATTTAAATAAACCTGGACTATAAACATAACGCAAAGAAGCCTTTGGCTCAGTTGGATGGGCGCATGGTTGCTGAGCAAAAGGTCTTGGGTTCGAAACCTGACCAGGACAGTTGTAATATTTTTGGTTATCATTAGAACTTTAGTCTATTGGTAGTTTTAATCCCTCATTTTCAAAACATTTATCACATTTTCTTAAAACCTTTTACAAGATGTGAAAATGATACTATTATTTTACTTCACCCTTACAAGTTGGATACCTTGACATTTCCACCCAAAAACTTTCATAAGTTTATAAATAGGTTTATTTTAAATTAAATATAAAGTCATTCAACTATTTAGGTTTAAAAGGGTAACGTAGGTATAACTTAAAAGTTTACACAGAAACTTAATTACGGTTGACAAAGTAATATTTTACAACTATATCATAGTAACATATAACGAGACTTACATTTTTAGACGATAATGAAGTAATAATTACGAATAACTATATATTTCAAAATACATATAATTTATAACGTAAATTATATAACTTGACGTTATTATCGGTTAACTTGAACGCACATTAAGTAATGAGTATTCCTATAATAAAACTCATCGGTCCACTTAACCTGACGTAAACTTGCAATTTCTATAACTTATCATTCACCAATACATAGTATAAATTCAGTATGAAGAATATAAAAATAATAAACGATACTTATGCATAAATACAAGTTATATTGTATATAACTTGTTCTTGAACTAATAAGCGTTTTGCCACGCAAGCCACCTCTACCACAAAGTCATTCTGTCATTGAACACCATTCAAATCATGATTCTCGATAAGTCGAACTTATCTCGGACTTCCATATCATTCAGGTTATCTTTGAAGTCATTACCATTCTACCTCTGACATTACGTTATCTATACCTATCATAACTCTCAGGTGAGTCATAGCCCCTACTCTTAATTGTTTTATAATGATTTATACTCGTTTTTGGGGGAGATACATGCTTAATTATTGTTTTATACTTTTACAAGTACCCGTTAACTATTTATATATTACTATAAGTTTATAGCTACACTTTCTATCGTTTAACTGTTTTATAAACTCTTTGGGAGAGATGCATGTGTAACAACTTTTCTAACGATTTTACTATCGATATTTGGAATTATGGAACAAACTGTTTGGATACAGTTTCAACTGTTTAAATACGGCTCTCCACAAACTGTTTGGATACAGTTTCAACTGTTTAAATACGGTTCCCCGCAAACTGTTTGAATACAGTTTCAACTGTTTAAATACGGTTCTCTACAAACTGTTCGGATACAGTTTGAACTATTTAAATACGGTTCCCCGTAAACTGTTTATGTTATGGACGCAACAACGTGGCCCAAATATCAAAACTCGTGTTAAATGGATTTATAAACCAACTACTATTTTGGGTGTTGACCTGGTGAAGGGCAAACCAACGGACTATTTTTGAATTAATAAAGAAATCACTCATTTTCTGTTTTTGATAAATCAACGATTTAAACTATGAGTATTATGAATTTACTCATACTTCAATTTGATAATCAACTATTATTATAATTTCTATGAAATTATAAACTCTTTGATTTTAGAAATCGATATTTGAAACTATAAACTCTATGAACTCACCAACCTTTGTGTTGACACTTTTAGCATGTGTTTATCTCAGGTCCATAATGAGCAAGGATGGCACGGAGGAGCACAGATACATATAAAGGCTATAAATTTTCCTATCATTCGAAAACCAATTTAATAAACTTTGGGACAAACAAGGACCTCTTTTAAAACTCTGATATTTATATTCGAATGATAGATCTTTAAAATGACTAAAACGACAAATCATTTTCTACAAAACTGTGCGCTATGAAGTAACACCCAATCTAATTTCCGCTGCATGTTTTCAAAACTGGGGGTGATACACAATCATATATATTGTAAATATACAAAGATTGGACGTTAAAAGTGTGAAAGTATCAAATACCAAAATAGAGGTGTTATGTCAAACACCTCATTCTACCTATTTTGCAAAACACATAATCCTTAAACACACATGTTTACTTCTTAATAAAGACGTTGACATGAAAATTTAATCATTTAGAGTACTGTTTCAAGTATTTAGGGGTCCTAATTTATCTAAACCAAGATATCAAAAACCCACTTGCCAACTACATGGTCAATTTGGTTCTCTCAATATTTATGGATTCAATTGTCATCTATACTACATATAAAACATGGATGATCCCCTCTCCAAAATTTTAAGACTTATGATACGTGGGGATCGCACCCTCGCAAGGAATCTCGAGAAGCTTACAACCCCCACCAGGCAGTGTACCTGATCGTTGTAGTATAGTATAGTGACAAGTACTGAGGAATTGATCGTTCAACTCGGGAATAGTGTCACTAGGATTAGGAAGCCTACTAAACTAGGTCTAGAGGTAAGGGATGATTCTTTTTGTATTTTTATATTTTATGGAAAGCAATTAAAATCTCAAGTTTTGAATGAGTGAGCGGAATTAGTTGCTAGCCAACTAACCCAATTAACTACAAATGCAATCAAGATAAAATTACAAAAATGAAAATGAAACTACTAAACTAATGTGGTGGAAACAATAATGAGAAAAGTTGTGTTTACTTAGATTTCATTACTCCCTAAATATCTTTTACAGGTTGAATAGCTTGTTACAATTGCATGGATGACGGGTCAAATTTCTTAATACTAGTCGTAGGGTCGTGTACAATATTCCCTAACTCTATAGGATCCTACTTCACTCCTATGTCGAGCCGTTAGAAGCTCCTAACATGGGATCATTAGAATTCTCCTACGCATTAAATACAACCAAAAATCGTAGTACACCTCCGATCATGTTTCTTAAGATGTTCAAGCAAGTTACCAATGGAAGTCTGCCATTTTTCTTAAGCCTAACATCGAATACAATCATCCGTAACAATTATAAACAAACAATCAACCTATAATTAACATCTAGGTTTCACTACATCTAAGCAAACACAATAAAAATCTAGCCTAGCATGCTAAATAGAAGACAAGCATAAGATATAATCAAACAACATATAGACATATTGAATGATTTGAAGGAATATTTATCTTTAATTGAACATGAAAGAATCAAGGGGTTCAAACCTTTGAAAAAGTGATAAAATTCGGACTAGGGTTTATTCCCTCAAAGTTGCACACCAATGAATGAAATTTGGAAAACTATATATAGATTACACATCGTGACGGCGTCATGTGTTAGCCTGTGACGCCGTCAACTCGTCGCCATGATAAAATCGTATTGCCTAGATCTATTTGTGGCGCCGTCATGTGTAGAAATACTCTGGGCCGTCACTAATGTTTGGACCCTGACAGCCTTGGGTGACGCCGTCAGGTCATAGGCTTAAAAACTCTCTGGATCGTCACGTGTATTTTCCACTTCCACATTTTTTGTAACTCTTGACTCCGTCATGTGGAGAGTCTTGACGCCGTCAGGTACTGTTTCAGCAAGGAAAATTGAGACTTTGCCGTTTTCTTCACTTTTATGCTCTAAAAACGTCCAAAATGCTTCATTTTCCAGATTTCTCTCCAAAAGTACCTAAAATGATAAAAGGAACGATTTAGGGCAATATCTGATCAAATAATCTCAAATTCAGGCTTAAATGACCCCTTAAAAGCGGTACACTTTTCGCCTTATCAAATACCCTTACACTTGAGATTTGCTTGTCCTCAAGCAAATGCGCTTTTATTCTAATCAAAATACAAGTTAGGGGTCATTTAACACTAATATAAAAGTAATTACAACAAATAATCGTTTCACTAAAAACCAAAGACAAGCACGGAGGTCATATACTAGCACCTCACAAATAGTGTTTAGATACTCACATCTCTCGGGTGTAATAAAGTATATATCACGATAAGGAAATGGAAAACATCTCTCACTACCTGTCATAGCAAATAGACTACCATAGGCTTGGTAAATGATCAAACCTCCACCACTTGGCGTAAGCACCTATGATAAACTATCAAAGAGGTCTTTTAAAGGGTTATAACGTTAGGTGTAGGGATATGAAAAACACGGTTTTGTTGGATAAAGGCAATATTTACTGGTGGCGAGTTAATCATCTTGGTTAATTACATGTACAATATGGCGTTGCTAAGCCAAGACTAGACTCGACTTAAGCAAATAAATCAAAAATAACAAAAATATAAAAACAAACATAGAATGAAACGGGATGGTAGTCCGTATGTTTTTTCTCTTTTTTCTTTCTGTTTTTTTTTTCTTTTTTCTTGATTTTTTTTCGATTTTTTTCCCTATAATACCTCATAGGGAATGTACATTCCTCTTACACTTGAATCTTTACATACTTTACAATAAACTAATCTAATAACTCGAATCAAGATGATCAAAACACTTGGAGTACTTTTTAAGATTAACGCACATATGGGGGTAATATATGATGCTCTTCCCCATTACTCCATAACATAAGTACTTTACCCATGAGTCCCAATCGTCCCAAAACAATATGTATAAGATATGACTCGACTTATCAACTATGTAATCAATAAGATAATGAACTAAGGGTTTAAACAAATAACAATAATGCACTAAAGATGAGTGCATACACGGAAGGCTAAGGCGATTTGGTTGCACATTCGGGGTGGGTTGTAACAAATTCTTCCTTTAAGTAAAATGCTTAAAGTTAGAAACGAAAAGATAGGCTTGGAGGGGTGTACTAGGGGTATCGTGTACTAAAAATGAGTACAACGCTAAGGTGTGGGAAAATTAGTTGACTTTACTAGTCAAGTAATATAACTTAAATGGTCAAGTAATTATGATACGGATTAAACACAAGGGTGATCCTAATGCCTCTTATCATGTAGTAAATCCTACTACACGAATATAGTCTCACTAGCGGTCTCGGGATGCATCACTAACGCAAGTTCTAGAATCTAAATGCTACCGGTACACTCATAAGCACTAATAATGAATGCTTTTCCTATCAAATCTAAAGGCGAACCTCACATATTTGGGTGGAAAATTCTTTTGAATGGTACGGTTTTGTGCTAGTCATACAACTCCTATCCATGAGACGCTTATTAAGGCTAAAGTTTCACTCCTAAATTTTGTAAAAAATTTTAAATTTGACGCTAAAATTACACTAACAAGTATTTCTCTTAGTTTTATTATACACCTACCATCGAACAAACAAACTCAAGTGCAAGTGTATCCTATAAGGTATCATCATTTACCCTCCCCTTACACTTAGGATGAACATTGTCCTCAATATTCAATTAAAGGATGTAAAGTAGAATAGGTAAAAGAATGAAAACAAATACTCCCCTGATTCGTTCGGTGTGGATAGTGTGGCAACAAGGTTAGATCTTCCTCCAAGAAAATGGACGTTCAAAGCTTCCTTTCCAGAAAAATAAATCATCTTCTTGTCATATATAACCTGTTAAACCTGAGAAAACAATCAATGCAACCTCGCGTAAAATCGGCGGCAATCTATATATACTAACAAATCCTATAAAGCAATTTAAGATATAATGCTTGTGGAATGAATGTTTGCAGATTTCCTGGAGTTTATAAAACTAAAGAATTAACAAAAACTTTAAGACTCAGTTAGAAAAACAAAACTCGCAAAATTTCCAGAATTTTACACATGACGCCGTCAGGAGTTAAGCCCTGACGCCGTCAGAAGTGACCTGCAGAAATCTTTATGTTAAGTTTCCGAAAAATTTCTGAAAAAACTTATGTCCTACTTCCTGTAAAATCCTGCAAAATATCATTATGACTCGATACAAGCATTTGACTCTAACAATTACTAATATAGATGTTCATTTAATATTGTAGCGAATCAAGATCAATTTCGTTCTTAGAAACAAATTTGGGGTTTCCCCTTAAACTTAGCTTTTGCAAAATACCTTTATATGAAGTTAAGACGAAGTTAAACAACAAAATAAAGCATTTTCACAATTTTAGTTTGAAACATGATCTTCCAACAATAAAAATAAAGCATGCATACGGAAACAAATAACAATCAAACAAATAAAAATCAAACAAATAAAAATACACAAAACATTGGTTGCCTCCCAAGAAGCGCTTGTTTTTATTCGAGTCACGAGCCTGACTCTACCCATATTTAACAGAAATAGGGGAGGTTTTCCCTACACCTAGGATTAAGTGCGGGTGGAAGTAGTGATACACACCCTTAGGGTGGAAATATGCCACGTGATGAAAGAGTGGTGGATGAATTATATGCTCAAAGGGCTGTGCTCCTATCTTCATAACCTTACGTATTTCAATTGGGTTAGTGGGCGGATTAAGATTTTCTCTTAGAAAGGGATCATCTTCTATTAACTTCGAGTGACTCCTAGTTGGGAATCCATCTTGACCTAATAAACCCGGTTTAAACCCATAATGTTTTTTGTGATCAATCATAAATGGGTGATGTAAGCATGTAAGGTTATGTTCCATTCCTATATTGGCTTCCTCTCTACATGGCTTAAAGTCTACCACCTTTATCCTAAGACTACCCGTACTACATGAGTTGATGGGTGGGTCGGCTCCTCTTTTGTCTCCCAGATGTATATCTAAGGATGGAAAGTTGTGTGAAGATTGAGGTTCCGGTTCATCAACACTAGGAAATTCCCTAGAACTAGGAGTAAGGTTATCACTACTAGTATTCAAACCTATATTCTCTAGTTGTGCTTGGTCCAAGGGTTCTACCTCTATTGGGGTTCATATAGTCTCTTCTACTTCTTTCGGGTAAGTCAAGGGAGGTATGTACGCATCAAATGATGGTAGGACTTGTGGAGCACTGAGTGGGCTTATGTTATTCACCTCATCCTCCATTGTATCTAGATTACCTATGTGTTCATCTTGTATTATGGCAAAATCAAACCACTCTGTGCACCTAGGTATCACATCTATAGGCTTATTATCCCCAAACAAACTTCTTGCTTGTTCCCTCAAACTTGCTATCAATTGATCCGTAACAACGTTTGTCGGATTTTCCAACTTCTTAGCGAGTATGACACAATTCTCTATGGCTTCCCATGCTTCTTCAGCATTTAATCCCCAAAGGTCCCCATCTGCGGCATGGTCAGTGTCCATTTTGGTATAGTGGTCGACACGATGGTAAAATATTTCAATTTGGGACCACAAATCGAAACTATGATGAGGGACTTTTCGGAGTAAATATTTAAAACGAGTTCATGCATCATAGATAGGTTCATCTTGATACTGTTTGAACATCAAGATGTCATTTGGAGTGAGTAAATTTTTTGGTTGGTAGTATGGTGGATTCGCGTTCTCCATAATGGCTAACGGAATAAGGCACGAAGAAAAAGATAGACTAAAGAAAACCTAAAAATAAAAATAAAACCTTACTAGAAAAGAATCTAGCAAGTAGACCTAATAAAAAGAAATCCTAACCTAGCCAATAACTATTCCCCGGGATGCGGCGCAAAAAACATGATACGTAGGGATCGCACCCTCGCAACAGGTTTTACCTCTCAAGGGATCTCGAGAAGCTTACAACCCCCACCAGGCAGTGTACTTGATCGTTGTAGTATAATATAGTGACAAGTACCGGGGGATTGATCGTTCAACTCAGGGATAGTGTCGCTAGGATTAGGAAGCCTACTAAACTAGGTCTCGAGGTGAGGGATGATTCTTTATGTATTTTTATATTTTATGGAAATCAATTAAAATCTCGGGTTTTGAAGGAGTGGGCGGAATTAGTTGCTAGCCAACTAACCCAATTAACTACAAATGCAATCAAGATAAAATAACAAAAATGAAAATGAAACTACTAAACTAATGTGGTGGAAACAATAATGAGGAAAGTTGTGCTTACTTAGATTTCATTACTCCCTAGATATCTTTTACAGGTTGATTAGCTTGTTACAATTGCATGGATGACGGGTCATATTCCTTAATACTAGTCGTAGGGCCATGTACAATATTCCCTAACTCTATAGGATCCTACTTCACTCCTATGTCGAGCCGTTAGAAGCTCCTAAAATGGGATCATTAGAATTCTCCTACGCATTAAATATAACCGAAAATCGTAGTACACCTCCGATCATATTTCTTAAGACGTTCAAGCAAGTTACCAATGGAAGTCTGTCAGTTATCTTAAGCCTAACATCGAATACAATCATCCGTAACAATTATAAACAAACAATCAACCTATAATTAACATCTAGGTTTCACTACATCTAAGCAAACACAATAAAAATCTAGCCTAGCATGTTAAATAGAAGACAAGCGCAAGATATAATCAAACAACACATAGATATATTGAATGATTTGAAGGATTAGTTATCTTTAATTGAACATGAAAGAATCAAGGGGTTGAAACCCTCGAAAAAGTGATAAAATTCAGACTAGGGTTTATTCCCTCAAAGTTGCACACCAATGAATGAAATTTGGAAAACTATATATAGATTACACATCGTGACAGCGTCATGTGCCTGTGACGCCGTCAACTCGTTGCCATGATAAAATCGTATTGCCTAGATCTATTTGTGACGCCGTCATGTGTAGAAATACTCTGGGCCGTCACTAATGTTTGGACCCTGACGGCCTTGGGTGACGCCGTCAGGTCATAGGCTTAAAAACTCTCTGGATCATCACGTGTATTTTCCACTTCCACCTCTTTTGTAACTTTTGACGCCGTCATGTGGAGAGTCTTGACGCCGTCAGGTACTGTTTCAGCAAGAAAAATTGAGACTTTGCCGTTTTCTTCACTTATATGCTCCAAAAATGTTCAAAATGCTTCATTTTTCAGGTTTCTCTCCAAAAGTACTTAAAATAACACAAGGAACGATTTAGGGCAATATCTGATCAAATAATCTCAAATTCGGGCTTAAATGACCCCTTAAAAGCGGTACACTTTTCGCCTCATCAACTTATAAAAAATTAAGCATGGTTTAAAACACTTTAATGCACACAATTTTTAGACTTACAACAAAATAAAAATATTGTACAACAAAATAAGCATGATGTAATTTTCAGACTTATTTTCAGACTTACAACATTAATGTTATTAAAGTGATCAATGTTATTAATGACTATAATAATTACTACTTATAAGAAAAGAAACATAATGTACGACACTTTAATGCACATAATTTTCAGACGTACAAGATAAGAAGCATAGTGTACAACAAAATACCACATTAATGCTATTTAATATTGTCAATTAATTAACTGGTAAATAAATACAATTAATACATTTATTAAACACCCCTAACATAAGAAATACAAATTATCAAGTTGTACAATCAAATTAAACACAATTCCTGTATTAAATTTCACTAATACAAATAATAAAGAACATTATACAAGTATTCAAGTCCAAACGGGCGACGGGCCAAATGGCCTTGAGCCCGAACGGGTGTGGGCCAAACGGGCTCGAGCTCGAACAGGCACGGGCCAACGGGTTCGAGCCCGAACGGGCACGGGCTATACAAAATTCTTGATATTCATTAATTTATTGTTAAACAGAAAATAATAAACTAAAATACATGATTCATCGAAAAAATTTATTTCATGGTACCCTGCTAGTTTAATTATACATATAAACAACTTTAATTTGATTAAGCATCTACATTTTTCTAAGTAAAACTCACACATAAGTTAAAAAAATCGTGTTTTTAGAAAATTTCTTTTAAGTTACCTGATGTTCTATTGTGCTGCTAGTCAAGTTACACTTCGTTCTATTAGGTAAGCATCTTACGTAAAAAATAGAGTTAACTATATTTTTGGTTCTCGTGGTCAAACCTATACCAATCCCTCTTCTACATATACAAAGTAATCCCTCTAAAAACCCCCCTTTCTCATTATCAAATCCAAATCAAACAACAAATACAAAAACATTAACACATAAATACCCCTAACTTTCTTATGTTTTATGGAAAATACACAAACAATAATACATATAAGACCAGATTCGAACCCATAACCACAACCCAAAACAAATCCAATCTAATCCTAAACCCATCTCCATCCCGTCACATGGTAAACCAAACACAGACCGCAACAATCATCCCTCGCATAACAATGACTCGAAAGTCTAAACCAATCATAAACAATAAAGATCTCAGTTTTTTCCCTCTTTTTCGTGTTTTACCAAAGATTGAACAAACTAATTCATAAATCACGATATTAGGTTAGGGTTTTTAATTTTGTAAAATTTGGGGACTTTCGGATTTTAGTTCGAAATGAAGGAATTTGTTGAAGGTTAGTGTTGTTTGATCATTTGTGGTGGTGGCTGACAGTTAGGTGGTGGTGGGGGGAGGGAGTTAGGTGGCCGTGGTGCGTTGTGGCGGGGGTATGGTGTTTCTTATTCTACATCCAGTCGTGGTGGTTATGTTGACAGAGGAGGTGGTAGTGGTGGCCGGATATTGGTGGTGGTGGATGGATTATGTTTTCATATAGAAAATCTGAGAGAAGAGATGGATTTATTTTGAGAGTAAGAATGGGAGAAGTGATAAAAAATAGGTGGTGATGATTTATTTTGTGTGTTGTGTATTTGTGGTTGTGTTTGAGTATTTGTGTTTGACTATTTGTATATGTGTTTGTGTATGCTACAACAAACACCCATGTTTAATAAAATATGTGAATTGACACAAATACCCTTAAAATTAACAGTCAAACATAGTCAATTTAATGGAGTAACGAAAATGGACCAAAAGTGTTACGGGTCGTCGGATTTTGGACGGGATCCGTTACTTTTTGATCTATTGGACCAAAATCGTTATACCCGGTAAACCACGAGGACCAAAAATGTAGTTACGTCTAAAAAATATCAGAAAATTTTGTTAAAATATTCTTAACACCGCAGCAAAGCACTGATCCTATGTTATTTTTAGAAACAAACTTCGTTAACACCACAACATATTGCATGCACTAATCTATTTAATTTCTAGAAATAAACCATATTAGATATAGAGATAATTCAAAATATGTCCAGATTGCTCATTTTTTTTTTTTTTTTTTTTTTTTTTTTTTTTTTTTTTTTTTTAATTTGGAGTTTCTGTATTTAGACCATGGTAACTTGTAGTTTTTAAACAACTGAAATCTGCAAGTGACAAGTGTTAATTTTCGGATTACATATGGCAACTTGTGTACTTTTTGGGCAACTTGTATAATTTTGGTCAATTAGCGGCCATCATGTCAGATACATGGCGTCATATAGATCGAGTTGCCAAATTGTCTGGTTTAAATACAGAAACTCCAAATTATAAGAAAAAAAAAAACAAATCAACTGAGCAATCGGTACATATTAAGAATAATCGCTTATATATATTTAGAAACTAGAAAGGTGCCCGCGCGAAGCGGGGGCGGATTATTGGGGTGAAGAGGAGGGAGGTGGGGTGGTGAAAAGTGGTTGTTGGGGTGGTTGTTGAGGTGGTTATAAATTGTTGGGGGTGATTGTTAGGGGTGGTTGTTTCCATAATTAGTAAGTAAAAGTCTGAATTTTTAAGCCTTTCTAATTATAGAATAGTCCCAAATACATTATATAGTAGTATAGATAGATAAACCGCATTCTTTCTTTATCTGCACCGACCTATCTTCTTCTAACATGTGTACATAGACACTAAGTTATAAATACACGGTAACACACATATTTAAAACTTTGTCACCGCTCCATATCGCGAAATGAATCGTAAGGTCGGCATTGCAAAGTTTTAACATCAGTCGAACGTTGACATGCAGACGTGTGCTATAAATCAATTATGAGGAAAAGATAAGAATTGGTACAAGCTGCATGTTATACATGATGATAAACAATAAAATATGATAAATCAATCATATTTGTTTGTTATCTAACTCAAATAAGTTTGTTGGGTCATATCATTTTAATCGTTATTTCTAGAAAAAGTTCTGTTTGAATTTTGAAAATAACAGTTCATTCAGAAACGCAAAAAGAACAAAAACATCACAGAACCAGAAATTATATGGAATATTTTGATAAAAGTGAAAGAAAAAGTGCAAAAAAAATAAATTCAAATGAATAAAGATTATCATCTTCCACGTTTAAGTTAATTAAAATCTTTATTTTTCTTGCAAATATTTTATCAAATTATAAAGAAAAATGTAACTATTTGTGTCTATATTTTATCTTGCTGGAGTATATATGAGTGGTGTGGAATTATACTATATATATAAACCCCGGGCACTCAACGAGAGGCCGCCACGTGCCCGTTACTGTAGCACATGAACAGTACCCAACCACTGTTCATGCTACAGTAAGAGCTACAGTTTTTTACGCATCGCTACAGTATTCGCTCCAAATTTTTTTTTTTTTTTTTTTTTTTTTTTTTTTTTTTTTTTTTTACATAAATTTCCGTATGAAAATTTGTTTTTTTAAAAAAAATTTAATAACAAAAAATAAAAATAAAAAAATACGAAAAATAATACACTTACAAAAATTTCTTATACAAATTTGTTTCTTTTAAAATACCCAAACAACAAAAAAAAATTTCAACCGCAACGCAAAAAAAAAAAAAAAAAAAAAAAAAAAAAAAAAAAAAAAACGTAAACATAAACAAATTATGCTTTCAAGTAAACATATGCATATTTCAAATAACAAAATTATTAATTACACCGTACAACCGACAAAACACAAAACGCACCCGCCGCAACGCGCGGGTAACCCAGCTAGTTACTTCTATAGAAAAGAATATAACATGTATGTGTGAAAAAATATCTAAAAAGACAAAAAAACATAATGAAAGTTTAGAAAGACTAAAGTATGTCAAACATTGTCCAACAGTGAACAAGGCATTAATTCATTGAATTAGAAATGTATAGTGCATGCTGCTAACAAGATAAATGAAATAAACATGGATCGGATTATCTTAACTTAAAACGAAAAGTGCAATGTATGTTACATTTATGGTCGGAAAACATTTAATTGTGTTACGACTTGAACCGACAGTTACGAACATTTGATTGTGTTACGACTAATTACAACTTGAGTTTACACTTGATTAATTGTAGAACACAGTAGATTGATTTTATTTAAGAAGTTAAATGATATGTATAAATTCATTTTGTTTCTGCTTAATGTGCTCATCACTAAAAACTACAAATTATTTGCGACATTTCTAGATGTATAACTAAATTACTAATTAAAAGACATGTAGTTCAATGTTATCAAATCCTTTATGTTTTAAGGCTCAAACACAACAAACTTATAACCTTTGTGCGTGTTTTAAGGCCTAAACACAACAAACCTATAACCATATATTGTGTTTTAAGGCTTAAACACAAACCTATCTAACCTCTAGTCTGAAATATGGTTGGTGATACATGGTGTTGTATGGTAGTGATACATGATGTTGTATAATGATTATACAAATTGTTAATGAATATGAATAACTAATCTAGATATCAAGAATTCTAAGCTTAATATGATTGATTTTTTCAAGATAAGAAGCTTCTATTGTTCGAAGAAGCAAGAGCTCACATGCTAGTGTGCTTTCAATAGATAAAGATAACAAGGGATCTAAGCTTGTTTTGTTGGATCTTCATATGTTAACATGCTTTCAACAAATGAGAGTTAAAAGTATTATTATCTAGGGCTAGTGAGGGTTTTGAAGAATTGAAAATATCTAATATTACATTGCAAAAGCTTGGTTTGAATGGTGGCCAAAAAAGTTGTTTATATAGGCAAGAAAAAAATGCATTCAGAGTCATACGGATACATGGATCCTGCAAGGATCCGTCCCCTTTCCGGGTCCGTGAGTCACCAGTTTTGAACAAAAGTTTATAGCTGTTTTGAAGTGGGTTTAGCCACATGTTATCATTCTTTCCACAAATATTCACTTGCTTAAAAGTCTTTTCAAAGTGCATTTTTGACTAAGCATTTAAGGCTGAATTTACAAGTTTTTATGAAAGTTTACTTAACAAAAACAAAGTGATCTAGTTTCTTTACCAAAACAAAAATGCTTTCACTTAATGAAATGTTTATTTAAGCTAGGTGAACTCAAATTTGAATTTAATCCATAAATAGATGAAACATTTTTAGCCTTTATTAATTTTATGAAGTGTGTTTAACTAACAAATTTAATTTGACATGTATAAAATGTGTTATTGGATGCTAGTTTGGATAAACTACTTGATGACTCTAAACTAAATTCTAAGCATTCTCAATGATTTGTTATACGGTTTGAACATAATGCAACTCATAACAAAAATATTCGAACATTTTGTTGAAGCACGAGAAGTTTCGAATCGTTGATTGCACTAACATCTCCAATACATTATTATGGGTTCAAGATCAGATATATTCTTAATGTATACCTTGTGATCAGATAGTTTATTACAATAGTTTTTAGTATTAATAAATCGAGTTAGGATCAACATCGATCTCCTGTATGAAAATAACACAAGGGGCATCGATCAATAAATGGATTAAATGCCAATTAATGAAAGCATTGGACTTTCCAACTAACGTGAAAATCTTCGTAACTAATACTCGTATTAGTTACGGGTACTATCATTAAGCGTTTATATTATAATATTCTAGAAAATGAACCTCGTGGGATTTTTTTATGGAAAAAAAACAGCCTAGCTAAATCATACTTATGACATTAAGGTTGTTAATAAAATAATTAAGTTATGTTCAACGACTAGACACGTGTGTGAATTCACACCTCATTGTGGTGGAAATAAAAACATGATTCGGAGTTAGTTGATATTTTGACTCATAGTCAATTGTCAATACATTTTATTTATGGCAATAAAAAAATGAGAATGTGAAAAATCAATTTATCATTTGTAAACCTATCTATAAGTGCAATCATTTTCCTTAAATCAAACATAACTTTGGTTGTAATCTAATCATATTCACGCTTTTACTTTTACGTAAGATGGAAACCTTCCAAAAAGTAGTTTATATTTTGGAATGTTTAGAAGATGGGTTTTGCTACATGTTATTGTGTAAATAAAATGAAGGTTGTGGTTTATTAAAGTGTGAATTATTTTTATGATAATTAATCAGTTTAATTAATGGGTGTTAAATGTAATTTTGATTAAGTAAGAAAGTTTATGCTTATTAATTAAACGTTAGCATCTGCCTAGTGGGCAATAATTGTGAATCACAAAATTTAAATACATGAAAGCTTCTTAGTTTTAACTCCAAGTTTTATGAGGTTTAATATGATCATACTACATTCATTCAGAACAAGGGCATGAAATACAAGTTAAAATTATCACACATAAAACCATAGCATAAGAATGAGTAGAGTTATGCCCTTATGCAAACGTCACTAATTATAACAAAATGCTTAATTTGGGCAATTGGTTTTGAAAATTATTATCTTGGAACAAGTTGGCCCAATGATTCAATATCTTTGCTCAGTTCATCAAGTTTCTTCATCCTCACTCTTTCACTTTCAGTCACCAACTGCACATCAAGTAAAAATTAACGTACACACATTATCATTAATCATCAACATAAGTAAATCATAACTACTTTTATATATGGTAAGTTAGCCAGAAAGCTCGTTAGATAGGCGAGCAATAGTACAAGCAAGCTAACTATTGGTTCGGCTTTATAGATTTTCGAGAAATTAATGTTATTGCTAGAAGAAAAAAAGCATGCATTACCTCCATTAATCTAGCTACTAGTTGAGCTTTCTCCTTGTTTTTTTCATTGAAGGCTTCTAAAACTTCTCGGTACTCTTTCTCCTGATGATTTGAGTTTTTATGATTGAATAGTGATGTTAGCTTTTCGACAAATATTAGAATGAAATGGTGTGATAATAATGATTAAAGTTGACAAGAACATGGAAAAGAAAAGTGTAATTATAAAAGACTAATGATGAAGCATGTTTCACCTTCTTAAGGCAGCTTTGTCCCAGTGGCTTTAGCTCTTTGTTGACCACATCAATCCTCTTACGAACGGTTGTCACCTCCTTCCTCCTTGGATCTTCAAGTGATTCAAGCTCCTATTCATTTTTTCTCACATTTTTCAAGTTATTTACAACACTTAAATCCAATAAAAAATCTCATGTTTGTACATATGTTAACGACACTAAACTAGGTTGTCTTGGTTCTTTTGAACTATGTAATCGTTTGCAAAAATATTGCCTTGACTGCAGTATTTTTAGTTTTATATTAACATGGTTATAGCTAGGAACCACAATCAAGTACGTGAATCTGAACTCTATGCGCACATGACTCTGGGCCATCTTTAGGAGAGTGCAACCGGTGCCATTGCACAGGGCCACCGCTTGACGAGGGTTACAAAATTTCATGCACTCTATTATATATACACAATATGATGCTTGAATTTAATTAGCTCATGCACTAGTGAGACATGTGTATTTTGTGTGTGTGGGTGTGTTTAAGGACCTCTTTGTGGTGATGGCACGGGGCCACCGAAATCCATGAGACGGCCCTTCTCTGGAGATAATATAATTCAAACAAAGCGAGATAAACAATCTAGCCTATATGCTGTTTGGACTGTTTGGAACTTTGGATCATGAAATCTATTAGTGCTTGTAGCTACGCATTGTAATTGTTTGTTTATTTCTAGCTTCAAGCAATATTTTAAGTAAAAAATTTTGGCCTTCAAATTATTCTAGTGACTATATCATGCATGTAGATTCTATTTAATGTGAGTTATATGAAACTCCCAACTCAACTTAATCAAAACCAGATGATTGTATGTAAATATTCAAAAGAGTATCAAATAAAAGCTAAGTATACGTATGATAACAAATAATCTAATTGAATGTTATCTAAAAGACTAAATGCAAAGACGAATGGAAAGAATTGTACTCACTTCGCGAATTTCAGCCAACTTTTTGGTTTCTTCTTCAACACGACCTATATGAGCATGAACTTTCTCCCTCACCTCCATCTTCTTCTTCTTGATCTCTTCTTCTTTAACTCTAAAAGCCATCAAGGCAGATTTCGACAATTCATCTTCATCATCAGCGATCATTGGACTCCCATGATAACTAATTAACCCCGAGTTCTTCATGCGCATCATCATTTGTGCTTGTTGCTGTTGTTGTCTATCCATTGCCATTTTGCCAAAAAGAACACCACTGTTGTTTCCCTTCAATAGATGTTGCCTTATATGCTTTTTGTTGGAATTAAGGTAATCTTTTGCTTCTGTTAAAGATGCTCAATCTAGGTTGTTGGCTTTAACATGGCCAATAAAAGCACTAGCTAGTTGTACTGTCAATGAATCTTGATCAATTGGATTGAAAAGTCTCAAATGCCCTTGTCATTGATAAAATGAGAAAGTAGTGAACACCCACTTCTTAAAACACCTTCCCAACTTCCTCCTAGTGGATATGAGTAACTTTGGAGTCAAAGATTTGGTATGGTGGAAGATGCCATACCTTAAGTATATTTTATGCATGTGATACTTCATCATGAATCTTGTTTAGTCTTTTCTTTGTCATAATTAAAGAGAAAAAGCCTAATTGATGCATCACTTTAAAATACATAGGCCAGTAACTATAGAAGAAGTTTTACATGTAATAAAGCAATCATGTGAACATCCACAATATCATTGCTATCAGGGGCGGAACTAGGAGCCAAGTTTAGGGGTAGCGAAATACGAAAAGTTGTTTAGGGGTAGCGAAAATTTGCTTCAGGGGTCGCGAAATCGCCAAAAAATAGCAAAAAATCGCCAAAAATCGCTAAAATTACACTACCGGGTAAAAGTTCAGGGGTAGCGACCGCTACCCCTGGCTTCTACATACATCCGCCCCTGATTGCTATATGCCAATAACTCTATAAGTTGTACATTTAAGTACGTATCATCAGAGAGGCGGACATACTTGAGGCAGAGGGTCTGCACGTGCATACCTTAAGAGCGCCGTCACTAGTGTAAAAACAAAAAATTTCTTTACATATTTTAGATTTTAATACTAAGCTAGTTAATACCTTTTTCAAACTTTATTAAAATGTGCATAACGTGTGACAATCGCTGCGTCCCATGCATACTCGTAACAAACAAACATCTTGGAAAGAAACTTAGAAACATTACACTTGCTCATGACAATGATCTGTTATTAGGAAAAAATCCTTTGAATAAAAAGATAATATATGCATAAATGAGGTACGAGTTGAACGAATGTGGTTTATTGGCTATGGAATGATGACCCAAAACACAATTTAAAGATATCGTTTAAGTCTATATTATGTACCATAGTTTTCGGAACCTGACAATGCTCGTATTTCTTATCATTCTTTACACCATGAACATCATCGTAGGATTAATGTACAAGACCTTTCATACACATACAAATACGTTTTGGTACTGATTTTATTAGATAACCAGAAGATTGTTATGTACATTGTTGTAGAGTTTGGTATTTTAACAATTATCTGGTTTTATGTTTTTGTCAAGAATATTAAAGATAGTATGGTTGAAATGTCTTCAGGAAAAGAGTGTGGATGAATCTTCTTTTACTTGAAATGGGGTGCTTTAGATGAAAGTTTAGTTAAAGAGTGTGGAAGAAGGGTTCACCTACACAAATACAATAAACAACTGTAATAAGAGCCTTAAGGGTAAAGACAAAGTAGGAGAATATAGAAATTTGTTAAATTAATGACTTTGTCATTTAAAATTACTCTACTACCCTTCCATCCTAACATGCCTACATAAAATTTTGATTGCGTAGCATAAGTTTAATGTATTGACTTCCATAATGTTTTAGGTAAGGAAGGTCTTGATAAGTCAAAATATTTTTTGTGCAGAACTTTAGAAGCCTTGGTTCGTAACACTTTGATCTTGGTTTCTCGATATACATTAATACTCGTTGATCTTACACGATGTAAGGAATGGATACACCGTACATAGTTCAAAACTCCAAATAACAAAAATCATGTTGGCACCATCTTGATAATACATAATTTAATCACTGCCAACGACTACCATCAGTCCATCACCTCCTCCATCCTTGTTAACGCCAACTACCACACCTCTTCACTTCCTTTACCTGTTCTTATTACGTAGTAGTTCGATATAAATGATATACCAGGACATAACAATATAATTAGTATGAGATGGTGTTTGGTATTGCTTATTTTTCTTACTTATGCTTTGGCTTAAAAATAAGTTGCTTATATAAAGTAAGTTATTTTGGAGATGGTGTTTGTATTTCTTATATTGTAAAAAGCCATAACATGCGTAAAGTTAATATACTTATAAAAAATTTATTTAAATTTATATGAAAAAGCTTCAGGTTAAGTACATGAGTAAAAGCAGTTTAGTATCAAATAGATACCACGATGTAAGTAGATGTTTATATGCTTATGAAAAACTGTTTTTCTGCTTGTAAAAATGTTTTGGATGATGAAACTGTTCATCTGCTTCACTGCTTGATCAAGAAAAGCAAATATAAGCAGTTCTTTTCAATGTAGGAGAAAGTAATATGACCAAGCCCAAGACCAATACGGCCCAAAAAGCCCACCTTTATTTCCATATCAAATTTCATTTCTTCAAAATTCATCATTCTCGGATCATCAATCTTCCACTTTTAATCATACTAGACGAGTACCCGTGTATAGCAACGAAATTTTATAGCGACAGATCGTTTAGTGATAAAAAAAGTTTATGGGTTATAAACGAAAAATAATAAAAGTGTGAAGATTTAGAGATTAAACATAATGTTTTAAAACCCGGTTCGACCCGTTCTGGACGAAAAATGAGTCGATTTAAATCGAGTGAACCCGACGGGTTGGGTCAAAAACGGGTCAAATTAAACCGAGTCAACCCGCCGGGTTTGAAGCGTCCCAGGTCAACCCGGTTTTCGATGTGTATTAATAGGTTCATTTTGAAATATATGTTTTCGTATGACTTTTATTAGTTAGACGAACCGGTGGCGACACCGGTTCCCGGCTGAACCCGTTGGTCCGGTCCAGTTTTCAAAACTATATGTACCATCAACTTGTTAGCTTGTATGAAGCTTTGTGTGTTTTATTAATTTGTATAATGTGTAAAATAACATTAGTTAGTGTGTTAATTATTTTATATTTAGATTATGTTGTAGCTTGTTTAAATTGTACATTGTGAACATTTTATTCTACTTTTTAGTAAAGGGTGTTTTAATTGGTTGTTTTTAATTTGATATATATACTTTTAATTGGTTGTACATTGTGAATAAATTATTGTACTTTAAAGTTATGGGTGTTTTAATAAGAGTATTAATTATACTATGCATTTCTCTCACCTTTAACTTTCAAGATTTCACTTTTCAAGATTTGACTATACATTCTTTATAGTGACAAATAGTTTATTCATCAAAAAAAATTTATAGGTTATAAATGAAAAATATTAAAAGTTTGAATATTTAGGAATTAAACATAATGTCTTGAAACCCGGTTCGACTCGGGTGGTTCAACCGGGTGAACCGTTCCGGTCGAAAAATTGGTCGATTTAAACCGGGTCAACTTGATAGGTTGGGTCGAAAACGGGTCAAATTAAACCGGTTCAACCCGTCTGATTTGAAGCGTCCCGGGTCAATCCGGTTTGTGATTTGTATTAATTGGTTGTATTTAATTTGGTAAATATGTTTTTAATTGGTTGTACAATTTGAATAAATCATTGTACTTTTAAGTAATAGGGTGTTTTAATAAGAGTATTAATTATATTTCATAATTTCCTTTAATAAGATTTTTCAAGATTTCCACTTTTAAAGATTGACTATTTTTTCAAGATTAACCATTTTTCCTTTATATGTAGTATAGATACAAACTACCTTAATTTTTTCACACAGTCACGTATGTATCCCTAACTCAATTTAATCTGCTATTGTTAACATCTAATTTACATTCCAATGTTTATAATAAATTAATATTATGTAATATGTTGCCATGCAATTCTAGCATTTAATTAGGCATTTCTCGTAAGTTTTTGGCATTTACAAAAACCAATGTGTTTAAATGCTTGTATGTGCTTATGGGATTCGTTAATACTCTACGTGTCTACTCGTTAATTAGTACTCTAGGAGCGCATTGATAATAACTGGTCCCTTTTTGGAGTAGAATGATTTTCTAATATGCTAATACTAAGTTTGATGCTCATAGTTTGGATACTTGTAAGCGTTTAGAAAGCTTTACGTGCTTAGCTCAAGATTATTGTTTCTATTTTTGTCATTTTAATATGTGAATCCCTAATAAGAATATGCTTATCGGATTATGTTGTGGGTTAAATTCATAGGCCTTATGCTATTGCTACTTGTACAAATTGTTGTTGAACCGTATTAAGAACCCTTCCCATTCACTTCCTTAATAATGAATTAATGATGCCAGTGTTACGTCATCTTACCAGCTCTTAAGATGCCGTAAGTGATTTTAACTTTTTCTACGTAACCATAAGATGATGATCCACTATAGAGAACAGTGGCGTAGATTGTTTCGTTATTATTCTGTTCACAAGTTTTACCTTTCTTGGTGATGTTTGTTCGGAAACAATAGGTGTTTTATTGTGCTCTTATTTGTCCGATTAGGTGTACACTGCTGGTTTAGGCTTTTTAAGATATCTGTGGGACTATAGCTATTGCCATTTGCCACCTATATGAACAAGCTATTTTGCCATTAACTTTGTTTCAGATGGAAGTCAAAAGTCGTATCAGAGGTGTAATGTTTAGCTGACCAGATTATTAGAAGTCTCTCCTTCAAAGCACAATGATATATTTACAGCTGCATGCCAGTGAACAAACATACACACCGGTTTAAGATAATGTATGTATGGGAATATAATCTTAAATATTGACACTCTAACAAATTGTTAATTACTGGATATTGCAGGATGGTAGCAGAGGCACCTTCTTATCCAAGAGAGAAACTTGTTGAGAAGCAAAGATTGTACCAAAGCATCCATAAACATACTCCTCTTAAGGGTCCAATGGACAAGATCACCTCAGTGGCCATCCCTCTTGCGTTGGCTGGTTCTTCCCTGTTTCTCATTGTAAGTCTACCTATTCACTTCCACTGGTATTAATGTTGCTTAGAGGTGGCAAGATGGGTGGGTCAGGTAATGGGTCAAAACTGATTCTTGCGAAACATGTCACCTTTTAGTACAGGGTGGTTGAGTTTGGTTGATGCACAAACACTTTGTTTATCTGTTTTTCGTAAATAAGTAATTTTTTTAGACGTCGTGTGACTTTAACTTGTTTGACCCATTTTCCTTTAAGCGGAAAGTTTTTGCCACCTCCAATAGTCCAATCTTGCCACTTGCTAATATCCCGTATATCATTTTCATGTTTTTACAGGGACGAGGAATCTATAACATGTCTAATGGGATCGGAAAAAAAGAATCGGCATCGGAATGTCTCATCTATTGACTCTTGAGGCTTTGAGTGCTTAAAATTTGAATAACTACTTGGTATCAAGTCTTGTTACTTAGTATTGGTTGATATCATTCATCAATTATTTGCTTGCTGCTGGTTGAAGTTGAACCAGGGCATTTTGAAATTATCTTTACTTTCCTCTCAATAAGTGCACTCATGGTAGATTTGTAGGCATTGTTGTGGAATAATCACAATAATATCTCACCGACTAGGTAAAGAGTGTGAATGTTTAAGCATCACAACTATAACTCAAACTAGCTTATTGAAAATTAGACAACACAAAAAGAACAAGAGAATGTAACACTACAACTTATATATTTCTTATGTTAGAAACATACTACTACAACAAAAGAAAGGAAGAGAGAACACTGCAAGATTGCTTGTGTGTGTTTTGGTGTGGTAAAACTCAATAGCAAAGCCTTGTTATTATAGGCTTTAAAACATCACAAGGTGCTAGCAACTTGACTCCTTCAACGTGCATATGAAGCATATTCTTCAACTTGTAGATTTGCATATTTCTGTTGAGATGTGATAAGTGTTGAGCCCCTTCCCAATTGAGCCACTTGACTAACAACCTTGGCGATATATCAATGTATTTATTTTGGATGTCAACTATGGTTGGTGGAGTCTTTATGCCAATTTTCATCTTTTCATAATATTGATCAAGATAATAATTGAACTTCATCCTAGTTACTACTTTAGTCAGCATATATGCGGAATTCTTAGATGTATGGATCTTCAGGATTTTGACTCCACCTTCTTCTAGTATCTCTCGTATGAAATGATACCAAATATCAATGTGCTTCGTCCTTGCATGATGAACTTGATTTTTCGCTAAATAGATCTCATAGTCAAAATGCATCATGAGAATTTTTGTTTGATTCCAAGTTCACCAAGCAACCCTTGAAGCCAAATTGTTTCCTTTACAACCTCTGTCATTGCCATATACTCTGCTTGTAGTTGACAGAGCAGTAGTGACTGCAAGGTAGACTTTCAACTAATTAGAGCTTTTGCTAGAGTAAAGACATACCTGCAGGAGATCTTCGGTTGTCTAAATCTCCAGCAAAGTCGGGATCACAAAATACTTCTACCCACTAACTACTTCCATTTTCGAATAGTAACCCTACATCAACCGTGCTATGGATATACCGTAATATCCATTTAACCGCTTGCCAATGTCCTTTTCAAGGGTTATGCATATACGTGTTCACCATCCCAACAACATGACTAATATTTGGCCGACTACATATCATAACATACATTAAGCTAGCGACAACATTTGAATAAGGCTCTATGCCCTCTCTGCATCATTTTTTGGTGACATAGCAGCACGATCTTCAATTAAGAAGTGAGTCACGTACTAACTCGTTTTGTCTGCTTGTCGAACCTAAAATGCTTAAAAACCCTTCTCGTCTATTGTTTCTGAGTCAAATGAAGCTTCCTCAATTTTCTGTCTCTGACTATCTCCATGCCGAGAATCCTATTTCCTTCGATTGAAAATGATTTGATCAACTCGTGCTCGGCAGAAACAACTAAAGCTATTGTAAGCGATATGTCGATATATGTGGTGGGCTTAACGGATACTTTACTATATTGGTGGATGAGTATGAGGATAATGTAGGTGACAAGCATATTGTGATGTGTTTGTGGTATGTTGATAAAAAGGGAGATGATGTTGAGAAGTTTCTTGGTATTTCACATGTTATGGATCATAAGGACGTATATCTTAAGAATGCGCTAAGTTCTTTGCTGTTGAAGAGTTATAATGGCGTTAAGATGTACTATGATGTCAGTGGTCTCAAAAAATTGATCAAGAATGAAACTCAATCAGCGTATTACGTTCATTGTTTTGCTCAACAACTTGAACCAATTCTTGTTGCAGTTTCCCAAATAAAATGATGATTGTGGTATGTTTTTCTATGTTCTTGAAAAGTTAGTAACTCTTGTCAGTGTTTGTTGGAAAGAAGTATCAATCGAAAGCCGTTTCCAAAAACTTGCACAAGTCTTATAAGACGTTGAGATTGAAATTCGTGAAGGTTCAGATGAGAAAGCTTGTTGTGGGCCCCACTATAAGTCAGTTTTGAAAGTGATCGACTCTTATGATGAAATATTTGATATGTTTGATATGATGGCAAATGTCATTTTAAGACAAGCGATTCATCACTCATATCTCAGCACACTTGATAGAGAAGTTTTCTCTTTCGGGTTTGTTTTCATGTTACATTTAATGAAGACACTTTTGGGAGTTTCAAGTAAACTAAACATCGCGTACTGAAGAAAGATCAATCAAGACATTCTTAATGCCATGTCACTTGTGCAGTCAGTCAAGGAACAATTATTGCATATAATAAGAAATGAAGGATGGGAATCTTTATTAGCTTCGGTTGTTTCCTGTTGTGAAAAAAACGACATAAGTGTTCCAAAGATGGAAGATATGCATCCTCCAAAACTAACAAGAAGAAATCGTGAACCAGAACCAACTACAACAACCCTTCATCATTTTCAAGTTTACGTTTCTATTCCATCATTGATAAACAACTTTAAGAGCTTAACGAGCCATTTGATGAAGAAAGTAGGGAGTTACTTGTGTGTATGTCATGTTTGAGCCCTGCTAAGTCCTTTTTTTTTTTTTTTTTTGTTGGTATACCTGGGTTTCTGACTCGACATTGCGAGTCGACTAATCCCAGGGTGACTACCCTTTTTGGATAGCCCGGAGTCGTCGCAGGTGAACCTCCATGGCCAATGGGGCCTTGCTAAGTCTTTTTAGTCCTTTGATAAGTATAAGTTGCTCAAACTAGCGGAATTTTATCCTAACGAGTTCTCAACCGCTGATTTGCTTCATCTCAGTGATCAACTCGACAAGTACATTTAGGATGTGAAAAAAGATAAAAGATTTAAGGGGTTGACGGTATAAAAGATATCTCAAAGAGGTTTCTGGAGAATGGCTTTTATTGAGAAGGAACTAAAGAGTAATACCGGTGATCAATTGTTGAATGATCGTATGGTTACTTATATTGAGAGAGATGTGTTCATCATAGTTAGCAACGATGATATCATCAATAACTTTGAAAGTAAGAAGACTCGTTGAGACTGATTGTAAGTTTGATTTTAGTACTTGTTTTGAACATGTAACTGGATGTTATGAATCATATGATTATGCTTTTTGGATTTTGTATTCTTTGTGGCGGACTGCTAGTATATACTCATCATGTAGTCCCAAATTTGTCACCAACTTTGATCAGTGTATATGATACATGCACATGCGGCTAAAACATAACACAAAAAATGTAATTACACCCCAAAGTCTCCTTTTTATAATCTGTAATGGCTTTACAATTCAGTAAATTTAATTTTTAATAGTGCCTCTAGTATGTGGTGTGCTCCAAGTTCTCTTTTGCTGATGGAAGCTTCCAATGACTGCAGATTGTGCCTCATCAGCAAGGCGGTCTGCAAAATCATCATAATATGATACATGGTCAAATTTGTCCAATACTTTGAATGATTTCCTTTGTACTATTTCGATAGTAATTTGTCCATCTTTTGATATCAGTCCTGTTGCATGTGTTGGAAAAATGAGTTTGCAAAGTGGTTTTTTGCAAACTTTGGACATAATTTAATGTATGTATATGTTACATATATTTATGTTTCTTGGGGGCGTTTTGTTCTCCTCCAAGAGAGCTTCGCAACGAGCTGAAGTATGTCCAAAATGGAGTAGAAATGAATGAGGTATCGTGTCTCAAAGTAAGGCATTTGAAACACAAAAAAAATAGAAAAGTCCAACATCGCCTAGTGAAGGAAGTGAAGACTAGTTTATAAGGATTTCCTTGTACTAGCTTTCAAATTCCTTTAGATGAGCTATGCTCCCACTCCTATGTGCGCGCGCGCAGGGGGGGGGTGCAGATTGTGGGATTTCTGGGCCAAAATGAGTTCGAAGCTTTTGAACTCATGCGAGCCTGCGGACACGAATGCAGCTCCGAAACCTCGCCTACGTGCGAAAATTTTTGCTGCTAGTTCAGGTCAGTTTTTTCCAGGATATTCTGTAAATCTATTTTAGGAATAGATTTGAACTTATTGGACAAGTTTTACAGAATTATGTTTGTGTAATATATTATACGAAAATCTGTTTTAATTATAACAGATTTCGTTTATTATGGCTAAATTTAATCTTGGAGGACAAGATAGGTTTTCAGTATAAATATAAGCCATATCTCATTCGTTTCAGACACAGAAAAACGCAGCTCCATACCAGACCATTTTTCAGCAGCTCTTCGATCAGAAGCACACAAGGTTTTCGTGATCTTTCAGGCAAGTAAGTCAAGTCCGGCTGAATAGCTTTGGACGTTGTACCCTAGGAAACAGACGGCGAATCTGTTTTAAGGGAATCGTGTTTAACACGAGCCTCATTCTGACTTTTTACTGCTTTCGTTTATTTATCGTTATATAGAGTTTGTCTTCTGCTTCTACACCTTTCTGTCTGAGTTTACTTATCTGTTATTTAATTTATTATAATCTGATTTTATAAATAAAAGTGTACACCGTTTCCTACAGCATGAACCTTAAAATGTTTGACTTTAAAGGTTGGAGATAGAATTTGTTGATCACCTATACTGCACCAAGGATCTCCCCGAAGAACGTGTCCGCCTACTATGAAGACATCCTATAATTCAATATATGATACATGCAGGATTCTTTAAGGATAGTATAGTTATGAACTTTATTCCCGAACTGCTAAAGCATGACAAAATGGTAAGTTTAGATCCAAGATCAATAGATTCCACTATGGACTTCCAAACTTCTAGTGCTAGTGGTTGTCTAAGATGTGGGAAATCGGTTGTCCAAGGAGCTCCAAACTCCACAGAATTTTCTGCTGTATACCTGCAGAAACAACATGGCAGCAAAAAATAGAGGGAGAAATGTCAACAAAGTTACTTGTGATGGGTCATTTTGGGCTGTGTTTATCTCAAACCGGATCCAATAGATCAAATTAAATTTATTGGAAGACGTCTAAAATCTGTTTTTAGTGTATACAACCATAAAAGCTTTTTTTTCTTCTAAGTGTTAATTATTAATGAACCATAATTAATGCATTAATCATATTTAGAAAAATGGACAAATTTTTTGGCAACCCAAACCAACCCATATCAACCTGTACATTTATGCATAATGACCAGTTGCAAACCAGAACCTATTTTAGTCCATCTTGCTTCCTCTATAAAACAAACATACATGTTTTCTAAATAAACATGTAAATGAGAATAAACATACCTTCTTGGGCTTCTTGGTAGATCACGGGCAAGTCCAAAGAGAGTGTCAGAATCCAATAAGCCACCACTACCATGTGGGATAGCCTTCGAGTACTTGTAGTTGCCAACACTAGGGTCTGTTGGAAAATTTAGTGCACTTGTGGGATTAGTTCACACCTGGTAATGGGTCAGGAGGTACGGAGTGTACACCCATCAGGTCCCTGAACAACCTGACTCAGATAGTGGTTAAGTGTTTTCAGTGTATGATGAAGTTCAGTGAGTTCACTCTTTTAGGGAGTGATACTCTGGACTGAATGGTATTCATCAGGTTGATGAGTTCAGCTCAGGCTGAAGGATCTCATCAGGGAGTTGATGCCCTCAGGGACTAGCTCATCAGTGAGCATAACGAACTCACTGGACTGAATTCAAACTTGGTTTGTAACTGCTTTGACCTATTCAATAGGCAGTTACAACTGCATTAATGACCACGTTTTATTGGTCATGTAACCACTAATTCCTATAATTATGGAGGCAAATTAAGTGGGATTAATGGGCCGTTAATCACTCTTAATTCCATTGATTAGGGTTGAGTAATATTACCTATAAATAGGTAAATCAATCATGCATGAGAGAGATACAGAAACATACAACACTTAAACACGAAGGGTTATTGATTTGTGCCTAAATCAATAATAACATTTGGTCTTATCCCAAGTAGATATTCGTGATACCCAGGCATTAAGGTCGAATACTTTACTTTGGAAAGTGATTACACGATTCCAAGTGATATCCGGTAACCTTAATTGGTACGTAGCTAGGTCTTTGATTATCTCCACCCTGCTCTGGGCGAACACAAGAACCAACAATCAAAGTAAACTATTTTGTGATAATCAATGGCTGTTGCGATGAGGCATATGGCTGCTAACTTTTCCAAATTGGATAAGTTTGAAGGTGTTGATTTCAGAAGATTGCAAAAGAAGATGCACTTCTTGCTATCAAGCATGAATGTGGTGTATGTTCTGAGTACTGCCATTCCTGAGGATCATGGGGATGATGCTACTGTGGAACAGATAAGGAAGAGGAGCAAATGGGAGAATGATGACTATGTATGCAGAGGTTTAATACTCAATGGTATGTCTGATTCTCTCTTTGAAATTTATCAGAACGTTGAATCTTCCAAAGAACTTTGGGATTCCTTGGATGCCAAATATATGGCTGAGGATGCTTCAAGTAAGAAGTTTCTTGTGAGTAATTTCACAAATTACAAAATGACTGATTCAAGACCAGTCATGGAACAATACAATGAACTTCTTGGAATACTTGGAAGGTTTACACAACATAAAATGAACATGGATGAGGCTATTTCAGTCTCTTGTATCATTGACAAACTCCCTCCTTCTTGGAAAGATTTCAAGCATGCCTTGAAACATAAGAAGGAGGAACTGACTCTTGTTCAGTTGGGTAGTCATCTGCGTATTGAGGATCCCCTCAGGGCGCAGGATAATGACAAGCCAAAGAGTAGCAATGCTACTGGTGCATCTGTTGTCAATATGGTGGAACATAACAATTCCACCAGGTACAATGACAACAAAGGCAAACGCAAACATCATGATAACACAAGGGCTGATCCTAACAAGAAGGCAACACCTACTTGTTGGAAATGTGGCAAATCTGGTTACATTAAAAGGGATTGCAAAGGTGTTAAGATTGGTGGTAAAACCAATGGTTCAGGCACTAGTGGTTCAGGGAGTGGTGGTTCAGCCAACTCACTGAAAGGTCAGAATATGTTTAATGAATCTCTTCAGGTTTATTATGTTACATATGTATCTGAATCTAACTATGTGCAGGATGATGATGTTGCGTGGTGGGTTGAATCTGGAGCAATTGTTCATGTGTGCAAAGATAGATGCTGGTTCAAGACTTATGAGTCACTGAATGATGGATCTATTCTTCACATGGGAAATGAGTCAACAGCCTTGGTGCATGGTCGTGGTTGTGTAGATCTTAGTTTTAGTTCTAGAAAGATTGTAACTTTGTTTAATGTTATTCATGTTCCTGATATAAGGAAGAACTTGGTTTCAAGTAGTGTTTTGAATAATCATGGATATAAACAAGTTATCGAATCTGATAAATTTATTTTGTCTAAACATGGTGTGTTTATTGGTTTTGGCTATTTGTGTAATCAAATGTTCAGGCTGAATATTGTCACTGACACTGTTAATTCAGCCTTTATGTCAACCTCTAAACCGAATGACTCTACCCTGTGGCATGCTAGACTTGGCCATGTACATTATAAAAGGATGCAAGATATGTTTAAGGATAGGTTAATCCCAGCATTTGACATGGACACTGAAAAGTGTAAAACTTGCATGTTGACCAAAATTACTAAGAAACCTTTTCAGGGTGTTAAACGTGAGACTGAGCTCTTGGAGCTTATACACAGTGATCTGTGTGATTTGCATGCCACTCCCTCTTTGGGGAACAAGAAGTACTTTGTGACATTTATTGATGATGCTTCTAGGTTTTGTTATGTCTATCTGTTACATACCAAGGATGAAGCATTAGATAAATTCAAAGTGTTTAAAACAGAAGTTGAGTTGCAACTTGGGTCCCTGATCAAAAGATTCAGGACTGATAGGGGAGGTGAGTACTGTATTTTCAGTCTGTTGGTATAATCCATGAAACGACTGCTCCCTATACTCCTCAACAAAATGGTATCTCTGAAAGGAAGAACAGGGTACTGAAGGAGATGGTTAATTCCATGTTGTCAAGGGTTCTGGGGTGAAGCTATGTTAACAGCTTGCTATTTACTTAATAGGGTTCCCAACAAAAGGAACAAGGTTACCCCTTATGAACTCTGGACTAAAAAGAAACCCAACCTGAATTATCTCAGGGTCTGGGGTTGTAGGGCAGTTGTAAGACTCCCTGATCCGAAGTTGAAAACTTTGGGTGAAAGAGGCATTGATTGCATCTTTGTTGGATATGCTGAGCATTCCAAGGCATATAGGTTCTATGTTATTGAACCTAATGAATATGTTTCAATTAATTCAATAATTGAATCAAGGGATGCACTATTTGATGAGAATAGATTCTCATCAGTCCCTAGACCAAGTCACAGGATTCCAAATGGAACTGATGACAATGGTGTATCAGAGGTCCCTGATGATTTATCATCTCAGGCCCCTGATGAGGTTGTGGTTCAACAACCTGAACCTGAGCTCAGGAAGAGCAAAAGGGTCAGGACTCCAAAGTCATTTGGACCTGAGTTTCAATTATACTTAATTGAAGGTACAAGGAGTGAGGTCTCTGATCAATACTCCTATTGCTTCATTGTTGAGGATGATCCCAAAACATTTGAAAAAGCAATGAAGTCCCAGGATGTTGCTTTCTGGAAAGAGGCAATAAATGATGAGATTGACTCCATCATGGGGAACAACACTTGGGTGTTGGTTGATCTACCACCAGGTTGCAAACCTCTTGGTTGCAAATGGATTTTCAAAAGGAAAATGAAGGTAGATGGAACTATTGAAAAGTTCAAGGCTAGACTAATCATTCAGGGCTTTAAACAAAAGTCAGGGATAGACTACTTTGATACTTATGCCCATGTGGCACGTATCAGTACCATCAGGCTGCTGATTGCTTTGGCATCAATTCACAATCTGATTATTCATCAGATGGATGTGAAGACAGCCTTCTTGAATGGTGAATTGGATGAGGAGGTTTATATGAACCAACCTCAGGGCTTCATCTTGCCTGGCAATGAAAACAAGGTGTGCAAACTGATTAAGTCTTTATATGGACTGAAACAGGCACCTAAGCAATGGCATCAAAAATTTGATGAAGTGGTTTTGTCTAATGGTTATGTTCTTAACCAGGCTGACAAATGTGTATATAGCAAATTTGATGAATCTGGTAAAGGAGTCATCATTTGCCTATATGTTGATGACATGTTGATCTTTGGCACTGACCAAAATCAAGTTGACCTGACAAAGGAATTTTTGTCATCAAGGTTCTCCATGAAGGACATGGGGGAGGCTGATGTTATCCTTGGTATAAGGATTAAACATGAAAGCAATGGTATATCAATTTCTCAGTCTCATTACATTGAGAAGATACTGAAGAAATTTAATTGCTTTGATTGTACTCCAGTGAGTACTCCCATGGATACCACTGAGAAGCTTATGCTGAACAATGGCAAAGTTGTATCTCAACTTGAGTATTCCAGGGTGATTGGCTGCCTGATGTATGCCATGACTTGTACAAGGCCTGACATTGCTTTTGCTATGGGTAAAATGAGCAGGTATACTAGTAATCCTAGTGCTCAGCACTGGCAAGCAATTCAGAGGGTACTGAAGTATTTGAAGAGAACTATGGATTATAGTATTTCATATACTGGTTATCCTTCAGTGTTGGAAGGTTACACTGATGCAAGTTGGATCAGTAACACTGAAGACAATTCGTCTACCAGTGGCTGGGTATTCCTACTTGGTGGAGGTGCAATTTCTTGGGCATCCAAGAAACAAACTTGTATCACCAGTTCAACAATGGAATCTGAATTTGTGGCTCTAGCAGCTGCTGGTAAAGAAGCTGAATGGTTGAGAAACTTGCTTCTTGAGATTCCATTGTGGCCTAAACCTATAGCACCTATTTCTATCCGTTGTGATAGTGCAGCTACATTGGCTAAGGCTTATAGCCAGATGTGCAATGGTAAGTCTAGACACTTAGGTGTCAGGCATAGCATGATTCGTGAGCTTATCATGAATGGGGTGGTATCTATAGAGTTTGTAAGATCTCAACAGAACTTAGCTGATCACTTGACGAAGGGTCTGGCTAGAGACTTGGTTGTAAAGTCTGCTAAAGGGATGGGTTTAAAGTCCAACTTAGTCACTGAATGCTAGGACACCCAACTCCCTCCTGAGGAAACTTGGGAGCTGAGTTCAATGTGGAAAGCTGAACATTCAGTGTACTAAAGCACATGTTTTACAAACATCCCAAGGTTTGTGCTTGGAACCTGCTGAAAAGGAGGATGAAGTCTCTACTTCTTAATGGTTAATTTTCTTTGAAAAAGTGCTTGGCAGGAGCATGAATAAAGAGGAACCACCTATGTGAATGTTGAAGTTTTGCCGCTTCAGGAAGCTATGGACTTTTAGCTTTTACAACATTTATGAATTGGATATGGACACATGGCTTGTAAAGTGTCAGGAGTGTCTAAGTGTTGGAAAACTTGTGTGTATTTTATCTTCAGGTATTCAAATGGGTTGAAGGGTTCAATTCTTAGAACACCCTGATTCTCGAATATTTGAACGTGTAATTTACTAAGATGGAAATTCAATCCTCAGGACATTTTCGTTTATGCACTTGTTTTGTATTATGGTTACTTTCATGCAAATGTAGTGAACTAAATTTGGGGAGGATTGTTGGAAAATTTAGTGCACTTGTGGGATTGGTTCACACCTGGTAATGGGTCAGGAGGTACGGAGTGTACACCCATCAGGTCCCTGAACAACCTAACTCAGATAGTGGTTAAGTGTTTTCAGTGTATGATGAAGTTCAGTGAGTTCACTCTTTTAGGGAGTGATACTCTGGACTGAATGGTATTCATCAGGTTGATGAGTTCAGCTCAGGCTGAAGGATCTCATAAGGGAGTTGATGTCCTCAGGGACTAGCTCATCAGTGAGCATAACGAACTCACTGGACTGAATTCAAACTTGGTTTGTAACCGCTTTGACCTATTCAATAGGCAGTTACAACTGCATTAATGACCACGTTTTATTGGTCATGTAACCACTAATTCCTATAATTATGGAGGCAAATTAAGTGGGATTAATGGGCCGTTAATCACTCTTAATTCCATTGATTAGGGTTGAGTAATATTACCTATAAATAGGTAAATCAATCATGCATGAGAGAGATACAGAAACATACAACACTTAAACACGAAGGGTTATTGATTTGTGCCTAAATCAATAATAACATTTGGTCTTATCCCAAGTAGATATTCGTGATACCCAGGCATTAGGGTCGAATAGTTTACTTTGGAAAGTGATTACACGATTCCAAGTGATATCCGGTAACCTTAATTGGTACGTAGCTAGGTCTTTGATTATCTCCACCCTGCTCTGGGCGAACACAAGAACCAACAGGGTCATTCGGGTAAGATTGGTTTAAGCCAAATGAATCCCCTAAACCAACAATAATGTCATCACGACCCATCATATGTAGCAAATCATAGATTACATCTATTGTTGCTGTAATTGTCCACCCTGTTGGGGTTACTAGTATTGCCTGGGATAAAGCATTAAATAACATGCACATATGATTCTCATATTCATTTACAAGTATTTTATAAATAATAAAGATGCATAATTTTACGGCATCGAATAATAAAAATCATAGTACCTTAAGATTTATTGTCTCCACAGGTACTTTGAGGAGATAAAATAGAGCCAAAAAATCACCAGCACTCATATCCATGTCAAACACAACTGTCTTTCCTAATTTTCGCCCTTCAAAGTCTGGTTTGTATAGAACTTCTTTGTAATAAGAAAATTGTGATGTAAAATTGAATCTGCCTTTATTTTGTGGTCGGTTTAGTACCTAGCATAGGAATTAAGTTCATTAATGAGCTTAAAAGTACCAATCTTATTAATAGAGATGGAAAGATGGGTGGGTTGGGTAATGGGTCAAAACGTCTTAAATATAAACGGGGTCATTATTGTTGCAGGTCAAAAAGGTTCAGATTGAGTGACCCGCAAACACTTTTCCGGTCATCTTTTTAGAGGTAATTTATTAATTACTACGTTAATAATGCTCGGAGAAACCATAAAAATAGAAACTTGTATCTTTGAATAAGCCAAACTCATTTCCATTCAGCTATTGATTAAATATAGACTTTGGCCAGTTTCAACCCGTTCGACTCTTTCCCTTTGTGCTAAAAATATTATTCAACCCATGTGACCTATTTGGGATACACCTCAACTCAAATCAACCCATTCACAAGTATATGGTTGGATCAAACTTACATCCAGAAAACTGATGAAAAATTCTCTATTTAGGGAACTACTTTTGTCACGGTTTTGCTTTGCCTGCATAGCAACCCTTACACGCACTGAATCCGGTCCATTATATCTCTCTGTGTAACCATCCTGAGTCTATAGTTTCAGTATCTAGGTAGTCGAAAAAAATGTTACAACAACAGGCGTAGTTATTAACCAACATATAAAATTCACATAACTGTCAATATATTTGAGTTTTTATTTCAAGTTCATTAAAGATACAAACATCAACGGATAGTATTGGATACAGATGTTAATACTGATGCTTTCTTTGCTATGTTGTACTACCTTTTTAAGCTTAACCAATCAGAATTGGATTTGCAGGTCAGTTCATTTTTTTGAACTGTTTTTTTATATGATTTAATTGCGTGCATCATGTCTCAATGCTCCACTTGTTGTAACTTTCTGTGTGAACGAAGCATGAGTCATCGCGCATGCGTAACAATATTAGTAATATTTTTGTTCAAAAACCATCGACCATCTCAGTCACTCATCGGTGGCGTGTGACCGATTTTAAACCGGTTTGTAATAATCTTCTTTCCCAAATATTGAACATTTCAAGAGTGGGCCAAATGATGGATGAATTATGTATAGTGCAATCACAAAGTCTATGTAGTTGGCCAAATGATGGATGAATTAGTCACACAGGGAGTCTTCCTGTCCAAATTTTGCTGGAAAGTCATTGAAGTTTCATTTCATGATTTCATCGCTGATACATTCTTTAAGAACTGGATTTTGTTATATCAATCGCATTATTACCACCCATTTTAAGTCTTTCAGAAGACAAATCCTGCTGTTTTCATAATCTACACCATCTTCCTGCTCCTATTTAAATTGTCACAAATCACCATTTCATTTCCCGACAATGAACCAAACTATAGACTATTACGACTGGACAGACAAAATTTGTAATTTCAACACTGCTTTGGATATTCCGAGTGATTTTCAAGATTGCTTGTTGTCTTATAGTTGGAGCTTAAAGCGTGAGTCATATCGACAAAATGAATACAGCAAACCTATGCCATGGATTGGTATCTATATTGCGGTAGCATCTCTCTTTTGCATCCTTGCAATGGTAGCTGATTTATTACATGGTTTAAAAAACAGAAAATTATGGTTCCCTTGTAAAACATTCACCTTGAATGCTGCTTCTCTCACTGTGATAGCTGTTGCTATGAAGCTACCTGTGGATTTAAATGATCCAATGCCAGGTAATCCAGACCAGATAGCAAAGATTGGAAGCATGGCCTTTATGTGCACCATGATGGCGAATTTATTGCCTTCTTTAGCGACCATGAATAGCAAGGAACTTCTCACAAACATCATAGCTTTAGATATTCTGGTAATCACTTTGATTGTGAATATTTGCATTCAATTATATACGGGTCGCTAGTTAAGGGAGCAGCGTTGTTTTATGTGGCTATGCTACTCATCTTGCTGATAATACACACATGTTCAGGTTTGACGATTCTAAAGTCCAAACAAATAATAGAATTGAAATACCAAGCAGGTCATAAAACTTCTTTGAAGGACCTAGAGTTACAACAGCCAGGAAGATTAACTGCTGAGAAGCTAAATCAGCATGTGAAAAACCATTGGATCATGGCAGGAACAGGCAGCCCTCAGTTCATCACAGCTTGCTCTGCAACTACCTCTGCTTCTGGGGTAATATGTGTTGTTAGCACTGTCATACATGTACTTATTTCAGCAGCTCTAATTATTTTACAAAAAAAACTAAAATGGTACAAATCGGATTATAAAAGGTCAATTCCAGTAATTCTCATTATACAGCTTATCGGCAGTCTAGTAGGAGCAATTGCACCACTTTGTAGATGTTATGCAGCCTTGAGCTTTAAGTTGTCCATAAAATGGATCTGGAACCATATTAAGGTATTTAAAGTAGAGAGCTACTGGACTCAAAAGCTATATGATTGGAAACAGAGTAGCATACCATTCTCAGTCAGTAGCCGCAAAACCAAGATTTTCATCCACAATATCAAAGTCATATTTCTTATAATTTGTATAGGACTTCAGAATACAGTTGTGGCAGCATGTAAGATGATAGCGCTGATCCCAATTTTCTTTGTGATATGCGTTTTGTTTTGTATTCGGTGTTGGAAGTATTTTAAAGCCGTGTTTAGCGACTCAAGTATTGTCCAGGGACAAAATTCTGAACAACAAGAGAACTTTAACGAACTTAGGCGGTATGTGTTGCAACTTCAAGGCGACATGGAGCTTGCTGAGAGAACATTGAAAGGAATTACAAAATCTTTTAACCTTGTGATCGGAAAGGGTGAAAAGCAACAACCCAAAAATCTTATGAAGCTTTTAGAAGAATCTAGTGGTTTTGAAGGAGTTGGAAAGTATAACAATCATCGTATTCCACCTTTACCTGCTGAGGAGTATCTCGATTCTTGGAGCTTACCGTTGATAACCCTGACAGCCATCGCTATTTCTCTTCCTAAACTACAAAACGACATAATCGATAGGTTGCTAAGCAGTGTGAGTGAAGGTCTTATATATGTCACACTTGTGGAAGAAAGCCTCAATGCTACCGATGAGTATGTAAGCATTCAAAAGGCAGCTAAAGTGTTGTGGCTGGAAGTTGAAGTTTCCAATAAATGGGTAGGAAACAATCTGAAAAACCATGATCCTGAAGTGAACACAGCAGGATTGATTCTGCAATGGTTCAAGAATACAGCTAAAAACATGGTCACTGAAGTGCAAGTTATAGATATTAGAAGCGAAAATGATAATTCCATCTACCGGTCTATTTGTGCAAATTCAATGTATCGAATCACCGAATCAATCCTTCTTTCCTACCACACCAACATTGATGAGCTTAGCCAAGAGGACTTATTCACGGAATTATCATCAATGATTGCTGATATACTGGCTGCTTGTCTCACCAACTTACCCCAAGTCATAGTTACAAAATGTCATGAAAGCATGATAGAGAAAAGGGAGTCCAGTGTCGATGCTGCAGTCCAACTCCTCGGTGAGACTACGCAGATAATCAACACCCTCCAAGACCAGGAGCTTCCAGACTTGAATTCCGTTGAGTTACTTTTCATTGACAAATGGCGTGATTATTTTAAAGAAAAGCTAGCTTGATGCCGCCACGAACAAAGAGTGGGGGTCAAGGGGGCCGCGCCCCCTTGGGATTCTAGTATTACCGGTTTTATTTCCAAATGGTTTTTCCCACCAAAAGTCGCCCTTTTCCCCAACAGTCGTGACCTTTCCCACCAAATGACTTTAACCGCTTTTAACTAACTTTCGGTTATGTATTTTCATATTATATTGATCTCTTTCATAACAGAACAGATAGTAACAACTTTCTCTGCATTTGCTTTGATTTCTCGTGCCTTATAAACAAAGTGTTGTTCTCTGTCTTATCCAATTGAGGATTTCGTGATACCCGAGACATATAGGGTCGAAATACTTCAATCTGATAGTGATCTCAACATGATTCAGAGAACATATCAGGATTATTACCACCCACACACACCGAATTTCTAACACAATTTAACAGGTATTTGTATATATGTTTCGTGTTTTAACACTCACTAACTACTGTTTAAAACTTTACTTTTGTATGTATAACTCAAACAAAGATCAACGTAGCAGAATTTAATGATAATACATACCTAGTGCTTTATAAAAACTCAGTTTTACATTTGTCCCTCATCAGTTGAATTGTATGTCTTGAGATTATTCAGTCAATAATGTTATTCTGATATCATATGTTATTGTATATAATATTCTGGAGAATAAAGATCCAAGATTAATGAAATGATGTGGATAGAATTTTAGATTCTTTTTCGAATATACATGTACTCCCAAAAAAAAAATATCTATCCCGCGTTTAGAGTCTACATTTCTTGGTAGTTTCTTCAGTTTTGTCCAAGGACCTATATCTCGTTTATTTTCATCGAAATGAATGTGACAAGGACCTATAGTCCTCTGACCAATAGCATTAAGTCGTTAATTTTGTCATTATATTCAAGTGTTCTATCATATTGTTACCTTCACTATGAGGGCATCGTAAGATCGACATTTCATGAATTTGCTAAGTTTTTTCACACTGAAAGTCGACATCAGGTGGAGGAAGGTTACATGATATTTCGTTTTGTGAATTGTGCAACTTTACGATCCGAGCTTTGTTTACTTTAAAGTCATTTATATCAATACTAGACTATTAACCTGTGAATTCATGGGCATCATATTAAAAAATGCAGATTAAATTACAGCGGTTAATTAAAACTTTTGTCCAATTTAATTTCTAACCTTTAATATTTCTATTAGACTTTTAGTGTATTGTGTATTTTAATGTATATGATATAGTACTATACTAGTAGTATACTATAGCATTTATCATACGATATAGTGCTAGAATACTAAATATAATAAAAAATTTGGTTTGAAAATGCTTATATATAAATTAATACTAGTATAGTTTGGCGGGTGATTTGTAACATTTTAAACATTTATCATAGGCTGGAAGCTCTTTTTTCAACACCTCCTATATGTTTAAAGTAAATAACTAACATTTTACCCATATAAAAAACTATAAATTTATATTTGTATTAATTCCGACGCTAAGATGAACACAACGAATATGATTTTGCACTAAAAAAAATACAAATTATCAATTGTTTTTGCATATATTGTCTCAAAAGATTATTTTTATTAAAACTTCTTTTGGTCAAAACTAAATCAGATTAATTTTTATAAAAATAAATATGCGTGTGGTCCAGGATGAATTATATACAGTGCAATCACAAAGTCTACGTATCAATTAGTGGTGTTGTTTTAGTCACACATAGAGTCTTCCTGTCCAAATTTTGTTGGAAAGCTACGCGAAGTTTCATTTCATGATTTCATCACTCATACATTCTTTAAGAACTGGATTTTGTTATATCACCGCCAATTTTAAGCCTTTCTGAAGACAAATCCTGCTATTTTCATAATCTACATCATCTTCCTGCTCCAATTTAAATTGTCACAAATCACCATTTTATTTCCCCATAATCAACCAAACTATGGACTACTCGTATTACGACTACTCGTATTACGACTGGACAGACAACATTTGTAACTTTTACACTGTTCCGTGTCTTCCGAATACGTTTCGAAGTTGCTTACAGGATGAGTCATATCGACAAAATAAATACAGCAAACCTATGCCATGGATTGGTATCTATATCGCGGTAGCATCTCTCTTTTGCATCCTAGCAATGGTAGCAGATTTAATACATGGTTTAAAAAACAAAAGACTATGGTTCCCATGTAAAACATTCACTTTGAATGCTGCTTCTCTCACTGTGATAGCTGTTGCTATGAAGCTACCTGTGGATTTAAATAATGCAATGCCAGGTTATACAGACCAGGTAGCAAAGATCGGAAGCATCGCCTTTATGTGCACCATGATGGCGAATTTATTGCCTTCTTTAGCGACGATGAATAGCAAGGAACTTCTCACAAACATCATAGCTTTGGATATTCTGGTAATCACCTTGATTGTGAATGTTTGCATTCAAATACATACTGGTGTGATTGCAGATTCTGATTATTATGAATACGTAAATCCACTTAAGATAATAGCAATGTTTTATGTTGCTATGCTACTCATCTTGCTGATAATACACACATGTTCTGGTTTAACGATTCTAAAGTCCAAACAAATAATAGAATTGAAATACCAAGCAGGTCATGAAACTGCTTTGAAGGGCCTAGAGTTACAACAACCAGGAAGATTAACAGTTGAGAAGCTAAAGCAGCATGTGAAAAACCATTGGATCATGGCAGGAACAGGCAGCCCTCAGTTCATCACAGCTTGCTCTGCAACTACCTCTGCTTCTGGGGTAATATGTGTTGTTAGCACTGGCACACATGTACTTATTTCAGTTGTAATTTTTGTAAGCATGAGATATCATCATAAATGGTCAATTCCAGCATACAGTTCAGATTATAAATGGTCAATTCTAGTAATTTTCATAATACAGCTAATCGGCAGTCTAGTAGGAACAATTGCACCACTTTGTAGATGTTATGCAGCCTTGAGCTTTAAGCTGTCAATAAAGTGGATTTGGAACCATATTAAGGTATTTAAAGTAGAGAGCTACTGGACTCGGAAGCTGTATGATTGGAAACAGAGTAGCATACCATTCTCAGTCAGTGGCCGCAAAACCAAGATTTTCATACACAATATCAAAGTCATATTTCTTATGATTTGTATAGGACTTCAGAAGACAGTTGTGGTAGCATGTAAGATGATAGCGCTTATCCCAATTTTTTTTGTGATATACGTTTTATTTTGTATTCGGTGTTGGAAGTGGTTTAAAGCCATGTTTAGTGCCTCAGGTATTGTCATGGGACAAAATCCTGAACAAGAGAACTTTAACGATCTTAGGCCGTATGTGTTGCAACTGCAAGACGATATGGAGCTTTCGGGGAGAGCATTAAAAAGCATTACAAAATTTGTGAACCGCTTGATCAAAAAGGCTGAAAAACAACAACCCATTAATCTCGTGAAGCTTCTAAGAGAATCTAAAGGTTTTGAAGGAGTTGGAAAGTTTGACAGCCTTCATGTTCCACCTTTATTTGAAAAAGATTATATGGATTGTTGGAGCTTACCGTTGGTAACCCTGACAGCTATCGCCGTTTCTCTACCTAAAATACAGAACAACATAGTTGATAGGTTGCTAAGCAGTGTGAGTGAAGGTCTTACATATGTCACACTTGTGCAAGAAAGTCTCAATGCTACCGATGAGTATGTAAGCATTCAAAAGGCAGCTAAAGTGTTGTGGGTAGAAGTTGAAGTCTCCAATAAATGGGTAGGAAACAATCTGAAAAACCATGCTCCTGATGTGAACACAGCAGGATTGATTCTACAATCGTTCAAGAATAGAGCTAAAAACATGGTCACTGAAGTGCAAGTTATAGATATTAGAAGCGCAAATGATAATTCCATCTACCGGTCTATTTGTGCAAATTCAATGTATCGAATCACCGAATCTATCCTTCTTTCCTACCACACCAACATTGATGAGCTTAGCCAAGAGGACTTATTCACCGAATTATCATCAATGATTGCTGATATACTGGCTGCTTGTCTCACCAACTTACCCCAAGTCATAGTTACAAAATGTCATGAAAGCATGATAGAGAAAAGGGAGTCCAGTGTCGATGCTGCAGTCCAACTCCTCGGTGAGACTACGCAGATAATCAACACCCTTCAAGACCATGAGCTTCCAGACTTGGATTCCGCTGAGTTACCTTTCATTGACAAATGGCGTGATTATTTTAATTATCCCTCTCCTTGAAAATCATATCAGTTCTGACAGGTAAGTTTACTAAGATTTACTTCACTATATTGGTTTACTTTAGTAGTCGTTTTAACGCTTCAGTATAAACTGCAGAATCAAGCTTATGTAATTTCTATGGCCATACTACGTACCTCCAGTCAAGAATGAGAAGTCAATTTCTAGTTCATTTGTAATATTTACATGTTGTTGTAACCATGTTCTTCTTTCTTGTCATTGTACTTTTGTTTACTTCAAATCTAAATGTAAATGTTGCTCTATATGCATGTGGTCATATACTCATATGTTTTTCCAATGTAACTATGTTTTTTGTGTCTTAAACCATTTTTACAGTATGATAATCTTTAGAGTAAATTACTAATGGTTCATGTGGTTTGGTAAAATTTGCCGAATACTATTTTCGAAAACCATCACTACAAAATGAAAAATAAAAATTAAGTCGGCCAACCATAATCACCGTCGTCATCTCCGGTCAATAAGTTCAATATTTAGAAGCTAAACGGAGTCAATAAAAACCGTATTGGAACACCATTATGCTATATGATGCAAAATCAAGGAGATTCAAATACAAACTCTTGTTTTGACTAAAATTGCTTGGATATTTGTGTATGCTTTTTGTCAATTTGAAAAGTAAAGAATTAGAAAAAGAATACTAAATTGTCCTACAACTTTTTTGTATTTACCCTTTCACTTGTATGATTTTGAGTTTTAACTTTTGAAAAAATAATTGAAAGATGGGTGGAAGGAAAATTATTGAATGAATTTATTCAGCGCTAAATTATACAATTTTATCAAACAGCCTAAATGCCATATTGAATTAGAAAAGGAAAATGAGTACTAAGCTCATAAACTAAAAGTCCAAACTTTTTGATTGACAAATTAAAAATAAATGGCTAGTAAAGAAAGATTTTGGTTTGGTGTTTTGGGTGTGGAGTTTGGACGGTTACAGTTCAAAAAGAATTTGTAGTGTGGGCCGTATTGAACCTAGAGCCGGATCAAATGTCAAATACACTGGGAAAGTGGGAATCTTGATATCGGTCCTTTAAGTTGTGATGCTATTTCGAAACGAACCTTATGCTTTTGACAGTTTTAGTAGAACCCTTAGAATATTTACTAGTGTTTTAAAACCCGGGTTGACCGGCCGGTTCAACCGGTTGAATCGGGAACCAGCTCGGAGATCAGGCCGGATGTGACCGGGTTTTTGCTTGTTTCAGAACCAGATTGATCTGCCGGTTTTTTGTTGAACCGGGTTTTCCCAGTTTGATAAATCAGGCCGGGTCATGACTTTTTATAAAAAAAATTTGCAAAACTCTTTTTTTCTCATCAATCTTTCTAATTTTAATTGACAATTTGAAGTGGTGAGTGATAATGTTAGTTAAATTTTGTAAAATAATAAATTAGAGTTATAAATTATCTTGAAAACATCAAGGAATATAGTTTTAATATTGATTGTTATAAGTTTATAACTTAGAATCATAAATTTGTTGTTGTTGCAAATCTACACTATATTATTATACATATATGCAACTTAAAAAACAAAGTTTAGCGGTAAAGTCTCAATCTTTTTCAATAGTTAAATTGAATGTAGGAATAAAATCGGATAAATTATGGAATAATGCAACACTACATCATAAATATAGAAAAAAATGTACATATGTATAGAACCGGTTCGACCCGACATTCAACCGGTTGAACCGATGACCCGGCGACTAAACCGAGTCGATCAAAATACCGGGTTTTAAAACATTGATATTTACTTTCCATATCTGATGGCTCAGATAGTTTTTTTGATGGTCATGACGTTTCTTGACTGACTTCACAAATGACAGGACGTCAACAATGTCTTGACCTTTGCGATGTTTAATTATTTGGAACTTCTAATAATGTGATGTTAAGCTCGATAATAACTCGAGCTGAGCTTATATAAGCTCGAGCCCAACTCGGTAAGTATTTTGAGCTTATTTTATGGGCTCAAGCTCGGGCTGAAGGCTCGATAAAGCTCAACTTGAACGAGCTCGAGTCGAGTTCAAACTTGAATTACTCAAACAAAATGCTACACCTCTTTTTTAATTGTTTTTGTTTAGCTTTATGTAATTTGACTTTGCTTTGAACTAACTTTCTAACTTTAGCAATTATTTTAACTTGGGACAAAATATAAAGTGATCGAGAGATACCTTTTTGTTTCATTGAAATTTCCAAATGTCACTTTATTGAAAAAGACTCGACAACTTGACAATCTTTATTATATAGCCTATACTGAGTTCGTGCCAAATTTTTGTAAAAGATATAAAACTATGATATTTGTTAGAATACAATTGACGAGTTAAACATTTTGTAACACAATATCACAATTATTTAAATCGTTCCTATTGAAGTACTTAGTTCACAATTGAAATCTTAGTTTTCTAATTACTTTACGCGCGAGAGAAATTTAACTCAAGTCATTTTATGTGGCGTACGTAAACTTCACACTTTTCAAACAATTCAACAATATGTGAAAGCTTGATTGTAGGACCTTAAATATCACAACTTTATCACAACACTATAGAAGCAAAGATGAAGTAAAGATGAAAGATGGTGACTTGATATATGTATATATGTATGTCGTGTATATGGAGAGAAAGAGATGAAAAGATGAGAACTTTATTAAGAAAAACACACACAATACACACACAAGCACACCTTACAAATGAGAGGTAAGGTGCCTTATATAGTTCCATACATAGGCTTTCTATGGGCTTGGGCTTGGACTTGGTTACATGATTGGATAACAAGGCTTATGAAACATAGCACATAACATATTAGCTTGCTAAGTCCAAGGCCCAATGACTAAACTATTACTAATCTTAACAAACGACACAAAGTTACAATTTGAGAATGACCATCACTTCTATATATATATTTTTTAATCTCCCCCTAAGGGGTGGTCATTCGAATGGTGCTCCACGTGAGTGGGTCTTCCGTGTTCTTTGACTTTAACTTTGTGTGTCGTTGTAGAATAGTCATTAGTCTTTGTTCCTTCATGCTTTGTGATCTTCGATAACTGATTTTTCATCGTTCTTTGTTCCTTTGTGATGTGGAGTTTTCTGCCTTTCGTCACTTCTGCGTCTGTGGTGGTTGTTTGCCATTCCAACATGCTCATACATCTTTGGACTTTGATATTCATATGCACGTAGTTCCCTTTCTTTCACTTTGATCTTTAGTCTTTATACTTTGTAGATTCTTCTTTTTGGCGTAGAATCTTTCTTTGAACTTTGTGTTGTATAGATCTTTGAGGGAGCTTTCTTTAACTTCCAGATGTATGTATGAGCATGTGGAATCTGTCGCCATGGAGATGAAGTGTCCCTGCATATAAACAGTTAGCAATAAAACATCCGGTACTTACAGATAAGAATTAGAGATCGTCAATAGCATAGTGTGAAGACTCTTTCTAACCCTTACCAAGGCCGTTCCCATGTCAGATACTCTCGAGAGAGCTTACAAGACCTACTTAGTAGCTCAATGACTGGGTGAGTCGTTGGGGATCACTCCACGACTGTAGACCGTTTTGAAACCACCGCGAACACTAAGCGTAACCCATAAGAAGTTACCAAAGTGACCTGCTATCAGGGCTGCTTGATGTTGACCCTGGCAGGAATTTCCATTCAATCATTGAGAATCACAAAAGTGAATCCTCTCATAAATGTTCTGGCAGATTGCTAAGATCTGCGTAGGACTCTAAAGTTTACATCTGGCGTCCTTAATGATGAACAACCAGTGTAGAAATATCATGTGTTCCTATGAGATCTTTTGATGAATCTCGGGGCTCTAGACTCGATAAGTGAACATTTAGTTTCCTATGCGGAGATTAGGGAGAGGTTTCCTGCTTCAATATCAACCATCTCTAAGAGACAGGTCGATAGATTACACCGGTTCCCCGTGAGAATGAAACAAGCTCTTTTAAGAGAACTTGAGTGGTTAAGAAGGTTTAGTGCAGTGCGTCACTGGGTCCATGACGTCTTTGTCTTCAATACCGGTGTCACCTTAGTAACAACCAGTAGCATGCGAATTGAACCCGGTGTCTGCCCTAAGGTTGAACATTTGGAGGGCTATTTCTTTTCACCCTTTTTCATAACTTTTCCTTTTAATTCTTCAACCCCTTCTTTCTCCTTTCTCATTTTCTCCTTTTTTCAATCATACCTAAGGACTTCTAATTCTACTCTATTGGAATTTTCCTTGGGTAGATCCCTCCAGCTCTGGCGGATCATAGGACGGTTTTCCCTAACCTTAGTCACCTTATAACTCCATGACTATCCTATTGTTGCCATGAAACCATTTATAGAAAATCTCTCAAAGTGTTTATAATAATAAAACACATTGTTGTCACTTCGAGAGTTTTGCATTTCTTTTGAAGGACTCCCCCTTCACATGTGCTCATGAATATTTAAGAAATTTGCACATGCGAGAGGAGTTTGAACTTTTGAACTGATCCACTTTCAGTGAACATGACCGATTCGAGACATGCTTACATCACTAGTTAGACTAGCTTGAAGTTATTACCCGTCCTGGTCAAGTCCAAAGAAAGTCTCTCGATACGGTACACTCTACTCAGACAAGTCCTATTCGAGACACGCTTACATCACTAGTTAGACTAGCTTGAAATTATTACCCGTCCTGGACAATTCTTTTCGATTACTGACATTTTAAGCTTCGTCAATTCATTGGTACTATCCGAGTCGAGCTCTTCTGAGATTCAGCCACAATCTTTAAACATCTTTGATCACATTTTAATCATGTCTTCTCCCCCTCAAAAATAGCATAGCGTGATATTTTTGATATCAACTGATTAATAAAAAGCTTTTTGGAGAGAAAGACAGATTCTATTTTGCATGAATTTGGAACATTTTCTTTTTGTACTCCCCCTTAATGATAGCACATTTAAAATCAATTTAAGGGTTTTGAGGGAGTTATCTTGAGCACTAATTTTGAGAGATTTTGAGAAATCTTTTGAACAATCTTGAAAAAGTGCTCAAGAATTCTATTTTGAAAACGAGTTTATACTTGAAATCTTTTTCGTTTGTTTAGACTCGAACTTTTTGAAAAAGATTTTGTCATTGAACGTACGAGTCCTTGATTTGAAAATAATCAGAAGTCATTGTTTAAGTACGGGTTTCGTACTGAAGTATACGAAAGCCATAGTGAAGAAACATTTGATAAACGACATGTTTTAGAAAAACATTTTAAAGAACTCCCGCTCAAGCATCTGTACATGTCCGTATCATTGTTGAATGACATTTCTAGAAACGTACAGAATATTGATTTATACGAGAGACATGTCGTGAGAAGAATATTTTTGGATTTTTTGATTTTTTATTGATTTTGTATTTTTTTGAAAATTTTATATTTTTGTATTTTGTTTTTGTTGGTTTTTCAAATTTTGTATTTTGTTTTTTCAAAAATTATTTACAGCGAAGCGATTTTGAAATCATTTTTCAAGAAGATTCGAGAAGACGTTCTAGCTCCTCAGGAGTTAGGCTTCGCATGCCAATTCGTCGAACTAAATAGTCAAACCGTTCTTTTGGAAGGGCTTTAGTGAATAGATCGGCGAGTTGGTAGTCAGTCTTAACGAAAAATAATTCAACATTACCCTCTTCCACGTGTTCTTTGATGAAATGGTAGCGGACTTTGATGTGCTTCGTCTTAGAGTGATGTACGGGGATTGCACGAGATGGCTATGGCACTTGTTGAGTCACAATACATAGGTATTCTGTCAAAAGTAAAGCCATAATCTGTAAGCTGTGTCCGCATCCAAAGAACTTGGGCACAACACGCAGATAGAGACACATACTCGGCTTCGGCGGTTGATAGCGCAGTACAATCCTGTTTCTTTGACGACCAGCTTACTAGCTTTTCACCTAAAAATTGTGCTCCACCTGATGTACTCTTTGTTGTAACTTGATCACCAGCATGGTCTGCATCTGAAAATGCTGTTAGATTAAACACCGAATCCTTCGGATACCAAAGTCCCATGTTAATGGTGCTTCGTAGGTACCGAAAGATTCGTTTAACCTCTTTGAGGTGAAGTTCGGTAGGCTTTGCCTGAAACCGTGCTAATAAACAAACAGCAAATTGAATATCGGGTCGGCTAGCAGTTAGGTACATGAGAGAACCGATCATACTCTGATATTTTTTTCGGATCGATGGGTTTCCCAAACAAATCAGCACCTATTTTTGGTGAAGTGACCATTGGTATACCAACATAATCACAATTTTCCATTCCATGTTTTTTCAAAATCTCTATTGTATATTTAGCTTGATTAATAAAAATACCACGAGGGGATTGATGGATTTGTAAACCAAGAAAGAATTTTAGTTCCCCCATCATGGACATTTCAAATTTACTTTTCACGAGATTTTCAAAATGTTTTGAATGGTTAGGATTGGTTGATCCAAAAATAATGTCGTCCACGTAAATTTGAACGATCAAAATGTCATCTTTGAATTTTTTGATAAACAAGGTGTCATCAACCGTTCCTTTTGTGAAATTGTTTTTGAGCAAGAAAGATAATAGTTCGTCATACCACGCTCTTGGAGCTTGTTTTAAACCATAAATTGCTTTCTTAAGCTTGTAGACGTAGTCTGGATGATCTTTGTCGATGAATCCCTCTGGCTGACTCACATACACTTCTTCTTTCAGAGTTCCATTTAAGAAAGTTGTTTTAATGTCCATCTGATAGACTGTGATGTTTTTGTGAGCTGCATAGGCTAAGAAAATCCGGACTGCTTCAAGTCTAGCTACAGGCGCGAATGACTCTTCGAAATCTATCCCTTCTTCTTGTGGATATCCTTTAGCCATGAGACGAGCTTTGTTACGAATTACAGTCATTTCCTCATCCAGTTTGTTCTTCCACAACCACTTGAGATCAAGAACACGTTTGTCAAGTGGTCGTTCAACAAGTTCCCAACTATCATGTAACAGGTATTGAAGAATTTCCTCCTGCATCGCTTCAATCCATGGGTATTCTTCCATTGCTTCCCGAATGTTCTTAGGTTCTTTGAGACTGAGTGAGCAAATGTAAATGCACAATTCGAGATCGGTGGCAAGTTGTCTCCTCATCTGAACTGGCTTTGAAGGTTCACCAATAACATGTTCTATTGGATGGTCTTTTGTCCATTGAAACGTAGAAGGGTACCTTGGGTGTAACGAGTGTGTGTTAGATGGTTCTTGTAACCTTGACGAAGATTCAGCAGAGTCTGTTGCAAATGGATTTTCAAATATTTCTTCTTCTTCTAACGCCACTTCGTTTGAATTATTTGTTGGTTCTTCTTGAAAATTTGTGTTTTGGTTTTGCTCATCAACTCTTGGTAGAACAGTTTCAAGTACTGGAGTTGCTTGAGTAGATGTAGATGATGTTGATGTAGTTGGTGCTTCAGCTTCGATTGTTGTAGATGCATCTTGTGATGGTGGTGGTGGTTGATGGTTTTGAGCGAGTGTAGCGGAATGTTGTTGAGATGTATTTGTCGAAGTTCCACCATAATATTCATCAAACATTAACTCGAAGAAATTTTCCAGTTCTTGTTCTGAAGGTTTATCCGTGTTTGTTGAATGAGCTCCTTGAGGCACGAGTCCTGAACTGATGTGTCCAGAAGTCTGCATTTTTGGTGCGGGTCCTAATCCGTTTTGATTAGAAGCAATCGGATTAAGCGCGGGTTCTAGAGCGTATCTCTCATAAGCCATTTGTGAAATCTCGTCAAACTTCACATTCATCGTCTCCATAATCCTTTTTGTTCTTCTATTATACACCCTGAATGCCCTCGAGTTTTCTGAATATTCAATGAAGATTCCAATATCACCCTTAGCTTTTAACTTCCCTAGATCTTCTCTGTCATTCGTCGGATAGCACAAAGCGCCAAACACGTGAAGGTAAGAGATGTCAGGTTTACGGTTGTTCACTAGCTCATATGGGGTTTTATTGAATCTCGGATGGACTAAGGATCGGTTTTGAGTAAAACAAGCAGTGGCTACAGCATCAGACCATAAGAATAGAGGTGCACTAGAAAAAATCAGCATTGTGCGAACAGCTTCCACAAGAGTTCGGTTTCTTCTTTCAACTACCCCATTCTGCTGTGGAGTTCTAACAACTGATGTTTGGTGTGTGATTCCAAAATCTTCAAGGTAAGTTCTTAACTCCTGGTTTGTAAATTCTGTGCCATTGTCTGTTCTTATAATCCTTACTGGAGCTTGAAGTAGAACTTGAATACGCTTCAGAAAGGTGATGATGATGCCTGGTGCTTCGTCTTTTGATCTCAAAAACTTTACCCAAGTATATCTTGAATAATCATCAACAATAACGAGAATATAATTTTTCCCATTAACGCTTTCAACTCTCATTGGGCCACATAAGTCCATGTGCAACATATGTAACCTTGCTTCCGAACTAGGTACGGTTTTGGGTTTATATGATGCTCTTTTAATTTTTCCTTGTTCGCATGATGGACATAGGTGTTCCTTGGTGTATTTGAATTTAGGAAGTCCGGTGACGATGTTGTATTTGGCTAACTTGTTGATGGTGTCGAAATTGAGATGGGATAAACGTCTATGCCACAGCCAGGACTTAGTTTCGGTTGCCCTTGTCATAAGACAAATTGGTGATGTAGAAACCATTTGGTTGATGTTGATAGCATACAAGTTTGTACTACGATTACCAGTTAAGAGATCATCACCAACCAAATTTCTTATAAAAACCGTGTTTCTTCTGAATGCCACTTCTAAATCTGCATCACAAAACTGCCCAACTGAAAACAAGTTGTGTCCCAATCCTTCGACGTAGTAAACTCGAGTGATTAAAAAATTCCCAAATTGAAGATCTCCATAACCCTGAATAGCTGCTACATGATCATTTCCAAAGCGTACAGTTCCCATGAATTTCCAGACGAAATTGATCAGCAGCTTTAAATTCCCGGTCATGTGCTTGGAGCAACCCGAGTCGACGATCCAAAGACATATTTCGATAACCTGCCAAGAACAGAAGAGTTTGTATTTAGAAACCGTTTTGAATTTGGTTCTGTGGGGTTAGGAGTAAAATCAGAATCACACTCATAGACAGTTGCTACTTGATTAGCTTGAGTTATTTCTAATTTACCGTTCTTAAGAGTGAACTCTCTACCCGTCGGAATCCACATACAAAACTTAAGATAGTTCCTAGGCATTCGACTAATAGTGGTAGTCCTAAATCGTGCAACTAATCTTTTTATAGATCTGGATCTAGCACTAGGTCTTTTTAGAACATTCTTCTGTTCAGGCGTAACGTTCACATTCTTAGAAACACATTCATCATGAACATCATTAAATAAACATTTCTTGCATATTAAACAAACAGAGTCATTACATGCATTAGAAACAATACTCTCGACATTACATTTAGATGAAACATGTCTCTTATTACAAAGCGATAAATTCCTAGGGTGTTCTTCTACTTCTTCAACTTTATTCTTGCTACTACTCTTAGAATCAGGCGAGACTCTATTGTTCCTTGTATTGCTCCTAGGCTTTAGTCTGCTGCTCCTAGAGATGCTTTCTAATCCTGTAGAAGGTAAGGCACATACATTAAGATTTATATTGTTGTCCTTTTTAGCATCCCTAGATTCTTTAGAATTAGCCTTTATGCACTTGTCATGTGTCTTAGATGTTGAGGCAGACGCACTAGTGGGACTAATCCTAAAAAGGCCAGGTACTATCACTTTTGGTGTCTCGACAACCGCTTTTCCTTTATCAACAATCTTAACATTTTCACTTTTCTTAGGGAAGGGTGTTGGAGTGACTGGTTTTGTCAAATCCTTTTTCTCATCGACTTTTGGAGCAAACCGTGAAATTGACATTTTTGGTTTTTGAACCGTGTTTGAAACATTTGGTTTCTCCGAAGTCAATGGTTTTGCAAACTTAGTTTCCTCACCCTTTCCTTTTTGACTTTCAAGCTGAGTCCTCAAAAGATCATTTTGCTCTTTCATGTTTTTTAAGTCACGCTCATACGACAATTTGTCATACTTGCATTCTTCCTTTTTCCGATCAAGTTGTTTAAAATATGACACATTTTCTTTTTCAAGCTTTATAAGAGCATTTTCATATTTTGAAACAATTGCGGATGTCTCAACTCCTAGTCGTTCATCGTCTTGAACAGAATATGTTTGTAAAATGATGGACATAATGTCAGTGGTCATAACAGCTTCGAAGAGAGAATCATTTAGGTTTTCCAAAACATTCATGTTTTCACGAGTATCATTAGCTTCGTTTACCAGGGATTTGTGGTCCTTGACAAAGTCGGCCGTTTCTTTTAAGAAAGCTTGTTCAAAATGGATTACCCTTGCACTGATGTTATTTAGTGGGATAGTAATTTCGTTTTGAAACACCTTTTTCTGTTCGATATGAAAACTAGAATGCCAGTTGTTAATATTGATGGTAGTTTTCGATGCAACAATATTTTGAAGTTCTTGAATTCTCTTTTTAACGTCATCAAGAATTTCTCTAGCCTCACTTGTATTAAAAGTGTTGTTAGAGGACATTTGTTCCAGTTTTGAAAGAGATTTGGAAACAACTTTCTTTTTAGACAAGAATTTCGCAATTGGTCGTTTTATGAAAAACGCAGATGGTTCTGTTTGTGGAACAAAAGTGATTTCCGAAAGTTTGTTCAATTTGTTGTAATCAATGGGTTTCAAATCCTTTTGTTTCATTTTATTTATGCTCTCTTCGACATGTTCAATCGTTAGCATAGAATCCCGAACGACGGGAGGATCATGTTTGGTGTAAATCACATTACCATTGTACAAAACATTCTGTTCTTGCTGAGCTTTCTTGAGATTACAAGGGGTGTTGTTACCAAGAGCAATTTTATGTTTCGTATGGTAAATCGGATTAGTTTGATTTGAAATCATTTTCATTGTCTGACTTGACTGTCCCGACTTAACCACTAATTCTTCTAAATGAGCAATCATGTGTTCTGACTCTACAATTTTTTCCAAAAGTTTGTCTTCTTTCTTTGCAAAGTCCTTTTTCAACTCATCCCTTTCTTTTTCAAGATTGGTATAAGCTGTTTTTTGTTTAGAAAGTTGGTTTTGTAAATCAGAAATTTCCGCGTTTAAAGATTTTATCTTTTTGAAAGAATTAACATCAAGTGTATCAAACTTGAGTTGCAATTGTTGTTCCCTTGAAACGGAATTTTGATAACCAGTTTCTAATTCAGACAATCTTTTGTTATGAAATTCAAAAGCTTTAACAGTTGCTTTGTAACTCTCAAGCTCAGCGGTTAATTTAACATTCGCAGCCTTAACATCGCGATTGACCTTTTGCACATTCTCAATTTCAATACGACAATTATTCAATAATGATTCAAACAAAGCACGTGTTTCCTCATCATTCTCAGCATGCTGTGAAATGAAGCCTCCATTATGATTCACATATGGAGTTGCTGAAGGAGTATTGCTACTACTTGGCGTGTCCAGGTATGTATCATAAGTGGGTGCTAGCTTCTCAGAATGTTGTTCCTCATGAGGAGACATATCAAATATATCATTATTGTGACATGTGTTGAAGTTAGATACCTCAGATGGTGCATTGGTGTCATAAACAGGAAGTGTGTCAGAATCCGTGTCATACTTAGCTTCCTGAAGATTCGCCATGAATATGCAGTTCGCATCGATATCCTCTCTATCTTCCATGTCATCCATAAGAGCCATAAAATCATTCTCCTCTGCATTCAACTGAAACCCTGCCTTTGCCTTTTGTGCCAACATCACTGCTTTCTGCAAGTACTCTAGATCTTTCTTGTTCGGCTTAGTAGGACAGTTCCTTGCCATATGACCTACACCCTGGCAGTTGAAACACTTTACCGGATTTCCCTGATTCACATTTCCCAAATTCCCAACTACTGGAGCTGCAACATTTCTATTCTGATTACCCATTGCCTGATTACCAACATTCTGACCCCTCTGATTTCCAACAAACTGACCCAACTGATTCCCTGCATTCTGACCATACTGATTCCCTGCATGCTGACCTGTATTTTGCATATTCTGATATCCCTGCGGATTCCCATAAACTCCAACCATTTGGCCTCCGTTGCCCATATTGAAACTCGGCTGAGCAATCTGCTTGTTGCGAGTGTTCGATGATATCCTTTGGTTGTTGTTTGTTGGTGTAGAATATCGTCCTTGGAATGTTTTTGACAGAAAAGCAAACGCTTGAGTCAATGCTGCATTAACTTCATCATTGTCAGTGAATTCCGGTTCTTGGAATTGTGGGTATTGCTGTTGTGGAATAACTTGTTGTTGTTGTGGGTAGAATTGTTGTTGGTAGACCGGTGTTGGTTGTTGAATGCATGATGGTTGCATGTAGTTGTGAATGGATGATGATGGTTGTTGAGTGTTCACTTGTAATGGTGTTGGTGTATTAGCAATTAGTGCGAGAGGATCATGATTCTTTGCCAATCTTTCTTTCCTTACTTCATTAGCCTCAACTTGGTTTTGCTTCAGAAAATCATAGAGTTGATCATAATTCACATTATGTAAATCCTTTGTTTGATTGACAATTGTAACATAACGACCCCATTCTTTTGGAAGGTTATTGAGGAATTTGATGTTTGTTGCAATTGCTCGTGGTGTCAACTTGTTTCTGATTAACTCATTCATCAAAGTGCAAAACCTTGTGTAGTAAGATTCAATCTGTTCACCTTTAGTGGATGTAAAGTTCTCCCATTCAGTAAGAAGTTTGTTCTCAACATCTTGTTGTCCAATTTCTGTTCCATGACATATCCTTCTTACACGTTCCCACATAGCATAAGCAGTTTCACAGCTGTCGACCGCAACAAAGATCTCTCATGGTAATCCAAGTTGGATTAAATGCATTGCCATATCATCAGCTTTGATCTGCGTCTTGTCTTCATCAGTGTAATCTGCTTCTGTTTGTATACGCACGAATGGTTCAGTAGGAGGTGTTGTATTTGGATTACCTTGAATTTGAACTTGTCTTGGCTGAAATGGACCGTTTTCTATGGATTTGATCATAAGGTGACCGTTATCCTTTGTTTTGATGTAACGAAGCATGCGGCTTGTCCATGGGAGATATCCACCTTTTTCAAGCATTGGAGGTCGGTTTTCCGCACCGGCTGCATGAATGTCTTGCTGAGTTGCCATTGATGAAGTGTAGATGGATAAAGTTGATTCTTAGATCGTTCCAACGAAATAGGAGTTGTGTTTAGAGTGAGTTGATGCAAGTTTTTATGGTGAAAATTTTGACTTAAAACCTTAAAACCTCAATAACTTCTTCTCGGAGCGTTTTTAGGCCTCGAAACTTCGCTTGAATCGATAAATCATCCAGCATGTCGTTCTCCTCTGTCTCACGGTCGTTTTGACAGCTGATTCGTCGAAAACGGAGTTACGGTTCAAAAGTTATGGCCGTTTGAAGTTTGATCGTCAGAAACCTCTCTTTTGTCAAAATTCTCGAAACTTTGGTGATTGCGAAAAGTTGTATTTGCGAAACTTCTGTATTGCGAAACTTTGTGTTCTCGAAAATATAAGTTCTCGAAAGTTTTGGACTTTTTCGAAAATGCAGTGTTCTCGAAAGTTTTGAATTTTTTTCGAAAAATCAGTGTTCTCGAAAGTTTTGGATTTTTTCGAAAAAACAGTGTTCTCGAAAATTTTGCAATTTTTCGAAAACCCAATCTGACAACGAAATTTCGAAATTATACAATTTCGAAATTTAGCCAAAAGTCGAAGTATTTTCTTTCTTATACAAGAGAGACAATACCGAGTATCCAACTGTGAGCACGAACGAGACCGTTTCTGGTGTTCTCGAAAAACAGTCAAAAGAGATTTCGAAATTAAAGAGGTGATTTCGAAATTTTGACAGTTTTTTGAATAAGCTTAAAGCACACCCAAATGACGTTTGCAATCCAAGATTCTTGTACTTCTAGGCTAAAAAACACCAAAACTTGAAGAAAGTTCCAAACTTGATGATTTTTATAAAACTTTTTCGTGTTCTAGAAAACAAGTACAAAAACCAAATACAAGTTTTTAAGCTATGAAACTTCAAAAAGATTTAAACTTTCTTGTTAGGAAAGGTTTATAACACTAGTTTGTAATAAAAAAAGTGTTAAAAACCAAGAAAAACAAGAAAAGTAAAGAACTTTTCTAAAAAAAAAGGTGATATAAAGCTTAAAAAACACGAACCAAACAAACACTTAACCCTCCTAAATCATTGTTAGGCGATTGATACCACTTGTAGGATCTTAAATATCACAACTTTATCACAACACTATAGAAGCAAAGATGAAGTAGAGATGAAAGATGGTGACTTGATATATGTATATATGTATGTCGTGTATATGGAGAGAAAGAGATGAAAAGATTAGAACTTTATTAAGAAAAACACACACAATACACACACAAGCACACCTTACAAATGAGAGGTAAGGTGCCTTATATAGTTCAATACATAGGCTTTCTATGGGCTTGAGCTTGGACTTGGTTACATGATTGGATAACAAGGCTTATGAAACATAGCACATAACATATTAGCTTGCCAAGTCCAAGGCCCAATGACTAAACTATTACTAATCTTAACAAACGACACAAAGTTACAATATGAGAATGACCATCACTTCTATATATATATTTTTTAATGCTAACATTGATAAATCACTAGGCTCTCATGATTATAGATTATATGATTTAAGACGAATAACATCAAATAACTTATATTCTAAAGTAATTATAAAAGGATTTATACCCATATATGTTACATTTTGGGCTATTTTATTAATTTAAGTTACTTTTTTTCTTTTCACTCAACTCCGAAGGCAAACAGAAAATATGAATATCTCCTTTTAAGAAAATAAGCTTTTCAAATTAGTGATCTGAAAGTAACATTTTAAAAAGTTTATTAGTCTAAATGTCGTGTTTAATAAATTCAATAAATAGAACGTATGATTTTTTAAGTTTAGTAAACCAAAATGTTGCAGTTTATGAGCTTAGCAAAACAAGTTAAAAAACAAAAGAAAAAAAATTTTAAGCGGACAAAAACTTTTCTTTTAAACTTCAACCGCCCAATATGTAAATACGGTCCACATTCCACACACCTAAAACCAAATTGTATGGGTCCATTTAAAACTATAAAAACTACAGGTTCATTTCAAAACATAATCATAACTCAAAGGACCAGACTCTTCATTCCATATGTAACCAATTTTGACATTTTTGTGCACCAATTATTCCACAAAAGGTGTAGATTGGCGGGAACACCCTACCCCGGGTGTCTTTTGGCACAAGCCATTGTCCACCCCATAAGGAATAGCTCCGACAACTCTCCTGGCCTAGACTCTTCATTCCATATGTAACCAATTTTGACATTTTTGTGCACCAATTATTCTACAAAAGGTGTAGATTGGTGGGAACACCCTGACCCCGGGTGTCTTTTGGCACCAGCCATTATCCACCCCATAAGGAATAGCTCTGACAACTCTCCTGGCCTAGTGGGGTAACAACTGGAGTGAGCACGAGCCAAGACTCGGACCCCTGAGCTCTTATTCCACAAAGTCTTTCCAGTGTGCCCATAGATTTTGCGGAGGTGGGTACCTATATGAAGCAAATGCCAATTATGGGACTTGAACTTGGGTCCATTGACTTAAGCATAAGTGCTCCAGCCATTGGACTAATGCTCCATTAGTTGTGCACCCATTATTAACCGTATGTAAATTCTGGTCCAGTCCAAAATCACCCCGTCATCTTTATTAAACACACACATATATCCACTAATTGATCGTAAGAGGGGAAGGTGTTGGTTTTATAGACAAAATAATAATAGTCGTGTGTTAGGATCGAACTTGAGATCATGGGATTGCACACAATACGTATGAAGAGGAAATGTAATAATTATTTATAAAGTGTTATAATTAATTATTAAACACAAAACAAATAAATAATAATTAGTATTATTGATTAATGACTAATTAATTATTAAACGAAGATTAGGAAAGTAATTACTAGACAATACATGGAAACAAGAGAAGGTTCCGGAATTCCCTAGGGGATGCCAAACCGATCGGCCCAAGGGTGTAACCCACCTCCTTTGTGCCTTGAGCTCCAAGTAATGTGTAGTATATAAGCAAACCCAAGATGTAGGTTTTTCTCATAACTTGTACACACACAACTTGGTGTTTTCTTCTCCTTGTCTTTTCTTGGTCGATCCAAAACCGAACACCCCTAAGGGTTTCGATTTTCTTGTGTCCAAAATTGTTTTGTGTTTATTACTTGCATAAACTTTTCCTTGAATTAGTATGTGTGTACAAGAACGTGAATCAAACACACTATTGTTTGATTCTTGGATTGAATTACAAAAAGGTAAGGGGTAATTCATATAATCCTTATAAACCCTAATTAGGGTTCATTGGTTCCGGAAGATTGCATTGATTCTTGTTCGGGCTAGAATCACTACGGCATGTTTACTATTTAAATTAATGATTAATTAATTACATGTTATTCGATCTATTATAATTGCTTCCGCTCATGCTCACTTTGATGTTCATGGTTTATTAATATGATTGTCATGATATAATAATTCCAATAGTGGCATCTAGAGCCGTTATAATGTGTAATTAATTATCGCAACGCATAAAAATTGGATTTTGATTCGTATAGTTACATGTTTTCTTTAGGGTTTATGTGTTTTATCCCTAACCCTAATTTTTTGGGTCGAATGACCTAAAGGGTTTTTAGGGTTTTGGTTTTATTTTTATTTTTTAAATTTGATTAGAAACCCTAAGATGTCATGTAATTGTTATGCGTTTTAGTAAACGATCTTGGTGAAATATGTTAATTGTTAAGCTAAATCCATGAAAAAGTGCATATTTGCATGGATTTTTTTATTGTGTTATTTAAATTGTTTAAATTGTTTATATATATTAATGGTTAAGTTATATTAAAACATGTAAATTTTAATAGATGTCGAATTGGGGAAGACTCCAATATTAAGTAATCAATTATGTGCTATGTGGTATTTATTTAATTTTGGCTTACGCAATCGATTTATCGATGTATGTGGCTCTTTTTCTAAGAAAAAGAAAGCCCTAATTGAATTAATACGTTATACGCCTAGATTTGATTATTAATAGGACTTTTTAATAAGATTTGCATGTGGCTACATGTTTTATACATATTTAATTGTTATGATTATGTATATGTGTTTATTTAGTTGTTTTATTTTTTATTGTATAATTACTTGTTTTGTTTATTTATTGTGTTAGACATGTTTATATAAACGAAAAGGGTAATTTTTTGAATAGAAAAATAATACGGACTAAATAATGGCGAAATTGTTTTGGTTTTTAAGAGTTAAAATTTTAAAGGATTGGTTGATTGATGTTTTTGTACGTAATGGTTAAATAGGCTCGACCGAAGTTTACACACTATAAGATGGGTATAAGGATGGCAACGCATTAAATTGTGGCCTTAAATAGACAACATTCATGTCTTAACGCTCGTTTGTGTGTAAATTAGACTTACCGAACAACCATTACATGTACATTGTCATCTTAAGGGTGAATAATCCACAATTCCACAATGATTATCCGAAACACTAAGCTTTCGGGCTTATGCAAAAGTACGATATAGTGGACGATAATTGATGGTTATTCTTTAATTGGTGAACCCGATACCTCAATCAAAACTTTGTTATTTTACTCTTAGATAATTGGTAATAAAAATGTTTTGTAAAACCAATGCTATGAAGTTGTATGCATGCTTCTTCATACATTATTTTGATCACATCAAAATAGTTATACCCTTATAAAATTAAGTTGAATGCCATCTAATTAAGAACACTTGCAGTTGTAATTTACGTCATAGTGAGACTTGGCGAGATTGCAATGGAAAGGTAAATTTCATAAATTCATTGCTAGCAGATCAACTGATGTGATGGATTTGTGAGTTTGCAGTTTTTTAAGTTAGACGACTTAAATTGAGTAGGAAGTGAGACTTGGACTCAAGGCATTAAGATGGGGACTAAACATGCTTACAATACAAATGTTTTGTGATTGTAAATCCCATATATCTAGGAATTGGACAAATGTTATGCCAATTACTTGTACGACAAGTTACCTCATATTATACTTTCATTACTAGCAGATCAACTGAATGTGATGAAACTATGTTTATGGAGGATCCTAGTTTTCAAGATTATTCTATGGATTTATTTTCCTTGGGTATTTTAATTTTCTTGAAAAAATTGTATTATCAAAAATACTAATGTTTTGAACTTTCTTTATCTGTAGAAATGGCTCAAACTGATAACACCAACTTTCGTTCTGTGTTCAAAACTTATTTTGAACGAGAAAAATTGACTGGCTCGGAAAATTTCAATGATTGGTACCGTTCACTAAGGATTGTCCTGCGAGTGACTGGTCAACTCGAAATCTTGAAAAAGCCTTGTCCTGAAGAACCTGTAGGCGAGGCAGCTACTGATGCTGCTAAGGCCAAATGGAATCTTGATAGCAAGGAACATATTGATGTGGCCGCAATGATGTTAGGGGGAATGTCCACACCTCTTCAAAGGCAGTTTGAGGAGTATTTTCCCATGAACATGATTGATGAACTCAAGAAACTTTATGAGAAACCATCAAATGTAGAGATTTACGATTTGATGGAAGCTCTACATGGTTGTAAGCAGGGTGCTGGTGAACCTGTGAGTGCTCATGTGTTGAAAATGAAGAGTTACATGGATCAACTACAAACACTTGGGAAACCCTATGACAATGATATGGCTGTGAACTTAATCAATAGATCCCTTGATAAGGAATTTAGTGGTTTTGTGAGGAACTTCAATATGCATTGTGTGGGGAAGACTGTAAGTGAATTGCACGCACTGCTCATTGATTATGAGAAAGGTACACCACAAAAGGCTCCTACGCCCCAAGTACTAGCAATACAAGGGGGTAGAATTAACAAGCCAAATGCGAACAAGAAGAAGGGTAAAGGAAAGAAGAAGGCTGATAAGAATAAGCAAGTTATGGCTTATCAACCACCTCAACCAAAGAAGAACCCTTCTATCAAGAATAATCCAAAGAAGGATCAAGGATGCCATTACTGCAAGGTGATGGGCCATTGGAAGAGGAATTGTCCTCTTTATCTCGATGACTTGCGAAACAATAAGGTTAAGAAGACTGGGCACATGGGTGCCAGCACTTCAGGTAACTTATTTGTCATTGAATTATTTACTTTATCTCGTGTAATAAATTCCTGGGTATATGATACTGGATGTGGTATTAATATTTGTAATACACTACAGGGGTTTAGAGAGGAAAGGAGACTAGCTTATGGGGAGCAATTTCTGCATGTGGGAAATGGAGCACAAGCAGCAGTTGAAGCCATAGGAATGTTTGATTTAGTTTTACCTTCGGGTTTAGTACTTTGTTTAAACAATTGTCATTATGCACCTTCTATAATTAGAGGTGTTGTTTCCTTTTCATGTTTGTTGGATCTTGGTTTTTCTCATACTATTGATGGCAATAAAATTTCTGTTTCTTTAAATGGTGTATTTTATTTTAATGCTATTGCTGTGAATGGTGTGTTTGAAATTGATATGAATAATTGTGTGACTTCCAACAATAATAATAATTCGATGTACAGCATAAGTAAGAGAATGAAGTATGACTTGAATTCGTCTTACCTTTGGCACTGTAGACTTGCCCATATAGGCAAGACTCGCATGCAAAAGCTGCAACGTGAAGGGCTTTTGAATTATATCATTGATGAGTCATTTGATAAATGCGAATCTTGTATTTCTGGGAAGATGACGAAGAAACCTTTTCATAATAATATGGAAAGAGCTTCAGATTTACTTGGTTTGATACACACGGATGTATGTGGACCACTTAGACATGTGTCAAGGAGAGGTGTTGTCTACTTCTTAACTTTTACGGATGATTTCAGCCGTTATGGTTATGTTTATTTACTTAAGCACAAACATGAGGTGTTTGAAACATTTAAAGCTTTCAAAGCAGAAGTAGAATTGCAATTGGGAAAGAAGATTAAAGCTCTTCGTTCTGATCGAGGTTGTGAATACCTTAGTCAAGATTTTAAAGATTTCTCAACTGAGAATGGAATTGTCCAGAATCTCACATCTCCATATACTCCACAACAAAATGGTGTATCTGAGAGAAGGAATCGTACATTGTTGGACATGGTTCGATCAATGTATAATCTTACTAACCTTCCTTTGTCTTTTTGGGATTATGCTCTTGAATCAGTTGTTCGTATTTTGAATATGGTTCCCACCAAGAAGGTTGATAAGACACCATATGAGATATGGACTGGAAAAGCTCCGAACTTGTCTTATTTAAAGGTCTGGGGTTGTGAGGCATATGTTAAACGTGACTCACAAGATAAACTCCAACAAAGATCTGTAAAATGCATTTTTGTAGGATACCCTAAGGAAACTATGGGTTACTACTTTTACTACCCACCTGAGAACAAAGTGTTTGTTGCAAGATATGGTGATTTTCTTGAAAGTGAATTTGTGGTTCAAGAAATCAGTGGGAGGGTATATGATCTAGAAGATGATCTGAATAATGCATTGCCTTCAGAAAACACTAGCACACTTCCTATAGAACCGGAAAGTCTGGGTCCTCCACCGGAAGTTGAAGTAATTCCCATTCGCAGATCTTCAAGATCTGTGAAAGCTCCTGACCGTCTATGTCTTAATGTAGAGGTTGATGAGCATACACTAGGGGATCTTAATGAACCTACTAGTTATAGAGCTGCCATTAATAGCCCTCAAAAAGCTAAATGGAAAGCTGCTATGGATGGGGAAATACAATCCATGCATGACAATGAAGTCTGGGAAGAAGTTGACTTACCTCCTGGTGCCAAGGTAGTTGGGAGTAAGTGGCTTTACAAAATCAAGACTGACATGGATGGATATGCACACATTTATAAGGCTCGTCTAGTTGCTAAAGGTTTTACTCAAACTTTTGGAATTGATTACGAGGAGACGTTTTCTCCTGTAGCAGACATAAGAGCTATAAGAATTCTCATAGCTATAGCAGCGTACTATGACTATGAGATTTGGCAAATGGATGTGAAAACCGCTTTCTTAAATGGTCATCTAGATGAAGACATCTATATGGCACAACCAGAAGGGTTTGAAAATCCAGAATTTCCAAATCGTGTTTGCAAGCTTAAAAGATCCATTTATGGATTAAAGCAAGCATCACGACAATGGAACAAGAGGTTTGATGCTGAAATTAAAAAGTTTGGATTCACTCAAAATCTTGATGAGCCATGTGTGTATCACAAAGCTAGTGGGAGTGATAATGTAACTTTCCTAATTCTTTATGTTGATGACAAATTGATCATGGGAAAAGACATTCCAAGTTTGCAAAAGGTTAAGGCATATCTTGGAAAGTGCTTTTCTATGAAAGATTTAGGAGAAGCTGCATACATTCTGGGAATCAAAATCTATAGAGATAGATCAAGGCGGTTAATTGGATTAAGTCAAAGTGCTTACATTGACAAAATATTGAAAAGATTCAATATGCAAAATTCCAAGAAAGGATATTTGCCGATGGAAGTAAAACATGGCTTATGTAATGAGTTTTGTGCTTCAACACCTGCTGAGGTGGCTCGCATGAGTAAAGTTCCTTATGCTTCGGCTGTAGGATCTATTATGTATGCGGTTAAGTGCACAAGGCCAGATGTGGCGTTTGCTCAAAATATTACCAGTCAATTTCAACAGAATCCAGGTGAAAAACATTGGATTGCTGTTAAACATATTCTTAAGTATTTAAGGAATACAAAAGATATGTTTTTGGTATATGGTGGAAATCCATCTACAGAATTATGTGTTACAGGTTTCTGTGATGCATCCTTTCAAAGTAATAAAGATGATTCGAAGTCTCAGACGGGTTATGTCTTTGTTATCAATGGAGGAGCTATAGACTGGAGGAGCAAGAAGCAGAGTACAATTGCGATGTCTGCAACAGAAGCTGAATACATTGCTGCTTCAGAAGCTGCTATGGAGGCTGTTTGGATTAGGAAATTCGTTTCTGGGCTTGGTGTTATGCCTTCAATTGAATTACCTATTAATATGTATTGTGACAATTCTGCTGCAATCATATTTGCCAATGAACCTGGAGTCATGAGAGGCACCAGACATTTTCTACGGAAGTATCACTTTGTTCGTGAAAAGGTTGACGAAGGTGAAATAAATCTGTTGAAGGTTCACACAGATGAAAACTTAGCTGATCCGTTCACTAAGGCTTTGGCGAAAGAGAAGCTTAATGAATTAGCCAATGGAATTGGACTTAAATTAGCTAGTAGTTTCATGCATAACTGTGATTAGTATTTGGATAAAGGATATTGTAAACAATTATTATTTAATGAAATAAAGTATGTTGGTATGTTTATTTCTATTGTTAATTATTGTTGTCCTATTTTTGCATGTTTAAATCCATGAATAAGAGTTATTCTAAATTGTCCGTTGTCAGTTAATAATATGGGAATATTATTAAATTAAGACAAATCTGAAGTTGATATAATATACTTAAGTATATTGATGCGTAGACATGTCATTTCAGACGATATTCGATGATACTGAATATAGGACTTATCCCAACTATATGATGTTACTTTATGAATCTTGTCATTAAGTAAATCATAAGAAGTTATCGTTAGACTTGAGATACAAGATAACGGTCATGAATGTAGTACATTTTTGTGGAACAACTTAACGCTATACGTAACTGGTAGTCATAAGGGTTGTTTTCGGAAGTGTTACAAAGTTTGTGTGTTTTGCTTGTAATCAATAAAGAATTTGTTCCTTCAAATTAATTTTGGAGTTTAATACTGTTGGGCCCCTCGTAGGGTTGTCAAGGTGTTTGCGTGGCCACGCCCAAGGTCTTTTATGAAAGGTTCAAAAGATTTGGTAATCTTGTCAATTTCTAAAAACGAGAAACAGAATGGTTAATTAAGGAATGACCTAGATCCATATCCTTATTTAACGTGGTATTAGAAACAAAGGGATAATAATAATGAGAAATCATTAAAAGGTTTTCCAGGAGCCTTACTCAAGTTGTACTAGAGGCATCGACGTGTTGCAAGACGCTAATCGATGTGATCACACTATTATGATATGTCTAAGTGTGAGCTGTTGGTTTTATAGACAAAATAATAATAGTCGTGTGTTAGGATCGAACTTGAGATCACGGGATTGCACACAATACGTATGAAGAGGAAATGTAATAATTATTTATAAAGTGTTATAATTAATTATTAAACACAAAACAAATAAATAATAATTAGTATTATTGATTAATGACTAATTAATTATTAAACGAAGATTAGGAAAGTAATTACTAGACAATACATGGAAACAAGAGAAGGTTCCGGAATTCCCTAGGGGATGCCAAACCGATCGGCCCAAGGGTGTAACCCACCTCCTTTGTGCCTTGAGCTCCAAGTAATGTGTAGTATATAAGCAAACTCAAGATGTAGGTTTTTCTCATAACTTGTACACACACAACTTGGTGTTTTCTTCTCCTTGTCTTTTCTTGGTCGATCCAAAACCGAACACCCCTAAGGGTTTCGATTTTCTTGTGTCCAAAATTGTTTTGTGTTTATTACTTGCATAAACTTTTCCTTGAATTAGTACGTGTGTACAAGAACGTGAATCAAACACACTATTGTTTGATTCTTGGATTGAATTACAAAAAGGTAAGGGGTAATTCATATAATCCTTATAAACCCTAATTAGGGTTCATTGGTTCCGGAAGATTGCATTGATTCTTGTTCGGGCTAGAATCACTACGGTATGTTTACTATTTAAATTAATGATTAATTAATTACATGTTATTCGATCTATTATAATTGCTTCCGCTCATGCTCACTTTGATGTTCATGGTTTATTAATATGATTGTCATGATATAATAATTCCAACAGAAGGTATGGTGAAGAGGCCAAATTACTCATTTGGGGCCCACGGGTGCCACATCACCTTAACACCTCTTCACAAATAACCCTCTCCTCACTCATAACTAACCTCAACTTACTTATTTGTGGCTCACCACTTACAACTTTATTTTTTTATTCAAGAATTACAAAAGAAAAGGGGGAAAAAAGAAAAAGAAAAAAAGAGGACGATTTGCAGAGATTTTCATCTCGTTGTGTAGAGGAGCACCTCCAAAGTGGCGAAGCACGGCGAACTTGGGGTGGTGTGGCAACGAGCCATTTTTGTCCTCCACGTCGGACTGGCGAGCTCAATTAACGAGCCATACCTCCTGCTCTAAAAAATGAAGATGCTATTACCTATGGATGATGTCACTATTGGCTCTAATTATGTCAACTTTTTAAAGCTTCTCTTTTATTTCTTGGGGTTTTTTTTAAAACTATTTGAACTATAGGGTTCATTTCGAAACAGCATCACAAGTAAAAGGCCCACAATGACTATTCCTTGTGTATCATTTTTTTGAACATCATTGTGTATCATATTTTTACTCACTTCAATCTCCATAAAACAATTGAGATTTCCAAATACTAAGTATACAAATGAGACCTAAGTAATTAACTACCAAGAGCGTCACGTGCATGTCATGAATCAAACCGTTTCGCCATTTCAATATTTCACTTCACTTTTCGTCATGAAAATAGCTTGGTTGATTAAATATTAAGGTAAAAGCAAGTGTAATGGATCTATTTGCAATAGACTTTTTCCTATTTCATAAGCTTTTTGAATTACTTTGTGCATTGCAACAAAAGCATTACGAAAAACGTTTAGGAAGATGACTTGGTAGATAGCAAGCGTTTGACACACAACTAACCAAGCTATTTTCATGAATAAAAGTGAAAAGTGAAATGTTGAGATTGCCAAACACTTTGAGTCATGACATGCACCTGACGCTCTTGGTAGTTTATTACTGTACTTAGGTTTCATTTGTATACTTACTATTTGGAAATCTCAATTGTTTTAATACAAATTTAAGTTTTTCTCGAAATTATTTAACACTCTAATTCTATTAAAGGAAAAAAAAAACATTGGATTATATATATGACACTCTAATTCGTTTAAATATTCCGTGTTGTAATTGCATCACTTCTAAGCTGAAATCAATAGGATCCCAGTGTTGGTATAGTTGGCCTAGATAAGTCCCATACCAACATAGTGCTCCCTTGGACCAAAGATGTGAGAGTTTCATGTACATCATCAAGTAAAATAAATAAACAGTGAGTTTTGATACTTCCCAGAAATCATCCAGCACACAATGCATAGATGCATTCGGCATAAATTATAAAATCCATGAAACACAAAAACAATAAATAAGCATTGATCTCTAAAGCCGGGACGAGCAAAGTTCGTACAATCAACATCATCTTGAGTCCAACGACATCAAACTCGGAACTCCCTTAATTAACTGAAAAATAAAATATGGAGATTGAAGTGAGTAAAAATTATACTGTATACAGTAAAAATTACTCCGTAAAAGACATCGCAATGAAGAAAGTTGTTAACTTCACCGACCAAAAAATGGTAGTAAACTACATGATCTAGAAATAACTAGTTCCTTTCAGTCTCAAGGATGTACTTTCAAGGACGAGTCCATGTTCCTACTAATACAGGGGACTTTACCGGGTTCTTTGTGCCGAGTTGATTATATATGGGATCAGTATGTAGCAAGCTTGAAACTAATATACACTTGTGCAAAGCTTGCATACAAACATATACCAAATGACAGTCAAGGGTACTTTTGCCAATATCCAGATTCAACAGAAAGTTGCTCTTAGAAACTAACATATATGATGAGAATTCGGTGCTTTTTAACGTCGCACCTTCTCCAAACCACACGAATCAGATGCGGGACAAGACTGGAGTACATGTAACTAGAACATGAAAAAGCAGTTATCTACATAATCTACAGAGGATCATATGGGCTAATCAATTTAAATTAAAAAATTATATAACATAAAGCCTATACGGAATTAGAAATCACCTAGCTGATGGACTTATGGTTATTGGTTGGCTCCCTCTTTCTCTTGAGTCTCCTATAAACATGGGGAGATACAAGGCTTTGCACGAAAATAGGGGCACACAAATCTGGTTCCTTGTATCTTAACTCGATCTTAACATCATCATCATCAATGAAGAAACTCGTGTGTGGAACATAATCATCCTCGGTCGATTTTAAAGTGTGTACAGCATCATTAACCTTGTGAGGGACATCGTCATAAGGCGGCAAGAGAGTCCAAGACGATTTTACGTTGTAGCTTTTCATGACCCATCTAGGAAGAGCACCAATAAGTGGATGACATAAGCAGAGACATCCATCGATAATCCCAAGCCGAGAAGATTTAGTACAGCCATGATCAGGTAGAGGAATTTCTTTGAATTCCTCTATGGATAAATTAAAAGCAATAATCATATGCTTGGACCTATCAGTCCCCTTCATTAACTAGTGAATCGCACCATTGCACAAGGCACCAACAAACTTTAAGACTAGCAGGGTACACCGTAAGTGTCCAACGTATTTCCAAGCATTTGTTTTCAAACTTAAAACGATGAAACTGGTGCCCCAAGGCCCTCCTCTAGATCCTAGTACAACCTTGTAGTCATCTGACAATGAATCATAACCAAAACCGATAGGTCCTAGTGCATCATACTTGCCTAGACACATGTAATCAAGGGGTGGTTTCGGCAGTATTCTGAACTGTCTAGTAGAGGGATTGACTACTAATATACGACCAAATAGGAGATAAGCGATGCATACGAGGCCATTAGAAGAACCAACAACGTTACATCGACAGTCAACGTGATGCATGTTACAGCAATAACCCCCAACATATATTTTGGCGGGGCCACGGACAAGCTGAACCATAACGATCCTCCTATGTCGGAATTGACTATTATTACGATCAGTGTCGTACCTATATCTCAAATGAGCATTGACGAAGCGGTTGCTGGAAATGAAAGAACGCCATAACTTGCAGACGTTTTTGCATCGGATGAGATCCTTGACATCCAACCTTACGAGTATAGTCTCAAGCATGTCAGGAACAACATTTTTTATTGAAAGAACCATTATAGCTATAACAATAGTTGCTTATTTAATGTTCTCTTCAACCCAATAAGAAAGCTAAGAAAGAAAGAAATAAAAAGTCTTACCCACGATCACATAGTTTTTTTTTTGTTGATTCCTCATCCGCCGTCACAGTTAATCAAATTACAAGAAGAAAAATTAATCGATTTGAATAAAGTACAAATACATCAGACGAGCAATATTCACCTTGGTTGACGGCGGCTTTTCTTTTTCAAATGATATTCTATACTCCTCCTCTTCGTCCCATATTGTCCACTTTTATCATAGAGTCAGACTTACTCTACAAACCAAACATTACTCATCCCCATCCATCTAACAAGGAAATCAATAGTTGAGATTAAAAGTATTTTAATATTTCACCCATTTTTTATAATTTAAATATCTCTTAAACCGTTAATCGTTAGGCGAAAATAATTACACCATCGCGACGGGCATTTAATTATCTTTTTATAGACGGGCACTTTGATATACTTTCGAAAAATTTAAAAAAATCATTTTTTTCACTTTTTTTTTTCGTGACCGAAAAAATATCATATATAATATTACATATCATATATGATATGTAATATGATATGTAATATCATATATGATGATATGTAATATCATATATGATACATATCATATATGATATTACATATCATATCATATATGATATTACATGTCATATATGATTTACATATCATATATGATATGATATGTAATATCATATATGATTTTTTCGGCCACGAAAAAAAACGTGAAAAAAACAAAAAAAAAATTGTCGAAAATATGTCAAAGTGCCTATCTATAAAAAGATAATTAAATGCCCGGCGTAACGGTATATTTTTTTTCGCTTAACGATTAACGGTTTGAAAGATATTAATATTTGAAAAAAAATGATGAAAGTGGGTTTTTTAAATTTTTGGAATTAATCTCATCCATTAGATCAAATAAAGATGGAGGGTGGAGATTAGTCATTTGGTATGTAAAAAAAGTTTGGTCCTCAAATGATCTTATATCTTTATCTTTTTAGTTCTTTTTTTTTTCAACTTTGATTTTTAAATATTTTTGTTTGTATTATATAATATTTGATGCAAAATATATAAATGAATTTGGTTTTAAATGTGTTTTCATTCATACAATTTTTATTAAACTAGCATGATACCCGCACAAAGCAGCGGGTTTGGAGGTGAATTGTGTTTAACGATTTTCTAATTTTACGTTTTCATTGCAGAATATTGTTTAACGATTTTCTATGAAATGTAATTAACACTACAAGAAAATTGGCCTTTAGTGACGAAAACACAGTTTCGTCACTAACAGTGTAAAAGGTGGTCACAAAACTGTTTAGTGACCAAACTCAGGTCGTCACCAGTCGTCACTATAGCTCCGTCACAAAATCTATTAAAGACGAAAATATGCTTCGTCACTAATTTGTGACGATAATAGTCGTCACTTTTTAATCCGCTTAGTGACGAAAATTTTCGTCACAGTTTCGATAGTGACGAAAAAATGGGCACTGGTATTTACCATTAGTGACGAGAAAGTCGTCACAGATTACCGATTGTTAGAGACCAAATACGTTGTCACTAAGTACGAGCATATAACAAAAAAAATGAACCTAGTTTTCGTTTTACTGCTTAAATGTTTACCCAAACAAACTAAAATCTAAAAATCCGTAGCAATGCAAATCTTACATAATAAATTTCATTCACAAAAATTGATTTTACAAAAAGTATGATCGAAACTCGACCCATCAAAGAACAGTTCCAGTAGATGTTTAAAAGCATTGCGTTTCTTCAAGGCCTTTAAGTTCCTGTCTGCATCTACATCATCTACAGATTTCCCAAGAAAGAAGGTTTTCATGAGGCCTTGAACCAAAGTAAACTGAAAATAAAGCCCGTGATACAATTGAAATAATGCAGGTTCTGGTACATGTATGGCACACAACTATGTGGTACTTACCTGAACTGCAGCCTGTATATCTGAACGCTTTAACTTGCCTGTATATATGAACTCTTTAACTTGGCGTCACAGATTGCAGCCACTGCTTCACTAACAAATTTATTGACCAGGAGGATACATAATAATCAACCCTTTTCACAAGTAAACGGGTCAAAGACAATGTAGTATCTAAAAATTTCTCTTTGAAAAGCTTTCTATGTTGAATTCTTGGAAATGTTTCTCTCCTTCGGATGGATGATGAAGACCTGGTATTTGAGTATCGGGTCAACTCGGTTTTCTATTAAAAAAAACCTAATTATTTTAAACGGTTCGACCATCGAGTCAACCTGGTTTTCTATAAAAAAAATAAGATGAAAAAAACCAAACACGGTCGGGTTTCGAAAACTGGGTCGACCCGAGTCACTTAAAACTCGACAGGTCTCACTGGTTAACCCGTTTCTAAAAACCTCATTTTTTTACCTGTCTTTCTAACCGGACCCGGTTTGACCGGTTGAACCGACTGAGTCAAACCGGGTTTTAAAACATTGTTTGAAACATAAACTTTCAAATTTCAATATGTAAAAATAAAAAAAAATAACTTGTATATCGAACATTTAAAAAAATAACTTGTAAAAAAATAACAAGTTTTTTTATCATAATGTTTGATAATGTTTACGATTTTTGGATTAATATACGAATATGCAAGTTTTAATAGGTACATTCTAAATGCCTTATTCTTAATCATTTTAGTAGAATTAGTAATATGTGAAATAGTGACCAAAATTTCGTCACTAATGCTTAGTGACGAATTTCTCGTCACTATTCATGTAATTTAGTGACTAAATGGTGACTACTTATAAGTTTCGTCACTGACTTTTTACCGATGACCAAAAATAATGACGAAAAATTATATCGTCACTATTTTCATCTAAATAGTGACCAAAATAAAATGTCGTCACTGAACTTTGGTCACTAAAGCCTCTTTTTCTTGTAGTGTAATACTCTTATTAAAACACCTCATTACTTAAAAGTACAATGATTTATTCACATTGTACAACCAGTTAAAAACATATCTACTAAATTAAATACAACCAATTAAAACAATTATTACAAATCACAAACCGGGTTGACCCGAGACGCTTCAAACCCGACGGGTTGAACCGATTTAATTTGACCCATTTTCGACCCAACATAGCAAGTTGACCCGGTTTAAATCAACCAATTTTTCGACCGGAACGGTTCAACCGGTTGAACCACCCGGGTCGAACCGGGTTTCCAAACATTATGTTTAATTCTCAAATCTTCAAACTTTTATTATTTTCATTTATAACCTATAAACTTTTTTTTATTAATAAACTATCTGTAGCTATAAAATCCCGTTGCTTTGCACGGGTACTCAATAAACGTGAATAATGTACAAACCAATGAAGCAGACAATGCATTCAATTCGTTGATGTGTCTCGATTGTGATTGGCTGAAGATTTAATGCGTACAACATCAAAGCTGCATCACTTTTCAAACCAATAACATAAAACTTCTTTCATACACTACATCAAAACCGCTCCATTCAATAAATTGGGTTTTAAATGTGTTTTCAATGATATAATTTTTATTAAATATTATATCACAAACAAAAATATTTAAAGTTAAAATTAAAGAATTTAAAAGTCTCGACTTTTTATTTTATTTTATTTTTTTTCAGGTTTTTCGTTTTCTAATTAGGTTTTTGTGGTCGCCCCCATATTTCACACAAATCTTTCACCATTTACTTCTCTTAACCCATCTGACCTTTACAATCACTCATATTTTTACCCATCAATTTGACTGGTAACTATTTTATTTACCATTGTTAAAACTTTACTTTTGTTATTGCTTTTGTGTCTTTGATTCAAACATATACAAGGTACAATGTAATGTAATGCATTGCATACTAACTCTTTGATAAAATTCCACAATAAGTTTTACAATTTTTTTTTGGAAATTCAACTAACTATTTTACAATATCTATCTTACTAATCTATAAACGGGTAAACGGACTAGGTTTTCCCTATATCTATATCTAGTGAGGTTCGAACCCTAGACTTCTTGTGAGGAGGTTAGGTGCTTACCAATTAGGCCATTCGGTGGTGCTTTATGTTGCTAATCTGTAAATAGGTAAATGAATGAGGTTTTCGCTGTTAAGTTACCTGCAAGGGCGTCTTTGACTCAGTTGTAGGCGGCCTAACCGAGGTATCCACGTGAATGTTTGAACCCCTAGACGGCTCGACCTCTTGTGAGGAGGTTAAGTTCCTTACCACTAGGCCATTTGGTGGTGTTACATGTTACTAATCTTTATTTTCTGATTTTTTTTTCCATGAAATTTCTCAATAAACAAAACTACTATAAACTGAATAAAATAGAATTAGCTCGTAAGCTAGATACATGGATTCTTTCTTATAATTGATTAAATTTTTTGGGATTGCATTTGCATAACTGATTATGCATTTGCAAAACGGCGTTTTGAAATTAAATTTGCGTTTTGTTTTTAAGAAACCGTAAATAGTTGCTTTTTCAACTAATTTGCAAAAACTATATTCTGATTATTTGCGTTTCACAAATGCAATAATCAGATAATCTACTTCACAACTATATCCCAAAAAGGCATACATGTCTTTCGATGTATCATAGAGGTGGGAACCTTGAATTTGACTTTCTTCTGGTTGAATGCCGTAGTAGGTTACATTGTTAATGTATATTTTTTTTTCTTTCGTTTGGAAGTATAATGTGTATTTTTTTTGTGTTACTTATTCAATAGTTTGATTCATGGCTTTTCCTTCCATAGAGTTGAGCAAAAAAATGGAGGAGAACACAATAGATACAGTGGACCGGATCTCATTGCTTCCTGAATGTATTATTCGCCAAATACTGTCAAATCTTTTGGATTCTCCAGAAGCACTCGTTCGAATGAGTGTATTGTCTAAAGATTGGTTTGCTTTAACGGCTTCTTTTCCCATTTTGGATTTCTGTAAACATAAAATTTTGTCAGCTTTATTTGGAAAGAAAGATTTTGAATGGGATGATGATTATATGAGGGACGCCTTTTTGAAGAATGTTGCCTATACCACTTCCAGATTTAGCAAGCAAAACGTCAGTGCACACACACTCACCATCGTTACAGACCTCTTGGAGCCTATAGAAGTAGAAATTCTAGAAAATTGCCTTCAAACCGTTCTCACAAAAGGCTTGTGTGTATTAGAGATCCATATTAAATATGCTAAGAATATGCCAATGTTACGTTTGCCTGGCATACTCTTATCTGCCACTGCATTAAAATCATTGACGATATATGAATGTAAGTTGCCTTCGTCCTTGATGGTTGATGCTGTGAAGTTCAAGTCACTGAAGCTGTTGTCCCTGTCATGCATCCCAATAGATGAGGGAGTGATCGAGTATCTGACCACTAGTTGCCCTTTTCTTGAGGAAATTTATCTCAAATGTTGCTATGGCTTTACAACATTTTGTGTTTATAGGCATCCTACTCTTCAAAAAGTTCAGATTTTATGTACGAGTACACTTGAGAGAGTACATATTGAAGCTCCAAATCTACGGTATTTTCATCTAATGTATGACAAAGACAAAGCACCATCTATGAACATGGCTTCATGCAACAAGCTAACAACATTTTGGTACGAGGGAGCTCCACTGAAAAGTTTTACTGACTTTTTATCGAACTTCCCCTTCATGGAGAATCTGTCTTTAGGGTTAACATCTCCTTGCCGCCACATGAAGTTGTCAAATCATTCGTTGAGGAAATTTGAACTACGTTCAAACTGTGATCTGGAAGAAATTGATATCAATACACCCAATTTACTTTTGTTCAAGTATTATGGCAAATGTAACCGCTTCAATTGCATACCTTTCCAGAGGCAGGATTCATCCCAGTCGAAAGAATGTATGATATGGCCTTCTAAAAGTTGTTCTGTTGACACTCTCTGGTTCCAGAAGTTGAGGAGATTTTTGGACAGAAGTAACATATTCAAAGTTTTGAAGTTGGTTCTCAAACACGTAATTCCTCTAATTCACTGGAGTTAATAGTTTGTGTTTTAACTTTTAATTAGTACCAAGCAAGATTGTAAATTATTTCTAGCACAAAGTTGTGGTTACCAATTGTGTTACAGGGTCCCATAGATGTTGAGGAATTAAAGAGAATCAAGTCGCCACCTTATGAACTCGAGCATGTTGAACTTAATGTGGACCAATCTTCGATACGCAAATCCTCGGTTTCTGCACCTACCTTGGATGCTGTACTTTGGTGTTGTAGGCCTCGATCTCTAACTTTAGATCTATCTATATATCCTGACAAATGCCATGTTGTCCAGGTTAGATTTATATGCATGCAATGCACATAGATGGATTACTGCACTTCAACATGGTTTAAATTTTGTATATATGCAAGATCCAAGTAAGGGTATTAATCTATTATGTTGCTAATTTTTCTGCAGAATACATATGAGACACTACTTCAACAAGAAAATGAGGGCCGGATTTATATTCATTGTATGCTGTCATGCGGCCTTTTTAAAGGCGAACAACACTTCATTGACTTGAATTCAGTGTTGAAAGCATTATCTCTTGATCAGCTAATAAATGGAATCACCTTCATAAAGGAAGCAGGTGCACTATTTACCTATTGTGTTATCAACTATTTCTACTTACACGTGTATAACACTTTTATTCATCCTCTTGTTAATATCCAAACAGTTGTCCAAGAAGCAGGATAATGGAGTATGCGGATCTCGAGTTTTCATGATAAGTTGTATTAAAAAAATATATCTTTGATGACAAAAGGTGAACAGCTTATCGGTAAAAAATGGATTTTATGTTTTAGTGTTTTGGAGGAGTCAGGTGCAAAATTAGCGAAAATCCTTGAACCTGAACAAGTAGATCTTTTATAAATACTCTGCTTTTAGATGTTTATAGTTGTAATGTGTTGTGTATAGCTTTTTTTACTGCTTGTTAGAAATCAGAAGTAAATGATCTTTGCTATGTTTGGTTCAAATACCTTCTTTGGATATCTTTTGTAGTTTTTGCTTCTGGTGACCGCTCATCTTTAGGTGTGTGCTGCAAAAAAAGTACATGTTACTATGCAAGTAAGAATGCCAAAACATATACATCACCCCCACTATAGTATGATGTTAATTTGTGGGTTAGTTGGAGTTGGGGTCTGTGTATATAGTCTAGTAGCATAAACTGTGACCAGAGATTAACGACTGTAACTGTATGGTGAATCGATTTCTTCCAGTGGAATGATTGGACTAAAATAAGCTTAGAATCTAAAATATGTTTGTCAATATGATTGTAGGATTGACATTTATAAGTGTTTGTGTTCAAGTGTACATAAGCGAATTTTTTATACCTGAAATGTCCTTAATGAGATTATTAAGTTATATCAAGAGTACATGTCCGTATCAAAAATGCATGATAGATTGTTGGTTTATGCTTAGGAACTTAGCAAGGGTTATGAGGTGAATGGACTTGGTAATACTTTGATTAAAAGGTTTTCAATTAATGGTCATTAATCATATGATTATATAGTGCCCAAGTACCATAATAAAATTGAAATTGTGAGCCTAAAATATCAAGATGTTATTAGCGGGATTTTGAAGTTGAAGGTTTAATTTGCATGAAAGACTAATGCCCATTTGCTGTTAGATAGAAATGAAAATGATTGGGAGGCCTAAATTATTTGCCTAAATTCATGCCTAAATATGTGTGACATGATCTTGATAGTTTGTGAAAAAGTAGGTCCGACTACAATCATCAGGATGATGCCATACAAGCTTAGGTATAATTTAGGTACATCTTTATGTCTTCCAATAAAGACTTAGACAAAATTTAAGTTTATTATATTTAATACTTTGATTTTTATTTTTATTTTTTTAATCTTAGAGCACACATTGAATTGGCGCCAACTTCATGCCAAACCAACGTGGCACTCTCTTTTGACTTGAGCTAAAACTAAGTGACTACACCCCCTCCCCCAATGCACCAAAACAAAAGTGAAGGACTTGGCTTGCGTCAAATGTGTTAAGTTTGTGTTTTAAATACTCCGCCCTGGCAGGATTGGGTATGTTGTTGTCGTTTTGTGTTTTAATTAAGTATGATGGGTCTCAAAAGTGAAATTTTGACTTGAGTGATTACGAAAGAGATTTTTGGTGTGTGAGTGATAAGGGAAATGAAATGGGAAATGGTGAGGTAACATGACATGACACCTTTTTTGGGTTCCAATAAGGAATTGGTTGTAACTCGGGTGTTCACTTGGTTTGAATAAGAAAAATAATACTCCATCTGTCCTAAAATTATTGTCTATCGACAAAAAATAAACAGTTTAAAATACATATATTATTGCTTTGAATTTTACAAAATCAATAATGACAGTTTTGCCCTTTCACAATTAATAAATATTGAAAACTCCTAGTAAATCTGAAACTTGAAATCCAAGTAACAAACTAGTCGACAAAACTCTTGATGATAAAAGAAAAAGTTGGTATATCATAAGACATGTGGTTTGGATAACGAGAAAAGTAGCTAATCGCCCTCAAGGAGCGAATACCCCATGTTTTACATACCCGATATGCTACATTCGTTAATTCTGGTTGAGGCACCCGTCGCCTCAAGGTCAGACTCAGGTTGTTAAACGTGATGCATGCCTCGTAAACATGGCTACTACTTTCTTTTACTACATGAATCCACCCAAACCATGAACAACCTTGGTCGTAATGGTTAATACAATAAGTTGTTGCGTTTTAACTTACAAATATAATGTTGTCCAAATTAGCTAAATGTCTTAATCAAATACAATACAATTTATCATCTATTTTTGGTATAGGACAATAATTTTGGGACAACCGGAAAAAGAAAGATAGACTATTAAATTGGGACGAGGGAGTATTTATTAAACTTACGGGGTTTTACTACATTTCTTTTGTAAAAAATTAAATATATATATATATATATATATATATATATATATATATATATATATATATATATATATATATATTTCTCTACAATAAGTCCTTATACATGTTTTTTTTTTTTTTTTTTTTTTTTTTTTTTTTTTTTTTTTTTTTTTTTCAAACGAAATGTAGGCAATTGCTTAAATTGTAATTTCCCCTAAAATAAATCATAAGTTAGAACAAAAATTAAAAACTTAAACCATTATTTACACTTTTACATCTCACATTTATATAAGCTTCCCTAAAACCAACACCGGCTCACCAACTATCTGACGCTCACAGTCACTCACTCTCGCCTATGGCATGTCACCCATTTTAACCGACCAATTTAACAGGTATTCTTTTTATATATTTTGTATTTTATTGCTCACTTACCATAGTTTAATTAAACTTTACTTTTGTAAATTTGTTCTTCTAAACAAATATCAAGGTTCTACAATTGAATGAAATGCATAACAACTGTTTGATGAAATACATTTGTTTTTTATATGTTATTACATGTTGTGATTATCAGTCTTTGGTGTTTTTCTGTAATTGGGTAAATGAATGAGGTTTTCGTTGTTAGGTTACCCGTTACCTGGTCCTTTTTTTTAAGAACGGCACCACACTTGAAATTTGACCCCGAGTTAAACCCTTCAAACGGGCAGGCCCCTGGGACCCGAACCACTAGGAGAGACCTGCGAAGCGAAACCCTTAGAAATCACGGCTCCGCACTAAGAGGAAAATCCGGATTTTCTTTGTCACTTGCGAGACTCAAACCCGGAAAACCCCTCCCCAAGCTCTAGAAGGAACTCAGATAGCCAACTGAAAACTCCAGAAGGAACTTGGTCCTTGGCTCGGACTAATCGAGGTTTTAAGTGACACTTTCCGACCCTTTACCTCAAATGTGTACCTTGCGAGGTTTGAAATTTGAACCCTAGATCTCTTGTGGGAGGTTAGATGCTTTACTAGTAGGCCCGTGATGGTGGCTTGGGTTACTAATCCATATCGACTGTTTTTATTTTTAGGCACGCCAATGTTCGATGAAATTTCTCAACAAACAAAACTAGTACAAACTGAATAATATAGAAATCTTTTTACGTATATGTGGACGTATAGTCTGGAATGGGCCCGGCCCGGCAGACAGTGGCCCACTCTATGCCTAAACCCTAATCCATGCCCTATAAATATAGGGCTGGGATTCTCTTCTTAACAGAACACAATAGGTTCCTCTAAACCTAACTCTTGTATGCTATATTGCATCGATACTAACTTGACCGTCGGAGGTGGATCCCGGGGCTACGGCCTCGGGTCCACTCCTAACAGGTTCTCTTTGTTGACAGGTCTACTCAGGGCTCGAGAAGACGACGAACGGCCCAGGGAGAGTCGTCAAATCCAGCCCGCGCCAGATTATGCATCAACAAGTGGCACCATCCGTGGGACATGACTACGACAAGTTTTGTGCTTTCACATCACTGGAAAGCAATCATCGAGTTCAAAAGCCGGTAACTTTAAAACTTTGTATTTTTTGGGTTGCACTTTAAAACCCGGCCGATGCGGTATTCATGCGTTAAGATCTGTTATCTTTTAAATATTCATAAGATTTTATGTAAATCTTTTTACTTGGTAAACACGATTTTATCTATAGTTGCACTAAGTCCGCATGATCGGACCTACTTTATCTTTTAGCCGTGGATTAATTTGCGCACATACTGCTTTTACGGTTGGTATGCCTATTCGTGCTTGTTTGCACTATAGAACTACGTGTTCGAATAACGCAGTCACGATAAATCTACCCGCGTCAGGCCATGCGTTCGGACATCTTCGCAGATTAGCGCCATGAGCGCACTGTCACGTACAGGCACCACGATCTAGTTAATCGACATGAGCGCACTGGACAAAAGTCGTGGTCATCTGCGATCATCCACAAACGTTCGAGTCTATGCGGTCACGATACGTCCATCTGCGTTTGTGCATGCGATTGAAACTATTAGTCACGGTCACGGTGCGTCCATCCGGGTTTATATATATATATATATATATATATATATATATATATATATATATATATATATATATTAACAATTAATTATATATGTTATGTGCTATATATCGCTTCACGCTAATCTTTTACTTCAGTAGGTTTTATATGTCGCGATTCGCGGCATATACTTTTAATATTTGCATTAAGTGTTTTTCAGGATTTGAATAACTAAGTTTAATGCTCCTACAATAGTAGCACCATCAAACTTGGGGGGGCTACCAGGGTATATAATACCACTGTTTCCGTACGCGTCACTCAGGTATATTTGGAAGCAGATCGTACGCAAGAGGTATTGCAAGCCCGGTACAAAGATGGATTTAAATATTCGCACCATCTTGCCGCAAGGGAGACGTCCTCTGTCGGTTGTAAAGATGGATGTAATGTTCGCACCTTGTCGCGCACAGCGCGCACCTCTGCCACAGAAGCACGTCTTCTGTCGCACCATGTTGCATCGCTACTAGTACAAAAGGTACGCCCTTACCCAGGATGCAGCATACGAGATCCACCTTCACCATTGTGAGACTCTCACAATCGCAATGTCAGTGTTACCCCAATTATAGAACTACGTGTTCTTCTTACGGGGTCTTTACTATCACACTGTGGCGGGAAACCTAGCATATGCGCATCCCTACCCGTCATGTAAGAACGGGTGTAACTCAGGATGGAACATGGTCACCACGAACACGCCTACAAGGTCGCGGATTCGGATATAGTCTAATGGGCTAAACAGGACTGCGCCTCTGGGACAACCAGTGCTCACTGTCGCATTTGGGCTGCGCAGTATAGTCCGTCCTATGTGCACACCTGAGTTGTGCACACATGGGCCATGCCATGATGGTTGATTGGGCTTACGCGGCCACGAACAGAACTTAAGTCTAGCATAACATAGTCATGCACTATGTCATACTAGACTTGGGGGGGCTTGTAGACGTATAGTCTGGAATGGGCCCGGCCCGGCAGACAGCGACCCACTCTACGCCTAAACCCTAATCCATGCCCTATAAATATAGGGCTGGGATTCTCTTCTTAACAGAACACAACAGGTTACTTTAAACCTAACTCTTGTATGCTATATTGCATCAATACTAACTTGACCGTCAGAGGTGGATCCCGGGGCTACGGCCTCGGGTCCGCTCCTAACGGGTTCTCTTTGTTGACAGGTCTACTCAGGGCTCGAGAAGACGACGAACGGCCCAGGGAGAGTCGTCGAATCCAGCCCGCTCCAGATTATGCATCAACAGTATATTTTCTTGGTAGCTCGTAAGTTGGATACATGGATTCTTTTTTGTTATTGACTAGAAATTTGACATTGCGTTTGCATAACGGATTATGCATTTGCAAAAACGTGTTTTGAAATTAAGGAACCGCAGATAGTTTACTTGTTCAAACTGATTTGTCAAACTCTATTTCCTGATTATTTATGTTTTGCAAATGCAATAATCAGATAATCTCAATCCCATACACCACCTGTCTTTTGATGTGTTTTGGTAGCTAACATAGAAATGCATATGTGGTGTGCACGTGATGATGTATTATAGAGGTACGAGCCTTGAAGTTGACTTGCTTTTTGTGACAACTGGCAAAATAGGGAGCCGTTTTATAAAACCCGCATTACATCTATATAATAAACATGGAATTTCTGAAAATTTATTGTAACGAGATATTTTACAAACGTTGGTACTTGATTTTAATCGTACGATGTTTATGGGAATTAGTTATTTAATTATGGTTTGATTTGTTTCGGACATGATGAATTATTATATTTTGAGATCGTTATTGTTGGCACTACCTTGACTTCGGCACTAGGTTGACCTAACAATTTATTTATATTTTTACGGAATTCGGATGTTTTATTATTTTTGGAACGGGTTCGATTGGAAAAGTGATTTGGTTATTAAAGGTTTCGGGTTTGGCCCGTGTGTTTACTCGGGGCTACCTAGCCCACTACACACTCCATATTATCACTAATAATTATTAAAACAAAATTATTTTTTTTTTAAAAATCGTCCTTGTGGTCCGGTTTTAACCAACACCCCACACCACACACACACAAAAACATACAAACACCATCTCTCTCTCTCCTTCATCCTCACATCTTACCATCTCAAAACCCTAGCACCCTTGAGCCGCCGCCGCCACAGTCGCTCCACCGCCTCACCCACGACTACACCACCACCACCAAACTATTCCCCATCTCATTTCCTTTTCGATCCACTACTACACGCGCTCAAATACCCCCTCAAACCATCACGTTAAATCACCAAAGTCATCATCCTTTTATTGTTTGGAGGTTACCAAGTTGTTTTCTTGAGGAATCGGAGGTGAGACGAGTTCCTACTCGTGTTTCTTGGCGAAAACGTGACCATTGGGTCACGAATTTAAAGATACTCGTTTTGTTTATGGGTTACCACATGAAATATTAGTGGGTTTTTGATAGAACAAGATCTAAAACGCGTTTGGTATCCGGGTGGATTGTTTTGGGGTTCGAATTCGAGGAAGGATTCTTGTTTGATGATTTTCTTGGTTGGTTTTGTGCTCGGTTTTAGCATAACCGAGACCCTCGAGGTCTCGGGGTCGGTTGTTATGGCTTGTTTTGTCGAGCCGAGACCCAAAGGGGTCCTCCCCGAGTCATATTGTTGTTGTTGTCGAGATACCAAGACCCTAGGGGGTCCTCGTTGACATTATTGTTGTTGTGGTTTGGTTTTGGCCGACGACCCTAATGGTCCGTTTGGTTTGGCATGGCTCGATGAGAGCTAGACCGTGACCTCCCTTGGGTCCGGTCGAATGAGTGGTTGTTTTCCTTTTTATTTTGGACCTTATGGTCGTGTGGTATTTGGCCGAACACCCCACTAGGGGCTGTTTTGGTTCGAGCAAGCTCAAAGAGCTAGCCGAGACTCTTTAGTCTCGGGTGTGGCTCCGTTTTATGTCTTGAACTTATAAGTGACCCGGGTTGACTTGGTAACTCAACCCGTTGCATTTTTGGTTTCGGACAATATATGTTACTTGATATTATTTATGTTTGTTGTGATTGTATTATGGGCATTTGGGTATTATTTGGACGCGTTGCGGTATCTTGTGATTATGAGTATATTTGGAGTTGTGTTGACGAAAGTGGATTGGGGACCGATTGTGAGACGGTCATTAGATGACGGAGATAGGATTAGTCGGGTGCCGTAGTCGGACCCTCATGTTGTAGCACGTGGATTTGAGATTGGTTGGACGGAGTTATTATATTTATTATTGCGACTTGATTATATTGTTTGGACTTGGACTATGAGCCGAGGGTCATGACTCGGACATTTGGACCAAATTCTATGACTCGATAAATCTTTAAAGGTTGATATTAAAAATAAAACTCGTAATAATATTATTAAGAATATAATCGTTTATATACGTATATAGACGTGTTAAACGTACATATATATATATAAATGCGTATATTAATAATAAAACGATCACGAGTGAACGGATAATAATAAAGCGATAGTTATTACACTACGATAATGGTGCAATAAATATCGGGATATTATTATAACTAATAACCATATATATATATAATGACGAACTTTACGTCGAATAACTAACAACTAAAAACGTGACTTTAATTATAAACTAGAAACTTATCGAGTTATACGAATTTTTGGGTCTTTAAAGTCCAAGTGGGCCTTATATTGTGACTTCGTGTTGTCACGGATATATGACGGTTAATATAAACATTTTATATATCGAATGACTTATTCTAGATCGAGTGATTTGACGATATAAAATGGATATATTAATGGGCATCGTATCCCACGACGCCCATAGGATGTGGTATATATTTTAGGGCAATGAATTACTATATGTCTCGTGGAATTTTGGCCGATTCGACAATATATATAGGGAATTCATTGGGCTACGACATATACCAAATAGAAATTTATGTGCAAGGTGTTTAGATTGGGTATAATTGTGGAACAATATATTACGTAAATAAATATGGGAGGTTATCAAATCGACGGATTTGATAAGCTTCGATAATTATTTAAATAATATATTGGGCTAACGTTAGACCTGTAGCTGTCTTATTATCGTTCTTTGTTGTGGCTTTTTGGTTGTGCTGTGTCGACCCTACACCCGTATGGATACCAAACGTCGAATTTCAAATGAATATGAAGTAAACTCGAGAAATGGATAATTTTAGAAAGTAAAATGAATTACGTTCGGGAATGGGAATATTTCATTTTGAGGAAATGATTTCTGAACGGGTTTAATATTGTTAGGAAGTGCCGAGTCAGTAGTCGCCGTTACGTGAGTTGCTTGAGATTTACTTACGTCTTTCTGCTATAATTTCTTTTGAGGATTTCTGGACTTGAGGTGAGTCATAGCCCCACTTTTACTCTTGAACTTTGTTTTCAATACTTGGGGTGAGAAACGTGCAAATGTTTTATGTGGACTATTATCGCTTTTTGATTTCAAAACTTGCTATGCTTATAGAACTAGGTAGAGCGAGGCCTAGACTAGATCTAGGTAAGCTATTTGATTTGGTTATTGAGCGAGGCCTAGTCCCCGAACTAGGTAAGCTATTTGATTTGGTTATAGAGCGAGGCCTAGCCTAGAGCTAGGTAAGCTAAACAACGAGGCCTAGACTAGATCTAGGTAAGTTGAACATGTCGTATCCTTACGAATGTTGGGTATGTCGTATCCTTACGCATACATATTGAGCGAGGCCTAGACTAGATCTAGGTAAGCTATTGGATTGATTATAGAGCGAGGCCTAGACTTGAGCTAGGTAAGCTATTGATTGGATTGATTTGAGCTATAGCGTGCACCTATAGGGAGGATTTGATTTGGTTGGATTTATTTTGGTTGGATGATTGAGCCCTAGTCTAGCTAGCAAGCGTTTTGCGTACATGTCCACTATATTGAATTAAGAACCTAAACCTATGATCTCACCAGCGAAAGCTGACTTTTAGCACGTTTTCTCAGGTAATTAAGTGATGCTCTACGGATGCTTGGGATTGGAGGCTTGGCATTTGACACCGGTTGTGGATCTATATTTCTAAAACTCTGATAACTATTGTGGACCTATATTTGTTTCTTTTGGGCCTGACTTTGGATGTTTTGGGATAATGTAAACTTTAAAACCCCGCGTGGTTGTATTTGATCTTGTTTACTTTATCTCGTTCTTTTATGTCTTGTGTTTGGATACCAATCCCCGTAACACCCCGAAAGCTTGTTGAGTCTTCCGCTGTACCAAATTTTGGGGGTGTTACAGATTGGTATCAGAGCCAAGGTTATAGAGAACTAGGTAAATAGACACCTAAACTATAACCGATTTTTATGGAAAACGATCCTCGACCATTGCCCGCCAGCCCGCCAAGCCGAAGCATCATTGTTATTATTGAGGTATTATGAGATATTTGAGATGATTAGAGATTTGAGATTTCTTGAGATGATTTGAGGATTTGAGGTTTATTGATTTGGTGATATGATGCGTTTTTGAGGAATTATATGTGTTCTGAGGAATTATATGGCTTAATTGTTTTGAGAATGGTTTTAGTAATGCGGTATTTAAATCTTTCTTGATTATGTACGATTTGGAATTTTGTGATGATTTTGGATATGATATTTTGAGTTCACGGTTTAGTTGTTTTGAAACACTTACACCTACCCTACGCCGTTGTCACAGACTATGGCCTCCCATACGCCTGATGTCGTTGAGGATATTCTTACTACACCGGTATTGCCAGCACGGTTCACCATGGCCCCTGATGATCCTTACCAGGTTGCCATGCATTCAGCTACTATGACACTGACAGGTGCTACTTCAACACCATCTGCTGCATCTACGCAGGGACCCTCATCTTCTCTAGGGCTCCCTGGTACATCGAGGCAGCTTACTCTTCATCAGGCTTTGGCTCATGTGGCTCCACGTTTTTCCCATCGAGCTACGGCACGCATGTCGGTACGCCCTACTTCACCACCTTTACAGATTGATGCTCACTCTCTTCTGTCTGAGGCGCCACCCACATCATTGCGTCGTCGTCCTAGATCACCTACCCCTTCACCACGTGGTTCACCTAGTAGGAGACGACGATTGATGATGTACTCTTCCGATGAGGAGGAGGAGGAGTACGAGGGTGAGGATGAGGCTGATGACCCTGAGCGGGAGGATGACCCTCAGGAGGTTGAGCAGGGTGATGATGATGACCCTGAGGAGGAGGATGACCCTCAGGAGGATGAGGTGCCTGATGATGATGATGTGTTAGTACCACCAGCTCAGGCTGAGGAGCCTGATTCACCTGTACATCCGATGGAGCCTGATTCACCTGTACACCCGATTGAGCCTGATTCACCTGATCATCCGTTTTTGTTTGAGTTGCCACCTGGTAGTCCAGCTGGGTCGGATGCATCTTCTGAGATTTCTGCTGAGCATGCAGAGTTGGGTGAGATTGGCAGGTTGTGGGCTCGGATTACTGAGCTTAGTGAGAGAGTTGCACGTGTATCTGATCGACTTGAGAGGGTTATTGGAGAGTTCATAGCGGATCTGAGAGTGGATATGACTGTAGTTGTGGGCAGGACTACTGAGATGAGGAGAGTTTTGATGGAGGTTCATGAGCATATCGATAGTTTACAGCGAGGTTTTGTTACTGCTCGTGAGGCTGACCGCAAGCTATGGCAAAGGAATGCCGAGCTGGAGAAGGAGGTGGCTGACCTCAAGAGAGACCGAGACACCCATAGCGTTGAGCTAGGATCGTTATGGAGGGATCTTGATGGCTTGAGGCAGGAGTTGAGTAGACTCCGCCAGCAGCGTGGCTAGTTGATTGGTTTATGTTGTCTTGTTGCTTTCTTAACCGAGGAGTGTTCGGTTAGAAAAGCTAGTTATCCTATTTTTGATGTATTTTCCGTTAATTACTCGTCTTGTTGGAACGATTATTATCTTTGTGTTTTCAGTAGATGGGATGATGTTGGATCTTTCTTGTATGGTCGATGGTTATCTTGATATGGTATTATGTGGTTTTTGGATAGTATGGAAATTGAGTTCCTATTCGCCGTATTGATGTTTTATGGTGTATTGTTGATTTTCTTTCTATGATTTGGCTTCGTTGATTAAATTCTTGTTGAGCACATGATAAGTCCTATCGGAGACTCACGAACTTGTATGATGTTTCAGATCAATGGCCCCCCGAAGAAACCCTGTTAGAGCTACCAGAACTGGACCTGCAACGACTACCCCTAGTCGTCGAGGACGCCGTCCAACTCGAAATGTTGAGACCCCTACTCCTGATAACCTGGACACTACTAACCGCAACAACAGGAATCAAAATGTGGATGTTCAGGGAGACAATGATCATGTTCCACTTAATGCACCTACTGTGGATCAAGCAATGATCAATCAACTCGTGGAGCAACGAGTTGCTGAGCTACTAGCTGAGTCAAATCATTCCAACAATTCTGCTGGAACTTTTCCACCTGTTCGTGCTAATGGATGTCACTACAAGGAGTTTAAGATTTGTGGACCGATTGAGTTTGGTGGAACTGAAGGAGTGGTCTACTTGGTTAGGTGGATTGAGAAGACTGAGTCTGTGTTCAATGTCAGTGGTTGTGCGGAGAATGCGAAGGTAAAGTTTGCTTCTTTTACCTTCAAAGATGAAGCCTTAACTTGGTGGAACAATTACCGTAACTCGGTTGGGAGTGATGCGGCTTATGCTATGACTTGGGAGCAATTTAAGTCTTTGCTGATTCAGACCTACTGCCCAAGGAATGAGATTAAGAAATTGGAGATTGAGTTCTGGAACCACAAGGTGAAAGGTACCGATATGGCAACTTACAATCGCCGTTATCGAGAGTTGGCCTTACTCTGTCCCGATATGGTTAGGACTGAGACCCAAAAGATCGAGAGGTATACCGATGGATTGCCGATAGCTACAAGGAACGATGTGATTTCTGCTAAGCCTGCGAACATTCATGAGGCTATTACTATCGCTCAACAATTGATGGATTCTTTGGCATTGGAAGAAGCAGAGAAAAATAAGAATGGAAAGAGAAAGAGGGACGATCACTCTAAGGGTAATGATCGTCGAAACAAGCGACAACTAACTACTAGAGCTTATGCCATGAGAGATGGAGACAAGAAGAACTACAATGGAGATGCACCCAAATGTAACCGATGTTACAAGCATCATTCTGGTCGATGTACTATAATGTGCCAGAATTGCTCTAAGATGGGACATATAGCTAAGGATTGTAGAGCTCGACCTCTTGCTATGGTTCAAGCTACTCCTGAAACTATGAACAAGGCAAATGTTACTTGCTATGGATGTGGAAAGAAAGGACACTATCGGAATGAGTGTAGGGAATCGTGGAACCGAGGAAATCAAGGATCGGGTGGTAATGGGTACAACAATGGAAACCGTGGAACTGGAGGAAACCGTGGACGACAAGATAATGGGGACCAACGTGTGGAAGCTGGAGTTGCTCATGGGAGAGTGTATGCACTCGGGAACGAGAGAGGAGAAGATCCGAACGTTGTTACTGGTACGTTCCTTCTCAATAATCGTTATGCTTCCATACTATTTGATACTGGTGCCGATAAGAGTTTTGTGTCCACTAAGTTTGCACCCTTACTTGAGAAACCCCCGATGGCCTTAGGAATTGGGTATGATGTAGAGTTAGCCAATGGAAACATAGAAAGGATTAAGACTATCGTTCGTGGATGCACGTTAAACTTTCTGAACCGTCCTTTCAACATAGATCTTCTACCCGTCACATTAGGAAGTTTTGATGTCATTATTGGTATGGATTGGTTGTCGAAGTATCGTGCCCATATAATCTGCGATGAGAAGATCGTGCGTGTGCCTTACGGCAAGGAGATTCTGAACATACCAGGAGATAGAAAGGATTTGAGAGGCCCATCTAAATTAGCAGTTATATCTTGCACTAAGTTGCCGAAGCTAATAGAGAAAGGAAGCTACCTTTTCTTAGCCCAAATTTCTGAGAAAGGAGAGAAGGAAAAGAAGGAAAGGTGCATTGGGGATGTACCTATAGTTCGTGACTTTCCGGATGTGTTTCCCGATGATTTGCCGGGAATTCCGCCTACTAGGCAAGTGGAATTTCAGATTGAGTTAATACCTGGTGCTGCACCAGTAGCACGAGCGCCTTATCGTCTTGCACCGACTGAATTAGAAGAGTTGTCGAAACAATTAGCGGAGTTAGCCGAGAAGGGATTTATAAGACCAAGTTCTTCACCTTGGGGAGCCCCAGTCTTATTTGTGAAGAAGAAGGATGGATCGTTTCGTATGTGTATTGATTATCGAGAGTTGAACAAGTTAACGGTGAAGAATAGATACCCGTTACCGAGGATCGACGATTTGTTCGATCAACTTCAGGGATCGAGTGTGTATTCGAAGATCGATTTGAGATCGGGATATCATCAGCTTCGAGTGCGCGAGGAAGATATTCCGAAAACGGCTTTCAGAACCCGTTACGGGCATTACGAGTTTCAGGTGATGCCGTTTGGGTTGACTAACGCACCGGCTGTATTCATGGACCTCATGAATCGGGTGTGTAAGCCGTACTTAGATAAGTTCGTGATTGTGTTTATTGATGACATTCTGATTTATTCAAAGAGTAAGAAAGAACATGAGGAGCATCTAAGACTTATCTTAGAATTGCTCAGGAAGGAAAAACTGTATGCCAAGTTTTCGAAATGCGAATTTTGGATCCCAACAGTACAATTTCTAGGTCACGTAATTGATAGACAAGGAGTTCATGTGGATCCTGCTAAGATTGAAGCGATCAAAGATTGGGCTGCACCTACGACACCAACAGAAGTTCGTCAATTTTTGGGATTAGCCGGTTACTATCGAAGATTCATTGAGGGATTTTCGAAAATAGCAAAACCGTTAACCAAATTGACTCAAAAGAGTGTTAAGTATGAATGGGGAGATAAGGAAGAGGAAGCCTTTCAGTTACTTAAGGAGATGTTGTGTAGTGCTCCTATTTTGGCGTTACCCGAAGGTAACGAGGATTTCGTCGTCTATTGTGACGCTTCACATAAAGGTTTAGGAGCTGTGTTAATGCAACGAGAGAAAGTGATAGCTTATGCTTCCCGACAGCTCAAGAAGCATGAGAAGAACTACACCACCCATGATTTGGAGTTAGGTGCTGTGGTTTTTGCTTTGAGGATATGGAGACATTACTTGTATGGAACCAAGTGTGTAGTGTTTACTGATCACAAAAGCCTGCAACACATTCTGAACCAAAAAGAGCTTAACATGAGGCAGCGACGTTGGATTGAGTTGCTAAGCGATTACGATTGTGAAATTCGCTACCATCCTGGTAAAGCAAACGTTGTTGCTGATGCTCTTAGTCGAAAAGAGAGAATCCCACCATTACGAGTTAGGTCATTGGGAATGACTATCGTATCGCCATTACCGTCCCAAATATTAGAAGCTCAAACGGAAGCATTGAAAGCAGAGAATAAACCTGCTGAGAATATATTTGGGATGGCAGAAAATGAGAAAGGATTTGTTAAGCGTTCAGATGGAGTGTTATGTTTTGGAAATCGGATTTGGGTACCATTGTATGGAGGGATTCGAGATTTGATTATGCATGAATCGCATAAGTCAAGGTACTCCATTCATCCTGGGTCGGACAAGATGTACCAGGATTTGAAGAAATTATATTGGTGGCCAAATATGAAGGCAGATATAGCACTATATGTTAGTAAGTGCTTGACTTGCTCTAAGGTTAAAGCCGAGCATCAAAGACCGTCAGGATTGTTGACGCAGCCAGAACTCCCAGTTTGGAAGTGGGAGCGGATTACGATGGCCAAAGTGAGAGAACTATCCAAACTTTAGAGGATATGCTTCGTGCATGCATCATAGACTTTGGTAAGGGCTGGGAGAAGTATCTGCCTCTTGCGGAGTTCTCCTACAATAATAGCTACCACACAAGTCTTAAGGCTGCACCATTCGAAGCTTTGTATGGTCGAAAATGCCGTTCACCTATTGGTTGGGCAGAAGTTGGAGATAGCCAACTCACAGGCCCTGAGCTTATTTTGGAAACTACGGAGAAGGTAACGCAGATTCGAAATCGACTGCAAGCAGCTAGAGATAGGCAGAAGAGCTATGCTGATCAAAGGCGTAAACCCCTAGAATTCCCGGTTGGAGATAGAGTTATGTTGAAGGTCTCGCCTTGGAAGGGTGTGATACGTTTTGGGAAACGAGGGAAATTGAATCCCCGCTACATTGGACCATTTCGTATTCTGGAAAGAATTGGGCCCGTAGCGTATCGTTTGGAATTACCTATCGAACTGAGTAAAGTTCATGATGTGTTTCATATTAGTAATCTGAAGAAATGCCTTTCAGAGGAAACACCAGTGATACCTATCAAGGATATTCGCGTGGACGAAAGTTTGAATTTCGTGGAAGAGCCGATTGAGATAATGGATAGAGAGATCAAACGACTCAAGAGGAGTCGTATTCCGCTCATCAAAGTTCGTTGGAATTCGCGGCACGGACCGGAATTTACGTGGGAACGTGAGGATGAGTTTCGGAAAAGATATCCGAAGTTATTCACTTCGTAGATGGGTTATTTCGAGAGAAACCCGGGACGGGTTCCTTCTGAGGCTGGGAGGATGTGACAACTGGCAAAATAGGGAGCCGTTTTATAAAACCCGCATTACATCTATATAATAAACATGGAATTTCTGAAAATTTATTGTAACGAGATATTTTACAAACGTTGGTACTTGATTTTAATCGTACGATGTTTATGGGAATTAGTTATTTAATTATGGTTTGATTTGTTTCGGACATGATGAATTATTATATTTTGAGATCGTTATTGTTGGCACTACCTTGACTTCGGCACTAGGTTGACCTAACAATTTATTTATATTTTTACGGAATTCGGATGTTTTATTATTTTTGGAACGGGTTCGATTGGAAAAGTGATTTGGTTATTAAAGGTTTCGGGTTTGGCCCGTGTGTTTACTCGGGGCTACCTAGCCCACTACACACTCCATATTATCACTAATAATTATTAAAACAAAATTATTTTTTTTTTAAAAATCGTCCTTGTGGTCCGGTTTTAACCAACACCCCACACCACACACACACAAAAACATACAAACACCATCTCTCTCTCTCCTTCATCCTCACATCTTACCATCTCAAAACCCTAGCACCCTTGAGCCGCCGCCGCCACAGTCGCTCCACCGCCTCACCCACGACTACACCACCACCACCAAACTATTCCCCATCTCATTTCCTTTTCGATCCACTACTACACGCGCTCAAATACCCCCTCAAACCATCACGTTAAATCACCAAAGTCATCATCCTTTTATTGTTTGGAGGTTACCAAGTTGTTTTCTTGAGGAATCGGAGGTGAGACGAGTTCCTACTCGTGTTTCTTGGCGAAAACGTGACCATTGGGTCACGAATTTAAAGATACTCGTTTTGTTTATGGGTTACCACATGAAATATTAGTGGGTTTTTGATAGAACAAGATCTAAAACGCGTTTGGTATCCGGGTGGATTGTTTTGGGGTTCGAATTCGAGGAAGGATTCTTGTTTGATGATTTTCTTGGTTGGTTTTGTGCTCGGTTGTAGCATAACCGAGACCCTCGAGGTCTCGGGGTCGGTTGTTATGGCTTGTTTTGTCGAGCCGAGACCCAAAGGGGTCCTCCCCGAGTCATATTGTTGTTGTTGTCGAGATACCAAGACCCTAGGGGGTCCTCGTTGACATTATTGTTGTTGTGGTTTGGTTTTGGCCGACGACCCTAATGGTCCGTTTGGTTTGGCATGGCTCGATGAGAGCTAGACCGTGACCTCCCTTGGGTCCGGTCGAATGAGTGGTTGTTTTCCTTTTTATTTTGGACCTTATGGTCGTGTGGTATTTGGCCGAACACCCCACTAGGGGCTGTTTTGGTTCGAGCAAGCTCAAAGAGCTAGCCGAGACTCTTTAGTCTCGGGTGTGGCTCCGTTTTATGTCTTGAACTTATAAGTGACCCGGGTTGACTTGGTAACTCAACCCGTTGCATTTTTGGTTTCGGACAATATATGTTACTTGATATTATTTATGTTTGTTGTGATTGTATTATGGGCATTTGGGTATTATTTGGACGCGTTGCGGTATCTTGTGATTATGAGTATATTTGGAGTTGTGTTGACGAAAGTGGATTGGGGACCGATTGTGAGACGGTCATTAGATGACGGAGATAGGATTAGTCGGGTGCCGTAGTCGGACCCTCATGTTGTAGCACGTGGATTTGAGATTGGTTGGACGGAGTTATTATATTTATTATTGCGACTTGATTATATTGTTTGGACTTGGACTATGAGCCGAGGGTCATGACTCGGACATTTGGACCAAATTCTATGACTCGATAAATCTTTAAAGGTTGATATTAAAAATAAAACTCGTAATAATATTATTAAGAATATAATCGTTTATATACGTATATAGACGTGTTAAACGTACATATATATATATATAAATGCGTATATTAATAATAAAACGATCACGAGTGAACGGATAATAATAAAGCGATAGTTATTACACTATGATAATGGTGCAATAAATATCGGGATATTATTATAACTAATAACCATATATATATATAATGACGAACTTTACGTCGAATAACTAACAACTAAAAACGTGACTTTAATTATAAACTAGAAACTTATCGAGTTATACGAATTTTTGGGTCTTTAAAGTCCAAGTGGGCCTTATATTGTGACTTCGTGTTGTCACGGATATATGACGGTTAATATAAACATTTTATATATCGAATGACTTATTCTAGATCGAGTGATTTGACGATATAAAATGGATATATTAATGGGCATCGTATCCCACGACGCCCATAGGATGTGGTATATATTTTAGGGCAATGAATTACTATATGTCTCGTGGAATTTTGGCCGATTCGACAATATATATAGGGAATTCATTGGGCTACGACATATACCAAATAGAAATTTATGTGCAAGGTGTTTAGATTGGGTATAATTGTGGAACAATATATTACGTAAATAAATATGGGAGGTTATCAAATCGACGGATTTGATAAGCTTCGATAATTATTTAAATAATATATTGGGCTAACGTTAGACCTGTAGCTGTCTTATTATCGTTCTTTGTTGTGGCTTTTTGGTTGTGCTGTGTCGACCCTACACCCGTATGGATACCAAACGTCGAATTTCAAATGAATATGAAGTAAACTCGAGAAATGGATAATTTTAGAAAGTAAAATGAATTACGTTCGGGAATGGGAATATTTCATTTTGAGGAAATGATTTCTGAACGGGTTTAATATTGTTAGGAAGTGCCGAGTCAGTAGTCGCCGTTACGTGAGTTGCTTGAGATTTACTTACGTCTTTCTGCTATAATTTCTTTTGAGGATTTCTGGACTTGAGGTGAGTCATAGCCCCACTTTTACTCTTGAACTTTGTTTTCAATACTTGGGGTGAGAAACGTGCAAATGTTTTATGTGGACTATTATCGCTTTTTGATTTCAAAACTTGCTATGCTTATAGAACTAGGTAGAGCGAGGCCTAGACTAGATCTAGGTAAGCTATTTGATTTGGTTATTGAGCGAGGCCTAGTCCCCGAACTAGGTAAGCTATTTGATTTGGTTATAGAGCGAGGCCTAGCCTAGAGCTAGGTAAGCTAAACAACGAGGCCTAGACTAGATCTAGGTAAGTTGAACATGTCGTATCCTTACGAATGTTGGGTATGTCGTATCCTTACGCATACATATTGAGCGAGGCCTAGACTAGATCTAGGTAAGCTATTGGATTGATTATAGAGCGAGGCCTAGACTTGAGCTAGGTAAGCTATTGATTGGATTGATTTGAGCTATAGCGTGCACCTATAGGGAGGATTTGATTTGGTTGGATTTATTTTGGTTGGATGATTGAGCCCTAGTCTAGCTAGCAAGCGTTTTGCGTACATGTCCACTATATTGAATTAAGAACCTAAACCTATGATCTCACCAGCGAAAGCTGACTTTTAGCACGTTTTCTCAGGTAATTAAGTGATGCTCTACGGATGCTTGGGATTGGAGGCTTGGCATTTGGCACCGGTTGTGGATCTATATTTCTAAAACTCTGATAACTATTGTGGACCTATATTTGTTTCTTTTGGGCCTGACTTTGGATGTTTTGGGATAATGTAAACTTTAAAACCCCGCGTGGTTGTATTTGATCTTGTTTACTTTATCTCGTTCTTTTATGTCTTGTGTTTGGATACCAATCCCCGTAACACCCCGAAAGCTTGTTGAGTCTTCCGCTGTACCAAATTTTGGGGGTGTTACACTTTTGCTTAAATACTGTAGTAGGTTCCATTAAGACGGAAAAATCCCTATTTGGATTACCTCGGGAAGTCTGCCTTTTTGGCTCTGATGTACGTGGCCTAATCGGCATTCCCGTGGCCATTTTTGGATTTTTCCTTGGTCGTCCCAAGATGTTCACCCAATGAGGTTTAAACCCTGGTCTCTTCTAAGACCTTGAGGACACCTTACCACTAGGCCACATTGTCGTAGGTGTCATTGTATATTTACAGTGTATAGATGATTATGATTCTTACTTACATGTAAAAGAATTTACTTTAACTTTCTTTTGAAAGTATAAGGCGTGGATTTTCTTTATTATTGATTCGATAGTTTGATTCATGGCTTTTACTTGCATTAGAGTCAAGCAAGAAGATGGAAAGCACAATAGATACAGTGGACCGTATTTCATTGCTTCCCAAATTTATTGTTCACAAGATACTGTCAGATCTTTTGGATTCTCCAGAAGCACTCGTTCCAATGAGTGTATTGTCTAAAGACTGGTTTGCTTTAACGGCTTCTTTTCCCATATTGGATTTCTGTAAACATAAATTTTTGTCAGTTTTATCTGGAAGGAAAGATTTTCAATGGGATAATGATTATATGAGGGACGCCTTTTTGAAGAATATTGCCTATACCACTTCCAGATTTTGCAAGCAAAACGTCAGTGCACACACACTCACCATCGTTACAGATGCCTTGCCTGCAGAAGTAGAAATTCTTAGAGATTGCCTTGAATCAGTTCTCAAGAAAGGCTTGCGTGTATTAGAGATCCATATTAAATATGCTAAGAATATGCCAATGTTATGTTTGCCTAACATACTCTTATTTGCATCTTCGTTAATTTCATTGACAATAACTGAATGTGAGTTGCCTTCGTCCTTGATGGTTGATGTTCTGGAGTTCAAGTCACTGAAGTTGTTGTCCCTGTCATTTATTCCAATAGATGAGGGAGTGATCGAGTATCTGACCACTAGTTGCCCTCTTCTTGAAGAAATTTATCTCGGATATTGCTATGGCTTTACAACATTTTGTGTTTATAGGCATCATACTCTTCGAAAAGTTCAGATTTTTTGTAAGAGTAGACTTGAGAGAATAGATATTGAAGCTCCAAATCTTCGTTATTTTCATTTAAGGAATAACAAAGACAAAGCACCGTATATGAACATGGCTTCATGCAACAAGCTAACAACATTTTGTTACCAGGGATCTTCATTGAAAAGTTTCAGTGACTTATTATCTAACTTTTCCATCATCGAGAATTTGTCTTTAGGGCTTACATCTCCTTGCAACCACATGAAGCTGTCAAATCATTCGCTGAGGAGATTTGAACTATGTTCAAACTGTGATCTGGAAGAAATTGATATCAATACACCAAATTTACTTTTGTTCAAGTATTATGGCAAACTAGATCGCTTCACTTCCATACCTTTTCATAGGGAGAAATTATCCGAGTCGAAAGGATGTATGAAATGCTATCCAGATGAGTCTGTTGACACTCTTTTGTTCTAGAAGTTGAGGAGATTTTTGGACAGGAGTAATATATTCAAAGTTTTGAAGTTGATTCTTGAATCGGTATTCCTTTTAACTCATTGGTGTTATTAAAGTAGATTATGTGTTTTTACTTGGTTCTAAGCATTGATATAAATAATTCCAACATAAAGTTGAGGTTACCAATTGTGTTACAGGGTTCCATTGATGTTGAGGAATTAATGTTGGCCTCAAACGTGGATCTTTATGGTCTAACGTTAGTCACAATATACCAGAATTGAATGAAATAATAACTGAAATATTTTTATATAAATTGCAATAATAAATATGTCATCATGTAATGTTTTACAGAATCTAAACTATTTATAATGAATGAAAAGGTGCGTTTGAATGGTGGTGTCGGTTCGAAGGGTTGTGTCCATTCGAATAGATGTGTATGTTTGTTGTAACTGCTATTTGGCAGTTATACACGAGTTGACTTTTATGTGTTGACTTTCGGGTTTGACCGGGTAGATTGGGATTAACCCAATATTCTCCTCCTTAATCACAATCGTCATCTCCTAGATCTTTAACTCCAATAAGTTGCCTCATTGTTAGAAATTTGATCTTTGGTAGTGCTTTTGTGAGTATGTCAGCTTTCTGATATTCTCCACTTAAGAATTCAACTTGTAGATCTTCTCTTTCAACGCATTCTCGTATGAAGTGGCACTTCATATCGATGTGTTTACTTCTTCCGTGAAAGACAGGATTCTTCATTAGTTCTAAAGCTGATTTGTTATCAACCATAATAGTTACCTTTTCCTGATTTGAGTGTGTAAGCCTGCTTAGTAGTCTTTTCAACCATAATGCTTGTGTTGCTGCTGCAGTTGCTGCAATAAATTCATATTCGCATGATGATAATGCTACTGTGGCTTGCTTCTGTGTGCTCCAGCTAATTGGTGAATCTCCATAGTAAAAGATGATTCCAGTAGTTCCTTTTCCTTCTTGAGTATTGACTCCATAACTACTGTCGCTAAAACCTTGTATTTTGTTTCCTCCATTATGTTTGTAGGTGATACCGTAGTTCTTTGTTCCTTTAACATAACGTAGTACTTGTCTTATTGCTTTCATGTGTTGCTCTTTTGGTTCTTGAATAAATCGACTAAGTAATCCACTGGAGTAACTTAAGTTGGGTCTTTTGTGAAGTAGATATCGTAGACATCCAATTAAAATTCTGTATTCAGTTAAGTTGACCATCGTTCCTTCAGTATTCTTTGTTAGTCTCGTTCCTGGATCCATAGGTATTAGGGTTTCGTTGCAGTCCATCATTCCAACTTCCTTTAGAATCTTGGTCGCGTATGCAGATTGCTTTATTGATATGTCACCTCCAGTTTGTGTGACTTTATCCCTAGATAGTATGTTAATAATCCAAGGTCACTCATTTCGAATTTGTCTTCCATTTGAGCTTTAAATTTGTCGACCTCTTCCTTTGGTGTGCCAGTGATGATTAGATCATCTACGTAGACTCCTGTAAGTAGAATTGAGTCCTTTGTGGTCTTTGTGTAGATCGCTTGTTCTAGTACACATTTCTTGAAATCTAAAGACTTCAAAGTTTTGTCAAGTTTTATGTTCCATGCACGTGGTGCTTGTTTTAGTCCGTAAATGCCTTAATAAGTCTGTAGACTTTTCCAGAATTTTCTTTCTTTATGAAGCCTTCCGGTTGTGAAACATAAACTTCTTCTTTTAAATCTCCATGTAGAAATGCAGATTTTACATCAAGGTGATGTACTTCCCATTTGTTGTTAGCAGCTATGGCGAGTAATAATCTTATAGTTTCCATCCTTGCTACAGGTGCGAAAACTTCTTCAAAGTCTATGCCATGTTCTTGAACGTACCCTTTTGCTACTAGTCTTGCTTTATGTTTAACTATGTTTCCATTTGCATCCTTCTTGGTCTTAAATACCCATTTTAAACCAATTGCTTTATGTCCTTTGGGTAAAGTGGTTAGTTCCCAAGTATTATTTCTATTGATAGAATCTATTTCGACCTTCATTGCTTCAATCCATTTTTGGTCGTTTGATGCTTCTTTGTAATTCTTAGGTTCATCTTCAGCAAGTAATAATCTCACAGTGTCTTAAAATAAATCAGTCAAGGTTCTAAAACCTCTTATGGGTGTATGATCGTATTGTGAGTGTGAAGATGTGGTTGATGATGTACCATTATCACTCTGATAAGTTGACTGTATTGAGTTGATTGGTGTAATCTGAGGATTTACTCGTGATGAAACTGTAGATTGTGTATTGAGTGTTTGTGATTAAGAGGGTGAATTTGTTGCTGATGTTGTATAATTATCATCATTATTATTGTTGTTGGGAAAATCATTATTTGGTTAAATATCTTCATCATGGTGTTCATCTGTGGCTTCAAAGTTTTCTATTCTGAAGTCAACCCATTCAGGTTTGTCATTGGTGTGTTCACTCATGTAATTTTCCCAATCCCATGCTTCATCCTCTTTAAATTTAACATCTCTACTAACACAAATCCTTTGTGTTGTTGGATCAAATAGTCGATAAGCTTTTGATCCTTGTTCATTTCCTAAGTATACCATTTTGTTGCTTCTATCATCAAGCTTTGTTAAGCGTTGTGATGGTACCTTTGCATATGCTATGCAGCCGAAAACTCTTAGGCCATGTTTGGTAGGATGGAATGGAATGCTAAGAATTGGAATTAAGACGTTTTCCTGTGTTTGTTTGAATTGAGAATGGAAACGGGGAATCAAAAATCCATTCTCTTTCCATCAAAATGATTCTCTTAAAAAAGCGGAGAATGTAGAGAATCACATGATTGAACGTAGCTTATTCACAAGTCCCATTCTAGGGAGAATGAGTAGACAATTTTAAAAAAATAACAAATATAAAGGGTTAACTCATGTGCAAAGCACATGCTATCTCATTTGGGGGAAAAGTCACCAAACCTAGCATTTGACGATTGAAGATTTCTCATCACCTTCATCTGGGATTTAATTGAGCCCCACCAAATTTCGATTAATGTTTCAATTATATATTTTTCTCATCAATTTAGATTGTGAAAATCAATTTTTTTAATTACTACATGAAATTCAAGCATCAGTGGGATTGTTAAGATTTATCCTTTCAATTATTGGACCTTTCTCCCATTAACTAAAATGCCAACATTTTAAGTAGATTGTCTAATGTGAAGCTACTCGTAAATATGAATTTGAAGATCTTTTTCATCCCGCAAAAGAACCATTATCATTAAAACATAGAAGTTGATGTGGTATAATATGAATTTTTAATTTATGTGCACATGTCAGATCAATGCAATTAGAAATATCTATGCTTGTAGTAAAAATGCAACTCTATTAAATCAACAAAAGAAAAATCTCATAACCCCTTGTGATAATATAGGTTAACGAAAATAAATAGGTAGTCAATAAAATTTCATTCCACTAAAATTTCATTATGTGTTTGTTCCAAACAAGAGAATTAATCGAACAACATATTCCTCTACTCGATTTTCTATATATACCAAACAAAGGAATCGATAATCATTTCTCAACATTATTCTCTTTTTTTGCAATTCCATTCTTTAAGTCAATTCCATTCTCTACGATTCACTCGTACCAAATACCCCCTTAGATTTTCTAGGTTTGGCTTTCTTTGTTTAATTGCTTCATATGGAGTAATGTCTTCTAGTGCCTTTGTAGGAACACTATTTAAGATGTATATTGCATGCCTGACGGCTTCAGCCCAAAAATTTTGTGGCATGTTAGTTGCTTTCATCATACATCTGGTGGTAGACATGATTGTCCTGTTTCTTCGTTCTACTACTCCATTTTGTTGTGGTGAGTAAGGTGCGGTAAGTTGTCGTGAAATACCATTATTTTTGCAATATTGTGTGAATTCATTTGATGTGAATTCTCCACCACGATCAGTTCTAAACATTTTCAATGTTGTCCTTAACTCCTTTTCTATTGTGTTCTTGTATTCCTTGAAAGTATCAAATGCTTGATCTTTTGTTTCTAGGAAATATGCCCACATATATCTTGAGTAATCATCTACTAGTAAGAATATGTATTTCTTTCTAGATGGTGTTGGTGGTGTGATTGGTCCGCATAAATCTCCATATACTAAATCTAATGGTGATGTAGATCTAGTTTTAGCTTTCTTTGGAAATGGTGCTCTACTATGTTTACCAATTAAACACACGTCACAGATTTGCGTTGTATGTTTAATGGCGAGTATTCCTTGAACTAACTCTCTTTGAGCCATAAATTTTAATGATTCAAAGTTAAGATGTCCTAGTCTTGCGTGCCATAACCAGGTGTTATCCTTTGAGTTTGCTAGTAAACAAACAGGTGTGCCTATTCTTAGACTTGCTATATATAGACGGTTTCTCTGTCTGGTGACTTTTATGAAGATTTTGTCGTCCATGTCATAAATTCGTAGTTCATCATCTTCCATTACAACTTTACAACCAATTTCGGTGAATTGTCCAAGGCTCAATAGATTGCTTTTCAGACTTGGAATGTAATAAACGTGTGAAATAATTCTTTGTTTTTCTTCATCACATTCTATTAGGATTGAACCTTTTCCTTTAATCTCTATGTGTGATCCATCTCCGAATCTCACTTTTCCACTAACTTTCTCATCTAGTTCCTTAAAATGTTCTCTTACTCCAGTCATATGGTTACTAGCTCCGTCGTCTAAGTACCATAAACTATCCATATTTGTCTCTTTAAGTTCTACTTCTTCTTCGTGTAGAGAGACATTTTGATCTTCAATTTTTGTTGCTATTGGTCTTCTAATATTGCCATTAGTAAGGTAGGTTCTAAGTCCTCCTCGACAAGATTAGATTGCATATTTGTTTTTGCAAGGTGACCCTTTTTGTTACATTTGTAACATGTAATTTTGCTAAGATCGTGATTTGATCTTTTGAAATTGTTTTGAGAATTTTCTCCTTCTTTTCTTTCCCCTTTAGATTTATCGTGGTTTCTATCTTGTGAATATTTATGTTTCCCATTACCGCGTCTAAAATGTTTTCCTCTACCTTCATGTCGTGTGAACATCAATTTTTCTTGATTGTTCTCTTGTTTTCCCTTTTTAAACTTAATCCTTTGTTCATAGGTTTTAAGTCTCCCTATTGCTTCTTCCATTGTCATTGTATTTAGGTCGGAATAAGGGTGCTCAAATGGACCGGATGGACCGGACCGACCGACAAAACCGACCGGACCGGACCGGACCGACCACATTCGGTCCGGTCCTCGGTCTAAGTTTTTTGGCTATTTCGGTCCTCGGTCCGGTCGGTCCGGTCCGGTCCGGTCCGGACCGGCAAAAAACCCGAAAAATCATGCCAAAACCATGCCATTTGGACCGGACCGACCGAAGACCGACCGGACCGAGACCGGACCGAACCGGACCGAGTACACATCGGTCCGGTCTCGGTCCTCATAAATTACGGTTCTCGGTCTTCGGTCCGGTCCGGTCTTGGCCGGTCCGGTCCGGTTTCCGACCGATGATCACCCCTAGGTCGGAATATTGTTCTATAGATGCAACTATTTGCAGATACCTATCAGGTACAACATTTAGTAATTTCCTAACTACTGTTTGATCTTCTATTGTGTGTCCTAGATTAGCGGCTTTGTTTACAATAGTTGTGAGTTTTCCTGTAAAGGTGTCTATTGTATCATCTTCCTTCATATGTAATAATTCGAAGTCAGATTTGAGTGTTTGAAGTCTGGCTTGTTGAACTCTTTCTTCGCCTATATGTCTAGTTTTCAAAGCATCCCATATGGCTTTTGGGGTTTTGTGCTTTGTTATTTGAAGTAATTGATCTTCGGGTAAGGATTAGTAAAGGTATGCAATAGCAGTTTTTTCTTTTTTCTTATCGGGTTGAGTTGTATCTGTTGACTCAATTGTTTCCCATAACCCATTTGCTTCTAAAAGAATTTGCATTCAAATTGCCCATAAAGAGTAATTCGCGGGTTTTAATATTGGACATTGGAATTGAGGGGTAGTATTAGGTGTACTAACCTCCTTTTTTCCGTCGTCACCGTTAGTCATTTCTTAATGATAATGACAATTAATCTCCAAAAAAAAGTAACACTGAGTGTGTTATAGTATTAGTCTTAATAATAGACTATCCTTGGAGATTATATAATAATGTGAAATAAACTAAGGTTAATTACTCCTTAAAAGTTATTCCTAAATATAATAAGTAGCGTAAATACACTAGGTTATTATACTATCTAAAAAATGATAAGATACTTAAGGGTATAAATTGTAACTTATCTAAAATAAAATAAATAAACCTATACTAATAATAAGTATAAGTTTTAAAAAATAGAGGGTGGATTATGAATAAATAGAACCTGGGGGTAATTTAAAACCCGTAGCCCTAAGAATGTTGGTTCGTGTTTGCCCTGGCACTTATATGCGCCTCTCTTTTCTTTTTATCTCTTGAAGAGATATCAAAGTCTCTGCCTTTTTTTTGGTGAGACCGATCACTGCTATGTTGGTTCTGATGGTTGACCGCCGTATATTTGGCTTTGGTTAACCTTTCTCTTCATGGTATGGTTCTTGATTGAACTTTGGTTGATCCTGTGGGATTCTTCTGCCGTGTACGTCTCGTATCAATAATGATTCAAGAATAAGGGTGCTATGGTTTGAATCGTTAAAATACAGGTGTGTTTGTTCCTTGTATTGATTCAAATGGTTTTGCCCCTTTTTTTTATGACAAACCGTATGGTTTATTTGTTTCTGGGTCGAATGGTGTTTTTTTTTTTAAATGAAAAAACGCCTAATCCTGGGTCTTGTATGATTTCGGTATGAAAAATGATTGAATTTTTTTGCAAAAAAAGAGGGGTGCCTTTTTTGATGCCGGTAATAATAAAATTACAAGGCGACAAAAAATTGATGGTATCCCTTGTTTGAACATGATGAGTGTCTAAATACTCATCATTTTATACTAATCTGAGCTGCCAAAACATCCAAAAACACTCAAATATGCATCAAAATACTTAAAATATCTTATAAGTGTGTTTTATATGTTTCAAATGCAAAATATGCAAAAACAGATGAAAAACGTACAAAGTTTGCATAATTGGCAGTTTCAGTCCCTCAAGTTTCATAAATTGGCAAAACTAGTCCCTGGTTATTCTAAAAACTTGAAAAAGTCACCAAAGGTCCTTTTTAATCATAAAGTTACATATTTAGTCCTTTGGTGCAAAGTTTCACAAAATTACAAGTTTAGTCCCTATACTTTGGAATTTGACATAAATGGTCCCTAGGATGTTAAAAACTTTGAGAAATTCAATTTTAGTCCTTGTACTAATAATCTTTTGTAGGAATGGCCCTTGGGTGAAAAGTTTGGAGAAATTGCGAAAAGGCCCCTCAACTTTGCAAGTTTGGCAAAAATAGTCCCCGGTATTTAAAAAATGAAAAACATCAAAAATACCCTTGTACTATTCATCCTTGTCAAATCTGGTCCCTATGAGAACTTTGGTTAAATCATAATTCAGACCCTAAACTTTGCTTAAATTACAAATTTGGTCCTTGTAATTTCTAAATAAACCAAACGGATCCTTATTTAATTAAACCCAAAATAAACCAAATCCAAGCCCACCCTATTTTTTATACACCAGCCCACCCCCACTTCTTTGGCCCATGTGATATCCCAGCCCAAATCCACCCCTGGTATTAAAACCAGTCAAACCCGGTCAAACTCCACCCATCTCCCTCTCCCTCACTCACAGACCCCCAACCTCACCACTGTAGCACCCAAACCACCCTGGTATTGCTTCCACCTCAACCCCCCAGCTCTCCCACCTGTCTCTCCACCTCACACAACCTTCCAAGACTCCTTAATTACCCTAAAATCCTCACAAGCAATCCCAACTGACACAAGATATTTTTGGCGCCAAAAAGGTGAAATCAAAGGCTAAGCTTCATTTGTCCAATCCAAAGGCTCAGGTGTGTTGGGAAACTCTCAGAGGGTCCCACTAAACCTCAAAAGTCATTATATAGGAGAAGAGAAGCAGAGATGGAGAGGTATTAGATTAGGTTTAGAATAATGCAATCGTATGTAGTGTAATTTTATTTAAAGTTGTAATTCTCAGTTAAAATCACTTGTACTCAGTCATTTTAGTGTAATGAAAGCTTATTTTAACCTTTAATTACATTATTGTTCATTAAATTTGTATTTAGTAATTTCAAGTGAAATTGACAATTTCACTTAACTTTGCTAATTGTTGTTGTTTTTGGATTCTTAAGCTTACTTAAGCTCTTACAAAGTTTATCTAAGTTTTTAGAAACACTAAAAGTCAGTTTAGAATAGAAAAGCAAAATTACCAAAAATAATAAATTAAATAAAGAAAAATAAAAAAATAGAGGGAAGAGAGGAAGAAGGGCTGAGCAAGGTGTGATTTTGATTGTTGTGGTATTAGTAACCTCTTGGGAGGTCATAGGTTATGTTCTGAGTTCATTGGTACCCTAGTCTCAGTCAGGATCATTGTAAGTCACAATCTTAATAATTGTAATTTCTGTTTTCTTATTGTTAATATTGCATTCTACTATTCAATTAGCTTTAAAAATGATATAATAAGATAGTTAGATCAGTAGTTAGGTATTTCAAGGTTTAAATCTAAGATAGTTAGAATAAACTGTTTTATAAGGAGTGTTTGGATTGTGTAAATTAGCCTAGTCACAGGTTGTCTTTGTTGTTATTTTTAGTTCATACAGTCTTATATAGGTACCTTTAGGTTAGTTTAATCATAAAACACCTAGGTTATATTGATAAAAGTCAAAATCCACATCTTAATTCCCTAACAGTTAACTGTTAGGGATTTATGATCCAAAAATCCATAATTCCATACAATAGATGTTATACTAGTCCCATACAATCTTATTGTAGCCTATTACTTCCATATCAGTAGTTTAGATCACCTAGAAACTAAAAATAGTCAAAGTTACAAGTTCTATCAAAAGTCAAAATTTCCATCATCTCAGATTTTCTCAAATATTGGGTGAATTTTGTAGAATTTTGTATCAAGTTCTAGGTTCTGAAACTTTCACAAATCATAGTCTACCACCCCATCTACAAGTTCCCATAGTTATCATATTTTTAGGATTTTTTTATTGGGGCCCACAGACCTACAAACATACCTGCAGGGCAAGGTATTGCCCTGTGCACCAGATTTCAGGCCACCACCCCAACTTTGGTGGTGATTTGTGACCACCTCAGTGGGCCCCACACTTCAAACTTAGTTCCATAGAACCCCCCCCCCCTCCTACCAAGGATCCCTCATTGACCTTTTGTTTGACTTCTAACCCTGTGGACCCCACCTGGATTAAGCCTTGATCTTTGTCCCCAAATCTGTCTCAGTCCACAATAAACAAGTGCTTATTGTGGCTTATTGGCTTATTCAGTGGTCCCCTTGTGCTTATTCTGGCTTAAACTTGTTCAATAAACTTATTGGAGCCTAAATTAACTATAGTGGGTCCCACACAAGTCAGTTGTAGCTTATTTGCTTCTAAAGTCAACTGTGGAGGTAATAAGCCCCCACAGTGCTTATTATTAAGGTATAAAATATTTGTTTTTATTAAAGTTAGTTGTTTTTATGTATAATATAGATTTGTAAAAGAAAAATCAAGAAAAGACAACATAAAAATAAGTGATAGTTTCTATTTAATTTAATTTAATTTTAATTTTCATTTTTATATTTTTATTAAGTAATTTGTATTTTTATATTTTTATTAATTTCCTTTTAGGTTAAAGTAATTTTGATAATTTTATTAGATTTTTATTTTGTAATTTAGTATTTATTAGAATTAAAAATAGTTTAATTAATAATTAATCAATAAATAAGTTTTAAATAGCATAATTAATTTTTCTAAGGCAACACCTAGTTTTTATATTTTTCCTAGCTTTTATAAGTCATAATATAATTTTATTAATTTTTCTATAATTTTTACTGTTCATATAATAGTTTTTATAATTTAAATAGTTTAATTGGTAATTATTTAATAATTAGAATAATAATTAGTAAACTAGTTTAAAAATATATAAAATAAAGTTTTTATAATTTTTTAGGATTCCTGTGATGGTTAATTAGATTTATAATTTTTTCCATAATTTTCTAAGTTGATTTAGTATTATTTGTAATTTAAAATAATTTAATTAGTATAATTAATATAAATAGTTTTTAATTAATAGAAAATTCATAAAAAGACAAAAATATTTATTTTTATTTTTTATACTTTCTTCAAGTTCTAATTTAAGTTTAGAAATTATTTTTGTAAGTTTTTAGTTTAATTTGTAGTGTTTATTATTATTAGTTTGATTTAAATTAGGTTTAATTAAATAATTAAATAGTTTTTAATTAAATAATTAATAATAAATAATAAAATAATCTAAAAAATAATTTTCTTTTTAATTTTATTTTATTTTAAGTTTAAGTTTATAGAATTTTCATTTTTAACCCTTGTAGTTTATTTTTCTTAATACTCACCTTTTTCTCAGTACGCAATCGCGTCTGATTTTAATTTGGTGTACGTTTATACGTTTTAGATATCTAGGTTTCACGTAACAACTCTTATAGTTTATTTAAGTCATTTTATTTTATAAAACCCTAGTTAATCACACACACACACTTATTCATATCCCTGTTCATATTCACTCGATCACAAACTCGTTTTTAATAAAACATCGCACACCTCGTTGGGACATTACGACCCGGGAAAACACTGTATTTCACGGAAGCATTTGCCTCATCTGTTTGACTATTATAATTGACCATTCACAAGTGGTTGACCAATAATTATCTGACCGTTTGAGGCGAATCAGAACACAACGAAGTGATTATATTGATTGTTGTTTGTTCGTTATGAATTTTGCAAAAAAAAATTTACCGAGACCTGGGTTGATTTTATTTGATTTGAAACACAAAAAAATAAAACTTGGTATATGATGATTTTTGTTAGTTTAATCCAAACCGCTCTGATACCAATTGTTGGCCTCAAACGTGGATCTTTATGGTCTAACGTTAGTCACAATATACCAGAATTGAATGAAATAATAACTGAAATATCTTTATATAAATTGCAATAATAAATATGTCATCATGTAATATTTTACAGAATCTAAACTATTTATAATGAATGAAATGGTGCGTTTGAATGGTTGTGTCGGTTCGAAGGGTTGTGTCCATTCGAACAGATGTGTCTGTTTGTTGTAACTGCTATTTGGCAGTTATACACGAGTTGACTTTTATGTGTTGACTTTCGGGTTTGACCGGGTAGATTGGGATTAACCCAATAATTAAAGGGAATCAAGTCGCCACCTTATGTTCTCGAGCATGTTGAACTAGCAGTGCGCCCCTTACGCCTATCATCGTTTTGTCCACCTATTTTGTATGTTGTACTTTGGTGTTGCCAGCCTCAGTCTCTAACTTTAAATCTATCTATATATGCTGACAAGTGCCGTGTTGTCCAGGTAAGATTTATATGTGTTTACTGTGATAAAATGTTCATTATCTTTTTATTTGATGTACTATAGGAATGCAAAAGAGATTACTGCACTTCAACATGGTATAAATTAACTTTTTTTTGTAGGCAAGATTTAACTAGGGGTATTTATATTTTATGTTGCCATTTCTTCAGAATACATATGAGGCACTACTTCAACAAGAAGATGAGGGCCACACTAATACTCGTATTCAGTTTGTGTTGTCTTACTTTTGTGAAGGCAAACAACGCTTCTTCAGTGACCTGACTTCAGTGTTGAAAGCATTATCTCTTGACGAGCTAATACGCGGAATCACCTTTAAAAGGGAAAAAGGTGCAGTATTTACCTTTTTTATCAACTATTTCTACATACAAGTTTATAACACTTCCGTTCATCCTCATGTTAATATCCAAACATTTGTCCAAGAAGCACGATAATGGAGTATGCAGATGTTGAGTTTTCATGGTCAGCTGGACAAAGAAATATATTTGTGATGACAGAAGTACAAAAGGTGAACAATTTATTGATAGAAACTGGATTCTGTGTATGTTTTTTTGGAGGAGTCAGGTGCAAAATTAGTGAAAATCCGAGAACCTGAACAAGTAGATTTTCTATAAATGCTCTGCTTTTTAATGTTGACAGTTGTAGTGCGTAGCTTTTTTTTACTGCTTGTTAGAAATCAGAAGTAAATGATCTTCGCTATGTTTGGTTCGAGAACCTTCTTTGGATATCTTTTGTGGTTTTGCTTCTGGTGGGCTCGTGAGATATCCATTTTGTTTCATTGAAATGTCCAAATGTCACTTTATTGAGAAAGACTCGACAACTTGACAATCTTTATTATATAAAGTTACATAGATTAACATATATCGAGTTCGTGTCAAAATTTGGTAAAAGATATAAAACTATGATATTTGTTAGAATACAATTGACGAATTGAACATTTTGTAACATAATGTAACAATTATTTAAATCACTGTTCACAATTGAAATAGAGAAGTGATCCCAACAAAATGATGTGCCAGAAAATGATTGGTTAAATAAGAGAGATGAGAGAGAAAGCACACCAATGAGCCACTGACACATTAGCTTGGGGAGCTTTTTGTGGAAATTTGTTTGTGATCCTATCACTTCTCATTGAAATATTTGCTTTCTGATTAATTAATGCACAAGGGAAGTTTAACTCGATCGAGTCATTTTTTGTGGCGTAAGTAAACTTTACAATTTTTAAACCATTCAACAAGATGTGAAGCTTGATAAATCACTAGACTTTCATGATTATAGATTATATAACCCAAATAACTTATATTCTAAGGTTAAACACAATAATGAGGGTCAATCCCCCTTATTTTATCTGTCATGTCAGATTTCTCTCTTTGGCTATTAGTTGCCACAGTAAGGCGACCTACACTATAAAAAACATACCCCACAAAAATACCTTTTATATTTAATTAACTACACATAAACACACACAAAGAACTTGGGCGATCTAAATCGCTTGGACGACCCACATATCACATTTGCATGTCGATCGATCGATCGTTTGATCATGCCACACTAAGAAGCAATCGATCGTTTGGTGGATTGATCGATCCTTTGGCTATTACTGTTTTTAGCAATTATAAAAGGATTGATACCCATATATATTACATGTTGCGCTTTTTTATTCTTTTAAACTCCAACCAAACCTTTGCTAAAAAGAAAACTCCAACCAAACCAAATTGTATGGGTCCATTTAAAACTATAAAAACTACAAGGTTCATTTCAAAACATAATCATAACTCAAAGGACCAAACTCATAAACATTCCATATGTAACCAATTTTGACATTTTTGTGAACCCATTATTAACCGCATGTAAATTCTAGTCCAGTCCAAAATCACCCTGTCATCTTTTTTAAACACACACATATATCCGCTAATTGATCGTAAAAAATGAAGATGCTATTACCTATGGATGCCGTCACTGTTGGCTCTAGTTATATGTCAACCTTTTAGAGCTTCTTTTTTATTTCTATGGTTTTTTTAAACTATTTGAACTATAGGGCTCATTTCGAAACAACATCAGAAGTAAAAGAACCACAATGACGATTCCTTGTGTAACACAGTATTAATATTTTGTTCAAAAACCATCGACCAACTATCTCACAGTCACTCATCGGTGCCATGTGACCTTTTTTAACCGAGCAATTTGTTGGTGATTTTAATGTCATCACTTATATTGTACGTAGTTGTGATTTACTTGAGATTAGGGGCTCAATCAAGTTTAGTTTTGATACGTGTTAAGTGTATATTAAATAAATACAAAGTATGTGAGGAATTGGCCAGTCAACCCTTGTGAAAAGGCCAACTCGCAAAACCCGTGAATACGTTATATATATGTGATACCGGGCAAGTGATCGCCCGGGTCGTGTCCCAACGAGGTGTGAATCAAGGATATCGTGTAAGGTTCGTGATTAAAATGCTTGTAAGGATGATTGAGAGATTATTTGGTATTGCGAAACAATGACGTAAAACAACTAAACGTAACAGGCATCTAAAACTAAAAATGCGCGTTTTAATTAGAAATAACGTCAACACGCAAAATAAAAAGTGAAATCTAAGGAAGACTAGTCCTACGGGAATACAACTAATTTCCTTACGTACTAGATGACAAAAGTAGATTTTAGAAAAAAGAAAATTAAAAGTTTAATTAAAATTCTAATTAATATGTCTTAAATACTAATTAACACTAATTAATTCAAAATAAATACTAAAACTATTGAAATAAATCCGAAACTTTTTAGACAAATACTTCAACTAGTTACTATCCTAGGAAAATTATGAGGAGGGGAGACACAGTAGGAAAATAAGCAGTAAATAAGCTACCAAAAACTGATTATCTAAAATAAGCTAAACAGACTCTAAGAGGTTAGATATTAAACTAAGCAAGATACAACAAGAAAGAAACAATAGAGCAGATGGTTATGTGTGAGAAGGGTGAGCTGGGTGGCTCGTGTTCAAATCCCAATCTTGGCATTTTTTAGCAAACATTTTTATTTTCAATTTTTCTTTTTGCAAAACTATTAAACAACAGATTTCTAACAACTTTTGTGAAATGAGTTTTCATGAAAATCTTTAGAAAAGCATATGCAAGCTTATATATGTAACAGATGGAATTATGAGCTTAAGTGAGCTCTTAAGGACAAGCTGTAAACTCTAATGGACACAATGACTCAAACTAAGACAAGCACAGGCTGAAACAATCTTAGGCAAACACAAACCAATCCAAACAAGTAATCACAATCAACAAAAGCTCAAACAAACTAGGAACAAGCTAGGTGTATACTAACATACATTAGTGAATACTGGTCTTCGAGCTCTACAGTCCACAAAAAACATAGATCTTACAAGACAATCTAACAGGTTTCCCAAATTGCCAACTTACAAGCGACAAGCTCAAGAAATGAGCATGTTATGGGGCTGGAAAAATGGGTCAGAGGTCCAAAAGGCTGAGTGCAGGGCACTCAAAAGTCCAATCAGTCCACTTTGGGCTGGGATTTACCCAAGCAAGTGATTTCCAAAACTGATTTTTCTTCTTGATTATGAATTGTAAGCAGAAAATGAACACAAAACATCAAATTTTACGCATTTCTATTCAGTACTGAGTCCTAAAATTAATCTGATATTTAGGCCTATTTTAACAGAGATGCAAATTTGACTTTGTATGATTCTTAAAAAGTGGACTAAAGTTAGTTTAGATTACCTCTATATAATTAATAATGATGTAATGAGCTATAATACGACTAAATTAAGCTACCTTAAAAAACTCTTGTAATTGATGCGAAGAATGAAAACCTAATAGTTATTGCAGATTTACTTATTAGGAGATGACCTTGACTTTTTACTAATTCCATACTGATTTATGCTTGCATTACACTATACTAGCCTATGGTATGCTATATAAACTATATATTACTCCTGAACCAATTTAGAACACAGGTTAATAGATTAATCCAAACACTCTCAGTAAAATTTGTTTTGAAAGTTTTGTAAAGCAAAACAAGAATTTAACCCATGAAACTGATATTAAGGGATACTAAGCTGTAATGAACATGAATAAACAGAAACACACCACAAATAACAACTGTAATCAACAAGAACAAATTAGACAAATTTAGACTAGGAATTAAAATTTTAGCAGAAGGATATGGAACCTTTTAACCGTAGCTGAACAAGGGTGATACAAACTGCTACGAGCACCTAGCTTATCAGTAATAAGCTGGGTCGTATCCCTATTGCTATTCCTCAACGGACAACTTCTTGTGCTCCCCACATTCTAGTGCATCGATATACCTGTAATGATTGGTTTATCTTTTGCATCCTTTTTATCTTTTCTTTTACACTTTTGAGAGCTATTTAGAACTTATGGAAATGTTTCAAACAACAAATGAGCATAAACAAGTTCTTATTACTAAAAACGTCAAACTTCTATTAATTCTAAAAACAAGTACAAGGTCGAATTTAAGAGCTGAAACTTATACTTAGAAACAGATTACTATTCTAAAATAGAAAGCTAAATTAAAAGCATACATAAAAGACATAAAGAAAAGCATAGATGCCTTTGAAAGGCTTACACAAGACCTATTTATACTAAAACTAAAACTAGGGGTCTTCACTTCTTTGTGCTTGTTCAGTGAGGGAAAATGACCTGGGTACTGTTTGTGTTTCTTTGGAGCATATCCCATCCATTGAATTAGCTTCTATATAATCTCAACCCTTAATTGCATCTTGGCGCCAAAAGGGTGTTGAGTGGATTGCCAGCGTGGACTTGTATCACATGGGTTGTGGGTGCAATAGGGAGACTGGAGCAGGTGTTGGGGGAGAGTGGAGGAGACAAAGAATCGTTGGGAGGGTGTGGAGGATATACTGGGTGTTGGGAGATTGTGGTGTTCTTGTCTGGTTCGTTTGTTGGGAAGGGGGGGAAAGGGGGATGGGTATATCATGTTTATTAATAGAGGGGTGGATTGGGCTTAAGGAAAGTTGGGCCAGGATTATGTTTTGGATTGGGTTCAAACATGGCTGGTTATGGGTTATGGATTTGGTAATAGTATAGTTTAGATAATGGATTGGTATAGATTTGATTATGGGCTGACTTGGCCAGTAAAGTTTGGTTTCGGGTTTGCTTTTCCAATCTTGATCAAAAACTATATCCCGGGTTAGACTTTGACTCCGTCTTTGATATCACACAATGCACAATTGTCATCTAGCCGTTCCAAAAATGCTCGGTTTCGCTCCGTTTTCAATCTTTTGTATCTGAAAGGCTGAAACACATAAAAAATACAAACCAGGGATATCTGTAGTGTATTTGGCCGTTTTTAATATTTTTACGTATCAAAAATGGGTATAAAATGATGAGTATTTACACACTCATCAAGTTTACAGTCGAGTTAGGAGGTGCGGAGTGCACACTCGTTTTAGCTAGCTTGATGCCGCCACGAACAAAGAGCGGGGGTCAAGGGGGTCGCGCCCCCTTGGGATTCTAGTATTACCGGTTTTATTTCCAAATGGTTTTTCCCACCAAAAGTCGCCCTTTTCCCCAACAGTCGTGACCTTTCCCACCAAATGACTTTAACCGCTTTTAACTAACTTTCGGTTATGTATTTTCATATATTATATTGATCTCTTTCATAACAGAACAGATAGTAACAACTTTCTCTGCATTTGCTTTGATTTCTCGTGCCTTATAAACAAAGTGTTGTTCTCTGTCTTATCCAATTGAGGATTTCGTGATACCCGAGACATATAGGGTCGAAATACTTCAATCTGATAGTGATCTCAACATGATTCAGAGAACATATCAGGATTATTACCACCCACACACACCGAATTTCTAACACAATTTAACAGGTATTTGTATATATGTTTCGTGTTTTAACACTCACTAACTACTGTTTAAAACTTTACTTTTGTATGTATAACTCAAACAAAGATCAACGTAGCAGAATTTAATGATAATACATACCTAGTGCTTTATAAAAACTCAGTTTTACATTTGTCCCTCATCAGTTGAATTGTATGTCTTGAGATTATTCAGTCAATAATGTTATTCTGATATCATATGTTATTGTATATAATATTCTGGAGAATAAAGATCCAAGATTAATGAAATGATGTGGATAGAATTTTAGATTCTTTTTCGAATATACATGTACTCCCAAAAAAAAATATCTATCCCGCGTTTAGAGTCTAGATTTCTTGGTAGTTTCTTCAGTTTTGTCCAAGGACCTATATCTCGTTTATTTTCATCGAAATGAATGTGACAAGGACCTATAGTCCTCTGACCAATAGCATTAAGTCGTTAATTTTGTCATTATATTCAAGTGTTCTATCATATTGTTACCTTCACTATGAGGGCATCGTAAGATCGACATTTCATGAATTTGCTAAGTTCTTTCACACTGAAAGTCGACATCAGGTGGAGGAAGGTTACATGATATTTCGTTTTGTGAATTGTGCAACTTTACGATCCGAGCTTTGTTTACTTTAAAGTCATTTATATCAATACTAGACTATTAACCTGTGGAATTAATGGGCATCATATTAAAAAATAAGATTAAATTACAGCGATTAATTAAAACTTTTGTCCAATTTCTAACCTTTATTATTTCTATTAAACTTTTAGTGTATTGTGTATTTTTATGTATATGATATTGTACTATACTAGTAGTATACTATAGTAGTAACATTTATCATACGATATAGTGCTAGAATACTAAATATAATAAAAAAATTGGTTTAAAAATGCTTATATATAATTAATACTAGTATAGTTTGGTGGGTGATTTGTAACATTTTAAACTTTAACATAATAATAAAGATAATTAGCTTTAGTTGCGTAAATCATCTATTATAGAATGTGCAGTTACCGTTATGGTCGTTGCGTTCAACTCGGTTTGTAAATTGTAATCCTTTTTCCCAAATAATGAACATTTCAAGGGTGGGCCAAATGATGGATGAATTATATATAGTGCAATCACAAAGTCTATCTACTGTATTAATTAGTGGTGTTGTTTTAGTCACACAGAGAGTCCTCCTGTCCAAATTTTGTTGGAAAGTTACTCGAAGTTTCATTTCATGATTTCATCTCTCATACATTCTTTAAGAACTGGAATGTATATCATTCGCATTATTTCCACCAATTTTAAGTGTCTCTGAAGCCAAATCCTGCTATTTTCATCTTCCTGCCCATATTTAAATTGTCACAAATCACTATTTTATTTCCCCATAATAGGAACCAAACTATGGACTATTACTACTGGACAGACAAAATTTGTAATTTCGACACTGCTTTGGATATTCCTGTTGGTTTGCAAGAATGCTTACAGTATGAGTCAGATCAACAAAATGAATACAGCAAACCTATGCCATGGATTGGTATCTATATCGCGGTAGCATCTCTCTTTTGCATCCTAGCAATGGTAGCTGATTTAATACATGGTTTAAAAAACAGAAAATTATGGTTCCCATGTAAAACATTCACCTTGAATGCTGCTTCTCTCACTGTGATAGCTGTTGCAATGAAGCTACCTGTGGATTTAAGTAATCCAATGAAAGGTGATGCCAACCAATCAGCAAAGCTTGGAAGCATTGCATTTATGTGCACCATGATGGCGAATTTATTGCCTTCTTTAGCAACCATGAATAGCAAGGAACTTCTTACAAACATCATAGCTTTGGATATTCTGGTAATCACCTTGATTGTGAATGTTTGCATTGAAATTTATACGGGTGTGATTGGAGATAGTGATGGATTTTATTACTCGTATAAGGTAATGGCATCGTTTTATGTGGCTATGCTACTCATCTTGCTGATAATACACACATGTTCAGGTTTAACGATTCTAAAGTCCAAACAGATAATAGAATTGAAATACCAAGCAGGTCATAAAACTGCTTTGAAGGGCCTAGCGTTACAACCACCAGGAAGATTAACTGTTGAGAATCTAAATCAGCATGTGAAAAACCATTGGATCATGGCAGGAACAGGCAGCCCTCAGTTCATCACAGCTTGCTCTGCAACTACCTCTGCTTCTGGGGTAATATGTGTTGTTAGCACTGTCATACATGTACTTATTTCAGTTGCAACTATTGTAGGCATGATATATGATTATAAATGGTCAATTCGATCATACAGATCGGATTATAAATGGTCAATTCTAGTAATTTTCATAATACAGCTAATCGGCAGTCTAGTAGGAACAATTGCACCACTTTGTAGATGTTATGCAGCCTTGAGCTTTAAGTTGTCCATAAAATGGATTTGGAACCATATTAAGGTATTTAAAGTAGAGAGCTACTGGACTCAGAAGCTGTATGAATGGAAACAGAGTAGCGTACCATTCTCAGTCAGTAGTCGCAAAATCAAGATTGTCATCCACAATATCAAAGTCATATTTCTTATCATTTGTATAGGACTTCAGAAGACAGTTGTGGTAGCAAGTAAGATGATAGCATTGATCCCAATTTTCTTTGTGATATGCGTTTTGTTTTGTATTCGGTGTTGGAAGTGGTTTAAAGCCATGTTAAGTGACTCAAGTATTGTCATGGGACAAAAATCTGAACAACAAGAAAACTATAATGATATTCGGCTGTATGCATTGCAACTTCGAGGCGACATGGAGCTGGCTGAGAGAACATTGAAAGGAATTACAAAATCTTTTAACCTTGTGATCCGAAAGGGTGAAAAGCAACAACCTAAAAATCTTATGAAGCTTTTAGAAGAATCTAGTGGTTTTGAAGGAGTTGGAAAGTATAACAATCATCGTATTCCACCTTTACCTGCTGAGGAGTATCTCGATTCTTGGAGCTTACCGTTGATAACCCTGACAGCCATCGCCATTTCTCTTCCTAAACTACAAAACGACATAATCGATAGGTTGCTAAGCAGTGTGAGTGAAGGTCTTATATATGTCACACTTGTGGAAGAAAGCCTCAATGCTACCGATGAGTATGTAAGCATTCAAAAGGCAGCTAAAGTGTTGTGGCTGGAAGTTGAAGTCTCCAATAAATGGGTAGGAAACAATCTGAAAGACCATGATCCTGAAGTGAACACAGCAGGATTGATTCTGCAATGGTTCAAGAATACAGCTAAAAACATGGTCACTGAAGTGCAAGTTATAGATTCTGGAAGCGCAAATGATAATTCCATGTATCGGTCTATTTGCGCAAATTCAATGTATCGAATCACCGAATCTATCCTTCTTTCCTACCACACCAACATTGATGAGCTTAGCCAAGAGGACTTATTCACCGAATTATCATCAATGATTGCTGATATACTGGCTGCTTGTCTCACCAACTTACCCCAAGTCATAGTTACAAAATGTCATGAAAGCATGATAGAGAAAAGGGAGTCCAGTGTCAATGCTGCAGTCCAACTCCTCGGTGAGACTACGCAGATAATCAACACCCTTCAAGACCGGGAGCTTCCAGACTTGGATCCTGCTGAGTTACCTTTCATTGACAAATGGCGTGATTATTTTAATTATCCCTCTCCTTGAAAATCATATCAGTTCTGGCCGGTAAGTTTACTAAGATTTACTTCACTATATTGGTTTACTTTAGTAGTCGTTCTAACGCTTAAATATAAACTGCAGAATCAAGCTTATGTGATTTCTTGGGCCATACTACGTACCCTCCAGTCAAGAATGACAAGTCAATTTCTAGTTCATTTGTAATATTTACATGTTCTTGTAACCATGTTCTTCTTTCTTGTCATTGTACTTTTGTTTACTTCAAATCTAAATGCAAATATTGCTATATATGCATGTGGTCATATACTCGTATGTTTTTCCACATAGTAGTTATTATAAGCTCGATAAGTATTTTGAGCTTATATAATAACTCGAGCTGAGCTTATATAAGCTCGAGCCCAACTCGGTAAGTATTTTGAGCTTATTTTATGGGCTCAAGCTCGAGCTGAAGGCTCGACAAAGCTCAGCTTGAACGAGCTCGAGTCGAGTTCGAACTCAAATTACTAAACAAAAGCTCAACTATGTTACACCTCCTGTTTAATTGTTTTTGTTTAGCTTTATGTACTTTGACTTTGCTTTGAACAAATTTCCTTACTTTAGCAATTATTTTAACTTAGGACAAAATAAAGTGATCATGAGACATCCTTTTTGTTTCATTGAAATGTCCAAATTTCACTTTATTGAAAAAGACTCGACAACTTGACGATCTTTATTATATAGCATATATTGAGTTCGTGTCAAATTTTTGTAAAAGATATAAAACTATGATATTTGTTAGAATACAGTTGACGAGTTAAACATTTTGTAACACAATGTCACAATTATTTAAATCGTTCCTATTGAAGTACTTAGTTCACAATTGAAATATTAGTTTTCTAATTACTTGACGTACGAGGGAAATTGAACTCAAGTCATTTTATGTGGCGTACGTAAACTTCACACTTTTCAAACAATTCAATAATATATGAATATTAGAGAATAAGTTGGCCCAAACTCGACTTGTGGTTGAGTTCATTAGGGTTTCTTTATGTCTTGGTATCGGAGCGGGTCTGATCCTCAGACATAGGGGGCTACGTTGAATCACCGCCTCTAAACCACCCCGTCAAACCTCTATCTCTTTTTCTTAAAAAAAAAAAAAAAAAAAAAAAAAAAGTTTGTTCGGTGTTTGTCGTAAGTATCTGAGCTGAGCTGGTTTGAATCAATTAGTGTGTTGCATCTTTGCCAATCTTAAAGGGAATATTGGTTGCTTGATTTTAATTGGTTGATGAGCATAAAGATTTATAATGAGTCGGTGGTAACAAATTCAGGCTGCTCGCTTCACGTCATCAGGCTTGATTTTCATGCAAGGTGGAGCCATGTATAGTTGGATGACAAAAGCTATGAGTATTGAAGATATTGGAAATGTTAGCAATTGGTTTGGTTTGGTTTGCTTTAGCATTGCTTCCTGTTTAGTGATTTGTTCGGTGGTATTAGGGTTGGTGATGGTGATATTTATTTAAAATAATAATAATAATAATAATAATAATAATAATAATAATAATAATTTAATTGTTTGTTTTTGTTTTATGTCGAATCCAGGATATCAATTCTCGAGACGACTTTTGTTGGTGTCGAATCCAGGGTATCAATTCCCGAGACGACTTGTGTTGGTGTCGAATCCAGGGTATCAATTCCCGAGACGACTTTTGTTGGTGTCGAATTTACTTTCTTCACTTATTTTGGTTTTGGGTTATCCCGTTTTATTTTGGTTTATTGTTTTAAATTTGATTTCTTAGTTTACTACTCCAGTTCAAGCTTTCGCGATTTCGCCGCTCGAACTTCGGGGGACTATTAGAGAATAAGTTTGCCCAAACCCGACTTGTGGGTTGGGTCCATTATGGTTTCTTTACACTTTTCTGTACCTTTGTGTGGGTCCGGAATACTTTTATGTACTTTTTGGTGTGCTTAACTTGTGCCTCTAGCGTCAAATTACCAGTTTAGTTGTAGCTGCTAGTGAGGGCCTAATGGTAAAATGTTTGCGAGTATTATCACTAAAATGCGAGAGGTCTCAAATTCAATTCCTGCTAGTTGCAAACTTCCGAAAAGATGAGGGCTTTACCTAGTTTGATTCTATGTGGCGGTGGGTTCAAAACACGTGGATTAGTTAGCCAAAAAGTCGGAAACCTCTATTAAAAAAATGAAATGCCAAACACCCTCACAGGGTATCTATCTATATCTATATCTATATCTATATCTATATCTATATTTATACTTCTATATAATGCATTTGGGACTATTCTATAATTATGAAGGCTTAAAATTCAGACTTTTTTCTTGCTTATTATGGAAAGATTTCAAAATTAATTGGTTAGGAAGCAGGTTGGTTAGGAAGTTTGTTAGGAGATACAAGGCTTTGCACGAAAATAGGGGCACACAAATCTGGTTCCTTGTATCTTAACTCGATATTATCATCATCATCATCAGTGAAGAAACTCGATCGTGTGTGGAACATAATCATCCTCGGTCGATTTTAAGGTGTGTACAGCATCATTAACCTTGTGAGGGACATCGTCATAAGGCGGCAAGAGAGTCCAAGACAATTTTACGTTGTAGCTTTTCATGACCCATCTAGGAAGAGCACTAATAAGTGGATGACATAAGCAGAGACATCCATCGATAATCCCAAGCCGAGAAGATTTAGTACAGCCATGATCAGGTAGAGGAATTTCTTTGAATTCCTCTGTGGATAAATTAAAAGCAATAATCATATGCTTGGACCTATCAGCCCCCTTCATTAACCAGTGAATCGCACCATTGCACAAGGCACCAACAAACTTAAAAACTAGCAGGGTACACCGTAAGTGTCCAACGTATTTCCAAGCATTTGTTTTCAAACTTAAAACGATGAAACTGGTGCCCCAAGGCCCTCCTCTAGATCCTAGTACAACCTTGTAGTCATCTGACAATGAATCATAACCAAAACCGATAGGTCCTAGTGCATCATACTTGCCTAAACACATGTAATCAAGGGGTGGTTTAGGCAGTATTCTGAACTGTCTAGTACAAGGATTGGCTACTAATATACGATAAAGTTGGGGAGAAGTGATGCATACGAGGCCATTAGAAGAACCAACAACGTTACATCGACAGTCAACGTGATACATGTTACAGCAAGAACCCCCAACATATATTTTGGCGGGGCCACGGAAAAGCTGAACCATAACGATCCTCCTATGTCGGAATTGACTATTATTACGATCAGTGTCGTACCTATATTTCAAATGAGCATTGACGAAGCCGTTGCTGGAAATGAAAGAACGCCATAACTTGCAGACGCTTTTGCATCGGATGAGATCCTTGACATCCAACCTTACGAGTATAGTCTCAAGCATGCCGAACAACATTTTTTATTGAAAGAACCATTATAGCTATAACAATAGTTGCTTATTTAATTCCTCAATCCAATAAGAAAGCTAAGAAAGAAAGAAATAAAAAGTCTTACTTTCACATAGTTTTTTTTTTGTTGATTCCTCATCCGCCGTCACAGATAATCAAATTACAAGAAGAAAAATTAATCGATTTGAATAAAGGACAAATACATCATACGAGCAATATTCACCTTGGTTGACGGCGGCTTTTCTTTTTCAAATGGTATTCTAATACTCCTTCGTCTCATATTAATTGTCCACACTTTTTTAATATTTTTTTTTAACTTTAACTTTAAATATTTTTGCAAAATATATAAATGAATTGGGTTTTAAATGTATTTTTATTGTTATAATTTTTATTAAATATTATATAACACAAATAATAATATTTAAAATAAAATTTTAAAAAGAAATACTTTATAAAAGTAAACACTTTTTTTTTCGGTTTTTCGTTTTCTAATTCAGTTTTTGTGGTCGCCCCTATATATTTCTCACAAATCTTTCACCATTTACTTCTCTTAACCCATCTGACCTTTACAATCACTCATATTTTTACCCAGCAATTTGACTGGTAACTATTTTATTTACCATTGTTAAAACTTTACTTTTGTTATTGCTTTTGTGTCTTTGATTCAAACATATACAAGGTACAATGTAATGCATTGCATACTAACTCTTTGATAAATTCCACAATAAGTTTTACAATTTTTTTGGAAATTCAACTAACTATTTTACAATAACTATCTTACTAATCTATAAACGGGTAAACGGACTAGGTTTTTCCTGTATTTAGTGATGTTCGAACCCTAGACTTCTTGTTAGGAGGTTAGGTGCTTACCAATTAGGCCATTCGGTGGTGCTTTATGTTGCTAATCTGTAAATAGGTAAATGAATGAGGTTTTCGCTGTTAAGTTACCTGCAAGGGCGTCTTTGACTCAGTTGTAGGCCGCCTAACCGAGGTATCCACGTGAATGTTTGAACCCCTAGACGGCTAGACCTCTTGTGAGGAGGTTAAGTTCCTTACCACTAGGCCATTTGGTGGTGTTATATGTTACTAATCTATATTTTCTGATTTTTTTTCCGATGAAATTTCTCAATAAACTAAACTGCTGAATAAAATAGAAGTAGCTCGTAAGTTAGATACATGGATTCTTTTTTATAATTGATTAAATTTTTTGGGATTCCATTTGCATAACTGATTATTCATTTGCAAAACGGCGTTTTGAAATTAAAATTTTGCAATTTGTTTTTAAGGAACCGTAGATAGTTGCTTTTTCAACTAATTTGCAAAAACTATATTCTGATTATTTGCGTTTCACAAACGCAATAATCAGATAATCTACTTCACAACTATCCCAAACAGCTATACATGTCTTTCGATGTATCCTAGAGGTGGGAACCTTGAATTTGACTTTCTTCTGGTTGAATGCTGTAGTAGGTTACATTGTTAATGTATATTTTTTTTTCTTTCATTTGGAAGTATAATGTGTATTTTTTTGTGTTACTTATTCAATAGTTTGATTCATGGATTTTCCTTCCATAGAGTTGAGCAAGAAAATGGAGGAGAACACAATAGATACATTGGACCGGATCTCATTGCTTCCTGAATGTATTATTCACCAAATTCTGTCAAATCTTTTGGATTCTCCAGAAGCACTCGTTCGAATGAGTGTATTGTCTAAAGATTGGTTTTCTTTAACAGCTTCTTTTCCCATATTGGATTTCTGTAAACATAAAATTTTGTCAGCTTTATTTGGAAAGAAAGATTTTGAATGGGATGATGATTATATGAGGGACGCCTTTTTGAAGAATGTTGCCTACACCACTTCCAGATTTTGCAAGCAAAACGTCAGTGCACACACACTCACCATCGTTACAGGCCCCGTGGTGCCTACAGAAGTTGAAATTAATGAAGATTGCCTTGAATCAGTTCTCAAGAAAGGTTTGCGTGCATTAGAGATTCGAATTGAATATGATCAGAATATGCCAATGTTACGTTTGCCTAACACACTTTTATCCGCCTATGCGTTAACATCGTTGACGATAGATCAATGTAAGTTGCCTTCGTCCTTGATGGTTGATGTTGTGAAGTTCAAGTCACTGAAGCTGTTGTCCCTGTCATTTATGCCACTAGATGAGGGAGTGATTGAGTATCTGACCACTAGTTGCCCTCTTCTTGAAGAAATTTATCTCGGATATTGCTATGGCTTTACAACATTTTGTGTTTATAGGCATCATACTCTTCGAAAAGTTCAGATTTTTTGTAAGAGTAGACTTGAAAGAATGGATATTGAAGCTCCAAATCTTCGTTATTTTCATTTAAGGAATAACAGACAAAGCACCGTATATGAACATGGCTTCATGCAACAAGCTTATTGGGTTAATCTCAATCTTACCCATTCTCTACCCATTTAGAGGGTCAAACTCGAAGTCAAAGTCAACCATATTAAAAAGTCAACTCTCAGAAATAACTGTCAAATGACAGTTACAAATGAAGCGACACAACTGTTGGATCGAACCATTACAATCCGAACCAACACAATGCTTCAAACGAATCTTTTAATTCATTATATATAGTTAAATTTCTGTAAACACAATTACTAGATGACAAATTATTATTACAAGTTATAAAAAAGTTATTTAGTGATTATTTCATTTCAATTTCAATTCTGGTATATTGTGATTTGAACGTTAGACCAATAAAGATCCACGTTTGGGCCAACAATTGGTATCAGAGCGGTTTGGATTAAACTAACCAATTCATCATATACCTTTTTCATTTTTTTCAAATCTGTGAATCGAAAAAATAGGTCACGGTATTTCTGCAATTACAACGAACACAACAACAACAATAGTTGCGTTTCAATTTAGGGATAACTTCAACTAATTGTCGCCTCATAATTTATAATTACCGACATCAATTAGAAGGCACCCCTTTATTATTTTGCAAAAATTATTCATAATCATACCGAAAATCATAAGACCCATTTTATTTGTTTAACAAAAACATCAATTCGACCCAGAAAAAAACCATACGGTTTGTCAAAAGAGGCAAATTCATTATTGAATCAATACAAGGAACAAACACACCTGTATTTCAACGATTCGATTCATAGCACCCTTATTCTTGAATCACCACTTGATTCATAGAGAAAATACTCAATCATCTGATAAGAAAAAAGAAAAAACTGCAATAGCATACCTTTACCAATCCTTACCCGAAGAACAATTAGTTCAAATAACAAAGCACAAAACCCCAAAAGCAATATGGGACGCTTTAAGATCTAGACACTTAGGCAAAGAAAGAGTACAACAAGCCAGACTTCAAACACTCATATCAGAAATGGAGATGTTAACTATGAAGGAAGATGAAACCATCGACACCTTTACAGGAAAACTAACAACTCTTGTAAACAAAGCCGCTAGTCTAGGACACACAATAAAAGACACAAATTTAGTCAGAAAATTACTAAATGCTGTACCAGATAGGTATTTGCAAATAGTAGCATCTATAGAACAATATTTAGACTTAAACACTATGACATTTGAAGAAGCCATAGGAAGACTTAAAACGTATGAAGAAAGGATTAAGTTTAAGAAGAATAAGGACAATAACGATCAAGATAAGTTATTGTTTACACGTCACAACAATAACATTACTCACGGAAGACACTGTGAAAAATGTGGACAAGAATTGTTGCAAAGGCAAGAAAATAATTTCAAGAAAGAATCAAATAAATTTACTCATGTAAGGTGCTATGCTTCAAATGCAAGGAGTATGGGCATTTTGTAAACAAATGTCCATCAAAGAAAGAGGAACAATCTAATCTCATTGAAGAAGACTTGGAACCAATGTTACTTATGGCAACCATTGAAGAAGCACCAGGAAATTTCATTAACCAAGAAGAATCACGAAGCAAGAATGGAAGGAAATTCCATTCAACTTCAAATTGACAGCATCAAACATTGAACAACAAGGAGTTAGCAGTTAAAGCTTGGATGGTGGTATAACCGAAAGCATTAGTCAACCTGGAATTAAGGAAGATATATACGCTGCAAGAACTCCAATTAGAAGACAAGGTATTGGTGGCATAACCAACCAAAATTACGATCAACCTGGACTTAAGGAAGATCACACAACAATGAAGGTGGGAATAACCAGATACGATCAACATGGACATAATGAAGATCACAGCTCTAAAGATGGAAGTAACCGAAGGAAAATTAATCTACCTAGATATAAGGATGATCACAAGCACTACAAAAAATTAAAACAGTCACATGGTGGATTTAACCAGAAGATGAATCAAGAAGACTTAAAGATCTAGGAGATGACGATTGCGATTAAGGGGGAGAATATTGGGTTAATCTCAATCTTACCCATTCTCTACCCATTTAGAGGGTCAAACCCGAAGTCAAAGTCAACCATATTAAAAAGTCAACTCTCAGAAATAACTGTCAAATGACAGTTACAAATGAAGCGACACAACTGTTGGATCGAACCATTACAAGCCGAACCAACACAATGCTTCAAACGCATCTTTTCATTCATTATATATAGTTCAATTTCTGTAAACACAATTACTAGATGACAAATTATTATTACAAGTTATAAAAAAGTTATTTAGTGATTATTTCATTTCAATTTCAATTCTGGTATATTGTGATTTGAACGTTAGACCAATAAAGATCCACGTTTGGGCCAACAAAGCTAACAACATTTTGTTACCAAGGATCTCCATTGAAAAGTTTCAATGACTTATTATCTAACTTCCCCATCATCGAGAATTTGTCTTTAGGGCTTACATCTCCTTGCAACCACATGAAGCTGTCAAATCATTCGCTGAGGAGATTTGAACTATGTTCAAACTGTGATCTGGAAGAAATTGATATCAATACACCAAATTTACTTTTGTTCGAGTATTATGGCACGCTAAATCGCTTCAGTTACACACCTTTTCACAGGGAGGAATTATCCCAGTCGAAAGGATGTATGAAATACTATCTAGATGATGAGTCTGTTGACACTCTTTGGTTCCAGAAGTTGAGGAGATTTTTGGACAGGAGTAACATATTCAAAGTTTTGAAGTTGATTCTTAAACCAGTATTCCTTTTAACTCATTGGTGTTATTCAAGTAGATTATGTGTTTTTACTTGGTTCTAAGCGTTGATATAAATAATGCCAACATAAAGTTGAGGTTACCAATTGTGTTACAGGGTTCTATTGATGTTGAGGAATTAAAGGGAATCAAGTCGCCGGCACCTTATGTTCTCGAGCATGTTGAACTAGCAATGCACCCCATACACCTATCATCGATTTCTCCACCTATTTTGGATGCTGTACTTTGGTGTTGTCGGCCTCAGTCTCTAACTTTAAATCTATCTATATATGCTGACAAGTGCCGTGTTGTCCAGGTAAGATTTATATGTGTTTACTGTGATAAAATGTTCATTATCTTTTTATTTGATGTACTATAGGAATGCAAAAGAGATTACTGCACTTCAACATGGTATAAATTAACTTTTTTTTGTAGGCAAGATTTAAGTAGGGGTATTTATATTTTATGTTGCCATTTCTTCAGAATACATATGAGGCACTACTTCAACAAGAAGATGAGGGCCACACTAATACTCGTATTCAGTTTGTGTTGTCTTACATTGGCAAACAACGCTTCTTCAGTGACCTGACTTCAGTGTTGAAAGCATTATCTCTTGATCAGCTAATATGCGGAATCACCTTTAAAAGGGAAAAGGTGCAGTATTTACCTTTTTTATCAACTATTTCTACATACATGTTTATAACACTCCATTCATCCTCATGTCAATATCCAAACAGTTGTCCAAGAAGCACGATAATGGAGTATGCAGATCTTGAGTTTTCATGGTCAGCTGGACTAAGAAATATATTTGTGATGACAGAAGTACAAAAGGTGAACAATTTATTGATAAAACTGGATTCTGTGTATGTTTTGGAGGAGTCAGGTGCAAAATTAATGAAAATCCGAGAACCTGAACAAGTAGATTTTCTAAAAATGCTCTGCTTTTTAATGTTGACAGTTGTAATCATTTGCGCGTAGCTTTTTTTACTTCTTGTTAGAAATCAGAAGTAAATGATCTTCGCTATGTTTGGTTCGAGAACCTTCTTTGGATATCTTTTGTGGTTTTGCTTCTGGTGGGCTCGTGAGATATCCATTTTGTTTCATTGAAATGTCCAAATGTCACTTTATTGAAAAAAGACTCCACAAAATTTGTTAGAATACAATTGACGAATTTAACATTTTGTAACATAATATAACAATTATTTAAATCGTTTCTATTGATGTACTTAGTTCACAATTGAAATATTCGCTTACTGATTACTTAATGCACAAGGGAAATTTAACTCGATCAAGTCATTTTTTGTGGCGTAAGTAAACTTTACAATTTTTAAACCATTCAACAAGATGTGAAGCTTGATAAATCACTAGACTTTCATGATTATAGATCAGATCTCTTTTCATTTAAGTTGCAAAGCAAACAGAAATTACGATCAGATCTCTTTTTAAGAAAATAAGCTTTTCAAATGAGTGATCTAAAAGTAACATTTAAAAAAGTGTATTAGTCTAAATGTTGTGTTTAATAAATTCAATAAATAAAACGTATAATTTTTTGAGTTGAGTCAACCAAAATATTGCGATTTGAAAAAAATAATAAAAAAATAATAAATAAATAAATAAATAAATAATAATCTAAGCGGACAAAAGTCAAAAACTTCTCTTTTAAACTCGAACCGTCAAATACGTAAATACGGTCCACAGTCCACACACCGAAAACCAAATTGTATGGGTCCATTTAAAACTATAAAAACTACAAGGTACATTTACAAACATAATCATAACTCAAAGGACCAGACTCATAATCATTCCATATGTACCCAATTTTGACATTTTTGTGCACCCATGTTATTTAACCGCATGTAAATTCTGGTCGAGTCCGAAATCACTCGTCATCTTTATTAAACACACACATATATCCACTAATTGATCGTAAAAAATGAAGATGCTATTACCTATGGATGACATCACTGTTGGCTCTAGTTATATGTCAACCTTTTAAAGCTTCTTTTTTATTTCTAGGGGTTGTTTATTTAAAACTATTTGAACTATAGGGTTCATTTCGAAACAACATCAGAAGTAAAAGTACCACAATGAGGATTCCTTGTGTAACACAGTACTAGTAGTAATATTTTTGTTCAAAAACTTAAAAACCCGGGTTGACCCGGCCGGTTGAACCGTGAACGGTCGGGTGACTGGAAGGCGGTTTTAAACGAAAAAACCGGTTGAACGTTGAACCGTGACCCGGTGGCTCTGCCGGGTCAAAAAATCGGTTTTTAAACATTGTCAAAAACCATTGACCAACTATCTCACAGTCACTCATCGGTGCCATGTGACCGGTTTTAACCGAGCAATTTAACAGGTATTTGTATATATATTTCGTGTTTTAACACTCACTAACTACTGTTTAATGATAGTACATACCAAGTGCTTTATAAAAACTCAGTTTTACATTTGTCCCTCATCAGTTGAATTGTAGATCTTGAGATTATTCAGTCAGTAATGTTATTCTGATATCATATGTTATTGTATATGATAGTCCGGAGAATAAAGATCCAAGATTAATGAAATGATGTGGATAGAATTTTAGATTCTTTTTGGAATACATGTACTCCGAAAAAAAAATGTCTATCCCCTTTAAATCTGCATTTCTTGGTAGTTTCTTCAGTTTTGTCCAAGTATTATTATATATCTCGTTTATTTTCATCGATATGAATGTGACAAGGACCTATAGTCCTCTGACCAATAGCATTAAGTCGTTAATTTTTGTCATTATATTTAAGTGTTCTATCATATTGCTACCTTCACTATGAGGGCATCGTAAGACCGACATTTCATGAATTTGCTAAGCTTTTTCACACTGAAAGTCGACATCAGGTGGACGAAGGTTACTTGATATTTCGTTTTGTGAATTGTTTACTTTAAAGTCATTTATATCAATACTAGACTATTAACCTGTGAATCCATGGGCATAATATTAAAAAATAAGATTAAATTACAGCGGTTAATTAAAACTTTTGTCCAATTTCTAACCTTTATTATTTCTGTTAAACTTTTAGTGTATTGTGTATTTTAATGTATATGATATAGTACTATACTCGTATACTATATATAGTCTATAGTAGTAACATTTATCATACGATATAGTGCTAGAATACTAAATATAATAAAAAATTTCAGTTATTCTGTATAAGATGGTAACTTTCAAATACAAAACCAAAACAACACCTGGTAAACACATATACTCAAATGATACAAGATTACTCATAAATCTGTAATAAGTAACTTGATGCACTTTAAAGTCACAAAGTAGCTACTAAAACTTGTCAACTACATCAAATCGATTATAAAATCCATGCTACTGAAGATTCTTGAACTTAATACTAGTATAGTTTGGTGGGTGATTTGTAACATTTTAAACTTTAACGATAATAAAGATAATTAGCTTTTTTTAAGAACGTGCAGTTACCGTTATGGTGTTGCGTTCAACTCGGTTTGTAAATTGTAATCCTTTTTCCCAAATATTGAACATTTCAAGTGTGGGCCAAATGATGGATGAATTATATATAGTGCAATCACAAAGTCTATGTATTAATTAGTGGTGTTGTTTTAGTCACACTCAGAGTCTTCCTTTCCAAATTTTGTTGGAAAGTTACTCGAAGTTTCATTTCATGATTTCATCGCTCATACATTCTTTAAGAACTGGATTTTGTTATATCATTCGCATTATTTCCACCAATATTAAGTCTCTCTGAAGCCAAATCCTGCTATTTTCATAAACTACACCATCTTCCAGCTCCTATCTACATTATCACAAATCACCATTTTATTTCCCCATAATGAACCAAACTATTGACTATGACGACGTTGACTTTTACAATTGGGAAGTCAACATTTGTAACTTTAACGTTGTTTTGGATCTTCCGAATCATTTTCAAAATTGCTTGGAATATGTTAGTTGGGAGTTAAGGGAACAGTATGATCGAGAAGATAAATACAGCAAACCTATGCCATGGATTGGTATCTATATCGCTGTAGCATCTCTCTTTTGCATCCTAGCAATGGTAGCTGATTTAATACATGGTTTAAAAAACAGAAAACTATGGTTCCCTTGCAAATATTTCACTCTGAATGCTGCTTCTGTCACTGTGATAACTGTTGCTATGAAGCTACCCGTGGATTTAAGTAATCCAATGCTAGGTGATGTAGACCAGGTAGCAAAGATTGGCAGCATGGCATTTATGTGCACCATAATGGCTAATTTTTTGCCTTCTTTAGCAACCATGAATGGCAAGGAACTACTCACAAACATCGTAGCTTTAGATATTCTGGTAATCACCTTGATTGTGAATGTTTGCATTCAAACATATACAGGTGTGATTGGAGATCCTGGTGATTTTGGTGATGTATTTTATAAGGTAATAGCATTGTTTTATGTGGCCATGCTACTCATCTTGCTGATAATACACACATGCTCAGGTTTAACGATGCTAAAGTCCAAACAGATAATAGAATTGAAATACCAAAAAAGTCATGAAACTGCTTTGAAGGACCTAGAGTTACAACAACCAGGAAGATTAACTGTTGAGAAGCTAAAGCAGCATGTGAAAAACCATTGGATCATGGCAGGAACAGGCAGCCCTCAGTTCATCACAGCTTGCTCTGCAACTACCTCTGCTTCTGGGGTAATATGTGTTATTAGTACTGTCATATATGTACTTTTTTCAGCAATAATTATTGTATATCCAAGCCCACAAGATTACAAATCGGATTACAAAGGGTCAATTCGAGTAATTCTCATAATACAGTGTATCGGAAGTCTAGTAGGAACAATTGCACCACTTTGTAGATGTTATGCAGCCTTGAGCTTTAAGTTGTCAATAGATTGGATTTGGAGCCATATTAAGGTATTTAAAGTAGAGAGCTACTGGACTCAGAAGCTGTATGAATGGAAACAGAGTAGCGTACCATTCTCAGTCAGTAGTCGCAAAATCAAGATTGTCATCCACAATATCAAAGTCATATTTCTTATCATTTGTATAGGACTTCAGAAGACAGTTGTGGTAGCAAGTAAGATGATAGCATTGATCCCAATTTTCTTTGTGATATGCGTTTTGTTTTGTATTCGGTGTTGGAAGTGGTTTAAAGCCATGTTTAGTGACTCAAGTATTGTCATGGGACAAAATTCTGAACAACAAGAAAACTATAACGATATTCGGCTGTATGTATTGCAACTTCAAGGCGACATGGAGCTGGCTGAGAGAACATTGAAAGGAATTACAAAATCTTTTAACCTTGTGATCCGAAAGGGTGAAAAGCAACAACCCAAAAATCTTATGAAGCTTTTAGAAGAATCTAGTGATTTTGAAGGAGTTGGAAAGTATAACAATCATCGTATTCCACCTTTACCTGCTGAGGAGTATCTCGGTTCTTGGAGCTTACCGTTGATAACCCTGACAGCCATCGCCATTTCTCTTCCTAAACTACAAAACGGCATAATTGATAGGTTGCTAAGCAGTGTGAGTGAAGGTCTTATATATGTCACACATGTGGAAGGAAGCCTCAATGCTACTGATGAGTATGTAAGCATTCAAAAGGCAGCTAAAGTGTTGTGGCTGGAAGTTGAAGTCTCCAACAAATGGGTAGGAAACAATCTGAAAAACCATGATCCTGAAGTGAACACAGCAGGATTGATTCTGCAATGGTTCAAGAATACAGCTAAAAACATGGTCACTGAAGTGCAAGTTATAGATTCTGTAAGCGCAAATGATAATTCCATGTATCGGTCTATTTGCGCAAATTCAATGTATCGAATCACCGAATCTATCCTTCTTTCTTACCACACCAACATTGATGAGCTTAGCCAAAAGGACTTATTCACCGAATTAGCATCAATGATTGCTGATATACTGGCTGCTTGTCTCACCAACTTACCCCAAGTCATAGTTACAAAATGTCATGAAAGCATGATAGAGAAAAGGGAGTCCAGTGTCGATGCTGCAGTCCAACTCCTCGGTGAGACTACGCAGATAATCAACACCCTCCAAGACCAGGAGCTTCCAGACTTGAATTCCGTTGAGTTATCTTTCATTGACAAATGGCGTGATTATTTTAATTATCCCTCTCCTTGAAAATCATATCAGTTCTGGCCGGTAAGTTGACTAAGATTTACTTCACTATATTGGTTTACTTTAGGAGTTGTTTTAATGCTTCATTATAAACTGCAGAATCAAGCTTATGTGATTTCTATGGCCATACTACGTACCCTCCAGTCAAGAATGAGAAGTCAATTTCTAGTTCATTTGTAATATTTACATGTTCTTCTTTCTTGTCATTGTACTTTTGTTTACTTCAAATCTAAATGTACATGTTGCTCTATATGCATGTGGTCATATACTCATATGTTTTTCCAATGTAACTATGTTTTTTGTATGTCTTAAACCGTTTTTACAGTATGATAATCTTTCGAGTAAATTACTACAGGTTCATGTGGTTTGGTAAAATTTGCCGAATACTATTTGCGAAAACCATCACTACAAAATGAAAAATAAAAATTAAGTTGGCTAACCATAATCACCGTCGTCATCTCCGGCCAATGAGTTCAATATTTAGAAGCTAAACGGAGTCGATAAAAACCGTATTCGAACACCATTCTGCTATATAATGCAAAATCAAGGAGATTCAAATACAAACTCTTGTTTTGACTAAAATTGCTTGGATAATTGTGTATGCTTTTTGTCAATTTGAAAAGTAAATAATTAGAAAAAGAATACTAAGTTGTCCTACAACTTTTTTGTATATACCCTTTCACTTGTTACTTGTATGATTTTGAGTTTTAACTTTTGAAAAAATAATTGAAGGATGCGTCGAAGGAAAATTATTGAATGAATAAATGTCATATTGAACTAGAAAAGGAAAATGAGTACTAACCTCGGAAACTAAAAGTCCAAACTTTTTTGATTAACAAATTAAAAATAAATGGCTAGTAATGAAAGAATTTGGTTTGGTGTTTTGGGTGTGGAGTTTGGACGGTGACAGTTCAAAAAGAATTTGTAGTGCGGGTCGTATTGAACCGAGAGCCGGATCAAATGTCAAATACACTGGGAAAGTGGGAATCTTGATACCGGTCCTTTAAGTTGTGATGCTATTTCGAAACGAACCTTATGCTTTAAACAGTTTTAGTAGAACCCTTAGAATATTTACTTTCCATATCTGATGGCTCAGATAGTTTCTTTGATGGTCATGACGTTCCTTGACTGACTGCACAAATGACATGACGTCAACAATGTCTTGACCTTTGCGATGTTTAATTATTTGGAACTTCTAATTACGTGATGTTAAACTCGATAATAACTCGAACTGAGCTTATATAGATGAACCCTAAAAATGTTAGTTTGAATGTAGATTAAATAGCACCACAATGGTCTCCTTAAATGTATGAATAACCCTAAAGTCGACTCTCCCTGTGGCGATTTTTTTACCCTCCCTTTTCCTAATCGATCCTTCCCTACCGATTCCATTCGTGTGTCTCTCGATTACACCTCTGCTGTCGGTTCTTGTGGATTCATACTAAGGGTTTCTAATCGCAGGTAACTACTCCTAACCTGCTTTAATCGATCCATCTTCTGTGGTTAGGGTTTATTGGGTTTCTTTTGTTGTCGATTAATCTATCTTGTAATTACATCAACATCGACTATGGTTGGAGGTTGAGAATTAGTGCGTTTGTGTGTAAACCCTAACTATTATAGTTAGGGTTTGTTCTTGTTTGATTGTTGCTGCTATTTGGTGTGTGGGGTTAAGGGAGAGATGAATAAAGGGTTTCTTAGCAGGAAGAGTGTATCTGCTAGGGTTTTGGAGAACCTTAGTCCTGAATCTGGAAACGTACATGACCTGGTGGAGCCGGTTTCACTTGGTAACATTCAATCGGTCACTACTAGTTTTGGTGAGTTGAGTACACCCTCAACGATGAACCCTAGTAATGTTAGTTTGAATGTAGATGATGCTCCTGATTGTTCTATGAATGGTACTCAGGAAGTGGAGCCGATTCCACTTATGAATGATACATCTCATGGTGACGACTTGGAGCCGGTTACAAGTGCTGATGTGAAGCAATTGCTATCTAATGCACATAAGAATTTTGATGATGCCATGACTGATATTCAACGGGAGATTGTCGCTAATAAGGCTTCCTCTTCAAGTGGTATTGAAGAAGGATACTACTAGTGGTGTTAAGTCGGTTTCTTATGCGGGTGCTACTTCTAATGATCCTCAGAAACATGTGTCTAATTTTCGGAGGTTGGAATGTAGCCTTAAGAAGGATGATGTTGACCTTTCTGTTCCATTGAAAGTAGTAAAAGAGGTAAACACGAGGTTTGAGAATACTCTATACGGTTATTTCCTTGGCCAACGCCTTGCTTTTCCTGTTGTTGATTATTATGTACGCAATGCATGGGCTAAGTTTGGTTTGCAAAAGGTTATGATGAATGCAAAGGGATTTTTCTTCTTTAAGTTCAATTCGAAGAAAGGTGTTGATGATGTGCTTGAAAACGGTCCTTGGTTGATCAGAAATGTTCCTATTATTCTTAAACCATGGACTTTGAACACCAATCTACTTAAAGAGGATTTGACTAACATCCCAGTGTGGGTTAAATTCCATGATGTTCCCCTTGCAATGTTTTCTGATGATGGCCTCAGTCTTCTTGCCACACTGATTGGCACGCCCAAAAGGTTAGATGCTTTTACAAGCCAAATGTGTAAGGAACCGTGGGGCCGTAGTAGTTTTGCAAGATGCATGATTGAAGTGAGATCGGATGAGGTGCTTCGGGACAGCCTTACTGTTGAGATACCATTACTTGATGGTACGGGTTCGACTATTGAGAAGATACGGGTTGAATACGAGTGGTAACCACCTCGTTGTGACAAGTGTAAGATATTTGGTCATACTTTGACTGATTGTCCTACAGTTGTTATACCTCCTGTTCAGCCTAATAAGCCTGTTAATGATAGTTTCAAGACTGTCAATCACAAGAAGAAAGGAAAGCAAGGTGGTCCTACAATTCCGGGTCAAGGGGGTTTACTAAACCTGTTGTGGGTAAGCAGTTTCAGTATCAACCCAAAAAGAATCCTCCTGAACCTAAGAAAGCTGGTGGTACTAAGAAGATGACTCCTGATGTGGCTAGTTCTAGTGGTACTAAGATTTCTACATCTAATCAATTTGATGCTCTTAACATGGATGATACGGATACGTTTGGTATTCCTACTTTTGACACCAACAAGGATGTGAATGTTGGTCGTACAATGGAAGTTATTGAGGATGAGTTGTTTAATACTGATACTACATCACAAGATCCGCTTATGAGTGATTCAATGGGAACTAAGGAAGTTGGTTCTACTCCTATAGTTGAGAAAATTAGTAAGCTTGAAAAGCATCTTATTGATGGGAAAGCTACTCTTGTGGATGAGGAAGGTCATCCTATTCCGTCCGCCTCTATCACTAAGAGGGTTAACCCATTTTCCAAGGTGGGTGAGGTTGTGGTTTCTGATAGTGAGGAGGAGGAGGTTCTTAACACTTTTGACGAATCTGCAAATCTTTTTGGTGGAGGCCATGAGCGTGAAGATGAGCTGGATGACTATGATGATTACTCGAAGCAAATTTATGATCTTCCAGGAGAATTAGATGCTCTTAATGCCATTTATGGCTTTAATCTCCAAGGTCGTAGGAAGTAGTTTATATGTTTATTTGAGTCTTTCATTATGTGGTTTGTTTTCTTATCTAGATAATAGGAAGTATCTTGTTATGTAAGCTTTTCGCCTATGTAACGGGCTGAGATATGGGACTCACTCATATCCGTTGTACTTAAACGTTTTTTGGAGTAATATATTTACCGGGTCGTTGACCTTTTACCCAAAAACTGAGCTTATATAAACTCGAGCCCAACTCGGTAAGTATTTTGAGCTTATTTTATGGGCTCGAGCTCGGGTGGAAATCGTTTAATAGGTGTATAAGTCGTAATTACCAGTATTTGCATGTTCGGAGTGGAATACGTGGATATTAACAGTTTTGGAAATTACGTTTAATAGTAGTAGTGAAAAAAGTAAAAAACAGTTGACGATTTATGCTTTGTGTTCTTAGCGCCCACTTTGTTGTGAAATATAGAAACAGAAGCGTGTATTGGTTTATGCTTGCGAATATTTAGAGAACTAAGGTGCAACTGCTTATATCAGGTTCTTAGCCCCCACTTTGTTTACCATGTAACTATTGCCATGCTTATGTTGGCATTTTTTTCGTAGATATTGTTCACACACAAAACGTACACATTACAGAACACCAGATAAATTTAACCGCAACAACCCAAACAATTTAGAAATTGATTTGGCGCAGAGTGCTTTAAAAACCCGTGTTGATGGGCCGATTGATGAAACACCTGATAACGTGACTGAAGGTGAACTTATGCACTCTATTTAGAAGCATCTACCTATTGGCAGTTTTTTTTTTTCTTTTTTTTTTTTTTTTTTTTTTTTTAGTTGTTTACATACAAAATTGAATCCCAAAGAGCTAACGACGATTGTCGTTACTATCTTTTAAGGACATGATTTATTTTAAAGGCTAAAGTGTGGCAACCTGTTGTGGTAGACCAAAATTTGCAGGGTCATTGTATCCTGCATGATATCTATGGGTATACCTGCAACAATCTAATAGAACCACAAATGATTATTCGAAACTGAGTTCAACATTCTGTTGGCCAGTTTGTTATATATAATAATTGAGCATTTGTATTGATATCTAAACTAGACTTTGTCCTATTAGAGAATGACCGCTTATAAGGTTATTGAGATTTATATTGATATGGGTTATTTTTATGCAGATTTTTAGATTATAAAGTGTTGTTGCATTGAGAGATCTGATGAAATAAAGGATGCCGAAGCAACTTTGGTTTGCACTGTGAACGATTTACTGGAGTGGAAAGACTTTCCAAAGTGTCTGGTCACTTGATCTACAAGTTGGGTGGTATTGACTTGGGCAACTAAAATAGTTTTTGGAGAAGCAGCTCAAGAGGACATGCAATTATGTGGGAAGCAGCTCAAGAGAACACAATGAAAAGAGATTTTTCGGTCGTTTTGGATTCATCCCTCTCTTTTTTGGGCTAACTTGCGTACACAAAAACCCCGCGGCAGCGCGCGGGCTCAAAACCTCGTAGATTAACATATATCGAGTTCGTGTCAAAATTTGGTAAAAGATATAAAACTATGATATTTGTTAGAATACAATTGACGAATTGAACATTTTGTAACATAATGTAACAATTATTTAAATCGTTGTTCACAACTGAAATAGAGAAGTGATCCCAACAAAAGGATGTGACATAAAATGATTGGTTAAATAAGAGAGATGAGAGAGAAAGCACACCAATGAGCCACTGACACATTAGCTTGTGGAGCTTTTTGTGGAAATTTGTTTGTGATCCTATCACTTCTCATTGAAATATTTGCTTTGTGATTAATTAATGCACAAGGGAAGTTTAACTCGATCGAGTCATTTTTTGTGGCGTAAGTAAACTTTACAATTTTTAAACCATTCAACAAGATGTGAAGCTTGATAAATCAATAGACTTTCATGATTATAGATTATATATAACCCAAATAACTTATATTCTAAGCTTAAACACAATAATGAGGGTCAATCCCTCTTATTTTATCTGTCATGTCAGGTTTCTCTCTTTGGCTATTAGTTGCTACAGTAAGGCGACCTACACTACAAAAAACATACCCCACAAAAATACCTTTTATATTTAATTAACTACACATAAACACACACAAAGAACTTGGGCGATCTAAATCGCTTGGACGACCCACATATCGCATTTGCATGTCGATCGATCGATCGTTTGATCATGCCACACTAAGAAGCAATCGATCGTTTGGTGGATTGATCGATCCTTTGGCTATTACTGTGTTTAGCAATTATAAAAGGATTAATACCCACATGGCCACATATATTACATTTTGCGCTTTTTTATTTTTTTAAACTCCAACCAAACCTTTGCTTAAAAAAAAAAAAAAAAAAAAAAAAAAAGGGGGAAAATGATAAAAAAAAATGCATCGAACTTGACACTTTTTACCATTGTATGTAGCCAACTATTTTTTTTTTCATTGTATCACAAAACTTTTGATTTTTTCTCATTGTATGTATCCACGTCAGCAAAACGTCATGATAAAAAAGGGAAAATGATAAAAAAAAATGCATCGAACTTGACACTTTTTACCATTGTATGTAACGCTTTGCTGACGTGGATACATACAATGAGAAAAAATCAAAAGTTTTGTGATACAATGAAAAAAAAAATAGTTGGCTACATACAATGGTAAAAAGTGTCAAGTTCGATGCATTTTTTTATCATTTTCCCAAAAAAAAAAAAAAAAAACCAAATTGTATGGGTCCATTTAAAACTATAAAAACTACAAGGTTCATTTCAAAACATAATCATAACTCAAAGGACCAGACTCATAATCATTCCATATGTAACCAATTTTGACATTTTTGTGAACCCATTATTAACCGCATGTAAATATTAGTCCAGTCCAAAATCACCCCGTCATCTTTTTTAAACACACACATATATCGCCTAATTGATCGTAAAAAATGAAGAAGCTATTACCTATGGATGCCGTCACTGTTGGCTCTAGTTATATGTCAACCTTTTAAAGCTTCTTTTTTATTTCTAGGGTTTTTTTTAAAACTATTTGAACTATAGGGTTCATTTCGAAACAACGTCAGAAGTAAAAGAACCACAATGACGATTCCTTGTGTAACACAGGATTAATATTTTTGTTCAAAAACCATCGACCAACTATCTCACAGTCACTCATCGGTGCCATGTGACCGTTTTTAACCGAGCAATTTGTTGGTGATTTTAATGTCATCACTTATATTTTATGTAGTTGTGATTTACTTGAGATTAGGGGCTCAATCAGGTTTAGTTTTGATACATGTTAAGTGTATATTAAATAAATACAAAGTATGTGAGGAATTGGCCAGTCAACCCTTGTGAAAAGGCCGACTTGCAAAACCCGTGAATACGTTATATATATATATATATGTGATACCTGGCAAGTGATCGCCCGGGTCGTGTCCCAACGAGGTGTGAATCAAGGATATCGTGTAAGGTTCGTGATTAAAATGCTTGTAAGGATGATTGAGAGATTATTTGGTATTGCGAAACAATGACGCAAAACAACTAAACGTAACAGGCATCTAAAACTAAAAATGCGCGTTTTAATTAGAAATAACGTCAACACGCAAAATAAAAAGTGAAATCTAAACACGACTAGTCCTACGGGAATACAACTAATTTCCCTACGTACTAGATGACAAAAGTAGATTTTAGAAAAAAGAAAATGAAAAGTTTAATTAAAATTCTAATTAATATGTCTTAAATACTAATTAACACTAATTAATTCAAAATAAATACTAAAACTATTGAAATAAATCTAAAACTTTTTAGACAAATACTTCAACTAGTTACTATCCTAGGAAAAATATGAGGAGGGGAGACACAGTAGGAAAATAAGCAGTAAATAAGCTACCAAAAACTGCTTCTAAAATAAGCTAAACAGACTCTAAGAGGTTAGATATTAAACTATGCAAGATATAACAAGAAAGAAACAATAGAGCAGATGGTTATGTGTTAGAGTGGTGAGCTGGGGTGGCCGTGTTCAAATCCCAATCTTGGCATTTTTTTGCAAACATTTTTATTTTCAATTTTTCTTTTTGCAAAACTATTAAACAACAGATTTCTAACAACTTTTGTGAAATGAGTTTTCATGAAAATCTTTAGATAAGCGTATGCAAGCTTATATATGTAACAGATGGAATTATGAGCTTAAGTGAGCTCTTAAGAACAAGCTGTAAACTCTAATGGACACAAAGACTCAAACTAAGACAAGCACAGGCTGAAACAATCTTAGGCAAACACAAACCAATCCAAACAAGTAATCACAATCAACAAAAGCTCAAACAAACTAGGAACAAGCTAGGTGTATACTAACATACATTAGTGAATACTGGTCTTCGAGCTCTACAGTCCACAACAAACATAGATCTTACAAGACAATCTAACAGGTTTCCCAAATTGCCAACTTACAAGCGACAAGCTCAAGAAATGAGCATGTTATGGGGCTGGAAAAATGGGTCAGAGGTCCAAAAGGCTGAGTGCAGGGCACTCAAAAGTCCAATCAGTCCACTTTGGGTTGGGATTTACCCAAGCAAGTGATTTCCAAAACTGATTTTTCTTCTTGATTATGAATTGTAAGCAGCAAATGAACACAAAACATCAAATTTTATCCATTTCTATTCAGTACTGAGTCCTAAAATTAATCTGATATTTAGGCCTATTTTAACAGATATGCAAATTTGACTTTGTATGATTCTTAAAAAGTAGACTAAAGTTAGTTTAGATTACCTCTATATAATTAATAATGATGTAATGAGCTATAATACGACTAAATTAAGCTACCTTAAAAAACTCTTGTAATTGATGCGAAGAATGAAAACCTAATAGTTATTGCAGATTACTTATTAGGAGATGACCTTGACTTTTTACTAATTCCATACTGATTTATGCTTGCATTACACTATACTAGCCTATGGTATGCTATATAAACTATATATTACTCCTGAACTAATTTAGAACACAGGTTAATAGATTAATCCAAACACTCTCAGTAAAATTTGTTTTGAAAGTTTTGTAAAGGGATAATAAGCTGTAATGAACATGAATAAACAGAAACACACCACAAATAACAACTGTAATCAACAAGAACAAATTAGACAAATTTAGACTAGGAATTAAAATTTTAGCAGAAGGATATGGAACCTTTTAACCGTAGCTGAACAAGGGTGATACAAACTGCTACAAGCACCTAGCTTATCAGTAATAAGCTGGGTCGTATCTCTCTTGCTATTCCTCAACGGGCAACTTCTGGTGCTCCCCACATTCTAGTGCATTGATATACCTGTAATGGTTGGTTTATGTTTTGCATCCTTTTTATCTTTTCTTTTACACTTTTGAGAGCTATTTAGAACTTATGGAAATGTTTCAAACAACAAATGAGCATAAACAAGTTCTTATTACTAAAAACGTCAAACTTCTATTAATTCTAAAAACAAGTACAAGGTCGAATTTAAGAGCTGAAACTTATACTTAGAAACAGATTACTATTCTAAAACAGAAAGCTAAATTAAAAGCATCCATAAAAGACATAAAGAAAAGCATAGACAAGACCTATTTATACTAAAACTAAAACTAGGGGTCTTCACTTCTTTGTGCTTGTTCAGTGAGGGAAAATGACCTGGGTACTGTTTGTGTTTCTTTGGAGCATATCCCATCCATTGAATTAGCTTCTATATAATCTCAACCCTTAATTGCATCTTGGCGCCAAAAGGGTGTTGTGTGGATTGCCAGCGTGGACTTGTATCACATGGGTTGTGGGTGCAATAGGGGGACTGGAGCAGGTGTTGGGGGAGAGTGGAGGAAACAAAGAATCGTTGGGAGGGTGTGGAGGATATACTGGGTGTTGGGAGATTGTGGTGTTCTTGTCTGGTTCATTTGTTGGGAAGGAGGGGAAAGGGGGATGGGTATATCATGTTTATTAATAGAGGGGTGGATCGGGCTTAAGGAAAGTTGGGCCAGGATTATTTTTTGGATTGGGTTCAAACATGGCTGGTTATGGGTTATGGATTTGGTAATAGTATAGTTTAGATAATGGATTGGTATAGATTTGATTATGGGCTGACTTGGCCCGTAAAGTTTGGTTTCGGGTTTGCTTTTCCAATCTTGATCAAAAACTATATCCCGGGTAGACTTTGACTCCGTCTTTGATATCACACAATGCACAATTGTCATCTAGCCGTTCCAAAAATGCTCGGTTTCGCTCCGTTTTCAATCTTTTGTATTTGAAAGGCTGAAGCACATAAAAAATACAAACCAAGGATATCTGTAGTGTATTTGGTCGTTTTTAATATTTTTACGTATCAAAAATGGGTATAAAATGATGAGTATTTATACACTCATCAAGTTTACAGTCGAGTTAGGAGGTGTGGAGTGCACACTCGTTTTAGCTAGCTTGATGCCGCCACGAACAAAGAGCGGGGGTCAAGGGGGCCGCGCCCCCTTGGGATTCTAGTATTACCGGTTTTATTTAAAAATGGTTTTTTCCCACCAAAAGTCGCCCTTTTCCCCAACAGTCGTGACCTTTCCCACCAAATGACTTTAACCGATTTTAACTAACTTTCGGTTATGTATTTTCATATTATATTGATATCTTTCATAACAGAACAGATAGTAACAACTTTCTCTGCATTTGCTTTGATTTCTCGTGCCTTATAAACAAAGTGTTGTTCTCTGTCTTATCCAATTGAGGATTTCGTGATACCCGAGGGCCGAGACATATAGGGTCGAAATACTTCAATCTGATAGTGATCTCAACATGATTCAGAGAACATATCAAGATTATTACCACCCACACACACCGAATTTCTAACACAATTTAACAGGTATTTGTATATATGTTTCGTGTTTTAACACTCACTAACTACTGTTTAAAACTTTACTTTTGTATGTATAACTCAAACAAAGATCAACGTAGCAGAATTTAATGATAATACATACCTAGTGCTTTATAAAAACTCAGTTTTACATTTGTCCCTCATCAGTTGAATTGTATGTCTTGAGATTATTCAGTCAATAATGTTATTCTGATATCATATGTTATTGTATATGATATTCTGGAGAATAAAGATCCAAGATTAATGAAATGATGTGGATAGAATTTTAGATTCTTTTTCGAATATACATGTACTCCCAAAAAAAAATATCTATCCTGCGTTTAGAGTCTAGATTTCTTGGTAGTTTCTTCAGTTTTGTCCAAGGACCTATATCTCGTTTATTTTCATCGAAATGAATGTGACAAGGACCTATAGTCCTCTGACCAATAGCATTAAGTCGTTAATTTTGTCATTATATTCAAGTGTTCTATCATATTGTTACCTTCACTATGAGGGCATCGTAAGATCGACATTTCATGAATTTGCTAAGTTTTTTCACACTGAAAGTCGACATCAGGTGGAGGAAGGTTACATGATATTTCGTTTTGTGAATTGTGCAACTTTACGATCCGAGCTTTGTTTACTTTAAAGTCATTTATATCAATACTAGACTATTAACCTGTGAATTCATGGGCATCATATTAAAAAATGCAGATTAAATTATAGCGGTTAATTAAAACTTTTGTCCAATTTAATTTCTAACCTTTAATATTTCTATTAGACTTTTAGTGTATTGTGTATTTTAATGTATATGATATAGTACTATACTAGTAGTATACTATAGCAGTAACATTTTAATGGGTCCGCTTGGTTTAAATTAGGGAAAGGGAAAGGGTAAGAGAATGCAAAAAAATGAGGAGGTGAGTAATCAATACCTTACCCCCGTTTTACTCTATAATGGATGATTACCCGTAATCAATACCTTTGCCTACCTCCAACCAAGCACCTCTTTAGTTATTTAGTGGGCCCGAAATTAATTTCAATCTCTTTGCCCACCCCTTAACCCCCAACCAAGCGGCCCCTAAATATAATAAAAAATTTGGTTTGAAAATGCTTATATATAATTAATACTAGTATAGTTTGGTGGGTGATTTGTAACATTTTAAACATTTATCATAGGCTCTCTTTTTTCAACATCTCCTATATGTAAAGTAAATAACTAACATTTTACCCATATAAAAAACTATAAATTTATATTTGTATTAATTCCGACGCTAAGATGAACACAACGAATATGATTTTGCACTAAAAAAAAATGCAAATTATCAATTGTTTTTGCATATATTGTCTCAAAAGATTATTTTCATAAAAACTTCTTTTTGGTCAAAATTAAATCAGATTGATTTTTATAAAAATAAAATATGCGTGTGGTCCTAAAATATGCGTGTGGTCCAAATGATGGATGAATTATATAGAGTGCAATCACAAAGTCTATCTATTAATCAGTGGTGTTGTTTTAGTCATGCATATAATCTTCTTTTCCAAATTTTGTTGGAAAGTTACTCGAAGTTTCATTTCATGATTTAATTTCATCACTCATACATTCTTTAAGAACTGGATTTTGTTATATTACCGCCAATTTTAAGCCTTTCTGAAGACAAATCCAGCTATTTTCATAATCTACACCATCTTCCTGCTCCTATTTAAATTGTCACAAATCACCATTTTATTTCCCCATAATCAACCAAACTATGGACTATTTCGACTTTTACGACTACCCGACAGGCTACCTTTGTAATTTTGATACTTTTGTGGGTATTCCGAGTGATTTACGAAATTGCTTGCAGTATGAGACAGATCGACAAAAAAGTTACAGCAAACCTATGCCATGGATTGGTATCTATATCGCGGTAGCATCTCTCTTTTGCATCCTAGCAATGGTAGTTGATTTAATACATGGTTTAAGAAACAGAAGACTATGGTTCCCTTGCAAATATTTTACTCTGAATGCTGCTTCTCTCACTGTGATAGCTGTTGCTATGAAGCTACCTGTGGATTTAAGTAATCCCATGCTAGCTGGTGCAGACCAGATAGCAAAGCTTGGAAGCATGGCCTTTATGTGCACCATGATGGCAAATTTATTGCCTTCTTTAGCGACCATGAATAGCAAGGAACTTCTCACAAACATCATAGCTTTGGATATTCTGGTAATCACCTTGATTGTGAATGTTTGCATTCAAACATATACAGGTGTGATTGGAGATCCTGGTGATTTTGGTCATGTAGTTTATAAGGTAATAGCATTGTTTTATGTGGCCATGCTACTCATCTTGCTGATAATACACACATGCTCAGGTTTAACGATTCTAAAGTCCAAACAGATAATAGAATTGAAATACCAAAAAGGTCATGAAACTGCTTTGAAGGACCTAGAGTTACAACAACCAGGAAGATTAACTGTTGAGAAGCTAAATCAGCATGTGAAAAACTATTGGTTCATGGCAGGAACAGGCAGCCCTCAGTTCATTACAGCTTGCTCTGCAACTACCTCTGCTTCTGGGGTAATATGTGTTGTTAGCACTGCCATACATGTATTTTTATTAGCAATAATGATACTAAATGGAATACTACAAGATTCAATATCGGATTACAAATGGTCAATTCCAGTAATTCTCATAATACAGTGTATAGGAAGTCTAGCAGGAACAATTGCACCACTTTGTAGATGTTATGCAAAATTGAGCTTTAAGTTGTCCATAAAATGGATTTGGAACCATATTAAGGTATTTAACGTAGAGAGCTACTGGACTCAGAAGCTATATGATTGGAAACAGAGTAGCATACCATTCTCAGTCAGTAGTCGCAAAATCAAGATTGTCATCCAGAATTTCAAAGTCGTATTTCTAATCATTTGTATAGGACATCAGAAGACAGTTGTGGTAGCATGTAAGATGATAGCGCTGATCCCAATTTTCTTTGTGATATGCGTTTTGTTTTGTATTCGGTGTTGGAAGTGGTTTAAAGCCATGTTTAGTGACTCAAGTATTGTCCTGGGACAAAATTCTGAACAACCAGAGAACTTTAACGATCTTAGGAGGTATCTGTTGCAACTTCAAGGCGACATGGAGCTCGCTGAGAGAACATTGAAAGGAATTACAAAATCTTTTAACCTTGTGATCCGAAAGGGTGAAAAGCAACAACCCAAAAATCTTATGATGCTTTTAGAAGAATCTAGTGGTTTTGAAGGAGTTGGAAAGTATAACAATCATCGTATTCCACCTTTATCTGCTGAGGAGTATCTCGATTCTTGGAGCTTACCGTTGATAACCCTGACAGCCATCGCCATTTCTCTTCCTGAACTACAAAATGACATAATCGATAGGTTGCTAAGCAGTGTGAGTGAAGGTCTTATATATGTCACATTTGTGGAAGAAAGCCTCAATGCTACCGATGAGTATGTAAGCATTCAAAAGGCAGCTAAAGTGTTGTGGCTGGAAGTTGAAGTCTCCAATAAATGGGTAGGAAACAATCTGAAAAACCATGACCCTGAAGTGAACACAGCAGGATTGATTCTGCAATGGTTCAAGAATACAGCTAAAAACATGGTCACTAAAGTTCAAAGTATGGATACTGGAAGCACAGATGATAATTCCACGTATCTGTCTATTTGCGCAAATTCAATGTATCGAATCACCGAATCTATCCTTCTTTCCTACCACACCAACATTGACGAGCTTAGCCAAGAGGACTTATTCACCGAATTATCATCAATGATTGCTGATATACTGGCTGCTTGTCTCACCAACTTACCCCAAGTCATAGTTACAAAATGTCATGAAAGCATGATAGAGAAAAGGGAGTCCAGTGTCGATGCTGCAGTCCAACTCCTCGGTGAGACTACGCAGATAATCAACACCCTTCAAGACCGGGAGCTTCCAGACTTGGAGCCCGTTGAGTTACCTTTCATTGACAAATGGCGTGATTATTTTAATTATCCCTCTCCTTGAAAATCATATCAGTTCTGGCAGGTAAGTTTACTAAGATTTACTTCACTATATTGGTTTACTTTAGTAGTCATTTTAACGCTTCAATATAAACTGCAGAATCAAGCTTATGTGATTTCTATGGGCATACTACGTACCCTCCAGTCAAGAATAGAAGTCAATTTCTAGTTCATTTGTAATATTTACATGTTCTTCTTTCTTGTCATTGTACTTTTGTTTACTTCAAATCTAAATGTAAATGTTGCTCTATATGCATGTGGTCATATACTCATATGTTTTTCCAATGTAACTATGTTTTTTGTATGTCTTAAACCGTTTTAATTTACAGTATGATAATCTGTAGAGTAAATTACTACTGGTTCATGTGGTTGGTAAAATTTGCCGAATACTATTTCACTATTTGCGAAAATAATCACTACAAAATGAAAAATAAAAATTAAGTCGGCCAACCATAATCACCGTTGTCAACTCCGGTCAATAAGTTCAATATTTAGAAGCTAAACGGAGTCAATAAAAACCGTATTCGAACACCATTCCGCTATATGATGCAAAATCAAGGAGATTCAAATACAAACTCTTGTTTTGACTAAAATTGCTTGGATATTTGGTTTGGTGTTTTGGACGGTGACAGTTCAAAAAGAATTTGTGATGTTTTGGGTGTGGAGTTTGGACGGTGACAGTTCAAAAATAATTTGTAGCGCCGGCCGTATTGAACTGAGAGCCGGATCAAATTAATGTCATACACTGGGAAAGTGGGAATCTTGATATTGGTCATTTAAGTTGTGATGCTATTTCGAAACCAACCTTATGCTTTTGACAGTTTTAGTAGAACCCTTAGAATATTTACTAGTGTTTTAAAACTCGGGTTGACCGGCCGGTTCAACCGGTTGAATCGGGAACCAGCACGGAGACCAGGCCGGATGTGACCGGGTTTTTGCTTGTTTCAGAACCAGATTGAACCGCCCGTTTTTTGTTGAACCGGGTTGACCCGGTTTGATAAACCCGGCCGGGTCATGACTTTTTATAAAAAAAAATTTGCAAAACTCTTTTTTTCTCATCAATCTTTCTAATTTTAATTGACAACTTGAAGTTGTGATTGATAATGTTAGTTAAATTTTGTAAAATAGTAAATTAGAATTATAAATTATGTTAAAAACATCAAGGAATATAGTTTTAATATTGATTGTTATAACTTAGAATCATAAATTTGTTGTTGTTGCAAATCTACACTATATTGTTATACATATATGCAACTTAAAAAACAAAGTTTATCGGTAAAGTTTCAATCTTTTTCAATAGTTAAATTGAATGTAGAAATAAAATCGGATAAATTATGGAATAATGCAACACTACATCATAAGTATAGAAAAAAAATGTACATATGTATAGAATCTGTTCGACCCGGCGTTCAACCGGTTGAACCGATGACCCGGCGACTAAACCGAGTCTATCAAAAAACCGGGTTTTAAAACATTGATATTTACTTTCCATATCTGATGGCTCAGATAGTTTTTTTGATGGTCATGACGTTTCTTGACTGACTTCAGAAATGACATGACGTCAACAATGTCTTGACCTTTGCAATGTTTAATTATTTGAAACTTCTAATAATGTGATGTTAAGCTCGATAATATTTTGAGCTTATTTTTGGGCACCTTCTGACCCGTTTCGGCCTTCGGCCGAAACACGAAAGTTGTCTGGAACGACGTCTTGCATAAAATCTCTTTTGAGTCCGAGATGTGAAAATGTGTTTTAGTGGGTCGTTTGGGCCGGGTCAGATTTAAGTAAAGTATATATATATATATATATATATATATATATATATATATATATATATATATATATATATATATATGTAGAAAAGTCAACATAAAGGCCAAACTAGTCCTTTAATTGACGTTAACACGTCGTATGGACTAAGACTATCGGGTTAACTATACATGTGACATAACGGACTAAAACGAATCATATTAAGCTTGCATTTCCATACTTAATATATATTATCTCAATAACTTTTATTATAACAAAAACCGATAACAAAACAGGAAGGATAGTTACATTAAACTTTTTCTAATTGTTCTACATATTAAAACATATGTTTTATTATAAAAGATACATTATTTGGGGGACACCGGGTGAATGCCTAAAACTTAACCATCCACTCATTATAATGCTTATCTGCTATTTGATTCTTACGTGTTTATTTCCTGTCATAAGTGTGTTATATGTTTTATACTATGGTATGTGTATTCGAGTCTTAACCTTAAAACCACCACACGAATGATGATGGTAAACTTTTACAAATATTAATACAAATATTCCACGAAAACTAAAGCATATTATCTTTTGAAAACTCATACGCATTGAGTATTCTTCGCGTACCGTATTTCTAACAAGCTCATATTCATTAGGTCATGCCGAATTCAATATCATTATGCTCCAATTCTTGACATCACTTATGTTACTCTTTTCGGCCATACTCTTTGGCACCGTTGTGTTACCACGTCACTACCTTCCAAGGTGAGTCATAGCCCCTATTCTTACTTGTTTTACAATGGTTTATAAACGTTTTTGGGGAAGATACATGCTTAACTACTGTTTTTACTTTTACAAGTATTCATTAATTAAATACATGACTATATTACATATAAACTTTACTAGTTTACACATTTTTACATCTCATAAGGAGATACCTGCTATAGACATGATTACAAGTGATTTTTCAATGATATGCTATATTTGATCTCTATTGCCTAAGTTTCCTATTACCAAAAGTCCCTCGATCATGCGCCTTAATCACTTGCAGGGTGAACGTAAATAATTATGGATAGATCTATTAGGGATTGACAATCCCCATTTGGTCGCTAGAGGAAAGCCACCAAATGCACTTTATTTGATTTCATAGGTTACTGGTAAATACCTATCCTGAGGGCCACTATTTCACATCATTATTATGGTTATTTTGATGTCTGTTAATCATTGCGTGTCATGAGCTTAGGGCAATACAACGGTAATAATGTAGCACTACAATGACTGATGTTAGGGGCGTACAATGCTGTAGCCCACTGTTTTATCAAACTCCGAGATTGTGTTTACTATATAGCAGGAAAAACTACTAATGTTTTGGTGTTGACCCGGTTAGGTCAAACAAACTACTATTTTGGTGTTGACCCGGTGAAGGGCAAACCAACAGATTAATTTGTATAAAATTGATTAAGGAAATCACTCATTTTCTGATTTTGATAAATCAACGATTTAAGCTATGAACATTATGGATTTACTCACACTTTGATTTGATAATCAGCTGTTATTATAACTACTATGGACTCAGAAACTCTTTGATTTTGGAAATCGATATTTGAAACTATAAACTCTGTGAACTCACCAACCTTTGTGTTAACACTTTTAGCATGTGTTTATCTCAGGTCCATAATGAGCAAGGATGGCACGGAGGAGCACGGATACTTATAAAGGCTATAAATTTTCCTATCATTCGAAAACTGATTTAATAAACTTTGGGACACATGGGGACCTCTTTTAAAACTCTGGTGTTTATATTCGAATGATAGATCTTTAAAATGACTAAAATGACAATCATTTTCTACTAATAAACTGTGCGCTATGAAGTAACACCAATCTAATTTCCGCTGCATGTTTTCAAATCTGGGGGTGTTACACACACCCTTGAAAAGTAATACATAACTAACCAAACACAAATATCAAACTAATACACAACCTAGGTTCGAACTGGATAAAAAAACGTACTGTGGTCGCGTCTGTGGTTAGTTGTGGTTCACGGTTGGACACGGGCTGTGGTAGCAGCTACTCTCGATTGGTCTAGGCTGTCCTCGCTAAAGAAATAAACAAAAATTGGTCTTACACTTTAAAAATTAGCCTATAAACTTTTGGCGGCGACACGTCCCCGGTACAAACACACAAAAACTTGTGGGGTCCCTAGAGCAGAAGTTAACCTCAGTTGTGGGCTCGCCTACGATTCTCGGCTTCGGGTCTCGGCATAGGGTCTCAGCTTCAATTGTACCAAAAAAAAAATAATAATAATCAAAAAATAACATAATTAACACAACAAAATTAATAAAAATTAACACAACAAAATTAACAAAAAAAAATTAAAAAAAAAAAAAAAAAAGACGCTCATTTTTTGGCTGAATCAAACAATGGAGAGGGGTGGAAGAAAGAATTAAACAATGGAGAGGGGTGGAAGAAAGAATTAAACGAAGAGGGTGGAGGAAGAAAGAATTAAACGAGGAGGGTGGAGGAGGAAAGAATTAAATGTGCACAGTGGTGCAAGTGTCGTGGTGTAGTGGGGAAGATGGTGGTGTAGTGGTGGCATATTGAAGAAGGAGGCTGCGCTGTTTTATTTTTATTTTTATTTTTACAAGTGTAAATCTGAGATCTGTTGATAATGTAGGTGTGTTTTGGTTTGTCCCCGCTAAAAGACTGTTTTGTCTTTTAGCAATACTTTTAGCGGGGACGAATCCCCGCTAAATGATTTTACAATTCGCCAAAAACTTTGACGGGATAAAGTAAATGCTTAGAGGGAAAAACAAAATTATTTGTGACACCATTTAGCGGGAACATGTCCCCGCCGAAAGTGTGTACCATTTTAATTAACTTAAATCAATATTAATTAAACCATTTAAATTTAATTATTTAAAAATAATTTAAATCATTTATGATTTATCTTAATCATTTAAAATCATATATAAATCATTTTAATTAAGTTAAATCATTTATAATTAATTTAAATCATTTAAAATTATTTTTAATTCATTTTAATTAAGTTAAATAGTTTATAATTAATTTAAGTCATTTAAAATAGTTTTTAATTCAATTTTATTATGTTAAATCATTTATAATTAATTTAAGTCATTTTAAAAAAATTTAATTCATTTTTATTATGTTAAATAATTTATCATTAATTTAAATCATTTAAAATTATTTTTAAATCATTTTAAATAAGTTAAATCATTTATACACGAGATGTTAAACGAACAAGTCGAGATGATGTGGTATTACACGAGATGTTAAACGAACGAGTCGAGATGATATGGTATTACACGAGATGTTAAACGAACGAGTCGAGATGATGTGGTATTACACGAGATGTTAAACGAACGAGTCGAGATGATGTGGTATTACACGAGATGTTAAACGAACGAGTCGAGATGATGTGGTGTTACACGAGCTGTTAAACGAACGAGTCGAGATGATGTGGTATTACACGAGCTGTTAAACGAACGAGTCGAGATGATATGGTGTTAAACGAACAAGTAGAGATGATGTGGTATTACACGAGATGTTAAACGAACGAGTCGAGATGATATGGTACTACACGAGATGCTAAACGAACGAGTCTAGATGATGTGGTATTACACGAGATGTTAAACGAACGAGTCGAGATGCTATGGTTATACATGAGATGTTAAACAAACGAGTGGAGATGATGTGGTATTACACGAGATATTAAACGAACGAGTCGAGATGATGTGGTATTACACGAGATGTTAAACGAACGAGTCGATATGATGTGGTATTACACGAGATGTTAAACGAACGAGTAGAGAAGCTATGGTTATACACGAGATCGTTATACACGAGATGTTAAACAAACGAGTATAGATGATATGGTTATACACGAGATGTTAAACGAACGAGTCGAGATGATGTTGTATTACACGAGATGTTAAACGAACGAGTCGAGATGATATGGTATTACACGAGATGTTAAACGAACGAGTCGAGATGATATGGTATTACACGAGATGTTAAACGAACGAGTCGAGATGATGTGGTATTACACGAGATGTTAAACGAACGAGTTGAGATGATGTGGTATTACACGAGATGTTAAATGAACGAGTCGAGATGCTATGGTTATACACGAGATGTTAAACGAACGAGTCGAGATGATGTGGTATTACAAGAGATGTTAAATGAACGAGTCGAGATGATATGGTTATACACGAGATGTTAAACGAACGAGTCGATATGATATGCTTAATTATGCGTACCACTCTTTACCTTTTGCAGTTAACAACAAAAGATTTGACACTTTGATGTACAAAAACAAAGGTCTTTACCAAAATTTTCCCACCTAACAACTTATCCTCACAATATAAACTCACACACACTCAACTAACTAATAAAAACTCACACACACACTCATCTCACTATATCTCTCTCTCTAGCAGTTTCCGTTTTCCGACGACACCAGCAATTTCCGGCCGCCGGAATCTTTTTCTGGCCACCACCTTTTATCAACTCAACTTGTAGATCGGGCCACCCCGATCACGATTCTACCACACACAACTATAAACACACATTGTCAACCAGATGCAACGATATAATCCTTTTATGTGTACTTGTGGAGCAGGAAATATAAAAAAAAGAACATCACATCAAAAAGATACATTTGGATGGAGTATTATGCATATCCTCTTTCGAAGCCAAGAGAGAAAGGTCATGGATGTGGATATTTTATGTGGAAGAGTGAATTTGGTGAACAATTACAAGTAATTTATTCTGCTTCAACATCTCACGGTTCTGGGTGCACAAACTGCCATGAAAAAGATCTTAGGATAAATATGTTGGAGGCACAAAAACAATTGCTTGAGACAAAAGTCAGGTTGCTCGAGGCAAGACTTGAAATGGCAACGAATCCCAACAACAATGACCACGCATGTCAATCAGATGCAATACTCCGTAACCTGTTAGGTGACATGGAAAATCTTAGTATGTAATGTTGTTGTTGTTGTTGTTGTTGTTGTTGTTGTTGTTTGTTTGTTTGTTGTTTCTTGTGTTATTGTTGTTGTTTGTTGTTTGTTGTGTTATTGTTGTTGTTGTTGTTGTTTAATAAAATGTTGTTGTTGTGAAAACTGATGTCCACACACAATTAGATACACTCAAAACTGCTTAATCACTAGAAATCGTAAACTTCTATCCAAACACTCAAGATTGTAATTATTAATCTAACAAAACATCCGCATTAAGAAACTAAGCAGTTTATAAAGCAATCCCAAACACCACACGCTTAGCTTCAAACACGAAGGCAAACATTTTATTCAAACCACACAAGAGTTGTAAACCAGATACATTTTCATACAGACTCAAACTAACCAACTCGACAAGCAAACGAACTAGATCAAACCAAACAAACTCGAAAATCAAACGAAACAACTCAAACTAAACAACTCGACAACCAAACAAAACAACTCAAACTAAACAACTCGACAACCAAATGAAACAACCTGTTTACTTTTTTTTGCGGCTACCTCCCGCTTTGCTTGAACTCGCACCATCTCTTCCTTTCCTTGCTCTCATTTCCTTGAGATATGCAAACGTAGCTTCAAGACCTGTTATTCTATTTTCCAGATTATCAACAGCAGCAGCTACATCAAACGTGCTTTCAGCTTCATCCTCACCTCCAACAGCAGCAGCTTGAGCTTCAGCAGCACGTTGAGCTTCAACAGCATCTAGCTCTTCCAAATACTCTCTATAGTATGACTTTTTCCTCAACCATGCCAGAATCCGGTCTCTTTGCCAAGGTGCACAGTTCGCATATGAACCATATTCATAAAAAATTTCCATGCCCCAATGATTTATAATTTCATTATACAGGAGCTCGTGTGATAAAGCCTTTGCCCACTCTTGTTCCGGCGTTAAACCATCCATTGTTATGTGTGTTTTGTATTTTTTGCCGAATTTATGATAGTTAATATGTGTTATGTGTATGATATAATATATATTGCAGTTTGGGGGGAAATTTGGCACCTAAACTTATGGCGGGACATGTCCCCGCCGAAAGGTTGCATGTAACTTATGGAACAACTTTTTAGCGGGGACATGTCCCCGCTAATAGCGTGGCGGGAAAAATACGCGGGTACAATTAAGGGTAAGTATTTTGGTCAAAGTTACAAAATACTACAAATACTTTCGGCGGGGACATGTCCCCGCCGAAAAGTGACCGTTGAAAATCTTGTGAACGGTCAGCGAGATCGTGTGCCAGCTCAGCACGGTTTTTGTCGTTTAGCGACTTTCAGCGGGGACATGCCCATCGCCGCCGAAAGTCTCCTCGCCCGTCCTACGATTTGTTGTAGTGATGTAAGACTAATGCCCATTTGCTGTTATATAGACATGATATACACTATGGAAAATGATGAAAATGATTGGGAGGCCTAAATTATTTGCCTAAATGCATATCTAAACATGTGTGGCATTATCTTGATGGTTTGTGAAAAAGTGGATCCCTGCAATCATCAGTATGATGTCACACAAGCTTAGGTATGAATTTAGACACATCTTTAAGCTTCCCAAGACTCATACACTATTTAAGCTTATTATATTTAATATTTTGATTTTTTTTTTTTTTTTTTTTTTAATCTTAGAGCACACATTAAAGTGGTGCCAACTTCATGCCAAACCAACATGGCACTCTTTTTTGGCTTGATCTAAAACTTAGTGACTACACTCCTCCCACCATGCACCAAGACAAAAGTGAAGGATTAGGTTTGCGTCAAATGTGTTGAGTTTGTGTTTTAATTAAGCATGATGGGTCTCAAAATTGAAATTTTGACTTGAGTGACTACGAAGGAGATTTTTGGTGTGTGAGTGATATGGGAAATGAAGTGAGAAATGATGAGGTGACATGACGTGACACCTTTTTTGGATTCCAATAAGGAATTGGTTGTAACTTGCGTGTTCAGTTGGTCTGAACGAGAAAAATAATAGTCCATCCGTTCTAAAATTATTGTACCAATCGACAAAAAATAAACAATTTAAAAATATATATATTGTTGCTTTGAATTTTACAAAACCAATAAAATAACAGTTTTGCCCTTTCACAATTAATTAATATTGAAAACCCTAGCAAATCTGAAACTTGAAGCCCAAGTAAAAACTAGTCGACAAAACCCTTGATGATAAAAGAAAAAAAAGTTGGTATATCATAAAACGTGTGGTTTGGATAGCGAGAAAATTATATAACTCAAGGAGCGAGTACCCCATGTTTTTACATACCCGATATGCTACATTCGTTAATTTTGGTTCGGGTACCCGTCACCTCTAGGTCAGATTCAGGTTGTTAAACATGAGGCATGCCTCGTAAACAAGGCTACTACTTTTTTTTTTTTTTTTTTTTTTTTTTTAAATGAATCCACTCAAACCATGACCAACGCTGGTCGTAATGGTTAATACAATAGGTTGTTGTCTTTTAAGTTACAAATATAATGTTGGCCAAATTAGTTAAACGTCTTAATCAAATATTTATTAAACTTACGGGGTTTTAATCATGTGACCAAACAAAATTAAAGGGTTAAATCAACGTGTCAAACAAAGGTAACTTTATCCAATAAAATAAAGAGGGAAATGATGTCTACATTATAAAGTTGGCAATTGGTTACATGAGTTAAATCAAATGAAAAGAAAAATTAGAATGATATGATAAGAAGAAACTACGATTACACATTTTAGATGCACCTACAAATATAGATGCATCTCCCCTTTCACTCTAATTAGAATGATATTATAACAGGTATTCTTTTTATATATTTTGTACTTTATTGCTCACTTACCATTGTTTAATTAAACTTTACTTTTGTAAATTTGTTCTAAACAAATATCAAGGTTCTACAATTTAATAATAATGCATACCAACTGTTTGATGAAATGCATTTGTCTCCCATCACTTTAATTGTATACTTTCAGTTGTTTTTTTAGATTATCAATCTTTGGTGTTTTTCTGTAATTGGGTAAATGAATGAGGTTTTCGCTGTTAGGTTACCTGGTCCTTTTTTTTAAGAACGGCACCACACTTAAAATCAGAACCGGAGTTAAACCATTCAAACGGGCATGCCCCCTGGACCCGAACCACTAGGAGAAACCCGTGAAGGGAAACCCCTAGAACCGAGGTTTTATGTTACCTGGTCCTTGACTCGGCCTAACCAAGGTTTTGTGTGACACTTTCGGACCCTTTCCCTCAAATGTGTACCTTGCGAGGTTTGAACTTTGAACCCTAGATCTCTTGTGGGAGGTTAGATGCCTTACTAGTTGGCCATTTTGTGATGGTGGCTTGTGACTAATCTATATCGAATTTTTTTTATGCATGCCAATGTTCGATGATATTTCTCAACAGACAAAACTACTACAAACTGAATAAAATAGAAAATATTTGTATTCGTAGATTCTGTTAGTAGCTCATAAGTTCGATACATGGATTCTTTTTGGTTATTGATTAGAAATTTGGCATTGCGTTTGCGGAAAGGATCATGCATTTGCAAAAACGGGTTTTGAAATTAAGGAACCGCAGATAGTTTACTTGTTCAAACTGATTTGTCAAACTCTATTTTCCGATTATTTATGTTTTGCAAACGCAATAATCAGATAATCTCAATCCCAGGCACAACCTGTATTTCGATGTGTTTTGGTAGCTGGCATATAAATGCACATGTGGTGTGCACGTGATGATGTATTATAGAGGTACGAGCCTTGAAGTTAACTTGCTTTTGCTTGACTACTGTAGTAGCTTCCACTAAAACGGAGAAATCCCTATTTAGATTACCCTGGGAAGTCAGGCTTTTTTGACTCTGATGTATGTGGCCTAAATGGTTTTACCGTGGCCGTTTCTGGATTTTTCCTTGGTCGTCCCAAGATGTTCACCCAACGAGGTTTAAACCCTGGTCTCTTCTAATACCTTGAGGACACCTTACCACTAGGCCACATTGTAGTAGGTTTCATTGTAAATGTATATTTACAGTGTATATATGTGTATGATTCTTTATTTTGACTGGAATTGTAATTGTGTGAAGTTAGTTTGTTACTTCTCTAGCTTCAATTCAAGTCAATGAAACACACTTACATACATGTAAAAGAATTTACTTTAACTTTCTTTTGAAAGTATAATGCGTGTATTTTCTTTATTACTTATTCGATAGTTTGATTCATGGCTTTTACTTTCATTAGAGTCAAGCAAGAAGATGGAGAGCACAATAGATACAGTGGACCGTATTTCATTGCTTCCCGAATTTATTGTTCACAAGATACTGTCAGATCTTTTGGATTCTCCGGAAGCACTCGTTCGAATGAGTGTATTGTCTAAAGACTGGTTTGCTTTAACGGCTTCTTTTCCCATATTGGATTTCTGTAAACATAAAATCTTGTCAGTTTTATCTGGAAGGAAAGATTTTGAATGGAATGATGATTATATGAGGGACGCCTTTTTGAAGAATGTTGCCTATACCACTTCCAGATTTTGCAAGCAAAACGTCAGTGCACACACTGACACACACTCACCATCGTTGCAGGCCCCGTGGAGCCCGCAGAAGTTGAAATTATTGAAGATTGCCTTGAATCAGTTCTCAAGAAAGGCTTGCGTGCATTAGAGATCTGAATTGAATATGATCAGAATATGCCAATGTTACGTTTGCCTAACACACTTTTATCCGTCTATGCGTTAACATCGTTGACTATAGATCAATGTAAGTTGCCTTCGTCCATGATGGTTGATGTTGTGTATTGTCCCTTCGGATCTTGGATTAATCATGGATGAACTTTATAACAAAAACAATATGAGTATGCACATCGAATCTGTACAGGGACTCGGTATAACAACCGAAAGAGGGTGGGATTGATTCTAATAAACACACTTTATTAATATTATTCCACACTTATAAACGTTTACAATTGATCAGTATATATAGTTTGTTAATCGGTATGAATGAACCGATGTGACTCTTCTAAGAGTTATTTTCTAATCGTTATACCCTATCACTAATACAGGAATTACAGTTATAAAGTTTCTATCTAACATATATGGTCCTTCTACTTTAAAGACTTATGATTCTTGATTATTTCAAGTCCAACATCACTCCCCTAATCAAGACATCATAATCTTCATCATGTTCTTGTTCATCCAATTTGCAGTCTTGTTCCCTTCTTTGTTCAGTTGCCTTCTGTTTCGTTCCATGGTTGATCTTCTTGATCATCGTCCTTGACTTTTTCATTCTTTTACACTTCTTTCTGGGAGATTCTTCCTTCATCTCTTGTACTTGGGCTTCAAGTGCTTCAACCTGTGCATTTCCCTGTGCACCATGTGCAATCAACCTTGCATCATTCTGTGGCTCCATTTCACTCATGCTAGCCATTCCCTCTGGTTCACCCTGCACTCTTTTAGCCTCCTCATAGTACAACTTCACCATGCCAATATACTTCTTGTATATTTTTTTTCACTGTCTCTTCTTCTTGCTATCTGCATAAGACATTACTCTTTTGGAACTTCTCTTCTTGCAACAATCTTCTTTCTTTTTCTGCCCAAAACTGTAACGTTTCCATGATCATCTTCATGCTTTGTTTTCGGGTCTTCTTCTTCTTCAAATTGATAACTTCCTTGACTGCAAATGATCGATCCATGTAACCATACGCTCTGATACCACTCATTGTCCCTTCGGATCTTGGATTAATCATGGATGAACTTTATAACAAAAACAATATGAGTATGCACATCGAATCTGTGCAGGGACTCGGTATAACAACAGAAAGAGGGTGGGATTGATTCTAATAAACACACTTTATTAATATTATTCCACACTTATAAACGTTTACAATTGATCAGTATATATAGTTTGTTAATCGGTATGAATGAACCGATGTGACTCTTCTAAGAGTTATTTTCTAATCGTTATACCCTATCACTAATACAGGAATTACAGTTATAAAGTTTCTATCTAACATATATGGTCCTTATACTTTAAAGACTTATGATTCTTGATTATTTCAAGTCCAACATTGTGAAGTTCAAGTCACTGAAGCTGTTGTCCCTGTCATTTATTCCAATAGATGGGGGAGTGATCGAGTATCTGACCACTAGTTGCCCTCTTCTTGAAGTAATTTATCTCAGATATTGCTATGGCTTTACAACATTTTGTGTTTATAGGCATCATACTCTTCGAAAAGTTCATATTTTTTTGTAAGAGTAGACTTGAGAGAATAGATATTGAAGCTCCAAATCTTCGTTATTTTCATTTAAGGAATAACAAAGACAAAGCACCGTATATGAACATGGCTTCATGCAACAAGCTAACAACATTTTGTTACCGGGGATCTCCATTGAAAAGTTTCAGTGACTTATTATCTAACTTCCCCATCATCGAGAATTTGTCTTTATGGCTTACATCTCCTTGCAACCACATGAAGTTGTCGAATCATTCGCTGAGGAGATTTAAACTACTGTCAAACTGTGATCTGGAAGAAATTGATATCAATACACCAAATTTACTTTTGTTTGAGTATTATGGCAAACTAGATCGCTTCATTCACACACCTTTTCACAGGGAGGAATTATCCGAGTCGAAAGGATGTATAAAATGCTATCCAGATGAGTCTGTTGACACTCTTTGGTTCCAGAAGTTGAGGAGATTTTTGGACAGGAGTAATATATTCAAAGTTTTGAAGTTGATTCTTGAACCGGTATTCCTTTTAACTCATTGGTGTTATTAAAGTAGATTATGTGTTTTTACTTGGTTCTAAGCATTGATATAAATAATTCCAACATAAAGTTGAGGTTACCAATTGTGTTACAGGATCCCATAGATGTTGAGGAATTGCAGAGAATCAAGTTGCCACCTTATGAACCTTATGAACTCGAGCACGTTGAACTGTATGTGCACCCCCTACGCAAATCATCGATTTCTCGACCTATTTTGGATGCTGTACTTTGGTGTTGTCGGCCTCAGTCTCTAACTTTAAATCTATCTATATATGCTGACAAGTGCCATGTTGTCCAGGTAAGATTTATATGTGTTTACTGTGATAAAATGTTCATTATCTTTTTATTTGATGTACTATAGGAATGCAAAAGAGATTACTGAACTTCAACATGGTATAAATTAACTTTTTTTGGTAGGCAAGATTTAAGTAGGGGTATTTATATTTTATGTTGCCATTTCTTCAGAATACATATGAGGCACTACTTCAACAAGAAGATGAGGGCCACACTAATACTCGTATTCAGTTTGTGTTGTCTTACTTTTGCGAAGGCAAACAACGCTTCTTCAGTGACCTGACTTCAGTGTTGAAAGCATTATCTCTTGATCAGCTAATATGCGGAATCACCTTTAAAAGGGAAAAAGGTGCAGTTTACCTTTTTTATCAACTATTTCTACATACATGTTTATAACACTTCCGTTCATCCTCATGTTAATATCCAAACAGTTGTCCAAGAAGCAGGATAATGGAGTATGCGGATCTCGAGTTTTTATGGTCAGCTAGACTAAGAAATATATTTGTGATGACAGAAGTACAAAAGGTGAACAATTTATTGATAGAAACTGGATTCTGTTTATGTTTTTTGGAGGACTCAGGTGCAAAATTAGTGAAAATCCGAGAACCTGCACAAGTAGATTTTCTATAAATGCTCTGCTTTTTAATGTTGACAGTTGTAATGATTTGCGCGTAGCTTTTTTTACTGCTTGTTAGAAATCAGAAGTAAATGATCTTCGCTATGTTTGGTTCGAGAACCTTCTTTGGATATCTTTTCTTGTTTTGCTTCTGGTGGGCTCATGAGATATCCTCTATTTTGTTTCATTGAAATGTCCAAATGTCACTTTATTGAAAAAGACTCCACAAAATTTGTTAGAATACAATTGACGAATTCGTGTCAAAATTTAGTAAAAGACATAAAACTATGATATTTGTTAGAATACAATTGACGAATTAAACATTTTGTAACATAATGTAACAATTATTTAAATCATTTCTATTGATGTACTTAGTTCACAATTGAAATATTCGCTTACTGATTACTTAATGCACAAGGGAAATTTAACTTGATCAAGTCATTTTTTGTGGTGTAAGTAAACTTTACAATTTTTAAACCATTCAACAAGATGTGAAGCTTGATAAATCACTAGACTTTCATGATTATAGATCATATCTCTTTTCATTTAAGTTGCAAAGCAAACAGGAATTACGATCAGATCTCTTTTTAAGAAAATAAGCTTTTCAAATGAGTGATCTAAAAGTAACATTTAAAAAAGTGTATTAGTCTAAATGTTGTGTTTAATAAATTCAGTAAATAAAACGTATAATTTTTTGAGTTGAGTCAATCAAAATATTGCGATTTATGAGCTTTAGCAAAACAAGTAAAAAAAATAAATAAATAAAAATAAAAAATAGAAAAAAAAAATAACAGAATAATCTAAGCGGACAAAAGTCAAAAACTTCTCTTTTAATCTCGAACCGTCCAATACGTAAATACGGTCCACGGTCCACACACCAAAACCAAGTTGTATGGGTCCATTTAAAACTATAAAAACTACAAGGTTCATGTGGAAACATAATCATGTAACTCAAAGGACCAGACTCATAATCATTCCATATGTAATGATCAATTTTGACATTTTTGTGCACTCATTATTAACCACATATAAATTCTAGTCCAGTCCAAAATCACTCGTCATCATTAAACACACATATATCCACTAATTGATTGTAAAAAGTGAAGATGCATGCTATTACCTATGGTTGACGTCATTGTTGGCTCTAGTTATATGTCAACCTTTTAAAGCTTCTTTTTTATTTCTAGGGGTTGTTTATTTAAAACTATTTGAACTATAGGGTACATTTCGAAACAACATCAGAAGTAAAAGTACCACAATGAGGATTCCTTATGTAACACAGTACTAGTAGTAATATTTTTGTTCAAAAACTTAAAAACCCGGGTTGACTCGGCCGGTTGAACCGATTGAACCGTGAACGGTCGGGTGACCGGAAGGCGGTTTAGAACGAAAAAACCGGTTGAACGTTGAACCGTGACCTGTGGCTCTGCCGGGTCAATTAAAAAATCGGTTTTTAAACATTGTCAAAAACCATCGACCAACTATCTCACAGTCACTCATCGGTGCCATGTGACCGGTTTTAACCGAGCAATTTAACAGGTATTTGTATATATATTTCGTGTTTTAACACTCACTAACTACTGTTTAATGATAGTACATACCAAGTGCTTTATAAAAACTCAGTTTTACATTTGTCCCTCATCAGTTGAATTGTAGGTCTTGAGATTATTCAGTCAGTAATGTTATTCTGATATCATATGTTATTGTATATGATATTCCGGAGAATAAAGATCCAAGATTAATGAAATGATGTGGATAGAATTTTAGATTCTTTTTGGAATACATGTGCTCCCAAAAAAAAATATATCTATCCCCTTTAAATCTGCATTTCTTGGTAGTTTCTTTAGTTTGTCCAGGTAATATCTCGTTTATTTTCATCGATATGAATGTGACAAGGACCTATAATCCTCTGACCAATAGCATTAAGTTGTAAATTTTTGTCGGTCATTATATTCAAGTGTTCTATCATATTGCTACCTTCACTATGCATGAGGGCATCGTAAGACCGAGATTTCATGAATTTGCTAAGTTTTTTCACACTGAACGTCGACATCAAGTGGAGGAAGGTTACTTGATATTTCGTTTTGTGAATTGCGCAACTTTACGATCCGAGCTTTGTTTACTTTAAAGTCATTTATACCAATACTAAACTACGAGTATTAACATGTGAATTCATGGGCATCATATTAAAAAATAAGATTAAATTACAGCGGTTAATTAAAACTTTTGTCCAATTTCTAACCTTTATTATTTCTATTAAACCTTTAGTGTATTGTGTATTTTATTGTATATGATATATATAGTACTATACTAGTAGTATACTATAGTAGTAACATTTATCATACGATATAGTGCTAGAATACTAAATATAATAAAAAAATTTGGTTTAAAAATGATTATATATAATTAATACGAGTACTATTATAGTTTGGTGGGTGATTTGTAACATTTTAAACTTTAACGATATATATAAGGCATAGGCTGGAAGCTCTTTTTTCAACACCTCCTATATGTTTAAAGTAAAATAACTAACATTTTACCCGTATTAAAACTATAAATATATATTTGTATTAATTCCGACGCTAAGATGAACACAACGAATATGATTTTGCACTAAAAAAAATACAAATTATCAATTGTTTTTGCATATATTGTCTCAAAAGATTATTTTTATTAAAACTTCTTTTGTTCAAAACTAAATCAGATTAATTTTTATAAACATAAATATGCGTGTGGTCCAGGATGAATTATATACAGTGCAATCACAAAGTCTACGTATCAATTAGTGGTGTTGTTTTAGTCACACATAGAGTCTTCCTGTCCAAATTTGTTGGAAAGTTACGCGAAGTTTCATTTCATGATTTCATCGCATTATTACCACCAATTTTAAGTCTTTCTGAAGACAAATCTTGCTATTTTCATAATCTACACCAGATTCCTGCTCCTATTTACATTGTCACAAATCACCATTTTATTTCCCCATAATGAGCCAAGCTTGGGACGACTATTACTACTGGACAGACAACATTTGTAAATTTGACACTGTTTCGTGTCTTCCGTATGGATTTCGAGATTGTTTGGAGTCCTTTAGTCATGTCTTAAAGACTGAAACAGATTCCTCAAAGATTGAGTCAGATCGAGAAGATGAATACAGCAAACCTATGCTATGGATTGGTATCTATATCGCAGTAGCATCTCTCTTTTGCATCCTAGCAATGGTAGCTGATTTAATACATGGTTTAAGAAACAGAAAACTATGGTTCCCTTGCAAATATTTTACTCTGAATGCTGCTTCTCTCACTGTGATAGCTGTTGCTATGAAGCTACCTGTGGATTTAAATGATCCAATGCATGGTGCTGCAGACCAGATGGCAAAGATCGGAAGCATGGCCTTTATGTGCACCATGATGGCGAATTTATTGCCTTCTTTAGCAACGATGAATAGCAAGGAACTTCTCACAAACATCATAGCTTTGGATATTCTGGTAATCACCTTGATTGTGAACGTTTGCATTCAATTATATACGGGTGTGATTGGAGATCCTGTTGATTATTACTATGATTTTGCTAAGGAAATGGCATTGTTTTATGTGGCTATGCTACTCATCTTGCTGATTATACACACATGTTCAGGTTTAACGATTCTAAAGTCCAAACAAATAATAGAATCGAAATACCAAGCATGTCATGAAACTGCTTTGAAGGGCCTAGAGTTACAACAACCAGGACGATTAACTGTTGAGAAGCTAAAGCAGCATGTGAAAAACCATTGGATAATGGCAGTAACAGGCAGCCCTCAATTCATCACAACTTCCTCTGCAACTACATCTGCTTCTGGGGTAATATGTGTTGTTAGCACTGTCATACATGTAACTTTTTCAGCTATAATTATTGAAAATAAAGTCATACAACAATACGTATCGGATTATAAATGGTCAATTCCAAAAATTATCATAATACAGTTAATCGGCAATCTAGTAGGAACAATTGCACCACTTTGTAGATGTTATGCAGCCTTGAGCTTTAAGTTGTCCATAAAATGGATTTGGAACCATATTAAGGTATTTAAAGTAGAGAGCTACTGGACTCAGAAGCTGTATGAATGGAAACAGAGTAGCATACCTTTCTCAGTCAGTAGTCGCAAAATCAAGATTGTCATCCACAATATCAAAGTCATATTTCTTATCATTTGTATAGGACTTCAGAAGACAGTTGTGGTAGCAAGTAAGATGATAGCATTGATCCCAATTTTCTTTGTGATATGCGTTTTGTTTTGTATTCGGTGTTGGAAGTGGTTTAAAGCCATGTTTAGTGACTCAAGTATTGTCATGGGACAAAATTCTGAACAACAAGAGAACTTTAACGATCTTAGGCGGTATGTGTTGCAACTTCAAGGCGACATGGAGCTCGCTGAGAGAACATTGAAAGGAATTACAAAATCTTTTAACCTTGTGATCCGAAAGGGTGAAAAGCAACAACCCAAAAATCTTATGAAGCTTTTAGAAGAATCAAATGGTTTTGAAGGAGTTGGAAAGTATAACAATCATCATATTCCACCTTTACCTGCTGAGGAGTATCTCGATTCTTGGAGCTTACCGTTGATAACCCTCACAGCCATCGCCATTTCTCTTCCTAAACTACAAGATGACATGATTGATAGGTTGCTAAGCAGTGTGAGTGAAGGTCTTATATATGTCACACTTGTGGAAGAAAGCCTCAATGCTACCGATGAGTATGTAAACATTCAAAAAGCAGCTAAAGTGTTGTGGCTGGAAGTTGAAGTCTCCAATAAATGGGTAGGAAACAATCTGAAAAACCATGATCCTGAAGTGAACGCAGCAGGATTGATTCTGCAATGGTTCAAGAATACAGCTAAAAACATGGTCACTGAATTGCAAGTTATAGATTCTGGAAGCGCAAATGATAATTCCATGTATCGGTCTATTTGCGCAAATTCAATGTATCGAATCACCGAATCTATCCTTCTTTCCTACCACACCAACATTGATGAGCTTAGCGAAGAGGGCTTATTCACGGAATTATCATCAATGATTGCTGATATACTGGCTGCTTGTCTCACCAACTTACCCCAAGTCATAGTTACAAAATGTTATGAAAGCATGATAGAGAAAAGGGAGTCCAGTGTCGATGCTGCAGTCCAACTCCTCGGTGAGACTACGCAGATAATCAACACCCTTCAAGACCGGGAGCTTCCAGACTTGGATGCCGTTGAGTTACCTTTCATTGACAAATGGCGTGATTATTTTAATTATCCCTCTCCTTGAAAATCATATCAGTTCTGGCAGGTAAGTTTACTAAGATTTACTTCACTATATTGGTTTACTTTAGTAGTCGTTTTAACGCTTCAGTATAAACTGCAGAATCAAGCTTATGTAATTTCTATGGCCATACTACGTACCTCCAGTCAAGAATGACAAGTCAATTTCTAGTTCATTTGTAATATTTACATGTTCTTGTAACCATGTTCTTCTTTCTTGTCATTGTACTTTTGTTTACTTCAAATCTAAATGCAAATATTGCTATATATGCATGTGGTCATATACTCGTATGTTTTTCCACATAGTAGTTATTATAAGCTCGATAAGTATTTTGAGCTTATATAATAACTCGAGCTGAGCTTATATAAGCTCGAGCCCAACTCGGTAAGTATTTTGAACTCATTTTATGGGCTCGAGCTCGGGCTGAAGGATCGACAAAGCTCAGCTTGAACGAGCTCGAGTCGAGTTCGAACTCAAATTACTAAACAAAAGCTCAACTATGTTACACCTCCTATTTAATTGTTTTTGTTTAGCTTTATGTACTTTGACTTTGCTTTGAACAAATTTCCTAACTTTAACAATTATTTTAACTTAGGACAAAATATAAAGTGATCGTGAGACATCTTTTTTGTTTCATTGAAATGTCCAAATTTCACTTTATTGAAAAAGACTCGACAACTTGACGATCTTTATTATATAGCATATATTGAGTTCGTGTCAAATTTTTGTAAAAGATATAAAACTATGATATTTGTTAGAATACAGTTGACGAGTTAAACATTTTGTAACACAATGTCACAATTATTTAAATCGTTCATATTGAAGTACTTAGTTCACAATTGAAATATTAGTTTTCTAATTACTTGACGCACGAGGGAAATTTAACTCAAAGTCATTTTATGTGGCGTACGGAAACTTCACACTTTTCAAACAATTCAATAATATATGAATATTAGAGAATAATTTGGCCCAAACTCGACTTGTAGGTTAAGTTAATTAGGGTTTTTTTATGTCTTGGTATTGGAGCGGGTCTGATCCTCAGACATAGAGGGCTACGTTGAATCACCGCCTCTAAACCACCCCGTCAAACCTCTATCTCTTTTTCTTAAAAAAAAAAAAAAAAAAAAAAAAAAAAAAAAAAAAAAAAAAAAAAAAAAAAGTTTGTTCGGTGTTTGTCGTAAGTATCTGAGCTGAACTGGTTTGAATCAATTAGTGTGTTGCATCTTTGCCAATCTTAAAGGGAATATTGGTTGCTTGATTTTAGTTGGTTGATGAGCATAAAGATTTATAATGAGTCGGTGGTAACAAATTCAGGCTGCTCGCTTCACGTCATCAGGCTTGATTTTCACGCAAGGTGGAGCCATGTATAGTTGGATGACAAAAGCTATGAGTATTGAAGATATTGGAAATGTTAGCAATTGGTTTGGTTTGCTTTAGCATTGCTTCCTGTTTAGTGATTTGTTCGGTGGTATTAGGGTTGGTGATGGTGATATTTATTTTTAAATATATATATATATATATATATATATATATATATATATATATATATATATATATATATATTTAATTGTTTTTTTTTTATGTCGAATCCAGGATATCAATTCTTGAGACGACTTTTGTTGGTGTCGAATCCAGGGTATCAATTCCCGAGACGACTTGTGTTGGTGTCAAATCCAAGGTATCAATTCCCGAGACGACTTTTGTTGGTGTTGAATTTGCTTTCTTCGTTTATTTTGGTTTTGGGTTATCCCGTTTTATTTTGGTTTATTGTTTTAAATTTGCTTTCTTAGTTTACTACTCCAGTTCAAGCTTTCGCGATTTCGCCGCTTGAACTTCGGGGGACTATTAGAGAATAAGTTTGCCAAACCCGACTTGTGGGTTGGGTCCATTATGGTTTCTTTATGTCTTGTAATTTATAAATAATAATGAATAATAAAGGATTACCACGGGTGTTTCATTGTCTAACAGTGAAAGCTTGATAAATCGCTAGGCTCTCATGATTATAGATTATATGATTTAAGACGAATAACCTCAAATAACTTATATTCTAAAGTAATTATAAAAGGATTTATACACATATATGTTACATTTTGGGCTATTTTATTTACTTAAGTTACTTTTTTTATTTTCACTCAACTCTCAAGGCAAACAGAAAATATGATCATATCTCTTTTTAAGAAAATAAGCTTTTCAAATTAGTGATCTGAAAGTAACGTTTTAAAAAGTTTATTAGTCTAAATATCGTGTTTAATAAATTCAATAAATAGAACCTATGATTTTTTAAGTTTAGTAAACCAAAATGTTAATCTAAGCGGACAAAAACTTCTTTTTTTAAACACCAACCGCCCAATACGCAGATACGGTCCATAGACCAAAACAAATTATATGGGTCCATAACTATAAAATTTACAAGGTTCATTTCGAAACGTAATCATAACTCAAAGGACCAGACTCATCATTCCATATGTAACCAATTTTGACATTTCTGTGCACCCATTATTAACCGCATGTAAATTCTGGCCTAGTCCAAAATCACTCCATCGTCTTTTTTAACCACACTAAGGTTGGACACAATAAGGGAGGCGGTTGACCTCTATTTTACCGTCACGTCAGTTTTCTCTCTCTGACGACCCACAAACGATTTTTTACTACATCAAGGCGACCTACACTACAAAAAACACAACAAGAAACACACAACAAAGGTCGTGTACACGATAAAAAAAAAGGTGATCGATCGATCCTCAAAACATGCCACAATAGAGACGATCGAGTGCGACCAAGAAGGTGATCGATCGATTCATCCCTACTGTGAGCAGCCTAATTGATCGTGAAAAATGAAGATGCTATTACCTATGGATGATGTCACTGTTGGCTTTAGTTATGTCAACTTTTTAAAGCTTCTCTTTTATTTGTAGGGTTTTTTTTTTAATTATTTGAACTATAGGCTTCATTTCGAAACAGCATCACAAGTAAAAGGCCAACAATGACGATTCCTTGTGTATCATATTTTTACTCACTTCAATCTACATAAAACAATTGAGATTTCCAGATAGTAAGTATGCAAATAAAACCTAAGTAATAAACTACCAAGAGCGTCATCTGCATGTCATGAATCACACCGTTTCGCTATCTCAACATTTCACTTTTCATCATGAAAATAGCTTAGTTAATTAAATTTTAAGGTAAAAGCAAGTGCAATGGATCTATTTACAATAGACTTTTTCCTATTTCACAAGCTTTTTGAATGGCTTGGTGCATTGCAACAAAAGCTTTACGAAAGACGTTTTAGGAAGATGACTTGGTAGATAGCAAGCATTTGACACACAACTAACCAAGCTATTTTCATGAATAAAAGTGAAAAGTGAAATGTTAAGATGGCGAAACGGTTTGAGTCATGACATGCACCTGACGCTCTTGATAGTTTCTAACTTAAGTTTCATTTGTATATTTACTATTTGAAAATAATCTTAATTGTTTTAATACAAATTTTAAGTTTTCTGGAAATTAGTTAACACACTAATTCTATTAAAGGAAAACATATTGGATTATATATATGACACACTAATTCGTTTAAATATTCCATGTTGTAATTGCATCACTTCTAAGCTGAAATCAATAGGATCCCAGTGTTGGTATAGTTGGCCTAGATAAGTCCCATACCAACATAGTGCTCCCTTGGACCAAAGACGTGAGAGTTTCACGTACATCATCATCTCATTGAGGCTGAAAGATATGATGGCACCATAACTAACAAGTAAAATAAATCAACGACGAGTTTTGATACTTCCTGTGGAAAACTAGAAGGGGGGTTGAATAGTTTTACATCTTTTTAGTTTTATGAAAACTTAGTTGTTTAAAAGTCTTGTTTACTCTTAAAACTTTGATTTGATCTTATGTGAATTCAAGTCTTGAACAATATGAACAACTATATCTAAGTATGAGCAATAATAATAATGCAAACTAAGTATGTGAAATCAACACATGCATAATATAAACAATTATAGCTATATACGAGAGATAAGTAAGTAAACGTTTATTTTATAATCCTTAGTTATATTTTGTGTGAAAATTATACTTGATCGAAATGATCAATTAAATGTATGTTACCTTTTTAGTTTGATTGTAAAAACATTGTTTTGTGAATGAAACTTTTGTTTGATCTTTAAGTAAAATCAATACTAGCACTATATGAGCAACTATACATATACGTCTACGTCTACAAAAGTAATAACGATATAAGCAAGATAATAAGTAAGATATGGAAAGATCTAACCGCGAGACAAAGGATTTATAGTGGTTCAGCTACAAGGACACCTTCCTTGCCCTACTCCACTCCTCGAGTCACCTACTCGAGAGTTTTCTTCATTATGTCAACAAGCTCCCTTATGGCGGAGAAAACCTTACACACCAATATACACACCACAACTTCGTCACAACTTCGTCACACCTTCTACACAACTTCTTCACGACTTGGCACACCTGCCTCACAACTTGTACACACCACTACTACTTCACAACTTCACACTACTCCACTACTTCTTCTTCACACCACTACTTATATCTCACTACTTCTATTCACAACTTCTACTCCTAGATCTATCTAGTTACACTACTATCACACCTTTACAATGAATGTACACAACAACTAGACTATATACACAAATCTACAATACTTCACAACTTGATGTTGAAGGAGTATTTTTCTCTTGCACTTTGAGAGATGAGAAGTCAGGGAATGAATCACTTGAAACAAGGATTAACAACTATATGATCAAAGGGTTTTTAGGAGGATGTTTAGAGAGATTTGGATCTGAAAATTTTCGTGCAAGAGTTGGTTGAAAATTTCAGATTTAAGATGGTATTTATAGGGTAAAATTTCTGACAGAATCTGACAGGGGAGCGTGGCCGGTCCCCTTAATTGTGTGTCGGCCCCCTTAAAATTAAGGGGGCCGCCCAGACGAAAACTGCAGTTTTCTTGTCTTTTTCTGGAGAAAGTTTATTTGGTGAAAAACTAACTAATTTTGGTTAAAATTTTGAATTCATATATTTATTATGAATAAAACATTTTCCTTTATTACCAAAAATGTTTTTCAAAAAATATATAATAAGTTTATTTAATTTTATAAACTTTGTATTATTTAAATAAATATCCCTTTGATCATAAAATGTATTAGTCACCTGTTTATTCATACCTTAAGTGATTATGTTGGATGAGATGATATAAACTTGCTTAAAACTTGTTTACGTATTAACTTTGCGTTTAATGTTCTTATATTTTGTGATCGTCAAAACTTAAGGATATCGAAAAATATTAATAACGTTTTTATATATTATTTATATCAACACTTCCAGAAATCATCAATACACAATTCATAGAGGCATTCAGCATAAATTATAAAATCCATGAAACAAAAAAACAATAAATAAGCATTGATCTCTAAAGCTGGGACGAGCAAAGTTCGTACAATCAACATCATCTTGAGTCTAACGACATCAAACTCGGAACTCCCTTAATTAACTGAAAAATAAAATATGGAGATTGAAGTGAGTAAAAATTATACTGTATACAGTAAAAATTAAAAGACATCGCAATGAAGAAAGTTGTTAATTTCACCAACCAAAAAATGGTAGTAAACTACAAGATCTAGAAATAACTAGTTCCTTTCAGTCTCAAGGATGAGCTTTTGACAACTGATAAGCTTCAAATGTACTACTTTCAAGAACGAGTCCATGTTCCTACTAATACAGGGGACTTTACCGGGTTCTTTGTACCGAGTTGATTATATATGGGGCCAGTATGTAGCAAGCTTGAAACTAATATACACTTGCGCAAAGCTTGCATACAAACATATACCAAATGACAGTCAAGGGTAGTACTTTTGCCAATATCCAGATTCAACAGGAAGTTGCTCTCAGAAACTAACATATATGATGAGAATTCGGTGCTTTTTAACGTCGCACCTTCTCCAAACCACATGAATCAGATACGGGACAAGACTGGAGTACATGTAACTAGAACATGAAAAAGCAGTTATCTACATAATCTACAGAGGATCATATGGGCTAACCAATTTAAATTAAAAATTATATAACATAAAGTCTATATGGAATTAGAAATCACCTAGCTGATGGACTTATGGTTATTGGTTGGCTCCCTCTTTCTCTTGAGTCTCCTGTAAACATGGGGAGATACAAGGCTTTGCACGAAAATAGGGGAACACAAATCTGGTTCCTTGTATCTTAACTCGATCTTAACATCATCATCATCAATGAAGAAACTTGTGTGATGCATGGGAATTGCGCCAGGCTTTACCTCTCGAGGGATCTCGAGAAGCTTACAACCCTCACCAGGTAGTGTACCTGATCGATGTAGTATAGTATAATGACAAGTACCGGGGGATTGATCGTTCAACTAGGAATAGTGTCGCTAGGATTAGAAAACCTAAAGACTAGGTCTAGAGATGAGGGATGATTCTTTTTGTATTTTTATATTTTTTAGGAAGCAAATTAAAATCTCGGGTTTGAAGGATTTGGGCGGAATTAGTTGCTAGTCAACTAACCCAAAACTAAGATGCAATCAAAATAAAATACTAGAAAATGAAAATAAACTATATTAAACTAAAGTTGTGAGCAATATGTGGGAGAAATGTGTTTACTTAGATTTCACTACTCCCTAGATATCTTTTACACGTTAATTACTTGTTATAGTTGCGTGGATGACGGATTGTATTCCTTAATACCATTCATGGGGTGGCGTACTTACTTCCCCAATCCTATGAGTGCCTACTTCACTCCTATGTCGAGCCGGCTAAGAAGCTCCTAACATGGGATCATTAGAATTTACTCATGCATTAAATACAACCAATAAAACCTAGTACACATCGGTTCATGTTTCCTAAGACGTTCAAGCATGTTACACAATGGAGATCTGCCAGTTTTCTTAAGCCTAACATTGAAATCATTCATCCAATACAACCATAAACAAGTAATCAACACATAATTAACATCTAGGTTTCATTAGATCTAAGCAAACACAAGATAGATCTAGCCTAGCATGTTGAAATCAAGACAAGCACAAGATATAGACAACCAACACATAGACATATTGATTGAATTAAGAGAAGACTTATCTCAATAGCACATGAAAGGATTCAAGGGCTGAAAACCCTTGAAAAAGCTGTAAAATACGTACAAGGTTCGGCCCTAGGGTTTCTCCACACAAGTTCCTCTCTAATGAATGAAAAATAGAAAACTATATATAGATTTTAGAAGGTGACGGCGTCAAGAACAAATGTCTGACGCCGTCATCTCGCCGCCAAATAGTTCCTCGGACTGCCTAGATCTGGGTCTGACGCCGTCATGTGTACACCTTATGCAGGCCGTCATGAATTTAACTCTTGACGCTCTTGTTGTGACGCCTTCAGGTTTCTTCTGGGTCGTCATGGATTTTACTCTTGACGCCGTCAGGATTTCCTTTTTGACGCCGTCTGATGAGGCGAAAAATGAACCACTTTTAGGGGGTCATTTAAGCCAGGAATTGAATTTATTTGATCAAATATTGCCCTAAATCGTTCCTTTTGTGATTTTAGGTACTTTGGGAGTGAAATCTGGAAAAGAAGGCATTTTGAACGTTTTTGGAGCATAAAAGTGAAGAAAACGGCAAAGTCTCAATTTTCCAAGCTGGGAACAGTATGTGACGGCTTCAAGAGTAACTTTTTGACGGCGTCACGAGTATTTTTCATGACGACCCAGTACAGAAATGACGGCGTCACAAGGAAGAGCGTCAAGAGTAAAATACGTGACGGCCTGGAAACACATAACACTTGACGGCGTCCGAAGTAGATCAAGGCAGTCCGAGATTTAGTTTGGCGGCGAGATGACGGCGTCACCAATTTGGTCTTGACGCCGTCAGCCCCTATTTCCTATATATAGTTTTCTAATTTTTACACATTAAGGGAGGAAGTTTTGGAGAAACCCTAAGGCCGAACCTAATACGATTTTCACAGGTTTTTCAAGGGTTTTCAGCCCTTGAAACCTTACAAGTGTAATTGAGATAAGTGTTCTTTTAATTCAATTAATATGTCTATGTGTTGGTTGTCTATATCTTGTTCTTGTCTTAATTCCACCATGCTAGGCTAGATCTATCTTGTGTTTGCTTGGATCTAATGAAACCTAGATGTTAATTATGTGTTGATTACTTGTTTATGGTTGTATTGGATGAATGATTTCGATGTTAGGCTTAAGAAAACTGGCAGATCTCCAAATGGTAACATGCTTGAACGTCTTAGGAAACATGAACCGACGTGCACTAGGTTTTATTGGTTGTATTTAATGCATGAGTAAATTCTAATGATCCCATGTTAGGAGCTTCTTAACCGGCTCGACATAGGAGTGAAGTAGGCACTCATAGGATTGGGGAAGTAAGTGCGCCACCCCATGAATGGTATTAAGGAATACAATCTGTCATCCACGCAACTATAACAAGTAATTAACGTGTAAAAGATGTCTAGGGAGTAGTGAAATCTAAGTAAACACATTTTCTCCACTTATTGCTCACAGCCTTAGTATAATTTAGTTTTATTTTCATTTCTAGTATTTTTATTTTGATTGCATCTTAGTATTGGGTTAGTTGACTAGCAACTAATTCCGCCCAAATCCTTCAAACCCGAGATTTTAATTTGATTTCTAAAAAATATAAAAACACAAAAATAATCATCTGTCATCTTTAGCACTAGTAATTAGGTTTTCTAATCCTAGCGACACTATTCCTAGCTGAACGATCAATCCCCCGGTACTTGTCACTATACTATACTACAACGATCAGGTACACTGCCTGGTGGGGGTTGTAAGCTTCTCGAGATCCCTCGAGAGGTAAAGCCTGGTGCGATCCCCACGCATCAAGTTTTTGGCGCCGCAACCCGGGGAATAGTTATTGTCTAGGTTAGAATTTCTTTTTATTAGGTCTACTTGCTAGATTCCTTTCTAGTAAGATTTTATTTTTATTTTTAGGTTTCTTTTGTCTATATTAATTCTTTGTGTCTTTGTTCGTAACTCTTCACCACCCGACATCATGGACAATGGGAACATCTTTGAACCCGTCATCCAACCACAACAAAACCCACCACTAGAACCCCTTAGGCCCCGAACCTTAGGAGAGTATTCCCGACCTAGCCACCAAGGCTACCGAAACACCATTGAGCTCACCGGAGCCAATGTGACCCCCTTGCGATCCGACACCATCCGGTTGGTGCAAAGCGGATGTGCATTCCATGGACTTCGTTCCGAAGATCCAAATCAACATATTAAGGACTTCCTTAAAATCGTAGATTCCATAGACCTAGGTGTTGACACTAGAGAGACTACCCGATTACGCTTATTCCAATTCTCTCTACGGGATCAAGCTAGTCAATGGCTTGAGCGTTTACCCGCGGGATCCATCACCACATGGGATGATCTCACCACTCGTTTCCTTGTTCAATTTTTCCCACCGGGGAGAACTACCAAGCTTAGAAATGACATCTTGATGTTCCAACAACGTCAAAATGAATCTCTTTATGAAGCATGGACTCGTTTCAAGGACTTACTCCAAAAAGTCCCTCATCATGGCATAGATCTTTGGCTCCAAGTCCAAATCTTTTATGACCATATCGATCTCTCCACGAGGCGAGCCATTGACCAATCGGCCGGTGGTAAGCTACGTGATCTAAGTGCGGAACAATCATGGGAACTCATAGAAGATCTTGCTCTCTATGACAACGAAAGTTGGAATGATCCCCGTGATTTGAACAAAACAGTCAAGGTAATATCTTTGCCTTCGAACAACTCTAGCACTCCCGACCGTAGGATCATGGAACTTGAAGACCAAGTCAAGTTTCTCATGAAATCTTACGAAGCTCCTAAGCCTTCAAGCCAAGTGAACAAAATCACTTCTTCATGTGAATTATGTAGTGGTCCCCATGACACTCGTGATTTTGTGGAACTCCCCGGAACAGCTTTTGCGGACTACGCATCCTCGCGTACCGACGAAGCGGGAGATAAGTGGTACACTTTCAAGCCCGAGCCAAACCCTTACGGTGATTCATACAACCCCTCTTGGAAAAATCACCCAAACCTTAGGTGAAAACAAAATCAACCCAATTCTTCTAATCCGCCTAATCGTTACCAACCAAACGGTCCACCCTCCAACCGTACTTTCAACAACAATCCTTCTAACAACTATGGTAGTACTAACAATATTGAAGGATTGATGTCAAAATTCATGGCATCTCAAGAAGCTCGCATATCTAAGTTTGAAGCCGATTTCAAACAAAAGCAAAGCGAGATGACCACCAAAATTGACGCATTGTTGAAATTTCTCAATGACCGAGAAATGGGAGCACTCCCAAGCGACACGGTCAAGAATCCGAAACTAAACGTTAATTCCATATCTTCGGTTTCGTCACCCACTTCGTGTCCACAATACTACTCGGTTAAATCAACGAGCACGTGTTTCAAACAAAACCAAATTCTTCAAAAGGACCAACCAAATAAAACACCCAAAGTAGAACCGGTAAAAAGTATAGTTGAAACACCTCCTACGCAAGACCTTGACGATGAATTCAAGGAACTTCACCTTGAACGCCCCGTCATTGATGTCTTAGCCCGTGTTCCCTACTATAGTGCCCTCCTAGAAAAATATGAGAAGTTTAAACTAGGTAAAAATGGGACCGCCTTCGTTCAAAACAAGTTGCCTAAAAAGCTTGATGATCCGGGTATATTTGTTTTGCCTTGTAAGATAGGAAGATCTGAAGCTTTCGACACACTAGCCGATTTAGGGTCAAGCCTCAACTTGATTCCCTTATCCTTATTCACAACTTTTAAGCTAGGAAAGTTAGAGGAAACGGAGGTATTGATAGGTCTAGCGGATGGAAGTATTGCCCACCCGGTCGGAATGATTAAGGATGTAGTTGTTCACGTAGGAAAGTTAACTATCTTAGCGGATTTTCACGTCCTAGACATGGTTAGTGACACTACATGCCCATTATTGGTAGGAAGAGGATTTTTAGCAATCGCTAGCGCCATGATAGATTGTAAGGAGTCTAAGATAGCGGTAGGTGAAGGTGATACTTGGTTGGTGTACGATGTTAAGAGGCATAGTTATGGTTGTGATGATGAACCGACACCGCATTGGGTAGAGATGAATAGGAGACCATCTAGATATGGACCTTGGATAGAAAGGAACTTTATAGGACCTCAATGCCCATTCTATCTAGAAAAAGATTTTGTTGAAAAGACACATTCGGTGGAACAACTTATAGCTAGAGATGAAGAGCTAGATCCCTTTGAGGACCCCTTAGTCTTTAGGAAGATGATTGAGTTCTTGAGCGTAATGCCTATTAATATAGAGATGAATAAGTGGAAAAGAGATGGAGATAAGTGTAAATGGAGGTGGGACAAGCCACCTAAAGAAGGAGACGGATCATGGCATATGAGGATGACTTTGTATGATCCGGATGGAGAGATGTTTGAAAGGTCATACCATACTAAGGAAACCGATAGGAAGTTGAAACCTAAGTTTGATCCCAAAGATGTCCTCAATGAGGAACTCACCCGTATCACGTAGTAACCCATGACCTTGAGTCTAGCTACAAGACTCGTAAATAAAGAAAAGCGCTTCTTGGGAGGCAACCCATGCTTTGTGTGATTTTATTTGTTTGTTTGTTTGTTATTTGCTTCCGTATGCATGCTTTATTTTTATTGTTGGTAGATCATGTTTCTAAACTAAAAAGTGGAAATACTTTACTTTGTTGTTTAGCCTAGTCTTAACTCCACCTAAAGGTATTTTTGCAAAAGATAAGTGTAAGGGGAAACCCCAAATATGTTTTTAAGAAACAAACCGATCATGATTCTCCACAATATTAAATGGACATGTATATTCGTATTTGTTAGAGTCAAATGCTTGTATTGAGTCATAATGAAGTTTTGCAGGATTTTCCAGGAAATAGGACCAAGTTTTTCCAGAAATTTTCCGGAAACTTAACATATGAATTTCTGCAGGTCAATCCTGACGGCGTCATGAGTTTACTCTTGACGGCGTCACGGGTAAAAACCTGGATATTTTACCGGTTTTGTTTTTCTAACGGAGTCTTAAAGTTTTTGTTGAATTATTAAGTTTTATAATCTCTAGGAAATCTGCAAACTTCATTCCCCAAGCATTATATCTTACTTTGTTTTCTAGGATTTAGTAACTTATATAGGATGTCGCCGATTTTATGCGAGGTTGTCTTGTTTGTTTTCTCAGGATTTACAGGTTATGTATGACAAGAAGATGATTTATATTCTTGAAGGGAAGCTTTGATTGTTCATTTTCTTGGAGGAAGATTTAACCTGGCCACCTTATTATCCATACCGAGCGAATCAGGGGAGTATTTGATTTCATTCTTTTTACTTTTTTAACTTTTACATTCTTTACTTGAACATTGGGGACAATGTTCATCTTAAGTGTAAGGGGAGGGTAAAATGATGATACCTTACAAATACACTTTCGCTTGAGTTTGCTTTGTTTAACGGTAGGTGTGTAATAAAACTATGAGAAACACTTGTTAGTGCAATTTTAGCGCCAAATTTAAAATTTTTTACAACATTTAGGAGTGAAACTTTAGCCATAGCAAGCGTCTCATGGATAGGAGATTGTATGACTAGCACATAACCGTATATTCAGAAAAAATTTCCACCCAAATATGTGAGGTTCGCCTTTAGATTTGATAGGAAAAACATTTACTATTAGTGCTTATGAGTGTACCGGTAGCATTTAGATTCTAGAACTTGCGTTAGTGATGCATCCCGAGACCGCTAGTGAGACTACATTCGTGTAGTAGGATTTACTACATGATAAGAGGCATTAGGATCACCCTTGTGTTAAACCCGTATCATAATTACTTGACCACTTAAGTCATATTGCTTGACTACTTAAGTCAACTAATTTTTTCCCACACCCTTAGCGTTGTACTCATTTTTAGTACACGAAACCCCTAGTACACCCCTCCGAGCCTATCTTTTCGTTTCTAACTTTAAGCATCTTACTTAAAGGAAGAATTTGTCACACCCCACTTAAATGTACACCCAAATCGCCTTAGCCTTCCGTGTATGCACTCATTTTTAGTGCATTATTGTTATTTGTTAAACCCTAAGTTAACTATCTAATTGATTACATGGTTGCTAAGTCGAGTCATATCTTTGTACATATTGTTTTGGGACGATTGGGACTCATGGGTAAAGTACTTATTTATGGAGTAATGGGGAAGAACATCATTTATTACCCCCATATGTACGTTAATCTTAAAAGTGCTCCAAGTGTTTTGATTTTCTTAATTCGAGTCATTAGAATAGTTTATTGTAAAGTATGTAAAGATTCAAGTGTAAGGGGAATGTTCAATCCCTATGATGTATTATTTTGGATGGTAGGGTAAGAGTGTATGCACACACAAACAAAAAATAGAAAAAGAGAAAAGAGAAAAAACATATGGACTACCATCCCTTTTTATTCTGGACTACCATCCCTTTTTATTCTATGTTCATTTTATGTTTTTGTTATTTTTCATTTATTAGCTTAAGTCGAGTCTAGTCTTGGCTTAGCAACGCCACATTGTACATGTAATTAACCAAGATTGTTAACTCGCCACCAGTAAAGACTGCCTATATCCAACAAAACCGTGTATTTCATATCCCTACACCTAACGTTACAACCCTTGAAAAGACCTCTTTGATAGTTTATCCTAGGTGCTTATGCCATGTGGTGGAGGTTTGATCCTTTCCCAAGCCTATGGTAATCTATTTTGCTACGACAGGTAGTGAGAGATATCTTCCGTTTCCATATTGTAATCTATACTTTATTACACCCGAGAGATGTGAGTATCTAAACACTATTTGTGAGGTGCTTGTGTATGACCTCCGTGCTTGTCTTTGGTCTTTAGTGGAACGATTACTTGTTGTAATTACTTTTATATTAGTGTTAAATGACCCCTAACTTGTATTTTGATTAGAATAAAAGCGCATTTGCTTGAGGACAAGCAAATCTCAAGTGTAAGGGTATATGATGAGGCGAAAAATGAACCACTTTTAGGGGGTCATTTAAGCCAGGAATTGAATTTATTTGATCAAATATTGCCCTAAATCGTTCCTTTTGTGATTTTAGGTACTTTGGGAGTGAAATCTGGTAAAGAAGGCATTTTGAACGTTTTTAGAGCATAAAAGTGAAGAAAACGGCAAAGTCTCAATTTTCCAAGCTGGGAACAGTAGGTGACGGTGTCAAGAGTAACTTTTTGACGGCGTCACGAGTATTTTTCATGACGACCCAGTACAGAAATGACGGCGTCACAAGGAAGAGCGTCAAGAGTAAAATACGTGACGGCCTAGAAACGCATAACACTTGACGGCGTCAGAAGTAGATCAAGGCAGTCCGAGATTTAGTTTGGCGGCGAGATGACGGCGTCACCAATTTGGTCTTGACGCCGTCAGCCCCTATTTCCTATATATAGTTTTCTAATTTTTACACATTAAGGGAGGAAGTTTTGGAGAAACCCTAAGGCCGAACCTAATACGATTTTCACAGGTTTTTCAAGGGTTTTCAGCCCTTGAAACCTTACAAGTGTAATTGAGATAAGTGTTCTTTTAATTCAATCAATATGTCTATGTGTTGGTTGTCTATATCTTGTTCTTGTCTTAATTCCACCATGCTAGGCTAGATCTATCTTGTGTTTGCTTGGATCTAATGAAACCTAGATGTTAATTATGTGTTGATTACTTGTTTATGGTTGTATTGGATGAATGATTTCGATGTTAGGCATAAGAAAACTGGCAGATCTCCAAATGGTAACATGCTTGAACGTCTTAGGAAACATGAACCGACGTGCACTAGGTTTTATTGGTTGTATTTAATGCATGAGTAAATTCTAATGATCCCATGTTAGGAGCTTCTTAGCCGGCTCGACATAGGAGTGAAGTAGGCACTCATAGGATTGGGGAAGTAAGTACGCCACCCCATGAATGGTATTAAGGAATACAATCCGTCATCCACGCAACTATAACAAGTAATTAACGTGTAAAAGATGTCTAGGGAGTAGTGAAATCTAAGTAGACACATTTTCTCCACTTATTGCTCACAACCTTAGTATAATTTAGTTTTATTTTCATTTCTAATATTTTTATTTTGATTGCATCTTAGTATTGGGTTAGTTGACTAGCAACTAATTCCGCCCAAATCCTTCAAACCCGAGATTTTAATTTGCTTTCTAAAAAATATAAAAACACAAAAATAATCATCCGTCATCTTTAGCACTAGTAATTAGGTTTTCTAATCCTAGCGACACTATTCCTAGCTGAATGATCAATCCCCCGGTACTTGTCACTATACTATACTACAACAATCAGGTACACTGCCTGGTGGTGGTTGTAAGCTTCTCGAGATCCCTCGAGAGGTAAAGCCTGGTGCGATCCCCACGCATCACCATCATACACTGTTCCCAGCATAGAAAATTAAGTCTTTGGCGTTTTCTTCACTTTTATGCTCCAAAAACGTCTGAATTGCTTCCTTTTCCAGATTTCACTCCCAAAGTACCTAAAATCACAAAAGGAACGATTTAGGGTAATATTTGATCAAATAAATTCAATTCCGGGTTTAAATGACCCCCTAAAAGTGGTTCATTTTTCGCCTCATCATATACCCTTACACTTGAGATTTGCTTGTCCTCAAGCAAATGCGCTTTTATTCTAGTTAAAATACAAGTTAGGGGTCATTTAATACTAATATAAAAGTAATTACAACAAATAATCGTTCCATTAAAGACCAAAGACAAGCACGGAGGTCATACACTAGCACCTCACAAATAGTGTTTAGATACTCACATCTCTCGGGTGTAATAAAGTATAAATTACAATATGGAAACGGAAGATATCTCTCACTACATGTCATAGCAAAATAGATTACCATAGGCCTGGGAAATAATAAACCTCCACCACATGGCGTAAGCACCTAGGATAAACTATCAAAGAGGTCTTTTAAAAGAGTTGTAACGTTAGGTGTAAGGATATGAAATACACGGTTTTGTTGGATATAGGCAGTCTTTACTGGTGGCGAGTTAACAATCTTAGTTAATTACATGTACAATATGGCGTTGCTAAGCCAAGACTAGACTCGACTTAAGCTAATAAATGAAAAATAACAAAAACATAAAATAAACATAGAATGAAAAGGGACGGTAGTCCGTATGTTTTTTTTTTCTTTTCTTTTTCTATTTTTTTTCTTTTCTTTTTCTTGTTTTTTCGATTTTTTTTTTTTTTTTTTTTTTTTTTTTTTTGCATACACTCTTACCCTACCATCCAAAATAATACATCATAGGGAATGAACATTTCCCTTACACTTGAATCTTTACATACTTTACAATCAACTATTCTAATGACTCGAATTAAGAAAATCAAAACACTTGGAGTACTTTTAAGATTAACGCACATACGGGGGTAATATATGATGTTCTTCCCCATTACTCCATAAAATAAGTACTTTACCCATGAGTCCCAATCGTCCCAAAACAATATGTACAAGGATATGACTCGACTTAGCAACCATGTAATCAATTAGATAATTAACTTAGGGTTTAACAAATAACAATAATGCACTAAAGATGAGTGCATACACGGAAGGCTAAGGCGATTTGGGTGTACATTTAAGTGGGGTGTAACAAATTCTTCCTTTAAGTAAAATGCTTAAAGTTAGAAACGAAAAGATAGGCTCGGAGGGGTGTACTAGGGGTTTCGTGTACTAAAAATGAGTACAACGCTAAGGGTGTGGGAAAAATTAATTGACTTAACTAGCCAAGTAATATGACTTAAATGGTCAAGTAATTATAATACGGGTTTAACACAAGGGTGATCCTAATGCCTCTTATCATGTAGTAAATCCTACTACACGAATGTAGTCTCACTAGCGGTCTCGGGATGCATCACTAACGCAAGTTCTAGAATCTAAATGCTATCGGTACACTCATAAGCACTAATAGTAAATGTTTTTCCTATCAAATCTAAAGGCGAACCTCACATATTTGGGTGGAAAATTTTTCTGAATGATACGGTTATGTGCTAGTCATACAATCTCCTATCCATGAGACGCTTGCTATGGCTAAAGTTTCACTCCTAAATGTTGTAAAAAATTTTAAATTTGGCGCTAAAATTGCACTAACAAGTATTTCTCATAGTTTTATTACACATCTACTATCAAACAAACAAACTCAAGCGAAAGTGTATTTGTAAGGTATCATCATTTTACCCTCCCCTTACACTTAAGATGAACATTGTCCCCAATGTTCAAGTAAAGAATGTAAAAGTGAATTAAGTAAAAAGAATGAAATCAAATACTCCCCTGATTCGCTCGGTATGGATAATAAGGTGGCCAGGTTAAATCTTCCTCCAAGAAAATGAACAATCAAAGCTTCCCTTCCAGAATAATAATCATCTTCTTGTCATACATAACCTGTAAATCCTGAGAAAACAGACAAGGCAACCTCGCATAAAATCAGTGGCAATCTATATATGTTACTAAATCCTAGAAAATAAAATAAGATATAATGCTTGTGGAATGATGTTTGCAGATTTCCTGGAGATTATAAAACTACTAATTCAACAAAAACTTTAAGACTCCGTTAGAAAAACAAACCCGGTAAAATTTCCAGATTTTTACACGTGACGCCGTCAAGAGTAAACTCATGACGCCGTCAGAAGTGACCTGCAGAAATTCTTATGTTAAGTTTCCGGAAAATTTCTGGAAAAACTTGGTTCTACTTCCTGGAAAATCCTGTAAAACTTTATTATGACTCGATACAAGCATTTGACTCTAACAAATACGAATATACATGTTCACTTAATATTGTGGAGAATCATGATCGGTTTGTTTCTTAAAAACATATTTGGGGTTTGCCCTTACACTTATCTTTTTAAAAAATACCTTTTGGTGAAGTTAAGACTAGGCTAAACAACAAAGTAAAGTATTTCCACTCTTTAGTTTTGAAACGTGATCTACCAACAATAAAAATAAAGCATGCATACGGAAGCAAATAACAAATAAACAAAATAAAAATCACACAAAGCATGGGTTGCCTCCCAAGAAGCGCTTTTCTTTATTTACGAGTCTTGTAGCTAGATTCAAGGTCATGGGTTACTACGTGACCTCATCATCAAACGTTACATCCTCCTCACTAATCATTTCATTGTTATTTTCTTGATAATGTTTTACACGTTGTATGTTAACAGTAAATTCTCTACCTTCATCGTCTAATAACACAACGGCTCCAGTTTTGGAGGAACTTTTCACCGTAAACGGTCCATACCATCTAGACTTGAGTTTTCCCGGAAATAATCTTAACCGAGAGTTGTACAATAGGACTTTGTCCCCATCTGAAAATTCCTTGAGTTTCTTAATTCTCTGGCCATGCCATCTTTTTGCCCTCTCTTTATATGTAATGGAAGACTCATAGGCTTCTAATCTAAGCTCATCAAGCTCGTGTAATTGCAAGAACCTATTGGTTCCGGAAATTGTATAATCTAAGTTACATGCCTTAAGCGCCCAATAAGCCTTATGTTCTAATTATACTGGCAAGTGACATGCCTTACCATACACCATGCGAAATGGGGTCATTCCAATAGGTGTCTTGTAGGCGGTTCGGAATGCCCATAAGGCCTCATCGAGTTTAAATGACCAGTCTTTTCTATTCTGACTAACTGTTTTTTCAAGTATTCTTTTAATAGCCCTGTTTGTGTTTTCGACCTGGCCATTGGTTTGTGGATGATAGGCGGTGGAAAATCGATGGGACACTCCATACCTCTTCATGACCTTTTCCATTTGCGCATTGCAAAAGTGGGTCCCCCTATCACTGATGAGGGCTTTAGGAATCCCGAATCTAGCGAAAAGCTTTTTTAGAAAATGAATAACTACCCTGGCATCGTTGGTCCTAAGGGCTTGTGCCTCTACCCATTTTGAAACATAATCGATGGCAACTAAAATGTACTCGTTCCCCCCTGAAGATGGAAAGGGTCCCATGAAGTCAATTCCCCAGACATCGAAGACCTCACATACTTGTATAAAATTCTGAGGCGCTTCATCCCTATGTGATATGTTCCCGGCCCGTTGACATGCATCGCATGCCTGTACCATTTCTTTGACATCACGGAAAATTGTGGGCTAATAGAATCCCGTGTCGAAAATCTTCCGGGCGGTGGTGCTTATCCCATGATGCCCTCCAGAGGGACCAGAGTGACATTCCCTCATAATCTTTACTGCCTCACTTTCCGAAACACAACGTCTTATTATTTGGTCAGGACACCTTCGGAATAAAAATGGTTCATCCCAGAAGTAGTATTTTAACTGAGAAAAGAACTTTTTTCTTTCGTACCTAGTCAGGTGTTCTGGAACAAGTCTGCTTGCGAGATAGTTGGCAAAATCGGCGTACCAAGGCTCCGAATCAATCATTGACATGAGTTGTTCGTCAGGAAATGAATCCCTAATCTCACTCCTATCGTGCTCATCCAAGGGGTTTTCAAGGCGAGATAGATGATCTGCGGCTAGATTTTCTGCCCCCCTCTTATCACGAATCTCAACATCGAATTCTTGTAACAACAAGATCCACCGAATTAGTCATGGATTAGCATCCTGCTTAGCAAAAAGATATCGAAGAGCCGAGTAATCAGTGAAAACGACTGTCTTTGAAAGGACAAGATATTGCCAGAATTTGTCGAATGCGAACACTAAGGCTAACAATTCCTTTTCGGTGGTGGAGTAATTCTCTTGAGTGGGATTCATGGTTTTGCTAGCGTAGTAAATAGGTTGGAATAGCTTGTCACGCCGTTGGCCCAATACAGCCCCGACAGCGAAATCGCTAGCGTCACACATGATTTCGAACGGTAACTCCCAGTTGGGTGTAATCATGATTGGAGCTTGTGTGAGCTCCTTTTTTAAGAGATCGAATGCATCATTGCATTCTTGGGACAAATCGAATGGAGCATCCTTCATGAGCAATTGAGTCATTGGCCGAGCTATTTTGGAGAAGTCTTTGATGAATCTCCGATAAAACCCGGCATGCCCCAAGAAGCTGCGTATTGCTTTAACAGTCGTGGGGTATGGTAACTTAGATATAGCTTCAACTTTAGCTTGGTCCACCTCTATCCCATTCCCTGAGATCTTATGCCCTAACACAATCCCTTCTTTCACCATGAAATGACACTTTTCCCAGTTTAACACCAAGTTGGTTTCCTCACAGTGTTTAAGCATCTTTTCTAGATTAGCAAGATAGCGGTCGAAGGAGTTCCCGAAGACCAAAAAGTCATCCATGAACACTTCCATGTTGTCTTCCATAAGTTCGTGAAAGATTGCGGTCATGCATCGTTGAAAAGTGGCGGGGGCATTACATAGCCCAAAAGGCATTCTTTTGTAGGCGAACGTTCCATAAGGGCAAGTAAATGTGGTCTTTTCTTGGTCCTCAGGTGCTATGGGAATTTGAAAATACCCTGAGAATCCATCCAAGAAACAATAGTATTCGTGCCCATACAATCTCTCTAACATTTGGTCAATGAATGGTAAGGGAAAGTGATCTTTCCTCGTGGCATCATTGAGCTTTCTATAATCGATGCATACCCGCCATCCAGTAACTGTTCTTTGGGGTACCATCTCACCCTTGTCATTCTTAACTACCGTCATTCCACCCTTCTTCGGTACAACCTGTACAGGACTAACCCATAGGCTGTCCGAGATTGGGTAGATCAACCCTGCATCCAGAAGTTTGATGACTTCTTTCTTTACCACTTCCTTAATGTTGGGGTTCACCCGCCTCTGGGGTTGCATAGTAGGTTTATAATCTTCTTCCATGAGAATCTTATGTGTGCAAAAAGTTGAGTCAATCCCCTTAATGTCGGCTACACTCCATGCAAGCACTCCCTTATATTTCTTTAGGACCTCTAGGAGTTTACCTTTTTGTTCACGTTCGAGGGAAGAGTTTATGATTACCGGCAGTTGGTCTTCTTCCTGAAGGAAGGCATACTCTAAATGGTTAGGAAGTTCCTTGAGATCGAGCTCAGGAGGTTCGATAATAGAAGGCTTAAGCTTGTTTTCGGGCTTTCGGAGCTCGAGATGCTCCGTGGCCTCTTGTCTAGGGTAGAAGGAGACTGCACCAACATCCTCCATCTTTTCCACCTCTAGCAAAGGTAGAAAACTCTCATCCCGTAACCAGCCTTCCTCGATTTGTTCATCAACACAGCTATCAATGACATCCGTGAGTTCATCGACCTCTCCAATGAAATAGAGCCAGTTAGCTGCTTTGAGAGAGAGATCCATAGAGCCCTTAATGTCGAAGGTTGTGCTATTGGTCCCCACTCGTAAGGTTAACTTGCCGTCATAAACATCAATGACTGCACGAGCGGTAGCAAGAAATGGTCTCCCTAAGATGATAGGTACCAAGTCATCCTCCTCCATATCTAAGATTACGAAGTCGACCGGGAACTTGAATTTCCCAACTTTGACTAGCACATTCTCGCATATTCCTACGGGGTACTTGACCGATCGATCGGCTAGTTGGATGTTCATACGGGTAGACTTTAATCCAGAGTATCCTAATTTAAGGAACATGGAGTGAGGCATGAGGTTGATACTCGCCCCCAAATTGGCAAGAGCATTCTTTATTGATAGAGATCCTATGGAGCAAGGCAAGGTGAAGCTACCTGGATCGTCTACCTTTTTTGGTAGCCCTCGATGGGTCACCACCGAACATTCTTCCCCTAGGGTCACAAGACCCTCGAGTTTCTTTCGGTTAGCGAGTAGTTTTTTAAAGTACGCGCTATACTTCGGCATGTGGTAACAAGCATCAAGGATGGGTATGGTGACTACTAAGTCTTTTAGATATGACAGGAATCTTTTATTATCATTCTCAGTTTTCTGGTTTTTTAATTGGGATGGGAATGGGATTCTCACAGGTTGGTTAGGTGGGGTTGGTGGGGAAGGGGTCGCCAAGGGAGGTTGGTTGGGAGCCTCGCTGCCCACATCCTCCTCCTCTTCGCGAGACTTGTTTGGATCGGGAGTGATGGGGGACGAGCTCGGGTAAGGGGGTCCTTGGTTGTTGTTCCAGCCCAAGTAGTTATCGCGAGCATGGGGTCTTTTTTGCTTACTGACGGCATTTCAAGGTTATCAAGGGCTGAGTTAAACTTGTTGAACCATTCTCCAATTTCATTCTGCTGCTCATCAACAAGTTCATTAAGACCCTTTAATTGTAAGCCTTTTTCTTGAGTGAAGTGACCAAGGTCATCTTCAAAAGTGCTCCTGATTTCAAATTCAGGGCCTTCCCCTCCTTCTTTTCTTTTTACCAGATTCCCCCAGAGGGTGTAATCGTCATTTTGGTAAAAAGGCAAAAGGGAGGGATCAGCATAGATGTTAACTCCTGACAAGCATGCATGTTCAATCGTGGTTTCTCCTCCGCATTCCTCTACCTCATGCGGGCCCCCACAGTAGTCGCAGATCAAGTAAGGATTTGAAAGTTGTTTAGGTAACTGCGACCCAGCTAGGTACTCCATTCTTTTGTGAATTTTTCTTAGCCGATCTGAAGTGATTTCGGAAATGCTGACAGTCGACTCAGGTTCATCCCAAGTGTCATCCTGGTCTTGAGCATATTCTTCAATCCTATCCCATCCTTCTTCGGCACTAAGATTGGCTAATCTCCCTTTTCTAGAATTGTTGATTCCGTTCCAATCATTTGAGGAGACATTGTCGTAGAAGATTTGGACCAAAAGCCAAAGTTCGATGCCATGATGGGGAACTTGTCTTATTAAATCCTTGAATCTAATCCACGATTTATGGAAGGGTTCGTCCTTCCCTTTTCAGAAGCGCAGGATTCAATCTCTAAATGCTGAAGTTTTTCCAGGTGGAAAGAACTTCTCATAGAACTTGGATATGAGTTGTTCCCATGTGAAAATAGATTCAGAAGGGAGTTTATCATACCACTCTTGGGCTTTTTCATAGAGGGTGAAAGGGAAGAATCGTAATCGGGACGTATCTCTAGTAGCCCCATCCGTATGGAGGGTGTCTACTATTTTCAAGAAGTCCTTAACGTGTTGAATCGGGTCATCATCATCTAATCCACAAAACTTGCACACACTTTGGACAAGCCAAACATCGGTCGCATGTAAGACCTCATTGGTGTGTTCGTTTGGGTAGACAATGGCATTTGAGAAGCCACGAGGGTTCGGGGAGGAGTAGTCCTTAAGATGCTTAGGAATGGGAGTTGCGGGGATACTCATCTCGTTGTTGAGTTGGGAGCTAGGGGTTGTAAGGTGATTTTCTGAATTTTCTTCAGAAAGGGGTGCATCAAAATCGATGGCAACGCTAGATGGTTCAGGTGTTGAGTGAGATCGTCTTAACCTACGCATTTCTCTATCGGGTTCTTGATGCGTGGGAATCGCAACAGGCTTTACCTCTCGAGGGATCTCGAGAAGCTTACAACCCCCACCAGGCAGTGTACCTGATCGTTGTAGTATAGTATAGTGACAAGTACCGGGGGATTGATCGTTCAGCTTAGGAATAGTGTCGCTAGGATTAGAAAGCCTAAATACTAGTTCTAAAGGTGAGGGATGATTATTTTTGTGTTTTTATATTTTTTAGAAAGCAAATAAAATCTCGGGTTTTGAAAGAGTGGGCGGAATTAGTTGCTATTCAACTAACCCAAAACTAAGATGCAATCAAAATAAAATACTAAAAATGTAAATAAACTAATTATACTAAGGTTGTGAGCAGTAATTGGAGAAAATGTGTTTACTTAGATTTCACTACTCCCTAGATATCTTTTACACGTTAATTACTTGTTATAATTGCATGGATGACGGATCGTATTCCTTAATACCATTCATGGGGTGGCATACATAACTCCCCAATTCTATGAGCTCTTATCTCCTCCTACACCATGCCCAGCACAACTATAGGGATTGTAAACAGTGGCTCATGCATTAAATACAACCAATAAAGACCTAGTACGACTCGGTTCATGTTTATTAAGACGTTCAAGCATGTTACCATATGGAGATCTGCCAGTTTTCTTAAGCCTAACATATAAATCATTCATCCAAGAACAAGAATAAACAAGTAATCAACACATAATCAATATCTAGGTTTCATTAGATCTAAGCAAACACAAAAGAGATCTAGCCTAGCATGATAGAATTAAGACAAGAACATGATATAGACAACCAACACATAGACATATTGATTGAATTAGAAGAACACTTATCTTGATTAATCATGCAAGGTATCAAGGGGTTGGAACCCTTGAAAAACCTTTAAAGTTACACCAAAATCGTTTTTAGGGTTTCTCCCAAAACTTCTCTCTCTAATGTGAAAAACTAGAAAACTATATATAGGAAAATAGGGATGACGGCGTCAAGAACAAAGGTGTGACGCCGTCATCTCGCCGCCAAATACTTCCTCGGACGGCCTTGATCTACTTCTGACGCCGTCAAGGCCTAGGCCGTCACACAAATTACCCTTGACGCCCTGTGTGTGACGCCGTCACCAACTACGGATTTTAATTCTTGGGGTTTTGACGCCGTCATGAAAACTCTTGACGCCTTCATGAACTCTCGGATTTTATTATTGAGGTTTGACGCCGTCAGGAAATTACTCTTGACGCCGTCACCTACTGTTCCCAGCATGGAAAATTGAGACTTTGCCGTTTTCTTCACTTTTATGCTCCAAAAACATCCAAAATGGCTTCTTTTCCAGAATTCACTCTCCAAGTACCTAAAATCACAAAAGGAACGATTTAGGGCAATATTTGATCAAATAAATTCGGATTCGGGCTTAAATGACCCCATAAAAGTGGTTCATTTTTCGCCTTATCATATACCCTTACACTTGAGATTTGCTTGTCCTCAAGCAAATGCGATTTTATTCTAGTCAAAAGACAAGTTAGAGGTCATTTAACACTAATATAAAAGTAATTACAACAAATAATTGTTCCACTAAAGACCAATAGACAAGCACGGAGGTCATACACTAGCACCTCGCAAATAGTGTTTAGATACTCACATCTCTCGGGTGTAATAAAGTAATATAACATTATGGAAATGGAAGATATCTCTCACTACCTGTCATAGCAAAATAGATAACCATAGGCTTGGGAAAGGATCAAACCTCCACCACATGGCGTAAGCACCTAGGATAAACTATCAAAGTGGTCTTTTAAAGGGTTGTAACGTTAGGTATAGGGATATGAATTACACGGTTTTGTTGGATAAAGGAAGTTTTACTGGTGGCGAGTTAACAATCTTGGTTAATTACATGTACAATATGGCGTTGCTAAGCCAAGACTAGACTCGACTTAAGCTAATAAATGAGAAATAACAAAAACATAAAATGAACATAGAATAAAAAGGGATGGTAGTCCGTATGTTTTTTTTCTCTTTTTCTTTTTCTATTTTTTTTTTCTTTTTCTTGATTTTTTTCCTTTTTTTTTTTTTTTTTTTTTTTTTTTTTTTGCATACACTCTTACCCTACCATCCAAAATAATACATCATAGGGAATGAACATTTCCCTTACACTTGAATTTTTACATACTTTACAATTAACTAATCTAGTGACTCGAATTAAGAAAATTAAAACACTTGGAGCAATTTTAAGATTAACGTACATATGGGGGTAATAATTGATGTTCTTCCCCATTACTTCATAAAATAAGTACTTACCCACGAGTCCCAATCGTCCCAAAACAATATGTACAAGGATATGACTCGACTTAGCAACCATGTAATCAATTAGAAAGTTAACTTAGGGTTTAACTAATAACAATAATGCACTAAAGATGAGCGCATACACGGAAGGCTAAGGCGATTTGGTTGTACATTTAAGTGGGGTGTAACAAATTCTTTCTTTAAGTAAAATGCTTAAAGTTAGAAACGAAAAGATAGGCTCGGAGGGGTGTACTATGGGTATCGTGTACTAAAAATGAGTACAACGCTAAGGGTGTGGGAAAAATTAGTTGACTTAACTAGCCAAGTAATATGACTTAAATGGTCAAGTAATTATAATACGGGTTTAACACAAGGGTAATCCTAATGCCTCTTATCATGTAGTAAATCCTACCACACGAATGTAGTCTCACTAGCGGTCTCGGGATGCATCACTAATGCAAGTTCTAGAATCTAAATGCTACCGGTACACTCATAAGCACTAATAGTAAATGCTTTTCCTATCAAATCTAAAGGCGAACCTCACATTTTTGGGTGAAAATTTTTTCTGAATATACGGTTATGTGCTAGTCATACAATCTCCTATCAATGAGACGCTTGCTATGGCTAAAGTTTCACTCCTAAATGTTGTAAAAAATTTTAAATTTGGCGCTAAAATTGCACTAACAAGTATTTCTCATAGTTTTATTACACATCTACCATCAAACAAAACAAACTCAAGCGAAAGTGCATATGTAAGGTATCATCTTTTTACCCTCCCCTTACACTTAAGATGAACATTGTCCCCAATGTTCAAGTAAAGAATGTAAAAGTGAAAAAGTAAAGAGAATGAAATCAAATACTCCCCTGATTCGCTCGGTATGGATAATAAGATGGCCAGGTTAAATCTTCCTCCAAGAAAATGAACGATCAAAGCTTCCCTTCCAGAATATAAATCATCTTCTTGTCATACATAACCTGTAAAACCTGACAAAATAGACAAGACAACCTCGCGTAAAATCGGCGGCATCCTATATAAGTTACTAAATCCTAGAAAACAAGATAAGATATAATGCTTGTGGAATGAAGTTTGCAGATCTCCTGGAGATTATAAAACTTAATAATTCACAAAAACCATAAGACTCCGTTAGAAAAACAAAACCAGTAAAATTTCCAGATTTTTATCTCCTGACGCCGTCAAGAGTAAACCCCTGACGCCGTCAGAATTGACCTGCAGAAATTCTTATGTTAAGTTTCCGAAAAATTTCTGGAAAAACTTGGTCCTACTTCCTGGAAAATCCTGCAAAACTTCATTATGACTCAATACATGCATTTGACTCTAACAAATACGAATATACATGTTCATTTAATATTGTTGTGGTTCATGCTCAATTTTGTTCTTATAAACAAATTTGGATCTCCCTTACACTTATCTTTTGCAAAATACCTTTATATGCAATTAAGACGAAGTTAAAAACAAAATAAAGCATTTTCACAATTTACTTTGAAACATGAGCCACAAACAATAAAAATAAAACATGCATACGGAAACAAATAAAATCAAACAAACAAACAAACAAATAAAAACACACAAAACATGGGTTGCCTCCCAAGAAGCGCTTGTTTTTGTTCGAGTCACGAGCCTGACTCTACCCTTATTTAACGGAAATAGTGGAGGTTATCCATACACTAAGGATTAAGTGTGGGTGATAGTAGCGATACACACCAACTTGGTAATAGTATGCCTCATGAGGAAAGAGTGGTGGATGAATTATATGCTCAAAGGGGTGTGCTCCTATCATCATAACCTTACCTAATTCAATCGGGTTAATGGGTGAATTAAGATTTTCTCCTAGAAAGGGATCATTTTCAATCAACTTCAAGAGATTACTAGTTGGGGATCCATCTTGACCTAATAAACCCGGTTTAAACCCATAATGTTTCTTATGATCAATCATAAATGGGTGATGTAAGCATGTAAGGTCATTTTCCACTCCTATATTGGTTTCCTCTCTACAAGGCTTAGAGTCCACTACCTTTATCTTAAGACTACCCGGACTATATGGTTTGATGGGTGGATCGGAACCTATCTTAATTCCTAAATTCACATCCAAGAATGGAAGATTAGGTAATGGTTTTGGTTGAGGCTCCGGTTCATCAAAACTAGGAACTTCCCTAGAACTAAGAGTAAGGTTATCATTATAAGTATTCAAACCTATATCCTCTAGTTGTGTTTGATCCAAGGGTTCTACCTCTATTGGGGTTCCTATAGTCTCTTCTACTTCTTCCGGGTAAGTCACGGGTGGTATGTGTGCCTCAAATGATGGTAGGACTTGTGGGGTACTTTGTGGGCTCATGTTATTTACTTCATCACTCCTTGTGTCAAAATCACCTATATCCTCAACATGTGTTTTATTATAATCTAACCCTAACATTTTCCCAAGTATCTCACGTGCTTCCCTAGGCATCTCAACTTCTATGTCCGAATCATAAGGATCATCCTCAATATTCTGACTGCTATATACAAATTGCCCAAAAGATTCTTCATCTGTTTCTTTAGATTCATCATCATCGATCATAAAACCTAGGTCTTTTTTATCAATGTGATCATGTTCGGCTACATTCTCCATCACATCAAGGTCACCTATGTGTTCATCCTGTATTATGGTAGGGCCTAACCATGACATGCAGCTAGGTGGCTCATACGAAACTATCCTAGGTGAAGGCTCATATGGTGCATAGGTTTCACTAAGTGAGGCATTTTGAGGGGTTGATGGAGCTCCTAAGGTGAATTCATTAAAAGTCTTATGCCCTTGGCCTCTTTTCTCAAGGTACTCAATAAAATCAATATAAGATCCTGTCCTCCTCATTTCATTCGTCCATCTTGGTATATCCAAACTGGTGTAATTATATTTTTTCTGGTAAAACTCTAGTGTCGGACTTGGTGGATTCGCGTTCTCCATAATGGTGAACGGAATAGTCAATGAACTTAATTTACTAACAAAGGCACAAAGAAAAAGATAAACTAAAGAAAACCTAAAAATAAAAATAAAATCTTACTAGAAAGGAATCTAGCAAGTAGACCTAATAAAAAGAGATTCTAACCTAGACAATAACTATTCCCCGGCAGCGGCGCCAAAAACTTGATGCGTGGGAATCGCAACAGGCTTTACCTCTCGAGGGATCTCAAGAAGCTTACAACCCCCACCAGGCAGTGTACCTGATCGTTGTAGTATAGTATAGTGACAAGTACCGGGGGATTGATCGTTCAGCTTAGGAATAGTGTCGCTAGGATTAGAAAGCCTAAATACTAGTTCTAAAGGTGAGGGATGATTATTTTTGTGTTTTTATATTTTTTAGAAAGCAAATAAAATCTCGGGTTTTGAAAGAGTGGGCGGAATTAGTTGCTATTCAACTAACCCAAAACTAAGATGCAATCAAAATAAAATACTAAAAATGTAAATAAACTAATTATACTAAGGTTGTGAGCAGTAATTGGAGAAAATGTGTTTACTTAGATTTCACTACTCCCTAGATATCTTTTATACGTTAATTACTTGTTATAATTGCATGGATGACGGATCGTATTCCTTAATACCATTCATGGGGTGGCATACATAACTCCCCAATTCTATGAGCTCTTATCTCCTCCTACACCATGCCCAGCACAACTATAGGGATTGTAAACAGTGGCTCATGCATTAAATACAACCAATAAAGACCTAGTACGCCTCGGTTCATGTTTCTTAAGACGTTCAAGCATGTTACCATATGGAGATTTGCCAGTTTTCTTAAGCCTAACATATAAATCATTCATCGAAGAACAAGAATAAACAAGTAATCAACACATAATCAATATCTAGGTTTCATTAGATCTAAGCAAACACAAAAGAGATCTAGCCTAGCATGATAGAATTAAGACAAGAATATGATATAGACAACCAACACATAGACATATTGATTGAATTAGAAGAACACTTATCTTGATTAATCATGCAAGGTATCAAGGGGTTGGAACCCTTGAAAAACCTGTAAAGTTACACCAAAATCATTTTTAGGGTTTCTCCCAAAACTTCTCTCTCTAATGTGAAAAACTAGAAAACTATATATAGGAAAATAGGGATGACGGCGTCAAGAACAAAGGTGTGACGCCGTCATCTCGCCGCCAAATACTTCCTCGGACGGCCTTGATCTACTTCTGATGCCGTCAAGGCCTAGGCCGTCACACAAATTACTCTTGACGCCCTGTGTGTGACGCCGTCACCAACTCCGGATTTTAATTCTTCGGGTTTTGACGCCGTCATGAAAACTCTTGACGCCTTCATGAACTCTCGGATTTTATTATTGAGCTTTGATGCCGTCAGGAAATTACTCTTGACGCCGTCACCTACTGTTCCCAGCATGGAAAATTGAGACTTTGCCGTTTTCTTCACTTTTATGCTCCAAAAACGTCCAAAATGGCTTCTTTTCCAGAATTCACTCTCCAAGTACCTAAAATCACAAAAGGAACGATTTAGGGCAATATTTGATCAAATAAATTCGGATTCGGGCTTAAATGACCCCCTAAAAGTGGTTCATTTTTCGCCTTATCAGTTCTGCATAAGGCAAGACAAGGTTTCTAGCGGAACTACGACTCCTAGTGATCCTAAGGTTAGAAAATTCGTCGGTTGCCATAGTGGCGGATGGTAAGAGTCACGAACAAAAACACAAAGAAATAAGATAGACTAAAGAGAACCTAAAAATTAAAATCAAATCTTACTAGAAAGGAATCTAGCAATTAGACCTAATAAAAAGATATTCTAACCTAGACAATAACTATTCCCCGGCAGCGGCGCCAAAAACTTGATGCGTGGGAATTGCACCAGCCTTTACCTCTCGAGGGATCTCGAGAAGCTTACAACCCCCACCAGGCAGTGTACCTGATCGATGTAGTATAGTATAATGACAAGTACCGGGGGATTGATCGTTCAGCTAGGAATAGTGTCGCTAGGATTAGAAAACCTAAAGACTAGGTCTAGAGATGAGGGATGATTCTTTTTGTATTTTTATATTTTTTAGGAAGCAAATTAAGATCTCGTGTTTGAAGGATTTGGGCGGAATTAGTTGCTAGTCAACTAACCCAAAACTAAGATGCAATCAAAATAAAATACAAGAAAATGAAAATAAACTATATTAAACTAAAGTTGTGAGCAATATGTGGGAGAAATGTGTTTACTTAGATTTCACTACTCCCTAGATATCTTTTACACGTTAATTACTTGTTATAGTTGCGTGGATGACGGATTGTATTCCTTAATACCATTCATGGGGTGGCGTACTTAGTACTTACTTCCCCAATCCTATGAGTGCCTACTTCACTCCTATGTCGAGCCGGCTAATAAGCTCCTAACATGGGATCATTAGAATTTACTCATGCATTAAATACAACCAATAAAACCTAGTACACATCAGTTCATGTTTCCTAAGACGTTCAAGCATGTTACACAATGGAGATCTGCCAGTTTTCTTAAGCCTAACATTGAAATCATTCATCCAATACAACCATAAACAAGTAATCAACACATAATTAACATCTAGGTTTCATTAGATCTAAGCAAACACAAGATAGATCTAGCCTAGCATGTTGAAATCAAGACAAGCACAAGATATAGACAACCAACACATAGACATATTGATTGAATTAAGAGAAGACTTATCTCAATAGCACATGAAAGGATTCAAGGGCTGAAAACCCTTGAAAAAGCTGTAAAATACGTACAAGGTTCGGCCCTAGGGTTTCTCCACACAAGTTCCTCTCTAATGAATGAAAAATAGAAAACTATATATAGATTTTAGAAGGTGACAGCGTCAAGAACAAATGTCTGACGCCGTCATCTCGCCGCCAAATAGTTCCTCGGACTGCCTAGATCTGGGTCTGACGCCGTCATGTGTACACCTTATGCAGGCCGTCATGAATTTAACTCTTGACGCTCTTGTTGTGACGCCTTCAGGTTTCTTCTGGGTTGTCATGGATTTTACTCTTGACGCCGTCAGGATTTCCTTCTTGACGCCGTCATACACTGTTCCCAGCATGGAAAATTAAGTCTTTGGCGTTTTCTTCACTTTTATGCTCCAAAAACGTCCGAATTGCTTCCTTTTCCAGATTTCACTCCCAAAGTACCTAAAATCACAAAAGGAACGATTTAGGGTAAGATTTGATCAAATAAATTCAATTCCGGGCTTAAATGACCCCCTAAATGTGGTTCATTTTTCGCCTCATCATTGTGTGTGGAACATAATCATCCTCGGTCGATTTTAAGGTGTGTACAGCATTACTAACCTTGTGGCGCCAACTTCATTTCAAACAAACATGGCACTCTCTTTTGACTTGAGCTAAAACTAAGTGACTACACCCTCCGCTAAGCGCCAAAACAAAAGTGAAGGACTTGGCTTGCGTCAAATGTGTTTTAAATACTCCCCCTGGCAAGATTGGGTATGTTGTTGCTGTTGTTTTGTGTTTTAATTAAGCATGATGGGTCTCAAAAGTGAAATTTTGACTTGAGTGACTACGAAGGAGATTTTTGGTGTGTGAGTGTTAAGGGAAATGAAATGGAAAAATGGTGATGTGACATGACATGACACCTTTTTTGGATACCAATAAGGAATTGGTTGTAACTTGGGTGTTCACTTGGTCTGAACGAGAAAAATAATATTCCATCCGTCCTAAAATTATTGTCTATCGACAAAAAATAAATGGTTTAAAAATACATATATTATTGCTTTGAATTTTACAAAAGCAATAAAATAACAGTTTTGCCCTTTCACAATTAATTAATATTGAAAACCTATAGCAAATCTAAAACTTGAAGCCCAAGTAACAAACTAGTCGACAAAACCCTTGATGATAAAAGAAAAAAAGTTGTATATCATAAGACGTGTAGTTTGGATAGCAAGAAAAGTAGATAATCGCCCTCAAAGAGCGAGTACCCCATGTTTTACATACCTGATATGCAACATCCGTTAATTCCGGTTCGGGTACTCGTCACCTCAAGGTTAGATTCAGGTTGTTAAACATTATGCATGCCTCGTAAACATGGCTACTACTTTTTTGTTTACTACATGAATCCACCCAAGCCATGAACAACTTTGGTCGTAATGGTTAATACAATAGGTTGTTGTCTTTTAAGTTACAAATATAATGTTGGCCAAATTAGTTAAATGTCTTAATCAAATATTTATTAAACTTACGGGGTTGGAATAGCTTGGCTACAATTCTTTACCAAAATACACAAGAAATGAATCAGGGACTTACAAAAAGAAGTCAGGGACCTACAAAAATACTGAGTCACTCACAATTTATAGCACAAATTGTAGAAAATTGGCTATAATGCAATTGTAATTCTAGCTAATATATATTATAAATTGAACAAAAATTAAAAAATTAAACCACCATTTACCCTTTGGGTTAATAGACAAAGAAGTTACTAAAGTTTGAAAAAAATGTTCGCCTAAGTTACTATAGTTTAAAACGTTACAAAAAAATTACTCAAGTTCACGGGTTTACCAACCGGGTTACTAAAGTTTCAAAAATGTTACACTAGAGTTACTCTCAAGGTGGGCAACCGGTTGATAGCCGGTATCCCAGCCTAAAACATAATGCACCTCAAAAAAGTTACTAAAGTTTAAGAAAAAGTTCACCTAAGTGATTAAAGTTTCAAAACTGTCATCTGAATTACCCAAGTTCACGTTATTTATTTATTTATTTATTTATTTTAAGTCGGTTTTGTAATAACTATGATACAAAATAAAACATGATAAAATCTGTAGATGTACTAACTGAAGTGATTCATTATACATAACCAATTAACGAAAGTACCATTATAAACAAAGAATATTTGCACATTTTGTCCCTTTTGTTGCAGAATCTTACAGCGTCTATCCTTTTAGCCAAGGGACGTTTGTAATTATTTTCAAAAAAAATTGGTTTATATGATTTCATCCGCTATTTATCCGTTTTATACGTTTGTGTACGTTTTATACGTTTTTGTACATTTTTGTATGTTTTTATTGATGCGTGGATTGCGGCCTCGCAAAAGTTTTACTTCTCAAGAGATCTTGAGAAGCTTGCAGTTTTCCAGGCAGTGTACCAGATCGTTGTAGTGTAGTATAGGTATGTCTGGGGGATCGATCGCTCTCTAGAGGAATAGTGTCGTTAGGTTAACTATAGTAACTTAAGTGAACATTGCCTCAAACTTTAGTAACTTATATGAACATTTTCTCAAACTTTAGTAACTTATTTGTCTATTAACCCATAATACACCAGTGCCACGTAGGCATTTAACCGGTAGTAAAGGGTTAAAACTAAGACAATAACTTATGTAACCGGTGAAAAAAAGTTGTTGAGTAACTTGTTTGTAACGTTTTAAACTATAGTAACTTAGGCGAACATTTTCCCCATCTTATTTCTCTATTAACCCTTACCCTTTTATACATCTCACATTTAGGTAAGCTTCCCCAAAACCAGCACACCAGCTGACCAACTATCTCACATTCACTCTCGCCTATGGCATGTGACCGATTTTAACCCAACATTTTAACAGGTATTCTTTTATATATGTTGTACCATTTTATTGCAGCTTAAGGCTCACTTACCATTGTTTAAACTTTACTTTTGTAAATTTGTTCTTCTAAACAAATAGGGAAAATACCACCAAAATGTATTAAACTTGTCCCAATTTTCAATTCTGTGTACTAAACTTTTTTTTTCTAAACAATTACTAAACTTTTTAAAACGGGCTATTTTGTGTACCCGATTGCTGCCCCTTTTTCCCTTACCACGTGGATAATACACGATGGATATTTTTTTTTAATATCGTCAGTTTTGGTCCAAGTGGACATTCCACTATCCGTTTTATTACAAAAATCCTAAATTGGACCACACTCCCCCCAAATTCCCGACATAAACCCTAATCCCCAATTTGGACCACTTGCTTGATTGAGTGTCATTTTCAGCTTTTGAGTTATAATATTCCATGAAACAGGTACAATATATCATATACTATTAGATTCCCACCTTGAATTGTGCAAATTTGTTGTTTTTTATCAAATTTTTTTAGGGTTATGTTCAAAGTATATTATTCATATAAAAAAAGTTTAATTTAGGGTTTTCTGTTGATTTATGCAGGATGTCATCTTCATTTTCATCCTATTTGGTGTTTGAAGTACATTTTGGTGGTTCATTTGAGTTCACTCCACTCAGGTATGTAAATGGTGTTGTTGGTGGATGGACTGTTAAAAAGGACAACAAACTCGACTTTAAAGGTGTTTGTAATCATTTAACAAAACGGACAGATGACCCCCTTTATCAGTTGTTCTTTAGGCTGCCACAATGTGAACTTGACAGAGGTTTGAAAATAATAGAGAATGACAAAGATTTGTCTTCTATGTATGCCTTTGCTGAATCTTATGGGCTTATACATGTGTACATAGCACATGGACCTTAGGAGTTAGAGCCATTTTACATTGAGAACATGACTGTCTATGTTTCTGATGATGAGGTTGAGTCTAGGAAAAAAACAGTAAAAGATGATGGTAATATGAGTGTAGATGAGTTAATTGCTTGGGCTGAGGAGGAAGCAACTAGGAGTAAGCAACTAGATAATAGTTTAGGAAATGGTCATAGTGGAAGTGTCAGTCCATATCAGGGTAGTGGGACTCTAGATAAGGGTAGTGGTACTCAAAATAAGGGTCATGGGTCTGTTGGTCAGTGTAAAGTGAATGTGGACAAAGGAAAAGCAATCATGGTGCATGAAGCTAAGAAATGTCAAATTAGAAAGGATCCTAGTAGGAGGAATGTTGGAATCGTAATAAATGAAAATGTGAACCTTTCATTATATGATTATAGTGATTCAGATAGTGACATAGATTTGCAACAAATGTTTGAGGTTCCTCAAGAGAATGAATCTGATAGTGAGTACTCTGACAAGTCTGTATACTATCTATCAGAGGGTGAGGATGAGCTCATTTCACTTAGGAAAAGAAAGACTGAGGCAAAAATTAACCCTACACCAACTAAGCCATACACTAACACAGAAGAGCATCCTTGTCCTAGCCAACCAGGGTGTATGATGTAGCTGAGACTGACATTGTTAGAGATCACCAAGAGTATATCAATAACTTGATGTATCAGTTGAGACAAGGTGATAATGGGTTGACAGATCCTTTTACTATCGTGGAAGCCAATGGTGACAAGTATCCATCTCATGATAACCAGACCCATTGGAAGTTGAGAAAACCTCAGGTATACTTTATACTTTATGCCTTGTGAACATTATACAAATATTACTTACAACCAAATTGTGTAGTAAATATCTTGTTATCATTTGACAGGTTGGTGAAAAGTACATTAATGCATAACAGTTCAAGGAATGCTTAACTTTTTATGGTCTGGCACATGGATACTCATTGAGGTTCTATAGAAGCTCAAGTGAACAGGTAATTGCCAAGTGTGGTCAAAGACCTGAAACTCTAAAGGATGCAGAGAAAGGTAAGCAAATGAAGTGGATTAAATATCCAAGTGCTGGTAGGAATGAACATGGTCAATGCCCATTCAGATGTTATGCTAAAAAGATGGTTACAGAAAACTCATTCCAGATCATCTCTATGACAGACAAGCATACATGTGTTAGGAGTTTTAAGTATGGAAGTTTAGTTAATTACAAGTGGATAGGCAAACAATTTGGGAACAAGATTAGGCAGAATCCAGATATCAAACTACATGAGATTGCAGACCTTGTTTTGAGAAAGTATAAATGCACTATTAGTCCTGGTCAATGTAGAAATGCCAAACAATATGCTTTGCATGAAGGCCAGGCAACAACTGAGGAACACTATGCTATGATTAGGTCTTATGGTAAGGCAATATTGGATTCAAATGTGGGTTCCACAGTTAAGCTAGGTGTGACTGTTAATCCAGATGAGAAGACATACTTTTATAGGTTCTACTGTTGCTTTAGTGCATTGAAAAAGGGATTTATGTTGGGTTGTAGGCCTATAATTGCATTAGATGGTTGCTTTTTAAAGAAACCAAATGTAGGTGAAATATTAACTGCAATTGGAAGGGATGGAAACAATCACTTATTTCCTATTGCATGGGCAATAGTCAATGTTGAGAATAAGGATAATTGGAGTTGGTTTTTAGAGTTGCTTGGGGAAGATATTGGCATGCCCAATGGGAATGGACTTACACTTATGTCAGATCAACACAAGGTACATTCTGATGTTCATTATGATACTTGTTTTTTATTTGAAAGTTTAATTTATGTCTGATCAACACTTATGTGCAGGGTTTGATTGAGGCTGTGAAAGATGTGATGCCATTGGCTGAGCACAGACAATGTGCCAGGCACATTTATGAGGGTTTCCGAAAACAATACAGTGGTGAAGAATTCAGACTATTGTTTTGGGCTGCATCTAAGGCAAGTTATCCTGAGCTTTTCAATAAGATAATGCTAAAAATTAAGAAAGCAAACCCTGGTGCTCATGAGTGGTTACTTAAAAAAGATCCTAAAACATGGTCAAGGGCATTCTTTAGGCTAGGTACCAATTGTGAGGCTGTTGAGAATGGTTTTAGTGAGTGTTTCAATGCAGTATTGTTAGCTGTGAGAAACAAGCCTTTGATAACCATGTTGGAGTCCATGAGGGTTATTGTAATGGAAAGGTTAAGTACAATGAGGAACATTATGGAAAATGGGATGGTGGCATTTGCCCAAACATTCAGAAAAGGCTTGAGTACAATATACAAAACATAAAAAGAAAATGAAATGAAATGTGGAAATAAACTTGTATTAACAATATACAAAACATAAAGGTTAAGAAAAAGAAAATGAAATGTAGAAATGATCAGAACCTTTACACTTGGAATTCATTGTGAAAGTAGCTAAACACAGTTTGTGGGAGGTTCCTGTATTTTGTTGGTTTATATACAGAATGAGAGAACTACTTTACTCTTTAATAAATGGGAAAACCTATTGAAATGTGGTAGTGTAGAAAAAAACAGTGCCCAAAAGTGCTTTGGTTGCAGGCATGCAATGTTGCAGTCAATGACAAAACTTTTATGAATTATGCAGCCATGAAAAGAAAGTCATGGTTGCAAATACCAAGGCCTAAACATGCTAGTGATGTTGACAAATGCATTACAGTGGTCTATTGTACAACATGGTAAAAAAACACAATATCAAAGGCTATGCAATGAACCAAAACAACATAGTAACCAAATACATAAACCTCCCAAACAATGTACAAACAAGAAACAAACAAACACAAACATGCTAGTGATGTTGCCAAAAGTTACAAACACAAACAAACAACAAACAATGTACAACCAAATACATAAATTTCATTAACTTATATTGTAGGTTTCCAAAATACAAGCAGACACCTAATATTACATGCCAATAAAACCTACATTTTCCTTAAGCCACAACTAGGTAACCTATTACAACACAAAGAAACAGCAAACACATACAAACCACACCCATTACCCTGTCGTTTGAGTTAAGTCTTGCCTTAATACAACCCAATTCATCCTTGACATCATAAAGCAATAACATTTGCTTGTTTGACTGATTTACCAAAACCATCTCATTATTTGAATCAATTGGAGTACCTCTTGTTCTGTTGAGGTTCCTCCTGAGTTCCTTGTTCTCCTCATGTAGATCAAATACCAATTTTTTATAGTAATCATTTGGAAGTTCGTCATCAAGGAATCCATACACATTACACTTCCTCCTTTTATCTCGAATTGGACAACCCTTGAATCGTCTTCCAGGATTTTCAGGAGTCCAAGACACTTGAACAGGAATGGGGTATGGACATTCGCAATGACTCAAATTAGAGACATCTTGGTGATATCCATGGCGAGAAGTAGCAGAGGATGAAGAAGGCATTTTTTTACAATTAGGGTTAGGGTTTGGTGGCGTTTTTTTTAATATGTGAGTGGGGAAGAAGTGGATTTGGGGTTAATAATATATTTGGCCCGTTTGGGGCAAGGCTTATGTGGCTTATGTGGCACGGGCGGGCTTATGTGGCATGGGCAGCCATCGGGTACACAAAATAGCCCGTTTTAAAAAGTTTAGTAATTGTTTAGAAAAAAAAAAGATTAGTACACAGACTTGAAAATTGGGACAAGTTTAATACATTTTGGTGGTATTTTCCCAAACAAATATCAATGTACTACAATTTAATGAAATGCATACCAACTGTTTGATGAAATACATTTGTCTCTCATCACTTTAATCGTATACTTTCAGTTGTTTTTTATATGTTATTCCATGTTGAGATTATCAATCTTTGGTGTTTTTCTGTAATTGGGTAAATGAATGAGGTTTTCGCTGTTAGCAGAACCAGAAAAATAGCTTGTGAGGGGCTTTTTTTTTTTACAATAGCAACAAAATGCGGAAGAAAAAACTAGGATCGAAATAATAAATCGAGTATTGTTACTTAGAGATGAAGGATTTATAAGGTTTTTAAAGTGTTGAATGTTGGGTTTTAGTATGTGGTCGGGGGCAATTTGAGGTTTGAGTAAGGGGGACTTTTCAAAAAAAGGTCAAAATTTATTATTAATAAAAAAACAACATTAAAATCTCAACTTTCGACGAGACATAGGGGGCATCGGCCCCCATAGTTCCCTGTTAGGTTACCTGGTCCTTGACTCGGATGTACGCGACCTAACTGAGGTATTTGCGTGACCATTTTTTACCCATTCATTCAAATGAGTACCTTCACTACCTTGCGAGGTTTGAACTTTGAACCCTAGATCTCTTGTGGGAGGTTAGATGCCACTAGTAGGCATTTTGTGATGGTGGCTTGTGTTACTAATCTATATTGACTTCTTTTTTTTTTTTTTTTTTTTTTTTTTTTTTTTTTTTTTTGCACGCCAATGTTTGATGAAATTTCTCAACAAACAAACCACTACAAACTGAATGAGTAATATAGAAAATTTGTATACGTGTATTCTATTAGTAGCTCGTAAGTTGGATACATGGATTCTTTTTGGTTATTGATTAGAAATTTGGCATTGAATTTGCATAACTGATTATGCATTTGCAAAAACGGGTTTTGAAGTTAAGGAACCGCAGATAGTTTACTTGTTCAAACTGATTTGTCAAACTCTATTTTCCGAATATTTATGTTTTGCAAACGCAATAATCAGATGATCTCAATCCCAGATACCACCTGTATTTCGATGTGTTTTGGTAGCTGACATAGAAATGCAGATGGTGTGCACGTGATGATGTCTTATAGAGGTACGAGCCTTGACGTTGACTTGCTTTTGCTTGACTACTGTAGTAGGTTCCACTAAAACGGAGAAATCCCTATTTTGATTACCCCGGGAAGTCAGGCCTTTTTGGCTCTGATGTACGCGGCCTAACCGGCATTCCCGTGGCCGTTTCTGGATTTTTCCTTGGTCGTCCCAAGATGTTCACCCAACGAGGTTTAAACCCTGGTCTCTTCTAATACCTTGAGGACACCTTACCACTAGGCCACATTGTAGTACTAGTATGTTTCATTGTAAATGTATATTTGCAGTGTATAAATGTGCATGATTCTTTATTTTCACTGGAAGTGTAATTGTGTCAAGTTAGTTTGTTACTCCTGTAGCTTTAATTCAAGTCAATAAAACACACTTACATACATGTAAAAGAATTTACTTTAACTTTCTTTTGAAAGTATAATGCGTGGATTTTCTTTATTACTTATTTGATAGTTTGATTCATGGCTTTTACTTTCATTAGAGTCAAGCAAGAAGATGGAGAGCACAATAGATACAGTGGACCGTATTTCATTGCTTCCCGAATTTATTGTTCACAAGATACTGTCAGATCTTTTGGATTCTCCAGAAGCACTCGTTCAAATGAGTGTATTGTCTAAAGACTGGTTTGCTTTAACGGCTTCTTTTCCCATATTGTTTTATCTGGAAGGAAAGATTTTGAATGGGATGATGATTATATGAGGGACGCCTTTTTGAAGAATGTTGCCTATACCACTTCCATATTTTGCAAGCAAAACATCAGTGCACACACACTCACCATTGTTGCAGGCCCCGTGGAGCCTGCAGAAGTTGAAATTATTGAAGATTGCCTTGAATTAGTTCTCAAGAAAGGCTTGCGTGCATTAGAGATCCGAATTGAATATCATCATAATATGCCAATGTTACGTTTGCCTAACACACTTTTATCCGCCTATGCGTTAACATCGTTGACTATAGATCAATGTAAGTTGCCTTCGTCGTTGATGGTTAATGTTGTGATGTTCAAGTCACTGAAGTTGTTGTCCCTGTCATTTATGCCACTAGATGAGGGAGTGATTGAGTATCTGACCACTAGTTGCCCTCTTCTTGAAGAAATTTATCTCGGATATTGCTATGGCTTTACAACATTTTGTGTTTATAGGCATCATACTCTTCGAAAAGTTCAGATTTTTTGTAAGAGTAGACTTGAGAGAATAGATATTGAAGCTCCAAATCTTCGTTATTTTCATTTAATGAATAACAAAGACGAAGCACCATCTATGAACATGGCTTCATGCAACAAGCTAACAACATTTTGTTACCAGGGATCTTCATTGAAATGTTTCAGTGACTTATTATCTAACTTCCCCATCATCGAGAATTTGTCTTTATGGCTTACATCTCCTTGCAACCACATGAAGTTGTCAAATCATTCGCTGAGGAGATTTAAACTACTGTCAAACTGTGATCTGGAAGAAATTGATATCAATACACTAAATTTACTTTTGTTCGAGTATTATGGCAAACTAGGTCGCTTCATTCACACACCTTTTCACAGGGAGGAATTATCCGAGTCGAAAGGATGTATGAAATGCTATCCAGATGAGTCTGTTGACACTCTTTGGTTCCAGAAGTTGAGGAGATTTTTGGACAGGAGTAATATATTCAAAGTTTTGAAGTTGATTCTTGAACCGGTATTCCTTTTAACTCATTGGTGTTATTAAAGTAGATTATGTGTTTTTACTTGGTGTTGAACTAATAGACCTTGATAGATCTTCTTGAGCACTCTAGAATCGTTAGCAATGTTACTGTAATCAATAACACACTAATAGACAATCTCTGCAACTTGTATTTTTAAAGCGGAAACAAAACACAAGCGTAATACTAAGAACTCTTGATCCTCTATGGATCTTTTATTAATAATGAAGGTGTTTTCTAAAAACGTTATACAATACATAATCGTGTGTTCCTTTTATACACAAGGAACCCTAAACCGTTTCACAAGAAACGTATATTCTAAAACTTCTAAAAGATATGCATTATCACTTCCTAAATAAACTCATGCATATCCAAACTATAATACATAAAATACGGAAATACTATATCCGCAGAAACTAATAATACTGAATCTAGTCTTCAGCAGATACACTGCTTCAGCAGGAACCAGCTCTTCAGCAGTAACCTTCAGCAGAATTCTTACTTAACAGAATTCCCAACAATCCTCCCCTAATCTTGAATTTGACCTGGTTAAGTTCAAGATTTTTTATAGATCTTCGAAATAACATACCAAGAGGATTGTAATAACATAGTACCAGCAAAGAATCATCTTCAGCAGAATCTCTATGATCAGCAAATACTTGAAATCTCCATTCTTTGCAGCAACAAATGACTTAATGTACATCAAAACAAATTAGTTTCATACTATTCTCATCATTTCCAGGTGTGTTAACTCCTGTGAGAGGTGAATCATTGAAAATAATGGATTTGATGTCTCTCTACCAATAGCCATCACTACTGGAGTAGCCAAGTGTTCTAAGGTACACTGATAACCACATGATTTTTAGCAAATCATCAGCTATAAACGGATTTGAGATGTCTTTACCTGTAGCCGTTTGCTCAGGACTAGTCAATTATTTTGATGAAAAATCACCTTGGTTAATTGATTACCAAATATGGTTTTCCACTGCCTTTACCACAAGCCATATACATGTGGGCTAGCCAATTATTTGGAATCCATAAAGGAAAAATCCATGGTCAATTGACAACCATTTCAACTACTCAGCAATAAAGCATGGGTGAGTTGAAAACCCTGTGATTTTGAGAAACCATTACAGCTATCAACAGATTTGATATGTCTTTACCAAAGTTGTACCCTTTGGACTAGCCAACTTTGTGATGGAATAGTCAACATCAGGTAAGTTGATAACCAAACCTGCAGACAATAGATACAATACTATACAACAAAATATTAGTTTTCTTTTTTTTTTTTTTTTTTTTTAATACTAAGAAAATAAAACAAATATACAACATGATATCCCTAATCAGATGCTGCTCTGGAAGTCTTAATCCTTTGTTTGAATACCTTCACCAAAGATTCTGCAAACAACCTTGCATTCCCAACTGGATCAGGAGGAATCTCCAACTTTTGTTGTAGCATTTTCTCCATCAGAGACACTTTCAGAGGATATCTTTTGGTAAGATCCATAATAAGCCTTAGACCAGTTGTAGTTTCCAAAACATGAACATAAGGCATAGGATAGAACTTCCAACTCTGAACTTTCCATCTCTGATTGTTCTTCCATATATCATAGCTTGCGCTAGTAGGAGTAGAAGAATCAAACAACACTTGAAGATCACCCAACAAATACAATCCAGACCCATCAGGATTGTGAGTGTAAACTTTGTAGATTTGTATACTTTTTGAATTTTAACACTAACCCACTAATGTGTTTGCAAGATGTTTGGTGTATTTGCATATTTTTATGTTTGTTTTGCAGATGTTCTGAGATTATAAGTTGTCATCAAGAGCTGTAGTCAAAGGAATGTGGTCAATTATGCTGAACATGATTTCTATTGATTAGTTGATTATGCTGAAGGTCTTACAAAGTTGATGAATAAAGAAGATCGTTTCATTTATTCATAGAAACAAGTTACAGCTTACATTCAAAGTTCCAACTGAATTACAAAGACCATTCCTAAACATTTGGCTAAATGAGGAGTATGAGTTGCATAATACTTAAGAACCAACTCATATAGAGTGACCAAATCCTGATGATCCACAAGATGTAGAATCTGTTGAAGAAATGTAAAGGATATGAAAGTTTTATCCAATCTATAAATGGTATTAACTTGACCATTTTTACTTATCTCCCAGTGAACCAAAACATCTCTAGTTCCCTCAGGCCAATCATCAGGGGATCCTTCTCTTATAAATGAAGCATCAGAAGCATTCACATTGATTAAGCTTTGTTTGGAATGTGAAGTTCTGACTTTAGCCATTCTCTTGCCTCTTCTTCCAGGAACATAAATAGCTGCATTAGGTAGAGAAGATGCATCAGGAATTTCAGCTTCAGCTGATTCACCTTCTGCATCATCATTTTCCACTGATGGATTATCCAAGTGTTCATCAGTAGAATCCTGAGAAGATTCAAGTGCAGCAGATGCATATTTTTCATCCATAGCCTTCCTTATCTGTTTGTTTCTAGCAGCTTGAACATCAACTTCTCTTACCTTCAGCTCATGAAATCTTGCAAGTTCAGCTTTTTGTTCAGCTTTTTGTTCCTCATCTAACCTCTTAGCAGCCTCTTCACCTAATTTTTCTTGCTCCAGTTGTCTTCTTGTTCTCTTTCTATTTGGAGGATCTTCTGCTATCACTTTAGCTTTACCTTTATCCATAAAAGATGAAGTAGCAACTTGTGGTACATCAGCAGAAATATCAGGTAAAGGAATATTCTTAGAAGCACCCATTCCAGCTTTGTCATTCCTAGTCTTGATTCTGTTGTAAATCTCAACCAGTTTGTCAAATGGAAGTTCCCACACTTGCTTCTTAGACCAAGCATTATTAAACAATGAGCTGCTTTGACTTCTCACATAGGTTCTCATATAATCCCTCTGCTGTGCTTGAGTCATAGGTTTATCTCTTTTAGCTTTGGCTTTTAACTCATCTGCTACCTTCTTCCTCATCTTCAGCACTTTCACAATTTCAGAAGCCCAGTCTTTCTCCTCTACCCTTTTACCAATAATATCTGCAGCTACATCAGGATTATCAAGCATTTGTTTTCCAATCTGCTGCCAATCTGACTCATCAAATTCTTGAACAGCTGCATCCAATTCTCTTTGTCTTTCAATGGGTAATGTAGAAACATATCTTTGAGTGACTGTATCCAATTCTGCATCAAACTTGGCTTGCTGTTCCTCAGCCATATTAGCACTCTTCTTATAATCTTCCCATACTTTTAAAAGATTTTCTTGTGCAGCTCTGTCTTCAGCTGTAACAAGCTCATCCAAATCCACATCTGTTCCTTCAGCAATATCATCATGAGGAACATTCAAATCTTCCATAGGTTCATCAGGTACTTATTGAACCTCTCTATCAGAAGAAACTTGTTGATTCTCAGATGAATGATGAACAGGGGAATTCAAATATTCTTTCCATGCTACAAAGAATGCTTCTCCTGATGTATTCCCTTTATCAACAGATTTGTCAGCAGCAACACCACTTGGTGATTGTTTCTCCTGAAGTATATCAGTAGCTTCAGTCATGAGCACATCATCATCACCACTTTTGGAAGACTCAACAGCTTTCCTTGCCAAATATTGTCTTGTACTTCTTCTTCTACCATATAAGTTTTTTGGTTTAGATTTAGGTACTTCAACAGCTTTAGAAGGAACAACATTAGACTGTCTAGCAACTTCAGCTAGAATTTCAAGAGAATCCAAATTTGCCTCCTTTGCAACTTCAGTAGAATCCAATCCACCCTTACTTTGCTTCTGCTGATTCAGCTGTGCCTCCAAATCTTGAACCTTGCTTTTCAAACTTTCAATTTCATTACCAAGAGTAGTCTTGGTATCAGCAAGCTCTTTTTGGAGATCCTCAGTCATTTTCATGTACCTGCTAAGAGAATCATATACAAAAGTGAGAGTAATAGGGTCCTCTGCTCTACCAGCTGATTGCTCAGTGGTAAGATGAGCTTCATTGAACCCTGAAGGAGAAACAGACTCATTTACAACATTAGGAAAGCCTTCATTAATTGGCTCTCTCATAGGACTAGGTGTATGCAGTCTGGTGATCTCAGGTTCATGAGGCTGAAAGTTATCTTCAAACTCATGAATTTGCTCAGCTGGAGCATCCTGAGCTGGTGAAATGGTAGGACTAGATGTATGTACAGGGGTAGGTGGTGGTAAGTCAGTAGAATCAGATAATGGTTCAGCAGTTGTAGCTGGCTCTTCCTCCATTACCACTGAAGGATTACCATCAGCAGCAACACCAGAAGATGATGGATTACCATCATCAGCAGCATTAGGAGCAGGCACATTACCAGCATCATCACCTTCAACTACATTTTCATTGCCATGTGGCAACATAGCTTCTAACATAGGGTGATGTTCCCCATTATAATTAGTTTTCATTGAGGCAAACAACTTAGAACCAAGACTTTTAATAGGCACATGGGTTCTATCTTCAGTGGTTATGTCTAAAATTATTTGTAAGAACCTAGGGTACATTAAAAACTTATGTTGTTGTTTATCAATGTTTTCTAGCATATTATCAAAGATAAACTTAGAAAAATTATAAGTTTGACCCTTAGAAAGACAAACAATACCACAACCCAATTGCAGAGAGAATTGGTTCCATCCACCACACTTGTTGCTTATACATTGAAGCAGCAGATGCACCAAATACCTCCACTTAGGACAAAAGTGATTCTTGTGCCACTTGGATGTATCAGTACTTTGATATCCAGCTTCCCTTAGCCCAGCAAGAATCTCTGCAGTGTTGGAATGATACACACCATTCTCATCATCCAACTGAAGCTTTGTCCTAATCAAACCTTCTGTCACCACATACTCTACACCATCAATCTCAGCTACAATCTCGGTGTCAGATCTCTTAGTAGCAGATGCCCAAAATTGCTTCACCAAAGATTTACAAACCAAATCGGGACTATGTGTCAAAGCATAATGAATCTTTGACCGTTGTAGAAATTCTACCATTAAATCGAATTCTTCATGTCCCTTTGCCTTTTTCAGAATAGCATACTTGTTATGATCGCCTTTCAGTTCAAGTTGTGTCATTTGAATGAATTTGCTTGAGACGGTTATGAATTACACAGAGAATAATGGGTTTAAGTGGAGTGATAAGCGAATAATTTTGTTTAGGAGAAGATATGCAAAGTGGGTTAAATTTGGAAGTTCCCCAATCGTGGTCAAAATTATCGGAACGAATTATTGACCGAGTCTGACGTGTAATTTAAAAACTTCCCAAATTCAAAATTACCCTTCAGCATAAATGAAAGTCAAATCTGCTGAGGAATGGTCAACATCAGCAGAAATCAACCAAGAGTAAAAATATCTTCGGTCAATATCTTGGTTTTACTGTGCCACCCAACTCGCATTAATTATCGTAACACCTAAAATTGGCTTATTTAATCACCCCCAAATAACACATCTCAGTCATCAATTTACCCCAAATCATCTCTCAAACCCTAATTTTCCAATTAAGCCCAATTCTCCACCAAAACCATGTCATCAAACCCAGAAACCTCAGATCAAAATACCTCTTCTTCATCATCAGAAGAAGAAATACCACCATATCCATGGGAGCTTGATGATTCCGACTATGAAAGAGAACTGTAGAAACGATGGGATGCACAAGAAAGGCAATGTAATGCACATAGGAAGGGTGAACCAAGTCATGTACCCATTCCTGCTGAGAGAGAGCTTGTCTCTCCCTTCATCTGTACCTCTGATGAAGACTCTTCAGAGGAAGAAAATGAAGATCCAACCTTTCTTCCTCCTTCCACACCAGAGAGATCCCAACCAAGATCAAGTAAGAGGGGTCCATCTCTTCCAACATCACAAAATTTGGTGTTGGATCTTCCTGCTCCAGGACCTGGTCTTCCACATCAAGAACATATTGGACAGAGCAAGAAGGCTGAGATCATACGTAAGGGAAAGGAGAAGCTGAAGTAGATGATTGAGGAATGTTTCCATGGACCAAAGTTCTTGAGTATTTTCTTGACTTTGGTACTTGAGCATCTTCACAGTCTTCCTTCTCTTCTTTTTCCATTTTCATCTTCAGCTTCATCATTGTACTTGTCATAGCCTCAAGTATTTTGTAATAATTGATAGAAGCTAGTAGTACTCATTTAGCCAAATGTTTAGGAATGGTCTTTGTAATTCAGTTGGAACTTTGAATGTAAGTTGTAACTTGTTTCTATGAATAAATGAAACGATCTTCTTTATTCATCAACTTTGTAAGACCTTCAGCATAATCAACTAATCAATAGAAATCATGTTCAGCATAATTGACCACATTCCTTTGACTACAGCTCTTGATGACAACTTATAATCTCAGAACATCTGCAAAATAGACATAAAAACATGCAAATACACCAAACATCTTGCAAACACATTAGTGGGGTAGTGTTAAAATTCAAAAAGTATACAAATTATACAAATCTACAAAGTTTACACACACAATCCTCCCCTGAGGCATATGCCTCCCCTTAAACTTTGCAGTTAAGGGTTAAGCATTCCAATATGGACCACCAAATATTGAAACCTTGGTCCATCAAATGCTTTGGTTAACAAATCTGCCACATTTTCATCTGTGTGTATTTTTACCACTTTAATTAAATGTTTCTCATAAGCATCCCTGATAAAGTGGTGCCTGATTTCAATATGTTTGGTTCTATTATGAAAAACTGGATTTTTAACAATACAAATTGTACTTTGATTGTCAATGAAAATGGTAGTATTCATAAAGTTATACCCATAATCCAGCAATTGATTCTGAATCCATAGAACCTGTCCACAGCAATTGGCAGCAGCAACATACTTTGCTTCAGTAGTAGAGGTAGCAACAATGGTCTGTTTCTTGCATTGCCAAGAAATCAGTCTTCTTCCAAGGAATTGGCAACCTCCAGTTGTGGATCTTCTATCCAAATTTGCACCAGCATAGTCACTATCACTATAAGCTGCTAGCTGAAATGGAGACTCTTTGGGATACCAAAGACCTAATTTGGGTTGGCCTTTAAGGTACTTAAAAATCTTCTTGACAGCATTCAAATGAGAGGTAAGTGGAGTGACTTGGTACCTGGAACATGCACTCACAGCAAATGTAATATCAGGTCTTGAGGTAGTCAAATACATCAAAGAACCAATCATTGACCTGTATAAATGAACATTCATAGGGAGATCAGGATCAAGATTGTTCTTTGGTTTGGGAGCCTCATATGGAGTAGTGGCAGTCCTGACATTCTCCATAGCAAACTTGGACAACATATCTTTTACATACTTCTCCTGATGAATGAAAATACCATCAGGTTTCTGCTGAACCTGTAATCCCAAAAAGAAAATGAGTTCTCCCATGGCACTCATTTGAAATTCACCCTTCATCAGATCCTCAAACTCTCTACACCATGCTTCTTTGGTTGATCCAAAAATAATATCATCCACATACACCTGCACAAGAATAATATCCCTGGAATCTTTCTTAAGGAATAGAGTCTTGTCAATGGCACCTCTTCTGTAGCCATGCTTCAGCAGAAATGTGGAAAGTCTAGCATACCAAGCTCTGGGAGCTTGATGAAGTCCATAGAGAGCTTTGATAACCTTGTACACATACTCAGGATGATCAGGGTCTTCAAATCCTTTGGGTTGAGTCACATAAACCTCCTCTTCAATCTCACCATATAAGAAAGCACCTTTAACATCCATCTGATAAACCATAAAGCCCATATAAGAGGCATAGGCCAAAAATATCCGAATGGCTTCAACTCTGGCCACTGGTGCAAAGACTTCATCATAGTCAATGCCTTCCTCTTGTCTAAACCCTTGAGCCACCAGTCTAGCTTTGTTCTTCACCACAATTCCCCTGGCATCTCTTTTATTCTTCAAAATCCATTTTGTCCCAATAGCATATTTACCATCAGGAAGAGGAACCAAAATCCAAACTTGCTGATTCTTAAATTGCAGCATCTCTTCTTGCATTGCTTCAAGCCAACTTGAATCTGCCAGTGCTTGACACTAGTTGGCTCTATTTGAGAGAGAAAGCATGCAAACAAACAATGTTTGACATCTGTGTGATTGTTCCTCTTTTGATTGTAGACATAAGAGATGAAAGCAACTTCACCATATTTTGTATTCTTGACAGTGCTTCTAGTTCTAACAGGATCTTTAGGATCTCCAATAATCTTTGATAGGGGATGAGAATTATGAATCCTTTTAGTTGCAGTAGGGTGAACATCAATTGTGGCATCAAGGTTGTTAACTGTAGGCCCAAACTCAGTATCATATGAAGCTGAGTGAAATAGGCCAGGCTTTGGCTGATAATTCCCAAGATCAGAAGGACTTAGAAATCTTGTAAAGGGCTTCTCAAAGTCTGCAGACACTTCAGTAGAAATGGGAGAATGAGCATCAGTAGGATCAGCATCAAGGACCTTATCAGTGGGAATAGGTATGCCTTCAGTAGAATCATCAGCAGTATCCTTGTTTCCACTGACTGCTTGTGCTGATTGATGTAGGATTGCTTCAGTCTCTTGTGTAACCTTTTCATTGAGTTTCTGAGCTTCCTTAGTAGCAGCATGTTCTTGCTTCTGCAGTCTTGCAAGATCCTCTGCATAATGGGACTCATCATCTTGTTCAGCAGCAGAATGATTACCTACAAAATGGTTAGGTGGAAAAGATGGTACAACAATGGTATGTTCTTCTGGCTCAGATTCACAGTCTGAGTCATCATCCATGGAACCTACAGGGTTAGTGTGTGGATCTTTGGTACCTGCATGAGGATTAGAAGCATGTCTAGAATAACCCAAATAGTCAGTCAAATAATCTAGGTCAAAATACCAAGAATGGCCTTGTCCCTGAATATTAGGCTGATCTTCAAGAAATCTTAGATTAAGGGTCTCTTCTATCCTTTTGGCATTCAGATTATAAACCCTATAGGCCTTGCTATGAGCTGAATAACCCACAATGTACCCCTCATCAGCTTTCCCATCAAATTTACCCAGTATATCAGCAGTATTCAAAATGGTTACTTTGCATCCAAAAGGTTTAAGGTAATGTATGTCTGGAACCTTCCCAATGAGAAGTTCATAAGGTGTCTTGTCATGTTGTCTAGTGATGGATACCCTGTTCAAGACATAGCAAGCAGTACTTACTGCTTCAGACCAAAACATTGTGGGTAATTTGGAGTCTGCAAGCATTGATCTTGCTGCCTCAATGAGGGTTCTATTTTTCCTTTCAGCAACCCCATTTTGTTGTGGGGTTCTTGGAGTACTATAGTCCCTTCTAATCCCCTTAGACTTACAGAATTCTATGAAAACAACATTTTTGAATTCTGTCCCATTGTCACACCTAATTCCTTTAACCTTTTTATTAAGATGGTTTTCAATTAAAATGATGAATTCTTTCAAAATAGGAGTTGTTTCATCTTTAGTTTTTAGAAAGAATACCCAGCAAAATCTGCTGAAATCATCTGTGATAACCAGGCAGAAATACTTGTGATCAATACTTCTGATAGGAGTTGGACCAAATAGATCCATGTGCAGCAACTGAAGAGGTTCTGAAATGGTGCTCACAGCTTCGATGGCTTTGTAAGAGGCTCTGTGTTGCTTTCCCTTGTTGCAAGCAATACAATTGTGTTCATTGGAGAAGAGTTTAGAAGGAAGGCCCTGAACAAGACCAAGTTTAGACAACTTGTTGATAGTCTTGTAATTCACATGAGCCATTCTCCTATGCCATTTGGTAGATTCATCCAGGGAAGCTTTGGCCACCAAACATGTTAGATCACCTTCTGGTTTGACATCATTCAGATTGAATGTGTACAAGTTGAAGGTTCTAGGAACTCTCAGCAAAACAGTTGTGTCTTCTGGAAGTTTGAAGTCCTTGGAAAGTACAAGACACTCATCTTCAGAGAAGAAAACCTTATTCTTAGTGTCACAAATTTGTGATACAGAGAATAGATTAAAATGCTCCAGTTCCTTCACATAATAAACATTTTCAAAATCTAACAAGGGTGTCTTAATAGTTCCTTTCCCTGTAATTTTGCCATCTCCACCACCAAAAGTCACAGTGCCTCCTCCTTCTATGGGCTCAAAGTCATGCATCTTGTCCTTGTTCCCTGACATACTTCTAGAACAACCACTATCAACAATACCAACTTTAGTACTTTTCAAAGGATGATCCTACAACAACAACAAAAATTATACAAAAGTTAGTACACTTTGGAGACTCAAGTCATTGCTGACTTGAGCCTGCCTTGTGGATCATTAGTGATAGGCCATGTAGATGTTTTAGATCCACCATTGTTCTTGGGCCTGTAATGCATATAAGGTCCCTTCTTTGTCCAAGAAAAACCTGCTGAGGGCTTCACAGCAGTATTACAATACCCACCACCATAATACATTGAGTCAAAGTGATTAGGCCAATAACCATTAGAAAAGAAAGAACTAGTGGGTCGAACATATGGTCTAGTACTGGTTCTTCTCCATGAAGAATGAGGTTCAGCAGAATTAGATTTCTGCTGATGTGGAACAAAAGATGGTATTTCACTAACATTCTTCCACATTTGCCTAGGTTTCCTTTGACTAACACATCCACCCAATCTTTGCTCATGAAATGTACAATCCTTAATCAAGTGATATTTACTTCCACACACATACAAAACACTTCTTCTTTTTAGAAGATTTATTCAAACCAAAAGAAGTAGTATAACATGAAAAATTATTCAAACCACCATGATAAACAGAATTGTTTTTAACAAAACTAAAAGTATCATTTTGCAAAGAATTTAAAAACAAGTCTTCAGTAGAAACTGTCTTGTTATCAGCAGCAACTCTAGAAGGCTTGTGGGGAGTCTTGAGTGATGTCTTTGGTGTGGTCTTGGGAGTGGTCTTGGGCAGGTCAGACTTCTCACTTGAATCACAGCTGGCAAATGAGGTAGACCCTTCATCAGAAGACTTGTCACTGTCACAACAAGAGACAAAGTCAGTAGATTTCATAATAGGGTCTGGCAAGTCAGTTGACTTTTTGCCATAGAGATGGTGTGATCCATCAAAGTCACTAGGTATGGATAGGTCAATAGGCATATGTTCCCCACTTATAGGTCCAGGGACAGCATGTAAGTTACCTTCTTTGACAAAGTTAGCTAAACCTGCTGGTGTTGATTTACCTAGGTCATTCTTAGCCTCTAAACCAACATATTTTTGAAATCCCAAACCTATTTTAGAGTTCACAGCCTGACTACCATAAAGTTCTCGAGCTAGATTATCACCTGATATTAACCATTGTTTATTTCTAGCTATTTCTTTGTATAATTTAGCTTGTAACTCTTGTTTTTCTTTTTCTAGATCAGACTTCTCTTTTTCAGTACGTTTTAAGTCTATCTTAGCAACTTCTAAATCACTTTCTAGAACTCTTATTTTTTCATCATACTTAACTTGATTCTTTTGAAACCAGACTTTTTGTTTCTCTACAGTTTTTAAAGCCATTTTATAGGACTTTACTTCAACATAACATTCATTGTACTTTGGTTTCAATTCATCAAATTCTTGTTTAAGCTCATTGTATCTTACACTACATCCAAACACACAATTGTGTACCTGAGAGATTCCCATCAAGGAGACTTGCTCCTTCTTATCCTCTAAAGGTGAGTATGCCAGCAGATTCACTTGTGAAGAAGTAGAAGCTTCCTCTCCAGCAGGTTCATGTTCAGCCCAATCAATTTGGTGATCCAGAGTCACCATAGCCTTTGAAGGTGCAGCCTTAGTAGTCCCTGCTTCCACTGGATAAGAGCCATATCTCACTTCATCTCCAGACTTTCTCTCCTTGCATTCTCTTGAAAAATGTCCCACTTGACCACAAGTGTAACATTTAACTTTCCTTCTATCAAACCTTGCTGCCTCTCTTCCATTAAAACCAAACTTCCTTCCATACTTGGTTTCAAACCTCTTAATGTTCATGGAGATCATTGCAAGCTGCCATTTTAAGTGCATCTCCTCCATCTCCAATGGATCCACTTGTTCAAAATCCTCATAAGCAAGAAACTGTTGATGTTCATATTCAGCCACAAATGAATGAACAATATCATCCAAAACACTACTGGATTTTGATTTAGGAGCAGATTGAGTATGGGTTTGAGAAGATGCTCCTGATGAATAAGAGCTTGAGGCTTGTTGCACAGGTTTTGTAGATGCTCCAACAAATGCAGAATGAGTGGATGGACGAATGGGGCTTCTAACATCAGGCTCAAGTGATTTAAGCCTGTTGTAGAGGTCATCAAAGGACATCATGTCCAACCCACCTTTGGTCTTGAGAGCAATGCAGACTTGTAACCAAGAGGGCGGCAAAGATCTCAGAAACTTAGCATTGCAGTCCTCATTGTCAGGTCTAGCCTTCAACTGATTAAGTTGACTTAAGATCCGATGAAACCTGTCATAGCCTTTATGAATTCCCTCTTCTTCAGATATCTGAAACTCTTGGAACTTTTGCTTCAGCATAGACTTCTGCAACCTTCTTGATTCATCATTCCCACCAAATCTAGCTTTTATAGCCATCCAAATGTCCTTGGCATCCTCCATAAAGTGGAAGTCACCCATATGGTCATCAGGTATAGCTTGGAGCAGAATTGTTCTTACCTTGCTCTCCCTTTGCACAGCCAGAATCTCTTCAGCAGTTCTGGGACCTACAATTGTAATAACTCCATCAGCATCTGTAACATGCTTCTTCAGGCTATTCCCCTTTTTGACAACCTCCCACAGATTCCAATCTATGTTTGTGATCCAGTTCTGCATCTTCATGGACCACAGATGATATTCTTCAGCATTCTTCAAGTATGGAAACTTAGCATTACTGTTGGAGAGGTTGAGTTATTGAAGAGAGGTGGTGTTAAGGTTTTGGGTTGTATCAACCGCATCATCAGATCCCGGCATGTTTGTTGATTTGTTTGGATTCTTAAGGTGTAAGATTTGTGTTTCTTAGTATGACAGAGACTCTCTCGAGGTTCTGATACCACTTGTTGAACTAATAGACCTTGATAGATCTTCTTGAGCACTCTAGAATCGTTAGCAATGTTACTGTAATCAATAACACACTAATAGACAATCTCTGCAACTTGTATTTTTAAAGCGAAAACAAAACACAAGCGTAATACTAAGAACTCTTGATCCTCTATGGATCTTTTATTAATAATGAAAGTGTTTTCTAAAAACGTTATACAATACATAATCGTGTGTTCCTTTTATACACAAGGAACCCTAAACCGTTTCACAAGAAACGTATATTCTAAAACTTCTAAAAGATATGCATTATTACTTCCTAAATAAACTCATGCATATCCAAACTATAATACATAAAATACGGAAATACTATATCCGCAGAAACTAATAATACTGAATCTAGTCTTCAGCAGATACACTGCTTCAACAGGAACCAGCTCTTCAGCAGTAACCTTCAGCAGAAACAGTCAGCAGAATTCTTACTTAACAGAATTCCCAACACTTGGTTCTGAGCATTGATATAAATAATTCCAACATAAAGTTGAGGTTACCAATTGTGTTACAGGGTTCCATTGATGTTGAGGAATTAAAGGGAATCAAGTCGCCACCTTATGTTCTCGAGCATGTTGAACTAGCAGTGAGCCCCATACGCCTATCATCGTTTTGTCCACCTATTTTGGATGCTGTACTTTGGTGTTGCCAGCCTCAATCTCTAACTTTAAATCTATATATGTATACTGACAAGTGCCATGCTGTCCAGGTAAGATTTATGTGTTTACTGTGATAAAATGTTCATTATCTTTTTATTTGATGTACTATAGGAATGCAAAAGAGATTACTGCACTTCAACATGGTATAAATTAACTTTTTTTTGTAGGCAAGATTTAAGTAGGGGTATTTATATTTTATGTTGCCATTTCTTTATAAAACATATGAGGCACTACTCCAACAAGAAGATGAGGGCCACACTAATACTCGTATTCAGTTTGTGTTGTCTTACTTTGGCAAACAATGCTTCTTCAGTGACCTGACTTCGGTGTTGAAAGCATTATCTCTTGATCAGCTAATATGCGGAATCACCTTTAAAAGGGAAAAAGGTGCAGTATTTACCTTTTTTATCAACTATTTCTACATACATGTTTATAACACTTCCATTCATCCTCATGTTAATATCCAAACAGTTGTCCAAGAAGCAGGATAATGTGCGGATCTTGAGTTTTCATGGTCAGCTGGACTAAGAAATATATTTGTGATGACAGAAGTACAAAAGGTGAACAATTTATTGATAGAAACTGGATTCTGTGTATGTTTTTTGGAGGAGTCAGGTGCAAAATTAGTGAAAATCCGAGAACCTGAACAAGTAGATTTTCTATAAATGCTCTGCTTTTTAATGTTGACAGTTGTAATGATTTGCGCATAGCTTTTTTTACTGCTTGTTAGAAATCAGAAGTAAATGATCTTCGCTATGTTTGGTTCGAGAACCTTCTTTGGATATCTTTTGTGGTTTTTGCTTCTGGTGGCCATTCATCTTTAGGTGTGTGCTGCAAACAAACTACATGTTACTATGCAAGTAAGAACGCCAAAACATATATATTACCCCGCTATAGAATAATGTACAACTAAACCAATATGAACAATTTGTAATAAAGTTGAAATTAAGTTGTAGACGAAGGAAGATCTCATGTTCTAAACACCTCATTTATGCATTTGACGCCATTCGCCTTTAGTCATCTATCATATATATGTGAAAATAAGCTGTTTTATGGACTGTACCGCGTTATTAAAATTTTGTGGATTAGTTGGATTTGGGTTTGCGTATAAAGTCTAGCAGCATAAGCTTTGACCAGATTAACGATTGTAACTATGAGGTGAATGGACTTGGTAATACTATGGTTGAAAAGTTCTCAATTTGTGTCTTTGCTTTTCTGTGTATTGAATTATTAATTATGCATTGAGAAAAGTGGAGACCATTCACAGCTTTTAATAAGAAGACAATAGAAATATATGAGTGAGTGTAAAGAAAGAAAAACAATGTCAAGACAAGCATTTTCCACTTCAATATAACCAGTCATTGAACTTAAAAAAATAACTAGACCCATGTGGCCATGTCTTGAACTTGAACAATTAGTGCTTCAAATTTGATTTGTTCTTTTAATCAATGTATCATGTTGTCAATGAACCTCAAAAACGATCAATGTAGCAGTCAGTTTTTCTATAAAAAGATTCTTTTTATCAAGAAAAATGAGAATTGTTACTTTTAAGTTTTATTTTTCGATACGCGGATTTTTTTATTCATCCCATACGTCAAAGTCATACCAATTTCTAGAGACGAATTCGGGATTAAATGTTACTCCATTATAAGCTAGTGGAAAAAGTTTTGTATTCGATTAAAATGAGTGTGATCTGGTGATAAGGTGTCTTCAAAGTCGCAGAATAAACCAGAGCTCAAATCAGGCTAGCTAAACATCTTGTGGTGGTCATAGAAAAAGTCTAGAAATGGTCTCGGAAATACCGGTTAGATTGTGTACATCATACCCGAGTAACCTGAACAAGAATTATTCTTCATTTACCTTTTTACAAAAAGAACTTTCTGTCGAAGTTACCAAACATCATCTTGTCACTATACTGATTCCGCCACATACAAACATAACAGTAGTCGACTTACAAAACGATAGCACGGTCATTTTCATACCCAAATCAACAAGAACCAAAGATGCATAAAGGCATAAAGCAATTTTTATATAAAGAAATTAACATGGCCTAAAATGACCCAACACACACACACACATATATATATATATATATATATATATATATATATATATATATATATATTTTTCGCACGGGTTTCATTTCCATGTTCCAACCTTTCTACATGACATTTTTACCCTTGTTATCTTCTGAAATTAAACAAGTCTTAACTTAATGACTATTTTACCCTCGTTATCTTTTCTGAATTAAGGCATGCTTGGTAGAGGGTTATAGCGGTAAGGATTAAGGAATGTGAAAGATAATGAAAAAGATGCTTGGTAGAGTATAATTCAATGACCCATTACCTACTAGTGTGTAATTGACCATTACCCAATAAATTGTGAGAATGTTTTTCTTTCCCTTTCCTTTTCTTTTTCCTCACAATTATCATTATCTTTTCCTTTCCCTTTTTTAAGTTTGAACTAAGCACACCTTAAATATAAAATCAATCAATTACCATAAAACTTACCAGAATTATTTGTTTATTCCATATCAAAAAATTTACGTGTGATATTTTTACCCTTGCTTTCTTTCTCCAAAAGATTTAAATTAACGAAAAAACACACATTTTTTGAATGTCGACGGTCTATCTTTCCCCAAATTCTAACTAGCACGGTTCTTTTTCTCGACCAATTCTTGCCTTAGTGACCTTTAGCAGGGAGTTGGGATTGAACTTGAGACCTACTTTTTTTAAGGCACTTTTTCATCGGTCAACTAGACGTTTGTAGTGAGAGTTATCTATCATCTATTGGAATTAAACAAATATCTTTTAGAGCATTAATTGACATGTTTAAGTATATAATTAATCGTATATGTCAAAATCCTATTGGTGACAGCAAAAGGGCCGCTTTTTTACAAACCAATAAACAACTTTCACATCCAGTTAGACATAAAATTAGTCACACATTTAGATCTAGGGATGAGCACGATACCGGTCCCGTACCGAATTTGTGGTATCGATTTTTTCCCAAGCATAAATTAGTAGTACCGGTACCGTACCGAACGGGATTCGGATACCGGTACCGGAAAATCGGGTTTTCCCCGTTTTTTTTCGGGAATTTCCCAATTTGGTACCGGTCCCGTACCGAATTAGTGGTATCGATTTTTTCCCGAGCATAAATTAGTAGTACCGGTACCGTACCGAACGGGATTCGGATACCGGTACCGGTACCGGAAAATCGGGTTTTCCCTGTTTTTTTCGAGAATTTCCCAATTTGGTACCGGTCCCGTACCGATTTAGTAATCTCGATTTTTTTCACCTTATTTCGTAGTCCGGTACCGTATCATTTATCGAGAATCGATACGATTCTGGTTTGGTTTCAGATTCGGATCGAAATACTCATCCCTAATTACATATTTCCATCATTTTCCTATCTTTTAACCCAATGACATTTTTACCCTCGTTATCTTTCGCATAAAAATATAAAATGAATCAATCATCCTAAAACTTACCAAAATGTTATTATTATATGATTATCAGTACGTACTCCATTAATCAAAATTTGCTAGTACTTGAATATCCCTACAAATTCGCACTTTCTTGATTCTTTCAAAAGTTAGTCAATTCTCTTCACTCTAATTTCTTATCAATAAGGTTTTTTTTTTTTTTTTTTTGACATAGATAAATCATGTTATTGTGTTCTGAATTATGGTTTGTTTGTTTCATTTAAGGTTACTGTAAGTTGATTTTAGTATGTTTGTTTTTATCATTTTTCAGTTTTTTATTTTTTTATAAATATGATGATATTAATACTAATTTAAGGTTACTTGTTACAAAATTATAGTATATGATGTGATAAATTTCATTGTATTGTTTGAAAAGGCCTTGCTGAGAGGGTGTATGGCTTTGGTATTTTTGCTTATACGAAGGTGTAGATAAGCAGTTTAGAATATAGTTTTTGAATATTTTTATGCTGTCAAAAAATGGAATAAGAATGGAATTAAGAATAGTATTTTTTGGGAAGTGTCGGTTAAATCTAGTTTTAAAAAGGTGTTTTAGGCTGCTAGATATGAGGGTGAAAAAAGAAATTTAGGGAGTGTTTGTTTCAGCTTATATAGCCGGCTTATGGCTTATTTGGTTTTCGGCTTATGTTTCATAAGCTCACTTTTTGTGGCTTATTTTGAATCTTTTATTATATAACGTAAGAAGCATATATAAGCCGAGAAGATTCTAAATAAGCCACAAAAAGTGAGCTTATGAAACATAAGCCCAAAATCAATTAAGCCATAAGGTGGCTATATAAGCCGAAACAAACACCCCCTTAGTTTCATCTCAAATAAGCTCTTTAAAATAATCAGGTTGCAATCTACTTATTTTGGGCAAAATAAGCAGATAAGTATCTTTATCCAAACACCCTAAACCACTTTAAGAAATAGCAGGCAGGAAATAAGCGTCAGAGACACCCTATTATGGTGGTTCCGTAAGGAAGATGTTTAAATAGTAAATGCATGAGGTTTTCCTTGTTTAGGTTACCCGGGGAAGAACTGGGCTATCCCTGTGACCGTTTTCTACCCTTTGTAGGGAAGAGGTTTGAGTTTGTCAAATAGAAGATAATGTTTTCAAATTTGAATTTTAGTATAATGCTGCAACGCAATTGTTAACTTAGCGGACTTTAGGATGATTTTTACACATTAGGCTTCAGGGTATAGTTTAGAGCTGTAACTTATCTATTCGAACATCACTCTTATCTATTCCGTGACATATATACAACTCTCAGTCTCAGACCAAGTGCAGAAGAACTTTTAGTTACTTATTATATAACTTTAATCATTTCTAATGGAATTTGGATTCAACAAAAAGTTACTGAAATGTGCGAAAAGAATATCTGTTTGAATGTATCAGTACAAATTGTATGTGTATATTGCTGCAATTTTCATAGTATAGTAGGAGATGTACTGTTTGCACAATTGCACTTTTCCGTAGGCACGTGCACTTACATTTAGGTGTTATCTTAATTAGGTCTTTTCTTCAAGGATGTTTATCAATCATTTCCTTTGAACATGTGATTATAAAGGACCGACAGTGATCATAGTGCTGTATGCCCCAAAGTGACATGTCATTGTTCTGAATCAGAAGTAAAAAGTACCCCAACTTGCTATGATCATAGGTCTTTTATGTTAAATGAGTTCTTGCTAATTTGATGTCTACTAATTAGTGCATTATATTTTTGCAACATGTACTTTACATGCTACTACTTTGTTTTCAATATTTCGTTTATCCCCGAGTTTTTTTATTAATGGTTAATTTTCTGGTTGGTGCAGCCGTGCAGGCATTAGATGAGTGGACAAAATATCTTCTAATTCTGTCTACCTATAATCGATGGCTGGAACTTCAGAAGCCGCCCTTCAAGTCTTATATAGTGCAGGGACTAGCATGTCTCATACGGGTTTATGCCCCGGCAAGTCAAATTTCTTGGTCGTATCTAAACATGGTTCTGGTTATAAAAGTGATAAAGGGTATAAATACACAAAAATAAAAACCTCAAGGCACAAAAAGTACAAGAAGATCTCTGCGTTTCATAATGATCGTTTTAGCTCTTTGAGTTGTAAATGTCGACAAAGTGACGCTGTTGCCGATCCGGTTAATGAAAAGAGGGGTCCTTTTCTTGATGGCGATTTGTCTGTGAATGGTAATGGAGCATTTAGCAGTAAATTGCAAAGTGGTGGTATAGATTCCTTAGAGGAGGAAGCATGGGACTTGTTACGAGCATCCATGGTGTATTATTGTGATACTCCAGTCGGAACCATTGCTGCTAATGATCCAAATGACTCTAGCATTCTTAACTATGATCAAGTTTTTATTCGTGATTTCATACCCTCTGGGATAGCTTTTCTTTTAAAAGGAGAGTATGATATCGTACGCAACTTCATCTTACACACCCTTCAGTTGCAGGTGATTTAGTACACTTAAACTATACTTTATGCTTGTTATCGTACATTTAAAGTTTACCTTATTAATGTATGACTTTTGTACAAATAGAGTTGGGAGAAAACCATGGATTGCCATAGTCCTGGTCAAGGATTGATGCCTGCAAGCTTCAAGGTGCGTACTGTTCCGCTTGATGGTGATGATGGTGCAACTGAAGATATATTGGATCCCGACTTTGGCGAGGCTGCCATTGGTCGGGTGGCACCAGTTGACTCTGGTGAGTAAAATAAACTTATTTATTTAGCTAGATATTTCTACCCTTATTAGCTATAAAGGGGTAATCTTTAACGGGTCAACTCGGTCGAAAGTCGTACGAAGTGTTTTTAAATGCGTAAAACCTCCTAAATCGCTTGTTTTAAAGGGTTAGTCCTTATAATCATATTTAACATATTAATTTTTTAAAACTTACCCATTTTAACCCAACCAACTTCCCCACCCTCCATTTATCACCTCTTTTTGTTAATTACCTGCATAGTGTATTAGTTCCCTTGTAGTCATTCTGTGATTGCTTGACGTTAGACAATGTTTAATTCAGGGTTATGGTGGATCATATTGTTGCGGGCATATGGGAAATGTACTGGGGACCTTTCTGTTCAAGAAAGAGTGGACGTGCAAACTGGAATTAAGATGATTCTGAAATTGTGTCTTGCTGATGGTTTTGACATGTTTCCAACGTTACTGGTGACTGATGGTTCTTGCATGATAGACAGACGTATGGGAATACATGGACATCCTTTAGAAATTCAGGCATTATTCTATTCGGCCTTACTTTCTGCTAAGGATATGCTTACCCGCGAAGAGGCATCAGCTGATCTTACTACAGCCCTTAATAACCGTCTTGTTGCATTATCGTTCCATGTGAGAGAATATTACTGGGTTGATATGAGAAAACTTAATGAAATCTACCGTTACAAGACGGAGGAATATTCATATGATGCAGTTAATAAATTCAACATATATCCTGATCAAATCCCTCCATGGTTAGTGCAATGGATGCCTAATAAAGGAGGTTATATGATCGGGAACTTGCAGCCAGCTCATATGGACTTCCGTTTCTTTTCCCTCGGAAACTTGTGGTCAATAGTAAGCAGTCTTGCAACAGATCACCAATCACATGCTATATTGGATCTTTATGAAGCTAAATGGGCGGATCTTGTTGGTGATATGCCATTAAAGATATGTTATCCTGCTCTTGAAGGTCAAGAATGGAAAATTATTACAGGCAGTGATCCCAAAAACACGTAAGGAACTTGACTTGTTGTTAGTTATGATTTCATTGATTTTAAAATCTGATATATGTTTTGATGCCGTTGGTTTTATTATGTAGGCCTTGGTCTTACCACAATGGAGGCTCATGGCCAACTTTACTCTGGCAGGTTAGTTTCATGTTTAACTTGTATTCTTTTGCTTCTTCTTCCATGCCACACTTCAACTTTACATAATTCTAGGGATGAGCACGGTACCAGATTGGTACCGAACCTGTACCGAATTTGTGGTACCCTTTTTTCCCGAGCATGAAAGAGGGTACCGGTATTGTACCGGATGTGATTCGAGTACCGGTATCTAGTACCAGGAAATCAGTACCTATCCGGTTCTTCCCGTTTTTTGTTAAACCAAAAACAATTCTAGATTTTGATATGAACCTATCCCATACTAGGCTCATATCGGTTCATAAGTCCAAATGTAGAACTCACTCAAAAAGCTAGCTGGTAAGAGGAGGGGACACCTAGACTTATAAACCACCACCCAATCCCATACTTGGGCGATGTGTGATCGTAACAGATTTCATGATATTAACTTTCTGTGACAACAAAACTGGACAAAACATGCATTTTCGAGTGATTTCGAACCCCAACATGTCAGAAAACGCAACCGACAATTAAATAAACACATCACCAAGATAGTCGTAACTTACAAACGTTCCAAAACTTATAACATAAGTTAGGGTTTAATTTTTGGGAGGGTTTATGAAGGATCTATAGTCGCCACAGTAGGTTTTTGGGAGGTACGGTTTCCCTCTTTATGTTTTACATGACTATTGTTTGCCATGGAACGGGCCCAATGGGGGTTTGGATAAGTTGTTTAATTCAAAAACATTACTCAAATTTCGGGAATTTTTTCAGTACTATCCCAGTTTGGTACCGGTACCGTATTAGTGGTCCCGAATATTTTTTTGGCTCGATTCATGGTACCGGTACCGTACCGTGTACGGGAGTTGGTACCGTTTCGGTACCGAGATTTGGTTCCAAATGCTCATCCCTACATAATTCTTATCGATAAACCGTTAGGCATTAGCAGCCAGAGTATATACTTTTTCACCATTTAGTTTATGTGAGAATAAAGGATGTTTTGAAATGCTAAATATCAAATGCAAAAAAAAACAAAGACTGTCTTTCGGTTTTTGTCCAAATCATGTAGCATCAATATTGATCAGAAAAAAATAAAATCTTTTGATTTGATATTGGCATCCCTAAATGACAAGATCATTTACTATAGTATGAATTTTGAAACACATTCCCGTGAACTCTTGCATGAACTTTTCACTTTTTTACCTCTATCCTACCCATAACAGAATGCAATGTTTGAAATGTCACATCATTTGTTAGATTGTTTTGACTATATGCTGATGGTTTAACAAACGTTACAATCGAGTAATAAATGAATCAGGTGGAAACAAATCATTGGTATCCATCTGTTTGCAATGGTGATATGGACATATGTATTAGTTTGGTGTCTTTACAAAAGATAAATTACATTTTTAATGGATGGATGGAGGAAGTATATTCTGATAAATTACATTTTTAATGGTGATATGGACATATGTATTATTGTAAGCTTCTAAATACTCGCTAGGCCACTTCAACCTGATTGGCCTGTTTTCTTTATTGTTATACCTGTTTAATCGTTTTACCAATTATCATAAAAAATTGCAGCCTGAATTAACGCACATTCATATAAATGACTTGAAATTGCAGCCTCTATTTTGATATTACATGCATTGGTAACTTCTTTCTTTGAGCCTTTATTCAGCTCACAGTGGCAAGCATTAAGATGGGAAGACCTGAAATAGCTGCAAACGCCGTGAAAGTTGCTGAAAGACGCTTAGCAAGAGACAAATGGCCCGAGTATTATGATACCAAAAGTGCAAGATTCATCGGTAAACAAGCACGCCTCTTTCAAACATGGTCTATTGCAGGTTATGTGGTCGCAAAACAACTACTCGCCAATCCAGAAGCTGCCAAAATCTTAGTGAACGTCGAGGATACGGAACTCCTTAATGCTTTTTCTTGCATGCTTAGTACGAATCCAAAGAGAAAACGATCACGCAAAGGTATCAATCAGAGCTTTATTGTCTAAATTTTCACTTGAGTCCAATATGCTTAAAACGACAACCATTTGGGTTGAATTATAGTACTGAACTTTAAGCTTACAGCACATTTTTATCTAATGAGTGTATTTGCGTCTGTTTATCCTATAACAAGGTGGATGAGGAGAATTAATGGATCTTTATATGTAGTTGTATGCATGTACATATATATTGAGCACTTTAGACAACTATATACTGCAAAATGATACTATGAAATAAAGTCTTCTGTGTAAATCTTTGCATCTTACAGCATAGGGTCCACATGAATCTTTATGTTGATATGGAAATCACTAATCAATCACTGTATATTTTTGTAAGTGTTATATTTATACAGAAAAATAAAGTTGTGCTAACTTTTCCATAACAAAACTAATGAACACAGAACCTTTCATTGTTTCACATCAAGTTCATCAAGTATTTTTCTTATAAAAGTAAACTGCAGAATCATTCATCCATTAGCAAAAGTTTGACGCAATACATCTTTAGGGACTAACGCTGTAATTTTTTCTCCATTATATGCTAATAGTCACACACTTTTTGATAAAATCACTCCCAAACACTTTCATTTTCTTCTCACCATCATCTTTTTCTCACTACTTTCGTCTCCTAAGATATCTAAACCATTGACCATTAAATCATTTTCAACTATCATAAAATACTTAAACTTGTAAAATATTTATACCTATCACTATAAAATCACTCACAGACACTACAAAATACCAAAACCCATCACCATCTTCTTCTCATCACCTCTAACAAGTAACACCACCATCCGCCACATCTACTAACACCATCCTGTGACCACCGCCTGTCGCTACCTCCAACAATCAGTACGACCACCATATTAGTTGGCGTAAATGGAGGTGGTGGTGGTGGTGGTGGCGGAGAATGGTGGTGGTGGAGGTAGTGAATGGTTGTTGTCACAAATCCGGCCACCATAAATATTGTAATGGTTGGAATTGATTTTATGGTGATAGGTATAGGTATTTTGTGTTATGTATCTTATGATAGTTGTAAGTGATTTTATGTTGAGTGGTGTAAGTAGTAAGAAAAAATTGATGATGATATGTAGTGGAGGTGATGAGAAGACGAAGATGAAATAAATAAAATGGTGTTTTGGAGTAATTTTATCAAGATGTGTGTTTGACTTTTACGGAGTAGCAGATAACGAATATAACAGACAAAAAATTATATCATTAGTCCCTAGATATGTATAATGTATTGTGTTTAACTTTTATTAACTAAATGATGATTAGTGCTAAAAGCTTCTGACGGGTATGTTTAATGTGAAATGACAAACTAAAAGGATGTATTTTGAAACTGTTCTTATAATAATGCTAAAGCTCAAACCATCACTCTATGATTAGCGAAATTAAGAAAAAAAATACATAAAATAAAAATATCTTAGACCATCCGTAATAAGGCATGATGCCATGCGTGATCATCTTATGTGGCCCCATCAATCGTGGTGCAACTAATGCTACACCTTCACGTGCGTTAAGGAGTGAAAGTATTGGTAAAAGGTGGTAGTATATTGTGGTCATGTTTGTGTTTAAGTAAGTTATAACTTATATGAATCTTAAAAAATGTGGTGACTATTACGACTTTATGAAGGTAAGAATGATAAGGTTGGAAATGATGTAGCTCTAACCTAAATGTAGCCACCATCACCTAATATTACATCCGGTTTTAAAAGGAGTTTTTGAATGTAGTAGATATATTTATTATTTAATGCAAAACTGAAAAAGAATTGAATGGTACAAACGGACCTGCATAGTTTTATGATTTATCTCCACTTTGGCTAAAGAAATTAATGAAGATTGGTAGTGTAAGTGATGGGTCAGGGGCGGAGGATAATAGGGGCAGGGAGGGGTGGTGGCCCCCCCAAGATTCTCACCATCAGTCACCAATTTGCAGTAGAAACATGGAATTAGTAAACATATTTTACATTATAGCCCCTTTTAGAATATGACTACAAAGCATAAATCCCAATGAGCTGTCAAAGTTCCAAAAATATAGTCCTCACTCATATAATTCCAACTGAGTTTTTGTACTTTTCGGAAGGAATTCAATGATGTTTGATTATTTTATTTATGGTAACATATGATATTTTATGTTATTTGTTAATATGATTATGTTGAATGAATCATATATACTACTTTTTAAATTCTCAATCAATGGTAACACGAGAAAATTCTTGAATGAAATTTTATATAAAAAACAGAATTTTACGCTAGACCGTTTTGGCCCCCCCTGTTGACATGCTCAAGCTCCGCCACTGTGATGGGTCGTCATCCATCATGCATTCATGCATAAAATAAGGTACAAGTACTTTCTGCACCTTCCATATTCATGCCCCACAAATATCATCTTTGTTTTTGTAATCATGACAAATTGATTTTTGTTTGATGAAGTTAATCATATCTGCTGGTACCTGTTTTTGAATCATATAAACTCGTTTATAACTTTATATGGTCCCAAACTCTTAGATTTAGGTTGTGTTTCTTTTTATATTAGTGGAGGAATTGGGACCCACAAAACATAATTTAATATTTTTTTTTGTTGTGAGACCTACTCATTTTCTCTTAATTTCTCTATATTCGGAGGATGTAAAAAAGAAATTCCTCTCCATTCAGATGAAACAACAGAGGTGAGCCTCATGTATCCTTAGTGGAGGGAGAAAAATAAACAGGGCCTTAATCTTGGATCCCCACATAGGCATGTAAAAAAAACCGGCCCTTTTTTTTTTTTTTTTTTTTTTTTTTGGAACATCTACCGGCCCTGCTTGAACTGGAACCAGAATAAGACTATTCGGGTCGGGTTAATCCAGTTAAAAATCTTGTTTGTGTTGACCTTATTAACCTTGATGCTAAATCGGGTCGGGTGTCAGATTAAATATGTATAGCTAATTTGGAGTCTTTCAGTCCCGATTCTTTTGTATATTTTCTATAATTTATCAATGTAAAAATATAAGGTAAATCACATAGAAATGTACTGTATTTTAGGTCAATTTAAATTTAAAGTACTCAATTATTTTATTTTTTTCTCAATTTAATTACGTGCAATGTTAGGTTTTTTGACTTTTCGAAATAAGTTATCGGTCATAATTTTAGCCGAAATAACTTTTAAATGCTCAATAATAATGATACATCACATTAAGTAATCATTTCAGCGAAAGTAATGACGGAAAACCTGTTTCAAAACGTATAAAAAAACCTTAAATTGCACATAAAAATAACATCAGTACCTTAAATTAAGAAAAAGAAAAATTGGATACCTAAAATTCAAATTGACCTAAAGTAGAATACATTTTCATATGATTTACCCAAAAATATACTACTAACATTTCGATCTTATTAATTCAACCTGTACCCAATTAAAATCGATCCATTAGACCCAACCTAACCTCTTAGTAAAAGGTCAGATTTTAAGGGTGTGTTTTCATTTAGCTTCAACAACATATATTACATGTGATGTATATTTTTTTTAATTGTTAATACTTGATTTTATTATATGGAGTTATGGACTTAACAAACTAATTGCGCAAATTTAAGCTTGTCATAATAGAGTTAGGATCAAATGAGAAACAAAATTAAAATAAGAAGAATAAGAAAGAACAATAACCGTATATTTCGGATATACTTGAATGCTGACTTTAATTTCTATTTTCTTATTTGAAATATACAGCTAGAAATTCTTCTCAATTTTTTTTTTCTCAATTTTTTTCTTTTATTTGTTCTTTTCAATAAATCTCTTCTGTGTCATAATATGCACTTGAATTAGATAAAAATCATAACTCTTTTAGTGACAAGTTGCATGAATGATGAGTAGGATATATCATCCAAATTGTAAACTATTTAGTATACTAGTTACCTATAGGTTTTAAACTTTAGTGGTACGTTGGTTCCCACGTTATTTCTAAACATGTTCAGCTTTAATTCAAACAAGTCCATATTATTGGTTCACCGACTTCACTCGTATTCACCATCTTTAATACAAACAAGGAGTAGGAACCCGCCGCGTTGCGGCGAGGGCCTGTGTACCTGTGTGAGAAACCTGTTTACACAATTGTTGTGATGGAAAATGCCTTAAAACAGAGAAAAGAGAAAACTGGATAGATGTATTGACAGGATGTCGTTTACAAAACATTGCAAGGGCTTTTCCTACCGGCTTTCTACTTGCAACTTTAGAGCCTGGTATAGTAATGTGCCATCCTGCGTAGACATACATGCACATCTATCCTACATACATGGTGCGATACGTTACGTTCATTTATTGTATACATTATATCACTACTTCTTAAAGATTAGTTAGAGACTGTATTATGAGACCTGTTGCAGTGGCTTAGTCATACTTTGCCTTCTTCCTGGCTTGGGTAAGTGTAATTCTTCCAAACCTGGTGTTGTGCTTTCCATTTCTTACATCTCTGGCACGGCTGTTTCTTCGATCACCCGTGTCTACAATTCTTTGCGAACTGTTTGGAGGGCCCTTCGGTTTTGTAGTCTTTCTTTTCGACAATTTTGTGCGGCTGTTTGTTCAATCACAGGCGGCAGTCTATATAAAATGATTCCTCTGTTTGAAAACACTTCAAACTAAAGTAAAGGAACCTACGAATCGTGTTAACAACTTGCACTACCAGCAATCCACAGCCGCTATACATCCCGCACTACCTAAATCGTACTTCGCTTTCCTTTAGGATACGAACAGATTCGACACAAACCACTGCCTTCACTAAGGCTATATTCCGTAAAAGCGAATCCGAATTGAAGACCTAACAATTACAGCCTCCTATCAATGCAACACAAAACATTCATACAGCTTCGGTCGAGTTCTCGTCCACCAACTGTCAAAAAAGAAGCATGAAACGATATCAGTTAAGCATTTAAACATGAGTACGATGTATATATATTTTAAAAGACTACACATACCAGCATCACACCTAATAAGCAATTAACGTATGTCCACTTTGACTCCTTCATATCAATTATTAAAGAATACATTTTTGTGCTCATCAAACTATGACAGTTAGTTAATATGTGTAAGCGAACTACAATGGTTATAAATGCTAGCCTTCTACATTTGACACATACGTGTAGGAAAAATAAATTTTTTTAGCCAATAACTTACCTACAACACGCAACATGAGACGTTCTTGTTTAAACTTCACTGGAATGTCCGCTGGTGAAATTGTAAGCGAATGTTATTCCTGAAAAAGTTGGTAAAGTATTCAAACATTAAGGTGCAAGGCGTATTTGACAAATATTTAAACACTACAAATCTTATGCTGCCAATTTTTCTACCGCAACCTGTTTTGACCCATTACCTAATTTGACCAACTCGTTTATTTTGTAACTTAATATAAAACATAAGCAAAGAAGCGCATACCTGTATATCGGGCGAAGGTTCCAATCAGGGTGAAAGATGATCACTCTATTAACACTCGTAAGATTTGTCCACATGCAACCAAAATGCTTTTTCGAGGTAAAGAAAATGTGTGACCCTGATGTCAGTAGATATAGCCTAAAATTAGACATTCCTGTCAACATAGTTCCATGCTTGGTATCTATAGGTCGTTTAATACATGATTGTATCCTCAGATCATTAGTTTAATGTTAAAAGGTATAAGCGTCTTCCATAGTTAAAGGGCAAGTGTCCACTGCTACTTATTTGACTAAGAATAATTCAATACAATAAAGTCGCCCAAAAAACCCAAAAACTATGTAAAATGAATATACTTTTGCATACCTTATCACTTCAACGTAATGTGTCTAGCAATGGCAAGTCCAGAAAACGTGTGCCTGCATCGAATGGAATAGAACGAATGAAAAACTGTGGTTAACCAAAAAATATAACATACCTTCACCTCAGGTACCACAATGGTCGACAACCATCTCCGCCGGCTCACCACCACTACACATTACCACTTTAACCATACCTTAACCCACCACTTGAAAAACAATGATTCCAAAATTAATTTAAAAGAACTCATACCTTTCATCTCGGATGTAGACGATAATCTTTTGTTGCTAATTAAAAAGTCTATTATTGTTCATAAAGGGTTCCTGCCACCCAAAATCATTAAGAGTAATAAGCAAAATAACAATTAAAACAATCAATGAAACATAAAAGTAGATACAAACCAATTTTAGAGAAAAAGAATAACTCTTAGCAACTTCTTCAGTTTTATGTTTGTTAGTAACCAGTCGATCCATAAATCACCTGCAAAATTCTAACATCAAAAACAATAACAATTTTCCGTCGGCGTAAATAAAAACATGAGAATCCGAAATCCTTTTTTTGCAATACCAACTTTTGCATCCTCAAATCAAAAATCCTAAGCGAGATCTGGAAGCATGAAGGGCGGTGGATCGACTTATTTTATGTGTGTGGATAAATACCAAAGAAGTCGGCAAAATCCTATTGGAAATACTATTATAATTAACTATTAACTAATACGAAGTATATTATAACCGACAATGGAAATAGGCAAATAGAATGATATGTAGTATAATATTTAAACATAAAAGCGGGTATAACACTATTTAAATATAAAACTGAGAACCCGAGTCCTCCAGAAATGATATATATAGTAATTTAATACGAATACGATTTTTTGGACCTAAAAATTATTTTACTATTTCACTCCTCAAAAATTCGCATTTACTTTGTATTTGAGTATGGAAACTCTAAAACAAGTGAAAGTACATGAATAATGCCTATTAGTGTGGATTGTGGAGGGTGTGCTTTGTGGAAAAGGGAGCCGCACCCCTGATGCTACGCAGGAACATTGCAAACACCGCAGCCTTCACGGCGAGAGACGCTTTTTCGATTCCTTGCAGCAAACTTCTCCCACAACAACAATTGCTACATCAAGAAGAGAGAAAATGATTTTATTTTTTGAACTTTTCTTTCTTTTTTATTTATTTATTTATTTATTGGTATATGTTATGTACAGGATGTGTTTGTTGTAGTATTTTCAATAATGAAAAATAAGGAAAAATATATGTGAAGAGAGGAATTGGTGTAAAGGTCGAGGAAAAGATGAGAAATTAATGTAAAGGTTAGTGACATGTAGATGTGGCCGAGGAAAATCACTCATCAAAGGCTCGCAGTCTTTGTTGTACAGATCCTTTCCGCGTCTACACAAAATCAAAATTATTTTTTTTGTTTCGCCTTTATTTATTCTCACTAAAACTCTTTCAACATTTTTTCTACCTCTAACTCAATATTTTCATCACTTAATATTATTAAAAATACACACAACACACATAAGCACATGCCCCTTTCCTTTGATCGACAAACCAATGCCGATAAAGGTGGCATTTTCGGCATGGAGAGGGGCAGGCAGTTTCCCACTTTCCCTAGCTTGTCAAACTATGTCGAGATCCTCCTCGTAACAACTACATGCAAATTTATATTTAATTTATGCATACTCTGGGGTGTTTAAAAGTAGGTCTAAACAATGCTTTTCATATAGTATTCAAACACAGTAACCTTCAATGTTTGTAGTTATCTTCATTATAATGATATTTACTTTATGTGAAAAATGAAGAGTATACCTATTTACGAAACATTTTTTGTAAAGTACCAAGAAATTTTTGATTCGCTGAACACCCAATTTTACTCGCAAATGTGTGAGATATTTGATGCTTATTGATTTTTTTTTATTAAAAAAACAAAAAAAACAAAAACAAAGCAAAGTTTAGGCCATTAAATAATGACTAAATTTCTTCACAATCTTGTTTAAGTGCATGAACTAAAAAGAGTCCCACAAGAACTTTCAAAAACTGTTATAGTCAAAGGCGGAACTTCTCCCCCCCCCCCCCCCCCCCTTCCAAAAAAATAAAATAAAATAAAAGTTGTGTTAAGTAGTGTAAATATTATAAGTTTTAAGCGTAATTAAGTTAAGAATACAAATAAATCTTCGATTATGCCCCTCAAAATAAATTTGCCTCCCTGCCCCCCACCCCACCCCACCCCAAATAAATATTCGAGTTCCGCCACTAGTTACAGTATACACCTTTTGATAATGTATCATATAAAAATCAGTGACATTGTCACATTTAAGGGTACAAGTAAGATACATACCAAAACATGCATCGTATAACATCGTTTGAAATTTTATAACAGTTAATGAAACAAATTTTTTGATGTGGTGTGTGTGAGAGTAGTAATGTGGTGTATTTTGTGTATAAGTGAATTATGTTTGTGTAGTTGGTTTGGCGATACTACTATGACTGTTTGATGGATTTGATTAAAAGATAAATACTAATGTAAAGCTAAAATGACGATAAAAAGTTCAATCACTATTAAGAATTAACCTTAAAATAATAATAATAATAATAATAATAAACTCACTTTTTAAACTAATTACAAGACTCACTCTTTGTTACATGAGACAATATAACTTAATCATGTTTATTCAAAATTTCACTCCAATAAAATAAGTACTCCTTCCGTCTTAAATTAATAGTTTACTGATGCGTGGGAATTGCACCAGGCTTTACCTCTCGAGGGATCTCGAGAAACTTACAACCCCCACCAGGCAGTGTACCTGATCGTTGTAGTCTAATATAGTGACAAGTACCGGAGGATTGATTGTTCAACTCAGGAATAGTGTCGCTAGGATTAGAAAGCCTAAAAACTAGGTCTAGATGTGAGGGATGATTATTTTTGTATTTTTATATTTTTACAAAAGCAATTAAAATCTCGAGTTTTGGAAGAGTGGGCGAAATTAGTTGCTAGTCAACTAGCCCAATAACTAAGATGCCATCAAAATAAAATAACAAAAATGAAAATAAAGCTAATTAAACTAGTGGTCTGAACAATAAATGGAAAAATTGTGTTTACTTAGGTTTCATTACTCCCTAGATATCTTTTACAGGTTGATAGTTTGTTACAATTGCGTGGATGACGGGTTATATTCCTTAATACCATTTGTTGGGTGACGTACGTATTTCCCCAACTCTATAAGCTCCTACTTCACTCCTATGTCGAGCCTGCAAGAAGCTCCTAACATGGGATCATTAGAATTCGCTCATGCATTAAATACAACTATAAAAACCTAGTACGCATTGGTTCATGTTTCTTAAGACGTTCAAGCATGTTACCCTATGGAAGTCTGCCAGTTTTCTTAAGCCTAACATCGAAATCATTCATCCGTAACAACTATAAACAAGCAATCAACCCATAATCAACATCTAGGTTTCACTACATCTAAGCAAACACACAAGAGATCTAGCCTAGCATGTTAAAATCAAGACAAGCGTAAGATATATTCAAACAACACATAGACATATTGAATGAATTGAAAGGATACTTATCTTAATTGAACATGAAATGTTTCAAAGGGTAAAAACCCTTAGAAGAACAGTAAAAATCGTGCTAGGGTTTCTCCAAGTTATCCCTCTAATTGTCCTCTCTTAATGAATGAAAATTACAAAACTATATATAGATTTTCCATCGTGACGGCGTCAAGAAGAAATATCTGACGCCGTCAACTCGCCGCCCATAGTAATATCGGATTGCCTAGATCCAGATCTGACGCCGTCAAGTGCAAATTTTCTCTGGGCCGTCACATGTAATGGGACCATGATAGCCTATGGTGACGCCGTCATGCCCCTAGTGTAAAAACTCTCTGGATCGTCACGGACTCTATCCACTTCACCTCTTGTTTTACTCTTGACACCGTCATGTAGAACCTTGTGACGCCGTCAGGTACTGTTCCCAGCAAGAAAAATTAAGACTTTGTCGTTTTCTTCACTTTTATGCTCCAAAAACGTCCAAAATGCTTCCTTTTCCAGAATTCACTCCAAAAGTACCTAAAATCACAAAAGGAACGATTTAGGGCAATATTTGATCAAATAAATTCAATTACGGGCTTAAATGACCCCCTAAAAACGGATCATTTTTCGCCTCATCATTTACATTACTTTTTTAGTTGTTCTAGTTTAATTGTTCACTTCTAAAAAAAGATAGAGGTATTTGATCAAATTTACCATATTATCCTAGAAATAAATTAATATTAGAGAGGAAGGTATGGTGGCGAGGGTGGCGAGCTCATTTGGGGCCTACATCTTCCATATCACCTTAACACCTCTTCACAAATACCCCCTCCTCACTCATAACTAACATCAACTTACTCATTTAGGGTCCACCACTTACTCCTTTATTTTTTTTCATTTCATTAAGGGCCCGTTTGGTTTGTAGATGAGTTTAGATTAGGATTTGAATTTGAATATAAAGTTGTAGATTAGGATTTGGATTTGGATTTGATGTAAGAGAGAGAAAATAATATTTAATTGTATTAATTATTTTATATAATATTTTTGTAATAAAAATATAATTATTAATAATAAATATAGAGACAAATAAGAGTAGAGTTGTAAGTGGGGCTCACAAAAAATATAAGGGACCGTTTGGTATAGGGTTTTTTGGTAAGGTTTGACTCAAGGATGGTTAAATCCTTTGTTTGGTGTAGATTGGGGGTGAGTTCAAACCCTCAAACTCTACCATCTACAAAACCCACCCTACCCTCTTACTTTTCTACACTTTTCATCATTTTGTGGGCCCATCCTACACTCTTATCTCTTTCTCTCTCTTTTTTTTTTTCTTTTTTCTTTTTATAATAAAATTATATTTTTAATTAAATTTTTTCTCTCTCCTCATTTAATTTAAACATATATTAAATCTAAATCCAAATCTAAATCCTAATTCAAATTTAAATTCTAAACCCATCTACAAACCAAACGGGCCCTAAATATTTATCAAACCCCACCCCCTCCCCTTACTTTTGAAAAGTGTGAGACCATTGGGGTTAAGTCCCAATTTTAAACCCCATAAACACAACCAAACACATGATTTGCATTAATTAAATCCAAAACCCAAGCAAATCCCACATACCAAACGGGTCCTAAATAAAATAAATTCATTTCATTAAATTAAAAATACAATACAAGAAAATAAATACATACGAAACGTAAAATAACGATATAGCTAAAATAACAATATGAAACGAACATGAAGTTTTATTCAAATACTCACGATACAGACATACAAACACATACGCTACGAAAATACAAATACTCACGATACGAAAATACAAATACAGACGATACAGAACTACAAAAGCCATTAATCCCTATATCTGTTCCATATGGGGTTGTTTCTCAAAATGAACCACACGTTAAAATATTTGAAGCCTTGCCCACCAAAGCGTTCTCTGAAAATGTTCATTGCAGTGTGAAGACGATCATTGAACTCGTCATTACGCTGCACGCTCAAGTAAATATCATTGAATTTTTGACATTCACAACTCATTCTTGCCTACTTACCCGTTATCTGGCTTTTGCTACGAAAAAGACCGTCAGATTGGTTGTTGAACCTTTCTGTAACCTCATTCCAAAAAACGGATTCACTATGGAATTTGTGAACGATTTGCCACATGTTGGCTAGCAAGTTTTCTTCTTCAACAGACCAATGATTAGCCATAGTAAAATTGTTTAGAAAGTGAAGTGTGTGCAAAATAGTATGTTATGTGATGTTTTATATAGGGGTGTTTAGAAATTCAAATTTTAAAAACAGAGCGGGATATGAGTGAATTTGAAATTCAAAAAATGGGCGGTTAAACTTTTAAAATTCAAATTCAAAAAAACGTGTGCATAAACCTTTAAAAAAAACATGTGGTAGAAACTTTAAATTCAAATTCAAAAAAAGAGCGCACAAACGTTTAAAATTCAAATTTTAAAAAAGAACGGTATATATTAAAAATTTAGATTTCAAACGTTTAAAATTCAAATTAAACCGTGTGCCATCAAGTGAGGACGATTTTAGTGCCTCTTATTCGACTAACGAGAGCTATGTCACAGAATGAATCATTTTTTTGGTTCGTAGTTTATTTTAATCGTAGGTTAATCGTACGTTGTTTAATGTATTTCAATTCCATGTATTATGTATTTTAATTCCGTGTTTAATGTATTTTCATTTCGTTTTTAAAAAACAATTACTCGTTTACAAGTTTTCATATTTAAAACATTTTACAAATCATTTACATCTCCAAATATAGTTTTAACCTTATATTTAAAACATTTTACAAACCAATTACATATCCAATAAATACAAGAAAAGAAAAAGAAAAAAAATGACGAGTTGCAGAAGATTCAAGCTCGTTGTGTAGACGAGCATTTCCTCAACGGCGAACAGTGGCAAGCAACAACGAAGCAACAAGCTGATCCATGTAGGACGGCTAGGTTAAGTGGCGAGCCCACACCTTCCTCTCTTACAGATTTTAAAAATGACATTAATTAATTAATTAGTTAATGCTAAAACTATTATTTTACAAAAAATAAGAGAAAAAAATAATAATTATTATATTTTTCTTAAATTTTTTTTTCGTCGAGCAACGATTATTTTTTCATATAGTATTTTTTTCATAACTCTTTTAGTGACAAGTTGCATGAATGATGAGTAGGATATAACATCCAAATTGTAAACTATTTAGTATACTAGTTACCTATAGGTTTTAAACTTTAGTGGTACGTTGGTTCCCACGTTATTTCTAAGCATGTTCAGCTTTAATTCAAACAAGTCCATATTATTGGTTCACCGACTTCACTCGTATTCACCATCTTTAATACAAACAAGGAGTAGGAACCCGCCGCGTTGCGGCGAGGGCCTGTGTACCTGTGTGAGAAACCTGTTTACACAATTGTTGTGATGGAAAATGCCTTAAAACAGAGAAAAGAGAAAACTGGATAGATGTATTGACAGGATGTCGTTTACAAAACATTGCAAGGGCTTTTCCTACCGGCTTTCTACTTGCAACTTTAGAGCCTGGTATAGTAATGTGCCATCCTGCGTAGACATACATGCACATCTATCCTACATACATGGTGCGATACGTTACGTTCATTTATTGTATACATTATATCACTACTTCTTAAAGATTAGTTAGAGACTGTATTATGAGACCTGTTGCAGTGGCTTAGTCATACTTTGCCTTCTTCCTGGCTTGGGTAAGTGTAATTCTTCCAAACCTGGTGTTGTGCTTTCCATTTCTTACATCTCTGGCGCGACTGTTTCTTCGATCACCCGTGTCTACAATTCTTTGCGAACTGTTTGGAGGGCCCTTCGGTTTTGTAGTCTTTCTTTTCGACAATTTTGTGCGGCTGTTTGTTCAATCACAGGCGGCAGTCTATATAAAATGATTCCTCTGTTTGAAAACACTTCAAACTAAAGTAAAGGAACCTACGAATCGTGTTAACAACTTGCACTACCAGCAATCCACAGCCGCTATACATCCCGCACTACCTAAATCGTACTTCGCTTTCCTTTAGGATACGAACAGATTCGACACAAACCACTGCCTTCACTAAGGCTATATTCCGTAAAAGCGAATCCGAATTGAAGACCTAACAATTACAGCCTCCTATCAATGCAACACAAAACATTCATACAGCTTCGGTCGAGTTCTCGTCCACCAACTGTCAAAAAAGAAGCATGAAACGATATCATTTTACAAACCAATTACATATCCAATAAATACAAGAAAAGAAAAAGAAAAAAAAATGACGAGTTGCAGAAGATTCAAGCTCGTTGTGTAGACGAGCATTTCCTCACCGGCGAACAGTGGCGAGCAACAACGAAGCAACAAGCTGATCCATGTAGGACGGCTAGGTTAAGTGGCGAGCCCACACCTTCCCCTCTTACAAATTTTAAAAATGACATTAATTAATTAATTAGTTAATGCTAAAACTATTATCTTACAAAAAATTAGAGAAAAAAATACTCCCTCCGTCTCATAATTATTGTCCACATTTGACTTTTTTAGTCTTTAGCTTTCAACTTTGACCGTAAATATTTTTCTATGTGATATATATTACTTGATGCAAAATATATAAACGGATTGATTTTTAAATGTATTTTCATTGGTATAATTTTTATCAAGTATTATATAACACAAATAAAAATATTTAAGGTCAAAGTTGCAAAATAAAGACTTCAAAAGTCAAACGTGGACAATAATTATGGGACGGATGTAGTAATAATTATTATATTTTTCTTAAACTTTTTTTTCGTCGAGCAACGATTATTTTAAACACAAAGTATAACTATTACGGAGTATTGTGTTAGTTCTCAAGTTTAATGTTATATATCATCATTGGACCTACTAATCTGCCAAGTTGTCTTCTTCATTTCACCTCTTCAAAAGGCAAACTCACTCCCTCCCTCACACACCTTCACTCCACACACCATCAATGGAACCACAAGAACAACCACCATCACTAGACACCCTCTCAGATGACCTCCATTCCATCAGCTTCAACTCCACCACCACCACAACAACCACCTCCACCTCCTCCTCAACCACAAACACCACCACAAAACACACTCACACACCTTCCACACAAACCCTAACCCTAACTCTACAAGACATCCACTTCCTCAAAAAACTAGGCTCCGGCGACATAGGCTCAGTTTACTTAGCCAAACTTAAACCAAACCCCAGTTCGTTTGCACTCTCCGTTTCTACTGCCGTGAGCTCTAACTTGTTTGCTGCAAAGGTGATGGATAAAAAGGAAGTGGCTGTAAGGAATAAGGAAGGGAGAGCAAGAGTGGAGAAGGAGATATTGGAGATGCTTGATCATCCTTTCTTGCCGAGGTTGTATGCGTGCTTGGAGTCGATGAAATGGTCGTGTTTGTTGACTGAGTTTTGTCCTGGTGGTGATTTGCATGTGCTCCGGCAAAGGCAGCCGCTCAAAAGGTTTTCAGAGTCTGTGGTAAGGTAAGTATTTTACTGGACTTGTCCGTTTCATAATAAGTGTTCATTGGTTTTACCAAGTTAAGCACACCGTAAGTACATCAAAAATACACAGGTACCCACATAAAAGTACACTTATTTGTATTTTTATATAGATTCTTGTGTACTTTTTTGTGAGCCTTTATATATTTATATTGTGCTTAACTTGTACTTTCAGAACACAAGTTAGATAAACCCTAAAAAAATTATCGTTTTATAACAAGTGTTCACCAGGCACTATTAAAAAAACTATCGTTTTATAATAAGTGTTCACCAGGCACTATTAAAAAAATTATCCTTTTATAATAAGTGTTCACTAGGGCACTATTAAACAAATTATCGTTTTATAATAAGTGTTCACTGTTATTAGTTTGTCAATATTTAAGTTGGATGTGCACTAATTTATGTGTTTATCAAGTTAAAAGAGCTTGTGTGCTTTGTGTTAAACTAACAAAAATTTTACAAAAAACTACGAATGTTTTTCCAAAAATATGTACTGTATACACTTTTAAAACAATCATTTTCAACCAAGATATCAAATTTTATAAACTTTTACGGTTTTGAAACAATCATTGTCAACCAATATGATCCAATTTTCAAAATTTGTAAACTTTCGGATTAGTTGAAACTTCTATTTCAAAACAAATTAAAATAAGTAAAGTGCACATGTATTACAAAGTTACAAGAGAATGGATGCCTTGTTTGTAATATTTTGTTTTGGTTTGTTATATATCGCTGCCTTTCTATTAAAAAAATAATAAAAAAATAAATAAAATAATATAAATTACAAGAGACATTAGTAGTAGTTTGAAAGTGTTATATGTATTTATGTGCATGCCTTTTCGGATGTAAATGTCTTATCGTGTGTTAATGATCGTCGTATCATGTCATATTTGGTCCAGCTATTTCATTGGCTTCATTGATGTTTGCATGTGGCTGGTGAGGTCCACATAAGCTAAATTGACGTTGGTTAACAAAGTACAGTACTAATTTAGTTACGTAAATTCAAATAAGAGAAGAACGTACAAAATATAAACAAAGAATTACTTAAATGAACCGTTTATAGAACTACTTTGTGAATATGAATTTCGAACACAAAATTTTTCGAAATAAACTTTTAAATATTATCCGTTAGATCCATTACTAGATTAGTTTCTAACCATACACATGTATAAAAAGAGTGCTACACGAGTCGTGGGCGAGGCCTATCAATATACATATGATTCAGAATTATGGGCGAATTGTTGGGCGAACAGCGAGGGTTGGGCGAGAGCAAGTAGGGGAGGCGAGAGGTTGGGCGAGGTAACTGGCGAGAGGTTGGGCGAAGGATGTAGGGTGAGAGGGTGGGAGAGGCTTATGGAATTGGGCGAGGCTTATGGGCGAGGTGTATGTTATTTTACAATCCTTACACGTTTTCGCTCCTATAAATATTCACCGTTAAGTACTCAATTTGCGTCCAATTTATGTACACAAAGAAAGAAAAAGACGGTAAAAGTTCCGTCGATGAGATGCCAGAGAAGATGAATGACTAAATATTTGTAGGAAGCTTTTTAGGAAAATGTGAAAAAAGTTAAATGCATTTTTTGTTATTGGGTGAAAGAAAAAATGAAAAGCTAATTACCGGAGATCTGAGCCTTAATGATTTTTAGGAAAATGTGAAAAAGTTAAATGCCCTTTTATTAAATGATCCTTATTGATTTTGGGGCGAATACATATTTGTATAACTGGGCGAATAAAATTTTTTGGGCGAGTGTATGGTAGGCGAATGGAAAATGAAAACCTTGATAGTGACATATTTTAGTCATTCTCGTAAAGCATCTTAAAAAAGTTCAATTCGGTAAAATCAATATCTATAAAGATTATTTTGGTTAAAAAAAAGTAGTGAAGTAACTCCCAATACCGTCTTTCACGAGTTATGGGGGAGGTTGAGACGTAGACTACCATACCCCTACCTAAGGAAGAGAGGCTGTTTCCGGTTCTACCAAAGATAGAAATGGACCTCCGGCCTTCTGTAGGGAGTGAGGATCAGACCCTTGACCTCTAGGTTAAGAGGCAAGAGGTTTTTCAACTGATCCAACCCTACTTGTTTATAAAGATTATTTTGGTAATTAGCTTATTAAATGTAAAAGACATAAACTACATGCTGTTTTGTGGTATTAAGCTTCAGCTTACGGTTACAGTCAATTTTGTATAACAAGTTTAGGGGTAGAGTTGTGAATCCGCAAGTTACTCGAGTTTGGCTTGTCAAAAACTTAAATTTAACAAGCCCAAGTTTAGCTTGAGTTTAACTTGAAAGTTATTTGTGTTTGGCGCAGAGCGTTTAAGAGTATTTAGGGGTGGTGAATGCTTAACGTTGCATTCTGATGTTGATATTTGCTTGGCAACTAGCAAATAGCTTTATTTTTTTGGAATGCTCATTTATCAACAATATATAAAGTAGTATTTAGGAGCACTGAGCATTTAAGAATTGTTCCATATATTATGATTGTACTTACAGTTACGTTATCAAACGTTTATATATATATATATATATATATATATATATATATATATATATATATATATATATATATATATATAACAGCTATTGCTCATAGCTACTGCTTACAACTACTGCTCACTGCTACTGCTACTGCTAGGGCTCGTGTTATAGCAAAAAATCCTACCATCATCACTATTCTCCTATAACTCAGAACGGATAAATTAACCCAAAAACACCTTCCCTCCATCATTCAAGTTATAGGAAAACCCTTAACCCACACTTAAACGGAGAAAAAAAAAATGTTTGTTTGACACAGCTGGTGAATTTGACGTGAGATACTACGGCTTGGGTGGGTGTAGAGTGGAGCCATAGAGCTCGCGTTATAGAGCACCAGCCAACCCTAACACTAGACACCTTATGCTCTTACTATTATTGATCAATGCTACTTTTGCTGAATAGGTTGAACTAAAAATATAGCTCAAGAGCTAAGTTCGTGCTTTACGAAAAAGGTTCAAAACAAGTCAAACGAGCTTGTGTTTTTCTTAGTTAATGAGTCGTTTTCGGTATTAACCGCACTCATTTTGACTGTCCAATTGGTTATTATACCATAATTAAACTCACAAACTACTTCATATGTTTTAAGGGTTACTTAGATTAGAACTTATTAATGTCCATCACACTTTCTTTTCGAGTTTTTATTTGAAAATAAAAGAAGTGAAGTTGAGAGAAAATTAAAAAATAATTATTTTAATTTAAAAAGAAAAGAAGAGAAGATAGAAGTAAAATATGTCAAAGTTCTCCTCTAAATCTTTATTTCAATGATTTGGAGAAAATTGAAATTTTATCTCTTTTATTTTTATTTCTCTTATTTACCCTATTCATTCTTTTCCATTTTACACTCGGAACAAAATGTTGAAAGACAAACACTACCCAATGTGGATACTTTTTGTAAACTTTAAAGATTAAGGAGAAGCCAATTACCCTTGTTCCTTTCGTCATTTACCGGTTTGAAAAGTGTCAGATTTTTACTATTTGGCAGGCCAAATTAGTACAAGTTTTAAATGCATTTGTACAAAGACCTTAAGATAATAATTGGGTTCCTTGTGTTATTGTTTTCGACATAGTAATCACCAAAAATTTCAGAAGATAACGTACTACACACTTTACTTTTGCTCATTTATTTCACTTTTTTCTTGAAACCAGTAACTAACTTTTGGAAAAATAAATTTTGTCTACAAAATTATGACATTTTTTGGTAATCACGAATTCCTAATTCTTATGTATTCTTTTGATTCTGGTAAATTTAAGGGGGTGCTTGGTGGAGGTAAAGGAGGAGTGGGGAATGTGTAAGGAATTGAAAAGGGCCCACATCTTTCAAATAATGATGCTTGGTTATGGAGGGGTAAGGTATTGATTACCCCGTAGTGGGTAATCAACCATTATAGAGTAAATTGGAGGGGGGGGGGGGGGGTAAGGTATTGATTACCCACCTCAAGCATTCATTTGCATTCCTTTCCCTTTCTTTTTCCCTTTCCCTTTCCTCACTTTGAACCAAGCGGACCCTAACGCTCTGTTCTCGAGTTCTTTTTTTAAAGGAATGGAAGGGGAAGGGAAGGGAAATCAAAAAAAGGGGCGTTCTCGAGTTTTTTTAAGAAGGAAGAGGAGGGGATGGGAAGGTGGGAGGGAGGGAAGGTACAGCTTTTTTTTGTGTATATCTGTTCCGTCCAATTTTGGGCGGATTAGGAGGGAAAGCGGGCTGGGCTTGTGTACAATTACATTTATATCCTCACTTTTCATGCACGTTTTATCTCCTTTGACCTAGTTATCCCATATCACACATCTGTACAACAGCCACAACGTTTCACATCACACTTCTGATTCTGTATGCCACAACGTTTTTTTCTCGTAATCAAGAAACGAGTTGTAAGTTTATTATTTGATTCTAGTTTCAAATTTGATCAGATCGTTTGATGTTTTTAAGTTTTCATTATGTGTTTTTTTCATTGTTTTACATGTGTTTGATCGTTTGATTGTTTGATCAGATCGTTTGAACAAATGTTAACGAGAGCACTCGCTCACATGAGCGTTTGAACTTGCAACTGATAACATGCTTAGTTAAAAACTGAATGTGCATATGATCTAGTTAATTTATGAACATCTATTTGACCATCTGCTTATAAGTTAATTTATGAACATCTATTTGACCATCTTCTTATCTGTTTGATTGTTTTACATGTGTTAACGAGATACTTATGAACAAATGTTTGAATGTTTTACATGGACCCTCAACTTTATATCAGTTTAGTACTTTAGGTGTGAGTTTATGACCCACTGGTGCTTCTTGTGCATTATTAGGTAGCAGTGGAGAGTGTGATTAGTGAGCAATTTTGAGAGGCAGTTTTCAATGGGTAATTGTTAATACTAGAAGCATATGAGTAGTTAGTTGCTAATGTGAATCTCTTTGTGAATATCATGCAATCCAGCTTGTATGTGCTCTAAACATCATGCAATCCAGCTTGTTTGATGGATAAACATTTAAAAGGATTGTTGGTTTTTGCAGAAAATATTTCTTCAGTATCAGTTTATCCTGGCAGAATATATAGGATTTTGAGGGTATCTTGGTAATTTGGGTACCTTCCTTTCCTTTCCTTGCAACTTAAAAATAAGACTTGAGAACACAAATAAAAACCCTTCCATCCTTCACAGTTTCATCCCTTCTTTTGCCCTTCCCATCCCCTCCCCTTCCCTTCTTTAAAAATTAGACTCGAGAACAGAGCATAAGTATGTTTTGGGAATAGATACATTAAGAAAGAAAAATAAAAATAATGAAAAATATTTTTATCCATACATTTCAAATGCAGAAAGAATTTCATCGGAGATCCAAACGTAACTTTTGTAGAAAAACCTCGGTTCATATTTCATCATTGGCCAAAGTGAAATGATTGAAATACTTAGGTTTAAACTTTTATCCCGATGAAGGTATTTTTAGTCATTTTACTTTGACCAAAAACAAAAAATGAAAGTTGTCTATAGAGATTACGCTTGCACTTTTCAAATTACAAGATCTACGTCTGTGATTTGGACAAATTTCATGAACGATTTTTGCAATTCACTCAACTAAATATTACTACCTTTTAGAAGGAAATACCGAGTATTTTTTAGAGTATTTTTAGCCTAATTTTAGAAGGAAATACCGAGGTAAAGAAATACATATTAAGTAAACATTTTTAGCCTAATTTTAGAAGGAAATACGGAGTATTTTACTTTAAAATCAACTAAATCATCCTCTTTAAATGATGCTCGAAAACCCTTTTTTTTTTATTTCAATTTATTTTCTTTACTTTTCTTCCTTAAATGATACTCGAGAACACACTTTTAGCAATTATAGGTCGACAAATAAATGGATTCACGAGCATTAGTTGAGGATTAGTGGACCTGATAGGTACATGCTTCATTGTTTTATCTAGTGAACTAGTGTACCACATGAGCTTAGGGAGTTTAGGGGTTTAAGTCGAATAATGTTTTCGTGGGACATGAAACTACATCCGAGTCCACGTGAGCAACATTAGAAGTCAAACAAACTCTCATTAATTCCACGTGGGTCTTGGGCTTACAACGTCCACAAGATGCTAGGTTCCATAAAAGTTCAAATTAAATGAGATAGGGAAGTTAGTCATTGCTGACAGCTATGCTATTAATGATTCTTGTCTTTAAAGATCTTTAGAGCTAGAGGATAGGGTGCTTTAAGATCTTCAGAGCTAGAGGATAGGGTGCGGTAACGTTACGGAGCATTTTGAAACGGTGAGCGTTAAACGTACATTATGATGTTTAATGCTCGTTTGGCAAATCACAAAGTGCTCCACCCCACCGCTTAACGGTCACCAACAATTTTTTAACGTTTGGTAGGTGAGCCGTGAGCGTAGCTGTATAACTTTTTATTGTATCATTTCCTTGTATGTTACTATTTTCCTAAACTTATGATAAGTTAAAATAATTATTGTTGGTAGGGAAATAGTGATATTAGGTAAGTGGCATGTGGGGAAGAATTGCCAAAATGGTGCATGAAATAATTGGTTTTCTTTGAGTAATGATAAAAGGGAAAGCCCAAAGAAGAAAAATTTGTCCTTGTAAAAGACAAAAGACCTCAAAAACTAGATTTTGCTAACTGCCATCACTTTGGTCCCCTACCAAAACTACACATTATATTCTAAGCATATGCTAATCTAGTAATCTAACATGTTATGTTTTTATCATGTTTTGTAGGTTTTATGCATCTGAGGTGGTTGTAGCTCTTGAATACCTTCACATGTTGGGAATAGTTTACCGCGACCTCAAACCTGAAAATGTTTTGGTCCGAGCAGACGGTCACATTATGTTGACAGATTTTGACCTTTCCTTGAAATGTGAATTATCCATGTCGACTCCGGCCCAAGTTTTCCCTAATCAAAATGGCCAAAACCTGGCGCTATTGAATAATCTCCACCCTCTAGACCCACCCAAATTCACCGCAGCTTCATGTATGCTTCCTAACTGCATTGTCCCCTCGGTCTCTTGCTTCAACCCAAAATTTAAGCGCAAGAAGAAGCCCGTGAGCCATAACGGGCCAGAGTTTGTGGCTGAGCCCGTGGACATCAGGTCAATGTCGTTCGTTGGGACCCACGAGTATCTAGCACCAGAGATTGTATCTGGTGAGGGACATGGTAGTGCTGTTGATTGGTGGACCTTAGGAATATTTATCTTTGAACTGTTTTATGGTGTAACGCCTTTTAAGGGGATTGATAATGAGATGACGTTAGCTAACATTGTGGCTCGGGCCCTTGAGTTCCCTAAAGAGCCCGCGATTCCAACCATGGCTAAAGACTTAATATCTCAATTGTTGGTCAAGGACCCTGATCGACGAATGGGGTCTACAATGGGTGCATCAGCGATCAAGCACCATGCGTTTTTTCATGGGGTCAATTGGGCCCTTTTGAGATGTGCAACACCACCTTTCATGCCACCACCGTTTAAGCACCAGGAGGTTATAGCAGACGATGGTTGTCCTAATACTCCGGTTGATTATTATTAGCATAAACTATTAATCTGTATGTGCAACCAAATTTTGAATTCGGTTTAGGAGCATAAACTTTGGGCCGTGTTGCATATTTGTACTGTGTATATAACCTTAAAACTGCATTGTTTTTTAAAGTTCAACCATTATGTGATGAGCTATGATCTTCGTTAGGGATAACCCGTTACAAATTGTTTTAAGAACTTACAAAAATGCATCAAAATACACTAAGATCAGTGGTCATAAAACTCATATGGTATTGACTATAAGCCTAGACGTGAAAATGGATCAGAAAGCAGCGAGTAATTAATAATTATTGACTCCTTGCTCATTATTCTATGGCATTGCAGTTGAGTCTGCATTTAAGCAATTATTTTTCACAATTGTTTAGATGATGAAAGCTCTAATTAAGACCTTTTCGTTCGTTTCTTTTCTTCGTTAGCATTGATCCTACCAGAAAAATTCTCCCCAAAATTTACTAGGATATTTGCAGCGTCGGGATTAGCAAGCAGTTGTTTTACCACAAAATATCCGGAACAGACCAAGTTTGAAATAGCCGAGCTTGCTTACCAATAAACCTTGCTTTCTCAAAATCATAGCAGTATTCGGGCAATTTATCTATAGAAATACGTCTGTTAACAACTTTCAATAGGTTTATAGCAATTTCAGGTCTTTTCATCTTTATGCTTGCCACAGTCGACTAAATAAAGATGCCAAGTAAAATCGTGAAGTAAGTTTGAAACAAGTATAAAATTTTGAAAGACTAGCATCAATGAGCGTTTAAAATAAAATCCACTAGCTAAAAGCTCCTATTTAAAACAAAATCCAATAAAATCTACACAACCTCAATGTTTCTTGTTTAATAAACTTGGGTGTGGTATTTTTGTATTTTATGAGCTCCTGCGTTAGGGTATGTTTGACAAAATTAAGAGTAGCAGTTAACGTTAACAAGCAATCATTAAGTTATAAAAGTATTTGGTAACGTAGTTGTATACATAACTTTTACGTGTAAACTGACCAAAAAGTAACATCAAATGCTTCTTCAATTGGAAGTCATGTTTGGCAGCATGTATTTCTTAGCGTTTTGGAGCAACTAACGTCTTAAATGCAAAGCTTGTTTTGCAACTAGCATTTGCATTTTATGTAACTGCTCTTATTCTATACGTTTCCTAGGAAGCATTAGAATCTTGGTGCTAGCATTATGCTTAATAAATTACATAAATATTCTCAAATTTATTTTAATGTGTATATGTCTTTTTACGTCATTTTACAATTTATATTTAGAGCTATAACTACATTACCAAACGTTTTTATTAAGCAAACAACTACCGCTGAGATGCACAAAAAAACCTGTTCATGAACCTAACCGTGAAAAAACCAAAACCGGTTTCTCAAAAAATGGTTTTTGAAAAACCAATTTAGGGAAAACCGAACCGCTGGTTAGAAACCGGTTTGCATTATTTGTTGTCAACCGGTTTAAGGCAACTAAGAGCACAAAGGGCGTAGCTGGCTTGTTAGGGGAAGAGGGAACAGGTACAGGGTAAAAACGGTTTAAACCAAACCAGTTTTTGGTTTGAACGGACATTATCTCTCCCAAAACCGGTTTCAAACCGAACCGTTTTTACGTAAAATCAGTTTTTGACTATTTGACTAAAACCGAAACTGGTTTTTAAACCATTAAAAGCTAGTATTTTTTTGACCATAGGCCGGGCTTTGATGGGCCATATGATCCACACTCACTCATTCACACTTCCACACTACAACAACATAACCTCACACAGTTAACGGTGTTTTTATAAACCTTTCGAAAATTCACACTCCAAACAATAACAAACACAGCAACAATGGAGTACGCTCGTAACAACGAAGAACCCCCCTCCGCACCAATAGTACTGGAAACCGTAGCGGAAGAGGTGGACGACGAGCCGATGGTGGGACCCACACCGCCACCGGCTCGGAAACCAAAGCGTCCGCTTCAGTTCGAACAAGCCTATCTAGATTCACTTCCTTCTGCTAACATGTATGTATTTATTTATACTTAGGGTTTGTTTTATAGTTTATATATTTAATTGAGCTTATTTTATGTTTAGTTGATTTTGTTTTGATTAGATGTTTATTGTTAGGTTAAAAGATGATTGAATTGGTTTTTGTTGTCATATACAGTTACGATACCAAACACTTTATTAAAACAACTAATGCTAATTGATACTGCTATTGTTAACTAACTAGTACTAATTGCTAGTCATCTAGGTAAGGTAATCTTTTGCTTAGTGGTTCAAGAGAATGGATGTGTTTGGCGCGAAGTGTTTTGGAATGTTTAGGGTAAAAAGCATGTTTGGGCATTTGGCGAAGCAGTTACATTGCGTTTAGTTAGAAGGAAACACCCTTGTTTTCCACAAAATGTTTTGTACAAAACATGGAAAATAGATATTGCGTTCAAATCAAAAGTTTCCCATCCCACATCAACTCCGTTCCTGTGGGCTTTTGAAATTACAAAACACTTTTGTGTCTTCTTTGTTTCCCTTGTAACCACCCCCCCTCCCCCTCTTTTTCTTCAAAATAGAAAACAATAGAATATGAACACGTTTTCTATGTTTTGTGGAAAATTAAATCCCCTCCTTTCTTTTGTTAAAACTGAAAAATAAAAAATTGGGTAAAACCCTCCCTTTTTTTTGGGAAGTTTGGCGTGGCCGCATCAGGGTTGTTTGCACCTAGTAGGAATTGACCTCTCACATTTTAAGGATGATAGTCACAAGCCTTCTACCACTATGCCAGGATTTGTTTATGATTCTAATAAAACGGAACGGTTATTGAAAGAGTTTAGCTTTTAGGACTGTATGCTTGTTTTACACTTCATAGTTGCCCCTACAGCTCATTGAGAGTTTATGTACTTTTGAAAAGATAAAACACATAAGCAAGGTACGTTTTTAACGTGAAATGCTTATGTTTCAAACATTTGCATTCAGAGTTAAAAGAAGACATTAAAAGTTAGAAGTGCAAAAAGTTAGTAAGGTGAAAATTTTGAAAATAACCTATGAATGTGACAGTTATAACTTATAAAGGGGGTATAGATTTGAAATAATATAATGTTGCATATATGCCACTATTTCTGAGATCATAGCTTTTCTTGCTAGTAAATATTGAGCTTGACAGTGTTACGTTCTCACTGAATATGCGTACTCAAACCCGCCCTCTAAAGCTGTTGAAGTTGATAAGAGATTTTTGTATCTATTTTTCTGACATCCCAAACTCCAACTTATTGTTTGTACTGGCTGTATATCTCCGTTAATTCAGTTACTCTAGCTTCTGGATAGAGGAAGAAAAAGCATTAACCCTTCAATTAGGCTTACTTGTATGCTAACACAGTAGGCCAGTATATAGTTTTTATATTGATTAATGCTCAGGAAATACACTTAAGATATGATTCAAAGTGTGAGAATAACAGCAATTTCCGAGACTTGTCATTTTGGTTACCTATAATCATTGTGCATATGCATACTCTTTAAGTTGCACATTTGAGATGCATCTCACATTAAATTCATGTAGGCTGTAGTATAACTGTTGTTAAGTTACACTGTTTTATAATTGAGTGAATGTTTCACATGTAACAAACCTTTTCTCATTGATTGGTAACATCTTTTCTATGCAGGTATGAGAAAAGTTACATGCATCGAGATGTGGTAACTCATGTTGCTGTTTCGGCGGCTGATTTTTTCATTACGGGGAGTCAGGATGGTAAGTATTACTTTTACATGTAAACCGCATCAGAATTGTTATAAATCATAGATTAAAGTTCTGGTATCATTGATCAAACCAAAACACTTGAATTAAGCGATACCATGGTAAATTGGTAATATAAGAAATATTACTAAAAGATGCCGGTTTGACATCCAATCCTTTATTTCCGTGTTCTCTCAGGACACTTAAAATTTTGGAAGAAAAAAGGTGTTGGCATTGAGTTCGCTAAGCATTACAGATCCCACATTGGGCCAATTGAAGGGTTGGCGGTGAGTTGTGCATGTATTCTTTATACAGTATTTATATATATTTAAGTTTTAGAATATCAAATAATTTTGTTTTATGTATCTTTATTTCCTGATGTCAATATATATATACTTGGTATCATGTTAAGTTTATGTCTTCTGAACATCAACTGCAGGTCAGTGAAGACGGTTTACTTTGCTGTACGATTTCTAATGATGTGTTTGTCAAAATATATGATGTGCCCAACTATGACATGATGGTCATGTTAAAACTTCCATATATACCTGGTGCTGTTCAATGGGTTTACAAAGGGAATGTCAAAGCCAAGCTTGCTATTAGTGATCGTAACTCCTCATTTGTGCATATATATGATGCTCGAGCTGGAACAAATGAACCCATCATTTCTAAAGAGGTAGTTTGACTTTGACGTCCATTCAATTTTGCTTTCTTAATTCCGTTGAATATTCACCATCTAACATGAACCGAAACTAAATTGGACTTTCTTTCTTTTTTTTACCATCGAACATGAACCAAAACTAAATCAGACTTTCTTGTTTTTTTCAGATACATGGCAGTCCTATTAAAGTAATGAAGTACAATCATGCTTTTGATACTGTGATATCCGCAGATGCCATGGGAATGATTGAGTATTGGGACCCCAATACACTTCAGTTCCCCGACAGCGAGTATGTTTTGAAAATTTTTACAAGTTTATCCGTCCTTGTCCTCCTCTCGGGCTACTGATATTGATGAGTCTTCTGTTTTGGCTTTAATAGGGTTAAATTCAAATATAAAAGTGATACTGATCTATTCGCAATTGTCAAATGTAAAACAGCTGTTTCTGCTATCGAGGTAAGGAATTGATTTGTGATAATGTTTTGTACAACAGTAATAGCCATTATAAGATTATTTTGTGATATCATGAATGCTTAACGTTTTTGCCATTGTGTTTGTTATAGTACAATTCTACTGCTCACACAAAACAATATACTCTTTTAATAACTTTAATATATGTAAAATGAATCACATTGCTAATAAATGTTAATGCTAAGTTCAAGATAACCATGTGTGATTGTACTTGAAACGTATGCATGCGCATAGTAACCTCCTCTAATAAGATATGCTAATATTTGCATTATCACGTAGCAACAATATTAACTTTTTTGGTACCTGTCTTTAGGTAAGCAATGATGGCAAGCAATTTGCAGTCACATCGCCTGATCGTAGAATACGTATATTTTGGTACAGGACTGGTAAGCTAAGACGGGTCTATGATGAATCACTTGAGGTAATTTACTTATTGCAGTCATTTATATTGCACATGTATATTTATTATCAACTATTTCTAAGATATCTGTATCTGCTTTGTTTAGAATGCTGGAGAACTTCAAAAAAGCGATGTTCCTTTATACCGGCTAGAATCTATTGATTTTGGTAGAAGAATGGCAGTTGAAAAGGAAATTGAAAACACAGAAAATGTACCACAGCCGAACGCCGTTTTTGATGAAAGCTCCAATTTCATTATTTATCCAACCCTTCTTGGTATAAAAGTAAGAGATTCCTCTTTCCATTCCTGTAACATTCATTAAACTATTTTGTTTTCTCAAGTTATAAAGGAATTTAAATATTGTATTTTCTCTTCTTTTTATGGTAGATCGTAAATCTGCACACAAATACAGTTGCCAGAATTCTAGGAAAGGTGGAAAATAATGACAGATTCTTAAGGATTGCTTTGTACCAAGGTGATCAGAGCAGCAAAAAAGTGCGCAAAATTCCAGCTGCTGCTGCGAATGTCAATGAAAGCAAAGAACCCCTCACAGACCCTACTCTATTATGCTGTGCATTCAAGAAGCACCGAATATATATGTTCAGGTATAGCAGTTGATTACTTTTTCCATTATACTCTGCTGAGTGTATTTTATTTTGAAATCCATTTTAGCAGCTACCCCTTTTGTGAGTTTGGTCACATGAGATAGTTCTTACGGATTTATGTTGGTGTAGTCGAAGAGAACCAGAGGAACCTGAGGATGCAACTAAGGGTCGGGATGTCTTCAATGAAAAGCCTCCTCCTGATGAACTTATGGCCGTGTCAGATATAGGGAAATCTGTTACAACATCACTTCCGGAGAATGTGGTAAGTACTCTTACTTATTGTATTAATATTAAACTATGCTTTTTTAATACTTAGGTTATCTTGTTAATCATTACCTTGATGATACTTGTTGTACCAGATTATGCACACAACACTTGGTGATATCCACATGAAGCTGTACCCAGAAGAGTGTCCTAAAACCGTGGAGAATTTCACAACTCACTGTAAAAATGGATACTACGATAATCTGATATTTCATCGGGTTATCAAAGGTTTTATGATACAGACTGGAGACCCCTTGGGAGATGGGACAGGTGGACAATCTATTTGGGGAAGGGAGTTTGAAGATGAATTTCACAAAAGGTCCGTAACAGCTCATTATTAAAATCGTATCTCATATAAAATGTTAGAAATTAAATTTATGTCGAATGGTTAGCAATGAAGGACCATAATGTAGTTCAGTTATATAACTAATCTGCACTTGAGTCTTTAAGTGAATAGAATGTACTTATTTTAGCTAAAACAAATTTTGTTCTTTTTGCAGTTTAAGACATGACAGGCCTTTCACATTGTCGATGGCAAATGCGGGCCCAAACACTAACGGGTCTCAGTTCTTTATAACGACTGTTGCTACGCCGTGGCTGGATAATAAGCATACTGTTTTTGGTAGAGTTATTAAGGGCATGGACGTTGTTCAGGTAATTGCTTTACCTGCCAAACAATAATTTTGAAACGCTTGACTATTTTGTAAAGTGGGTTGGGTGAAAATTTTCCTGATCAAACCTTTGTTTTCAGGCAATTGAGAAAGTGAAGACGGACAAGGGAGATAAACCATACCAAGATGTAAAGATCTTGAATGTGACTGTTCCAAAGTCATGAGTGATGAATGTATATCGGAAGCTGATAATCTGTAATGTGCTGGTGGCATTTGGTCAAATCCAATATTTCAAATCTGGCACCGAAGTTTAAACTTTTTGACTTCAACTACTCATTCCTGATTACATTTTTAAGGTGCCAAGAATTTTGAAATTGAAGGTATGAATACGCAGTCTTCTGACTTCAGCATTGAAAGAGGTCCTGACTATTTGGCAATGTATCGATCTTTACTTCATAGAATGTTTGTATCGAGCTCATTTTTAGATGTAGGGTTTTAGACTTATATTGATTATACTTTTGCGCGTCACTAATTCACGAAGCTTATAGAAGCCCCCTTCCACATAAACAAGGCAAATCTAACATCCAAGTGAGTTTTTTTTTACCCAAAACTATAGCTTGCGTGTTCGGTAAATTCCATCATATAATTAGAAAAGAAGATGGATCATATTTTGTTAAAACACTTACATATGGTTTCTTTCAGTCAATCCCTCGTTTAGATACTCTTCACAAAAACTGTGAAATCCTTTCTGGTTACATACGTATCATAAACTATTAAATTTTAAATATTGAATCCCCCTTTCTTTTACTCCCAAGAAATGAAGAATCATCAAAGCCCAAGGTGTAAGTCATAACTTGCAAGTGAATCGATATGGGTTCTTATGGGTGTTTGAGATCATGTTTATAGCCTAAACTTACAGCGTATAAACACCCCTTCATGTGGTTATTTGAGTGATTAGTTCTCATAAGTCAAACATAGGCCAATACAGCCGATTAGCACTTAAATAATGCATTCCATAACTCCAATTTGCATACTAATGTGACTATAACAATGTGGATAGACAAATTGTCTAATCAAACTAATCATGTTTTATCACTTGTTGAAGACCATCTCAAAAGAACAAAAGCGTAGCCTTATGTGTGGCAACAATCTCAGGATCACATACACTAGTCTATTAAGTGCAAACAATAAGTGGTTTGGTTGGCCAAAATTGCTACGGCAGAGCACTAATATGTTCACCAATATCGAGAAAGGTGTTCACATGTATTGTTTTAGCAAGTAATGCAGTTTACAAATCTTAATAATGAGCGTGTAATTTCCATTAAAGGCGAAAATTATACCAGAAGTACATAACAATGAAGACTTAAACCAAAAGCCATAATGTGCAGTGAGAATTTGCTTATTTACTGTAGCAAAACCTCCACCAATTTCTACAACATTTCTATCTCAAGCCAAACATTAACACCAAGAGCTAAAACCAACCAAACAACAAAACTACAGATAATAACAATATAAAGCAAATGTAAAACAATAAGCATAGGTATCAAATCAAGACCGCTTTGACTAAAAATATCTGATGTTCAACTAAACCCATACATCCAAAACTTTTCAATGGTCTTACAAAATTCAACACTTTTACGGCAAAACTAAAAACAAACAATAAAAACCTTAGTATGCTTCAAAAGAAGAGACAGAAGGCCCTTTCTTCTAGTCAAAATTCAACACTTTCACGGCAAAACTAAAAACTAGCAATAAAAACCTTTAGTATGCTTCAAAATAAGAGACAGAAGGCCCTTTCTTCTAGTCAAATAAACTGAAACCCATGTCCTGCAAAAGAAATTTTTAACACAATAAGATTGTTGCACTATCACTGAAACATAGCAATATTGATTTAACTAAAGCAAAGAATAGCTTACATCATCGGTATCCTCTTTCTCTTCAACCTTCTCTTCCTTCTTAGACTCGGCAGCTGCTGCTGCAGGTGCAGCAGCACCACCAGCTGAGGCAGCGACTGCAACACCACCGCCACCTGATGGAACTGAAGCTAGCTTTTCCCTTCCAGAAGCAATCAACTCGGTAATGTCTTTACCCTTGACTTCTTTCAAGAGCAATTCAATACTGCCTTCATCAGCATCAGCTCCAACTACACATAAATCCGTTTCAAACTTGTAAACAACAAATGCCAACCATTTCAATAGGCTATTGTTTCACTACTCAAATAAACGCATCAGCCAAAAATAAATTATTTACATATCCAAGAATAAGAGCGATAAAGCAACACAAAACAAACAACACACATAAATAGCATGCCACAAAATACTAAGCCGTGCTATAAGGGGTCATTTTTCAACAAAAAAAAAAAAAGAAAAATCCTTCATGTTTTTAAGGTAGAGAATTGCTTCTAAGTATCATAAGGGCATAACATATCATTATCATGATCACTAAATAAAACTAAACTGCTAAAAAACTCACATTACATTATCTAGTCTGCAAATCTCAGTTAATCGTAAAACATTCAATTACTAATATACTAAAAGCCTGAAATTTCCATATCATAAAATGCACAACAGTTTCAGTAAATGCAAACTACCAAGCAGTTTAGTCAAACTACCTAACCAACGGAACCAAACCAATTTCCGTACTTATTCGCAAACTTGACACTTTCAATTTAAACAAACTTTAAACAAAACATATACATTTAGGAGGTGTTTGTTTCGGCTTATATAAGCCGTCTTATGGCTTATTTGATTTTGGGCTTATGTTTCATAAGCTAACTTTTCGTGGCTTATTTAATAACTTTTCTACTACTATAAGTTTATTATGACATAATAAACTTCATCCAAGCCAAAAAGTTTCAAAATAAGCCACAAAAAGTTAGCTTATGAAACACAAGCCCAAAACCAAATAAGCCATAAGCAGGCTATATAATCCAAAACAAACACCCCCTAAGCAAAGGTTTTAGACCCAAAATCACTAACATAGTAACATCTATATATAAAACTCTACTGGTACTTTGTTGCCATGACAATATAAATCCATCACCATAACAAAACTTATACCTTATACATATATATACAAAAGTACTTATAACACCAAACTAAAAATAATAACAAACCAAGTTTTTTTTTTATATATATAAAATTAGTTACCTGAACCAAGGATGGTTTTCAAATCCTCAGCAGAAGGACTGGTGTTACCTCCCAACAAAGCCAACAAGTATGCTGCTACAACCTTCATTTTCTACAAAACCAAAAACATATCAATACAACTTCATAAACCCATCATTTTTTTATATAAAAAAATATATAAAACTATGAAGAAGGTACCTTGAGATTATGTGGTACGGCCGCACTGGTATGGATGTTAGGGTTGTGAAAGGCGCTGGAAGCCCTAGTTAAGTTATAACAGGTTATTAATAGTGCTTTTGTGGGATTTGCTTTTTGTGGGCTTTTTTTGTGATGGGCTGGATCAGAGTGTGGGCCCGTCTAGTTTCACACTTTCACTGACTAATAGTCTTTTCCTTTTTGTTTATGTTGTTTAAGGAGTAGTTTGGTTTGTTGTGTGGAATGATAATCGGTATAAATTTGATATACGGGTGTAATCGGAATGACTATAAGTTAAGGTATCAATATTGTAAAAATTATTTTGTAGGATAATTAGATAAAAGGTGATTTTAATTTATGTGAGGAAAAATGGTAGGCCCGGAAATTAATTTTCATTCCACACTAAGGGGGTGGCAATGGTGATGCAAAAAAAAGTGACCAAGACATGTTTAACCAATCAAATGCCAAAAACACAATTTATAATTCACCATGCCTTTCTTTCAATTTTTTGTGGCAATGGTAATGCAAATTTGTTGGTTGATGTATTAAATGCCCAACTTCCAAATTTAACTCAATGTATTAAATGCCCAACTCAAAATTTGTTGGTTGATGTGCATGCCGAATCGGCATGTGATGGTCTTGCACCATGACTTTTCGTTGATGCCGCATGGGTGGTTATGGAGGATGCCGACCGGCATGGCATGCCGAGCCTCCATAACCTTGCCATTGCCCCCCCCCCACCCCCCCCCCCTAAAAAGTGACTTTTAACTTTTTAAGTATAGCAACATATTGAGTATCATTTTCTTTTTTGATGTTAACTAACCAAATATCTTTACATGGAATGAAATCCATTGATTGTTTCTCATTGGCACATACCAAACACACTATAAGTATATTATTGGATACTTGTTTTAAGTAACATTGCGTGAAGCTAAGTAGCTAACTATAAATTTGCGAAAACTTATGGTGTGTTTGTTTTGAGGGTATGGGAGTAACGGAATGACTTTTATTTCCAATAAAGTTGTTAGGTTTGGGGGTTTTGTTTTCGTGCACCCCATAAACACCCTCGGTATGCCTTGTTTGTGAATATTCCACGAGGTGAGTGAGATGTACACATACATTGCGCAACATAACATGTTGTTGTTGGCCATCTGAGTATGCAACTATAAGGCATTCGAAAAGAAAAATAAAAGTTTAATAGTCACGAGTCATGCATTTTAACTTGAAACAATATCAATAAAGCATAATAACAACTAATTGTTAATAAGCATAACGATATGTTTGTGAATGACTTCAAATCATTCTTTTATGTCACAAACATGTTTTACACTACATATAAGACATATAATAATAATAATAATAATAATAATAATAAACTAACAATCTCATGGTGTTTCTTTTTTACTTAATGAGTGAGCTCAAAAATTTATTTTCTTATATTGAAGATGTCCATAAAAACTTATCTCTCTTAGTTATGAGTCAAAAACTCAAAACTAAATATGTATCTAAAGTCTAAACCATTTAATTTAATAAACAACCCCTAAAACCGTTTAACCCTGAAGCACTATTTAGATCTATATCTATACTAATATATACAATATTTGGGACCTTCTTTTTATTGAAGACTTAAAATTATTAAGTTACACAATTTTTTTAATGCCATGATTTCTAAACTTGTAATATTAAGTTCACTGTAAATAAACTTGTAATAATAATGTTAAGTGTAATAGTAATTTTCAAGGTTGCAAAAATCGTGAATCAGTAGTCGGGTGGTCGACCTTCTTATTGCTTGTAATTGGTTTAGGAAGGATTAATCAGATTGATATTTTTTGTATTTTCTGATAAGTTTGTGTATTTCTAACAAGATTTTCATTAAAAACATATTGTAGTAAATATAAACAGGACTATAAGTGATTAAAACTAGTTTACAAAGAGTTTTGAGTATTTTCAGTAAGATTGCAAGGTTTTGACAAGTTTGACCATCGTGACAGTCGTTGATCATGTTTGACTGGTTTGTTTGACCGATTTGCACATATTGAAAATGTTAGTTGCCTAATAGCGTCTATGCAACGATTGATCGGCCTTATATAATTTTTTTTGCAATACTAGTAATTTTAATGCAAACGATAATGGTAATGGCATAATGGAATTGATTGTTTTCAAATTGGCCTCGGTAACTAATATTGTGAACATTTAAAGTCATGCTCAAAGCTCAATCATGAAAAAATACAACTAAAAATGAGCCTTGGTATATAATTTTAATGCAAACGATAATGGGTAATGGCATAATGGAATTGATTGTTTTCAAATGGGCCTCGGTAACTACTAATATGGTGAACATTTAAAGTCATGCTCAATCATGAAAAAATACAACTAAAAATATCGAATACACAGTTTCCCTTGCCGTTTAGAATAAGACTAGAACGGTACTCGCGTAATGCGGCGACGGCGGGTATCGTGTTATTATATTTTGCGTTATTTGTTACACGTTTAGTTGTTTTCATGTTTTATAAGTCGAGATATTAGATATGGTTAAGCCAAATAATTTTAGCTTGAACAACCAACCGCTTTCTAAGAAACTTGATAACCAACTCGATTCATAACAAATTAATTTTGAAATCTTTCCATAACAAACATGAAAAAAAATATGAATTTTAAACCTTTCTAATTATAGAATAATCCCAAATGCATATTAATTAGATCAAATCATAATATATTACCAAAATATTACAATTAAGAAAATAATTAGTCTACTACCATTGGTTGTTACCATAATGTGCATATCTTTTGCAAATAAACGTTAGCAATATTTAGTTTTACATTTTTTTTTCTAGTTATTGAGAGAATTATTGTTTTTTGACACAGGCGACTATCAATTACGTAGTAACTTGTAACATCTTTAAACTTTTAACAATTATTTTGATGCTAACAACTGAAATCGTAACATTCAATTACTTTTTAAAAGCCATGGTTAACCATATAGTAACTGCATGCTAATTATAAAGTTTATATTCTATTAAGTTTTAAAATAATCAAATTATTCGGTGCTTGAAAGTGTAAATATATGCTCACTAGAAAATTTAGTTACACGGATACCTGTTGTCGTAGTGCGTGTAACTATAGTTAAGGGTGTTGTTGGTTGACCCGGTCGGGTTCGGATCAATTCGGGTCAAGGCTAAAAAAAACATACCCGAACCCGATCTTGTTCATAACTCAGGTCACTCAGGTCGGGTCATTGGTTTGGGTCTAGATCGTTTAAAAATCATGCAATTTTTGTATTTACATACAAATTAGAAGAAAAACAATGAAACTCGGGTTATTCGGGTTGACCCAAATTCAAGTTAGAGATATATATTATACCCGAACCCGATACTGTTTATAACTCGGGTCAATCAATAGACATATTCAGGTTTCGGTTCAGGTCGAATTCGGCTCGGCTCGGCTTTTATTAAATCCCCACTTTACTACTACTTATACCCTAAATAATTCCATTTTCACTTTTCTTTTTATTTGCCGCCTACTCCAAGGACAAAACCGTCACTCCACACCTCAACAAAAAGAGCGGGAAAAAACACTCACAAATCACATTCACCCGCCCCCCAACTTCATTTTCATTTAGGGCTACTCTAATTCAACTCTCATATTATCATAATATCCAGATCCACAACCCAACAAAACAATCACCAATCACAAAATGAACGGCACAGATAACCGAAGACGAACCGATCGTCGCGACACGCGGATCTCGAAGAAACAGAAACTAATTCTATCAGCGGAAGAAAAGCTTGAGTCTAAGCTAGGGTTTGATGTCTTTACCGAAGGCGATAAGCGTCTCGGCTGGCTTCTTACTTTCTCCACTGTATGTTTTTACTAACAAACTTTTTTATAAAATTAATTATTCAGTTATTAATTAAATATTGAAGTTTATTGTGTTGATAAGGCGGTCCGAATGTTTGGCGAAATAAACCGGTCGTAAATCATTAGGCGAGAAGTTAATTTATTAGTAATTGAATCTTGTATAAAGTATATTACACATAATTTTAAGTATTATTCACAAATGAATGTACATAATGTAAGTTTTTACTAGTTTTTGTTAAATTAAGTATTATGTAAATTTTATTGTGTTGAAAAGGCTGAAAATGATCCGAACGTTAGGCGAATTGAACCGGTACGAGCCGTTTAGGGTAGAATCTAGTTATAGATTAGTTATTAAAGTTTATTGTGTTGATAAGGCTGAAAAAGCCGAATATTTGGCGAATCGATCCGGTTTGTGAATCGTTAGGCGAAAATAAAATCATTTAGTAATTCACCTTTTTATAAAATGCATTACTTGTAGTAATTGTTTAGATTTATTTATAGTACACATAATTTAAAGTTTTTTTACTAGTTTTTGTTAAATAAGTTATTAAAGTTTATTGTGTTGATAAGGCTGAAAATGAATCAAATATTAGGCGAATCAAACCAGTCGTGAATCTCTAGGCGAGAAGTTAATTTATTAGTAATTGAATTTATATTACACATAATTTAAAGTATTATTCACAAATGAATGTACATAATGTTAGTGTTTTACTAGTTTTTGTTACATTAAGTATTAAAGTTTATTGTGTTGATAAGGCTGAAAACGATCCGAAGGTTAGGCGAATCAAACCAGTCGTGAATCGTTTAGCGTAGAGTTCAATTATAAATTAATTATTAAAGTTTGTTGTCTTGATAAGGCTGAAAACAAGCTGAATATTTGGCGAATCGAGCCGGTTTGTGAATCGTTAGGCGAGAAGTTCATTTAGTAATAATCAATCTTTTTATAAAATGCATTGCTTGTAATTGTTTTAGATGTATTTATATTACACATAATTTAAAGTACTATTCACAAATGAACGTATAAATTATAAGTCAAGGTGTATGACTGTAATTTTTGTTAAATTAATTGAAGTTTATTGTTGATAAGGCTGAAAAACTATCTGAATATTTGGCGAATTGAAATCGTTAGGCCTGACGCTCTTTTGTTACAACTGCTTGTATCATTATATATTACGCTTGATTTTAACTACTTTTTGCAAATTTAAGTATCAACTATCAGTCAACGGGTTAAACAATGTGTTTTTGGCTAGTCGAGATTAGAATTTGGAAGGAGGGAGTATTTTACTTAACAAAATGGTAAGGCAGAAGACGAATAAAATGTTACGCGAAAATTGCTCTGCGCGACTTTAGTTCATTTGTTTAGTGTGTTAATACTGAAGCCGAGCTGTTTGTTAGCGGACAATTGTTTGGCGTGACACCCGTTTACTACAAATGAAAATGGATAATGTGTATATTTGTTCGTTTAGTGTGTTAATGAATGCACATAAAAAATTGAATAAGCACAAGCTCATTCTCTCAATGAACTGACATGAAAATGAAAATCCATATGTTTTAACGTGTGTATATGTTACACTTAACTTAAGTGTTTATTTGCATACAGCGCCAATTGTTGAAACTTAGCACTGTTGCCTGTTGACTTAATTTTGTTTGTTTGTATGTAGTCGTCGTGGGAGGATCAGGATACGCAGAAAGTGTACAGTTGCGTGGATTTATATTTTGTTTGCCAGGTGAAGTTTTAAAACTCTCTGAAATATAATTAGGTTTCTGAATTGTGTAATGTTCGTGATGATTGATTAAATTTTTGTGTTTTGATTAAAGGATGGGTCGACGTTCAAAGCAAAGTATAAGTTCAGACCTTACTTTTATGCTGCTACTAAGGTATGTTTAATACTTTAATTGGTCACAAGTAACTGATGTTAGCTGATTAGTTATCAGCTTTGTGTTTTTAGGCTGTTTCCTTATGTGGTAGTGTGAAGAGATTGTAATTTGATGATTGAATGTATAGGATAAGATGGAAATGGATGTTGATGCGTATTTAAGAAGACGATATGAAGGGCAAATTGCTGATATTCAGATAGTTGAGAAAGAGGACCTTGATCTCGTAAGTCATTATATCATGCTTGATACGTGTTTGCAACTTTTCCCAAAAATCGTATGTTCTTTTTTTTTTTCCTGAACAATTATGGATTTTGCATTAAGGGGGTGTTTGGTTTAGCTTATTTTCGGACTTATGAGCTTATTTTGTTTGCCTTTTTTTTTTTTGCATAATCCTATTTCATTTTTGCCTTCTTTTTCAACTTATGAGCTTATAATTCAGTTTTGAGTCTTAATGGGCTTACAAGTCAGGATAAGAGTTAAAATAAACATCCCATAAGTTGATGGCACCTGGCTATCTTGTGTCCGTGAAACAGTTTGATATAAACTATCAATAGTTATTAGAACTTGGCATTTATTTTAAGGACGATAAAGTAGCTTTAATAAGGCAGGTGCCTTTTGTCTTTTTGGTTAGAAATGATCCATAAGTGAAAATAAAATCAACTTTAACTATGGTTGAGCTACTCTATATGAGGGGTAGTTTCTACATCTTTAGAACCATGTTGCCAAAATTATGAAAGTAACATCTTTGATTTCCATGACAGAAAAACCATCTTTCTGGATTACGCAAAACTTACTTAAAGATATCATTTGACACGGTACAACAACTGATGCAAGTAAAGAGTGACCTGATGCATGTAGTTGAGAGAAATCAAGAAAAGTTTAATGCTGCAGAAGCTTATGAGTCCATATTGTCAGGCAAAAGGTAGGAATTGCAGTATCTAAATTCTTCTAGTTTATATAAGTTACTGCTCCCGTCTCCCACGTTTGTTCTTGTGTTTTGACACGATTTTTGTATATGGGTTCTCAGCAAAGAGCGAATTCAAGATTTTATAGACTGCATTTATGATCTAAGGGAATATGATGTGCCATACCATGTTCGTTTTGCCATCGACAAGGGTAATAACTTTTAACTAATACATTGGTTGTATTTCATATCATTGTTTTATAAATATTGCATCTCACTTTTAAAATATACTTGTCAGATGTAAGATCTGGGCTCTGGTATGATGTAAGTGTGTCAAGTGAGGGAGTTACGTTAGAAAGAAGGCACGACCTTTTGCAACGTGCTGAAGTTCATGTTTGTGCATTTGATATAGAGACCACAAAGCTTCCTCTAAAGTTTCCTGATGCCGAATATGATTCAGTTATGATGATCTCATACATGGTTGATGGACGAGGATATCTGATTATTAATAGAGAGGTAGGTACAATAGATGCATTATTGTCTTCATTATATGTGTAATCTAAAGTTTGTCATTAATATATTGTTACTGTTTTTCAGTGTGTTGGTGAAGATATAGAGGATTTGGAATATACACCCAAACCTGAATTTGAAGGATACTTTAAAGTGACCAATGTGAAGAATGAGGTATGATTTCTCAATTCTGTTAAATTATCTGGCTGGTGATGCTTTGAACTTAAATGATTTATTTTCTGTTTGCATACAGGTAGAACTGATCAAACTGTGGTTTTCTCATATGAGAGAGGTGAAGCCTGGTATTTATGTCACATACAATGGTGACTTTTTTGATTGGCCATTCATGGAAAAAAGGGCTGCTCATCATGGCTTGAGAATGAATGATGTATGCTTCAAACTTTTGTATTTTATTTTTTAACAACCGTAAAGGTCATGGTTAGCCATTGCGTGCTTTCTTTATTTAACATGGCCAAAAACAACCACGAAAGTTAGGTTTGTCACTGATACATGGCTATGGCTATTTAGAATGAAGAGTAATCTGCTTATTGTAAATATATGTCGTAAGTTTGGATAAATAATTATTTGTGAACGCTTAAACCCATCTAGAGATCATAGTATTTATCTTTCTAATTGACTTGTGAAAAAAGTCAAAATTGAAAGGATTTGTTTGAGGGCCAGCATCCAATTTAATAGAATGGTGACTGATTTTTTTCATTTAAATTACTTCTTTAATATTTCCCACAGGAGCTGGGATTTCAGTGTGACGATATTCAAGGTGAATGTCGGGCTAAATTTGCATGCCATCTGGATTGTTTCGCATGGGTTAAACGTGATAGTTATCTACCTCAAGGGAGCCATGGCTTGAAGGTACACACTATTTTTTCTTTCAGCTTTACTGTTTTAGTCAATCTGCTGATTAAATTTACTAAAGCAACAAATTAATAGTAGATCAATAGTCATATATGGTAATGTCGAATATTTGAATGCCAAACAACCAAATATTAGATCAAATAATCAAGTAAATAAATTATTTGCATTATTATTTCAGGCTGTCACTAAAGCCAAATTGGGCTATGATCCATTGGAGGTAAATCCTGAGGATATGGTTCGTTTTGCAATGGAAAAACCCCAGGTAATCAAGTTGTTGACATTGTCTTGTTATCATCAATATCCTATTGTATAGACATTATTAAGATATCTAGACCGATTCTTATACGCTCGGTATCTAAAAACTTGATTAATTTCAGATGATGGCATCATATTCAGTATCTGATGCTGTGTCAACATACTACTTGTATATGACTTATGTTCATCCCTTCATTTTCTCCCTTGCAACTATAATACCAATGCCTCCTGATGAAGTGTTGCGTAAAGGAAGTGGGACCCTTTGTGAAATGCTTCTCATGGTCCAGGTAAGCTATTTTCACTTTTTTTTTTTCATTAACACAATTAATTGTTTATAAGTATATGTTTTAATCTTATTATGCATGCAGGCATACACAGCAAATGTTATATGTCCAAATAAGCACCAAGCTGAACCAGAAAAGTTTCACAATGGCCGCCTTCTTGAGAGTGAAACATATATTGGTGGGCATGTGGAGTGCCTAGAAACAGGTGTTTATAGATCTGACCTTCCGACAAGTTTCAAACTTGATCCATCTGCCTTCAAGGTAAGTTACATGTCTTGGTAATCTAGAATTTAGTTGTAGTATTTTTTCTCTACAATTGCTAGTTGCTTGGGATGTTAACTAAAGTCAGATTTTTGTTTTCTTTTTTCAGCAACTTATTGAAAATCTTGATCGTGATCTTCTTTATGCTATTAGAGTGGAGGGTAAGATGGACATTGAAATGGTTTCAAACTATGACGAAGTGAAGAATGCTATTTTGGAAAAGGTACTGTTACAATTTTTTAATCAGTTGTGAACTAATTTGTCGTTTGTTACTCAGCTAGTAAACATTTTTCTATATGGACCTTTGGTGGTGGGATGTAAATGATAACAAAGCAAATGGTTAAACTTTTAGTATTTAGACAACTTTGATACACATGATTGCTGCTATTAATTGTAATTTTGATTGTCAACTGTTATGTGATGATATAAATAATCTACACCTTCTCATTCTTTTTTTCTATTTCTTTCCTTCACACGTGTCACGTGTTTATCAAAAAAGATATCTAAAATGCAAGGATCCATAGAAATATAACCAACATACACTTCTTTCCTTTTTCTTACTTCGGCAGCTTATATCATTACAAGATGAACCTACACGAGAAGAATGTCCTCTAATTTATCATCTAGATGTTGCTGCAATGTATCCCAACATTATATTGACAAACAGACTCCAGGTTCTCATATTCATCAATTTTAATAAAATTTGTATCTTTTGATATAACTCGCTATCTGCTGAAAGAAAACTGTACTTTTGTGCAATGCCAGCCACCTTCAATAGTTACAGATGAGGTTTGCACTGCATGTGATTTCAACCGTCCAGGCAAAACTTGTCTTAGGACGCTTGAATGGGTTTGGCGTGGAGAGACATACACAGCAAAAAGAAGGTACCTTGTTTTTTCTTAACTTTTCATGCCTATTTACCCACAATGAAAGTTTACTAACGCCAAAGTTGGATATCAGCGATTATTATCATATTAAGAGGCAAATTGAGTCTGAGTTTGCTGATGGGCCCCACTCAAAACCATTCCTAGATCTGCCTAAAGTGGATCAACAGTTGAAGCTGAAAGATCGTCTTAAGAAATACTGCCAAAAGGTACATTTTAAACTGTTATGTGAGACATGATAGCATCTATTATAAGTAAATGGCCTTGTTAGTAAAGGTAGTTTTTGCCTGTTGTGCTGGAGTGGTTCATCGTCAAAAGACTCGTTAACTTGTAAATGGGTCAGTCCGGGTTATGTATGTTTTTTTATGAGTCAAATCGTTAAAATAATAAAAGTTAGCTTAGAGCATCTTTAATAAAAAAGCTACTCATCAGAAAGTTCCGATTAATGCCAAAAAAGTCTGCAAACTTTTTTAGTACAATTGATATTAATTAAATTTAAAATATAGATTTGTGAGTGGGTAATTCATATCAAATGCGTTGGAAGTCTATGAAAGGGTAATTTATAATGCATAAGGCCTCCTAAATCATTTTGAAAAAAAAAAAAAAAAAGTTTTGTGCAAACATGCTTGAATCACCAATTTTGTTATCTAAAAATCTGAAAAAACAATGTTTCTGGTCACCCAACATGACCCCATGACCTGACCCTCCCATTTTCGCACCTCTAATCATAATATATAATGCTCCCTCACAGGCATATAAGCGAGTGCTTGAGAAACCAGTTACTGAAGTTCGAGAAGCAGGGATATGCATGCGTGAAAATCCGTTTTATGTTGATACTGTCCGAAGGTGAGTATTTAAATAAGTTTTGCATCTTTATGGAATAAATGTCATCTTTTGTATATGCTCTTATGTGTATATAACATGTTATCTTGTGGTTCAAAGTTTTCGTGATAGAAGATATGAATACAAAGGACTCAATAAAGTATGGAAGGGGAAGTTGTCAGAAGCAAAAGCTAGTGGAAATCCTATTAAGATTCAGGAAGCACAAGTAATTTAATTTCTTCTGCATGTACTTTATTAATTTCACCAGCCAGGTTTTGTTGATTTGATTTACTGATAATGGCTGGTATTAAATAATATTGCAGGATATGGTGGTTCTCTATGATTCACTACAGTTGGCTCATAAATGTATTTTGAATTCCTTTTATGGATATGTCATGCGCAAGTATGTGCTTTTCACTTAGTTTCATTATGTACTCTCCTTATCATTCAAGGTACAAATAAGATAAAATTTGTTGCAGAGGTGCAAGATGGTATTCAATGGAAATGGCAGGAGTTGTTACATATACTGGAGCAAAAATAATTCAGAATGCTCGATTACTTGTTGAAAAGATTGGAAGACCCCTTGAGTTAGACACAGATGGTATATGGTGTTGTTTGCCAGGTTCATTTCCGGAGAACTTCACCTTTAAAACAAGGTGCATAATTATTTTGGCTTGTCATTATTATGATAATGTTTATGTGGCTTAATTCTAACCTTTTTGCTTTGCAAATTTCACTACAGAGACTCAAAGAAGCTAACAATTTCATATCCATGTGTTATGCTCAATGTTGACGTGGCAAGAAACAACACAAATGACCAATACCAGGTTAGTCTGATATTTTTTATTCCACATTTACAGTTCTTTAACTTCTCAAGAGATTAACTCTGAGTTTCTATTTTATCACCAGACTCTCAAAGATCCTGTCAACAGAACATATACAACACACAGTGAATGCTCAATTGAATTTGAAGTGGATGGACCATATAAGGTAAAAATAGGTGAATTCATGACGTGCCTATATTTTGACTGTTATTAATTATTAGTCATGATATTATACTGTTTTGAATGCAGGCAATGATTATTCCCGCTTCTAAAGAAGAAGGGATTTTGATAAAGAAGCGGTATGCTGTTTTCAATGATGATGGTACCCTTGCTGAGCTCAAAGGTTTTGAGATAAAGAGGAGGGGTGAACTAAAGCTCATCAAAGTTTTCCAGGTACGAGTTTTATTAAATAAACTTGATTGGCTTGATGTTCATTAACTAGATTTATAATATATAAGTTATTTTATTATTCTTTTCAGGCCGAGCTCTTTGACAAGTTTCTTCATGGGTCTACCTTAGAAGAATGTTATTCTGTAGTTGCTTCTGTTGCAAACCGTTGGCTTGATCTTCTTGATGTATGTAAATCAAATTTGAAACATTTACAGTGTTTTGTTATGTTTTTCATTGTTTTTGCTTTCATGAATGAAAAATAGAACATATATAACTGGTTAGTAACTATTTCAGAATCAAGGAAAGGATATTGCAGACAGTGAATTGCTTGATTACATCTCAGAATCGAGCACTATGAGCAAATCTTTGGTAGACTATGGTGAACAGAAATCATGTGCTGTAACCACAGCTAGACGTCTTGCTGATTTTCTTGGTGATACAATGGTTAAAGACAAAGGGCTACGTTGCCAATATGTTGTTGCATGTGAACCACGTGTAAGTGTCTCATTTGGCTAAAAATGATTAGTTTATAGGTTGTTAATGTGTATAATCCTCTTGCATAATATCGCAATCGAATTACCCTAAATTGAATGTTAATCTTGATGCGAACAGGGGAACCCGGTGAGTGAACGGGCTGTTCCTGTTGCAATATTTGAAACTGATGCAGGTAAATTTATATACAGCTATATATAAAGGTCAGAAGGTTAAAACACATGAGCCTTACATATTTCATTTGCAGAAATTATGAAGTTCTATGTGAAAAAGTGGTGCAAGATCTCATCAGATATCGGCATTCGATCCATTATTGACTGGTCATATTACAAACAACGACTTAGCTCTGCTATTCAAAAAATCATTACTATTCCTGCAGCAATGCAGAAGGTGCAGTTTTCATTTTAAAGTCCTTTATGAAGTATTGCGTTTTTTTTTGGTATGTAAACCTTGTTTTTTTTCCAGGTCTCAAATCCTGTTCCAAGAGTAGTTCATCCTGATTGGTTGCACAAGAAGGTTCGTGAAAAGGACGACAAAATGCGCCAAAGAAAACTAGTTGATATTTTTACATCATTTAAAAAGGGTCATGAAGCCGACCCGAAAAATGATCCAGATGGAAACAATCATGTACCCAATGAACAGGATGTTGTGGATTTGGAGGACTTTGGCAGTAATGGGAAATCTCCCGGTGTTGGACCTAGACCTATTGTACGTTCTTATGAAACTAATCATAAGACAAGTGGTCAGGGAGCGTCTTCCGAGAAAAAGCTCGATCATGATCAAAATGTGGAACCGCTAGTGTCATCACAACAACCAATTGATATCGATATCGAAGATATAGATAGACATTTGGATTATCAAGGATGGCTTGATTCAAAAAAGAGAAAGTGGAAACAAGTCCGTGAAAAAAGGAAGAAGCAAAGGTACTTTATCCTTACTACCATAGTAATAATAATAAGATGGGTACGTTAGATGGGTTGGGTAATGGGTCAAAATGGTTTTATGTTCTAATGGTATATTTTTAAGTACTGGTGGGCAAGGCTATGTTGTCCTGCACACATTTTACTATTGATTAGTATTAATGTTTGATGCATTTATTATGATTGAAAAATCATACTATTACAATAGCAATCCATATCTTTGAATAAAAATGTTCTCAGAGAGTTGTACGTATAACAATAGACTTTGGAAGAGTTTCAACCCATTTGACCCATTCCCCTATTAGTAAGTTTTTTCCCTGATATGAACTGATTGAGATATAATACGGGGTCGTCCCATTCATAAGTAAACGGGTCGAAATAGTCATATTTATTACAAGACCTATACTGATTGTCAGTTCTTTTATGGAAATTGCTGTTGGATGTGTAATCTCAGGTTGGACAATTTGGATTTTAGTCAGAGGAACGGAGTTGCTGAGATCCATAGTGGTGTGGCAAATAAGAGAAAAGCTCAGGGAACTGGAGTCGGTTCATATTTTAAAAAGCAGGAACTGGCTCTTACAGGCAGCCACTGGCAGGTAATGTAGTTATTAATTAACACATTTATCTAAATATATGTTTTCTTATTATGTCTCTTGACTTCTGCAAATCTCTTTCAAACCAGATAATTCAACTTGCTCCCAGCTCACAAAATGGCCAGTTTTTTGCATGGGTTGTTGTGGATGGAGCCATGCATAAAATCCCTATCAATGTTTCCAGAGTATTTTACCTCAATTCTAAAGCTCCAGTTACTGAAGAATTTCCTGGAAGACGTGTTAACAAGATTCTTCCTCATGGACACCATTGCTATAATCTGATTGAGGTAGATTATTTACACTTAGATATATAAATAGTTAGTTTATTTAACTTAACTATATGTACACTTTATTGTAGGTCATAACTGATGAAGATCAATTCAGAGCAGAAAGCCGGAAACTTGCTGCTCACCTTGCAGATCCTGAAGTGGAGGTCAGTTATAATTAAGCCAAATAAAGCAATTGTAGGTTAATCTATCTTTATAGATGAAAAAGCTATACGAATATTTCTTGTTAAATGCTGTCTGTTCAATTATGGTTCAGGGGATATATGAAACAAAAATAGGGCTGGATTTCAGTTCGATTATTCAGATTGGATGTGTTTGTAAAGTTGATAAATCCGCCAAGAAACGGAATGCAAAAGATGGTTGGAGCCTAAATGAATTGCATATGAAAACCACTACAGAGTGCTCTTACTTAGAATCGTCAATCCCTTTTCTCTACTTGTACAAAAGGTAAGTTCCAGTATTCTGTTATGATGCTCTCAAAACTGCTTGCAAAAAGAAAAGGTTAAAATCAAATTGTAATTTGTTACTTTTCTATTTTCAGCTTCGATGTTCGGGGCACTGGCATTTATCTTGTATATTTTCCATCGTATTCGACAATCCATGTGGTAATGGTCAGTCCAGTTCAAAATAAAGAGTTAACACCAAATATTTTAGAGAAACTGTTTCGTGAAGCTTGCCAAGCTTTATCAGAACCTTCCTTGTCTAGAGATACTTCCAGTTTTAAGGTGAGGTTTGACTTTTATAAAATAAAAAAAAGTAAATTGATTCTGTTTGATTTTTCACTGAATAAGCATATATTCTAACCATTATATGTGAAAATATCCAGGTGGAGTATGTTGGGAACCCAAAAGATGCTGAAAAGATCGTACAAAGAACAATAAGTGAATTCAGGTATTACATTATTCATAAATTAGCGCTATGGATTTTTCAAATTAATAACATGCTATTTCTGCTAAATTGATCGACAGAAATCAACTTCATGGACCTGTAATTGCTGTAGTTGAGTGCCCAGATGTCGACTTAATGAAGACCGGTATAAGAGCTCTAGATGATTTTCCGTGTGTGAGCGTTCCTTCAAATGCTCGTGATAGTCAACATCAGGTAGTCAACTATTCATACAAGTTTATTCCAGCATGAGCTGACATTGTTGTGGTACTCATGCATGTTTTATTATCATTCCTCTTTATAGATTATTGGTTGGCAAGTTCCAGCTGCAAAAATTGGGCTGCAACGTTGTGCTGCGTCATCTCGGTGGTTAAATGAAAGAATTTCTCTTTCCAGATATTCCCATGTAATAACACATCTGAATCATGTTTTTAAGCACTTTACATTTCTGTTTTACGTTCATCTTAATATGGTTTAATCTGAACAGGTTCCATTAGGCAATTTTGAACAAGATTGGGTTATACACACTGCAGATATCTTCTTTGCAAGAGCATTACGTGATCAGCAACAGGTTGTTTCTGGTTTGCCTTTTGTTTGATATCCTTTGAACCCTTAACATGGTACTATATTATTAAGCATTGGGTCTGCTAATTAATCTCTGAGTTCCTTATAATATTTGCAGATACTTTGGGTGTCAGATAATGGGATTCCGGATCTTGGAGGGGATTATGAAGAAGAGACTTGTTACTCAGATGAGGTCAGCTTAATTTAATGATCCTACTTTATATATGAACAATTTTACTTTTTTGCCGTGAAATTTTGTGGTTCCGTGATGTTCTGATTAGCAAATCTTTTGGAAAATAGGTCAATCAACCTGTTTTGATTCATCCTGGTACTTATAGAAAAGTCACGGTTGAGCTAAAGGTCTGCAAATTTCTTTATGCCACTCTTAACCTAAATAAAAATTTTAACATATTAAAGTTTTGAAAGCAATTTTCTAATGGATACAGATACATAATCTAGCTGTCAATGCTCTGCTAAAAAGCAACCAAGTAAATGAAATGGAGGGAGGTACCCTATTTGGGTATGATCATGATTTGGCTTCTGGATCACATCTTCCAAATGAACAGTTAGGATTGGACGAGGCCACATCCTGTTCACCTGCATTTCGCGTTCTCAAACAATTGATTCAAAGATGCCTTGCCGATGCAGTTTCATCCGGAAATATATATGCTGATGCAATGTTGCAACATTTATACAGATGGCTCTGCAGGTAATTCTGTTTGCTGGATTGCCTACTTCTTGTATTGTTTTGTTTTGACTATGTTTGATTTTTTTTTTGGGTCTTGTGATGTAGTCCGAGGTCAAAACTTCATGATCCAGCTCTTCATCGAATGCTTCACAAGGTCATGCAAAAGATGTTTGCACTCCTGATTGCTGAATTTAAAAAATTGGGTGCCACAATTGTATTTGCCAATTTTTCAAAAATTATACTGGACACTGGAAAGTCAGACTTATATGCAGCCCAAGCTTATTGTGATAGTTTACTAAAAACTATACAAACAAGGTTGGTTCTTTTGCATTTCTCTAATATAACAATAATACAGAGTGTTAATTCAGATTACGTGATTTCTATTTTCTGCCTGTTTGTTTCTTTCTGATTTTTAAGTTTCTTGGTTTGTTAAGAGACTTATTTGAGTGGATTGAGCTTGAACCCATGCAATTCTGGCACTCACTGCTATTCATGAACCAGGTTAGCTAATATGTATTTTTAACTAGATACTTTCTTCTTGCAAGTGATTGTGAAATTACCATTTTACCCTTCTCATTACAGTACAATTATGGTGGAATTCAAACTAAATCAGACGACACAAATGATGATCCTCAAGTGGATATAGTGTCCAGCTGGAACATCACGGATAGCCTGCCTGCGGAAATTCAGGTATGACCTTTTTAAACATCAACATGCAAACATCAAAAAGATTACAATATCAGTCCTCCATCTATTATCCAGTGTCAGATGTTATTTATTTATTTATTTTTTATTATTATTTTTTTTTGTGTCTTTTTCTAGGATCATTTTCTTGTAATAGTCTCTCAGTTCATATTCCGCCCATGGCAATTTGCACGAGATCAAATCAGGAAAAGAGCAAAAATAAGGGATGACGACTCATGTACTCCGTCGATCACAGCTGCTGCTGCTGAGATATACGAGTCAAGCATGACTGAACATCTTAGTGAAGAGGTCCGGTTATGAGTTTTATATTTTTACTGGAATCTAGCATATACTGTATAATTCTAATTAAATCATTAACTTATGTTATTTTTTTAACAGATTAAATCTTACTTCTCAGACAAGCTTTTGACCATCGTTGGTAGTATTCTTCACATGAGAAAAATAGGCAAATCTCAGGAAGCACAAGATAACAATGCTTATAAAGGAGATCCCGCACTCGAATTTATTAAAAATGTTTGTGAAGTTCTCAGTCTTGACAAGAATGTTTTTCATGATGTTCTGGTAACGGCAGTTAAAAGTGTTATTCTTTATGGGTTTCTTGATTATTGTTTATACTTATTATTTAAAAAACCTGCAGATTATGAGGAAAAATCTGTTAAAAAGCGTGCTTGTAAGGGAGTTTGCTCCAGAGGCAGAGTTCAAAAAGTGCCCCTTTTCCTTCACTTTACCAAATGTCATCTGCAGGTAAAGCAATAAAAGTATTTTCTAAAAGTCAGAATGACTTGTTTGTTTATATGATACCGTAGATAATAGTATGCGGCCAATATCATGTTAACAAGGTCATTTTAATTGTCATCACCTCAATTATACCGCTAGTGCAGCTCTCTATTAACATGTAAATATGTTAACTTATATGCAGCAACTGTAAATTTAAGCAATATATATGGAGTAATATTTATGCATGTTTGAGACTATCTATGTATATAATCCTAATCATATCCGATACTAATTATTTATAAAAAATCTACATAACTTTGAGAGAGTTTTTGATCAACCAACCTGACCCGTTTTAGCCCAAACCCATTTGTGCGTTACCTAATTGCTTATAATTACTAGTATATTAATTTCTTTTTACATGAACTTTTCGTGTTTCTAATCTAAATGTCCATCGTTTTAACAGCTACTGCAACGACTGTAGAGACTTGGATTTATGTTTAGACAGAGATTTAATAACTCAAGAGTGGAGATGTGGTGTTCCACAATGTGGTCAACCTTACAACCGTGAAGTGATGGAAAATGGTCTTTTACAAATAGTCCGCCAAAGAGAACGCCTTTACCATCTTCAAGACTTGGTTTGCCAGAAATGCAAGCAGATTAAAGCTGCTCACTTGGCGGAACATTGCGGATGTGCTGGCTCTTTCAACCTTAAAGAACTAGTGACTGATTTTAGGGCAAAAATGGAAATTTTCCTGAACATAGCCATACATCAAAAGTTTGAACTACTTCAAGAATGTGTCTCTTGGATTCTAGAACTAAAATAAAATAAAAACAGATTTAGTTGAGATTATTGTATTCTTTTTTGTATATATGTATTATAGTTAAAACATGTTAACTGATTAAGCAGGTGGTGTGAATTAGGGGTTTGAATTTAAGTGTACTATAAATGTCTTCTTGGATATTGAATAACCAATATGCACTTTCAATTATGGGTTTGATGTTATGTTTTGTGTAGAAAAAATCAGGCATTATAGTATAAAATTGTGTAGAAAAATGAAGGAGATGTATATGATAGATGAAGAATAGAGTGAAACTTAACTCAGATACGATTTGACAAATGTCAAGGACTACGATTACTTAAAATTAATGTTATAGGTTTATCGATCCTCTCACATTAGGCTAGGCACCTGGTGATACAAGTGTCTGAACGTATAACATGTGCATAGTAGAACGAATCCAATTTGTATAAATAGGTTATCAAAACATTTCTTGCCAATTCTTCCATGTCTATTTTGTAAAAAACATTGTCATCCTTGATCCTTCCAAATCCCTATCCAATTCCCATGTTTGTGAACAAGTGGTGACCTTCGTCCAACTGTCTCCATCACCATTTATCCTCCACAATTCACAATTCACAGTATGGAACGAGTGGGGAAACCGCGCGTTGCGGCGGGAGTGTTTAGATATGTGTTTTATGTTGTATGTTTTGTGTTTTGCGAACAATAGGTTTTACGGTTTTAAAACTTCGTCTATTTTCTAATATTGGTTTGTGACAGTATTAGAAAGAAAGGGTCTATTGCAAGATAGACTCTTCAATCTTATGCTTGGTGAGCAAAATCTTCCCTTCACTGACCCAGCACAACCTAGAAAACTCGAATCGTATTGCACTTGCCAAATTATTTGAATTATTTTGAGTTTGAGAAAAACTCTGAAGTTTATGCTTGATTTTATTGGAAAAATTATTTCGTGAACAATGGCGCAAGTTTCGTAATTTTTCGAGTCCGTTTCCTATGTCGTTTGGACCCCGAAGCGTTTATCGTGAGAAGTTTAATGCGTTGGCAGTTTTGGTCCCTTGACTTATCTTTTTATTTCACCCTACACTTCCATGATATTCAAAAATTACCCCATACTTTACCCCCACTTTCTCTCATTTCCACTCAAATAAAACACACACACACCTCACAAACTCTCTCTCCTTCTCTTGATTTTTCCGGCCGCCGCCCATCGCCGGACACCAGCAGATCCGGCAACCATCGTCGGAAAACTTTCCGGCCACCTCACCTTTTTACACCAACTTGTAGATCGTGATATCCCCAACATCATCGTACCACCCACGCACCACCAAACACCCCCGTTTTCTCCCAAGCGCCTCCCACAGCCGCGACACACCACCGAACACCACCACCACCACTTTTACATCATTTTACGACGGTAAATGGCGTGCCACGCGCTTTTCTTTCTCATTTTCTTTTAACTATTTTGAAAACCCTAGTTTTTATAAAAATTTTATAAACCGATTTTGTTAATAAATCTTTTATGAAAACCTTTTATAAATGTTTTTAGCCTAAAACTCGTGTGGGTCTCTTTTGTTTTCGACTTGGACCGCGACTCGGATGGACTCACCGAGTCAACTTGGTGACTCAGTGAGGGTTTAGTGATATTTTTCTTGTTGTTTGGTGACCAGGGGAGTAATATTTGTGTTTGGATTTGGATTTCGAGGGTCCGTTTGGCCCGTTTGTGTCTCAACAGCCGACAGCCACCACCACCGCGACTTGGGTGGTGGTGGAGGAGGGGAGTAGTATTATTATTTTTGTTGTTGTTGTTGTTGTTGTAAGTGATGGGTTGATTTGGTTCGGATTTGGATTGGTTTTGGTTTGAGCCGAGGTAGCCTAAGGCTCGGCTTGGGTTCGGTTTGGATTCGGATAAATTTTGATATCGGGTTGACGTTATTTTTGTTGTTGTTTTAGTTGTAAAAAAAAAAGTTACTGTAGCGTCCACTGTAGCAGCTACAGTGGTTGCTACAGTAACCTCTTGGGGTTTAGTATATACTAGTTTTGCAACCCGCGCGTTGCTGCGGAATTCTTTTGTTGCTGTTAGCTACTTAACGTGAAGTTAGTTACGTAGGACTAACTTTGCAATTGATGTATAACATGAAGGACCATTTATGTAAATTATGTGAGGATTAAATTTGCAATAAACTGTTGAGATGAAGAACAAAGTGCGTAATCTTTTTTTAAATGTTAAAGTAACGGTCGTTAGTTAACAGCCGTTAAATAACTAAACTAACGGCTGTTAGTACTGTACAAACAGGATTGAATTTGTAATTGATGTATAATATGAAGGACCATTTATGTAAATTATATGAGGAATAAATTTGCAATGAACTGCTGAGATGAAAGACAAAGTGCGTACAATTTTTTTTTTTAAATGTTAAAGATAACGGTCGTTAGTTAACAGCCGTTAAATAGCTAGCAACCGTTAATACTAAAAAGAAAAAAAAAAAAAAAAAATTATAGCAAGCACTATAGCAGCTATGCTACAATAAACGTTTCTGCCTTTTAGTATATATATAATATAATTTTCTTCTAACTAATTACTAGGTGTCCCATAAACAAAACAAATGTGAATGCAACCTTCAAAACCACTAAACTCTTGTCGGCATGTGCATAGTTTGGGCTGGTAACGTTTGGGAGTCGTATCTCCCTAAACTTTTCCGACTTCACATAAAAAACGATAAGCACAAATAAATGTTGGAATCTCTGACCATTAAATAAATATGTTTGGCCAAAATAATAATAATAATAATAATAAAAAAAAAAGTAAAAATAACAAATGGGTTTTTTGACCAATGCCAGTTTGGAGTTAATAAAGGGCCATTGGTGATTTTCTATCCATTGAATCTTTCTCCATGAGGCGGATCTTTTCGGAATAGATATAAGCATTTAAGCAACCCTTAGAAATCACTTGTAGAACCTTGTAATCGTTGTTATATGAGTCGAAATAAAAAGCATCAAACAGCGTGTTGGAGCGAGGAAAATTCGATTTAAACTTCTTGTATGCACCCGCCAATGGATTCAAAAACACCAACTCACTAGTGTCTTGTAATTCTACAAATACCAGTCCATCCAAGCTTGCTATAGGTAACACATGTAGTGCTCCACTAAGAACAGGGAGAAATAATGGGACTGACCGGAGGATGGTAGAGTTGGGGTTGAAAAGATCTTCACAATCATATGCACTAAAGGTCTGTGATCGACACTGACTTTCAAGAAGTTTGTGGTGGGTTAGAGATTGGCTGTTTTTTATATGGTGAAGGTTCTTCCTACTTAACTCATGCGTCGATATGAATGATTTCTATTGTTTGCAAACATACATGAAACGACCTAAGGACTTAGCAGGAAGTCTTGGTAATATTTCCCACTATTATCTCACGTAGGTCTTCTTGGAAGCAATCTCCCTACTTTTAGGTTTACCGGAGGTAGGGGTATGATCTGTCTAGCTACATTCTACCTCCCCCATACCCCGCTCCGACGGGATTGGGTTTTGTTGTTGTTGTTGTTGTTGTGGAAGCTCCACCATAGGCTTTTTGCGACCAAAAAACATCTTTTTCCATGTACCTATCTTCCATATGGGAGACAAAACCATGCAAGATTTCATCTTCTGCTTTGTACAGTCGCGCAAACGTAGGAGGTTCTGGACTTGTTCATAGTTGGGATACCTTTAAGTTCGGTAGATATAAGGAGAGATAGGATTAATGTGTGGAAACTGAATATAGATACAAAGGGTCAAGATTTTAGAGTAACCTAATTTGTCAAGTTGATATGTTGGCAATTCATAATTTAGTTTTAGTACCTTTAGAAAATTGAAAGTTTGTGTCGAATCATTAATAACATGGAAAGTGGTATTCAAGTTTTAGTTTTTATGTAAAGGTACATGATTTAGTACGGGGAACATCAAAAAGTTTATGGTGGGTTAGTGATTGGTCACCTGTTACTTGGTGAAGGTTCTTCCTAGCTAGCAAATTCATGCGTTGATACAAAGGATCTCCATCGTTGTTTGCGAACACATATTAAACGTCTTAGGGTCTTTGCGGGAAGTCTTGGCGATATCTCCGACTCTATCAACTCAAGGGGATGCTCGACCGTGCTTACATCTTTTTCCAAAGGTTTACTTTCTCCATAACTTATACCAATGAAACTAATGTTTCATGGTATTACTTTCTCCATAACTGATACCTATGAAACTAATGTTTCATGGTATCTTTTGTATGGTGATTCAAAACTTGAAACAAGATTTCACAAAAGCAATGAATTCAAGTAATAACATTCTTCAATGATCAAAACTACTTTGATATCTCTTTTTTAGTTTCTCTCGAGAAAGTCTTTGTGAATCTATATAACTTTAGTTTTTCTGTTTCTTTGTCCCGAACCGCTCTTTGAATTTGAATTCTTTGATTTTTTTATTGACTTCATCTTCAACTCACAGTCACATATGAGACACAAGGACTTCTATAGAATCCCCATCTACACTCATATTAGATTAGTAGGGAAATTTAGATATATCTTTAGCTTGTACTATAACTAGTTAATATCTACTATCACATATACATGTCTTTCTTCCATAATGTAAACCCACTCTTTCTTCATCTTGAATTCAATTGGATTTAATAAGGATGCGTCTAACCCTTGACAAGAGTTAACTTATCGCCATTCAATTCCATATACCTAGTTCGACCTTCCCTCTACGAACCATCTACCAACCATTTATGAATCCCCTTTGTTATAAATTTTCCATTCCCTTCCCCTTTGTTTATCATTATCCTGCAACCTAAAATGATAAGATAATCAATGGATAGATTGATTGGGCCGAATCGTTGCATAGAAATTAATTTGATTGATCTAAGTTCAAATTTATTATTCGTTAATATTTTCGTTTGGTCAGCCATTGAATAAAATCAACTCAAAAGGCGAATCGTTTGATAAAACATCCTTTTTATTTAATAAAACGTCGTAATATCACAAGACTTCCTAGTGGGAGTCCAAATATGACAACTCAAAAGGCGAATCGTTTGACATCCTTTTTATTTAATAAAACGTTGTAATATCACAAGACTTCTTAGTCGGAGTCCAAATATGATACCGTGGTAAAAAAAAAGTTTGAAAAAACATCCTTTTTATTTAATAAAACGTTAGTAATATCACAAGACTTAGTCGGAGTCCAAATATGATACCGTGGTAAAAAAATTACGTTAGTAATATCACAAGACTTAGTCGGAGTCCAAATATGATACCGTGGTAAAAAAATTGATAACTTGTATAAATTATACGCACATGAGATCCCCAAAGAGTGAATTTACATCACCATTTGGAAAATCACATGCGGATACCTAATACTACAATGTCAATTTATGTGAAGAATATTCACCACAGTATATAAACAAGAACACTTTCTATTCTTTGGCCCATGTGGGACTGAAATCTTCATATAAGCTTTCAAAAAGTATGCTTGCTCAAGAGACACCATCTTTGTTGTTGTAATCAAATAATATTTATGCTCTTTTATAAATTGTTTGTTTTCCTTGTAAGTTTGAGGAAATTGTTACCAAACTCACTCATAAATTGTAAGTTGCACATGCCAATTGCCCTAATCGGGTTGAGATGGGAGATTCACTCCATTCATTGTACTTCAACGGTTTTTGGTGTAATGCAATTACCAAAAGAAAAAAAACTTACTCATACAATAACTTACCCCAAAGATAAAACACTGAGACAAGTTTGGTTTAAAATGTGGTATAGCTTTGATTTAGTTTTTGTTTATTTTTTTACAAGTTGTAACAGCATCAGGTGCAGTAGCTCAAGTTAAACTGTCATCTCAGCGTCACCTCAACATTTCCTCTTTTCTTTTCTCTTTCACTCGCACACCCAAAAACACCATCCTAGTAACTCAAGCCAAAACCCCAATTTTGGAACTCCCCATAATCAATTAAAAGACAAACTCATCACAAAACCAATTAATTATTAAAAAAAAAAAAAAAAAAAAAAAAAAAAAAAGAAAAAAAAAAACCCTCATTTGGCACACACTAAATTCTTCATGTTTTCTTTGGCGCAGAGGAGGGGTGCAGTGGCACCGGTTTGGCTCAAGCCAAATGATGTCCACCTAGATTTGGCACCGGCTTCAAGTTACTGCATTGGAAGCTCTTAAGCATCAGGTGCATTAGTGTCTCAAGCCAAACTCCCACCTATGCGTCACGTCATGCGACTTCACCATTTTCCTTTCACTTCCCTTATCACTCACATACCTAAAAACACCCTATCTAGTCACTCAAACAAAAAGCCCACTTTTGAGACCCACCTACCCAATTAAAACACAAAAATCAGTTAAACAAGTAAAAAAAAAAAAAAAAAAAAAAAAAAAAAAAAAAACACAAAACCTCTATTTGGTACACGCCACTTTTTTTAACTTGAGCTTTGGCGAGGAGGGGGGAGGGGTGCGGTAACATGCCTTTAAGCCAAATGATCGCCACATAGATTTGGCATGGGTGTTACGTTAATGCACCCAATGCTCTAACGATTGAAGGAGAAAACTCAAAGTTGAAAACCACATCAAGTTGGTTTCTAATCATACCAAACATTTTTTTTACCATGAAACAGATCATATACTCCCATTATACTATGTTATAATTGGGTATACATGCCAATTGCGTATGTTGTTGGTTTAATAGCTGCAGTGGAGTGATAGCAAGTATGGCTACTTGGGAAATTCTTTAAGTGAAATCGTGAAATTTTGGGAAGAGAGATTGTAAAGGGTTGCTTAAAGCTGTTGTATTTCATGTTCAGCTACGATATGAAGAGTTTGCAAGAGAACCAACAATCCTCACACTCGTCTCAAACCCGAATATAAACCAAATAGCTTCCTACTCTGTGCATATACTCTTTTTATAACATATCTCAAACTAAGATGAAATACAGATACATTCAACTAAGTTGACCCATGCAGTAACCATTTTTGAGGATAAATTGACCCATTGTAGTTAACCAAATGACATGATTGACTTTACAACAAGTCCAAGAACCGTCTAAGCTAGGCTTGCACAGCATTGGACACTTGTAACTCGTAAAACAGTTCTGAACAATGGCCAATTGGAATAGAAACTTTGGACCTCAGACTTGCAAACGTCAGGTTCAGGAGTGCTTGGTTGTCGGTTTTAGAGGGCAAGGAAAAAAACAGTATCATTAAGCTGATTTGTATTCATTTTTTACTAGTTTGAGCAGAGTATTTACATAATATTATGTTTTGTGATTGATGCTATTTAGTTTTGCAAACCCATACTGAGAACATATTTTGAAAAGTCCCAGATGTATGTACCGTACATATGATTGATTCTAAACCGAAAAAGTGCAACTGAAAGCTTGAAACTTATAACTGACGTAACTAGCAAAATTGCGATCCATTTGAAACACGAAAAATAACATGATTTTTATATCTTGTCCACTGATGAAAAAGATACCAACACTGAAGCTTACAACGGACACGACAGCATACTTTACCTAAAGAAAACTTAAACTTGTCAAATCCGGCATTAATATATTTGTTCGTTTCATTAAATTCATACTTCAGATTTCTTCTTCTTTTTCTTGTCCTTCTTCTTACTTGGTGTTTCGGTTTCCTCTTCTTCAGCTTCCGCGTGTTTCCTCTTCTTTTTCTTCTTCTCCTCAGTCTGCACCTCAACAGCCTCCTCAGTCACGTCTTTCTTCTTCTTCTTTTTATCCTTCTTAGTGGTGGCTTCATCTGCTGCTACTTCTTCATCTTCAACAACCTTCTTTTTCTTTTTCTTCTTATCCTTCTTCCCATCAGTAACAGCCTCAACCATCTCTACTTCCTCAGCCTCAGCTTCTAACCGTCCGAGAACAGAATCTGCTGCTGGATTGTAACTCTGCATAACACAACAAATCAATCACATTTTACTAAGAAGGAACGCAACACTTGTATCTACTAAATTTAATAAAACCGTGCACACCTTGGCTGGTGTAATCATTGCTCCACCACCCTTCTTTTGATCCTTGTTATAAACTTCGATCTTTGGTTTTCCTTTAGTTGATCCTGCAGAATGCCCCAGTTCTCGCCCTTCAAGATTCCTCAGTCTTGATTCAAGCTATACAGTAAATATTGAAAATAAATATATTAATTTGCCCCGTAAAACACCATATACACATATTATACCATTATATATCCAAAATACCTTGAGACGGTTCTCCATCCCCATAGAATTATCTAGGTTATCACCAAGAGCGTCACACCTAATAGCCAATGCGGTTTTAGAGGCAAGCGAACGAGACATTTTCCCCTTAATCTTTGGTGCTGCTTGACCAATTAAACTTGCATGGAAAATAAGCCCATATTTAGGAGTTGCATGTTTTGTCTTCAAAGCCCTAAAAAGAGCCTTTTCAGCACCAAGAATCTGAACAGTACTTCCAGGCTGTTTAGCAAGATTTAACAAGCTGCCACCATGAGCAATTAGACGGGCCCCAACAAGTTCTCCAACAAGTGCAGTTAGATTTGGAGCAATTGAATTCATTCTACTTTTCAAGTAATCATACAACTGAGCTCGGTATTCTGATAAAGACAGTACTTGATCACATAGATCCTTAATATTAATTAAATCAAGATCACTGACTTCTGTTCCCATGGAAACAACAGCTGCTTCCTTTAGTTCTGCTTCAACATCCTCGGGTAGTATCTATTAACAATCATGATTCTAATCATTTAGTATTATAATAACAGAAAATAAGTGTACATCTAAAGAAATCGAAATTATTTACTTTACCTCTGAAAAATCAAGTTGTGCAGCATTTGTGCGATAACCCATAAGCTTGACAGCCTTGGCATACAGAATATTGTCTTGAACAATCTTTGCAAGCTCGGGAAAATGCCAGCCATACCATTCTCGAACCCTCATTGCATAAGTGTTAAGCTCTTTATCGAGATCATCTAACAAGCCAATAGCTTGAATAATCATAGTATCAACCTGTTACCAGCAAATTTAAGTTTAATTAGAAAGATCAAAATAACCATGATACTAGCACCTTTAAAGCTAATAAAAGGCTCACCTTATCGGCACTGAACTTAAGTGTGTGTCTGGACAAACTATGAGATAAACCCAAGCTCATTGGAGCTAAGTCTTGTGCACCGAGGCCAGTTATGAGTTCTGTTAACTGGCTTCTAACACCTCTCATAAGTTCCATGACACCTTGGTTGTGCACACAATCAATTTGCTGCAATAAGAGTACACACGCATATAAAGAACAATTTACAAAAAAAAAAAAAGAGTAAATGATTAATAGTTCGTAAAGCCAAAAACAAACTTACGAGCTTTTCCTTGATTGCATTTCCCAATTTGGAATCTGCAACAGCTAATGTTTCACCATCACAATGAGCTTTCAAGAACTTGCGCAAACTTTTGGTAGGTTTACTGTCGATTAAACATTTGGCTGCCGAAAGTGCTTCTTCTGTGTTCTCAAATTTGGAAAAAGCTTTTAGCTTTACCATCTGTTGTTACATTGCATCACAGGAACAAACTTCAGTTCAATGATTACATATACACACGTTTTGTTCAAACATTAACATTAAAAATCTACTTCAGGTGTTTGACATTACAGTTCGACAAACTATGGTTAATTAAAGATTTTGGGGGTGTTTGGGATTTCTTGCCTTAAAGTGCTTACCTGCTTATTGCATTGCATCAAAACAGTAAAGCGGTCCCAAACACTCAAAATAAAAATCAGTTTTTGGGATTGTTTTACTGCTGCAATAAGCAGATAAACACTCAAACAAGCAACCCTAAAAAGCCTTCTAAACTAGAGTAACAATTTCATGGTTTCACCCAAACACTCTTATATGAGCAAAACATATAAGTAGACAGACTCTTATATAAGCTAAAAACCCAAACATCCTAATTACGTAAAGAATCAATTTCACTACTAACAACTAATCATCCATCCACAGCTTACAAACACAACAGTCAAGTAACCACCTTAAAACCATAATCCAAAAAACCAATTAAAACAGGAAAATCCTAAACCTCGCAGAAAAATGAAGTTTATTAACGTGTATGACAATCACTATTCAAAACAATTTCATTAACACTAATGATTTGTTTGGTAATCTTTTAAAAGATTTTAAAATATGATGCTTGTTTGACAGAGTGTTTAGCTATTGGATTTTGTTCAAATGCTCTTATTTGAAACACGTCTAGCGATAGAGCTTGACAGTTGAGCGTTAAATGACTTGAATCCTTTCACACTTAGTTAGATACACCTAAGTTAGTCTTTTAGATAAAAAAAAGTAAAAAACGCAACACCCACTACTCAAAACATTAATAAACCCCAAAAAGATCCAATATTTTTTTTTACAAAAATCACATTTTCACCTAAAAAAACCTTTTGTTTCGGCTTATAGCTTATTTGGTTCTGGGCTTATGTTTCATAAGCTCACTTTTTGTGGCTTATGTTGAAAACTTTTCGGCCTATATAAAAGTTCATTATGTCATAATGAAATACAATTCGAAAATTTTCAAAATAAGCCACAAAAAATGAGCTTATGAAACATAAGCCCAAAACCAAATAAGCCATAAGCCGGCTATACAAGCCAAAACAAACACCCCCTTAATCAAATCCTATCACATCCACTACAGAAAAAACACTTATCAACCGCCCAAAAAAATCAATTCTTTTATAAATAAAACAAAAAAAGAAAACCAAAAACCAAGTATTAACCTGTCTAGCAGCATCAGCAGATTCAAATTCCTTCCACAAATCCTGTAAAAAACACAAAACCATTAAAAAAAGCACTAAACAACATACCCACATACAAATATGTAAATTTTTATAAACTTTATAAAACTTACATCAGTTTTTGATAGCTTTCCTTCATCTAGTACTTTGAAAATGGCAAACCCAGCTGGGGTTTCAAATAATACCAACATTTTTAGTGTTTTCGGATGGTGGTTATTAGGGTTTGTGAAAATGGAGAAGAGGGTTTTTTAGGGTTTAAGGGTAATGACGGCTGAGGAAAGGAGAAGGGTGGAAGAGGGGTGTAGGGTTTTATATGTGTTTTGGTGAGTTTAAGTAGGGTTTTACTTGTTGCAACTAAACCCTTGTTCTTTTGTTTCTTTGAACTTATTGGTTGATTTGAGGGGTGTTTGGTTTAGTTTATTAGAAAGTTCAAAGTATTTGAGCAATGCTACTCAAATAATATTTAAACAAGATACGAAAAAAAAAATCTCTAAAGAACAAAGCGTTTAATCTCAACCACTCATCTTACTTTCATCCGACGGTTAAATATAGTTACATCCCATCTCATTTATTTAGCTAAAAAGGTAGTTGGGTAAATTTATTTCTCACCCGCACCCTCCCCCATTTACACTCACACACTGACACACACACACACACACACACACACACACACACACTCTCTCTCTCTCTCTCTCTCTCTCTCTCTCTCTCCTTCACACACACACACTTTTTTCTCTCTCTCTCTCTCACCATCTTCCTATCTTTTTAGAATCTTGCTTTAGGGTCTGTTTGGTTTATAGATAAGTTTAGGATTAGGATTTGGATTATGATTTGAACTTGAATTTATATTTGGATTTGGTTTTGAAATAATCAAATAAATGAGGATAGAGAAAATTAATATATATTTTATAAATTAATTAAATAAGATTAAAGAGCTTTAAATAAAAAAATCAAATAAGACAAAAAAGGCACATTTGTATGGTTGAGATTAAAAAAAAATTAAAATAAGACCCAATGAATAGTGTAAACCCACCTAGAGGGTGGATATTTAAAAAGTGTGGGTCCATTGGGGATAGTTCCCAATTTATATGCCTTACTTTTAAAACAAACATGGGTTTTTACATTCTAAACCAAATCCAAAAGACACTACCCCTTACCAAACGAGCCCTTAATGTTATAGATATACCAATGTTGAGACATGCATCTGCTAGTGATGTATCGGTTTATGAGGTATGATTTGAAGTGGGTTTGTATTACACGCGCTGCCGTGTCACGGAGGGTGGTTGGTTGTTGCGGCGGCCGAGGGTGGTTTCTAAGGTGGAGATGCGGTTGATTAGGGAGGAATTAAATTATTGAGTAGATGCAATAAAATACATAAATCAGTGAGTAAAGCTCGTAAAGCTAGTTGATGGAATATTTTGTTTGTGAGTAAAGCTAGTAAAGGGTGCTTAGAGAAAGGGTTTATGGGTTGTTTTAGGGCTGTAAACGAACCGGACGAACACGAACGGAGCCATGTTCATGTTCATTCATTTAATTTTAACCGGACAAATAAACGAACAAGGACGCTTAAACGGACGAATTTTCTTGTTCATGTTCGTTTATTAAGAAAATAAGTTGTTCATGTTCGTTTATGTTCGTTCATTAAGACACTAAACGAACGCTAAACGAACATAAACGATCGAACATAGATGAAAATAGACAAACAAACATAAATTTTATTGAATTCTTCACAATATATTGTTTTATAAGTGTTGTTTTGTTTAAACAAACCAACTTTTAAAATTATAAAATTAAAAGATGTGATATATGAACATAAATAGATAAATAAACATAAACGAACGTATAATCAGACGTTCACGAACATAAATGAACGGACGAGACTTTTGTTCATGTTCGTTTATTTAACTAAACGAACATAAAATGTTGTTCATGTTCGTTTATTTAATAAACGAACGAACATAAACGAACTTTTTACCGAACGGTTCATGAAATGTTCGCTGAACGTTCAGTTCGTTTACAGCCCTAGGTTGTTTAAAGTGTTTGGTTTTGAGTAAGTGTGTGAGTTGGAATGGTGTTGGAGATTAGAAGTGAGTTAGTTGTGGTTGAAGCCATTGTTGCAAATTATGTTGAAGTGGTTTGAAGTGTGCTGTATTACGGGGTTTTGAATTGATGGGAGATTGGTGTAGAATCAAGGAGAAGGGTGACAAAGTTTATGAGATTAGATTGACCGATTAAGGTCGTGAATAGGGGTATGCGGGCAAAAGATTCATGTTGGCTGAATTTAATTCCTAGACATTAGTTTAGACCTAGAGTTGTGTTAGAGATTAGTTAAGCCTATAGTTGATGAGATCTCGTGTTATTGATTGTTGATATCAGTGACTTTCAGCAGGTAATTTTTTGTAACTTTTTTTTGTACTGTTTTTGTTTAAATCCTAAAGCTGATGTTGTATGTATATATGTTACGTTAGCAGATGATTTGTTAGAGAGTACTATCCTTTAGCGTTAAAGTTATGTTACTTTAATTAGATCTCAGCTTTTGACTGATAACAAGTGTAGGACCTTAGATATCACAACTTTATCACACAATGTAAGCTCAATATGAAGTAAAGGTGGTGACTTGTATGTATATGTATGACGTATGGATGTAGAGAAAAAGAGATGAAATATGAAGCTTATATTTATGAGAGAAACACACACACTACACACACAAGCACACACCTCAAATGAGCCTTTGAGATGTTTATATAGTAAGTAACAAGGGATGCCCTAAAGGCTTTCTCATGGGCTTTGTGATGGACTTGGTTTACATGGGCTTATATTCCTTTAAAAGGATTACATATTTAACTAGTAACATATTAGATTACCAAGTCCATAGCCCATCTTACTAGAACTACTAAGAGACATTACAAAGTTACAAATATGAGAATGACCATCACTTTCTAATATAATATTTAATGCTAACAATCTCCCCCCAAGGGGTGGTCATTCGAATGATGCTCCACGTGATTAGGTCTTCTCTGTTCTTTGTCTTGAACTTTGTGTGTCGTTGTAGAATAGTCTTTTGTCATTGTTCCTTCATGATTTGTGATATTTGATGACTGATTTTCATCATTCTTTGTTCTTTTGTGATGTGGAGCAATCTGCCTTTCGTCACTTCTATGTTTGTGGTGGTTGTCCGCCATTCCAACATGCTCATACGTCTTTAGTCTTTGTCATACATACATTTGTTGTTCCCGTTCTTTCACTTTGATCTTAGTCACCGTAGATTCTTCCACATTGCGCATAATCTTTCTTTGAACTTTTCTTTGCTTTGACCTTTGCGAGAACTTTCCTTTGACTTAGTGATGCATGTATGAGCATGTGGAATCTTTTGCCATGGAGATGATGTATAGCTGCAAGTAAACAGTTAGCAATAAATCAACCGATACCTACATGTTCGAATTAGAGATCGTCAACAGCATAGTGTGAAGAATCCTTCTAATCCTTACCAAGGCAGTTCCCATTTCGGATACTCTCGAGAGAGATTACGAGACCTATTAAGTTGCTCAACGAATGGGTGAGTCGCTGGGGACCACTCCACGACTGTAGACCGTTTGAAACCACAACGAACACTAAGCGTAACCCATAAAGAATTACCGAAGTGACCTGCTGTCAGGGCTGCTTGATGTTGACCCCGGCAGGAATTTCCATTCAATCATTGAGAATCACAAAAGTGAATCCTCTCATAAATGTTCTGGCAGATTGTTAAGATCTGCGTAGGACTCTAAAGTTAACATCTGGCGTCCTTATTGTTGAACAACCAGTGTATAAATATCATGTGTTCCTATGAGATCTTTTGATGAATCTCGAGGCTCTAGACTCGATAAGTGCACATTTGGTTTCCTATGCGGATATTAGGGAGAGGTCTCCTGTTTCAATATCAACCATCTCTAAGAGACAGGTCGATAGATTACACCGGTTCCCCGTGAGAATGAAACAAGCTCTTTTAAGAGAACTTGAGTGGCTTAGAAGGTTAAGTGCAGTGCGTCACTGGGTCCATGACGTCTTTATCTTCAATACCGGTGTCACCTTAGCAACAACCAGTAGCATACGAATTGAACCCAGTGTCTGCCTTAAGGTTGAACATATGGAGGGCTATTTCTTTTCACCCTTTTTCATAACTTTTCTTTTTATTCAACCCATTCTTTCTCCTTTCTCATTTTCTCCTTTTTTCAATCATACATAAGGAATTCTAATTCTAATCTATTAGAATTGTCCTTGGGTAGATCCCTCCGGCTCTGGCGGATCATTGGACCTAACCTAACCATAATCACCTTATAACACCATGATTATCCTATATTTATTGATCACATGCCATAAAACCTTTTTGTGAAAATCTCTCAAAGTGTTTATGATAATAAAACACATTGTTGACACTTCGAGAGTTTTGCATCTTTTGAAGGACTCCCCCTTCACATGTGCTCATGGATAATTAAGAAGTTTGCACATGCGGGAGGAGTTTGCACTTTTTGAATTGATCCACTTACAGTGAACAAGACCACTTCGAGACACGTTTATATCACTAGTTAGACTAGCTTGAAATTATTACCCGTCCTGGTCAAGTCCAAAGAAAGTCTCTCGATACGGTACATTCTACTCAGACAAGTCCTATTCGAGACACGCTTACATCACTAGTTAGACTAGCTTGAAATTATTACCCGTCCAGGACAAGTCCTTTCGATTATTGACATTTAAAGCTTTGTCAATTCATTGGTACTTTCTAAGTCGAGCTCTTTTGAGATTCAGTCACAATCTTTAAACATCTTTGATCACATTTTAATCATGTCTTATCCCCCTTAAAAGTAGCATATCGTGATATTTTTGATATCAACTAATTAAGAAAAAGCTTTTGGAGAGATAGACAAATTTCATTTTGCATGAATTCGGAACATTTTTGTTTTTGTACTCCCCTTAATGATAGCACATTTTAAAATTAGTTAAGGGTTTGGAGGGAGTTATCTTGAGCACTAATTTTGAGAGATTTTAAGAAATCTTTTGAACAATCTTGAAAAAGTGCTCAAGAATTCTGTTTGAAAACGAGTTTATGTTTGAAGTCTTTTTCGTTTGTTTAGACTCGAACTTTTTGAAAAAGATTTCGTCCTTGAAAATACGAGTTCTTGATTTGAAAATAATCAGAAGTCATCGTTTAAGCCCGGGTTTCGTACTGAAGTATACGAAAGCCATAGTGAAGAAACTTTTGAGAAACGACATGTTTAAAAAAAAACATTTTAAAGAACTCCCGTTCAAGCATCTGTACATATCCGTATTATTGTTGAATGACATTTTTAGAAACGTACAGAATATTGATTTATACGAGAGACATGTCGTGAGAAGAATATTTTTGGATTTTTTTGATTTTATATTGTTTTTATATTTTTTGAAGATTTTCTATTTTTGTATTTTGCTTTTGTTGATTTTTCAAATTTTGTATTTTGTTTTTCAAAAATATTTACAGCGAAGCGATTTTGAAAATATTTTTCAAGAAGATTCGAGAAGACGTTCTAGCTCTTCAGGAGTTAGGCTTCGCATGCCAATTCGTCAAACTAAATAGTCAAACCATTCTTTTAGAAGGGCTTTAGTAAATAGATCAGCGAGTTGGTAATCAGTCTTAACGAAAAACAATTCAACAGTACCCTCTTCTACATGTTCTTTGATGAAATGGTAGCGGACTTTGATATGCTTCGTCTTTGAGTGGTATACAGGATTGCACGAGATGGCTATGGCACTTTTTGAGTCACAATACATAGGTATTCGTCAAAAGTGAAGCCATAATCTGTGAGTTGTGTCCGCATCCAAAGAACTTGGGCACAACACGCAGATAGAGACATATACTCGGCTTCGGCGGTTGATAGCGCAGTACAATCCTGTTTCCTTGACGACCAGCTTACTAGCTTTTCACCTAAAAATTGTGCTCCACCTGATGTACTCTTTGCTGTAACTTGATCACCAGCATGGTCTGCATCTAAAAATGCTGTTAGATTAAACCCTGAATCCTTCGGATACCAAAGTCCCATATTAATGGTGCTTCGTAGGTACCGAAAGATCCGTTTAACCTCTTTGAGGTGAAGTTCGGTAGGCTTTGCCTGAAATCGTGCTAATAAACAAACAACAAATTGAATATCGGGTCGACTAGCAGTTAGGTACATGAGAGAACCGATCATGCTCCGATATTTCTTTGGATCGATGGGTTTCCCAAACAAATCAGCACCTATTTTTGGTGAAGTGACCATTGGTGTACCAACAGAATCAGAGTTATCCATTCCATGTTTTTTCAAAATCTCTATTGTATATTTAGCTTGATTGATAAAAATACCACGAGGGGATTGATGTATTTGTAAACCAAGAAAGAATTTTAGTTCCCCTATCATGGACATTTCAAATTTCCTTTTCATGAGATTTTCAAAATGTTTTGAATGGTTAGGATTAGTTGATCCAAAAATAATGTCGTCCACATAAATTTGAACGATCAAAATGTCATCTTTGATTTTTTTGATAAACAAGGTGTCATCAACTGTTCCTTTGGTGAAATTGTTTTTGAGCAAGAAAGATGATAGTTCGTCATACCACGCTCTTGGAGCTTGTTTTAGACCATAAATGGCTTTCTTAAGCTTGTAGACGTAGTCTGGATGATTTTTGTCGATGAATCCCTCTGGTTGACTCACATACACTTCTTCTTTTAGAGTTCCATTTAAGAAGGCTGTCTTAATGTCCATCTGATAGACCGTGATGTTTTTGTGAGCGGCATAGGCTAAGAAAATCCGGACTGCTTCAAGTCTAGCTACAGGCGCGAATGATTCTTCGAAATCTATCCCTTCTTCTTGTGGATAACCTTTAGCCACGAGACGAGCTTTGTTGCGAATTACAGTCATTTCCTCATCCAATTTATTCTTCCACAACCACTTGAGATCAAGAATACGTTTATCAAGTGGTCGTTCAACAAGTTCCCAACTATCATGTAACTGGTATTGAAGAATTTCCTCCTGCATTGCTTCTATCCATGGGTTTTCTGCCATTGCTTCCCGAATGTTCTTGGGTTCTTTGAGGCTTATAGAGCAAATGTAGATACACATTTCAGGATCTGTGGTAAGTTGTCTTCTCGTCTGAACTGGCTTTGAAGGTTCACCAATAACATGTTCGATTAGATGGTCTTTTGTCCATTTGAGTGTAGAAGGGTACCTTGGGTTTAACGTAGCTGTATTAGACGGTTCTTGTAACCTTGAAGAAGATTCAGCAGAGTTTGTTGCAAACGGGTTTTCAAATACTTCTTCTTCTTCTAACGCAACATCGTTTGAATTATTTGTTGGTTCTTCTTGAAAATTTGTGTTTTGGTTTTGCTCATCAACTCTTGGTAGAACAGTTTCAATAACTGGAGTTACTGGAGTAGATGTAGATGATGTTGAGGTAGTTGGTGCTTCAGCTTCGATTGTTGTAGATGCATCTTGTGGTGGTGGTGGTTGATGGTTTTGAGTGGGTGCAGCAGAATGTTGTTGAGATGCATTTGTCGAAGTTCCACCATAGTATTCATCAAACATTAACTCGAAGAGATTTTCCAGTTCTTGTTCTATAGGTTTGTCTGCGTTTGTTGAATGAGCTCCTTGAGGCACGTGTCCTGAACTGATGTGTCCAGAAGTCTGCTAGTTTGGTGCGGGTCCTAATCTGTTTTGATTAGAAGCCATCGGATTAAGCGCGGGTTCTAGAGCGAGTCTCTCAGAAGCCATTTGTGAAATCTCGTCAAACTTCACATTCATCGTCTCCATTATCCTTTTAGTTCTTCTATTATACACCCTGAATGCCCTCGAGTTTTCTGAATATCCAATGAAGATTCTAATATCACCCTTAGCTTTCAACTTTCCTAGATCTTCTCTGTCGTTCGTCGGATAGCACAAAGCGCCAAATACGTGAAGATAAGAGATATCAGGTTTACGGTTGTTCACTAGCTCATATGGGGTTTTATTGAATCTTGGATGGATTAGGGATCGGTTCTGAGTGAAACAAGCAGTGGCAATAGCATCAGCCCATAAGAATAGTGATGCACTAGAATATATCAGCACTGTGCGAGCAGCTTCCACAAGAGTTCGATTTCTTCTTTCAACTACCCCATTCTGCTATGGAGTTCTAACAACTGATGTTTGATGTGTAATTCCAACATCTTTGAGGTAAGTTCTTAACTCCTGATTAGTGAATTATGTGCCATTATCCGTTCTTACAATCCTTACTTGAGCTTGAAGTAAAACTTGAATACGCTTCAGAAAGGTGATGATGATGCCTGGTGCTTCGTCTTTCGATCTCAAAAACTTTACCCAAGTATATCTTGAATAATCATTAACAATAACAAGAATATACTTCTTTCCATTAATGCTTTCAACTCTCATTGGGCCACATAAGTCCATGTGCAACATATGTAACCTTGCTTCTGAACTAGGTACGGTTTTTGGTTTATATGATGCTCTTTTGCTTTTTCCTTGTTCGCATGATGGACATAGATGATCCTTGGTGTATTTGAACTTAGGAAGTCCGGTGACGATGTTGTCTTTGGCTAACTTGTTGATGGTGTCGAAATTGAGATGAGATAAACGTCTATGCCACAGCCAGGACTTAGTTTCGGTTGCTCTTGTCATAAGACAAATTGGTGATGTAGAAGCCATTTGGTTGATGTCGATAGCGTACAAGTTTGTGCCACGATTACCAGTTAAGAGATCATCACCAACCAAATTTCTAATAAAAACCGTGGTTCTCCTGAATGCAACTTCTAAATCTGCATCACAAAACTGCCCAACTGAAAACAAATTGTGTCCCAACCCTTCGACGTAGTAAACTCGAGTGATCAAAAAATTTCCGAACTGAAGGTCTCCATAACCCAGAATAGCTGCTACATGATCATTTCCAAAGCGTACAGTTCCCATGAATTTCCAGACGAAATTGATCAGCAGCTTTAAATTCCCGATCATGTGCTTGGAGCAACCCGAGTCGACGATCCAAAGACATATTTCGATAACCTGCCAAGAACAGAAGAGTTTGTATTTGGAAACCGTTTTGAATTTGGTTCCATGGGGTTAGGAGTAAAAGCTGAATCACACTCATTAAAGGTTGCAACATGTTTATTTTGAACAACTTCCAATTTGCCATCCTGAAGAGTGAACTCTCTACCCGTTGGAATCCACATACAATACTTAAGATAGTTCCTAGGCATTCAACTACTAGTGGTAGACCTAAAGCGTGCAACTAATCTTTCTATAGATCTAGATCTAGCACTAGTTCCTTTTGGAACGTTCTTCTGTTCAGGCGTAACATTCACATTCTTAGAAACACATTCATCATGAATATCATTAATTAAATAAACAGAGTCATTACATGCATTAGAAACAGTACTTTTGACATTACATTCAGATGAAACATGTCTCTTATTACAAAGCAATAAATTCCTAGGGTGTTCTTCTACTTCTTCAACTTTATTCTTGCTACTACTCTTAGAGACATGTGAGACTCTATTGTTCCTTGTATTGCTCCTAGGCTTTAGTCTGCTGCTCCTAGAGGTGCTGTCTAATCCGGTAGAAGGTAAGGCACACGTGTTAGGATTTATATTGTTGTCCTTTTTAGCATCCCTAGATTCTTTAGAATTATCCTTTATGCATTTGTCATTTGTCCTATATGTGGAGGCAGATGCAATAGTGAGACTAATCCTAAAAAGACCAGGTGCTATCACTTTTGGTGTTTCGACAACCGCTTTTCCTTTATCAACAATCTTTTTATTTTCACTTTGCTTGGGCAAGGGTGTTGGAGTGACTGGTTTTGTCAAGTCCTTTTTCTCATCGACTTTTGGAGCAAACCGTAAAATTGACATTTTTTGTTTTTGAACCGTGTTTGAAACATTTGGTTTCTCCGAAGTCGATGGTTTTGCAAACTTAGTTTCCTCACCCTTCCCTTTTTGACTTTCAAGCTGAGCCCTCAAAAGATCATTTTGCTTTTTCATGTTCTTGAAGGCATGCTCATACGACAGTTTGTCATATTTGCATTCTTCTTTTTTTCGATCAAGTTGTTTAAAACATGACACATTTTCTTTTTCAAGCTTTATAAGAGCATTTTCATATTTGAAAACAATTTCAGAGGTCTCAGCTCTCAGTCGTTCATCATCTTGAACCGAATATGTTTGAATGATGATAGACATTATATCAGTAGACAGAACTGCTTCGAAGAGAGAATCATTTAACCTTTCCAAAACATTCATGTTTTCACGAGTTTCATTAGCTTCTTTTACCAAGGATTTGTGGTCCTTGACAAAGTCGGCCATTTATTTTAAGAAAGCTTGTTCAAAATGGATTACCCTCGCACTGATGTTATTCAGTGGGATAGTAATTTCGTTTTCAAACACCTTTTTCTGTTCGTTATGAAAACTAGAATGCCAGTTGTTAATACTGATAGTAGTTTTAGATCTAACAATATTTTGAAGTACTTGAATTCTCTTTTTAACGTCATCCAGAATGTCTCTAGCCTCACTTGTATTAAAAGTGTTGTTAGAAGACATTTGTTCCATTTTTGAAAGAGATTTGGAAACAACTACGGGTTTAGAAACTTCTGGGGTTTTGGAAACAGGTTTGGAAAGCTCATACGCTTGTTTTTGTGGAACAAAAGTAATGCCCGAAAGTTTGTTCAATTTGTTGTAATCAATTGGTTTCAAATCAGGATTCTTTCGTTTCATTTTATTAATGCTCTCTTCGGCCAATTCAATCGTTTCCACAGAATTACCAACATTAGGAGGATCATGCTTAGTAAACAAAACATTTTCATTAAACAAACAATTCTGTTCTTGCTGATCTTTCTTGAGATTACAAGGAGTTTTGTTCCCTAGAGCCATTTTTTGTTTTATGTGGTAAATCGGATTAGTTTGATTAGCAATCATATTCATTGTTTGACCTGACTAACCCTTTTTAACCACCAATTCTTCTAGTTTAGCAATCTTGTGTTCTGACTCTATGATTTCATCCAAAAGTTTATCTTCTTTCTTTGCAAAGTCCTTTTTCAACTCATCCCTTTCTTTTTCAAGATTGGTGTAAGCTGATTTTTGTTTAGAAAGTTGGTTTTGCAAATCAGAAATTTCCGCGTTTAAAGATTTTATCTTCTTGAAATAATTAACATCAAATGTATCAAACTTGATTTACAAAAGTTTTTCCCTTGAAACGGAATTTTGATAACCAGTTTCTAATTCAGATAATCTTTTGTTATGAAACTCAAATGCTTTAACGTTTTCCTAGCTCAGCGGTCAATTTTTCATTCGCGGCCTTAACTTCGCTATTGACCTTTTTAACTTTCTCAATCTCAATACCACAATTATTTAATAATGACTCAAATAAAGCACGTGTTTCCTCATCATTCTCAACATGCTGTGAAATGAAGCCTCTATTATGATTCACATCTGGAGTTGCTGAAGGAGTATTGCTACTACTTGGCGTGTCCAGGTATGTATCATAAGTAGGTGCTAGCTTCTCAGAATGCTGTTCCTCATGAGGAGACATATCAAATATATCATTATTGTTGCATGTATTGTAGGATGGTATATCAGAGACTGCTTTAATGTCATAAACAGGAGGTGTGTCAGAATCTGTGTCGTACTTAGCCTCCTGAAGATTTGCCATAAATATGCAGTTTGCATCAATATCCTCTTTGTCTTCCATGTCATCCATAAGAGCCATAAAATCATTCTCCTCTGCGTTCAACTGAAACCCTGCCTCATTCTTTTGTGCCAACAGCAATGCTTTCTACAAGTACGCTGGGTCTCTTTTGTTCAGCTTAGTAGGACAGTTCCTTGCCATATGACCTACACCCTGACAGTTGAAACACTTTATCGGATTACCCTGATTCACATTTCCATTATTCCCAACAATTGGAGCTGCAACATTCCTATTCTGATTACCCATTACCTGATTACCAACATTCTGACCCCTCTGATTTCCAACAAACTGACCCATCTGATTCCATGCATACTTACCATACTGATTCCCTATATACTGACCTGCATTCTGCATATTCTGATCACCCATATGAAATCCAGTAGCATATCCCTACTGATTCCCATAAACTCCAACCATTTGGCCTCTATTGCCCATATTGAAACTCGGCTGAGCAATCTGCTTGTTGTGAGTGTTCGATGAAATCCTTTGGTTGTTGTTTGTAGGTGTAGCATAACGTCCTTGAAATGCCTTTGTTAGAAAAGCAAACGCTTGGGTAAATGCTGCAGTAGCTTCATCATTTTCGGTGAATTCTGGTTATTGGAATTGTGGGTATTGCTGTTGTGGTATAAGATGTTATTGTTGTTGTGGGTAGAACTGTTGTTGGTAGACCGGTGTTGGTTGTTGAATGCATGATGGTTGCATGTAGTTGTGAGTGGAAGATGATGATGGTGTTTGTGTGTTCACTGGTAACGGTGTTGGTGTAGTAGCATTTAATGCGAGAGGATCATGATTCTTTGCCAATCTTTCATTCCTTACTTCATTAGCCTCAGCTTGGTTTTGCTTCAGAAAATCATAGAGTTGATCATAATTCACCTTATGTAAATCCATTGTTTGATTGACAATTGTAACATAACGACCCCATTCTTCTGGAAGGTTATTGATGAATTTGATGTTTGTTGCAATTGTTCGTGGTGTCAATGATGCGTGGGAATCGCAACAGGCTTTACCTCTCGAGGGATCTCGAGAAGCTTACAACCCCCACCAGGCAGTGTACCTGATCGTTGTAGGTATAGTGACAAGTATCGGGGGATTGATCGTTCAGCTTAGGAATAGTGTCGCTAGGATTAGAAAGCCTAAATACTAGTTCTAAAGGTGAGGGGCGATTATTTTTGTATTTTTATATTTTTATGAAAGCAAGTAAAATCTCGGGTTTTGGAAGAGTGGGCGGAATTAGTTGCTATTCAACTAACCCAATACTAAGATGCAATCAAAATAAAATAATAAAAATGAAAATAAACTAATTTATACTAAAGTTGTGAGCAGTAATCGGAGAAAATGTGTTTACTTAGATTTCACTACTCCCTAGATATCTTTTACACGTTAATTACTTGTTATAATTGCATGGATGACGGATCGTATTCCTTAATACCATTCATGGGGTGGCACACATAACTCCCCAATTCTATGAGCTCTTATCTCCTCCTACACCATGCCCAGCACAACTATAGGGATTGTAAACAGTGGCTCATGCATTAAATACAACCAATAAAGACCTAGTGCGCCTCGGTTCATGTTTCTTAAGACGTTCAAGCATGTTACCATTTGGAGATCTGCCAGTTTTCTTAAGCCTAACATATAAATCATTCATCCAAGACAAGAATAAACAAGTAATCAACACATAATCAATATCTAGGTTTCATTAGATCTAAGCAAACACAAAAGAGATCTAGCCTAGCATGATAGAATTAAGACAAGAACATGATATAGACAACCAACACATAGACATATTGATTGAATTAGAAGAACACTTATCCTGATTAATCATGCAAGGTATCAAGGGGTTAGAACCCTTGAAAAACCTGTAAAGTTACACCAAAATCGTCTTTAGGGTTTCTCCCAAAACTCCTTCCTTTAAATGTGAAAAACTAGAAAACTATATATAGGAAAATAGGGATGACGGCGTCAAGAACAAAGGTGTGACGCCGTCATCTCGCCGCCAAATACTTCCTCGGACGGCCTTGATCTACTTCTGACGCCGTCAAGGCCTAGGCCGTCACACAAATTACTCTTGACGCCCTGTGTGTGACGCCGTCATCAACTACGGATTTTAATTCTTGGGGTTTGACGCCGTCAGGAAAACTCTTGACGCCTTCATGAACTCTCGGATTTTATTATTGAGGTTTAACGCCGTCAGGAAATTACTCTTGATGCCGTCACCTACTGTTCCCAGCATGGAAAATTGAGACTTTGCCGTTTTCTTCACTTTTATGCTCCAAAAACGTCCAAAATGGCTTCTTTTCTAGAATTCACTCTCCAAGTACCTAAAATCACAAAAGGAACGATTTAGGGCAATATTTGATCAAATAAGTTCGGATTCGGGCTTAAATGACCCCCTAAAAGTGGTTCATTTTTCGCCTTATCAGTCAACTTGTTTCTGATTAACTCATTCATTAATGTGCAAAACCTTGTGTAGTAAGATTCAATCTGTTCACCTTTAGTGGATGTAAAGTTCTCCCATTCTGTTAGAAGCTTGTTTCAATGTCTTGTTGCCCAATTTCTGTTCCATGACATAGTCTTCTAACTCGTTCCCACATATCATAAGCAGTTTCACAGCTGTCGACCGCAGCAAAGATCTCGCGTGGTAATCCAAGTTGGATTAAATGCATTGCCATATCATTAGCGGCTATCTGCTTCTTGTCTTCATCTGTGTAGTCCGCTTCTGTTTGTTCACACAAGAATGGTAGAGTAGGAGGTGTTGTATTTGGATTACCTTCATCTTGAACTTGTCTTGGCTTAAATGGACCCTCTTTAATGGAGTTGATCATTAGTTTACCATCAGTCTTTGTTTTGATATAACGAAGCATGCGGCTTGTCCATGGAAGATATCCACCTTTTTCAAGCATGGGAGGTCGGTTTTCCGCACCGGCTGCATGAATGTCTTGCTGAGTTACCATTGATGAAGTGTAGATTGATAAAGTTGATTATTGGATCGTTCCAACGAAATAGGAGTTGAATTTGGTGAAGGTTGATGTAAGTTTTTATGGTGAAAATTTTGATCTGAAACCTTAAAACCTCAATAACTTCCGTTCGGAGTGGATTTGGGCCTCGAAGCTTGGGCTGAATTTTAACGTGTCCTTCTTCTCTGTCTCACGGTCGTTTTGACAGGTATTTTGTCGAAAACGGAGTTACTGATCAAAAGTTATGGCCGTTTGAAGTTTGATCTTCAAAAACGTCACTTTTGTCAAAATTGTCGAAACTTTTCAAAATTCTTGAAACTTTTGTGTGTTCTCGAAACTTTTATGTGTTCTCGAAACTTTGAGGATTCTCGAAACTTTGAGGATTCTCGAAACTTTGAGTATTCTCGAAACTTTGAGTATTCTCGAAACTATGAGGATTTTCAAAAATATGGGTTCTCGAAAGATTTCAGAATTCTCGAAAGTTTTCAAAAATTTCGAAAATATGCACCAAAACTTTCTAAATTATACAATTTAGAGAGTATACCACGAGTCGAAGTGTTTTCTTACTTATACAAGCAAGGGAAACACCGAGTAAGCAACGGTAGCATTTAGGGATCAACGAGGTGTATTCTCGAAAGTTGGTACAAAGGTGTTCTCGAAAATTTTGTGTTCTAGAAAGATGGTACAAGTGTGTTCTAGAAAGTTTGCCAGAATTTTGATTTTGCGAAAAGCTCACCCAAATGAAGTTTGTATTCCAAGATTCTTGTACTTCTAGTTATAAAAACACCAAAACTTAAAGAAAGTTGCAAACTTGATGATTTTTATGAAAAAATTTTGTATTCTAGAAAACAAGTACAAAAATAATTCGAATTTTTAAAGCTTTAAATCTTTCAAAAAGATTAAAACTTTCTTGTTAGAAAAGGTTTATAACACTATTTTGTAATAAAAAAAAGTGTTAAAAGCCAAGAAAAATAAGAAAAGTAAAAATTTTTTGAGTAAAATTCGTGTAAATAGCTAAAAAAATGAAACAAACAAACTCCCAACACTCCCAAATCATTGTTTGACGATTGATACCACTTGTAGGACCTTAAATATCACAACTTTATCACACAATGTAAGCTCAATATGAAGTAAAGGTGGTGACTTGTATGTATATGTATGGCGTATGGATGTAGAGAGAAAGAGATGAAATATGAAGCTTATATTTATGAGAGAAACACACACACTACACACACAAGCACACACCTCAAATGAGCCTTTGAGGTGTTTATATAGTAAGTAACATGGGATGCCCTAAAGGCTTTCTCATGGGCTTTGTGATGGACTTGGTTTACATGGGCTTATATTCCTTTAAAAGGATTACATATTTAACTAGTAACATATTAGATTACCAAGTCCATAGCCCATCTTACTAGAACTACTAAGAGACATTACAAAGTTACAAATATGAGAATGACCATCACTTTCTAATATAATATTTAATGCTAACAACAAGTTACTATAATTTATGCTAAATAATATTTTTCTCATAACATTACACAACAAAAATAGAATCTCAAATGATTTTGTACTTTGCAAAATGAATATCCCATGGGATTCACAATGAATCCCTTTAGATTCATACTGAATCCCATGAGATTCACAATGAATCCCTTGTGATTTCATACAAAATCCCATGGGATGCACCAAAGAAATCCCATGTGATTTCACATAGAATCCTTTGTGATTTATCGACAAGATAAATCATACATAATCCCATATGATTTCATACAGAATCCCTTAAGATTCATACAGAATCTCATGTGATTTTGTACTTACATTATAGAAATTTGATAGATGGGCCTAAATAGTTGGACCTAAATACAAACCTAACAATATTTTGAAGACACCTGGCAATGGCTCATATATTTAGAATCAATTTAATGTTATTCCTAATATGCCCTTTATAAATAAATTAAAAATCTTAATAGTCTCTTTTTTCTCTCATTAACTTTTCCCACCATCATTTTCATCTTGCCGCCATACATCCCAACCCCACATCTGATCGGTGATCCCACTGTGTCGCCATTTTTCTGCGCTCGTTGTTGAGATCATGTATAGTAAGACTCTAAACTAAAAAGTATGCACGCTCTTTTCAAACACTCGTGTTATTATTTATTTAATTTGTGGTATTATTTAGATGATGAACACAATGTATTTGGGGTGTATGTGGTTAAGGCTTTATAAAAGGTGTAGGTGAAAGTGGTTGGGTAAGGCTACAAATATGTTACTTATATATGTACCAATGAATGAATTATATGACCGACCGAAGCAACGTAATACAAGCAAAAATAAAACGATGAATTTAAGCTTTTTGTTTTATAGTTTCGAATCAATTGACTGGTCTCTTTTGTTTATTTTTATATAGAGCATTAGGATAGATGTTATATAAGAAAACTTTAACTAGATTATATATGAATGGCTAGGATAGATATTATATATGAATGGCTAGTGGTGCTTTTTAAAGTAGTTAAGGCTTTTAGTTATAGGTCACTGGACTTATACTACTTAAACTTACTTTTCTTTGTATACTACTACTGATTTTGCAGGCTAGTATTTGCAGAAATGGAAGTTAATGTAATTGATCTTAATCATTCAGATTCCGACATACTTTCTTTCATGGATTCTACAAACATAGTACGCGATAGTTCAAGTCTTGATCCTCAACAAGTTGAACCTTCTAATGCTCAATTTTCTCAGCACCCTCCAATTAGTATCCCATCTTCTCCTAATACAACCCAACAAGTTTCTAGTACTAAAATTCCTAACACGGGCATGAAATTTGATTCTGAAGAGGAACTTCAACATTATTTTCAAGAATATGCATACCATGTTGGATTCGGATTTAAAAGAACAAGTGTAAGAAATGAAGGTGACAAAAGATACTATGCCCTTGCATGTTCTAAACGAGGTGTCCATAAGCCTAAGATCGAATCTAGCAGAACACGATTATCCAGCAAAACTAGTTGTATGGCAAAAGTTAACGTGATTGTTAATCTTAATGGAAAATGCACTATCTCACGTGTTTCTTTGGAGCATAATCATGGGTTAAGTCTAAAAAAATCTCGATTTCACCGATCTCATAGAAAGTTGGATTCATACTCCAAAAGAAGACTTGAGCTAAATGATAATGCTGGGATTTCATTAAACAAAAATTTTCATTCGTTAGTAGTTGAAGCTAATGGGTATGAGAATTTGCCTTTTGGTGAGAGAGACTGTAGAAACTATATTGCAAAAGTAAGACAACTAAGACTTGGAGCCGGGGATGCCGAAGCACTTCGTGATTATTTTGTTAAAATGCAATGACGAAGTCCACACTTTTTCTACGATATTAAGATCGATGATGATGGTCGTTTGCAACATGTATTTTGGGCAGATGCAAGGTCTAGAGCAGCTTATGAGTCATTTGGTGATGTTGTTACATTTGACAGCACATATTTAACTAACAAGTATAGTATGCCTTTTGCTCCTTTTGTTGGAGTGAATCACCATGGACAATCTATCTTATTCGGATGTGGATTAATATCAGGAGAGGATGCAAAAACATATGTTTGGTTATTCAAGTCTTGGTTAGCATGCATGGATGGACATCCACCTAAATCAATAATAACAGACCAATGTCGATCAATGCAAGTAGCTGTGGCAGAAGTATTCCCTGAATCTTATCATCGTCTTTGTCTTTGGCATATAATGAAAAAGATACCTGAAAAATTAGGAGCCTTTAAGCAATATAAATCCATAAAGAAGACTTTAAAAACCCTTGTCTACGAGTCTCTTGATCCTCAACAGTTTGAAGACGGGTGGACGAAAATGATTGAAGATTATAGCCTTGAAAAAAATGAGTGGTTAATCTCCTTGTTTACTGATCGAAGGCGTTGGGTGCCAATATATGTAAAAGTATTCTTTTGGGCAGGAATGTCTACAACTCAAAGGAGAGAAAGCATGAATGCTTTTTTTGATGGGTATGTTAATTCAAAAACCTCGTTAAGACAATTTGTTGAACAATATGACAACGCATTAAAAAACAAGATTGAGAAAGAAAACAAGACTGATTTTGATTCGCTCAATTCTTCATATATGTTAATAACTGGATTTGATTTTGAAAGACAGTTTCATGAATGCTACACAAATGCCATGTTTAAGTTGTTTCAAGACGAGTTGAGAGGTATGTTGGTTTGTAATTGTTCTTTGTTCACAACATATGATACAACATCTATATATATCATGTCAAAGATATTGTGGAAGGTAAACATGGGGTCAAAAGGTATAATGTGAGTTATAATGTTGTCGGATGTGACCTAAAATGCTCTTGTCATTTGTTTGAATTTAAAGGAATTGTTTGTAGGCATATGGTAAAAATTTTAATTGAGAATGATGTAAAAGAGCTTCCTTCACATTATATTTTGTCTCGATGGAGGAAAGATGTGAAGCATAGATACAACTTTGTATCAAATTGCTATGACGATTCGAAGAGTGGAGAGCAAGAAAAACAATTTAAACATTTGTGTACCAACTTTTATGAAGCTGCAAGTATTGTTGATTCTACGGAAAAGTACGAATATTTGATGAAATGCTTAAATGAGGCAAAAGAAAAGTTAATTGATGCTTCGAGTTGGGCTGTTAACCATGATTCAGATTCAACTAAAGAGTTGTTGCCACCATGGAAAGTGCGTGGTAAAGGGCGTCCACCGAAGAGAAAGAAATCCATAGTAGAAAAAGTAGCAGAGAAACAAAAAAAGAAGAATAAGAAGAATGTTTGTTACATTATCTTTTCTATGTTATTTTTAATCTATAGTTTTTTCTTGTAGTTTGTGATTAATTGATTAACATATTGTAGGTATCTCAAGGAAAGAAAGCCAAACTACCTGCTAAAAGAGGTTCATCTATGTCAAATATGGCTGACAAGGTAATTAACTTAACTAATATTATAAGAATGTTATATGTCGTATAAATGTATTCGTTGTATAATGCAGATTAATGTTAATTCCGTTGACATGGCAAATAATACAAGTGATAAACATCAAGCCATTTCTGTGAATGAAAATAGTCGTAATGAAGGCTTTGATCTTAATCAAACCGCAATTGAGATGTAAGGTATCAAATACTAACACTTTTTTCTCCTTTCCTTTGCAACACACTTTTGTTGTTAACTATATTGTATTTGATAAAATTTTAGATCATGAAGAGTTAATATCTTTTTCCGGACAAAATTGGTTTCGTGGTCCGTCGAGTTACGTATTAGCTAGTTGATAGATATGTAATGCTTGCATTGGCTTTTTGATCTGTAAAGTGTCGAGTTTGTTAAGTCTCAATTGGTGTAGTATGATCCGGAGTGGCTGTTCGGGTCTGCAGTTTATGGATGTCTGCACATATGGGTTTGCACTATGTTTGCAACAAAAAATATACTTCTTGGTCTGCTTCATTTTGACAGGGATTCATGTGCTCATTTTTTGTTCTTAAGTTATCATACTAGTTTTGGCATTTAGTTTAGTTGGTTTTTATTTTATTTTTTTATTTTTTTTGAACAGATAGTTGGTATGTTTTGTCATCAATGTTGTTTGTTATATATTTCTTGGGTCCACTATATAGTATCAAAGACTTTACTACTTCGTTGCAAAAAAACATATTGAAATAATAAAATAAGGAAAGTAGTTATGTGGGGACCGAGGTATATTGGGAATTATATAATTAGTTGACTGAATTTTTAAACTAATGACAAGTGTCTCAATAGCAAAGTTATGCCTCTAATTAGGTCTTTTTATTAGGTCTATATATCACATCTCTACATTATATATAGCAAAATGAAATTCCCATGGGATTTATACAGAATCCCATGTGATTCTCTCTGATCATTTGTGATTCATATAGAATCCCATGAGATCTATACAGAATCCCATGAGATTTTTTGATGAATTACCTGTAATTCATAAAGATTACCCATGTGATTCATACGGAATCTCATGGATTCTATATGAATCACATAAAAAATACTTGTCAAGTATCTTTATTAAATCCTATGAGATTCTGTATGAATCCCAAGGGATCAGAGAGAATCACATGGGATTCTGTATAACAACATACAACTTTTTAATAAATAGATTCCAAGAGCTCATTTCAACAATCATATAAAAAACATTTATCCTTAAAAAGCTGTGACATAAAAGTATAAAACTCAAAAATAGTGATGTACTCATTTTTACAAATCACTTGTGATTTTTTAAAAATAACAAATCACAAGTGATTTTTTTATGAATCCCGTGAGATTTTTCTGGACGGAAATTTTGAAAAAAAGTTCGTCGAAAGTATATAACAATGCGTATCTATAGAAAGATGATTTAATTCTTATCGTGATGGTGTATTTTTCGTAGCTTGAAGATTTACCGTTTGCAAGATATGTTGTTTTTTAAAAAAAGGTGAAAAGTGAGTTTTTACATTAAATGATCTAAAATGTCAATTTTGGCATCCCTTTGTTATTTTTTGGTTTGATCTTAGCCATTAGATGAAAGGTGGATGGATGGTTGAGATTGACTTATTTGTTTTTTTTAAAGGATACATATTTTGCAAGGATCTTACCTCATTTACAAAAAGAAACTCATACATATATGTGTTAAATAATTTGTACCAATAAAATTGTATTAAGTTTCTTCTTTCATATTCCTACTCTTTATGATTAATAAGTGACACATGTGTGTGTGAGTTTATTTTTGTGCAAATTATGTGAGTGTAGCATTTCTCAATATTGGAAGAGAAAATGAGTATATAATTCATTATAAATTGAGAAAAGTTCGATTAAAGACTTTTATTTTGATGCATATTGAGAGATTAATCTTCATCATCTATTTAATAAGATCTAATGGTGGGATTAAATCCATCTTTTACACTAACAAGTGCATCTTGAACCATTATAAAAACCTTTATTTTTTCCTTTCAACCTCTCTTTTATCTACTCATTTTTTACTCACATATAAGGTGTGTTCTTTTCCAATTCCCTCTCATCTTCCCCCAAATTCAAAATCAACCGATCAAATCCTAAATTAACATTCAAATTAATCATCATTAATCATCATCTTCATCCGTTATAACCTTCAATTTGATCAAATTCATCATCATGTTTATGCGTCATTTTAGTCCATAGTATTCGTCATTAGAATCATATACCACCCCAGTCGCCGCCTCGTTGTTGTAATCACAACCATTATCTTCCTACATACAAAAAGAGAGTAATATCTAATAAACTATAACTAATTAGTTATATCTAATTGATGAGAAAGTTTATAAAATAGAGTAAGATCAGTTTTGCGTGCTTTGTGAAAATATAGTAAGATCAATTTGGTGTGTGAATTTGTTGTGATCCTATAGGTAAAAAATGATGGTTGAAGCTTTAGGAATCGAAGCAAAGGAGAAGGTTCGCGGGGTTGTGAAGCTATTTTCGCTTCCTGAGCTTTTGTTGTTGATTTCTTCTATTAATTCTAATTATATCGCACGACAACATATTATATTTTAGTGTTTTATTGTGTGAATATTTGGTATATATAGTTGTTAAATGTAGTAATTGCAAAAGTTAATATCCATCATTTCCTATGTGTATTCAAATGAAACATATTTATTTAAATACATAAGCTTTAGGGAATTAACCAAAGTTCATTTTAGTTAATGCCAATGTTATAAACAGCGTGAGGCGTGGTGTAGCACAGTCACGCCTCAAGCTTTATGAGCCTTTGCGAATCCTTGGCGTTTCTTAAGGCGTACTTAAAGTGGAAAACAAATATTTATAGATTTTTGTATTTATGATTTTATATCATTTATTTAAGAGCAATTTCAAATACTAAAGCCCAAATCTCAAATAGTCAGGCCCAAGTAGGAATTGAGTTTTGAAATTACAAGGCCCAAGAAGGAAATAGCCTAAATTCATAAATCCCCTAAATGCTTCTAAAAATGGCACCATGCTTTACCAAAAGGCACGTCTTTTCTAGCCTTATCTTATGCTACGCCTAGAGCCGCCGCCAAGGTCCATTTCGTGGCGGCCTCGCACCTTGGCGCGCCTTTTAGAACACTGGTTAATGCAAATGAGTAATCATAACCTATGTTGCATTAGTTTAACGCTTATCTGCATCGGTTAATATCTCATAAGCTCACTATTGCAGCTCATTATGTCTTAATGTTAGTTCTTGTTAAAGAGAGAAACAATTGGTAGTTGAGAAAGATCTACATTATGTCAACTTTACCATAAAGGAAAAATGTGAAAAGAGTTGTATTGTCATCCAATAATTCCCTGGTAACAATAGACTTATTACACTTTTAGTCCCTATTACATAAACTATCACGATGATAACTGATGACGTACCCTCTGAATCGGCTCAAAAGCCTCCCCACCGAGCTCGACCGGGATCAACTCGCAACGACACCTAGAAACCTTTGAACAATTTCTAGTAGCGTAAAATCATCTCTACGATGCTTACTAATAAGAGAATTCGCCATTCGAAGCCTAATACCATTCGGGGATGCCCTTCGATGAAACTAACGTGAAGGCTAGGTCTGACCAAGTCAAAACCCACGTTCTAACCCTACCAAGCTTCCCCGCCAAGGTAGGGATCGTGGTACAGTTTTGTAAAACCTGAAGATTTTGAACATCTAAAATACCCAAAATACCTATATAATTTTAAACTTTCGATGATTATAACCTAAGTATGTAAAATTCATTAATACTTGAACCCTATACGTTATAAGGATATAAAACTTGCGATAATTTAAGAATTTTTATAACTTATACACATTTTGGATATCACACGTTTACATATGTTATTGGACCAATTCATTTTATTTTTGATACGAACGAATGGAACCTAAAAGGGTGTCTAAGTTCATGATGAGCTCTTGATTGATTTTAGTCTTCAAAGCATCCTAAATTTTGGCAGTTTACCATAACACAATTAAGTGACTCAATCACCCACAATTGACAATTATCCTTTGAAATACAACTTGCCTAGTCTATAATACATATAAAGCATGAATGACTCTTTCTCAAAATTTTAAGACTTACAAGAAATTAAACATGGTTTACAACACTTTAAAGCACTCAATTTTCAGAATTACAACAAAATAAGCATATTGTACAACAAAATAAAGTATGGTGTCATTTTAAGACCAAAATTCTATCAAACAACATTAATGCTATTAAAAATACCCCATCACCAAAAATTACAACCATTTAAGCACAATGTACAATAGCTGCAACCAATTTTTAGATTTACAACAAAATGAGTATAGTGTACAACAAAATAAGCATGATGTAATTTTCAGACTTACAACATTAATGCTATTAAAGTGGTCAGTGTTATTAATGACTATAATGACTACTACTTACAAGAAAAGAAACATAGTGTACAACACTTTAATGCACATAATTTTCAGACGTACAAGACAAGAAGCATAGTGTACAACAAAACACCACATTAATGCTATTTAATGTAGTCAATTATTTAACTGGTCAATAAATGCAATTAATACATTTATTAAAACACCTCTTACAAATACAAATTATCAAGCATATATTACAACCAAATTAAACACAATTCCTGTATTAAATTTCACTACTACAAATAATAAAGTACATTATACAAATATTCAAACCCGAACGGGCAACGGGCCAAATAGGCTTGAGCCCGAACGGGCGCGGACCAAACGGGGTCGAGCACCGAACAGGCACGGGCCAATGGGTTCGAGCCCGAATGGGCACGAGCTATACGAAATTCTTGATATCCGTAAATTTATTGTCAAAAATAACATAATAAACTAAAATACATTATTTATCGAAAATTTTTATTTCAGGGTACCCGCCGCTGCAACGTGCGGGTACCCTGCTAGTTTAAATAAAACATCCTTATATTCCTCCTATTTTTGAGCTTGAAAACGAAATAGCCTCACACCAAATCGATTTCCCTATTTTATTTTTACACAAATTAAATACTCCTTCTTTACATGACGGCAGCCTCATTCCCCCCAAGTAATCACATTTGGTACGAAGTAAGCAAGGTATAAAAGGAGGTACAAAGAGGTGTAGCTCGGGTTGGTGATCGACTTGCGATGTCTCAGCCTTGGTGTGATCGATCGTATGATGATTTGGTTTCGTAAAGCTTTGGTTAACGATTCTTTGATCTGTTTGAGATCGTCTAAAGGTTAAGGTGTTGGTTCGTAGTCGATATTTAGCTATTCGGGTTTCTGTTCGCGATGGTGTTCGAGATCGCATTCGAGTCACTTGCTCTTTGGAGGCAATCTCTCGAGCCATATTGTAAATAGGGTTCGATCACATGGCTAGATGTACTCTCGTATTCGTGTCCACGTTTCGGGTTCGAATTCGAACAAAGCATATGCTCGTCTTTTGGCTTGGAGAGGTATCTTCATTCTTTTTAACATGTTATTCCATGGTACCTACCTATCTTGTATCATGCATGCGTACGTAGGGGGAAAACAAGTGAAGCAATTAGTATTAGTTTAAATGAGAAGAAACTTAGTTAAGCGTACAAACTGATATCACAATTAATCATGCGTATTTCTTCCTTGTGTACACAGAGACGGAACTTGAACGTATATGTTGGAGGGGCCAACTTGTAAAATATTTATTTTGGGGGGCCAATATACACAAAGCCATAATTTTTCTATTAAAAATGACTAAAAATAAAAATAAAAAGATATAAAATGTATATAGGGTTAAATTTTTTGAGGGGGCCACAACCCCTCTTGGCCCTATACATGTTCCGTCCATGTGTGTACATATTTGGTCTAAATGCATGGTGTGCATGCATGATATTAGACTATACGTTTACATGAATTAACGTTGAAAACTTCTTTAAATCGTTTTAGAACCGGTGTACGACATATATATTTCAGTTTGAATTGGCTTCTATTCGATTTATAAAACTTGTTAATCTAACTCTATAATCGAGTAAATAAAAGAAAGAGTTCATGCTTGGCTGTTTGGTTCATGTCTGTTCCGAATCGGAAATAAATAAATAATAAGGATTTCGATTTGTATTATAAGATAAAGGTGTCACAGATTGGTGTCTCGAATTTCTTTTATGTCAATAAAGGGTGCGGTTTGATTTTGTGTCGCAAGGGAGGTCGTATAATATTTTGGGTTCGAAATAAATAAAGATGGTCACGACTTGTTTCGAATCAGGAATAAAAGGTTCCAGCTTGGGATGTTTGAACTAGGTTTCTTATTAAATTTCGGTTTAAAAATAAAAGAAAGGGTTTAGATTTGTTAAGTGGGTTTGCATGGAAAATGGTAAAAGAAAAGGATTTTGGAATGTAAAATAGGTAAACTTGGAATATTTTTACTTTTGACCCTAAACTTTATGATACTGACACTTTTAACCCTAAAACTATTATAATTGTCATATTTAAACTTTAATCATAAATAATGTTTATTTTAAGCATTTAACTTAATTAATCATAAAGCATAATCATTTAATAACTAATCATGTTAAATACGGAAACTTGCTAATTCGGGAAACCTATTAAAAATGGAAAGTTACTAAAAATGGAAAGCCGACTAAAACGAATAATCTGATTTAAAATAAGTTATTAATAATAAACCGATCATTAAGTCGTGTAGATCCGATGAAGAAGGATATGCTTCCAATCTTTATGTTTCTGTTATGTTTGCACTTGCGGTCCAAGGTACAGATATTCTGACCTTTCTTTTAAGGTTTCTCATGATCTCTTATACACCTTTGATCTGATAGTTTCTGAGATGATACCTTTGCTATGATCCCTTTGTTTTGAACCTTTGATATGATTCCTTTGTTATCTCTAATATGAACCTCTGTTATGAAACTATGATTATGAACCTTTGCTATGCATTTCTGAACCATCTGATATGAACCATATGATATGAACCTTATGATATGAACTTTTTGATATGACACTCTGATTATGATACAATATCTGACTCTCAGTTTGATACCCGAGCCATTTTCCCTAGCCATGAAGGTAACATGACCGTGTCATTGATGCACCAATGGCATGACTCTAGTGTGGTTGAGTGATGTTCTACACCGTCCCCTTTCTGTTATATGGTATGCGCATTATGTTATTATGGCCACTATGATTTTCTGTGGAGGCGTATGGATGCATCCTAGATCTGTTATCTGTTAGTGGATTATCTGTTATATGATTATGATATATGTTTGGTGACTGGTGCTTGTGTGCAATACACGCCTTTCACATATCTGGGAGCTAGCTACTCCATTTGGTTACTAAGGATACCCCTCATATTGTCTGATTATCTGAGAGGTCTCCCCTTTATATGATTATGAAGGCTTATGGATTACGATATGATATGATATGATATGTTTCTGGGCTCGTGGTGGATTACTGTCCTATACCTTACACTTTATTCTTTCACTTTGTTTATACCTTATGATATTATCCCCAACATACCATACTATATTCTTTGTTCCTTATCATTTGTTTCATTTATATATATCTGTCCACTAGGCTTTTTAAGCTCAGCCGCATTTCTTTTCACCGCGGCAGGTTTTAGATGGAAGTTGGGATATGAGTGAAGAGTGCTTAAGAGCTTAGTGGACTTCACCTTGATAGATATATTATGGATTAGAGATTCTTAGAAGTGTTTACATTTTCAGAATTAGTATTTTATTATTGTTCCTTTATAACCTTGTATTTCAGATTTTCCTTTGTAACCTTTGAGATTCATTTGTATTACTTAAGATGTATGTTTGTGTTTGCTTTGATATGTCACCATAATGTAGTACTTCTACCCTTATCGGGTTGGGGTGTTACAATTATGGTATCAGAGAACAGGCTGCGACTTGTAGTACATTAAACCTTGACTTGTGAAGTTTTGACCCTTAAGTTTCCACTGTAGGCGCTAATAAGACAACCTTTGAGAAATTGCTTTAAGATCTCCCCATAGGAACCTAAGCAGTGAGGAATGGGTAGACTAGGACATCTGGGTAAGTAGCATTGCTTCCGCATCACTCTGATTCGTGCCTATGCTCTTAGTTATTCCTTATATGAACATTTGTTTCAGAGGATAGAAAGTTATGCACAACCTAAGTTCAGTAACCAAGTAAGTTTGCAATACCTCGGGAACTACATAGATACCTTACACCATTTAAGTTTCACCTTCTGATTTTGATCTTCGATTTTGATTTTCTTGATAAACAGTTCGATACCTTCCTGACCGTCCCGAAGGTTATTCAACCATAATGTGTTTGACACATTCTGTAAATTCATTACTTATGCTGGACATAAAATGTATCATTCGATACTACTTGACTCTACATAATCCATTACTACCCTATGAGAACTTTGGTAATTATTAACCACGGGCATAGGAATATTTGTTCCCTCCCTACAAATGATGAACTTGCCTGCCAATCAGTTCCTTTGGAAGGATACGATGTTAATGATATCTCAATATGGATTTGTTAACTGAGCATGATGATGCTGACAACTGATATTCTATCCATCTCACTTTTGACAATTATACGATGTTCGTATTACCGATGATACACACCCTATCTATCACTTGTGCTAAGAAGCCAAACAAGATTCCAACACCTTGAATTGTTCACTTATCTATCTCAACACTTTTGATGAACCATGTACTTGACTCTGATATATGAACTATCCGTATGTTTTGACAACCGTATTCGTTTTACGAATCCATTAATTTTGATATATTTGATTTTGAGGTCTTTTGGTTATGGATTGGCTGGCTCCTCATAAAGCTACCATAGACTACTGTATCTGATATGTGACCTTTAACAATCTACTTCATCCTACTTTTGTTATGATGGATCTCAACACTTAAGTCTGTTAAGACTGATGCTGCTATGGAAGTACAGACTCCGATCTCATCTGATTGTCAAGTTTCTCCTGACACCTATTAGTATCCACCTTTGGAAAGCTCTGGCATTGGAAGTATTTTGTTGTACAAAATTTCCGGTGTTTTTTTGATGAACCTCTTGGTATTCCCTCCTGCTTAGGAAGTAGAGTTGGCATTGAACTGATCTCAGTTGACGAAACCATGGTGCCATAGAAGTCGAAAGATTGAAAGAGTTGATGGAATATGATTTTGTTCACCTCAGTATTTTCTCTTTGGATACTCCTGTTGGTTTATGAAGAAGAAAGAGGGAAGTATGCGGCGGTGTATCGACTATCGTGGACTTAACCGTATCACTATCCGTAATCATTATCCACTTTCGTGTATTAATGATTGATTTCGGTCTACCTTTGAAACTCCGTATCAGATGGTCTCATTTAGATTCGAAGGACTGAAGAAGCAACCACCAGGACTTCTAAGAAGGGGGTTAACTAACTGAGAGTAACCTCCATGAATTATTTCAGTTTTATTCATGAAGAAGAAGGAAGGTGACGTGAAGTGTATATGAAGTTTCCCTAAGATGATTCCTGAAGCTACTTTGTACTCATTATAATTGTTATGAGCGGTAATGATGCCAATTGTATTGGCTAATATGTCAACTATCCTTATGGATCTGAAGAAATCATGTTTTCGCGAGTATTTGGACAAATTGTCATAGTATGACATTGTATTAGGTTCGGAGACGAAAGAGGAACATGGAGCTTGTTTTCGTATTAATTGAAGTGACCTTTTGTTCTGGAAGAGTATATTTGAGTTGGCGTTCATAGGTTGTAGCGGACAACACTACCATGTGACCTGCGGAGATAGAGTTTCCCACAAAAAGGACCAAGATCGAAGATAGTTACCGGAACTAAAAACCTTTGAGAAGAGCAGTGGAAGATGTTCACGACTGGCGTTACCATTGACAAAGTGTATGGGAAGTGGAGAAACACTTAGGAAGGACTCGATTATACCTTGCGCAGCAAGTGGGGCATCAAGGCAACCAGACTACAGGAGGCGAACTATTAGTAGATAACCTGGAGTTGGCAGCGGCGGTGTTTACCTTAAAATCTGAAGCTGTGCTAGAAGACTTGTCAAAGACACGCAGTCTTGCTTCTCTATTCATTTTAGTTGCACTAAGATGAATTGATAGCAAAAGCAGACTCGCAGATGGAAGGAGGCACAGTGATCGTGTCAGAGACTCACGTTACTACACCACAATTCTGAGAAGAGTTGTCGAAGGCTTGAGGAACCAGACTCAAGTTTATAATTCTTTTCACCATATAATCAGATGGACTAACGTAGACAGACTACTCGGAGTTGGGAGAGATTTGAATTCATGTATTTGAATGAATGGATTTTGAAGTAAACATTTATGTTCGGGTGAGTTGATTATGTGAAGGATGAAGTTATTGATGACGTAATTCATTTATGCTTAACCCATTTAAGCTTTCGTTACATGATAATAAGATCCTTTGAATGATTTAAGTTCTCTATTAGTAATTCCGTTCTGTATTCATTCTGTGTATGTTAGATAATGGTTTTGTTATGAGAACTTTGACGAATTATGGAAGGCCTGATGCTTTCGACGACGTGCTTCATTTGATGATACTTATTAGGTTCTGTTACGTTTTTATACGATCTGTTTCTCTGATTCTGAATCCGTAATGATGATAGTTTCGGACCTACCCTAGGAGATAGAAGGACTGTTAGGTGGTTAAGATAAGTTGCCTATTTCCCGACTTGAGATAAAGTATGGTCATCATGAGGGCATATTTATATGATGCTAGTATTATGACGTCTGGCCAACGTGATAATACTTACATCATATAACGTGCACTTATCGTGATCATAGGATATTTCGAGGAGTGCCTTAGAAGCCTTAGAAATTCTGATATCTGATTGAGATTATCCGCGGTTAGTGAGACTTTAGGTCCATTTCTACCTATGCGTTTAATCTGCCTTCAGCAATACACGACTTGATACGTTTGGACACTCGACATGCGTTTGTTGAACTCTGTGCTTCTGATAAGAATTTTAAGTTCTGTTGTAGAGCTTTCTGCCATTTGATGTTATCAAACAATCTGTTCCTGTCAGTATGGATTCGATCTGTTACTATGAAGGAGTACACCTATGTTTTGCTATAAGTACGTTTCACATTCATTGAATCTGTTTGATTATGATCTGCTATGAGTTAAGATATGAGATTTCGGATTTTGAGGAACAAAATCTGTTTGTTTTTTAGAACACCTTTGGAAGGTTATATTGAAGACGAGATTATTTGAGAATTCGAAGAGTTAAATGTATTTATCACCCTCATGTTTTCTGCAAATCAATACGTTCTCATCTGATTTATCAATTTAAATTCCACGGACGATATATCCGTCAAATCCTACGTATTCCCTGTATCTCTTCCGAGGAGATACGATTATCATCTGTTACGTCTGGTATATTATTCTTTTGATTTGGGTTCATTATGGTATGTCTTTCTGAGGAAGCTGAAGCTATTTTGACCGACAAAGGAGAGTCATGAGAAACAAGTCACCATTTCTGTTCACAGTCCATTGTGTTTTCTGTTTCGTTTCCCTTCAATTTTTGAGGACGAAATTTTTCTTTTTATAGGGGAAGAATAGTAAAACCTGAAAATTTTGAACATCTAAAATACCCAAAAAAACCCCTATAAATTTAAACTTTCGATGATTATAACCTAAGTATGTAAAATTCATTAATACTTGAACTCTATACGTTATACGAATAAATAAACGTTATACGGATATAAAACTTGCGATAATTTAAGAATTTTTATAACTTATACACATTTTGGATATCACACATTTACATATGTTATTGGACCAATTCATCTTATTTTTGATACGAATGAACGGAACCTAAACGGGTGTCTAAGTTCATGATGAGCTCTTGATTGATTTTAGCCTTCAAAGCATCCTAAATTTCGGCAGTTTACCATAACACAATTAAGTGACTCAATCACCCATAATTGACAATTATCCTTTGAAATACAACTTGCCTAGTTTAAATAAAACATCCTTATATTCCTCCTATTTTTCAGCTTGAAAACGAAACAGCCTCACACCAAATCGATTTCCCTATTTTATTTTTACACAAAATACCCCTTCTTTACATGACGGTAGCCTCATTTCCCCCCAAGTAATCACGTTTGGTACGAAGGAAGCAAGGTAGAAAAGGAGGTACGAAGAGGTGTAGCTCGGGTTAGTGATCGACTTGCGATGTCTCAGCCTTGGTGTGATCGATCATCTGATGATTTGGTTTCGTAAAGCTTTGGTTAACGATTCTTTGATCTGTTTGAGATCGTCTAAAGGTTAAGGTGTTGGTTCCCAGTCGATATTTAGCTGTTCGGGTTTCTATTCGCGATGGTGTTCGAGATCGCATTCGAGTCACTTGCTCTTTGGAGGCAATCTCTCGAGCCATATTGTAAATAGGGTTCGATCACATGGCTAGATGTACTCTCGTATTCGTGTCCACGTTTCGGGTTCAAATTCTAACAAAGCGTATGCTCGTCTTTTGGCTTGGAGAGGTACCTTCATTCTTTTTAACATGTTATTCCATGGTACCTACTGTAACACCCCCAAAATTTGGTACAGCGGAAAACTCAACAAGCTTTCGGGGTGCTACGGGGATTGGTATCCAACACAAGACATAACAGAACGAGATAAAGTAAACATAATAAAAACACAAGCAAAACGGGGTTTTGAAGTTTACATTTATCCCAACATCATTCAGAGTCAGGCCCAAAAGAAATATACGTAGGTCCACAATTTAATATCAGAGTTTAGAAAAAAATAGATCCATAAACCAGGTGCCTTAGCCGAGCCTTCCAATCCATGCATCCAAATCATCGCTTAATTACCTGAGAAAACGTGCTAAAAGTCAGCTTTCGCTGGTGAGATCATAGGTTTAAATTCATACTCAACATAGTGGACATATACGCAAAACGCTTGCTAGCTAGACTAAGGATTCGCTATAAACCTGCGGATACCCTCCGCTCCAACATAGATATTCGGGTAACCCCCGCAATATCATAAATACTCGGATAACCTCCGAAGTATTAATAACCTATAGGTGCACACTATAGTATCTAAATAAGCCAACCTTGAATAGTACACACAAACCATGTGACTAAAGCTGACAATTCACCAATATCCAACTAAGCCAACCTTGAATAGTACACACAAAAATATGTGACTAAAGTTGACAATACATCCTAGTCCATACGCATAGCAAGTTTTAAAAAGAATATAAAAGCGATAATAGTCCACATAAAATAATTTGCACGTTTCTCACCCCAAGTATTGAAAACATAGTTCAAGATTAAAAAGTGGGGCTATGACTCACCTCAAGTCCAGAAATCAGCAATAAGAACTTGGTAGAAGTAAGACGTATAGTAACTCACAAGACGGCAACTACGGACTCGGCACGACCTAACATTATCAACTCGTTCAGAAATCATTTCCTCAAAATTAAATACTCCCAAACCCGGACGTATTCCGTTTTATTTTCCGAAAATCCATTTCTCGTAATAGTTTGGAGTTTTACGTTTGGTATCCATACGGGTGGTGGGTCGACACAAACAAACCAAAAAGTCTCACAAAAGAATAATAAAATAAACTATATATCTAATATTAGCCCAATACATTATTTAAATAAATCATCGAAGTTTATCAAATCCGTCGATTTGATAATCCCCATATTTATTTACGTAACATACCGTTCCAAGATTACACCCAATCCTAAAGCACATAGCACAAAAATACTATATGGTATATATCGTAGTCTAGTAAACTCCTTATATACATCATCAAATTGGCCAGATTTCCCGATATATATATTTAGGGATTTCTTATCCTATACATATACCACAACCTATGGGCGTCGTAGGATACGATGCCCATTAATATACTCATTTCGTATAGCCAAATAACTCGGTTTAACCTGCCGATTAAATAAGTTATTTAGTTATAGAAAATGTTTATATTAATCGTCACATATCCGTGACAGCACAAAAGTCACAAACAATACTTACCTGGACTCAAGTGACCACGACTCCACATAACTCGATAGCTTTCCTCGTTATATATATAAAATAATATTTCATTTAATATTTAGTTAACGTCGAGAATTTCTCGTTATTTATAATATTTATTCATAATAATGCTTCCAATAATATTACGCTACTCTCGTAACATAATATATTTAGTCGCATTATTTATAATACTACTCGTGATTTTTGTTATTATTAATATACGCATTTACATAATTATATATACATTATTCACGTCTATATATTTATATAAATGTTTATATTACCAATAATATTATTACGAGTTTTATTATTTGTGTTTTAAATTGTAAATAATTATCGACTCATATGAAATGGTCACATGTCCGAGTCATTACTCTCGGCTCATTGTCCAAGTCCAAAATAATGTGAGCAAGTCATAAATAATCAAATCCAACTCCGTCCAAATCAATCCCAATACACGTGCTACAACAATAGGGTCCGACTACGGCACCCGACTAACCTATCTCCGTCAATCTAAGTGACCGTCTCACAATCGGTCCCCACTTTACCATTCGACAACAACTTCTCAATAAACCAATAATCCCTTGTCGAGACCAAAAATGATCTCGACACAACAAGCATTCGGCCGAATCCAACAAATGCCAAAACAACATCAAGTTAACAAAATATAACAAGAAAAAAATATAAATAACAACAAGGTCCATATTCGGGTTGGTTTACCAAGCCAAACCCGAGCTCTCGACCTACTTGAGTCTCGGCTTAAACCACGAGTCACAAGGACTCGACCACAATAACAAGAAGTCACAAAATAAGCTCCAAGGAGCACACCAAAACTGCCCAAGTCGACCACTTGGGTCGCGGCATCAATCAACATAATCGGCCAAAAGGCCAAGACTCCATCGAGTCAAGCAAGGTCCAACGCAAACCAACATGAAAAACCATGAACACAAGGCCACAAGAAGCAACATAATGAGCCATAGGCTCGAATCCCACATCAAGCCGTGAGTCTTCGACTCACGGTTCACTCGAACCATCAAAGGAAACCAAAACCCGGATACCAAACCATTTTTTTAACATCAAAAACATTATTTCATCCCGTAATAATTCGATTCCCATGAAAAACATCCGTGTAGCCACGGATTTAATACCAAATCGTGGCACCCAAAAACCAAAATCGATCATACTCACCTCCTAGAACCTCCAATCGAACAGATCTAGTAAAAACAATAAAGTTGGGTCGGATTTAATAAGATTTCGAGGTGTTAAGGTGGGTTATACGGCGCGTATAATACACCAAAAGAAAGAGAAAAGGATAAGGAACAAGATGGTGGTGGTGGTTTTGTTGTGAGGGCGTCGAAGTAGTGGTGGTGGCCGGAATAGTGTTCGGTGGCGGCTAGGGTTAAGAGGGGGAAGAGAGAGTGAGAGAGAGTTGGTGAGGGTGAAGATGAATGTGTTGTGTGGTGTGTGTGTGGTATTAACCACATGGACGATTTTTGTAGTTTACTTATAAAAAAAAATCATTTTCTTTTAATAATAATAATAATAATAATAATAATAATAATAATAATAATAATAATAATAATAATAATAATAATAATAATAATATTACTAATAAGAGTGGGTAATTAAAAGGGTGAGTGTAAAACACACGGTTCAAAACCCGAACTCATTTCAAAACGTCTAATATCACGCGAAACGTTCCGTAAATAATTAAATATTGTCGAACTTGTAAAATCAAGTCACAAAATTTCTGTTAGGTAATCCTAGTGCCAGAGTCAACGTAGTACCAAATGAGAATTCAAAAATAAATCACCAAGTGTAATTCCATAACAATCATTAAATATAATCTCAAATCCCATAACAATATTAAATATAATTAACCATAAAATAGGTCTTTCAAGTTCGTTACGAATAAAATTTCAAATAAAAAAATTTATAAACGAACTTTAACGTAATGCGGGTTTTCAAAAATGGCTCCCTAAATTGCCGGTTGTCACATCCTCCCAGTCTCAGAAGAAACCCGTCCCGGGTTTCTCTCGGAACAATTCATCTACGAAGTGAAAAGCTTCAGATATCTCTTCCCGAACTCGTCCTCACGTTCCCACGTAAATTCTGGTCTGTGTCTGGAATTCCAACGAAACTTGACGAGCGGAATGAAACTTCGCTTGAGTCGTTTAACCTCACGATCCAAAATCTCAATCGGCTCTTCCACAAAATTCAATTTCTCATCAATACGGATATCCTTCATTGGAATAACAGGCGTCTCATCAGAAAGACATTTCTTCAAATTACTAACGTGAAACACATCGTGAACTTTACTCAGTTCATGTGGTAATTCCAACCGATAAGCCACGGGCCCAATTCTTTCCAAAATAAGAAATGGTCCAATGTAGCGTGGGTAGAGTTTTCCACGTTTCCCGAAACGTATCACACCTTTCCAAGGTGAGACTTTCAACATCACTTTGTCTCCAACCTGGAACTCTAGGGGTTTACGTCTCTGATCGGCGTAACTTTTCTGCCTATCTCTGGCTGCTTGCAACCGATCACGAATCTGAGTTACTTTTTCAGTAGTCTCCAAGATAAGTTCAGGGCCTGTGAGTTGGCTATCTCCAACTTCCGCCCAACCAATAGGCGAACGACATTTGCGGCCATACAAAGCTTCAAATGGTGCAGCTTTAAGACTTGTGTGGTAGCTATTATTATAGGAGAATTCCGCAAGGGGTAGATATTTCTCCCAGCCTTTACCAAAGTCTATAATACATGCACGAAGCATATCCTCAAAAGTCTGAATGGTCCTCTCACTTTGACCATCGGTTTGGGGATGATATGCAGTACTCATATCAAGTCTCGTCCCCAAAGCCGTTTGAAGTGATCGCCACAAAGTTGACATAAAGCGGCTATCGCGATCAGAAATAATCGATATCGGAACTCCATGACGAGAAATAATTTCCTTCACATACAACCTCGCAAGTTTATCCACACTATCATCTTCACTAATTGCCAGGAAATGAGCAGACTTATTCAATCGATCCACAATTACCCAGATAGCGTCACAACCGCTAGCTGTCTTCGGTAATTTGGTAATAAAGTCCATTGTAATCCGCTCCCATTTCCAAACTGGGAGTTCTGGTTGCGTCAATAATCCTACGGTCTTTGATGTTCGGCTTTAACCTTAGAACATGTCAAACATTTACTAACATACAACGCTATATCTGCCTTCATGTTTGGCCACCAATATAACTTTTTCAAATCCTGGTACATCTTGTCGGATCCAGGATGAATAGAGTACCTTGACTTATGCGACTCATGCATAATCAACTCTCGAATTCCTCCATATAAAGGTACCCAAATCTGATTTCCAGAACATAATACTCCATCAGAATGCTTAACAAATCCTTTCTCATTCTCAGCCATCCCAAATATGTTCTCAGCAGGTCGGTTTTCTGCTTTCAACGCTTCTGTTTGAGCTTCAAGTATTTGAGATGGTAACGGTGATACGATAGTCATTCCCAGTGACCTAACTCGTAACGGTGGTATTCTCTCCTTTTGACTAAGAGCATCAGCAACAACGTTTGCTTTACCAGGATGGTAGCGAATTTCGCAATCATAATCGCTTAGCAACTCAATCCAACGTCGTTGTCTCATATTGAGCTCTTTTTGATTCAAGATGTGTTGTAGGCTTTTGTGGTCACTAAACACAACACACTTAGTTCCATACAAGTAATGTCTCTATATCCTCAAGGCAAAAACCACAACACCTAATTCCAAATCATGGGTGGTGTAGTTTTTCTCGTGCTTCTTGAGCTGTCGAGAAGCATAAGCTATCACTTTCTCTCGTTGCATTAGCACAGCTCCCAAACCTTTATGTGAAGCATCACAATAGATGACGAAATCCTCGTTACCTTCGGGTAACACCAAGATAGGAGCACTACACAACATCTCCTTAAGTAATTGAAATGCTTCCTCTTCTTTATCTCCCCATTCATACTTAACACTCTTTTGAGTCAATTTGGTCAACGGTTTAGCTATCTTCGAAAATCCCTCGATGAATCTTCGGTAATAACCGGCTAAACCTAAAAATTGACGAACTTCTGTTGGGGTCGTAGGTGCAGCCCAATCTTTTATTGCTTCAATCTTAGCAGGATCCACATGAACTCCTTGTCTATCAATCACATGACCCAAAAATTGTACCGTCGGAATCCAAAATTCACATTTGGAGAACTTGGCATACAACTTCTCCCTCCTGAGCAATTCTAAAATAAGTCTTAGATGCTCCTCATGCTCCTTCTCACTCTTTGAGTAAATTAAAATATCGTCGATGAATACGATCACAAATTTATCTAAATAAGGCTTACACACCCGATTCATGAGATCCATGAATACCGCCGGTGCGTTAGTCAACCCAAACGGCATCACCTGAAACTCGTAATGCCCGTAACGGGTTCTGAAAGCTGTTTTCGGAATATCTTCCTCGCGAACTCGAAGATGATGTTATCCCGATCTCAGATCGATCTTTGAATACACAATCGATCCTTGAAGCTGATCGAACAAGTCGTCGATCCTCGGTAACGGGTATCTATTCTTCACCGTTAACTTGTTCAGCTCACGGTAATCAATACACATACGAAACGATCCATCCTTCTTCTTCACGAATAAGACTGGGGCTCCCCAAGGTGAAGAACTTGGTCTTATGAATCCTTTTTCGGCTAACTCCGCTAACTGTTTTGACAACTCTTCTAGTTCAGTGGGTGCAAGTCGATAAGGCGCTCGTGCTACAGGTGTAGCACCAGGTATCAACTCAATCTGAAACTCCACTTGTCTAGTAGGCGGGATTCCCGTTAAATCATCGGGAAATACATTAGGAAAATCACGGACTATAGGCACATCTCCAATGCACCTTTCCTTCTTCTCCTTCCTTCCTTTCTCAGAGATTTGAGCTAAGAAAAGGTAACATCCTTTCTCCATTAGCTTTGGTAACTTAGTGCAAGAAATGACTGCTAACCGGGATGGGCTCCTCGAACCTTTTCGATCTCCTAGTATATTTAGAATTTCCTTTCCGTAAGGTACGTGCACGATCTTCTCATCGCAAAGTATGTGAGCACGATACTTCGACAACCAATCCATACCAATGATGACATCGAAACTTCCTAACGTGACGGGTAGAAGATCTATGTTGAAAGGGTGATTCAAGAAATTTAACGTGCAACCGCGAATGATAATCCTAATCCTTTCTATGTTCCCATTTGCTAACTCTACATCATACCCAATTCCTAAGGCCATCGGGGGTTTCTCTAGTAAGGGTGCAAACTTAGTGGACACAAAACTCTTATCGGCACCAGTATCAAATAGTATGGAAGCATAACGATTATTGAGAAGGAACGTACCAGTAACGACGTTCGGATCTTCTCCTCTCTCATTCCCGAGTGCATACACTCTTCCCTGAGCAGCTCCAGCTTCCACACGTTGGTCCCCGTTATCTTGTCGTCCATGGTTTCCTCCAGCTCCACGGTTTCCATGATTGTACCCATTACCACCCGATCCTTGATTTCCTCGGTTCCACGATTCTCTACACTCGTTCCTATAATGTCCCTTCTTTCCACACCCATAACAAGTAACGTCTGCCTTATTTCTCATTTCAGGAGCAGCTTGAACCATAGCAAGAGGTCGAGCCCTACAATCCTTAGATGTGTATCCTTTCTTTGAACAGTTCTGGCATCTTACACTACACCATCCAGAATGATTCTCGTGGCAACGACCACACTTGGGTGCATCACCGTTTTGGTTCCTCTTATCTCCATTCCCAATAGCATAAGCCTTAGCTTGTCGCTTGTTTCGGCGATCATTACCCTTAGAGTGATGGTCCCTCTTTCTCTTTCCATTCTTATCCTTATCAGCTCCTTCCAATTCCAACGAATCCATTAGTTGTTGAGCAATTGTGATTGCCTCATGGATGTTTGCAGGTCTAGCAAAAATCACATCATTCCTTGTATCCACAGGCAACCCATCGGTATACCGCTCAATCTTTTGAGTCTCAGTTTTTACCATATCTGGGCAAAGCAAGGCCAACTCCTGGTAACGACGATTGTAAGTCGCCATATCAGTACCATTCACTTTGTGATTCCAAAACTCAATTTCCAGCTTCTTAACCTCATTTCTTGGGCAATAAGTCTGAATCAGCAGAGACTTAAATTGCTCCCAAGTCATAGCATAAGCCACATCACTCCCAACCGAATTTCGGTAATTGTTCCACCAAGTTAAAGCTTCATCCTTGAAAGTAAAAGAAGCAAACTTTACCTTCGCATTCTCCGCACAACCACTGACATTAAACACTGACTCAATCTTCTCAATCCACCTGACCAAGTAGACCACTCCTTCCGTTCCACCAAACTCAACGGGTCCACAGATCTTAAACTCCTTGTAGTTACATCCATTAGCACGAACAGGTGGAAATATTCCAGCAGAATTGTTGGAATGATTTGACTCAGCTAATAGCTCAGCAACTCGTTGCTCCACAAGTTGGTTGATCATTGCTTGATCCACAGTAGGTGCATTAAGTGGAACATGATCATTGTCTCCCTGAACATTAACATTTTGATCCCTGTTGTTGCGGTTAGTAGTGTCCAGGTTGTCAGGAGTAGGGGTTTCAACATTTCGAGTAGGACGGCATCCTCGGCGACCAGGGATAGTCACTGCAGGACCAGTTCTGGTAGCTCTAACAGGGTTTCGTCGTGGGGCCATTGATCTGAAACATCATACAAGTTCATGAGTCTCCAATAGAACTTATCATATGCTCAACAAGAATTAATTCAACGAAGCCAAGTCATGGAAAGAATATCAATAATACACCACAAAACATCAATAAAGCGAATAGGGACTCAGTTTCCATAACATCCAAAACCACATAATACCATATACTAATAACCATCAACCATACGATAGAGATCCAACATCGTTCCAACTACTGAAAAACACAAAATATGCAAATCGTTCCAAAAGAGACGAATACTGAACGAAAAATACATCAAAACATGATAACTAGCTTTTCTAACCGAACACTCCTCGATGTAGAAAGCAACAAGACAACATAACCCAAACATCTAGCCACGCTGCTGGCGGAGGCTCCTCAACTCCTGCCTCAACCCATCAAGATCTCTCCATAATGATCCTAACTCCACACTATGGGTGTCGCTGTCTCTCTTGAGGTCAGCCACCTCCTTCTCCAGCTCGGCGTTCCGCTGCCATAACTTGCGGTCGGCCTCTCGAGCTGTAATAAAACCTCGCTGTAAACTCCCAATGTGCTCATGAATCTCCATCAAATCTCTCCTCATCTCAGTAACTCTCCTCTCAGCCGTAACCATGTCAATCCTCAACTCCCCAATGAACTCAATGGCCACCCTATCGATCCGCTCAGACATACGTGTAACTCTCTCACCAAGATCAGTAATCTGAGCCCACATCCTACCAGTCTCACCTAACTCTGCATGCTCAGTAGAAACCTCAGATGATGCATCCGACGCCACTGGACTACCAGGTGGTGAATCAAACAGAAACGGATGATCAGGTGAAATAGGCTCAATCGGATGTACAGGTGAATCAGGCTCCTCAGCCTGAGCTGGCGGCACTAACAGATCATCATCATCAGGCATCTCCTCCTCCTGAGGGTCATCCTCCTCCTCAGGGTCATCATCATCACCCTACTCAGCCTCCTGAGGGTCATCAGCCTCATCCTCACCCTCGTACTCCTCCTCCTCCTCATCGGAAGAGTACTTCATCAATCGTCGTCTCCTAACAGGTGAACCATGTGGAGATGTGGTAGGTGATCTAGGACGACGACGCAATGATGTGGGTGGCGCCTCTGACAGAAGAGAGTGAGCATCAATCTGTAAAGGTGGTGAAGTAGGGCGTACCGACATACGTGTCGTAGCTCGGTGGGCAAAACGTGGAGCCACACGAGCCAAAGCTTGATGAAGTGTAAGCTGCCTCGATGTACCAGGGGGCCCTAAAGAAGATGAGGGTCCCTGCGTAGATGCAGCAGGCGATGCTGAAGTAGAAGCTGTCTGCGACACAGTAGCTGAAAGCATGGCAACCTGGTAAGGATCATCAGGTGCCATAGTGAACTGTGCTGGGAATACCGGTGTAGTAAGAATATCCTCGACAACATCAGGCATATGGGAGGCCATAGTCTGTGACAACGGCGTAGGGTAGGTGTAAGTGTTTCAAAACAACTAAATCGCAACTCAAAATACCATACCAAAATCCTCATCATATAATTTCAATCATATAATCTCAATAAAGAATTTCAAATACTGCATTACTAAAACATTTATAAAATAATTAGACCATATAATTCCTCGAAACGCCATCTTATCACTAAATCAATATATTCCATAATCTCAAGTCATCTCAAATATCTCATAATACCTCAAAATATTCGAAGATGCTTCGGCTTGGCGGGCTGGCGGGCAATGGTCAAGGATCGTTTTCTATAAAAATTCGGTTATAGTTTAGGTGTTTATTTACCTAGTTCTCTATAACCTGGCTCTGATACCAATCTGTAACACCCTCAAAATTTGGTACAGCGGAAGACTCAATGAGCTTTCGGGGTGCTATGGGGATTGGTATCCAACACAAGACATAACAGAACAAGATAAAGTAAACATAATAAAAACACAACCAAAACGGGGTTTTGAAGTTTACATTTATCCCAACATCATTCAGAGTCAGGCCCAAAAGAAATATACGTAGGTCCACAATTTAATATCAGAGTTTAGAAAAAAATAGATCCATAAACCAGGTGCCTTAGCCGAGCCTTCCAATCCATGCATCTAAATCATCGCTTAATTACCTGAGAAAACGTGCTAAAAGCCAGCTTTCGCCGGTGAGATCATAGGTTTAAATTCATACTCAATATAGTGGACATATACGCAAAACGCTTGCTAGCTAGACTAAGGATTCGCTATAAACCTGCGGATACCCTCCGCTCCAACATAGATATTCGGGTAACCCCCGCAATATCATAAATACTCGGATAACCTCCGAAGTATTAATAACCTATAGGTGCACACTATAGTATCTAAATAAGCCAACCTTGAATAGTACACACGAACCATGTGACTAAAGCTGACAATTCACCAATATCCAACTAAGCCAACCTTGAATAGTACACACAAAAATATGTGACTAAAGTTGACAATACATCCTAGTCCATACGCATAGCAAGTTTTAGAAAGAATATAAAAGCGATAATAGTCCACATAAAATAAGTTGCACGTTTCTCACCCCAAGTATTGAAAACATAGTTCAAGATTAAAAAGTGGGGCTATGACTCACCTCAAGTCCAGAAATCAGCAATAAGAACTTGGTAGAAGTAAGACGTATAGTAACTCACAAAACGGCAACTACGGACTCGGCACGACCTAACATTATCAACTCGTTCAGAAATCATTTCCACAAAATTAAATACTCCCAAACCCGGACGTATTCCGTTTTATTTTCCGAAAATCCATTTCTCGTAATAGTTTGGAGTTTTACGTTTGGTATCCATACGGGTGGTGGGTCGACACACACAAACCAAAAAGTCTCACAAAAGAATAATAAAATAAACTATAGATCTAATATTAGCCCAATACATTATTTAAATAAATCATCGAAGTTTATCAAATCCGTCGATTTGATAATCCCCATATTTATTTACGTAACATACCGTTCCAAGATTACACCTAATCCTAAAGCACATAGCACAAAAATACTATATGGTATATATCGTAGTCTAATAAACTCGTTATATACATCGTCAAATTGGCCAGATTTCCCGATATATATCTTTAGGGATTTATTATCCTATACATATACCACAACCTATGGGCGTCGTAGGATACGATGCCCATTAATATACTCATTTCGTATAGCCAAATAACTCGGTTTAACCTGCCGATTAAATAAGTTATTTAGTTATAGAAAATGTTTATATTAATCGTCACATATCCGTGACAACACAAAAGTCACAAACAATACTTACCTGGACTCAAGTGACCACGACTCCGCATAACTCGATAGCTTTCCTCGTTATATATATAAAATAATATTTCATTTAATATTTAGTTAACGTCGAGAATTTCTCGTTATTTATAATATTTATTCATAATAATGCTTCCAATAATATTACGCTACTCTCGTAACATAATATATTTAGTCGCATTATTTATAATACTACTTGTGATTTTTGTTATTATTAATATATGCATTTACATAATTATATATACGTTATTCACGTCTATATATTTATATAAATGTTTATATTACCAATAATATTATTACGAGTTTTATTATTTGTGTTTTAAATTGTAAATAATTATCGAGTCATACGAAATGGCCACATGTCCGAGTCATTACTCCGGCTCATTGTCCAAGTCCAAAATAATGTGAGCAAGTCATAAATAATCAATCCAACGCCGTCCAAATCAATCCCAATACACGTGCTACAACAATAAGGTCTGACTACGGCACCCGACTAACCTATCTCCGTCAATCTAAGTGACCGTCTCACAATCGGTCCCCACTTTACCATTCGACAACAACTTCTCAATAAACCAATAATCCCTTGTCGAGACCAAAAATGATCTCGACACAACAAGCATTCGGCCGAATCCAACAAATGCCAAAACAACATCAAGTTAACAAAATATAACAAGAAAAAAATATAAATAACAACAAGGTCCATATTCGGGTTGGTTTACCAAGCCAAACCCGAGCCCTCGACCCACTTGAGTCTCGGCTCAAACCACGAGTCACAAGGACTCGACCACAATAACAAGAAGTCACAAAATAAGCTCCAAGGAGCACACCAAAACTGCCCAAGTCGACCACTTGTGTCGCGACATCAATCAACATAATCGGCCAAAAGGCCAAGACTCCATCGAGTCAAGCAAGGTCCAACGCAAACCAACATGAAAAACCATGAACACAAGGCCACAAGAAGCAACATAACGAGCCATAGGCTCGAATCCCACATCAAGCCGTGAGTCTTCGACTCACGGATCACTCGAACCATCAAAGGAAACCAAAACCCGGATACCAAACCATTTTTTTAACATCAAAAACATTATTTCATCCCGTAATAATTCGATTCCCATGAAAAACATCCGTGTAGCCACGGATTTAATACCAAATCGTGGCACCCAAAAACCAAAATCGATCATACTCACCTCCTAGAACCTCTAATCGAACAGATCTAGTAAAAACAATAAAGTTGGGTCGGATTTAATAAGATTTCGAGGTGTTAAGGTGGGTTATACGGCGCGTATAATACACCAAAAGAAAGAGAAAAGGATAAGGAACAAGATGGTGGTGGTGGTTTTGTTGTGAGGGCGTCGAAGTAGTGGTGGTGGCCGGAATAGTGTTCGGTGGCGGCTAGGGTTAAGAGGGGGAAGAGAGAGAGAGAGAGTTGGTGAGGGTGAAGATGAATGTGTGGTGTGGTGTGTGTGTGGTATTAACCACATGAACGATTTTTGTAGTTTACTTATAAAAAAAAATCATTTTCTTTTAATAATAATAATAATAATAATAATAATAATAATAATAATAATAATAATAATAATAATAATAATAATAATAAGAGTGGGTAATTAAAAGGGTGAGTGTAAAACACACGGTCCAAAACCCGAACTCATTTCAAAACGTCTAATATCACGCGAAACGTTCCGTAAATAATTAAATATTGTCGAACTTGTAAAATCAAGTCACAAAATTTCTGTTAGGTAATCCTAGTGCCAGAGTCAACGTAGTACCAAGTGAGAATTTTAAAAATAATTCACCAAGTATAATTCCATAACAATCATTAAATATAATCTCAAATCCCATAACGATATTAAATATAATTAACCATAAAATAGGTCTTTCAAGTTCGTTACGAATAAAATTTCAAATAAAAAAATTTATAAATGAACTTTAACGTAATGCGGGTTTTCAAAAATGGCTCCCTAAATTGCCGGTTGTCACACCTACCTATCTTGTATCATGCATGCGTATGTAGGGGGAAAACAAGTAAAACAATTAGTATTAGTTTAAATGAGAAGAAACTTAGTTAAGCATACAAACTGATATCACAATTAATCATGCGTATTTCTTCCTTGTGTACATATTTGGTCTAAATGCATGGTGTGCATGCATGATATTCGACTATATGTTTACATGAATTAACGTTGAAAACTTCTTTAAATCGTTTTAGAACCGGTGTACGACATATATATTTCAGTTTGAATTGGCTTCTATTCGATTTATAAAACTTGTTAATCTAACTCTATAATCGAGTAAATAAAAGAAAGAGTTCATGCTTGGCTGTTTGGTTCATGTCTGTTCTGAATCGGAAATAAATAGATAATAAGGATTTCGATTTGTATTATAAGATAAAGGTATCACAGATTGGTGTCTCGAATTTCTTTTATGTCAATAAAGGGTGCGGTTTGATTTTGTGTCGCAAGGGAGGTCGTATAATATTTTGGTTTCGAAATAAATGAAGATGGTCACGACTTGTTTCGAATCGGGAATAAAAGGTTCGAGCTTGGGATGTTCGAACTAGGTTTCTTATTAAATTTTGGTTTAAAAATAAAAAAAGGGTTTAGATTTGTTAAGTGGGTTTGCATTAAAAATGGTAAAAGAAAAGGATTTTGGAATGTAAAATAGGTAAACTTGGAATATTTTTACTTTTGACCCTAAACTTTACGATACCGACACTTTTAACCCTAAAACTATTATAATTGTCATATTTAAACTTTAATCATAAATAATGTTTATTTTAAGCATTTAACTTAATTAATCATAAAGCATAATCATTTAATGACTAATCATGTTAAATACGGAAACTTGTTAATTCGGGAAACCTGTTAAAAATGGAAAGTTAGTAAAAATGGAAAGCCGACTAAAACGAATAATTTGATTTAAAATAAGTTATTAATAATAAACCGATCATTAATTTGTGTAGATCCGATGAAGAAGGATATGCTCCCAATCTTTATGTTTTTGTTATGTTTGCACTTGCGGTCCAATGTACAGATATTCTGACATTTCTTTTAAGGTTTCTCATGATCTCTTATACAAATTTGATCTGATAGTTTGTGAGATGATACCTTTGCTATGATCCCTTTGTTTTGAACCTTTGATATGATTCCTTTGTTATCTCTGATATGAACCTCTGTTATGAAACTATGATTATGAACCTTTGCTATGCATTTCCGAACCATCTTATATGAACCATATGATATGAACCTCATGATACGAACCTTTTGATATAACACTCTGATTATGATATGATATTTGACTCTCAGTTTGATACCCGAGCCATTTTCCCTAGCCATGAAGGGAACATGGCCGTGTCATTGATGCACCAATGGCATGACTCTAGTGTGGTTGAGTGATGTTCCACTGTGACATTTCTAAAAATCCATGTCATTTATTTTAATAGTTTATTATTCAACTATTCTATTTTAACTAATTAACTTCGTCAGAAGTTATCCTCGTTTCTTCATAACACGTTAGATTAATTCAACCGAACTAGACTACGTCCATTCTACACTTTTTATGCATCATTATTTCCTTACAATCATATTTTAAAAGTCACTTTTCACTTTTTTAAATTTTACGTAAACCTTGCACCTTTTACGTTTTACGCGATTTAAATTTACATTTTATGGTTTTAACAACGTGAACCAACCTTAGAGTATGATAATTTTACATATTTTATACATTTTAACCTATTTTCATATTTACTAGTGAGTTTTATACTTGTCGTTTCATTTTTATAGTTTACGTCACTTTTATCAAGAACCGTTGTCACCAAACGCGTTTTTCAACTCATGGTTTCAGTTTTAACGATGTTTAAACAATCCAATAAACCCATGACTCAACTAATATATTAAAATTAATTATTTTTACAAGTGATAACATTTTTATATGTTTTAGATTTTTATACTACCCAGTTTTACGTTTAAAAATGTTGCGTTTGCAATTACCGGGACCAAATACTTACACTTTAACCCAAAACTACACAAAATAAATAACACTCCCCCCACTACCCTTAAAAACCATGAAATTCCACACTAGTCCAAGAGATATCTTCATGCTTGACAAATGTTCAAGACCTCTTACAAGTGTCTCTTTGATATATATAACACACTATCCTTCACACCTAGTTTATATCACCAATTTCACAATTTTCCTTGTTCTCTCCCACTCTTGAACGACTCAAGACAGCCCACAAACACATATTTCATCCAAAATTTTAATAATGTCTTGATAATAGATTGATGATCTTGTAGTTCTAGCTTTGTTCCTTGGTTTATTTCACTCAAAACATAATCAAAACTCATCAAATTTTAAATTTTCTTGAAGTCTTCCTCAAGATTATTTTAGAGCCATATCCACAGCCCTCAGGCTCTATTTGAAGAGTAGAAGAGAATGTCCAAGCTTGTGGTGGTGTCTCTTGGTCATTTTTAACCAAACCCTAGAAGGTTTCATTGATTTTCACTCCTTGTAAGCATATCCCATCATCCTCTTTGATTTTTATCACATACAAATGTTTGTTATTTAATTAATTATGGGTTGATTTTGATGAGTTTTTGTGTATGAGATATGTTATAAGAGGTTTAGATGGCATTGCATGGTATTGGATCATGTTAGAATTGATGTTTGGATGGATTTTGAGGTTGATTATAAGGACTGTTTTAGACCAGCAGATAAAACGAATTGGTGTGCAATATTTTTGGCTTATGTCCTTCTGGGAAATTATATTTTTAGATAGATATATGTCTTAGCTTCATGTGGCGAATTGGAGGGTTTATCAACTCCTCCGAATGAATGAGTTATGGTCGTTTTGCTAAAATTGATCAGTTCTGAACTACTGTTGTAAAAAGGAGTTTAACTCCAGATTTTTTACACTAAAAGTGTTGGAATAAAAGTTGAGACCTGTAGTAGACATCTTAAGCTAACATCTCCAAGTGGAATCACTTTAATAGCTATCACGGTTTGGGAAATACGTTAAAATTAGTGTTTTGTAGGAAAAGTTGGGACTGCTGCAGACCAGCAGCATATACGGGTTAATTGCAGAAAACTTTTGGCCTAAGAAGGTCTATATTATTTGATGGGATTATGAAAATAAGTTTAAGGTACATGTGTCGAATTGGATAGGGTGACATCTCCTCCGGATGAGTGAGATATGGTCGTTTTATGGAAACTTGACAATTCTGGAGCTGCTGTTGGAAAACATGTTTTTGCTCCAGATTTTTGTACATTAAGCTTAGGTTTTACAACATGATTCAACACTATACATTATAAGCTTTCACCTCCAATTGGTTTCAACTTAATAACTATTATAGAATAGTATTTATGACCAAAACCGTAAGCGTTAGAATTTCAGCGAACTTTCTGGTTGGAGTTATAGTTAGTAAAAACTCACTTCCCGTTGATTGGAAAATGATTTGATTGAATGGCCTAATGTTTCGGAAACTAAACTTAAGTATATTTCCAGGGGTGAAAGCCCCATCCTTGTATCTTTTATAGGTTAAGAGATACGATGGTGTAGAGTTGACTAAAATTCAGCAACTTGGTTTTTACGTCTTATCTTGAAATCTAAAACAAGTAGATACACATAGGTGAAACAAGAATTGAGGAATGAGACTTAGTAGGTGTTTTATTACCAATAAGATCAGGTCACAAACCATATTGGGAGTAAAAATACCTTGGGTTAAGTCTTAGTGCAATGCCATGCTTATCTCGGAAACATATCTCATGATCATTTGATTTACTTTTTCATATCGCTCTTCTTTATTTTTCTAAATCGCGTCACGTCTTTTAGGTTGTGCTTAGACGCTTCGCACTCGTCCGAAGATCCATTTTTACTTCTGATATCATTGCTCTTAAGGTGAGTTCATAGCCTCGCTTTTACTTACTTCAATTATTTTATAAACCTCGCGAGGGGGATACATGCTAGTTTTACAAACCGAATACAAGTAGTTTTTGGTTTGCTTGACCCGATTACATGATTATAGTCACTTGAGTAATTCTTTCCAATTAAGTCCCCATCATGAACCGTTAATTATTTTTGTATAAACGCTAGTATTATGAATATGCATATTGGGCACTAACCAGCCTGGCCGAGTGAGTAGCGCTCACCTTTTAACGGTCACATAATATTGAGAGGTTGAGGTAAATGGCAAATATTACCCTACCGGGGCAACTGTTAAAACTAGGTTAAGGTTCGGTTTCATGAGCTCTATATTATAATATGATTTCCCGACATGTATTTGTTATATGTCTTTTATAATAAATTATACTTGTATTCAACTGATTACATATTAAACTCTATGAATTCACTCAACTTTATGTTGACTTTTTAGTATGTATCTTCTCAGGTTTTATTTGCTAGCTGAGCATTGGGAGCAATCGGAGTCACGTGGATATCAAATATTGAAGGACTTGTTTTCTACACATTCGATAACTTTTTATCTTTAAAATATAAATATGCATCATGTTTTAAATCTTGTAACTTAAGTTTTGAATAGAAATTGTTGGGACCTTTGTACTCTGATTTATCAAATCGAATGTGACATTTTATTAAACGTCTCTTTTGAGGTCGTTTTATCTAACTTGTGTGTATGAACTATGAAGTGACACCCAAATTGGTATTCCGCTGCGTTGTAATTTTGGGGGTGTCACATAATGGCATTAGAGCATTAGTTATAGAAAAAAAGGTCGTTTTCAAAACCTAAACTATAATTGATTTTCGAAATTTTTTTTAAGTCTTTCACCATTGTTCGATATCCGCGCACGCTTGCTCTCAGGTAACTTATATGCTGTATTTTGCATCCATACTTCTATTATATGACTAATGAATATTTCCCCTATTCATGATTTCGCTCTATCATGCCTATCTTATGATGTCATACTATTTACTTTATATCGGTTGGTTATTTATACGCTGACCACTCTGATTATCGCGTACTTTCTGTTTTCTTATTTTCTCCGTCAAACGTCAATACTAGTATTGTATAAGGATACCCGTACATATATGTGTTACTCTCTTCTCAAATTCTTACACATGTGTGTATTATTATGATATGTATTAATGAGTTCGTTTACTTTAACCTTTTATAAACGATGCAGTGATCTCTGAAACATTTTCGCTACTTTACTTTATTTTCTTTTGATGATATTGACATTCGGTGTACTTTGTCAATTCCACTAGTTATTTTATTTTTCAACTCTGAGTGTGAACATTCTTCTTATGCCTTTAAATCACGTATGTTGTTTTCGTTATCCATTCTTTTGAAATCTTTCAATTAATGGGAGTACGACCCTAACTTGTCATCTCAGATCATGCCATCCTTTGGCACTTAGCTTGGGAATGCGATTGACTAATGTCATATTATTATTCTTGTTACTTCTTCTTATGATTGTGATGAATCATGTCGTTAATTAGACATCCTTTTATTTATTGTAGCACTTGATCTTGTTGTGTATTTTGTTTTGTGACGGACATACTTAAGTAGGATGATTTATAATCGTTTTATTGAAATGAATTAGGAAGCTTCTTCATTTGAATAAGGAAATTATAAACCGCCGAACCATAAATCCATAAATCTTCGCGTACATGGATTGGGACGCCTCTTTATGTAAGTGACGAGTTATGAATGAGTGGGCTTATGTGTATCCACCATAACATGTGTACGAACCATTCTATGGGCTATGAACTCCTCTCGACTCGTAATTTGTTATGTGGATTTTTTTGATTTTGTATCAACCGCCGCGAACTTGATAAGCTAATAGTAATGTACTATTATTCACTTCCACGAATTGACGACTTGCTAAATTCCTTGTCTCCTATTGTCTTATCGCCAACACTTTTATTCTACCTTTCCTTTAAGGACCCTCATGACATTCTATTCGTTCCCTCATACCATTGCTTACACATTAGGTGATTTCTATTACTTGTTCTATCTTTGTTGATATCTTGATACTTTGTCAAAAATCCCGAGCACAAAATGCATTAAGCACCTCCATGGGCTTCTATAAAATTTTTATGCGTCTTTAGGAAAATTATACAAATATTTCACATGTGTTTAAATTACCAAAATGACCTTCTTATGTTAAAGAGTCGGTTCTAACCACCCTCTTTTGTAAAAACCATAACTAATATTTATAATGACACCATGCCCTATATTTCAAACTACATGTTTTTATACATCATATTTTAATCATGTCTTAAGGATATGACTGCTTTAAACTTCGTTTCAACTAATGATTCCTAAAGATTTGAAAATTAACCTTCTACCATCACGACCATAAAACCGAATTTCAACATGGTTTTTATAAATGCATCAATCCCAAAAATCTTTAAAACAACCAAAAATGATTCTGGAACCTATTTTATCTCTATTATGAACACCATTTTTATCAACAAAGAATAGTTTAAAATTCTCCATAGACGACGAGAATCGAACCGCGTCGTTAGTTATTCTAGACTTCATTCCTTACGAGTATCCTTATCTTTTCTCAAATGAACCGTCTAGAGATAAAGCGTGTTGAGCTCCGGGACGTCGCTCTCTTAAGGGGTACGTGCTGTGACATTTCTAAAAATTCATGTCATTTATTTTAATAGTTTATTATTCAACTATTCTATTTTAACTAATTAACTTCGTCAGAAGTTATCCGCGTTTCTTCATAACACGTTAGATTAATTCAACCGCGACTAGACTACGTCCATTCTACACTTTTTATGCATCATTATTTCTTTACAATCCTATTTTAAAAGTCACTTTTTACTTTTTCAAATTTTACGTAAACCTTGAACCTTTTACGTTTTACGCGATTTAAATTTACATTTTATGGTTTTAACAACGTGAACCAACCTTAGAGTATGATAATTTTACATATTTTATATATTTTAACCTATTTTCATATTTACTAGTGAGTTTTATACTTGTCGTTTCATTTTTATAGTTTACGTCACTTTTATCAAGAACCGTTGTCACCAAACGCGTTTTTCAACTCATGGTTTCAGTTTTAACGATGTTTAAACACTCAGATAAACCCATGACTCAACTAATATATTAAAATTAATTATTTTTACAAGTGATAACATTTTTATATGTTTTAGATTTTTATACTACCCAGTTTTACGTTTTGCGTTTAAAAATGTTACGTTTGCAATTACCGGGACCAAATACTTACACTTTAACCCAAAACTACACAAAATAAATAACACTCCCCCCACTACCCTTAAAAACCACGAAATTCCACACTAGTCCAAGAGATATCTTCATGCTTGAAAAATGTTCAAGACCTCTTACAAGTGTCTCTTTGATATATATAACACACTATCCTTCACACCTAGTTTATATCACCAATTTCACCATTTTCCTTGTTCTCTCCCTTTCTTGAACGACTCAAGACAGCCCACAAACACATATTTCATCCAAAAATTTAATAATGTCTTGATCATAGATTGATGATCTTGTAGTTCTAGCTTTGTTCCTTGGTTTATTTCACTCAAAAAATAATCAAAACTCATCAAATTTTAAATTTTCTTGAAGTCTTCCTCAAGATTATTTTAGAGCCATATCCATAGCCCTCAGGCTCTATTTGAAGATTAGAAGAGAATGTCCAAGCTTGTGTGATACAAACCGGGTTCATACTGGATCGGGTCTAGTTGGGTCAAATCAAGCCCAATTACAAGTGGATAGAGGGAAAAGAGGTGGAGGTAAATCAGGAGGGAAATTGGCTGGATCCACTGGTCAAAACAATTGATGGTCAACGGGCTGAATTTACTCAAATCAATTACTAAAGAATCAGGGAGCAATTACCACACTTGATTGGCAGTTACGATACTTAAATTTAAGAATAGGATAGTATAAATAATAGGTCTCTTATCATTGTCATCATCACTTAAATTTCTCATATGTCTTTTCCTGTAAAAAGAGACCTGTAAAAGGAGACCTTACCCTTCTCGAATTGGGCCACTATCAATAAAACTATCCTATTCCTATTCTTATTAATTTAGTATCTATCATTTGGTTCCGATGCCGGGAAACAAAAAATGGTGCAAACCCGGAATAGTGACAACAACAATTCAGATTCAATTGCCACTCAATTGGCTGCTATAGCCGCAAAATTGGAGGCAATCGAAACGATGAAGGAAGATATAGCAGCTCTGAAGCAAGAAGAACGACCTAGAGGAAGCAGGAATACGGAGGGGGAAAGTTCTTGGAGGGGTCGACAGACGCATAAACCCTATAACAAAATTGATTTCCCAATTTTTAGCAGTGGAGACCCTCGTGGTTGGCTGCTGAAAGCAGAATAATACTTCAGGTATTATCAAATACCAGATGAAGAGAAGGTAGAGATAGCTTCAATGCACTTAGAAGGGGATGCCTTGGACCTCTATTCATGGCTCTCCAATGGTCAATTCATTTTTTGGGAAGAATTAGTCAAGGCGTTTACCAAAAACTTTGGCCCGGCAGAATTCCAGAACCCGGATGAGTTCCTTTGTAGCATTAAACAAACTGGTTCGGTGCAGGAATACCGACAGGAATTCGCTAAGAGATCCTCTCGGGTTTCTAATTGGCATGATCATTGTCTTTTGGGGGTATTCCTAAATGGTCTCAAAGATGAATTAAAAGCAGATGTACGAATTCACAAGCCCCGTATGGTATATAGTGCCATGAGTCTGGCTCTAGAGTTTGAATCTAAACTCACCATCAACCGACCTGGAAAAAATGCTTCTTGGACCCCAAATTCGAAACCCTCTCAGCCGGATTCTAAACCAACAGAAACCAGTTTGTTGCCATCGACTGCTACAACCCAGAAACCAAATGAAGGTCGTCTTTCTGATGTTGAAAAATAGGCCAGGTACATACGCGGGGAATGCTTTCGATGTGGGGATAAATATGGCCCCGTACATTGTTGTAAAACGGGTACTTTCAAATTTCTTGAGATTGCTGATGAGGGGGAAGGAGCAGCAGAAGATGAACACGAACAGACCAGTGAATTGGCTAAAATGAGCCTCCATGCGCTATTCGGTCATTCTTCTCTAACAACCATGAAACTTCGTGGCATTTTAGACAAGGCTGAAGTCCTAATTCTGATTGATAGCGGGTCCACACACAATTTCATTTCGGATAAGTTAGTCAGTGAGCTGAATCTTATCACCCATTTTATCTCTCCTTTTGGCGTCCAAATTGGGAATGGTGATGTCCTCCGATGCAACCGGATTTGTAACAATGTTGTGTTGCAGGTTTCTGACTTGCAGATAAAACAAAACTTCTATCAATTTGCCTTGGGGGGAGCCGATGTGGAACTCGGTATTCAATGGTTAGCAACACTTAACACGGTTCAAGCAAATTAGAAAGAGATGTTCATGAAGTTCACTATAGATGGTAAGGAGTACAAGTTACAGGGACTTCCACCAAATCTCCAACTTTCTGCAACATTTAGCCACCTCACTGTTGAAATCGTTGAGTTGGACAACGCTGGACCAGCAGCTCAGTTTCCTCTAACCCGACTTGAGGACAAGTCGTCTCTTGGGGCCGGATGTATTGATACAAATTGGGTTCATACTAGATCGGGTCAAGTTGGGTCAAATCAAGCCCAATTACAAGTGGGTAGAGGGAAAAGAGGTGGAGGTAAATCAGGAGGAAAATTGGCTGGGTCCACTGGTCAAAACAATTGATGGTCAACTTGCTGAATTTACTCAAACCAATTACCAAAGAATCAGGGAGCAATTACCACACTTGATTGGCAATTACGATAATTAAATTTAAAAATAGGATAGTATAAATAATAGGTCTCTTATCATTGTCATCATCACTTCAATTTCTCATATGTCTTTCCTGTAAAAGGAGACCTTACCCTTCTCGAATTGGGCCACTATCAATAAAACTATCCTATTCCTATTCTTATTAATTCAGTATCTATCATTGTGGTGGTGTCTCTTGGTCATTTTTAACCAAACCCTAGAAGGTTTCATTGATTTTCACTCCTAGTAAGCATATCCCATCATCCTCTTTGATTTTTGTCACATGCAAATGGTTTTTGTTATTTAATTAATTATGGGTTTTCAGATTTTGATGAGTTTTTGTGTATGAGATATGTTATAAGAGGTTTAGATGGCATTGCATGGTATTGGATAGTGTTAGAATTGATGTTTGGATGGATTTTGAGGTTGATTATAAGGACTGTTTTAGACCAGTAGATAAAAAGAATTTGTGTGCAATATTTTTGGCTTATGGCCTTAGGGGAAATTACATTTTTAGATAGATATATGTCTTAGCTTCATGTGGCGAATTGGAGGGTTTATCAACTCCTCCGAATGAATGAGTTATGGCCATTTTGCTAAAATTGATCAGTTCTAAACTACTGTTGTAAAAAGGAGTTTAACTCCAGATTTTTTACACTAAAAGTGTTGGAATAAAATCTGAGACCTGTAGTAGACATCTTAGGCTAACATCTCCGTGTGGAATCACTTTAATAGCTATCACGGTTTGGGAAATACGGTAAAATTAGTGTTTTGTAGGAAAAGTTGGGACTGTTGTAGACCAGCAGCATATATGGGTTAATTGCAGAAAACTTTTGGCCTAAGAAAGTCTATATTATTTGATGGGATTATGGAAATAAGTTTGATAGGGTGATATCTCCTCCGGATGAGTGAGATATGGTCGTTTTATGGAAACTTGTCAATTCTGGAGCTGCTGTTGGAAAACATGTTTTTGCTCCAGATTTTTGTACATTAAGCTTTGGTTTTAAAACATGGTTCAACACTAGACATTATAAGCTTTCAACTCCAATTGGTTTCAACTTAATAGCTATTATAGAACAGTATTTATGACCAAAACCGTAAGCGTTAGAATTTCGGCGAACTTTCTGGTTGGAGTTATAGTTAGTAAAAACTCACTTCCCGTTGATTGGTAAATGATTTGATTAAATGGCCTAATGTTTCGGAAACTAAACTTAAGTATATTTCCAGGGGTGAAAGCCCCATCCTCGTATCTTTTATAGGTTAAGAGATACGATGGTGTGGAGTTGACTAAAATTCAGCAACATGGTTTTTACGTCTTGTCTTGAAATCTAAAACATGTAGGTACACATAGCTGAAACAAGAATTGAGGAATGAAACTTAGTAGGTGTTTTATTACCTACTAGCAGGGTCCTCGCGCGTTGCAGCGGAACCTACCTTGAAATAAAATTTTCTGGTGAATCATATATTTTAGTTTATTATTTTCTTTTTGACAATAAATTTATGGATATCAAGAATTTCGTTTATCTCGTGCCCGTTCGGGCTCGAGCCTGTTTGGCCCATGCCCATTGCGGCTTGAATATCTGTATAATGTACTTTATTACTACGTATTTGTATTAGTTACATTTAATGCAAGAATCGTGTTTAAGTTGGTTGTATAATATGCTTGATAATTTGTATTTCTTATGTAAGAGGTGTTTTAATAACTGCATTAATTGTATTTATTGTCAAGTTAATTAATTGACTACATTAAATATCTTGACCACATTAATAGTGCTTTTATTTGTATTTAATTTTAGTAAATGTGTTTTAATTAGTTGTACTTTTAGCTTAAAAACTTGTAATATTGAATTTTAAGTATTTCTATTTAAAGATTGTATTTAATGTTAGAAAATGTGTTTTGATTAGTTGTACTTTTAACATAAGAACTTGTAATTTTATTAAATGTTAGAAAATGTGTTTAATTTAGTTGTACTTTTAGCTTAAAATCTTGTAATGCTTAATTTTAAGTATTTCTTTTTTTAGAAGGCCTAAATGCATTATAAGATAGTATGATAAGATCAGGTCACAAACCATATTGGGAGTAAAAATACCTTGGGTTAAGTCTTAGTGCAATGCCATGCTTATCTCGGAAACATATCTCATGATCATTTGATTTACTTTTTCATATCGCTCTTCTTTATCTTTCTAAATCGTGTCACGTCTTTTATGTTGTGCTTAGACGCTTCGCACTCGTCCGAATATTCATTTTTACTTTTGATATCATTGCTCTTAAGGTGAGTTCATAGCCTCGCTTTTACTTACTTCAATTGTTTTATAAACCTCGCGAGGGGGATACATGCTAGTTTTACAAACCAAATACAAGTAGTTTTTGGTATGCTTGACCCGATTACATGATTATAGTCACTTGAGTAATTCTTTCCAATTAAGTCCCCATCATGAACCGTTAATTATTTTTGTATAAATGCTAGTATTATGAATATGCATATTGGGCATTGACGAGCCTGGCCGAGTGAGTAGCGCTCACCTTTTAACGGTCACATAATATTGAGAGGTTGAGGTAAATGGCAAATATTACCCTACCGGGGCAACTGTTAAAACTAGGTTAAGGTTCGGTTTCATGAGCTCTATACTATAATCTGATTTCCCAACACGTATTTGTTATATGTCTTTTATAATGAATTATACTTGTATTCAACTGATTACATATTAAACTCTATGAATTCACTCAACTTTATGTTGACTTTTTAGCATGTATTTTCTCAGGTTTTATTTGCTAGCTGAGCATTGGGAGCAATCGGAGTTGTGTGAATATCAAATATTGAAGGACTTGTTTTCTACATATTCGATAACTTTTTATCTTTAAAATATAAATATGCGTCATGTTTTAACTCTTGTAACTTAAGTTTTGAATAGAAATTTTTGGGACCTTTGTACTCTGATTTATCAAATCGAATGTGACATTTTATTAAACGTCTCTTTTGAGGTCGTTTTATGTAACTTGTGTGTATGAACTATGAAGTGACACCCAAATTGTTATTCCGCTGCATTGTAATTTTGGGGGTGTCACATCCACACCGTCCCCTTTCTGTTATATGATATGCACATTATGTTATTATGACCACTATGATTTTCTACGGGGGCGTATGGATGCATCCTAGATCTGTTATCAGTAGTACAAAAATGGCCTTTCGTCACACATGGTTTATTTTGAACGGTCACACGGTAACATTTTTACGTGACTAAATGTACCAGAATAAAATAAACAGCCACACTTGATCCGACTGGTGTGACCATTTCGGAATTCTATTGTCACACATTTGTGTATTTATGTGACTAGAGGGTAACTGGTAAATATTTTTCAATCATTTAGTCACTTTTAATTTGGGACGTGTGACAGATACAAATCAGCTTTAAACATTAGTCACACTATAGATATACATATGTGACAAATATATGTCACGCAATTGAAGAGTGAGACCAAAATAGATATATGGTCACATTAAGTAATTGTGTATGTGGCTAAATTATATAGTCAAGTTTGTCAGACATTATTTAAACGTGACTGCTTTTCTTTGCTAAATATTTAGCCACATATGAATTTGAAATGTGTGACAACTGAAAAGTAAGTTTGAAGAGTTATTCACGATATGCATTTAAAAGTGACAAATATATGTCACATACTTGAAGAGTGTGACCAAATGTCATATATGGTTACACGAAACCATAGAAACATGATTAAGTGTAACGAAAATTCGATACATATGGTCACGTAAGTTAATATGTGTGTCTAAATTTTAGTGTGTGTTTGCTTGCCACAACCTAATGTGTATAGTCACATTTAATTGTAGCACGATCATGTGACTATAGGTTTTACAATAGTCACACCATATCACAAATGTGTATCTAAATTATATTTATTGCCACATTATAAGGGTATTATATGTGACCAATACATTCAAAATAGTCACATTGTGATATTTATGTGACAATTATTTATAGCAAAATGTGAACTAAGTTATCATTAACCTTGATATTAGTCACATTGACTGTTTGTGTGACTAAATTCAAGATGTTATATATGGTCACATGAAGTATTTATTTAGGTGTCTAAATTAGTCATATTTTGTCACACATTATTTAAGTGTAGTCACAATTCGATACATATGGTCACACATTTCTGATAACTTATGTAATTTTGAGGGGTTAGATATGGATTTTATAGTCTCTCTATTTTGAGTCTAATTTGATATTCACTGCATGAATTGAGTTCAGACTATTAGTCATGACTCTTTATTTGCCCCATTACAATGCTGCTAGTTATACTTAGAACTGCTAAGTATAATTAGATGTTGTGATCATTGTGAATATGTTATGCCTTGTGTTTTCTTTGTTTCTAGACTAACATTTTGCAGCAAAGGCAAAGAAAAAGCTGTTTGGAATGGAATTTGGGTGAATGCTAGTAACTCAAAACTTAATGCTGCTTGGCATAACTTAATGCTGCTAGACATAAGTTAATGTTGCTAGGCATAATTCTAGACTAACATAATTTTTTTGATTATAACAATATGTATATGATAATTTTTTCATATTTTTTTGGCTTAATGAAGCAAGAAAGTTAAAATTCATATAATAATAAACCAAAAAAAAAAAAAAAAAACAATCCCATAACAAATTAAAAGTAAATTAAAAATTATTCATACATAAAAAGTTTAACAATTAAATTTCGAAGATTTCTCCGGATCAAAAGCCAAATGTACATTATCGTAGTCAATGGCGTCCTCTTCCTCACTCAAAAATCCAACATCAGCCGCATCCTCTTCCACTGAACTAACCCGCGGATTTGATCGCTTGTATTCCGCCTCATCTTTGGCAATTTGACGCAAACTTGCTTTGCGTGCTGCCTCCTTTCTTCGAGAACTCCATGACTCATACCACTCATTAATGTTAAACACCTTCTCTTCCTTACCTGCATAAAATAAAGATTTATCGATCAATACTATACATTAAGAGAATCAAAAATGTATATCAAATTAATCCTTATACATGGTTACATTAGTTTGAACTGTTTTTTATTGAACATATATGACATAAGCATTGATGAGTGTGTAAATACTCATCATTTTAACCTTTTCTGAGCTGCCAAAACATCTGAAAACACTCAATATTGAATCAAAATAGTGAAAATATCCCAGGAATGTGTTTTATATGTTTCAAATGCAAAACAATAAAAAACAGATGAAAAACATACAAAGTTTGCAAAATTAGCAGTTTCAGTCCCTCATCTTTCAAAAGTTGTCAAATCTAGTCCCTGGTTGTTCTAAAAACTTGAAAAGTCACCAAAGGTCCTTTTAAATCAAAAAGTTACACAATTAGTCCTTTGGTGCAAACTTTCACAAAATGTCAAGTTTAGTCCCTGAAGTTTGGAAAATTGTCAAAAATGGTCCCTGGGATATTAAAACTTTGAGAAAAACAAATTTTTTCCTTGCACTAATCTTTTATGGCAGAATTGGTCCTTGGTGGAAAAGTTTGGTGAAATTACACAATTGGTCCCTAAAGTTTGAAAGTTTGGCAAATTTAGTCCCTGGTGAAATTTAAATGGAAAAGTCAACTTTGGACCTCATACTATTCATCATTTGGCATAAATGGACCTTGTGAACAATTTGGAAGAATGCCAAGTTACACCCTCCAACTTTCGGCAAATTACAAAAAAGGTCCTTGTGATAACATAAAACCAAACCGGATCCTTAAATATTATTACCCAAAAACAATACCAAGTCCAATCCAATAAACCCCAGCCTATTTCCCTTAATTTGGCCCACTCCACTCCAGCCCAAACAACCCTTTTATATTAAAACGGGGTCAACGTTTGACCCCTTGGTCAAACCGTCAAACAAACACCACCCCTCCCAGCTTTCCCTCCCCCACACCCCAACTTGCACTGTTCCTCCATCACATCACCACCACCCCATCTTATCCCACTGCCCAAACCACTCACCCACACCACTTTCACCTAATAATCCAACAAGCATTTAATGCTTCCCCCACCAATTGGTATTATCAGAAGCAGATTGCAAAAATTATCTTTCCCGCCAAAAATACGTGGCACTCCATCAGGGCATTAGCAGTGATCCAAGGGCCTGGGATTGGTTGGGATATGCTCAGAGACTCAAAGGGAACCCTAATCCAACAGCTATATAAAGAAGAGAAGCAAGAAGAAGAAGATGTACCACTTTTTAGTTCAATTGTAATTGTAGAAGTGTAATAGGGTATTGTAGTTTAATTAAAAGCTTTTAAGCAGTGTTTTAAGTCAATTCAGTGTACTTTTAACCTTTTCAAAGTAATAAAATCAAGTTTCCTTAATCTCTCTTGTTTATGCCATTTTCAGTTTCATGTCATAATCTTAGATCACATTCTGTTGGTGTGTAAGTTTATATCATGGACTTTTAGGCTCAATTAGGTTCCCTTAAGCTTATTGAAGCTTTTAGAGACCATAAAACTCAGTACTAGTAGAAAAAATCAAAAAAAATAAAAATAGTCAACATAAGTCAACTGTGTTTGTTTTGAGTTTGATTTCAGGTATTCAGAGGCATTGAAGGGCAAGCTTGGAAGTGGAATAAGCCTATCTAAAGATAGGCATCTGTGGAAAACCCTTTGTTCATGCTAAGGGTGGTTTGTAAGTTTTGCTTATTTTGATTTTCCTCTAAAAGCTTATTTTCTTATAATTTCTGGATTGCTTGCTTGTTATTGCTACTCTGTGTCTTTTGTGTTTATTTAGTGTTGTTTAAGTGTTTTATAGCTTAATCTAGATAACTTGTTCATTAGAATTGGTAGTTACTTTAAATCTTAGTTTCACAGTCAAAAGTGCATAAGTGGTATTCTTGTGTGTTTTTGATTACTCACTGTTTCTAAATACTCATTTAGGTATAATTCATCATAAAAAGTTGTCTTGGAAAAGTTTCATAAGCTCTCATAGCCTTTTCCCTCTTAAAACCTAAAACAGTTATTGTTGAAGGGGTGTTCGGTTTATTGGGTTGCTGTGGTATTCAGTTGTCATTTGGCTTTGATAGTTGTTCCTTTAGCTTACATTAGGTGTAATTAGGTTTGGAGAATCATAAAACTAGCACTTATAATAGAAAAAAGTCAAAATCAAAAGATAAATCACCTACACAGTTAACTGTGTAGGTTTTTGAGCATCTCAACCTCTCAATTCCTTGTAAAAGTGTTTAAGTTTACTTGATTTAGCTTCATTATAGTTAAATACTTCATAACAAATCAGTAAATCAAGATCTAAGTTCACCAAAGTCAATTTGCAAGTTTCACTCAAAAAGTCAAAGTTACATGTTTCAGTTTTTGCAAAAATGGCTTGATTTGTTTTGATTTTTGAGTAAGGATATAGGCCTTGTAATTTCTAGGATTAGTAGACCCCCAGCTCTTCTTTGAGGTCTCACCTTGGTTTAATTTTTGTGAATTTATTTGTGGACCCCACACCTAGCCAAAATCACTTGCAGGGGGACGGACCTCCCCTGCATCAGCAAAACACCACAACACCACCTCCTTTGGTGGCTGTTGTAGGCCAACTCAGTGGGTCCTAGTGGTTCACATTTGTTTTTCCCAACCCCCCTCCTACCAGGCTTCAAGCCTTGACCACTAGTTTAACCTAGGAATCAGTGGACCCCACCTGGATTCAGTGCTTAAGTTTGTCCCAATTCTGTGTTTAGCTTAAAGTATTAAAGTGCTTATTTGGTTCCAATTAGCTTATCAGTGCTCATAGCTTGTTGTTTTTAGCTTATTTAAGTCCTTTTTGCTTAAGTGAATCAAGTTTCATCATTGTGAACCCCACATATATCCATTTGAGCTTAGTTTTCTATTTGGTCAAAGAAAGTCAAACTGTTTTGCTTAAGGGGGTGCACGCAGCTTATTTTTAAGCTAAATAAAAAGTTGTTTCACAAAAGTTTCTTATTTTGATCTCATACTAAGCTGTCAAAAAGAAAAACCCAAAAAAAGCAAACTTAAAATTAGTGATAGCTTCTATTTAATAGAATCTATCTTTTTCATTTTTTATTTCAGCTTATTTATAAGCACTTTTCCATTTTTATAATTTTCTTAATTTCCTAGTACCTTTAAGTATTTAAAATAATTTTCTTAGATTTTTCCTAATCAGTTTACTATTTATTAGATTTAAAAGTAGTTTAATTAATTAAATAAGTAATATTAGTTATTAATTAGTTTTCTTAAATTTTTATTATCAACAGTAGGTTTTTATAATTTTTCTAAGTTTTATAAATTAGTTAAGACTTTTAGAAAATATATTTTTATTTTCTACTATTCATTTTCCAATTTTCTTATTTTAATTATTTAAACTAGATTTAAATTAATTAAAAGGTAATTAATTAGTAAAATAGCCTAAACATAATTTTTAGAAGTTTTTATAATTTTGTAGGATTCCTGTAATGGTTAAATAGTTTTATTAATTTTTCCATAATTTTCTAAGTTAATTTAGTATTATTTGTAATTTAAAATATTTTAATTAGTATAATTAATATAATTAGTTTTTAATTCATAAAAAACTCATAAAAAGACAAAAATATTTATTTTTATTTTTTATACTTTCTTCAAGTTCTTTTTAAGGTTTAGAAAATATTTTTGCAAGTTTCTAGTTTAATTTGTAGTGTTTATCATTTTTAGTTAATTTTATTTAGGTTTAATTTACATTTTAAATAGTTTAATTAATTAAATAATATTTAAATATTAAAATAATCATTTTTTATAATTTCATTTTCATTTTAAATTTTCTTTTAAATTTCAAGTTTCAAAAGTTCACTTGCACCCCCTGTACTTTGTAATCTGATAAAACCCACTTTTCTGTCTGTTACCTGATCCCAAATTGTGAATTTGTGCATATATCTGTATATCTGTTTTTGTGAATATTATATCATTGTGCAAATACCAAAATATCAGTAACAAAATCAATTCCATATCATCTTGGCTACTGTCCTCAGTGCCACTCATTCCCAAAAACGTTTTCCAAAAACACCATTTCAATCTCGCTGGGACTTATCGACCAGGGGACACACTATACTATCACCGGAGAATTGGAACGGAGCTGTCTTTGACTTGTTGACCTTGGTCAATAATATCTGACTGTTTCGGGACCAATCAAGCATACCTTTTGAACTTTCTCCTTCAAAACGTGGTTTCCTGAAATCAAATAAGCATTAGATGATAAATTTATAGAAGTTGCATCATGGAATGTGGTTTGAATGTTTACGTGTACAAAAGTTTACTTACTTTGAGTGCTTCTTTTTGAATGAAACGGACCTTGTTCTTTTCTTGTTTCCAGCCATTTTCTTATAAGATTAATTGTTTAAAAAGTGTTTGTTGAATGCTAAGTGGCCTTAAAAAGGGATACATTAACATCAAAACTCCTATGGTAGTCTTAGCTAGTAGGGAATTTTGAAAGTCTAAACATTAAAGATTATTGCAATTTACCAAGTTTAACGTCACATTAGCATGTGAAATGCACTAATTACTCGTGCCTAATTGTAATCATTTTAATTTTACACATTAAATGCTCCTAAACATTCTATAATTTTATTTTTAAACTTTAAATGGTAATAAGCATTGTAAGTGGTTTCAAATGTTAGAAAATATAGTAAGAATAAACATAATAGTATTACTCTAGTTATTAGTTGTGTAAAGTTTGTGTTTGGGACAGTGTTTAATCCCTTAATTGGAAAACTTAATTCAACACTGTTATGACCTGATTAATAAAGAGATCCAACACCTTTTTTTTGATGTTACTTGGTTGATAGATGAAATAAGAATTTATATTTAGTTGAGAAAGAAATCAAGAATTAGGTGAGAAGCATGATGGTACAACAAGGGAACAAGCAAAAGGATTACATAAAGTCAAATAAAATTGAGGTATAACAAACACACTATAAAATTGACTTCATAAAATCTAATAAAGTAGTACAAAAGGATTACAACATGTTTATTCAGGTTAACACATGTTTATTCAAATAAAGTACTTCCTAAACTAATTCATTTTCTTTTTACCCTTCCCTTTTGAACAAACTTTGGGCATTTTTGGTTCCCATGGTTTTATACCCTTGTCTTCACAAATCTTAGCATTGGGCAGGCCTAGCACCTGAACCCTCTCATCAAAAATCTATTTGGCAGTCTTTTTTGGAGTTTTTAGCTTCCTAACATCTTTCTTTTTTGTGCCTGATCCAGAATATCCCTTTGGAAAGTAGTATGCCCATGGATTTGGAGGACCTTCAGAACTGCTTGATATGTGAAATGAACTTGAGTCACTGCTGTCAATGTTAATGATTTCTGCAAAAAAAGAAAAAATATATTAAAATTAAAAAAAAATATAGTGTAAATGAAATAAAAGATAATGTTGCAATTCAGGGTGTGTTTGAAACAACCTTTGTTCTTGGAACTCATTGTTTCAGTAGGTAGAATGGGGTTGTGGGAGCTTGCTTGGTGTGTTTGGTTTTTATAGAGGAAAAAGTATGCTTGGTTAGTGTTTGAAACAACATTTGTTCTTGGAACTCCAATGGCCACATTACTTGGTGGATGGTTGGTTTTAGATCATAAAAAAGAATGGAATGCAATAAACCAACATACGTAACCCTTCTAAATTCCCGCTACAGCTCCTTTTGTTATTTCAACTCCCTTTGAGCAAAGGCCTGCACCAGGCGCATTGCTAGATTGTTGAAAAAACAAAAGGAACTGTATGGGAATTTAGAAGGGAAAGGTATGTTGAAATTCCAGACTCATTTATAAAGTTAAACCATGCATCCACCAAGTAATGTGGGCACCTAGTACAAATCGGCACACAGGTACTAATTTCAGGACTTGTGTAGTTTAAAATGGGATAAAAGGTCAATATGATACAAATGTTGAGTAAAGAATAGAGTCTAAGTAACTTCACTTATCTTGAATTCGATAATGAAGGAGTGTGGCCTGTCATGAACAATACACACTATATCATTATCGCATTGAATACGTCTCAATTATCAGGACAGATCTATCTAGCGTTGCAGAAAGGTTCCATTGCTTTGTTTTTTGGACAGCGTCTAATAACGGTAGTAGACATTTTCCAAATTAAGCAAGGGAACCGATCTGCAACGTTAGATAGATCTGCCCTGATATTGAGCTTTAAGTTATTAGAAAACATATTCTTACTATCATTTATATTGCTCCCTTAGATGTGATGAACATACATATTAATTATGTAGATTCTATGACATTAGAGAGCTAATCGTGCATGAATGAGAAGTTGAACATATAATAATAACCAGCTAGTGGGTTGTACATATAATAATAACAAGTTGAACACATATGAATTTTCTAACAGATATAACATGTATAAAAACCGAGTTCTCAATCCTCATTACAAGGAAGGAGTCTTCTCCAATTGGAGAATCAAAAGGCTCCCACTAGGTTTTCGAGCTTGGTACCTAATGGACCACATACGTCACAATATATGACAGCGTGAACCTAAAGACCGGACAAATAGCTAGTAGGCTGTACATATTAAGGTTTCCAAGGCATAAAAAACTTGAAAATTCTGCCATCTTTGATATTTGGATGTTGTAGCCTAAATATTCACACACACATCCGCCACTTTTCTTCCTTATTCTCTCAATACAAATGCAACATAATTCTTTTAACAGATAGTCAACCTAAGCCTAAGATAAAATAAGCTAATCCAAGCAAACCTTAATATCTCTTTTACTCTAATTATTCGCAAAAACAACATAGCATGTTCTTCCTTATTCTATGAATACAAATGCAACGCAATTCTTATAACAGATATGCAACCTTAATAGGTGAGTTAGTACATAATGATGCCAATACAAAAATTGCCTAGGCTAGCACATATTACATATTAACCATACTTAAAGCATAACCATTAATAAAATACCCTGCCAATTGAAACTAAAAACAGGGGATGACCAAAAGATACCACAACAATAGCCTAGACTTTCTCAAACCAGGCCAGATGATGCTGCTTCTCTTCCCTCCCTTCACGTGCCAAATCCATCAACCCAATTAGACCGGCAAGAATTTTCTTATTTGTTGCCAAAGTCTCCTTCATAAACCTCAACCCATCAGCACCTTCATCGTGAAAAGGGCAAAAACGTTCCCCTTCTTCAATTAGCTTTTCAAGGTGCCTAATCTCCTTAGCTAGCTGATCACGTTTTTGCCCTAGCACCATAATTAAGCCATCAATTTCAGTGTATTGTTGGCTGAAAAGCAGGAGGAAGACATCGTTAAGATCATCAGACTCAACGATTTGTTTTAATTGTTGAAATTTAGGAGTGGAAGCAGCAACATATGGTGTAGGTGGCGATGCCATTTTAATAGGGATTGTTAGGTTGAGAGTTTGAAAGAAAATGAAGACACTGTGTAACTCTTGACCCTAACTATAAGCATTAGTATATTTGTTCATCCACCACTCAAACGACAAAATACTTAATTGCACAAGATTCAATGTATATACTTTAGATAAAAAAGTGTATATACTATGTACTAAACAAATTAAATGTATATACTTACATTAAAAACTATGTACTAAACCTTTTTTAACAAAAATATATATATATATATATATATATATATATATATATATATATACTAAACAAATGCAATCTACATACTTAAATTATTAAAAGTATAAAAACTAAAAGTATAAAAAGTAGTAAAAGTTTTAAAACTAATAAGTGAAGTGTGTTTGATACTCTTTGTATATATTATAGGTTTAAAAATTATTAAAGTATTAAAAGTATAAAAACTAAAAGTATAAAAGGTAATAAAAGTTTTAAAACTAATAAGTATATATTAAAGCTACATTTGTATTTTAGGGCATGCTTGGTAGGGGTGTTCACGGGGTGGTTCGGTTCGGTTAGTTGGAAGATTTTAACTATCCATCGCGGGGCGGGTAATTTATTTATATTATATACGGTTCGGTTCGGTTAACCATGGATATCTAAAAGTAAAAACGGAAACCGAATCGTGATAAGCGGTTTTTTCGGTTTTGGTTTTTTTGGGTTTCGGTTTCATTGGTTTCGGGTTTTTTTCTTTTTCGGATTGAGCGGTTTGTCATAACATGACACTCTAAGCAACTATAACCCAATGCATATGACCCCTATGATGTCAAATATGTGACCAGTGATAACCTAACGCACATGACCCATGACCCATGTGAATTAGCCATTATCACCGGTCATGCATGGTTTCCATTACACTAAAAGACACTATAACCCAATGCACGTTACCCATGACCCATGTTAATTACCAATTGTCAACAGTCATGGATGTGTCGTAACATGACACTCTAAGCAACTATAACCCAATGCATATGACCCATATGATGTCAAATACCCATATTAATGAATGTGACCAGTGATAATTACCTAATGCACATGACCCATGACCCATGTGAATTAGCCATTATCACTGGTCATGCATGATTTTCATTACACTAAAAGCCACTATAACCCAATGCACATTACCCATGACCCATGTTAATTACCAATTGTCAACAGTTATGGATGTACGTTTCGTAACATGACACTCTAAGCAACTATAACCCAATGCATATGACCCATATATGATCGATTTCAAATACCCATTAATGAATGTGACAAGTGATAACCTAATGCACATGACCCATGACCCATGTGAATTAGCCATTATCACACTGGTCATGCATGGGTTGCACCGGCTTGGTAGGTGTATACCGTTTGTCACAGACACTAAGAAGCAAGTATCTAGAGACCTCCTGATCATGTTATCCAGGATCGAGAAAGTTTGAACTCGGCTTGAGCTTGACTCGAAAAGCTTGATTTATCTGTAAAGACGTGTTTTCTTACACAAATTAAAATTGAAATATAATATAACCTAAGAATTGAATTCGGTTCGACTTCAGCTCGAAAAGCTTGATACATTCATAAATAAATATTTACACTTAGTACACTTAAAAAAATATATTACTTACAAGCTCGAGAACTCAACAATAACTCGAATCGAACTTATATAAGATTGAGCTCAACTCATTAAACATTTCGAGCTCATTTGATAGGCTTTCAATCTCCAAAATTTTAATCACGCGCTCAAGATCCGCCCCCTTTTTCACCAAAAATTTCAATCTCCCGCTCAAGATCCCACCCCTTTTTCCCCAAAATCAAAACAATAACACTTACACTAGTCAGATCTATCTTCTATCTATTCATCTCTTCTCCTTCTCTCTAGAACCGACTCACACCACCGCCACACTTCACCGCCTTATCTCGCCGTCGTTCCACCAACCATCGCTCATCCACACCATCACCATCATCAAGATAAGGGAACTATATGGGAGAGTTTGTTTGCTTTGGTTGTTTGGTTGGAGATAACCACCACATCCACCAACATCACAGTCGAGCCACCATCACCCTCATCTCACCTATCCTACTTTGTTCAAGGGTATGCTCAAACACATATTTAATTTATATTTTCTTGAATGTGTAATCGAATATAAAATGATCTATATTGATTTTCGTGGATTAAAACTAGCCTAAAACATGTTTTGATTATAAATACGTGTGGTGGTAATCGTTGTAGGTAGACTTATTAAGATGACATAGTTTTCCTGTTTATTGGAATAGAGACAATCGACGTGTTCTAAGAGGCCACTGCTTTGCTCGTAAAGGGAGTCTTACTTGGTTTCCACTCTGGGAGGATGTTGCTGAACAGTTGGAGTTTGCTTATCGTAGTTGCGTAAGTTATCTATCAAAAGATTAACATAACATCTGTTATATAGGAAATTAACTCAAATATGGTTGCCTTTTGTGAAACTGTTTCATTTGTATCAAATGTGAGTAATTTGCTTGCTTGGTAATGTGTTTAACATTTATTCGTTCCAGGTTTGGCGCTGCAGAACATTTCAACCAATTGTATATTATTTGTTGCCCGAGTTGATATGCAACCCGTATATTTGTTTTTGATGCTAAACTTATATTTGGGACATCTAATTTTGTCGTATTTTATGTTAGCATTAATCATGTTACTTGTTTCTTGCAGGGGCTACATGCTATTTTCACGGGTGAGGATGATACATGGGATGCCTGGCTAAAAATTCCCTCATCTGGATTTTCTGGCACACTTCATTTTTGAGGATCTGGAATTAAATTGAGGCGTGGGTATGCTCCATCTCAGTCACCAAAGCCAACCCATGTATATTTTTACTGTTTCATGGTTGGCAGATCTTATATTATGCAGCATTATTAGTGCCTTGGTTTCTTACATTTCCCATATTTTTTTTGCAGAAAGAAACTGCCATTAGACTCAAATGTAAGCCATTTTTTTTATGTTGTTAACAATTTCATTTTCTAATGCTAACACCATTGTATTTCTTAATTTATATTGCAGGTGACGACTCCAATGGCCATTGAAACTTTGGAAAACATACTAGTAATGGAAATAGTGGTAAGTAATAAAACATTCACCTTTGATTATTTTAGTTTTACGTACATGACTAATGTACCGTGTTTTATATATACATAGGAACCTGTTAAACTATCGGACATAAGAAAACGCTTAAGCTACGACAAACTGGCTCTACAGGTTACACCACCAACTACGATACCAACTATTAGTGAACAAAATACTGGACTAAAATTAGTACCAATGAAGCGAAAATATTTGGTCTCTAGTGAAACCTTGCAAAAGCAAGCTAACGCGGCGAAGAGTCAACATGTTTTAACTTATGATAGTTGAGAATTTGATTATATACGACATTACAATTGTATATATATTTGCTTCATTTATATACATTTGAGTTTTATTCAATTTGAAATACAATTGTATATATATTTGCTTCATTTATATACATTCTGTTTTATATATATACTAGCAGTAGTAACTCTGCTCCAGCAGTACTAACGTGGTACTAGTAGTAACTCTCCTATCATGTTTGTGTAGATAGTTGAACCAGGGGCGCATCAAGCGACTCAAAACCACCGAAGTAGATAGTTGAATTAGTGGCTAATCAAGCGACTCAAAACAACCAAAACAGCAGATAGTTGAACTAGTGGCGCCTAACAAACTAGATACACCTGACAAAAGACAAGGCAATAGTGTCTCTATGTCAAATGTCAAGAAATAGATGCCCCCGTCAACAATATATATATATATATATATATATATATATATATATATATATATATATATATATATATATATATATATATATATATATATAGCACATACTTTTTAGAGAGGAAGGTTTTCTAGCATCTAATCAAGAACTTTATTCCAGTATGCTCATCTAGTTCTGTTATGTTGTGAGCTTTGACATGTTCTAGTTCTGCTCTCATCGTGATGTGTTGATATGCAGCAGCCTACATTTTCAAGACTTTTATATCCAGATGATGAGATTAGATCAATGGGAGAAAAACTTGTAAGTTTAACCGCAAATTTTATTATTATGTTCATTGTTTTGGATTAAAAGTCTTCACGATGTTGTTTGAATTACTGCTGATCATGTTTGTGTTAATATTGATTAGCTGGATATATTTAGTGCAACTCATGAACTTTAAAGAAAATGTGCCAAGTATTTACTACTGCTAGTACAAAATTTACTACTGCTAGTGAAAGTTGGTACTGCTCAGAGATTAAGACCGCTCGAAGTTGCTAGTTGCTTATGGAAAAAATTAGATACTTAGGAAACTATTGTAAGCCGACTAGGACTCCTTGGTGTATAAAAGGATGTCCAATTTTATATTTGGTTAAGTTATATACATTCCAATTTTATTGTATTTGAATTTGTTTTGATATATATTGATTTTTTAAATGTGACTAAAAGATGCATATAGTCACACTTTTGGTCACTGTTTTCTTAATTCATTGTGTGACTAAATATTATAAAAGGCCACACAAACATAAAATTCATGTGGCCATTGGATGATCAATAGTCACACAAAATACACATTTGTTCACTTTAAACAGCATATGGTCACACCTATTAACACTTTTGGCCACTGTTTGCGTAATTGTATGTGACTAAATACCCAAAACAAACATGCTTTGTGTGACTAAATATTACAAAAAGGCCATGCAAACATAAACTTTATGTGGCCAATGGATGATCAATAGTCACACAAAATGCACATTTCTTCATTTTAAACAGCATATGGTCACACTTATTAAAGCTTTTGGCCACTGTTTGCTTAATGGTATGTGACTAAATACCCAAAACAAAAATGCTTTGTGTGACTAAATATTACAAAAGGCAACGTAAACATAAACTTCATGTGACCATTGGATGATCAATAGTCACACAAAATACACATTTCTTCACTTTAAACAGCATATGGTCACATTTATTAACACTTTTGGCCACTTTGTTTTAAATTGTATGTGACTAACTCCAACAAAACAACACCCATTGTGTGACTAAATTATCACAAACGTCACATTTATTATGTATTCATGTGGCAACAGGACGGGAAATAGTCACACAAAATACATCTTTACTTGAATATATCATCTCAAATGTCACATATATTATATATTTATGTGGCCAAAGGTTGAAAAATAGTTACTCTCAAAAAGCATTCTTGTGACTATAAAGTGTTTATGGTAACTGATAATGACTAATCCAACAAAACTTGTGCCTAATTTGTCACACATATTCGGGATTTTGGTCACTCTTTTTTGATGAAAAAGGCCACGAACTCAACAATGTGACCATATGCCACCTACGGTGGCGGGACCTATGGTGACACACAACGAAAAAAATGTGTGTGACTATATGCATATCGTCACACATTTCTGGCGTGACAAATACAACTTTTTGTACCAGTGTATCTGTTAGTGGATTATCTGTTATATGATTATGATATATGTATGGTGACTGGTGCTTGTGTGTAATACATGCCTTTCACATATCTGGGAGCTAGCTACTCCATTTGGTTACTGAGGACACCCCTCATATTGTCTGATTATCTGAGAGGTCTCCCCTCTATATGATTATGAAGGCTTATGGATTACGATATGATATGATATGTTTCTAGGCTCGTGGTGGATTACTGTTCTATACCTTACACTTTATTCTTTCACTTTGTTTATACCTTATGATATTATCCCAAACATACCATACTATATTCTTTGTTCCTTATCATTTGTTTCATATATATATATATATATATATATATATATATATATATATATATATATATATCTGTCCACTATTGGGATTTTTAAGCTCAGCCGCATTTCTTTTCACCGCGGCAGGTTTTAGAGGGAAGCTGGGATATGAGTGAAGAGTGCTTAAGAGCTTAGTGGACTTCACCTTGATAGCTATATTATGGATTAGAGATTCTTAGAAGTGTTTACATTTTCAGAATTAGTATTTTATTGTTGTTCCTTTGTAACCTTGTATTTCTGATTTTCTTTTGTAACCTTTGAGATTCATTTGTATTACTTAAGATGTATGTTTGTGTTTGCTTTGATATGTCACAATAATGTAGTACTTCTACCCTTATCGGGTAGGGCTGTTACAAGTTTCCCATGTGATCCCCTTAAATTGTGGGACACCCCCACGATCTCCCGTTCAAGTGCAGAAGCATGCTCCATCCTATTTCATCACCTATAAATAGATTACACTCTCAATACCTACATTTTTCATACTTACGCACCTATTACAATCACATTCCCATACTTTCACGTCGGAGGTGATTCGCATGGTCTCACCCCTTCACTTCACTTAATGTAGTGTTTTCATTTGTTTTGTCACGGGTTATCAACAGCTTGGCAGTTCATCCTCCACCAACATACTCTTCGATCACCATCGAAGCCTAGTTGTGCTAAATATTGCACATCAATAACAAAACTACCCCTAGACTTATGATAGACTATTGTTACATTCAAATATAGTTTCTAGCAATCTCCCCCAATGTAGTAATAGTCTAGTCTAGCATAGTCTTCGTCTTCACTTCTTAATAAATCTTCAAAGCTTGGATGTCGAGAAGGATCGATGAATGTTGAAATCATTTTTAGGAGAACTTGATCTCTGTTGGCGTCTTGGAAATCTTAACACAACTTTATCCTTGCGTAATCCTTAAAACAATTATCCATTGTTCTTCATCTGCAACTTTGACGCTTAATCTTCATCTTGATCTCTGTCTTCAATCTTGAGCGTTGCTAAAGAATAGTCCATAACACTTTGACTGAGCTTGATGTAGATCTTCTTTGTCTTTGCTCGTCGTCATGTAGGAGCATTGTCTAATAATGATAGTTTTGTGGAACTTGATATTTGTAGATACTTTGACAAACGATTGTCAGCTTATCATCTTCTAATGTCTTTAATCCTCATCTCTTGATAGAAATCATTGGTCATGTGGTGGGTTCATTCATAGTAGCAGTAGAATTGACCTTGGAAGACTATATGGATAAACAATCTTTCTCCAATCATGATATATTGTCATTTTAAGAACATGAAAGTTGAGGAAAGTTTTTGTTGATGATAATTCTTGTTCTTGAAGTAGAAGATGTTGCAGATGTAGATAAAGAATCTTTAGCTCAACTTCGATCTTTGTTGTATCATAGTATTCACTACACATCTTGAGTTATCAACTTCACGATATGTATCCATTCTGCTTCAACCAATGTCTTATCCCTCACATTATAAATGTGGTTTATTGATTACATAGGAAAAGAGCATAGCACACAGGCTTTTGGTTGATAATCATTAAAAAGAGTCTTGAGTTGCAATAAAGAGTCTTCTATTTGAAAGTAGAAGTTGGATATATTATGGTCTTCATTAATCTTGAATGTTGAGAATCTATGATAAGTGCATGAATTGACTCTTGAAGCCTCTTCTTGGTAGTCTTGATCTTCTTCATCTTTGAAATCTGAATTCTCTTTTGAAGCATTCATGAAGACCATAACTTGAACTCTAACTGTTAACTTTGAATTTGTCAATGTGAATCTTGTCTATTGAATGAGCATCTTCAACATATAGATTCAATACGCTAGGTGTTTCAGACAGATGAGAGTATTTGATAGTCGGGAGAGTCAATAGAAGATTTGATATTTTGTTGATAAAGATAATCTCCTTTTTCTTTACTCCCCCGTGATTATTCTTCTTCTCTTAAGCATCAAACAAACTATCCCAAAATTATTCTTCATTCTTCTTCGAATCCATATATGTTGATTGTTGAAGTTTCTGTTGAATGTCGAATTATTCCCTTTATCTTGCTAGAGAAATGCTTGAAAACTTTGATTGAGTTGTTTTTGAAGAATGTAGTTAAATGTATATTGTCTCGAGAATATCGACTGCTCCACTACTGAAGAGGGTAGTTAAGTGAATATCATATTGAGAACATAGATTTCTTCAAATTTCACAGCTACATGATCCTCGGGATTTTGAATCGTTACAGAATCTGATATTTTCTTATGTACTTCGATTATCTTAATGTTGCGTTGGTCTTCATAGTTGAAAAATTCAGAGCAGCAGTGTAATTACCATGATGACTATTTGGTCTTCAAAACTCATAGATATTTATGATTTGATTGATGATGAGTAAGATGAGATAATATATTAGCGAAGATGTGATATGTCAGCCTTGGTTGATGGTTTTCGATCTCCTCAGATAGAAACGAAGTAGTGGATTATACTCAACTTCTTCTACATGATATATGAAAGCTTGTTAAGTAGATGATCATGATGTAGAAGTAATTGAGCACATGTTCAGAACACTTGATGAAGACGCTTGATCTAGAGCTTTTCCTTTAATATTTGTTGAAGTAGAATCTTGCACGTCGTAATCTATAAGCTCCTGAGTCACGAACACATGTTTTTGTCTAACGGGAAAAGTCCTGGACCACTCGGGTTACCGGTCAACATACAAGTTGAAACTACTAGAGAATCAAATGTATGACCCGCATTCAGCGTTGGCGTGATGATATCACTGTCATGATTTCCAGATGATCATCGTGGAAGATCAACATTATATCTCACTACGTCAACTCTGGCAAAGCTACAAAAGCATCTGCGAAACAGCTACACCCGGATCACATAGATTACTTGTTAACAACTTGTTGAATTAATAAAGAAACATACAAAGTGACCTACGTTCGGTGCTAACGTGATGTTAACACTGGTAGATTTCCATTCAATCATCGTTGAATACCAAGTTTAGGTATCAATGAATGTTCTAGCAATGTCACAGAGACATGCAAATCAAGTCTAGGTTCTATATGATGATTCATTCATCGATGCTAGACTCGTTGTAACTACCTATCCTAGTTGTTGATATATCTTGGATATTGGCTAGGAAGGGTTACTACTTCACTACTTGGGTGGGTAGTGACTATCTTCTATGCCAATGAACGTCAAAGGTTCATTGATAGCAGATGTGGTGACCCGATGTCTAGTTCAAGTTGGTGAAGGTTTTCATTTATTTTGTGACCTTTTCCTTCTTGTTCTTCTAACAATAACCATTTCATTTTCAACTCCTTCATATTAAAATCCAGAAGCACGAGCAAATGTTTTTCAGTGTAATCCTTAAGCTTTGCTATAACTGATCCTGTTCCTCTTGGACCTTTACCCTCATCAACTTCATATACATCACTTGGTAAATGGGGTTCGGATTATCGGATATATATGAGGTATATCGGCCAAATCCCCTCGACTCCCACTCCTTCTTCCCTAAGGTTGTCTATCCAAACTATGGTTCCCATAACCAAAATTGTGACTATCTACAACCCTAGGTTCTTCACTTCTAATTGGCTATAATCCCTGGGTAGTAAGTTCAGATGGTTCTGTCCGGTATGTGGGATTCCTAACACATCCTAATATTCATGGCCTCTGAATCTGCAACTCTTAGAAGATAAAATGAATTTTTTTCTTTGCTTGCGGACCCAAATTCCCACACTTGCTTCTAATCTTCAATATCATAAAGTCTTAAATTGTGTCCCTTCCAATTCTTCTGATCCTTGGATTATCTCTTGAAAAACTTGGAAAAGTAAAGATGATTCTTATCCAGCTTGCTATAAGCTTAAACAAAATGTCGAGAAAAACTTGGTCAGAAGAAATAAAAGGAATGAAACTTTCTGTCATCCCGATGGAGAAAACGCATGAAGCTCTCGTCCTAGTATGAGGTCAACTAAGCTGGACCAAGGCACCTTCATGAAAGGGCCTTTGGTAGATGGGCGCATCACGCAAACTATTAAAAAGTTGTCTAGGAGCACCACGTGGGATGGCAGGAAGTGTGGGAGCATTGTCATGACGAACATTTAAACTCTAGCCAATATTGTTATCATGCATCACATCTAGGTTAAGGTCAACCCAAATCCAATTTTATTGCCAACCAGTAAACCCACCAGAGGTCATCTCTATCTTAATGTGATTGTCATTTTTAAGCTTTTTTCTAAATTCCACTAGGAGGTACATTGTTTCAACTGGAAAAAAATTACAAAAGACAACTAGACGAGGATCCAAATTTACGCAAACACACACCATAATAAAGGTTGAATTGAAACCCATATTTGAATCGTATAGAAGTAGTTTCATATTTTGAATCTTATAGAAGAAGTTTCATATGATAATGCTAACGATGGGCAGTACTTTCCAAAGATACTTTGAAATATGGTGCTAGACACATCATCAATTAACCCAATTAACCCATTAATGGTTCACATATACCAAACACTTTCACACCCGGAATAATTTTAACGTAATCCTTGAGACATACACACTTTTTAAAAGTTTTGTTATCACGAAGAAGCTTGGTAGCCGGGTGGATATTAGTGGTCAACGCTGGATAGGTCAATATGGTCGTCGTCAACATCGAGCATTCAATATGTGATCCGAGTCCACCCATTCCGAGTACTTTCGTCGTCTCCATAATATATGTTAACACACTTACAACAAAACATCCAAATAATTTATTAGAATAGTGTCAAAAACACTGAATGACACAAATACAGTGAACAATACAAATGTTTTCTTATTCGAACGGTAACAAACTATTACACAATATTTACATCACAAATTATCTCGCATGTTCTAAGTAGAACTCGAATCCACAACTATTTGGTTTAGGGAGCGTCTCAAACAAGAAGAAATATCAGTAGCTAGGACACATGCCCTTTGTTTTTAATTTGTCGGACAAAAGGTTTGGATTTTTAATTTCCGCACTTAATACTCATATTCCTTTTCTAGTTCAATATGACATTTATTCATTCATATTCCTTTTTAATTTCCGCGCTTAGTACTTTTCAAATTGACAAAAAGCAATTTTAGTCAAAACAAGAGTTTGTATTTGAATCTCCTTGATTTTGCATCATATAGCAGAATATGGTGGTCGAATACGGTTTTTATTGATTCCGTTTGGCTTCTAAATACTGTACTTATTGACCAGAGATGATGACGGTGATTATGGTTGGTTGGCCGACTTAATTTTCGTTTTTCATTTTGCAGTGATGGTTTTGCAAATAGATTTCGGAAAATATTACCAAACCACATGAACCACTAGTAATTTATTCTAAAGATTATCATACTGTAAAAACGGTTTTAGACATACAAATAGCATAGTTTTACATTGGAAAAACATATGATCACATGCATATAGAGCAACATTTACATTTAGATTTGAAGTAAACAAGATTACAATGACGAGAAAGAAGAACATGGTTACAAGAATTTGTAGATATTACAAATTACAAATGAACTAGAAATTGACTTCTCATTCTTGACCGGAGGGTATGTAGTATGGCCCTCGAAATCACATAAGCTTGATTCTGCAGTTTATATTTAAGCGTTAAAACAACTTCTAAAGTAAACCAATATATTGAAGTAAATCTTAGTAAACTTACTGGCCAGAACTTATACGATTTTCAAGGAGAGTGATAATGAAAATAATCACTCCATTTGTCAATGAAAGGTAACTCAGCAGGATCCAAGTCTGGAAGCTCCCGGTCTTGAAGGGTGTTGATTATCTGCATCGTCTCACCGAGGAGTTGGGCTGCAGCATTGACACAGGACTCCCTTTTTTCTATCATACTTTCATGACATTTTGTAATTATGACTTGAGGTAAGTTGGTGAGACAAGCAGCCAGTATATAATCATTGATGATAATTCCATGAATAAGTCCTCTTGGCTAAGCTCATCAATGTTGGTGTGATAGGAAAGAAGGATTGATTCGGTGATTTGATACATTGAATTTGCACAAATAGACCGGTAGATGGAATTATCATTTGCGCGTCTAATATCTATAACCTGCACTTCAGTGACCATGTGTTTAGCTGTATTCTTGAACCATTGCAGAATCAATCCTGCTGTGTTCACTTCAGGAGCATGGTTTTTCAGATTGTCTCCTACCCATTTGTTGGAGACTTCAACTTCTAGCCACAACACTTTAGCTGCCTTTTGAATGCTTACATACTCATCGGTAGCATTTAGACTTTCTTCCACAAGTATGACATATGTAAGACCTTCACTCACACTGCTTAGCAACTTATCAATTATGTCGTTCTGTATTTTAGGTAGAGAAACAGCGATGGCTGTCAGGGTTACCAACGGTAAGCTCCAACAATCCAGATAATCTTCAGCAAATAAAGGTGGAACATGAAGGCTGTCATACCGTCCAACTCCTTCAAAACCATTAGATTCTCTTAGAAGTTCCATGAGCTTGCTGGGTTGTTGTTTTTCAGCCTTTTTGATTAATCGGTTCACAGATATTGAAATGCTTTTTAATGTTCTCTCCGACAGCTCCATATCGTCTTGCAGTTGCAACACATACCCTCTAAGATCGTTAAAGTTCTCTTGTTGTTCAGTATTTTGTCCCATTACAGTGCTTGAGGCACTAAACATGGCTTTGAACCACTTCCAACCCCGAATACAAAACAAAACTCATATCACAAAGAAAATTGGGATCAGCGCTATCATCTTACATGCTACCACGACTGTCTTCTGAAGTCCTATACAAATGATAAGAAATATGACTTTGATATTGTGGATGACAATCTTGGTTTTGCGGCTACTGATTGAGAATGGTATGCTACTATGTTTCCAATCATGCAACTTCTGAGTCCAGTAGCTCTCTACTTTAAATACCTTAATATGGTTCCGAATCCATTTTATGGACAACTTAAAGCTCAAGGCTACATAACGTGGTGCAATTGTTCATTTGTTCCTAGTAGACTTCCGATACACTGTATTATGAGAATTACTGGAACTGACCAATTATAATCCGATCTGTACTCTCGTAGCATTGTTTCTACAATAAGAAAAAATGGAATAAGTACATGTATGACAGCGCTAACAAAACATAATACCCCAGAAGCACAGGTAGTTGCAGAGCAAACTGTGATGAACTGAGGGCTGCCTGTTCCTGCCATGATCCAATGGTTTTTCACATGCTGCTTTAGCGTCTCAAAAGTTAATCTTCCTGGTTGTTGTAACTCTAGGACCTTCAAAGCAGTTTCATGACATGCTTGGTATTTCGATTCTATTATTTGTTTGGACTTTAGAATCGTTAAACCTGAACATTTGTGTATTATGTTAGAGTTTATGGATATATATTAATAAACGTATGTCTAGTATCGAACTCGAGACCACGGGATTGCACACTTTACGTATGAGAATTAAAGTTTAATAATTTAATGTAAAAAGTTATATTTAATTATTAATTACACAAAACAAATAAAGAATGTTAGTAATTGGCGAAAATTGACTAACATACAAAGATAAGGACCATGAATAAAAAATGGAGAACCCTAAACTTGTTCCCCAAGTTTTGTATCCTATAAAAGCAAGACCAAGGGATTATTTCATACACTCTTGTACACGATTAATATCTACTCGGTATTAACTAAACAATTATTGCTTTATCCTTGACTTGTCGACATAAATCACTTTAACATATATACATGTGCATGTCAGTACATGTATAGTTTTTATATGGTTCTTTTGTCCTTTTGTTAATGGTGATCGACAAAAACAAAACCACAAAAAAACGTTTGGTGATTTGTTTTATTTAGTCGAGTTATTTTGTTTTCTTAAAAACAATATTGTTTTGTGTATTATTTAAACTAGCATTTACTTTAATTCGTTAATAGTACGTGTGTACAAGAACGTGGTACAATTACACTATTGATTGTATCTTGGATCGATTAACAAAACGGTAAGGGGTTAATCAATAGATCCCTAATTCATATAAACCCTAATTAGAGTTCTTCATATTGTTAAAGACAATTGCTTTTGATTCTTGTTCGGGCTAGAATCACCACGGTACGTTCCTATTTAATTTATGTTAATCTCTTATGTGTTATAGATGTTCCTACGCTTCCGCATATGTGTTTACCTGTTTATATGATTGTCATGTTATTAAATTCTAACAGTGGTATCACGAGCTTGCTATAACATGTAATTGATTACATAAAACACATAAAATCAAATTTTGATTGTTTTAGATACATGTTTTGGATCTAGGGTTTTGTTTTTTTTTTAATTTTTTCGAAACCCTAACCCTAATTTTGGGGGGGGGGGGGTCGATTTATTCCATGAATGCTAATTAGGGTTTGTGGTTTTATTAAATAATTGGATTAGAAACCCTAGGTTGCATACATGTTTATGTGTTAGTTGGGCGTATCCTTGACCTAATTGGTAATTGTTATGCTTTGATCCGTGACGAAACATGCATGTTAGTCATGGGTTATTAATTGTTAAGCTTTTCACATGTTTAGATAGATCTAATATTGGGGAAGACCCCATAACTATTAAAATCAATTATGTGCTATGTGGTATGTGATTAGCTTTGGCCTACGCAATTGACTTGTCAATGTATGTGGCTCACTTCCATTAAGAGGTGAAGGCCCTAGTTAATTATATGCATATAAAAACCTAGAATTGATTATGTTAGGATCTTTTCTAAAAAGATTGCATGTGGCTAATTGTTTCACCTTTATAATTGTTATGTTATTAGTTGTTTTGATTTGTCTTTATTACTTGTTTTATTGTTTGATTGTGGACACGTTTGTAAGCAATAAAAGGGTAATTCTTATAAAGAAAATAATATGGACTAATAATGGTGAAACTTTAAGTGATAAAGATTGAATCTTGCAAGGTCTTAAGTGCCGCTAGTGGTCCGATTCGCACGGTAATCAGCTCCCAGGCAAGACTAGCAAAATTCATACTTTATTACATGATTTTGAGATTGAATCCATAAACTTTTGCTTGATTGATATTTTGTACAAATATGTTTTTGAAATTAAGTCCTTTAAGACGATATTCATAACCGTGATTTGAAGGCTTAGAAAAGAGCCTTAGAGTCTGCCTTGGTTATCACAATCTTGAATATGTCTTAAACGAATTACTTTTAAAATCATAATTGTAGAAAGTCATCTTAGGGTTTATTAAACCTCAAGTAAAACTTTGTGTATTAATTTCACGAATTGGTAATAAAAAGGTTTTGAAAACTTATGTTATAAAGATGAGTGCATGCATCTTTATACATGTTTTGATTTTCACATAAAAAATTTATACCCTAAAATTTAAGTTACATGCCATCTAACTATAAGAAACAGTTGAAGTTATTATTTAGTAAACGTGAGACGCAGGCTAAATTTTAATGACAAGGTAAATTTCCGAGTGTGCGTGAGACCACACATGGAGAATTTGCAGTTTCTAAGTTAGACGACTTAATTAAGTTGATGCGTGAGACCTAGAGCTTAAGGCATGAGATGGGATGAAACATGCTTACATGACAAATTGATGAATCAATTTGATGTAAATCCCATAATCATCTAGGAATTGGAAAAGTGTTTGCCAATTATTGTTCGACAGATTACCATATTTTATACTTTCACCACTAGCAGATCAACTGATGTGGTGGAATCTATATAAAGTTGGATCCTAGATTTTCAAGAAAATAGGTTGGTTATATGAATATATCCTTGGGTATTATATTTTCTTGAAAATATGAATTATCGAAAATACTAAAATTGAGTTTTGTAAATTCTTTTAAGTGTATTAATGCAACGTTAAAACCGTAAACGTAAGTTATTCTTTTATCAAGTAAATTGATCTACACCCATATGGGTTTTTCGTTAGAGTCAATTTTACTAAAAGAATGAGCCTAGTCTTCTTTCCATTAGGAGAAGTGTGAGACTTAAATCCTAATCCTTTTCATGAATGAGAAAGGTTAAATAGGATGATTAGAATTGTCTAAATTCTAAATACATAACTCATAGCAAACTTTAATAGTAAGATGATTTGCACTTTATGAGTTATTAAATTAGAAGCTAGACTGATTACTGCACAATGGTAAAAGACGAATTAGATTATTTTATCTAGTTGTTTTGATTTGACCATTTAAAGATACTACATACAATTGTTGAAATGGTAGATCTCTTCAAGAAGAAATTGCATGCTCAATTTTTCAAGTTAATAGTTTGGAATGTGATGAATCACATTTATGTAGAAGAATATATTCTTTTAGTACCTAATTAATTGTTACGAATGGGTTTTCTAAAAGATGTAGGAAAGTGAATAGCACACTTTTTATTTTCACTGGATTATGAAACATTTACAATGTTGTCAAATTCAGTGGGAGTATTATGTGTATTACTGAATAAGGAATCATAGTAATGATCTCTAATTCAGTGGGAGTCACAAGGATTGTTATCTTGGTAATACTCTATCTTATCTTTGATAATATCAAGATAAATACTTTCCAAATATAGACACTAATATTTTCAAGGATAGTCATGTGCGTTTCCTTGATTGATTGAGTAAACTCTATATCTACTAGTTATACTAATGACACAAATCATATTGTTCACATTAACAAACGCGTGCGTATTGTTCATATGGTACATGATGTTGTTTCATGCACAAGTGGGAGAAATCTACATTGTGTGCAAGGTACAACACATAAGAATATGATTTAACGGATTCTCTTAACTGCAGAGTAAGAGACTATAGTTCTAATATGATTAATATAAATCTAATCTAAGAAACACTTGGTGTTGAAATTTAGTAAACGTGAGACACAGGCTAAATATTAACAACAAGGTGAATTTTCATGTATGTGTGAGACCAACATGGATAATTTACAGTTTCTAAATTAGACATCTATTAGAACATGTGTCAATAACAATACTACTTCAACTTTAATATTTATGTATTATTGGAATGACATAAATGCATGAAGTAATACTACTTTAATAATTATGTATTCTTAGAATGACACAAATAAATGAAGTAGTGTGTTAACTTGAAAATATTATTGAAACCAAATGATGGTGTTCATGATTACTTTAATTATACATGTTTATACATTATTGTATATTTATAAACATGATGTAACACCCCCAAAATTTGGTACAGCGGAAGACTCAACAAGCTTTCGGGGTGCTACGGGGATTGGTATCCAACACAAGACATAATAGAACGAGATAAAGTAAACATAAGAAAAACACAACCAAAACGGGGTTTTAAAGTTTACATTTATCCCAACATCATTCAGAGTCAGGCCCAAAAATATAAACGTAGGTCCACAATTTAATATCAGAGTTTAGAAAAATAGATCCATAAACCAGGTGCCATTGCCAAGCCTCCAATCCAAGCATCCATAGAGCATCACTTAATTTCCTGAGAAAACGTGCTAAAAGTCAGCTTTCGCTGGTGAGATCATAGGTTTAAATTCATCTAACAATATAGTGGACATATACGCAAAACGCTTGCTAGCTAGACTAAGGATTCACTAAACGCCTGCGGATACCCTCCGCTCTCAACATAACACACGGAAACCCTTCCGTAATAACCAAAACACACGGATACCCTTCCGTAACCACATAAGTATTCGGGTAACCCCCGCAATACCAATAAATACTCGGATAACCTCCGACGTATTAATAACCTATAGGTGCACACTATAGTATCTAATAAGTCAACCTTGAATAGTACACACGAAACTATGTGACTAAAGCTGACAATCCAAATAAGCCAACCTTGAATAGTACACACAAAACTATGTGACTAAAGCTGACAATCCATCAATAACCAAATAAGCCAACCTTGAATAGTACACACAAAGGTGTGACTAAAGCTGACAATAGATCCTAGTCCATACGCATAGCAAGTTTAGAAAACATATAAAAGCGATAATAGTCCACGTAAAATGATTTGCACGTTTCTCACCCCAATCGTTGAAAACATAGTTCAAGAGTAAAAAGTGGGGCTATGACTCACCTCAAGTCCAGATATCAGCAATAAGAAATCGGTAGAGGTAAGATGTATAATAACTCAAAAGACGGCAACTACGGACTCGGCACGACCTAACAATATCAACTCGTTCAGAACTCATTTTCTCAATTTCAATATATTCCCAAACCCGGACGAGAATCCGTTTTATTTCCGAAAATCCATTTCGTATTAGTTTGGTGTATTTGCGTTTGGTATCCATACGGGTAGTGGGTCGACAAAACTCAAACCAAGAAGTCATAACAAAAAGGATGATAAAACAATCTATGGGTCTAATATTAGCCTAATATATTACTTAAATAAATCATCGAAGTTTATCAAATCCGTCGATTTGGCAATCCTCCATATTTATTTACTTAATATATCATTCTAGGATCATACCCGAATCCTAGGTCACACATTGCACATAAAGTACTATATGGTATATATCAAAGTTTAATAACTTCACTAACTATACCGTTAAGCTCACCAAATTCGTCAATTTGGTAACCCCACGAGATACTTAGTAACTTATTATTCCCGTACACATACCACAACCTATGGACGTCGTAGGATACGATGCCCATTAATATACTCAATTTAAATAACGAAATAGCTCTTATCTAACCCGTCGATTAAATAAGTTACGTAGTTATCGAAAATGAATGTATTAATCGTCATATATCCGTGACAACACAAACGTCACAAATAATAAACCACTTGGACTCAAGTGACCACGACCCCGTATAACTCGATAGTTTCCTTTATTTATTTAAAAGAAATTATTTAATTTAATATTTATTTAACGTCAAGATTTCATCGTTATTTATAGCCGTTTTATTATAATAACGCTCGTAATATTATTACGCTACTTTCATAGCATAATATTTATAGTCGCGTTATTATTATAATATTACTCGTGATCGTTTTATTATTAATATACGCACTTGTATAAATATATATACGTTTTCACGTTTATATATTTATATAAACGTTTATATTATTAATAATATTATTACGAGTTTTATTAATTATGTTTAATTATAAATAATTATCGAGTCATACGAAATGGCCACATGTCCGAGTCATCACTCTCGGCTCATTGTCCAAGTCCAAAATAGAAATAATAATCAAGTCAAAATAAAGTAATCAATCTCCGTCCAACGCTACCCAAATCACGTGCTACAACAATAGGGTCCGACTACGGCACCCGACTAACCTATCTCCGTCATCTAATTGACCGTCTCAAAATCGGTCCCCAATTCATCTCGACAACAACTTCACAATGTAAATCATTATACCATTTCATTTGTGGCTCTAAAGTAATGACAATAATATCAAAGATAACAACAGCAACAATTACAGTTAATAGTGTACATCAACTAAAAAAAGAAAGAACCACAATAATAACCACAAGAGTAGCAGCCCATTGCCGAGACCGTAAGGGTCTCGGCTTGACTATCCTTTTCCATACCGTGAACCATGAGGACCTCAAAATGGTCCAACCCCTCACGACAACATCAACAAGCATCCAAAACTCAATAACAAACAACCTATCCTAGGTTCACGGTACCAAAACAAATCGAAACCAAAACCCAATATAATCACAACAATAAATAACAAAGACAAGCTCAAATACATCATGAATCAAAGTAGATAAACTGAGCCGTGAGTCAGGGCTCGCAGTTACCCCTCGATACCAACAAAACCACGCACTTTGGATACCAAACTAGTTTTTAATTATATCTTTATTAACGAAAATGAGTGTTCCCAATAGTTTAAACAAGTTTTACATCAAAACCCACTAAGAAAATCTGTGTTTCTCACGGATTTATGACTACATCGAGGCCCACAAGATGCCAAACCATTGCTACTCACCTTCTTGAACCTTGGAACTCACGAATCTCACCACAATAACAAGATAGAAATCGGATTGGTCATGGGAAATGATGTTATGGAAGGTTTTAAAGCGCGTGTAGTATACCAAATGATAGATCTCGATGAGGAGGTTAGAGTGGTGGTGTTATTTTAGGTGTAGGAGTGGCGGTGTGATGGTGGCGGCCGTTTTAGGGTGGCGGCGGCTAGGTTAAAATGAGAGGGATAAGAGAGAGATGAGAGGATGGTGACAAGTTGTGTTTGTTAGTGTGAATACCAGATAAACCAACAAGGACGATTTGTAACTATACTCTTTTAAAAGAGTATTTTCTTTTCTATCTTTCTTTTACTTAAATAATAGTAATAGATAATTATAATAAAAGTATTATTAATCTTTAAGGTTAAGGTGGCTAGGTGTAGAATACACGGACCAAAACCCGAAACTCGTTTCAAATCATATAATATCCCACGAGACGTTCCATAAATAAATATATATATAGTTGAGTCCGTAAACTCAAGACATAAAACTTTAGTTAGGTTATTCTAATGCCGGAGTCAACGTAGTGCCAATAAAATCTCGAAATAAATTCTCATCACATCGATAAACCAAACTCGATTCCATAAAAATTTTAGATATAATCAACCAAAGTATTGGTTTTTATAAGTTCGTTACGAATAAAATTCCAAATACAATTTTAGAAACGAACTTTTAATGTAATGCGGGTTTTCAAAATAACTCCCTAATTTGCCAGTTGTCACATCCTCCCAGCCTCAGAAGGAAACCCGTCCCGGGTTTCACTCGGAAAAATTCATCTACGAAGTGAAAAACTTCGGATATCTCTTCCAGGACTCGTCCTCACGTTCCCACGTAAACTCTGGTCTATGTCGGGAATTCCAACGAACCTTGTCGAGTGGAATACGACTTCTCTTAAGTCGTTTAATCTCTCTATCCAATATCTAAATCGGCTCTTCCACAAAGTTCAATTTCTCATCAACATAAATATCTTTCATCGGTATAACCGGCATCTAATCAAAAAGACACTTCTTCAAACTACTAACATGAAACACATCATGAAATTTACTCATTTCATGTGGTAATTCCAACCTATAAGCCACGGGCCCAATTCTTTCCAAAATAAGAAATGGTCCAACGTAGCGTGGGTTGAGTTTTCCACACTTTCCCAAAACGTATCACACCCTTCCAAGGCGAGACTTTCAGCATCACTTAGTCTCCAACCTGGAACTCTAGGGGTTTACGTCTCCGATCGGCGTAACTTTTCTGCCTATCTCTAGCTGCTTGAAATCGATCACGATTTTGAGTCACTTCCTCAATAGTCTCCAAAATAAGTTCAGGGCCTGTGAGTTGGCTATCTCCAACTTCTGCCCAACCAATAGACGAACGACACCTTCTGCCATACAAAGCTTCAAATGGTGCAGTCTTAAGACTTATGTGGTAGCTATTATTATAGGAGAATTCCGCAAGGGGTAAATACTTCTCCCAGCCTTTACCAAAGTCTATGATGCATGTACGAAGCATATCCTCTAACGTCTGAATGGTCCTCTCACTTTGACCATCGGTTTGGGGATGATATGCAGTACTCATATCAAGCCTCGTCCCCAAAGCCGTTTGAAGTGATCACCACAAAGCTGACGTAAAATGATTATCACGATCCGAAATCACAGATATCGGGACTCCATGACGCGAAATAATTTCCTTCACATATAACCTTGCAAGCTTATCCACACTATCATCTTCACTAATAGCTAAGAAATGAGCAGACTTTGTCAGACGATCCACAATTACCCGGATAGCGTCACAACCGCTAGCCGTCCTCGGTAATTTGGTAATGAAGTCCATAGTAATCCGCTCCCATTTCCATACTGGAAGTTCTGGTTGCGTTAGTAGTCCTGACGGTCTCTGGTGTTCAGCCTTAACCTTGGCGCATGTCAAGCACTTACTAACGTACGATGCTATATCTGCCTTCATATTTGGCCACCAATAGAACTTCTTAAGATCCTGATACATTTTATCGGAGCCAGGATGAATAGAGTATCTTGACTTATGCGACTCGTGCATAATCAACTCTCGAATTCCTCCATACAAAGGTACTCAAATCCGATTTCCAAAACATAGTACTCCATCAGAACGCTTAACAACTCCCTTCTCATTTTCTGCCATCCCAAATATTTTCTCAGCAGGTCGATTTTCTGCTTTCAACGCTTCCGTTTGAGCTTCTAATATTTGAGACGGTAATGGCGATACGATAGTCATTCCTAATGACCTAACTCGTAACGGTGGAATTCTCTCTCCTTTCGACTAAAAGCATCAGCAACGACGTTTGCTTTACCAGGATGGTAGCGAATTTCACAATCATAATCGCTTAGCAACTCAATCCAACGTCGCTGTCTCATGTTGAGCTCTTTTTGGTTCAAAATGTGTTGCAGACCTTTGTGGTCAATAAACACTACACACTTGGTTCCATACAAGTAATGTCTCCATATCCTCAAGGCAAAAACCACAGCACCTAACTCCAAATCATGGGTGGGGTAGTTCTTCTCGTGCTTCTTGAGCTGTCGGGAAGCATAAGCTATCACCTTCTCTTGTTGCATTAATACAGCTCCTAAACCTTTATGAGAAGCGTCACAATAGACGACGAAGTCCTCGTTACCTTCGGGTAACGCAAAGATAGGAGCACTACACAACATCTCCTTAAGTAACTGAAATGCTTCCTCTTCCTTACCTCCCCATTCATACTTAACACTCTTTTGCGTCAATTTGGTCAATGGTTTTGCTATCTTCGAAAATCCCTCAATGAATCTTCGGTAATAACCGGCTAATCCCAAAAACTGACGAACTTCTGTTGGGGTCGTAGGTGCAGCCCAATCTTTAATCGCTTCAATCTTAGCAGGATCTACATGAACTCCTTGTTTATCAATCACATGACCTAGAAATTGTACCGTCGAAATCCAAAATTCGCATTTCGAAAACTTGGCATACAGTTTCTCCTTCCTGAGTAATTCTAAGATAAGTCTAAGATGCTCCTCATGCTCCTTCTCACTCTTTGAATAATCAGAATTTCATCAATGAACACAATCACAAACTTATCTAAGTAAGGCTCACACACCCGATTCATGAGGTCCATGAATACCGCCGGTGCGTTCGCCAACCCAAACGGCATCACCTGAAACTCGTAATGCCCGTAACGGGTTCTGAAAGCCGTCTTCGGAATATCTTCCTCGCGCACTCGAAGCTGATGATATCCCGATCTCAAATCGATCTTCGAATACACACTCGATCCTTGAAGCTGGTCGAACAAATCGTCGATTCTCGGTAACGGGTATCTATTCTTCACCGTTAACTTGTTCAACTCTCAATAATCAATACACATACTAAACGATCCATCATTCTTCTTCACAAATAAGACCGGGGCTCCCAAGGTGAAGAACTTGGTCTTATAAATCCTTTTTCGGCTAACTCTGCTAATTGTTTCGACAACTCTTCCAGTTCAGTAGGTGCAAGAAGATAAGGCGCTCGTGCTACAGGTGTAGCACCAGGTATCAACTCAATATGATATTCCACTTGTCTAGTAGGCGGGATTCCCGGCAAGTCATCGGGAAATACATCCGAAAAATCACGAACTATAGGTACGTCTCCAATGCACCTTTCCTTCTTCTCCTTTTCTCCTTTCCCAGAAATTTGGGCAAAGAAAAGGTAACTTCCTTCCTCCATTAGCTTTGGCAACTTAGTGCAAGATATAACCGCTAATCTAGATGGGCCTCTCAAATCCTTTCTATCTCCTGGTATGTTCAGAATCTCCTTGCCGTAAGGCACACGCACGATCTTCCCATCGCAAATTATGTGAGCACGATACTTCGACAACCAATCCATACCAATAATGACATCAAAACTTCCTAATGTGATGGGTAGAAGATCTATGTTGAAAGGGTGATTCAAGAAATTTAACGTGCAACCGCGAATGATAGTCCTAATCCTTTCTATGTTCTCATTAGCTAACTCTACCTCATAACCAATTCCTAAGGCCATCGGGGGTTTCTCTAATAAGGGTACAAACTTAGTGGACACAAAACTCTTATCGGCATCAGTATCAAATAGTATGGAAGCATGACGATTATTGAGAGGGAACGTACTAGTAACGATGTTCGGATCTTCTCCTCTCTCGTTCCCAATTGCATACACTCTCCCTAGAGCAGTTCTTGCTTCCACACGTTGGTCCCCATTATCTTGTCGTCCACGGTTTCCTCCAGCTCCACGGTTTCCATTATTGTACCCATTACCACCCGATCCTTAATTTCCTCAGCTCCACGATTCTCTACACTCATTCCTATAATGTCCTTTCTTTCCACGTCCATAACAAGTAACATTTGTCTTACTTCTCACTTCAGGAGTAGCTTGAATCATAGCAAGGGGTCGTGCTCTACGCTCCCTAGATACATGTCCTCTCCTTGAGCAACTCTGACAAATCACAGTACATTGTCCTGTACGATTCTTGTAGCAACGATCACACTTGGGTGCATCACCATTTTGGTTCCTTTTATCTCCATTTCCAATAACATAAGGCTTAGCAACAGCTTGTCGCTTGTTTCAGGGATCATTACCATTAGGGTGATGGTCTCTCTTTCTCTTCCCATTCTTATCTTTATCAGCTCCTTCCAATTCTAATGAATCCATTAATGGTTGAGCGATTTTGATGGCCTCATGGATATTTGAGGGTCTAGCAGCAATCACATCATCCCTTATCGCCACAGGTAACCCATCGATATACCGCTCAATCTTTTGAGTCTCAGTTCTAACTATATCGGGGCAAAGCAAGGCCAACTCCTGGTAACGACGATTGTAAGTCGCCATATCAGTACCCTTCACTTTGTGATTCCAAAACTCAATCTCCAGCTTCTTAATCACATTCCTTGGGTAGTAAGTCTAAATCAGCAAAGACTTGAATTGCTCCCAAGTCATAGCATAAGCCACATCACTACCAACCGAATTTCGGTAATTGCTCCACCAAGTTAAAGCTTCATCCTTGAAAGTAATAGAAGCAAACTTTACTTTCGCATTCTCCGCGCAACCACTGACGTTAAACACTGATTCAATCTCCTTTATCCACCTGACCAAGTAGACCACTCCTTCGGCTCCACCAAACTCAATGGGTCTACAAATTTTAAACTCCTTGTAGTTACGTTCATTAGCACGAACAGGTGGAAATGTTCCAGCAGAATTGTTGGGAGGATTTGACTCAGCTAGTAGCTCAGCAACTCGTTGCTCCACAAGTTGATTGATCATTACTTGATCCACAGTGGGTGCGTTAAGTGGAACATGATCATTTGTCTCCCTGAACATCAACCTTTTGATTCCTGTCGTTGCGGTTAGTAGTGTTCAGGTTCTCAGGAGTAGGGGTTTCAACATTTCGAGTAGGACGGCGTCCTCGACGACTAAGGGTAGTCGTTGCAGGACCAGTTCTGGTAGCTCTAACAGGGTTTTGTCGTACAGCCATTATTATAATACTAACACAATATCAACCACGCAAATAAGACACAATTCTCCATGTACGCCAAAAATCGTAAAATATCATACGAGCTCACCATCGTCCATAAGTAGCGATCAATACATCGTTCCATACTGCCAACAGGCATAATAGATACTAATCGTTCCATACGAGACGAACGTGTAATCCGAATATCATGACATAAGAGATATAATAATTAGCTCTCCTAACCAAATACTTCTTGGCTTATGTAGCAACACAACAAGAACACAAATCCAATCGATCTAGCCATGATGCTGGCATAGACTCCTCAACTCCGATCCCAAACCTTCCAAATTCTTCAATAACGATCCATGCTCAACACTATGTGTATCTCTATCCCTCTTGGGGTCCGCAACCTCCTTTTCTAACACTGTGTTCCTCTGCCACAACTTGCGATCTCCCTCGCGAGCCGTGAGGAACCTCTCTGCAGACTCTCTATCTGCTCATGTATCTCCATCATACATGTCTTAATCGCTGTCGTCCTGCCCACGACAGTTGTCTAATAAACTCTCAACTCACTAACAAACTCAGCAATAAACTCAGCAATAATCATCTCAAGTCGGTCAGACATCCGCGAGATCCTCTCGCCCTGTGCAGTAATCTGAGCCCACATCCTACCAGTCTCACCTAACTCTGCATGCTCAGCAGAAACCTCAGAAGGTGCATCCGACGCCACAGGACTACCAGGTGGTGAATCAAACAAAAACGGATGATCAGGTGAAACCGGCTCTAACGGATGTATCGGGGGAATCGGGCTTTGTAGAATGAACTGAATGTGCTAGCGACCCATCATCATCAGGCATATCCTCCTCCTGAGGATCATTCTCTTCCCAATCCTGAGGGTCATCATTCTCTTCCTCATCTTGAGGGTTATCATTCTGCTTACCCGCGTACTCCTCGTCGAAGGGGTACTCCATCACTCGTCATCTTCGAGCAGGCGAACCACGAGGCGATACAGTCGGCGACTTAGGGCGACAATGCGACGATAAAGTAGCGGCCGAACGCATGACCAACACGTATGGGTCATCAGGGGCCATAGTGATCTACGATGGACGGCGCGTACTCGCAATAACAATTCTTAACAACAATACGTGCAATAAGGCTATTATTTGTGACAACGGCGTAGGGTAGGTGTAAGTGTTTCAAAACAACTAAAGCGCGAACTTAAAATATCGCATCAAAAATCATCATAAAATCCCAATTATATAATCTCAGTAAAGAGTTTCAAATACCGCATTACTAAAAATCATTCATAAAATAATTAAGCCATATAATTCCTCAAAACGCATATAATTCCTCAAAAGGTCATCACATCGCTAAATCAATAAACCTCAAATCCTCAAATCATCTCAAGAATCCCAAATCTCATAATCATCTCCAAAGATCTCATTCCAAATCATTATCTCAATATACCTCAATAATAATAATGATGCTTCGGCTTGGCGGGCTGGCGGGCAATGGTCGAGGATCGTTTTCTATAAAAATCGGTTATAGTTTAGGTGTCTATTTACCTAGTTCTCTATAACCTTGGCTCTGATACCAATCTGTAACACCCCCAAAATTTGGTACAGCGGAAGACTCAACAAGCTTTCGGGGTGCTACGGGGATTGGTATCCAACACAAGACATAATAGAACGAGATAAAGTAAACATAAGAAAAACACAACCAAAACGGGGTTTTAAAGTTTACATTTATCCCAACATCATTCAGAGTCAGGCCCAAAAATATAAACGTAGGTCCACAATTTAATATCAGAGTTTAGAAAAATAGATCCATAAACCAGGTGCCATTGCCAAGCCTCCAATCCAAGCATCCATAGAGCATCACTTAATTTCCTGAGAAAACGTGCTAAAAGTCAGCTTTCGCTGGTGAGATCATAGGTTTAAATTCATCTAACAATATAGTGGACATATACGCAAAACGCTTGCTAGCTAGACTAAGGATTCACTAAACGCCTGCGGATACCCTCCGCTCTCAACATAACACACGGAAACCCTTCCGTAATAACCAAAACACACGGATACCCTTCCGTAACCACATAAGTATTCGGGTAACCCCCGCAATACCAATAAATACTCGGATAACCTCCGACGTATTAATAACCTATAGGTGCACACTATAGTATCTAATAAGTCAACCTTGAATAGTACACACGAAACTATGTGACTAAAGCTGACAATCCATCAATAACCAAATAAGCCAACCTTGAATAGTACACACAAAGGTGTGACTAAAGCTGACAATAGATCCTAGTCCATACGCATAGCAAGTTTAGAAAACATATAAAAGCGATAATAGTCCACGTAAAATGATTTGCACGTTTCTCACCCCAATCGTTGAAAACATAGTTCAAGAGTAAAAAGTGGGGCTATGACTCACCTCAAGTCCAGATATCAGCAATAAGAAATCGGTAGAGGTAAGATGTATAATAACTCAAAAGACGGCAACTACGGACTCGGCACGACCTAACAATATCAACTCGTTCAGAACTCATTTTCTCAATTTCAATATATTCCCAAACCCGGACGAGAATCCGTTTTATTTCCGAAAATCCATTTCGTATTAGTTTGGTGTATTTGCGTTTGGTATCCATACGGGTAGTGGGTCGACAAAACTCAAACCAAGAAGTCATAACAAAAAGGATGATAAAACAATCTATGGGTCTAATATTAGCCTAATATATTACTTAAATAAATCATCGAAGTTTATCAAATCCGTCGATTTGGCAATCCTCCATATTTATTTACTTAATATATCATTCTAGGATCATACCCGAATCCTAGGTCACACATTGCACATAAAGTACTATATGGTATATATCAAAGTTTAATAACTTCACTAACTATACCGTTAAGCTCACCAAATTCGTCAATTTGATAACCCCACGAGATACTTAGTAACTTATTATTCCCGTACACATACCACAACCTATGGACGTCGTAGGATACGATGCCCATTAATATACTCAATTTAAATAACGAAATAGCTCTTATCTAACCCGTCGATTAAATAAGTTACGTAGTTATCGAAAATGAATGTATTAATCGTCATATATCCGTGACAACACAAACGTCACAAATAATAAACCACTTGGACTCAAGTGACCACGACCCCGTATAACTCGATAGTTTCCTTTATTTATTTAAAAGAAATTATTTAATTTAATATTTATTTAACGTCAAGATTTCATCGTTATTTATAGCCGTTTTATTATAATAACGCTCGTAATATTATTACGCTACTTTCATAGCATAATATTTATAGTCGCGTTATTATTATAATATTACTCGTGATCGTTTTATTATTAATATACGCACTTGTATAAATATATATACGTTTTCACGTTTATATATTTATATAAACGTTTATATTATTAATAATATTATTACGAGTTTTATTAATTATGTTTAATTATAAATAATTATCGAGTCATACGAAATGGCCACATGTCCGAGTCATCACTCTCGGCTCATTGTCCAAGTCCAAAATAGAAATAATAATCAAGTCAAAATAAAGTAATCAATCTCCGTCCAACGCTACCCAAATCACGTGCTACAACAATAGGGTCCGACTACGGCACCCGACTAACCTATCTCCGTCATCTAATTGACCGTCTCAAAATCGGTCCCCAATTCATCTCGACAACAACTTCACAATGTAAATCATTATACCATTTCATTTGTGGCTCTAAAGTAATGACAATAATATCAAAGATAACAACAGCAACAATTACAGTTAATAGTGTACATCAACTAAAAAAAGAAAGAACCACAATAATAACCACAAGAGTAGCAGCCCATTGCCGAGACCGTAAGGGTCTCGGCTTGACTATCCTTTTCCATACCGTGAACCATGAGGACCTCAAAATGGTCCAACCCCTCACGACAACATCAACAAGCATCCAAAACTCAATAACAAACAACCTATCCTAGGTTCACGGTACCAAAACAAATCGAAACCAAAACCCAATATAATCACAACAATAAATAACAAAGACAAGCTCAAATACATCATGAATCAAAGTAGATAAACTGAGCCGTGAGTCAGGGCTCGCAGTTACCCCTCGATACCAACAAAACCACGCACTTTGGATACCAAACTAGTTTTTAATTATATCTTTATTAACGAAAATGAGTGTTCCCAATAGTTTAAACAAGTTTTACATCAAAACCCACTAAGAAAATCTGTGTTTCTCACGGATTTATGACTACATCGAGGCCCACAAGATGCCAAACCATTGCTACTCACCTTCTTGAACCTTGGAACTCACGAATCTCACCACAATAACAAGATAGAAATCGGATTGGTCATGGGAAATGATGTTATGGAAGGTTTTAAAGCGCGTGTAGTATACCAAATGATAGATCTCGATGAGGAGGTTAGAGTGGTGGTGTTATTTTAGGTGTGGGAGTGGCGGTGTGATGGTGGCGGCCGTTTTAGGGTGGCGGCGGCTAGGTTAAAATGAGAGGGATAAGAGAGAGATGAGAGGATGGTGACAAGTTGTGTTTGTTAGTGTGAATACCAGATAAACCAACAAGGACGATTTGTAACTATACTCTTTTAAAAGAGTATTTTCTTTTCTATCTTTCTTTTACTTAAATAATAGTAATAGATAATTATAATAAAAGTATTATTAATCTTTAAGGTTAAGGTGGCTAGGTGTAGAATACACGGACCAAAACCCGAAACTCGTTTCAAATCATATAATATCCCACGAGACGTTCCATAAATAAATATATATATAGTTGAGTCCGTAAACTCAAGACATAAAACTTTAGTTAGGTTATTCTAATGCCGGAGTCAACGTAGTGCCAATAAAATCTCGAAATAAATTCTCATCACATCGATAAACCAAACTCGATTCCATAAAAATTTTAGATATAATCAACCAAAGTATTGGTTTTTATAAGTTCGTTACGAATAAAATTCCAAATACAATTTTAGAAACGAACTTTTAATGTAATGCGGGTTTTCAAAATAACTCCCTAATTTGCCAGTTGTCACACATGAAGTCTTCTAAGTATTACAAGACTTATAGTAAAGTAAGACGTTAGCTTGTTATGGTCTTTTAATTAAGACATATACAAGAAGTCATTGAGATGATCAATGATTAACAACGGAAAGTGGGAATATAACACGTTCATGTTTTGAAGAGACATGAACATGAAGTGACTTGGTCAAAAGTACTTGTGTTATATAAAAAGCATGCAATTGATTTGGAAATACTATTATACCATTAAGTTGACTTAGCTGATAAATAGGTATGCCAACAGGAATATGGTTATCTTATATATATATTGTTAGATCTTCTTACAATATTAATTCTAATTGAAGTAACACATATGGATAGTATGTTCAGTTAGGGAATCAAACTCTTGTTAGATTGTTTGATTGAAGATAACTATGATTTCTTTTCTTCTAAAAGTTATCAAGGTTAGAAAATTGAGTATGGATTGAATATACTCAATTAGACTCCTAGAAGATTAATAAGACACTATTGAATTATGAAATGTGATGAATCACATTAAGTCTTAAATTGAAGTTCTGAATTTGTTAAACTACTTATAAAAAGGTTGTTAACAAAAGAATATCAAGAACTATCAATGTGTATTTGTAATGTCCTAAAAGAGAACGCTAGATTGTTGCTCTAATTGCTAAGTAGTTATAGATAGTCTCTATATTACTAAAGGCAAGTGGGAGTATTTTATCTTGAAAAGATAGAATTACAAGATACACAATCTTCTAAAACCACACTAGTTAAAATCATGATGAGGCTTAACATGTAAATAATAAACCTCAAGATGATGAAATTATCATTTATAGATCCACTTGGATATCTCATATATTTAATGAATATACTGACGATTATATGATGTAGTATTACCAAAATAATGAATTGGGTAAATTACTCATACTATGAGTGTTATAGATGCTGTTCATAAAGATATTCAAAATTTTGAAAATTTGGTTTATCTTAATTCTTAATAGTTAGAGAATGATGATGAGTTTATTCAAAGATAATGTAACCCTAGTGGTTTAAATCTTTGTGAAATAATCATATGGACAAAAATTGTATACATACCTTAATGTATGTCTTATGACAAGATTATTAATCATACTTAAGCAATTAACTATGATTGAATACTTTTTCTTAAGCACATTAAAGATATAAAGATGGTAATTGTCATATTTACATGAATGTGAAATTTGACAATGGAATATCAAAAACTCTTTCTTGAATAATTACTTGAGCGAGGACGATAAGTAATCAAAAGGAGTTTATGAATTCATGCAAATTTTTGGAAGTATACAAAGTGCAATAATCCATGAATGGATAAATGCATGCATCTAGGAAATTAATCTTATGTTTAATTATTAAATCCATGAATTAATTTATAATTGAAATAAGATAATTTCTAAGTATTCCTGAAAGCTAGTGGGAGTATTATGTTTGATTTACTAAATCATATATATTGTAAAGTAACATTCCATATAAGTAAAATGTTAGACTTAATTTGGAATGAAACTCTACTTGAAAGATTTAGGAAATAAAACATACAACCCTGAAACTAAAGTTTATTATTAAACGAACAAGTGCGGTAAATAAATTCTAAATAGAATATGATATATTATTTAGGATGACTAAATGGATATACATATTTGTAAAGATCAAACATGAATAAAATCTAAGTTTGACTGAAGGATTTTCATGTGCATTGTATTATTGTTGTATCATGCTTAAGTGCTTAAATGATTTAACAATATTTGATATCCAATTAAAAGTTATTATATAACTTGTGTAATAGATATTCTAATGGAAAATGTTTGAAATTAGAATAATGATCCTCAACCTGGAATAGCTCCTAAACATTACACTATGGATATTAAGTTAACGAAAATTTTAAAGAGCATATTGTGTTTAATATACAATGATGCTGGATTAATTGAGATGACACTCAATAACTAGTCATGAAGGATTTCATGTAAACTAGTTGTGCTCAACTAAGAGCATAGTTGCATTATACATTAAAGAATTAGAATACTTTAAACTTTAAAATGTTTGAAAGTTTGATTATCATAAATTAGTGATTGAGGATGTCACACAATTTATGAATATTATGTGGCTATATCAAGAAAGTTGGATGAACACATACAAGAATCTGGCTTATTGAATTCTTGAAATAAGTATTCTCAAAATTCCTATAGATCAAGGTTAGTTGATTTATGCCTTGTCAACAAGTATGAATGACATGACTTAAGGCATAATTCATTAACTAGAATTATCATGCATTGATCTATTTAGTATTTGGATAAAAGACATTAAGCAATTATTATTTATAATGAATTAAAGTACTTAGTACGTTTGTTTTCATTAATAATAAATTGTGTCCTATATTTGCATGTTTAAATCCGTGAATAACTTATGTTATTCTAAATTGTCCATTGTCGATTAATGATATGGGAATATCATTAAACTAAGACAAATCTGAGTATTGGTTAAGAATATACTTGAAAGTATATTGATGCGTTGGCATACCAATTTCACATGATATTTGATGAATTGAATATAGGACTTATCCCAACTACATGATTTTACTTTATGGATCTTGTCAGTAAGTAAATCATGAATTTGTTATCCTTAGACTTGAGATACCAAATAAGAGTCATGGATGTAGTGCATTTTTGTGAAGCAATCTACCGCTCACCGTAACAGGGAGTTATAAGGGTTGTTTTCAGAAATGTTGCAAAGTCCATGGGTTATTTTTGTAGTCAAGAAAGAATTTGTTCCTTCAAATTTGTTTCGAAGTTTAATACTGCTGGGCCCCTCGTAGGGTTGACAAGATGTTTGCGTGCGCACGCCCAAAGTCTATCTGGAATATGTTCAGATGTTTTGGTAATCTTGCTCAATCATAAACAACGAGAAACAGAATTGTTAATTAAAGAATGACTAAGATCCATATCTTTATTAACGTGATATTAGAAACAAAAGGATAATAATAATAATAATAATAATGATGAATCATTAAAGGTTTTTCTGGGAGACCTTACTTAAGTTGATCTAGGGGCATTGGGGTGTTGCTAGACGCTTACCAATGTCATTATGTTATTAATAGATATCCAAGTGGGAGCTGTTGGAGTTTATGGATATATATTAATAAACGTATGTCTAGTATCGAACTCGAGACCACGGGATTGCACACTTTACGTATGAGAATTAAAGTTTAATAATTTAATGTAAAAAGTTATATTTAATTATTAATTACACAAAACAAATAAAGAATGTTAGTAATTGACGAAAATTGACTAACATACAAAGATAAAGACCATGGATAAAAAATGGAGAACCCTAAACTTGTTCCCCAAGTTTTGTATCCTATAAAAGCAAGGCCAAGGGATTATTTCATACACTCTTGTACACGATTAATATCTACTCGGTATTAACTAAACAATTATTGCTTTATCCTTGACTTGTCGACATAAATCACTTTAACATATATACATGTGCATGTCAGTACATGTATAGTTTTTATATGGTTCTTTTGTCCTTTTGTTAATGGTGATCGACAAAAACAAAACCACAAAAAACGTTTGGTGATTTGTTTTATTTAGTCGAGTTATTTTGTTTTCTTAAAAACAATATTGTTTTGCGTATTATTTAAACTAGCATTTACTTTAATTCGTTAATAGTACGCGTGTATAAGAACGTGGTACAATCACACTATTGATTGTATCTTGAATCGATTAACAAAACAGTAAGGGGTTAATCAATAGATCCCTAATTCATATAAACCCTAATTAGGGTTCTTCATATTGTTAAAGACAATTGCTTTTGATTCTTGTTCGGGCTAGAATCACCACGGTACGTTCCTATTTAATTTATGTTAATCTCTTATGTGTTATAGATGTTCCTACGCTTCCGCATATGTGTTTACCTGTTTATATGATTGTCATGTTATTAAATTCTAACATATTTTCAGCAAGATGAGTAGCAAAGCCACATAAGCATATGCTAATCTCTTAACATTAGGAAGGAAATCATCAGGATCTCCAATCACATCCGTATATACTTGAATGCAAACATTCACAATCAATGCATGTGATTACCAGAATATCCAAAGCTATGATGTTTGTGAGAAGTTCCTTGCCATTCATGGTTGCTAGAGAAGGCAATAAATTCGCCATCATGGTGCACATAAAGGCCATGCTTCCGATCTTTGCCCACTGGTCTGTAACACCTGGCATTCGATTACTTAAATCCACTGGTAGCTTCATAGCAACAGCTATCACAGTGAGAGAAGCAGCATTCAGAGTGAAGTATTTACATGGGAACCATAGTCTTCTGTTTTGGAAACCATGTAATAAATCAGCTACCATTGCTAGGATGCAAAAGAGAGATGCTACCGTGATATCGATACCAATCCATGGCATAGGTTTACTGTATTTATCTTGTCGCCATGACTCATACCATAAGCAATCTCGAAAACCACTCGGAAGACCCACACCAGTGTCAAATTTACACATGTAGTCTGTCCAGTAGTAATAGTCGTCCCAAGTTTGGCTCATTATGCGGAAATAAAATGGTGATTTGTGACAATGTAAATAGGAGCAGCCCGAGCAGGAAGATGGTGTAGATTATGAAAATAGCAGGATTTGTCTTCAGGAAGACTTATAATGGGTGGTAATAAGGCGAATGATATATAACATAATCCAGTTTTCTTAAATGAGTGATGAAATCATGAAATGAAACTTCGAATGACTTTCCAACAAAATTTGGATACGAAGACTCTGTGTGTGATGTTCTTTAATTTTATTTATTTATTTATTTATTTATTTTTTTTTTGAGAAGGAAAGAAATGAAAGGGTAGTAGAGTAGAGAAAGGTAAAGTAAAGTAAACTAATGAAAGTTTTACTGGAAACTGAAAGTAAAGAAAAGTAGAAAACTATGAAAGTTTAAAAAATGTCGTGATATGCAGTTGCAAGAAAATAATAAAATTAGTGCAAATTAGTATAAGAGATAAATTAAAGTACAATTTGGTAACTTTATATGTTCAACGTAGGGGTGGCAATTTGGGTTGGGTTGGGTTCGGGTTGACGGGTTCGGGTTGTCAGGTTGGCGGGTCAGAAAATCCCAACCCGAACCTGACCCATTTAAATTATCAGGTCAGCTACGTCAACCCTAACCTGTTTACACATAACCCGAACCTGACTCATTTAACCCATATATATACTTGGGTTGATGGGTTAAATAGGTTACACGAGTTGAATATGTTAAACGGGTTTTGGGTTGACCCATTTAACCCGTTTTATATACAAAAGTTAGCACATTACACGAGTTAAACGAGTTAAATGGGTTAGCGGGTCGACCCTTTAACCCACTTAACATGTATAATTAAATATAAATAATTTTTAATTAAAGAAAACAAATCTTAAACGGGTTGGCGGGTCGACCCGTTTATTTTATTCCCAACCCGAACCTGACCTGTTTAATAAACGGGTTGGATATGTCGACCCAAACCTGACCCAAAATCTATTTAGTTCAACCCGAACCTGTTAATTTTCGTGTCGATTTCAGGTCGAGTTTCGTGTCAGGTCAGAAATTGCCACCCCTACTTCAACGCCCTCTTTTCCTCTGTCACCATCTAATGCTGCAACAACCGGTTCCAAAAAAGCATAAGATTCCCCCTCCATTTCCTTCCCTTTGTCTTACTTTCATTTTTACAAAATTTTAGAACACAAATATTTTATGGTTTCTTTCCCCTCCTTTCACTTTCACTCTAAAAACCAAGGTTGTCAGGATCGGGATCCTACCTAGGATCGTTTTCGGCTTTGCAAGATCGGGATCGTAGGATCGGATCGGGATCGTAAGATCCTATGAAAATGTATATATTTTTGTATAGGGGTTGTAGTTTTATATTCCTATATAATATTTCATATGATAAACGAATCTAAATGGATGATAAAAGAAAAAGTTATATGTTTAAGTACCGTAGTAGTAGAATATTAGATATATTGCAATGCTAACTTGCACAAAGTTACAACATAAGTGCACCTACTTCTTATTTAATGTTTTTTATTATAGGTTTTTTGTAATAACATTTAGATTAATGCAAAAATATAGTGTTAATTTATTGGTACGTGATTCTGTGACTTTTTATTACAGTATATAGAATGTGCAAAAAGATAAATGGATTATATCTGAAAATGAAGCCACATAATTTTATAACAGTGGACAACATAATTTTTTTTTTTGATAATTAAATAAATTAAATTAGGATATTCTGATAATATTACTGAAAAATTTTAACATATAGTTCATGCTTTTATATGAAACATAAAATAAATTATGAACAAAATTGGACCAAGTATCCATATGGTTACTTCGATAACAAGCTTCTGACATGTTATAAAGCACGAAACCAAAAAAGACACATGTAAAATATTTCTAAATAATCCGTAAAAGCATAATTTGTCACTCATTAATCTTGCAAAAGACAGTCAATTAACAACATCAAAATTGTAGCTTTCATGAAGAATTCTTAGTCATTGGGCTTTAAGACATGGACTTATGCTTAATAGGTTAATATAGAAAAAAAAAAATTTAAAAAACAAAAAAATAAATAACTTGGGCGATCCTACGATCCGATCCCACGATCCTACGTGCCTGATACGATCCTACTCGAATTACGATCTTGTTAAGATCCTGATCGTTTTTTGTGTGTAGGATCGTAGGATCGTACGATCCTACGATCAGGATCGCGATTTTGACAACTATGCTAAAAACAACACCAAGGGGTGTTCAATAAATGGGTTGAACCGAAAAACCAACCTAACCAATGGCAATTTGGGTCCTCGGTTTTTGGCTAAATGGATCTTGGTCAGTTCATTGGTCCTACCCGAATATTTTTGTTGGTGTCTGGTTCGGAATTGGGTTTTATAAATCCTAATTGGGGCCAACCCGAAACCCGATTCCCTATTATAGTCACTTTTACTTTACATGTTTACCAATTACCCCAGTTAGCTTAACCCTAAGTATGGAATGTCAATAATCGACGATCATCCATTTAACTAAACTAGCCGATTACCCGTGCCTAATGGCAGCGGTGCATGATTTTCAAAAAAAGTCCGGCAACAACTATATGTATGTGTGTGTTTTCTTTTTGTATGCGTGATTAAGGGTTGTTTGACAAAATAATATGATTTAGAAATATGATTTTGAATGAAAATTTTTGTTTGATCAGCATTCTGAATTCGGAAAATATATTAAGATTTAAGATACTATCAAATAAAAATTATTTTGATCAAACTATCTTGATCGATAATTATTTGTAATAATATCAGTTTTAAAATTATTAATGTAGATAAAAATCAAGAAATGCTTACGAAAAAAATTAAAAGGATTATAGTCTATTACTCTATTTGCAAGAAAATGCTATGTAAATTTAGTTTGAGATCAAATATAACAAAATGTTAGTATAAGCTATCATTATTATTACCAATGGGCTTGTGGTCCACTGGGCACGTCTTATTCAGTTAAGCGTGCCTAGTGGAGAGTAGTACCGGTTTGGGTGACCAAATCGGGAAGTCCTCCCTTGTGGACCACTGCCCTGTCGGTACGATTTCAAAGTCCTTCAATAAAGGTTTCAACCCATCAGGGTTCGAATCTGGAGAAGACAGGGTTTACTTCAATTTAAGTGTCGTGCCTTCGGGCGGCTTAAGTTGAATGTTTCCCTCCATCGGGTTTCAAAATGGACATGGTTTTCCCTTAAAAAGAAAGTAACCGTTCAAAATAAAAAACTATCATTATTATTGCATAGCATTATAATATAATGTGAAAAGAGAATAGCAAATTGTTTTGTCATTATTTCACGTGTGTGTGCTCTGAATGACAGAGCTACATGTCCTTTCATGTCTCACTTAGTAGTAAGTTGCACAGGTGAGCGTCACTTTTTTTCTCTATCAAAAAACTTTGTCTCTGACCGACTAGGTGTTAAGTGCCGAGTCACTTCATTCAATTACTATCAAACACCCCTAAAAGTATCATAGGCGACGGTTGAGCATATTATTTGTGGTTCTTATTTAATTAAATAATGGTAAGTTTGGTAGTTTTATCGGTTCACGGGTTTTTGATTAACATGTATTTAGATTTTACAGATACAGATTTTTATAAGGTACTTACATGTCATCAGACATTTTTCAAAAACACTTGTTCTTGACGTTTACACTCAAAAACCACATAGAGAAAAGATGATCATATTCTACTTTAAGAGTGAAAGGTGTGGTCTCGCCACTCCTCCTCGTCGTCTGACGTGGAGCTTGTTGGAGCTCGCCACGGTACCACCACCCCCTCGCCACAGCTTGTTGTTGCATGCTTGCTCGTGCAGACGACGAGCTATAAGTTCTGACAATGAGTACCAAGTGGAGCAAAAGGAGCATGATTTTAATTCTTTTGCAAACGGTAATATTATCATTTATATCAAACGGTTCTTTTTATTTTTCTTTTTTTTTTTTCTCTCTTTTTTTGTTGTTAAAAAGTTTTACATACTCTATAAATACCAAACCAATTTCACATACTTTCATCACTACAACTCAACAAATATATAACTTCAACCAAGAAAATGTCTCAAAACCCGAACGAACCAGGTTATTTCACAACCCTCCTAACTTCAAACCAACGATGATCGTCAAACGCTTCTACTCCCTCGTCGCAAAATTCCCCACAACCTTCATCGCCATACGGTTCACAAGCTTTCAATCCGATGGACGTTTATGCTAATCAACAACTTGCGTTGCAACAAGAGGGGTTCATAAATCATTCTCAACGAATGTTGCCACCACAATTTTTTAACCCGTCTCAACCATCCTCGTTCCCAGCTCATCAATCACAACCCCAAGTCGAGCCACAACCTCAGGTCGAACCTCAGTTTAAAGTTCCAAAAGCACGGTCACCAGCCAAAGGTAGAGGCAAGAAAACTAAGGCCGTCAAAGGAAAAAAAGTCATAAATTTAGATGCCGACGATGACGATGACTTGGAACTTGCAGGTCAAACGCGTGTGAATCGGAAATGGACCAAGGCCGAAGAAAAGCTTCTTGCAGAAACTTGGATAGAATTTTCACAAGACAAAGATATGGGTAATGACAAAACCGAAGACTTCTTTTGGAACGAAATTACAGAAACGTTCAACCAGCAAACTGTGGATGACCCTAGAGGCAAGAATATGCTTACCGGTAAATGGACGAGGATGAACGGCGACTACCAAAAGTTCAATGCTATATATAAGCATTTGGGGCGTCGAAGTGGTGAGAATGAGCATGGTCAAATCAACAATGCCAACGCGAGTTTCGCAGAATGCTTTGGTGCGAGGGGTTTCACGTATGAGCATGTTTGGGAGTTTTTGAGAAATTACCCGAAATGGGATGCTGAGGAGCCATTAGACATTTCTTGTCTCGAGGATATATTCGGGCCAAACGCACGACCTCGTCCCGAAAGAGCCAACAAATGAGCTGGAAAGAAACAAAAGTCGACGAAATCATTTGCATGAGACAAGCAAAAATAATGAACAAATACCAGCTTGGTTAGATCCCAGCTTGGTTACTGACCCGGTCAGAGCCGAAATCATTCGCATGAGACAAGCAAAAATAATGAACAAATACCAACAACTCGATGAGGATGCAGATGAATAAAATGTTTAATATGCATTTAGTGTCGTTTTTTATATTTTCGTAATGTTTTTTTTTTAAGTTTCGTATCGTTTTTTTTTTTCTTTTCGTGTCGTTTTTTTTCCCGTATTGAAACTTTTTTAATTTGATGAAATAAATTTAGTTTGGTGTGGTATTTTTTATTTTTATGAAATGAATTTAATTTATTTAGTGAAATGAATAAAAAAATAAAGTTGCAAGTGGTGGGTCCCAAATGAGTAAGTTGAGGTTAGTTATGAGTGAGGAAGGGTTAGTTGTGAAGACGTGTTGGCGTGATGTGGCGCCCGTAGGCCCCAAATGAGGAGGTGAAGCTTCACCACGACACCCACTGCTCTAAGTTGCTTTCTCGTATTCTGAAACTACACATTTGAATAAGATGCCTATATGTGGTCCTTAGAGGAGTGGGTATGGCAACGAGTATTTTCTCCTTATTTGGGGCCCACGGGTGCCACATCACTCCAACACCTCTTCACAACTAACCCCCTCTTCACTCATAACTAACCTCAACTTACACATTTGGGGCCCACCACTTACACCTTAATTTTTTTATTTATTTCACTAAATAAATTAAATTCATTTCACAAAAATTAAAAATAACACACCAAACTAAATTTATTTCTTCAAATTAAAAAAGTTACAATACGGGAAAAAAAATGATACGAAACTTAAATAAAAAAAACAATACAAAAATATAAAAAACGTCACTACATGTATATTAAACATTTTATTCATCGGCATCCTCATCGAGTTGTGGGTATTTCTTCGTTATTTTTGCTTGTCTCCTGCGAATGATTTCGGCTCTGACCGGGTCAGTAACCAAGCCTGGATCTAGCATGAGCATCTGCATTCCCTCCTCCTCCTCGCCTCGTAACAAGCCGTCTGAGCGTCTTTGGCTTGCGTATACTTTTCGAATAATTGTCCCGAAAAAGTACTCGTTTGACTCCCACTGGAGCTCGCAGCGCTAGATGTATCCGTCGACTTTTGTTTCTTTCCAGCTCGTTTGTTGGCTCTTTCGGGACGAGGTCATGCATCCGGCCCGATAATATCCTCGAGACAAGAAATGTCAAACGGCTCCTCAGCATTCCATTTCGGGTAATTTATCAAAAACTTCCAAACATGCTCGTACGTGAAACCCCTCGCACCAAAGCGTTCTGTGAAACTCGCCTTGGCATTGTTGATTTGATCATACTCATTCTCACCACTTCGACGCCCCAAATGCTTATATATGGCGTTGAACTTTTAGCAGTCACCGTTCATCCTCGTCCATTTCCCGGTAAGCATATTCTTGCCTCTAGGGTCATCCACAGTTTGTTAGTTGAACGTTTCTGTAATTTCGTTCCAAAAGAATTCATCGGATTTGTCGTTCCCCATTTCTTTGTCTTGCGAAAATTCTATCCAAGTTTCCGCAAGAAGCTTTTCTTCGGCCTTGGACCATTTCCAATTCACACGTGTTTAACCTGCAAGTTCGAAGTCGTCGTCATCGTCGGTATCTAAATTTACAACTTTTTTCCTTTGTCGGCCTTGATTTTCTTGCCTCTACCTTTGGCCGGTGACCGTGCTTTTGTAACTTTAAACTGGGGTTCGACCTGAAGTTGTGGTTCGACTTGCGGTTGTGATTGATGAGCTGGGAACGAGGATGCTTGAGACGGGTTAAAAAATTGTGGTGGCAACATTCGTTGAGGATGAGCTGCGAACCCCGCTTGTTGCAACGCAATTTGTTGATTAGTATAAACGTCAATCGGATTGAAAGGTTGTGAACCATATGGCGATGAAGGTTGTGGGGAATTTTGCGACATGGGAGTAGAAGTGTCTGACGATCCCCCGTATCGTTGGTTTGAGGTTAGGAGGGTTGTGAAATAACCGGGTTCGTTCGGGTTTTGAGACATAGTGATGAAAGTTATATATTTGTTGAGTTGAGAAGATATATATTGTTGAATTGTAGTGATGAAAGTATGTGAAAATGGTTTGGTATTTATAGGGGTTGTAAAAGTTTTTAAAAACAAAAAAAGAGAAAAAAAATGGACCGTTTGGTTTTTTAAACGGTAATATTACCGTTTCTAGAAATACAAATGCATGCTACTTTTCTCTTTTTCTTACACATTGTCAGTGGTTTGGTTTCATCGTCTGCACGAGGAGGAAGGCTCCAACGAGCCACGACGAGTCTCAGCCGGTATCGTGGCGAGCTCCAATGAGTTCCATGTCGGACGACGAGGCTCCTTGGCGAGACCACATCCACTCCTCTTATAATCGTTATATTATTTGTTAACTTTATTATCTTTTTCTTTATAAGCTTTACCCATCATAGGCTTTTCAAATCATTGTTCTTTAAGCTCAAGCTCGAAGAGTTTTGTTACAAAACAACAAAATAGCCTAGTATTGTTCGAATGACAGCAATTATACTATAATATAAATGGAAAAGTTGATGTGACATTAAATATGTTGCAAATTTTTTTTAACCTTTGAAGTCGGATGCTGTTAGCTGGAATTGGTGATTAAATGGGTCAAAATGTGTCATTAGCCAAGTTTATTGACCCAACAGTGATCACCCTTGGGCTTGGCAACAACCCATTGGTTGGCAAACATCAAGAGCTAAACTCATTGATTAACTTTGCTAATACACCAAACGTGCCACCATTTTCAAACACAGCAGGCAGAAACAACCTACTCGGTTGTACAATGAATTCTATGCCAACCATGTGGCCTCAACAGTGATTTGAACATGGCTTTGAGTAGACCTACTGTTAAGAAGCTTCAGGATATACACTCTCCATATAATATCCCTAAACTTAATATAATAACAATGATAATAATAAGAGCATGGATGCCAAAAATAATTTAATAAGCTTATAAATTCCTAAGTTAATGTCACTAGTACCATGCATGGCATGCTAAAATGTAGTATAGTGAAGTAAAAATATGCATAACGTTAAAATGAATTATAGTATAAGTAAAATAAAATAAGCTATTAAGAATTCAAATGGCAAGATATCTATTTACTTGGTCAACAGAAATGCTCGGTCAAAAATATCATTCTCCAAATCCCATTTGTTTCGACGAGTTCGTTTCATAGAGACACTCATATACGCATAGCCAGATACATTTCTTTCACAATCACAAAAGCAAAATCTCAAACACTACTAAATCAAAATATCATTGCATAAATAAACACATTTGAGAGTGTTCACTGAGAGTGAATTCACGTGATGTTTTTCTCACAGTTGTGCTTTCGTACGTATTCGGTTAAATTTTGGTTCGAGTTCTCGTGGTTGTTGTGTTCATTTTCAGTTCATGTGTGGAATTAAGGGTTTGGTTTGATAGCTTGTGGTTTATGGTTTGCGATCGGTGCTACGGATAGCTGTTCGTGTAAGTTTGGGTTGTAGGTTCGATCGTGTCTAGTTGTACCTTTGTGTTCGTATTCGTGTTTGATTTGGAGTTGGTTTCAGGTTCTATTTTGTCCGTCCTTGTTTTAGCAGAGGTAAATCTTTACTATTAAATTAATACATAATTATGAGTATTTATGTTAACGAACCTTGTACATGCTAAGATTATACCATAGAAGTTCATTAAAATTGAGATATGTTAACGTTAGGATGCTAGCATGGATAGGCTAGTTATAAATTTCTCTATAACAATGTGATTTTGTCAAACTACTCATGATTTCATAACCAAGAATTTAAAACTGGGATCTAAAAACAAGTATTGAAGAATTTGAAATCGATTTCGGTAATTCGTTATATTATAACAGATGAAGATCGAAGGAAGGTGTACATTGACTCTTTGATATAATTACTTTTTAATTATGTTTACGATAATGCATAACTACATAGTTGGTCCACTTAATAATACATTGGAAGCTGTTTAATTATAAACAAGTATATCACTTGTTTTCATATTAACTAAATATATAATATCAAGTTTCGTATTAGTTAATGGATACAAATTTGTAGAGAGACTACTATGTCAAATAAATTTTACAACAAAAATGAGTCCTTAAGAAAAGCATATGCGTCAAAAGTGGTCCAAATTGCTATACCGTATGTTTCGTAAGTCGTTCGTTTAAAACTTCAATGTATTTTATTTTATAACCATATAAGTAATTATCACAATTTAAACAATTGTAATGCTAACGAGCAATATAAATAAAAGAGTTAACAAATGCCAAATGAGGGATAGAGAACCAATGCATTAGTGGTAAGAGTTAATTAAATAATAAGGCACCAATAACAAAGTAAGAGTTGGTCAAATTGTCAATTAATACATATCAAATATGAAATTCTTGTAGATAAGCTGAAGGAGTAACTTCTTATCCATATGTTTCGGTTAGGATTCCATGGCGGTTTAAGGTACATATATTCTATCCCTTTTCAGTAGGGACTTCTCATGACTTTCTTTCGATCCTTGACACTACTAAGATTCCCTTCAGTTATGCCATTGCTATGTTCCCCATTTGATATGATTGATATGATCCATTTGATATGATTCGTTGATATGATCTATTTGATATGAGCCTTGCTATGATACCTATGATTTGATTCTGATTTGCTATCCACTTTGATTATGATTATGTGATTGCGAGATTCCGTTATATTATGCTCTGGGAGCATTCTGTTTTGTCATGCTATGGGAGCATTTTGTTATGGATAGCCTTGCCTTGTTTGTTCTGATATGTTCTGTTCTGATGCCCGAGTTTTTAGTCTACTCATGGAGGTACCATGGGCGTGTCATTGAGGTACTAATGGCATGACACTATCTGGGGCGGTGTGATTAGTCCCCGGCGTCCCCGTCTGATTATGATATGATATGAGATCTCTTGGCCACTTTGTATATGATTTTTTTTTTGGGGGGGGGGGGGGGGGGGGGGCGTATGGATGCATCCTAGGATTTGTTTTGATATGATATGATATGATACAATTTGGTTTGGTGACTGGCTGTACGTGCCTTGTACCCCTTTCACGTCTGGTACTTGGAGGTCGCCCCTCTATGTACACCCTATGAATTGACGGATATGTGATTATGTGATTTGAGATCTATTCGAGTGTCTCGGGTAGGTCGGCTCGTGGCTTTCCTATGTTCTTTGTGTCTATTCGAGTGTCTCGGGTAGACAAGCCTTTGTTGATACGTGCTCTATGATTCTGATTATTATCTGGTTATGCTCTCACTTGATATCTTTATGATGCTTCATTCAGTTGACTTATGATATTGTTCAGTTGAATTGTTGATCTCTTATTCATTTGACAGATGATAATTCATTTCAGCTGGAGCTTATGATTTCTTTCCTTATACATATACACGTTTTGTTTATACGTTTGTTTTGTTATATATCTGTTCAGTTGACTTTTTAAGCTCAGCCGCATTTCTTTTCCTGCGGCAGGTTTTAGGTTGGAAGCTGGGTTGAGTGAAGAGTGCATAGGAGCTCTTAGTGGACTACCTTGAGGATTAGAAGCCCATTTGATTCTTGATTAGACTTGGATTGGATCTAGCTTGGATTTGTATTACATAATATATAGAGTTAGCATTTCATTTGTTTCCTTAGAATACCTTTGTAATTGTTATGTTTGTAAGTCTTCCACTTGCGTTGTATGTACTGATTTGTCACCATAATGTGACATTTTGACCCATATCGGGTTGGGGTGTTACAATTATGGTATCAGAGCTCAGATTGCGACTTGTAGTACATAAGTTATGGCCTGTGAAGATATGGACCCTTAGGTTTGCGCTTTAGGAGCTTATGGAATAACCTTGGAAGGATTTGCTTTAGGTTTCTCCCCTTAGGAACCTTAGTTATGACCGGTGAGGATTGGGTAGATTATATGATAATATGTTAGTTAGTTATCTTTCTTCCGAATCACTTTGATTTGTGTCTCTAATTTTAGCTAAGCCTTTATAAGATCATTCATTTTGGAGATTTAGAAGATTTATCCAGGTAAGCAACATAAGTTAGAATGCTTTGAGACTTTGTAGTAATGCCTTATAAGTTTCACTTTTTGAGGATTATCACTTTCTTTCGAACTTTGATCTTTGATTCATTTAGATGCCCTTTTGTTCGTTCGAAGAATTCGCGTATGTATGAATTCGATGTGTTCGACACATTTTATGGTTTTCCTTGCTTTGTTAAGCATATTAAGGTTCCTTCTCATTATTGGTTTTTACCCTATCTATTCTAACTCTGTGAGAAATCTTGTGATTATTGATCACGAGTATCTGAATTTTTCGATGTGTTTTGAAGATATTTGAAGATAAGTTTGTTATGCTAATCTAATCCCGTTGGAATTGTCTGATTCAATATTATTCTGGATATGGAGTTGTTGACTGAACATCGAGATGCTAACAACGGTCGTATTATATTTGTTATCTTTGACGATTTGAAAAACTCGAAATTCTGTACCATGGTTCCCTATTATGATCACCTTTGGTTTAAAAACTCGTACGTTAATCCCTCGCGGTTGTGAAGATACTTTGTTTAATGGAACTCGCCTTGAGAGTTATTCGGTTGCTTGAAATTTCGCGATGAATTCCTTGATGAACTACTAAGATTATCATCCGAACGTGAAGTTGCTTTATCTGGTTATGAGAATTTGTTAGTCACGACTCGAGATATAATGTGGTTTCAATAAAGGCATGTGTATATGATACAAGTATTATGACGCCTTGCCAACGTGATAATAGTTACATTATATAACTTGATCTTATTGAGAGCACATGATATTTTGAGCAGTACTTGAGAACAGTAAGTTGGTTGATTTGGGAACTTTATCCGTATAAGAGTGACGTTTGCTTAATTCTGAAACTCCGTTGTGTATGACGTTAGTGGAAGGAAAAGAATTGAAGAGCCAGCTTCAAGGAAGTGGTTTCATCTGTGAAAATGTATATCGTTGATGTGCTTCTGTTTTATTCAGGGAGAAGAATGAAGATAGCATGAAGTTGTGGATTAATTTTTGGAAGCTAAATCGTGTCATGTTTCGGGTAAAGGAGCGAGATGTTACTAGAAATTATTTTGTATTCTTTATGATCTCTATGAGCATCGTGATGCCAATTGTATTGGCTACTGCTCCGACTATTCCTATGAATTTGATAAATCGTGTTTTCATGAATACATGGACAAATTGTCATAGTATGACATATTGGTATATTCAGAGACGAAAGAGAAGCACGAGAATCATCTTAGTATTTTGGGTTAACATTTTTACGTTAGAAGAAGCTCCATGTGATATTTTTAAAGAGTAACTCTTTGTGGGAGGAAGAACGAGAGGAGAATTTTCAGAAGCCGAAAAGAGAATTGTTACTACTCAAGGAGGAGACTTAACTATGTCCTTATGCAACACGAGAAGATTACCGGTTATGCATCAATGCATCTAGAACCTTAGGAGGTGAACGATCCGACGCATGATTGGTGGCACGAATGAAGAAGCTCAGTAGAAGGAAGGAGGAAGAGTATCTATGTTAGAAGACGGAAGGAAGCAGTTTTAATTGAAGCACACAGTTCTATCGACTCTATTCATCTTAGTTGTACTAATATGTATAGAGGCTTGAAGCAGGAGCTAGACTGGATGGTATGAAGATGGTGGTGACTACATTGGCGATTTTCGCACACAGGCAGGAAGGACAACATGAGTGGCAGATATTTCTTTCAACAGAAGATTATTCAAGCTACGTGGTGCACCTGCAGTGATCGTGACAGAGAATCGTGTTTTGCAGCACGCTTCTAGAAGAGGTATAAAAGAGTGAGACGACTTGGCATTTGAGGAAGCTTTAGTTCGTGATACGTTAGATCTTGTATGCATTCTAATATGTACGATTATTCTACCTATTCTATTATGCTTTCTGATACGTTTTGATACTCTGATTTGTGCTCTGTTGATCATCCGTACAAATATGTTACCCATCTCCTTGTGAGACTTTTGATATGTTTGATGATGTGACTTGTGTTTCTCGGATTTTGGCAAGTTCCTTTGTTCATTCAGAATTCGGTAGGAGTTGATGAAGATTTATCATTTAGTACTATCTATGTGCTTGCCTCGTAGGATTATGTGTTTCATGTATCTCCTTGTGGGATTTCAACTATCATCTGTCATTTGGTACGCATTTGTTTTGCAATCGTTGAATCATATTTGTTACGATTTATGTTCTGTAAAGAGCCTGGGGCTATCCTTGTTATCGGGATCGAGTCATGAGAAAAATTTCTATTTGTGAAGATTCTGTTGGAAAAGCCTCCCCGAGCGTCAAGTTAATTGTGTAGTTTCTTTTGTGATTCGCTACGTCTCCGTTTAATTTTTGCGACTTCAATTTCTTGGATGAAATTATTTTTTTAGAGGGGAAGAATTATAATACCCCTAAACTTAATATAATAACAATGATAATAATAAGAGCATGGATGCCAAAAATAATTTAATAAGCTTATAAATTCCTAAGTTAATATCACTAGTACCATGCATGGCATGCTAAAATGTAGTATAGTGAAGTAAAAATATGCATAACGTTAAAATGAATTATAGTATAAGTAAAATAAAATAAGCTATTAAGAATTCAAATGGCAAGATATGTATTTACTTGGTCAACAGAAATGCTCGGTCAAAAATATCATTCTCCAAATCCCATTTGTTTCGACGAGTTCGTTTCATAGAGACACTCATATACGCATAGCCAGATACATTTCTTTCACAATCACAAAAGCAAAATCTCAAACACTACTAAATCAAAATATCATTGCATAAATAAACACATTTGAGAGTGTTCACTGAGAGTGAATTCACGTGAGGTTTTTCTCACAGTTGTGCTTTCGTTCGTATTCGGTTAAATTTCGGTTCGAGTTCCCGTGGTTGTTGTGTTCATTTTCAGTTCATGTGTGGAATTAAGGGTTTGGTTTGATAGCTTGTGGTTTATGGTTTGCGATCGGTGCTACGGATAGCTGTTCGTGTAAGTTTGGGTTGTAGGTTCGATCGTGTCTAGTTGTACCTTTGTGTTCGTATTCGTGTTTGATTTGGAGTAGGTTTCAGGTTCTATTTTGTCCGTCCTTGTTTTAGCAGAGGTAAATCTTTACTATTAAAATTAATACATAATTATGAGTATTTATGTTAACGAACCTTGTACATGCTTAGATTATACCATAGAAGTTCACTAAAATTGAGATACGTTAACGTTAGGATGCTAGCATGGATAGGCTAGTTATAAATTTCTCTATAACAATGTGATTTTTTCAAACTACTCATGATTTCATAACCAAGAATTTAAAACTGGGATCTAAAAACAAGTATTGAAGAATTTGAAATCGATTTCGGTAATTCGTTATATTATAACAGATGAAGATCGAAGGAAGGTGTACATTGACTCTTTGATATAATTACTTTTGAGATTGACTCTTTGATATAATTACTTTTTAATTATGAGTATGATAATGCATAACTACATAGTTGGTCCACTTAATAATACATTGAAAGCTGTTTAATTATAAACAAGTATATCACTTGTTTTCATATTAACTAAATATATAATATCAAGTTTCGTGTTAGTTGATGGATACAAATTTGTAGAGAGACTACTATGTCAAATAAATTTACAACAAAAATGAATCCTTAAGAAAAGCATATGCGTCAACAGTTGTCCAAATTGCTATACCGTATGTTTCGTAAGTCATTCGTTTAAAACTTCAATGTATTTTATTTTATAACCATATAAGTAATTGAGAAAAGTTCAATACGAAACAACATTTATCTAAAAACAAATAACAAGATCTCAACCATCCATCTTTCTTTCATCCAATGGTTAAGATTAAAATGAACAAATATACTGAGGAGGCATTTTAGTCATTCCATACTTTCTACCTAACCCCTAAATACACACACTTTACACACACTTGTCTCTCTCATCTCTCTCTCAAATCCTCAGATCCCCAAACCACCCAGCAAGCCTAGCAAATAATTCTTCTAATGATTCTCAATCAACTGTTTATAGCAGCAGCTGCTTTTTGTCTCGTCACGGAGACGACACCGCCACGTCAGCAGCAGCAACATCATCCATACCGAATCCAACACCTGATGATCCGCTATCCATCTGCATACTTTCTTTCTAATTAGCTGAAAATTAATTGACAATTTGATGACCTGAATATATATAGTGAATGACTATATATTTATATGAAGAAGATGAAGGTTGAGATCTAAATAGAAAAACTTTAGATATCTTGATGAGGATCTGATTGACCTTGATGCGTTGCTGGACGACGATGATGCCTTTATGACTATCTGATCCTTGATCTGAGCTTATTGGTTTGTTGAACATGGTTCTATTATGGCATATTGCCTTATGATACAAAGCTTTATTTTGTAAATCCTATGATTGGTTGATTTTAAGTGGAACTTGGACGTGGACTTATGTTATGCAACTGTGTAAGTATAGTTTTATTCTTCATATTTAAATTAGTGTGTCATATTTAGTTTACTTTTAGTTGTTTTTTGTTCTTTCTTGGATCATTTCTTTTTTAATTATCTTGTTAATTGAGGATGGATGTCATGTATTGTATCTAGTCTAGTGATTCTTTTGGCGAATCCCATATGATACACCAAAGAATCTCATGGGATTAACAATGAATCCCTTGAGATTCATACATAATCTCATGGGATTTATACGAATCCCGTGGGATTTTTCGGGACGGAAATTTTTAAAAAAAAAAGTTCGTCTTTTTACGAATCCCGTGGGATTTTTTTATGAATCTCGTGGGATTTTTTGGGCGGAAATTTTGAAAAAAAAAATTCGTCTTTATACGAATCCCGTGGGATTTTTTTACGAATCCCATGGGATTTTTCTGGACGGAAACTTCGAAAAAAAAATCATCTTTTTACGAATCCCGTGAGATTTTTCTGGACGGAAATTTTGAAAAAAAAAAATCGTCTTTTTACGAATCCCGTGGGATTTTTCTGAACGGAAATTTTGAAAAAAAAAAAATCGTCTTTTTACGAATCCCATGGGATTTTTTACGAATCTCGTGGGATTTTTCTAAACGGAAATTTTGAAAAAAAAAATTCGTCTATATACGAATCCTGTGGGTTTTTTTACGAATCCCGTGGGTTTTTTTTACGAATCCTGTGGGATTTTTTTACGAATCCCATGGGATTTTTCTGACGGAAACTTCGAAAAAAAATCATCTTTTTACGAATCCTGTGGGATTTTTTACGAATCCCGTGAGATTTTTCTGAACGGAAATTTTGAAAAAAAAAAATCTTCTTTTTACGAATCCCATGGGATTTTTACGAATCCCGTGGGATTTTTCTGGATAGAAATTTTGAAAAAAAAAATCGTCTTTTTACGAATCCCATGGGATTTTTTACGAATCCCGTGGGATTTTTCTGGATGGAATTTTGAAAAAAAAAAGTTCGTCAAAAGTATATAACATTGCATATCTATAGAAAGATAATTTTTTTCTCGTCGCGATGGTGTATTTTTAATAGCTTGAAGATTTACCGTTTGCAAGATATGTTGTTTTTTTAAAAAATGTGGAAACTGGGTTTTTATATTAAATGAGCTAAAAAAAATCATCTTTTTACGAATCCCGTGGGATTTCTCTACGAATCCCGTTGGATTTTTTTACGAATCCCGTGGGATTTTTTTACTATGTCAATTCAAGCCAGCCACCGTTCGTATTTTATAGCTCTAGGAATGGACGGGTGAGAATGTGACATAGTCGTCGTCTAAAAAAATAACAACAATGACGATACTAGATAATAGTGGTTCTGGAGCAAAGTACGCTGAAAAGTATGAAGATACATGTGAACTTCTTGTAAGCAGTGTTGTAAAAATCGGCCATGGCGGCCGATATGGCGGCGCCATGGCGCTTGGCGGTGGTCCACCGCCACGATATTTCCCATATCGGTCTAACTTGGCGTTTTGGTCAAAATCGGTCAAAATCGGAGCTTGGCGGTCAAAATCGGTCAAAAATCGGCCTTGGCGGCGGTCGGTCAACGCCGGTCAACGCCGGATCTGGGTTTTTTTTTCAGATTCACGCCGGTCAATTGATGGTCAACGCCGGAGAATTGGTTTAGGGTTTATCAGTGTATTAATGTATTAATTAAAGCGAGGGTGAAGGGTGGGTGTATAAATGTTTTAAAGTGGCTGCAACTTGGTTTTAGGTTTAGGGTTTAAATAAGTTTAGAATTTTTAACATTTAACCCCTCTATCTTTTACTATTTTACATTTAGTCTCTAAACTTTATAAATTTTACTCAAAAAGTTTAAAATAAGTTTATGTATTTAAACATTTGACCCCCTCCATCTTTAATAGTTTACATTTAAGTCTTAAACTTATATATAAAAAATTTAGTTTTAGTTAAATGTGTGGTTATTGACTTATTTTGTTAGGATATTACTAATATTTATTTTTTAAAAATAATTTTCTTTATAATTTATGGTCTCCGATATATCACTGATATATCGCCGCCATATCGGTCTTGGCGCTTGGCGGTGGTCGACCGCCGAGGTACCGCCGAGCGATATTTACAACACTGCTTGTAAGTATTTTACTTTTCTGTTGTAAATTAATTCATACAGAATCCCATGGGATTCTAGTTGAATCCCTTGAGATTGATACTGAATCCCATGGGATTCATTATGAATCCCATATGAATCCCAATTGACAATTTCCCATTATTATAGTAATTCATGCTCTTTTTTTTGGTTATATTTTTGTAGAAGAAGTTGTTTGCCCGTCATCTCAAGCTGTATGGTCACACAAAACATGCTAGCTTTCGTAAAGTCAAGCCAAGAATCCTAAATCTCAAGTGGAGTACCAAGAAAAATTTCTGAGATTGCGGCATTTTCACTATGTACATATAGAATCTTACAACGGTGAAGAAACAACGAAATATGATTGTTTAGTTAACATTTTGAATGTTTAGTTAGTAGTTATGCTTTAGTGGTGAAGTAACTGTTGTGTATGGTAGAACAGTTTCCATGGTAGATCATTTTATGTCCATGGTAGAATTAAGTGTTGAAGTAACTGATCTTTTAGTGGTGACGTAAATATTGTGTAGTTTCCTACAAATTTGTCTTTTATGATAACTTCTCATGTATATTTCTGATTTAATACAGAATCTCATGGGATTAATTATGAATCCCATGGGATTCATCACTAATCCCATGGGATTCTTTGATCCCTTGTGTTATTGAAACATAATATAAGTAAGAAATATGATATATTCAAAGTACAGAAATAAATCCCATGTGATTCATCACTAATCCCATGAGATTCTTTGATCCCTTGTGTTATTGAAACAGAAAATAAGTAAGAAATATGATATATTCAAAGTAAAGAAGATATATTCAAAGTACACAAGAATTTTCTTTGCAAATCATCTAAATATTCAAGTAACGAATAAAAAGAACTAATAAAAAACAAGAATATAAGAAGTTTGTTCAAGCATCATTTGGTACATACCACCGACCCATCTTATTCTGTATGAGATTCTGTATACAAAAAAAATTAAGAATCCCATGAGATTCTGTATGAATCTCATGGGATTCAAAAACTACACAACAGTTACTTGAGCAGCAAAGCATTCAAGAAGACCGTCTTTTGTGAATGGTAGAATAGTTTATAACTAATCTTTTGAAAACATGTGAATGGTAGAATAATTATAATTATTCAGTTAGTCCTTATACTAGATTAATTTGTCCATGATAGATCATTTTATGTCCATGGTATAATAGGAGTTCCATAACTAATCTTTTATGATTTACTGGTCAAGTAATTGTTGTGTAGTTTCTTAAAAATCTGTCTTTATGTGATTTATACAGAATCTCATGGGATTCTTTGATGAATCACTGTGATTCATTAGTCAATCCTAAGTGATTCATTAGTTAATCCCATGGGATTCAAAAATGAGTCCCATGAGATTCATTAGTCAATCCTATGAGATTCATAATGAATCACATGGGATTCATAATGAATCACATAGGATTCACATGTTTTTAGTTATCTTAGTCTCAAGGGATTAAGAAAACTAAAAATATGTGATTTACACTTTTCTCATACGGAATCACAAGGGATCATCTTGAACCCCATGGGTTTATAATGAATCACAATTGATTTAGCATGAATCCCATGTGATTCAGCATGAATCCTAAGTGATTCATTGGTCAATCCAATGGGATTCATAATGAATCCCATAGGATTCACATGTGATTCATGTTGAATCCCATGTGATTCATAATGAATCCTATGTCAACATCGTCGCTGATCTCACCTTCGAATCTGGATGTTACATCGTCATCTTTTTAAAACACTATAATTAAAAAATTAAAATTCATCCTGAACCCCATGGGATTCATAATGAATCACATGTGATTCAGCATGAATCCCAAGTGATTTATTAGTCAATCCCATGGGATTCATAATGAACAAATGAATCCCATGGGTTCATGTAGAATAACATGTGACTATTTGATCGAGAACCCCAAGTACAATAATAGGTGTATAATGTTGGAACTTGCACAACATTTTCTCAATTTAGACATAATAAGAATTCCAAACTCACAACACACTTGAAGAGTATTTGCCTTTTAGTTTTAATATTCATAAAAACTAAATTCACCTAAAATTTTTTGCTCCAACTAAGAAATAAAAGATTTAAATTATCAAGCACCTTCTGACAAACACCAACAAAACTACTTCCAAAAAAAAATAAAACCAAAATAAAAATCAATGCATCTTCTGCCCAAACTCCTTCAAAATCTTATCTAAATTATCAAGCACATCCAAACAATCACTCATAAACTCACTCGACAATTTCACATTCATCCTCACCACATCCACATCACTCGAACCCATTTCTTTCAACCCATCCATACACTTCTCCTGATCACTCATCGCAAAACTTATCAACATCTTCAAATCCCCCACTTTTTCATCATCTAACATCACCCCCTTCCCATTCCCATTCATTGACTCCATTGATTCACTGAGTTGACTCACAGGGCCATCAAACAAATTAACACAGTCACGTAACGCACTTCCGGCGCGTAAGTCTATTGACTTCGAGATTAATTTTTTGTGTAAGGTGGAGATTTTTACGAGTTCTGTTAAGTCGCGTGAGAGGGTGAGGTTGAATATGAGTTCTGGGTCGATGGCTACTCGACGACGGACGTCAGATTGACGACAGCGGCGGCACGACGATGACAAATCAACAGCTTGGCAGATCCGTGACGGTTGTTTGTGTGTGTGTTTATGTGTGTTTTGTAGAGAGATAATTTATTTTGATGAGAGAGAGAAACTAGATCTAAGTGTTTTCAGGAGAGAGAAAATGATGTATAATATCTGATGAAATGAGAGTAGTTTGTGTAATCCGGATTACTATTTTGCCCTTGTTTGTAATTTTTGGATTAATCTCAGCCATTAGACGGAAGGTGGATGGATGGTTGAGATTGACTTATTTGTTTTTTAAGTGATACTTGTTTTACATTGATCTCACCTCATAAGTAATTATCAAAATTTAAACAATTGTAATGCTTACGAGCAATATAAATAAAAGAGTTAACAAATGCCAAATGAGGGATAGAGAACCAATGCATTAGTGGTAAGAGTTAATTAAATAATAAGGCACCAATAACAAAGTAAGAGGTGGTCAAATTGTCAATTAATACATATCAAATATGAAATTCTTGTAGATAAGTTGAAGAAGGAGTAACTTCTTATCCTTGTGTTTCGGTTAGGATTTCATGGCGGTTTATGGTACAGATATTCTATCCTTTTTCAGTAGGGACTTCTCATGACTTTCTTTCGATCCTTGACACTGCTAAGATTCCTTTCAGTTATGGCATTGCTATGTTCCCCATTTGATATGATTGATATGATCCATTTTATATGATTCGTTGATATGATCTATTTGATATAAGCCTTGCTATGATACCTATGATTTGATTCTGATTTGCTATCCATTTTGATTATGATTATGTGATTGCGAGATTCCGTTATATTATGCTCTGGGAGCATTCTGTTCTGTCATGCTCTGGGAGCATTTTGTTATGGATAGCCTTGCCTTGTTTGTTCTGATATGTTCTGTTCTGATGCCCGAGTTTTTAGTCTACTCATGGAGGTACCATGGGCGTGTCATTGAGGCACCAATGGCATGACACTATCTGGGGCGGTGTGATTAGTCCCCGGCGTCCCCGTCTGATTATGATATGATATGAGATCTCTTGGCCACTTTGTATATGATTTGTTTGTAGGGGGCGTATGGATGCATCCTAGGATTTGTTTTCATATGATATGATATGATACGATTTGGTTTGGTGACTGGCTGTACGTGCCTTGTACCCCTTTCACGTCTGGTACTTGGAGGTCGCCCCTCTATGTACACCTTATGAATTGACGGATATGTGATTATGTGATTTGAGATCTATTCGAGTGTCTCGGGTAGGTCGGTTCGTGGCTTTCCTATGTTCTTTGTGTCTATTCGAGTGTCTCAGGTAGACAAGCCTTTGTTGATACGTGCTCTATGATTTTGATTATTATCTGATTATTTTCTCACTTGATATCTTTATGATGCTTCATTCAGTTGACTTATGATATTGTTCAGTTGAATCGTTGATCTCTTATTCATTTGACAGATGATAATTCATTTCAGCTGGAGCTTATGATTTCTTTCCTTATACATATATACGTTTTGTTTATCCATTTTTTTGTTATATATATGTTCACTGGACTTTTTAAGCTCAGCCGCATTTCTTTTCCTGCGGCAGGTTTTAGGTTGGAAGCTGGGTTGAGTGAAGAGTGCATAGGAGCTCTTAATGGACTACCTTGAGGATTAGAAGCCCATTTGAATCTTGATTAGACTTGGATTGGATCTAGCTTGGATTTGTATTACATAATATATAGAGTTAGCATTTCATTTGTTTCCTTAGAATACCTTTGTAATTGTTATGTTTGTAAGTCTTCCGCTTGCGTTGTATGTTCTGATTTGGCACCATAATGTGACATTTTGACCCTTGTCGAGTTGGGGTGTTACACTCCATGTGTATACATTATCCTCTATACTAATACATAGTATTCACACCATCTTCTTGATTCAAAACCCTAATCATTGGTCAGGTTCAAATTATACATAAATTCAATTATTTTTTTTTATTAATTTCATGATCTTTATGTTAGATTAATCATAACCCCTCAAGGAATTAGCATTTAATCTGTTTTCCTCAATTTTTCTAGGTTAATTGATTTGATTAATTTTTTTTTAAAAATTAGGGTTCCGTTAATTTGGGGTTTTGGGTTGATTTCTCTTGCAGGTTGCGTAGCTGATGATGTTTGCAGCTAACACTTTTGAGGTATTTGTAAGCTTTTTATTTTATTTTATTTTCCAAATAATCTTTTTGCAGGTTACCTTGCTTCAACTAAGTGTTAAACGAAAGCACAACCCGACACACTACCATGAACCTAGATTTTACACCAAGGTACAAATATCTTGACTTCACAACTAGAAAAGTGCTTCCACCTTAGGTAAGGGACGGAGAGTTGGAAAAATGGGGTGGTCCGGCACATGGGTGCATGTTGAAAAGGTTCATTCATAGTTTCAATTAATTTGGGACTGTCTGGGTTAGGCCATAAATACTTGGTCCCTTTTTAATATTTTCTATAAATAATTAATCACTTAACTATGAAAATTTGAAATTTGTGGTTTTTAAATTGATGCATATTGCATACTAAGGAAAATCTTTGCTTCTTTGTATTTTCCTATTTCGTTATCGCCTGAATGTATAAATCTGTGATAGTTTACTTCTTGGATATGGTAAAGGTACATTGGATCCAATCCCTGATCGTGACACTACTGAATCTCACCAAAATGTTATGGCAGGAACATTCACCGGGTGAGCATGATTGTCTATCCTTTGATTGAAATTAGGGGTGTGCACGGTTCGGTTTGGGTTGGTTTTTGGCTAAAACTGAAACCGAACCGAAATGTTCGGTTTTTATAGAACCCAAAACCGAAACCGTTCGGTTTTTAGCGGTTCGGTTTTTTTGGTTTCTTATCGGTTTCGGTTCGGTTTTTCGGTTTCTGACCGTTCATATTTGGGCATGGAAAATTTATAACAACAAACTTATTGTATTACATAAAAAATTGGTTATTCTTATTTATTTATTTTTTTTTGTCAATCTAAGCATAATAATATTTATTCATAATTCTATAATTACACATATATAGTCATATAGATGAGACACACATATGCACGTGAACATACACATAGTATGATCATCGTCATATATTTATTGATATATTTTCAAGTAAAAACACGATACGATAAATACACATATAAACATAAACGTTAAGATAAATATATTATAAATCTACCCACAAAATGAATATGTATTTATAAAATTGATTTATTTACTTATTTATTCATATTATATTAATTATATATTATTATTTAATAAAATCGGTTCGGTTCGGTTTTTACGGTTCGGTTTTTGGACGAAAACCGAAACCGAACCTTATTTTTCGGTTTTTAAAAAATTAAAAACCGAACCATCGGTTTTTAGTTTTGGTCGATTTTCTTGGTTCGGTTTTTTCGGTTTTCGGTTCGGTTTCGGTTTTTTCGGTTTTGTTTGCTCACCCCTAATTGAAATTGTAGCATCTTTATTGTTGTTGGTATTAATTGTGGTTTTGGATTGTCACGCCTATATGTGGACTTTATCCCAGTTGCGTTTGTATTTAGTCGTATACGGGTTTATGCTTGAATTGTGACGGTATATATAAAAAACTTGAGCTTGGTGTCTGATGTCAAAAAAAATTTACATAATAGGTATGGTATATGCCTTTTGTCATTGTGTTTTGGATATATTTTCAATGTGGATTAATGTAATTTTAATTGTTTAGTATGGCATTAGTTTTCATTGACATGATTGCTTATTGTTAGGTGCGGTTCAGTGTGATGGATCTCATGGGCTTCTGGAGAAGGGGACGGTTATTCCAGCGGATACATTGAGTATCGTTCAAGGTACGTTTACTGCTTAAAGTACTACTTTTGGAGCAAGTTGTGAAGTGGTTAGACTTAATTGCAACAACTTGGTTACGGGTTAACTGTCCCGAGTAACTTAGGTATTTTGACTCTACAAGGTTAATTTACTATTTGTTTTTGAAAGCTTAAGTTGGACATTTCGCTAAAAAGTTGGTAACTTTAAAATTTCGACAGAAAGTAAACAACACGCTGAATTGTCGAGTTCTGTTTACCTAATCTTGATATCTATTGTAGCTTCTGCTATTTTTTTTTTTTAGATTCTACTTTCGCTTTTTTTTTATCCTATTTTACGTATTGCATTTAATACATCTGCCAGATAGTATAAAATGAGAATCTTGGTTTTTAACTAATAATCTTAACTGATGCTCACTTGTTTGTTGTTTAAACTATTAGGTCAAGCATTTTGGCAAAAGCTCAACTGCGTCTAGCTATGCTCGATCAGTTGCGACAAGCAGCTACAACTTGAGTAAAAGTGCGTGTCAAAGAAAGAATGTGCAAAATTAGGGACAAAAGTGGAATTACGCGTAAGGCAGGCAGAGACAACTAGAATGAGGATCTTGAAAGCGTATAGGCAAAGGAGGGCGACTTAAGGGAAAGAACATCTCAATCTCTTTTTAGGAGGATTGCTCGAGAGAGTAAGTATAAAGAGCGTGTTTGTGCTGCTATCTCTCAGAAACGGGCAACAACTGAGAAGAAAAGATTAGGATTATTGAAAGCTGACATAGAAAAAGCACATGCTAGGCTTTTACAAGTCAGAACGGTAGCCAAATCTATTTCTCAGCAGAGAAATAGAAAGGAGGAGACTGACAGGGAGTTTGGAAGAAAATACAAAGGGTATATTTCTCTTTTGATTTTATTGACCTTCAATATCATGTTTTTTTGCTTCTGAACTTAGCTTTCACAATGTGCTGGTATGCAGGCAAAGAGACAGAGCGCAGAATATCTGATGGTGTTTATTGGACCAAGAAAATGCAGAATCATGACCATCTTTCTAGAAAGTTCGCAAGGTACATCTTCTAAAGATATACTAATAATTTAGTTTGAGTGACATGCACTCAAAATTAATTTTACTGCCTTCCTTAGGTGTTGGAGAAAATTTATTAAGAAGAGGACCACTTATGATTTGGCTAAAAGTTACTCTGCCTTACACATTAATGAGGATCAAGTGAAGTCAATGCCGTTTGCTAAAAGTTACTATGCACCTTCAGTTTTAATAAGGTATTTCAAACATCGATTTGCAGATAACTTAAGTATGCGACTGTAGCAAACGGATAGAACATAGGAAACTATTGGTTCATTGTTAGTCAAATATGTGATTTTGTGGTCACGCGTGTCGACTTTAGTACACTTCATGTTGAGTTAAAAAATGGTAAACGGATAATGTAATAGCAGCACCAAGACAGCCCCCGACGCTATTGCAACAAGAAGTGAATTGTTTTATTTGTCAACTGTGATATATACATGGTTAGGTCTTGGTTAGATTAGTTATGGGCTTATCGACTTACGTATGGGTTTTGAAACACGACTAATCTGAACACCAAAACACTGCACTTTGTTCCAAACAACCCTACTGCAGAATTAAACTCGGTACGAAACACTGCTTGCTGCAACAATAAACTCAAAGCCAAACAGCCATTGCTGCAGCACTAAACACAGTACCAAACAGCCTTTGCCGCAGCAATATACCCCAATAATTAGCCGCTTTGAATAAATAGTTTAGTTGATCATTTCATTCTTACTTTAGTATATTGAATTCTTACTTTGGTATCTTATGAATATACAGTAGTGGGATGCTTTTTATCCTGGGGTGACATCTAAAGGTGTCAAACAAAGCCTCAAGAGGTAAGTCTCATATCTTTATTATTACGATGGCAAATCTGTAAGTATCAAGTCTTTTTCCCATTTGAAGTTAGATATAATAGGTTAATAATCTCGAAGGTAATCGATGCTACTTTTATGCGTGTTAAATCAAGGTCCTATTACTAATAATTTAGGATTTAGAAACTGATTATTGATGACTTTAAGTGCAATGCCAAACACCCCCTTCGGTGCCAATCAGATAGGGAAAGTCAGCAGCTGAGCGTGAAGGGGTTGGGGGTTATAGTTATATGTGGCAGTTCAGGACTTGAGTTTAAGACGAAGAAGTCTCATACTCTCATCTTAGATGCCTATATTATTTTTTTACCTTTCACTAATAAAATGTCTAAAATATTAGTAACTTTCATAGAAACCATAAATTTCGTCTTTTAATGTTTAGCCTGAGTAGTGAGTAGAATGGCAAGGACTTTAGAATTTATTGAAATACATTAATTCGAAATTGTCACTCTATGCATCTCAATCTTTTTTTCTTTTTCCTTTATTTTTCTTTTTTATTTATTTATTTTTTATTTTTTTTCTATTATGCATGATGTATTTTTGTTGTATCTATCACAAGTATAGTTTAAACATCAAGAGTGTTTGGCCTTCTATTTGTGCAAATTCACATGTTTTTTTTTTCTTTCCTTAAATTAGTTTATGAACGAAGAACACTTGGTAAATTGTAGTCTATGCAGAATCTTAATGGTTTAGAAGGAGTTAAAGAACAGATTTTTTTGCAGCTGTTATAACTCATAGAATTTGCTTTTGTTGAAGCCAAGAGGAAAATTTCATTGGATCATAGAAGAAGCTATAAGTATAACTTTTTCTAGAAGGAAATGAGTAAGTTCACGGAATTCGTGAAGGATATGATAGAGTGAACATGTGTTTGGACCGAATGATTTTTCTCTAGAATTTGGTCTCATTAAAGAATAATAATGACACAACTTTGTCACTTCTGTTTTAACTCTTGCTATTTTATGTTGTCGCAGGATCAAGCTGCAACAATGTGCATATCCGACATCTTATACATAAAATAGCAGTAACAACTATTACTTGATACCAAGGTTGTGTGAAGCTCTTCTAGGTGCTTAATTGACTTATTCAGACTGTATAGTACAACATCGGCTAAAGTAGATATATTTTTTTTTTATGGTAAATTACAGTGTATAGACATAATCTTAATATTATAATTGTCATGCTTCTTGGTACTTTTGGATCCCATAAACGGGTAATTGTAATGGTTAAGTTTAATGTAAATCTTTCGAAGTTTAACATAGAGACTCCCATTTTCATACAAAGGGGCTTCACAGGTGGTCTTAATCATAGCGCCCTTGCACAAAGTAATCAACGATGACTTTTACGCTCGGCCTCTCGACACTATCAACAAGGCAATCCCGCGGCAGCGCGCGGGCTACCATGCTCGTTAAAAATAATAATAATTTGGAAATAGCACCCTTTTTATCAAATTTTCTACAAATTTTTTAAAACTAATTACCAATACAAACTAACCTGTTACCCTGTTTACCAAACTGAACCATAACTTTTCATATTACGAAAATAGTCCTGACACAAGGGGTGCCAATCGCGTCATGTTCATATTAACCTATTCGGATTGGCGTGTTGGCAGGTTTGTATAACCTCTACCCAAATACAACCCATTTATTAATCGTGTCAAGAAACTCAACCATAACCCAGACCTGCATAACTCGTATAACCCGTTTAAGTTAATAAGTCAATCCGTGAATAAGGTTGGTGTTTTGTTGATTTAACTACTTTAAATGCAAAAATAATATTAGGATCTAGAATATGATAAAAAAAAATATACAAATAACTATACAATAATTTTTTGACGTCAATTTCAATGATATCAGGTATAATCGTAATTCACTGATATTAAGAACATAATAAAATACATTTAATCCACACCCAACATAAAAACCAGGTTATATATTTTCTTTCTAGAGTCTTATATACTTAAACGGGTTCACGGGTTGACCTGTCTAATACTTACTCAACCTAAACACGACCCGTTTATTAAACGGGTTAGACGGGTTGACCTGTTTTTGACCTAAACATGTTCATCCTCAACCCAAACCCATTTAACTTCATGTCGGGTTCTTGTTGTTTTTCATGAGAACTCATTATCATCAATTTCTAAATCATCATATCGTTGAATAGAGAATCATCATGAGAACTCATTAGCATTATGTTCACCATTAATCTTTTGCATCATCTCATCGGTTTCAACATCACCATCAAGTTCGATATCGATCATTTGCAGCGATTTGCATCATAACCATCATCGTCGTCGATCATGTTCATCATCAATTTTAAGTATCATCGTCTTACAACATTACATTCATCTTTGTTATCATCGATCATTAGCAAACCTGGAACTGAACAAGTCAAAAAACAAATATCAATGATGAAGATTAAAAAAAGGGATAATCGAAATAACAAAATCTGATTTCACAAAACAGGATGAACTGAAAAGTCATCAAAACATGTAAATTCCATTTACGGATAACGATAAACAAATTATTAAAAAGCACGAAAAAGAAATCATCACCTTTGATCATCATATACAATTTTATTAAACGAACCTAGTTCGGATATCACTTGCTCGTAATCTAAAGACGAACAAACAAATAAAATTGACAAATGAATGTGAAGCTTTACTTAAAATTATCAAACAAAATTCAAAGGTACCAAACACAAAATTATAATTCAAATGTACCAAAATAATAATACCAAAGATACAAAGAAAAATAATGCCATTCATCCCTATTTATAGGAAACCAGTGAACTAATTGCCAAATTCTGAACACACTCAAATTAGGACATACCAAAAGCTAAATACAGATTTAACGATCGCCTCTTAGAGTTTAAGTCATTTTTTTAACAATCACAAATGTAGTCTTTCCGGTAGCAATAATTCATAGTTTAGTTCCTTATGGGGAAATAAGGAGGAAGAAGATGGTGTAGATTATCAGGATTTGTCTTCAGACACTAGGCCAGATATCAACCTGTGCGGGCTGCACAACCGCACAGGGCCCAACCATATCTATTTATGAAGATTCTTATGTCAATCCTCTCTTTCTCATGAAAGAAACCATCAATTTTTGTTGAAAAAAAACATTGTTGTTTTGTAGCAGGGATAAATAAATGTATCCAACACCGCGTGAAGCAAAGGGTATGTTGTTCACATATTAATCCTTTTAATTTATGTTATGCAAAGACATTATGCAAATCAGGTACATTACATGGCTTTTTCTGTGTAAATTTAAGATTTCGTTTATGTCTTTTCTACTTATCATTGTACCTTTAGTCTTATTGGAAACAAGTTAGTATAATAAATATTTTCAAATGCTGTTTGGTCAATATTTGTTATGAGTGCTGTTTGGACACATTAATTTAGCGATTGTTTGGATGGATACAGAAGCAGTGATTTTTAGTCGGTTGATATTAAGGGTCATTTGTCTGTATAAATTGCTGATGTATTTATGTGTGTGGAGTTGGTAATTGCGAGCCATATACTAATGAATGGGTTGATTTTGGCTATATTAGAAGCGAAACGGATCAAGTAGGTTAAATGTGTCAAATGGGCTGATATTCTTCAGTTTTCATCAGTTACATATCATTAACCTAACAAGTGCTTATTGGGTTAGTGTACCTTCAAAATACAATTAAATTATCCAAACATATCCTAAAAAGAGTTTTCAGCTTTGTGTAGGGTTAAAAATAGTTTTGTAAAAACAAGTGCTACCAAAAGATGATAGGCACCCATCAACAAGGTTAGCCAGACACCCCTTTAGGTATGCTTATGTTCATTATCTTCAAGTTCTTACATTGTCTATGATATGAACATGACTTTTTGGGCATCACTTAGAGGTAGATATAAATCACCATCGCCCATAAGGACTATTATCTTTATGTGTTAGTTATTCTGAATGTTATAGTCTCATTTGAGAAGGAGATGTGCAATTTCATTTGAGTAACTAGCGTTTGGACACATGGGGTAATAGGTCAAAATCACTTCCTTTTTTATGATGATAGACACAAATTGGTTAAGTGTGCAAATAAGATGTTGAGTAACTGGTGTTAGGAAATAATGCGTTTCAAGGGATGTTTGGTCACAAAAAGTTTTATGGTTGTTTCGATGGAAAACAATTTATTGCCAGTTTGGACCAAAAAAAAGTTTATTGGCGGTTTGGACATAAAAAAGTTTATTTGCATCTAATATCTATAGCATGTCAAGACTCGAGAGGGATCCATTGTACTGTTTTATTATGGATTTCGAGGCCAGTTTCACTAAATATTATCTACCATTCCTCTAAATGCATCATGTTTTTGGGAAGTGTAAGTAACTATTGCTCCAACAATGTGTTGTGTCCTGTTATGATAGTAAAAGGCACTACTTAAGAGAACCATACTGCCATTGCCGTGGCCTCCTTTAAAAAGTTTGAGGTAAACCCTATTTCATAACTCATAAGTAGATTTTGTAGCATTTTTTGTGAAGAAATAAATCTGCAAATTCCATGCATCTTTTTTTTTTTTTTTTTTTTTTTTTTTTTTTTTTTTTTCATTTGATTCTTATTTTATTTTTCCATGACCTCCTTTAAAAAATTTGAGGTAAACTCTATGTCATAACCCATTTGATTGTCTATTTTGTTTTTCGACCCGTGTGCGATAAAAGATTTGAGATCAACTCATTCATAATTAAATGGGTCAAAAGTCGATTCTCTCCATGTAATGTATATAAGTAGACAATAATTATATATTGGATAGATTGATTTAGGAGGTTTATTTGATAAAAGTGCACTTATGTGACATTCAATATATTTGACATTTTCATTTTCTTATTTTTTATTAGCTTTGGTCGAGTAGTCCATACATATAGGTTATACGTATTTAATCACTTATACTTTGGTTAGTATTTTGTTTAGGATTTAAAGGTATTCCAAACTAATACAGGTTTTAAGTCAATTCAGTGGCATTTATTTGTGAATGGGTTGATTTTTGGCGTGCTTTATCTTTAATGTGTCGAACGGGTCAAATTGCCAAATCTCTCCTAAAGTAAGTTGTACACAATGTCTTTAACATTTTTAGAAGAAACTGTATTTCTCACAAGTATGTACCAAATTTTGGTTCCTAAGAATCTTTAACATGATTTATTGGAAAGTTGCAAATACTTGACCTACATTTGGCCATTTGTTTTAAAAGTTTTACTCTCTGAGTCAGTAGGAAAAAGTTTACTAATATCTTTGATAAACAAGGACAGTAGTCATTCTACCAATTCGTTGGTGGTTTTGAAAATTGAGCATTATGTTTTCATTGTTTTTATGTGTTTTCTGTCATTTGATTTAAGTTGCAGTCTATTTAATACGATCATATTTTTTTTCTGTTCTTTCAGAGATGCAGCTGAAGCAATGGAAGTAGGTGTGTACCGTTTTTTTTTTCTATAGAGTCCAAAATTATTGTTTCAAACACTATTCATCGTCACTATGAACAATCAAGTGTGAAATTATGATATTCTTATATTGGTTCGATATTTGGTGCCCGACTGGTTTCAAGTGTGGTATCAATTATCAGCCACCAACAGTCGTACATGTTTAGCAACAACACAACCCACAATAGTTGCAGAGGTGTTTTCACATATTGGCCACAAGGTTGATCTTATGTATGCAAAGGAGGGCCTTCATTCACACGGTGAAGGTAAAGATGAAGAGTTCGATATGTAAAGATGAAAAATAATGTGTATTGCAAGTTAACATTCAACTAATTAGTATGAAATATTATGTAATGGAACAAGACTTCAAGTTGTCATATTAGTAAGAACTTCGATTGAGGCGAAGATAATAAATGGAACACACATTGGAAAGACGGTTATCATATAAATGTTCACGGCTAAAGATCATAAAGAACAATATCATGTGTCCGTTTTATTTGCTATATGATAATAAACAAGAACCATGGTCAATCACTTTAAAAGGTTCATTTGTATATGTCACGATCAATTTACAACGACCAGTTTACACAATTTTTTTTTTCCTTTTTTCAACATCTCTTCTAAAAATCCATGGATTCCACAGGTCTTATAAGCTAATAATATCTATACTACATATAAAGAAAAAATGGTCAATCTTGAAAAATCTTATTAAAGGAAATTATGAAATATAATTAATACCTTTATTAAAATACCCCATTAATTAAAAGTATAATGATTTATTCACATTGTACAACCAATTAAAAACATATCCACCAAATTAAATACAACCAATTAATACAAATCACAAACCGGGTTGACCCGGGACGCTTCAAACCAGACGGGTTGAACCGGTTTAATTTGACCCGTTTTCGACCCAACCTAGCAAGTTGACCCGGTTTAAATCGACCAATTTTTCGACCGGAACGGTTCACCCGGTTGAACCACCCAGGTCGAACCGGGTTTCAAGACATTATGTTTAATTCCTAAATATTCAAACTTTTATTATTTTTCATTTATAACCTATAAACTTTTTTTGATGAATAAACTATTTGTCGCTATAAAGAATGTATGGTCAAATCTTGAAAAGTGAAATCTTGAAAGTCAAAGGTGAGAGAAATGCATAGTATAATTAATACTCTTATTAAAACACCCCATAACTTTAAAGTATAATAATTTATTCATATTGTACAACCAATTAAGATCATATATATCAAATTAAAAACAACCAATTAAAGCACCCCTTACTAAAAAGTACAATAAAAATTTCACAATGTACAATTTAAACAAGCTACAACATAATCTAAATATAAAATAATTAACACACTAACTAATGTTATTTTACACATTATGCAAATTAATAAAACACACAAAGTTTCATACAAGCTAACAAGTTGATGGTACATATAGTTTTGAAAACTGGACCGGACCAACGGGTTCAACCGGGAACCGGTGTCGCCACCGGTTCGTCTAACTAATAAAAGCCATACGAAAACATATATTTCAAAATGAAACTATTAATACACATCAAAAACAGGGTTGACCTGGGACGCTTCAAACCCGGCGGGTTAACCCGGTTTAATTTGACCCGTTTTTGACCCAACCCGTCGGGTTCACTCGATTTAAATCAACCCATTTTTCGTCCAGAACGGTTTCAAAACATTATGTTTAATCTCTAAATCTTCAAACTTTTATTATTTTTCGTTTATAACCCATAAACTTTTTTTATCACTAAACAATCTGTCGCTATAAAATCCCGTTACTATACACGGGTACTCGTCTAGTATAAATAAGAGCAATATTTAACAAGTAAAAGGTCCATCAATTCTAGCTTTATATCCATTTTGCAATTATAAGTGTGAAGAAGCGTCAAAATATTTATAGTGTAATCGATGTGGGACTACTGATGTTTTATTTGCCTTAAATCTTTGTTCCACGCTTCACTTATATAGAAGAATATCAATTCTTTAATGTTATATAGTTCTAAACACAAGCATATACTCCCAAAGTTTGTTTTCAAGCCATAGTCACTTATATAAATAAGTTGGATACATATAGTGTAAGGAGAAAAAAAAATTGAATAAGTGGTTAAATTTTTTGTCTAAAAGTGCCTCGTTTATAATCTTGGCACAGGCCTCCGAAATCCACGGGACGGCCCTAGACAGATAGACTTATATTTAGCGGTAATAATGCGAATAATATACAAAGAGCATTTGCAATTCTTGAAGGTTATATCAGTGATCAAATGAAACTTCAAGTAACCTTCAAACAAAATTGTGATCAAATGAAACCTCAGGTGGTGATGGCATAGGCCACTTTAGACATTCGATTAGCTAATTTGGGCTAAAGATATATCTGGTTAGCAATTTGAACAGGTCAAATTATGGGTAGATTGTTTACCCGGAACAGATTACAAAAGTGTGGTAAAAAATGAGAAAGGGGTGGTGGCCGGTGAGTGTAATTAACTAATTAATTACTAGTATATTCTTCCAGGTTAAAACTCTCGATTGTCACTCACTTAACTTGAACACTGTCATATAGGTAATGAACTTAGAAAAATTTTCTATGTTATGTAACGAACTTTCAAAAATATTAAGTTAAGTAACAAAACTTTGAAAAACCATCAAAGTTAGGTAATTTTACCCAATGTTGCAACTGGTAACCTGTTAAGCCGGTTACTTTTGTTTGACCATTATATTCACACACTTTACCCAAAAAACGCTTTCCCCCAAATTGTGAAGAACCCTTATTCCAGACATACATGTTCAGATGCCGAACATGCCTTTGTTGAAATCGGACGAGATTCCATCTTTTTTACATCCTTCAACGGCTAACCCATTTTTGACAACAGCTGTTATACGGCAGCTCAAGAGCTTGTCAAAAACGATTTGTATATTGATGCAAAAACGATTTGTATATTGACGGAAACGTTTCAAGAACTAGAGGATGACTTGATCAAGTACATGTCTACAATATGCCCTATCCGACCTGTCGGTCCAATGTTCAAAAACCCTTTACTTGAAACGATCTAGCTTATGGTATTATGAATTATGGCCTCTCATTTTTGTGGGCCCTGAGGAAGGGTGCCACATTTACGGGTGAATTTGGCACCCTACCTAATGAGTTTCTGGAGTCCGTGGGTGATAAAGCGATGATAGTGGAGTGGAGTCCACAAACTGAAGTTTTATCCCACCCTCCAGTGTCTTGTTTCGTGAGTCATTGTGGGTGGAACTCGACTTTGGAGGCATTGTCAAGTGGTGTTCCCATGGCGGCATTTCCGGGGTGGGGTGATCAAGTGACGGATGCAAAGTACTTGGCTGATGAATGGAAGGTTGGGATTAGGATGAGTAGGGGTCAGACTGAGAATAAAGTGATTGGGAGGAAGGAAGTGGAGATGTGCTTACGGGAGGCGACTAGCGGCGTAATCGTGGCCGAGAGAAAAGGAATGCTTTAAAGTGGAAGAAGTTGGCGGAGGAAGCGGTGGCCGGAGGTGGTTCCTCAGATCGAAATATTCAAGAGTTTGTTAGGGTGAAAGGGACACTCATGAGCTGACAAAATGTGCTGGATTTGTTTTCATGTATTTAATATGTTTGGTCCCATGATTTCATAAGTGTTTTAAAGTTGTAACTTGTTGATTATGGTCCAATGAAATTGTAGAAGTTTATGAATCATAATCTACGAATTGCTGATTAGTGTGAAAACAAAAATGGCACAATTTAATAAAAGATAATGTTTTAAAGTTGGATGACGTGGCATGTGGGCCCAAAATGATTTCCGGTAAATTATCTAACTTTGACGATTTTTCAAAGTTTTGTTACTTAACTTAATATTTTTGAAAGTTCGTTATAAGTTTCTCCTATTGAATATGAGCATTATGTCACAAGCAAAGAGACTGTAAAAATGGTACCAAAACACAAGAACTAATCACCCAACCAACCACCTCACGGTGATTACTTTTATTATAACAATAAACACAGTTGACAATTCCCCAACTGGATGCTTGCCTTACAATACAAAAGAAAGAATGACAGTCCCTCTAATAGGTGCTATCTACAAGAACTCACTCACTAAACCAAACCCAGAATCTATACAAAGATTCTAAACCAGAACTAAAATCAAGATCAAGAAGATCTTGAAGAAACTAACAACTTCTTTGATTATACTAAAACTTGGATGAATGATGAACCAGAGAGAGATGAATATGAACTTCGTTATTAGAGGTGAATCAGTGAATGAAACCCTAGCAGCTCTCTTAAGCTTATATAGCCACAAGTTACAAATTGCACCTTGCACAATATAAACTTAACAAAACAATACTAAATTTAAAAAGACACAAAACCTGTAATAAAAATATTACAATAAGACCTTTAAGTTTCATCAGTTTGTAAAGAGATATATATTTCAACACCCCCCTCAAATTGATGAAGCAAAAAGATTCACCATACCAAGACTTTTAACCATAACACCATGTTGAGCTGAACCAAGTGCTTTAGTAAGCACATCATCAGTCTGTTCCTTAGAACCAATATGCACAGTTCTAACCAAACCTGAAGTAACCTTTTCTCTTACCAAATGCACATCAATATCAAAATGCTTGGTTTTTTCATGCATAACAGGATTAGCTGCAATTTGTATTGCAGACTTATTGTCACAATACAAATCAACAGGTAACAAATTATCATGTATACCCAAGTCATTTAAAATTTTAAGCACCCACATCACTTCACAAACAACAGAAGCCATAGACCTATATTCAGCTTCAGCTGAAGATCTAGACAATGTGTTCTGTTTCTTACTTTTCCAAGAAACAAGATTATCATTAACAAATACACAATAACCTGAAACAGACCTTCTAGTTATAGGACATTTAGCCCAATCAGAATCAGAATAAGCCTTAACTTTAAAACCAGAATTATTCTTGCTAAAACCAATACCACTTCCAGGTGCTAACTTCAAGTACCTAAGTACTCTCAAACCAATATCAAAATGAGATTGTAAAGGAGAATGCATATGTTAACTTAAACAATGAACTGCATAAGCAATATCAGGCCTAGTCATAGTCAGATAAATCAACTTCCCTACTAGCTTTTGATAACTAGTAATATTCTTTAAAAACTTATCATTATCAGACTCTTTGTGAGCCAACACAACATTCTCAGGTAAGGGAGTCATAACAGGTTTACATGCAAGTAACCCATACTCATGTAACAGCTCAAGACAATACTTCCTTTGATTTAGACACAGCCCAGATTTGGTTTTTAAAACTTCAATTCCAAGAAAATTCTTCAATTCTCCTAAATCTTTAATTTTAAACTTATTCTTTAAAAAAAACTTTAAACTTCTCAACTTCAGTAACACTATTTCCTGTAATAACCAGATCATCAACATATACAAGCAGATACAAAACTGTATCTCCTTGTTTTTTTATAAACAAAGAATGATCAGTTTTTGATTGTTCAAACTTAGCTTCAAACAGAGCTTTAGATAACTTTTGATTCCACTGTTTAGGAGCTTGTTTCAAACTATATAAAGAATTTTTTAATCTCAAAACCTTGTTATTTCCTTCATTAAAATATCCTGGTGGAGGTAACATATAAATTTCTTCATTTAAATCTCCATACAAAAAAGCATTATTAATGTCCATTTGAAAAATTTTCCAATCTTTTTGAACTGCAAGACTTAACAAACATCTCACAGTTCCCATTTTAACAACAGGACTAAAAGTTTCTTCATAATCAACACCTTCTTTCTGACTATACCCTTTAGCAACTAATCTGCTTTTAAATCTATCAATTTCTCCATTTGATTTATATTTAATTCTAAAAACCCATTTACAACCAATAGGAATTCTATCAAAAGGAAGATCTACTTCTTCCCAAGTATCATTCTCAAGTAAAGCACATATTTCATCATTAATAGAATTTTTCAATTCAACTCTCTTAGAAGCCTCTTCATAAGAAGTAGGTTCAGAAGTTTTATTTAGATTAGAAACAAAAGCACAATTCTCAACAGTTAAAACAACATGATTAGCATATCGATGCAATCCATATCTAATTTTACCATCTAACACATATTCATTCAATTTTAAAGGCAACCTAGACACTCTTTTAGGCCTACTTTGATTACTTTCCTCAGGTAAGTTTTGAAAAACAGGAACCTCTTGTTGAGGAGCAGCATTTCCCTCAGATTGATCTATTTGATCATCTATAGGAGTTGCAGTATGTTGTTCATCATTTCTAGGGTAATCAATAACTGGTTCAGCTAAAGTTTGTGGTATCTGTTCACTATGCTGATCCAAGTTATTATCACCAACTGATTGATGCATACTACCATCTCTACCTATATTAGATGAATTTTCATTAGTTTGGGACTTATTAACTTGATCATTATCATCATAGGGAGTAGAAGTTTTGGTTGTGTTTTTAGACTCTGAATCAACAAGATCAAAGAAATTTAAATTTGAAACTTCATCAGTTGACTCTACAATTTGTTTTTGACTCATTTTAAAAGGAAAAACTATTTCATAAAACTTAACATCTCTAGAATATAAAACAGATCTATTTTCAAGACTCAAAAGTTTATAAGCTTTTTTACCACTAGCATAACCAATCAAAACACATTTTTCTGCTTTTTCAGAAAACTTATCAGATCCTTTTAAAATGACAGCAAAACACAAACAACCAAAACTTCTTAAGTGTGACAGATTAGGTTCCCTACCATACACAAGAGAAAAAGGAGATTTTCCATTCAAAACAGAGGAAGGTAACCTGTTAATCAGATAGCAAGCAGTTAACACACAATCAGACCAAAACACAAGAGGAATCCCCCCCCTGAAACATAAGACTTCTGGCAACATTAAGAAGATGTCTACGTTTCCTTTCAGCAATACCATTTTGCTGAGGTGTGTATGCACAAGTAGTTTGATGAACAATTCCCAAAGTTTCAATAAACTCATTCATTTTATTATTCAAAAACTCTGTTCCATTATCAGATCTTATCACTTTCACTTTTTTATTAAACTGAGTTAAAACAATATTGTAAAAAATTAACAAACATTCCAAAAACTTCATCTTTACCCTTGAGCATATACACCTACACAGACCTACTATATTCATCAACAATAGTCAAAAAATATCTAAAACCCTCCCTGCTAGTAACTTTATATGGTCCCCAAACATCAAGATGAATTAATTGACCAAAAACAGTAGATTTGTTTTCACTTAAAAGAAAAGAGTCTCTACTTTGTTTAGCCTTATGACAAACTTCATGATACGTGGGAATCGCACCAGGCTTTACCTCTCAAGGGATCTTGAGAAGCTTACAACCCCCACAAGGCAGTGTACCTGATCGTTGTAGTATAGTATAGTGACAAGTACCGGGGGATTGATCGTTCAACTAGGAATAGTGTCGTTAGGATTGAAATTAATCTAACTAGGTCTAAAGGTGAAGGATGATTCTTTTTATGTTTTTATATTTTATGAAAAACAAGTAAAAATCTCGGGTATTGGGAGAGTGGGCGGAATTAGTTGCTAATCAACTAATCAAAAAGCTACTAATTAAATTAATTAACAAGAAAACTAAACTAAGGTTCTACAAGATAAGTGAAGCATATCTACCTATGATATGTTATTCCTTGCTAGCTATCCAATCCTACCTATTGAATTGTAACCTTGTTTTAATTGACGTGTTGTATTCCTTAATACCATTCATGGGGTATCGCACATAACTCCCCAATTCTATGAGCTCTTATCTCCTCCTATACGATGCCCATCACAACCATAGGGATTGTAAACAGTGGCTCATGCATTAAATACAACCAATAAAGACCTTAGTGCAATCGGTTCATGTTTCCTAAGACGTTCAAGCATGTTACCATTTGGAGATTTGCCAGTTTTCTTAAGCCTAACATATAAATCATTCAATCAAAACAAGAATCAATAGGAAACAAGAATTATAAACTAAACCAACTAGATCTATTGAAGTTGTCACGCCTTAATTGATGGAGATAGACACAACCATCAACAAGAAATCAATGAGATCTAATCAATTATATACAAGTTTCACATAATCATAAGTAGACACAAGGTGAATTAACAAAACATAATCAAAGAAGGACAATCAACAAGAATAATGAAAGACATAGTTGAGATAGAATCATCAAACCAATACATGATGTTTATGGAGTGATTTAAACCCTCTAAGTTGCTGGAAAAACACTCACCTAAACCCAGGAATCGACTTTAGGGTTTAGGGCTTACAAAAAGTGAAGTTATGAAGTTATATTTATAGGCATATTTTCTGTCGGCAAGGCTTGACGGTGTCAGCTCGTTCTCTTGATGCCGTCACGACCATTTTTTCACCAAATTGTAGATCTCTTCGTCCTCTTCGCGTGGGCTTTTGAATCACTTAAATCTGAGTTCGTATGCAAAAGTTATGACCAAAACAATATCAGCTACTCCGCGCGCAAGTTTTGACAAGTTAACACGTGACGGCCTTGGGTGACGCCTTCACATTCTCTCTGGACCGTCACCACTTTTACTCTTGACGCCGTCACCAAAATGCCCTTGACGCCGTTAGGTACTGTTTCCAGCAAGGAAAATTAAGACTTTGTCGTTTTCTTCACTTTTATGCTCCAAAAACGTCCAAAATGCTTCCTTTTCCAGAATTCACTCACAAAGTACCTAAAATCACAAAAGGAACGATTTAGGGCAATATTTGATCAAATAAATTCAATTTCGGGCTTAAATGACCCCCTAAAAGTGGTTCATTTTTCGCCTCATCATATATCCCTACACTTGGGATTTGCTTGTCCTCAAGCAAATGAGCTTTTCCACCAATCAAAATACAAGTTAGGGGTCATTTAACACTAATATAAAAGTAATTACAACAACTGATCATTCCACCTTAGTCAAAACAAGCACGGAAATTATACACTAGCACCTCACATTAAGTATTTGGATACTCTCATCTCTCGGGTGTTGTAAATTTATATGTCATAATTGGAAATGGAGAAATATCACTCTTTACCTGTCATAGCAAATAGATTACCATAGGCTTGGGAAAGGATCAAACCTCCACCACTTGGCATAAGCACCTAGGATAAACTATCAAAGAGGTCTTTTAAAGGGTTACAACGTTAGGTGTAGGGGATATGGAAAACACGGTTTTGTTGGATAAACGGATATTTTACTGGTGGCAAGTCAATTGTCTTAATTAACTACATGTACAATGAGGCGTTGCTAAGCCAAGACTCGACTCAACTTAAACTAACCACAACTCTTTTTGGATTTTCAAGACACTATTTGACTTAAACAATAATAAAAGAAACGGATGGTAGCCCGTATGTTTTTCTCTCTTTTTTTTTTTTTTTTTTTTTTTTTTTTTTTTTTTTTTCTTTTATTTTTTTTTTCAATTTTTATTTTTTATTTTTTTTTACATACTCTCTTACTTTACCATCCAAAACAATACATCAAAGGGAATGAACGTTTCCCTTACACTTGAATTTTTACATACTTTACACTTTAACTAATCTAATGACTCGAATCAAGATAATCAAAACACTTGGAGCACTTTTAAGATTAACGTACATATGGGGGTAATAATATTATGTTCTTCCCCATTACTTCATAAAATAAGTACTTACCCATGAGTCCCAATCGTCCCAAAACAATATGTACAAGGATGTGACTCGACTTAGCAACCATGTAATCAATTAGAAAGTTAACTTAGGGTTTAACAAATAACAATAATGCACTAAAAATGAGCGCATACACGGAAGGCTAAGGCGATTTGGTTGTACATTTAAGTGGGGTGTAACAAATTCTTCCTTTAAGTAAGATGCTTAAAGTTAGAAACGAAAAGATAGGCTCGGAGGGGTATACTAGGGGTTTCGTATACTAAAAATGAGTACAACGCAAAGGTGTGGGAGAATTACTTGACCTATGAAGTCAATGTAATTATATTACAGGTGTAGAACAAGGGTTATCCTAATGCCTCTTATCATGTAGTAAATCCTAACTACACGAATGCAGTCTCACTAGCGGTCTCGGGATGCATCACAATCACAAGTTCTAGAATCTAAATACTACCGGTACACTCATAAGCACCAACAATGAATGCTTGTTCATAAAGATCTAAGGGCGAACCTCACATATTTGGGGTGGAAATTTTTGAGTGGTATGGTTTTTTGTGCTAGTCATACAACTCCTATCCATGAGACGCTTATTAAGACTAAAGTTTCACTCCTACATGTTGCAAAAAATTTTAAATTTGGTGCTAAAATTGCCCTAGCAAATATTTCTCTCAGTTTTATTACACATTCACTATTAAACAAAACAAAAAGCAAGTGGAGTAATAGTTTCTAATATACCCTCCCTACACTTAAACCGAACATTGTCCCTAATGTTCTAGATAAAAGATGTAAAAGTAAATAAATAAGAATGAAAAAAACTAATACTCCCCTGATTTGTTCACCGTGGATAATGTGACAACATGGTTAAATCTACCTCCAAGAAGACAAACGTTGAAAGCTTCCCTCCAGAAATATAAATCATCTTCTTGTCCTGTAATCAACAAACACAAAAACCAAAGCATCAAACCGAACAAAAATCACAACTAGATGTAATTCCAGACTTAGAAATAGAAACAAGACAAAGCAACAAAAAGATAGGATACTTGTGGAATGAATTACAAATAGGAACTCATAAAACATATCCACAATTATTGACACACAAACAAGATAAAATATATGCTAATCATGAATTGTGAAGTTTTCATGTTCGAATTTAGTTCTTTTTAACAAGATATAAATTTCCTTACACTTATCTTTTTGTAAAATACCTTTATATGCAATTAAGACGAGGTTAAAAACAAAATAAAGCATTCTCACAAAATATTCGAAACATGAAAATTAAACAACTATGATTAAGCATATATGACACAAACAAATAAATAAAATAAAAACATCAAACAATTAAAAACATGGGTTGGGTTGCCTCCCAACAAGCGCTTGTTTTTGTTCGAGTCACGCGCCTGACTCTACCCTTATTTAACGGAAATAGGGGAGGTTTTCCCTACACTTAGGATTAAGTACGGGTGGAAGTAGCGATACACACCCTTAGGGTGGAAATATGCCACGTGAGGTGAAGGGGGTGAGTGAATGGCTTCCTTCATCCTAAAACTACCCGGATAATATAGGTTGATGGGTGGGTCGGTTCCTCTTTTGTCTCCTAGAAATAAATCTAAGGATGGGAAGTTGTGTAAAGGTTGAGGTTCCGGTTCATCAACATTAGGAAATTCCCTAGAACTAGGAGTAAGGTTATCACTACAAGTATTCAAACCTATATCCTCTAGTGGTGCTTGGTCCAAGGGTTCTACCTCAATTGGGGTTCCTATAGTCTCTTCTACTTCTTCCGGGTAAGTCACGGGCGGTGTATGTGCCTCAAATGATTGTAGGACTTGTGGGGTACTTTGTGGGCTTGGATTGTCCACCTCATCCTCCATTGTACCTAGATTACCTATGTGTTTGTTTTGTACTATGATTTTAGGTGACATCCACGCAGGTATCCCTAAGTAATCATCCCCAGACAAACTTCCTGTTTGCTCCTTCAAACTTGTTATTGGTTGATTTGTGATGTTGTTTGTCGGGTTGTCTACTCTATAATAATATTGGGCACAATCTTCTATGGCATCCCATGCTTCTTCAGCATTTAATTCCCTAAGGTCCCCGTTGGTAAAATCGTCAATGTACCTTTGGTCATACAGGTGGACACTATAGTAAAAGATTTGAGTTAGGTACCATAGATCGAAACCATGATGAGGGACTATTCGTAGTAAATTTTTAAAACGAGTCCATGCATCATAAATAGGTTCATCTCGATATTGTTTGAACATCAAGATGTCATTAGGAGTGAATGGGTTTCGTGGTCGGTAGTATGGTGGATTCGCGTTCTCCATAGTGGTGAACGGAAGAGTCAATGGAAAGGTTTCTACGAACAAATACACAAAGAAAAGATAGACTACGAGAAAGCTAATAAAAAAAATAAGAATCTCACTAAAAAGGAATCTAATGAGTAGACCTAATAAAATTAAAATTTCAACCTAAGCAATAACTATTCCCCGGGCTGCGGCGCCAAAAACTTGATACGTGGGAATCGCACCAGGTTTTACCTCTCAAGGGATCTTGAGAAGCTTACAACCCCCACCAGGCAGTGTACCTGATCGTTGTAGTATAGTATAGTGACAAGTACCGGGGGATTGATCGTTCAGCTAGGAATAGTGTCGTTAGGATTGAAATTAATCTAACTAGGTCTAAAGGTGAAGGATGATTCTTTTTATGTTTTTATATTTTATGAAAAGCAAGTAAAAATCTCGGGTATTGGGAGAGTGGGCGGAATTAGTTGCTAATCAACTAACCCAAAAGCTACTAATTAAACTAATTAACAAGAAAACTAAACTAAGGTTCTACAAGATAAGTGAAGCATATCTACCTATGATATGTTATTCCTTGCTAGCTATCCAATCCTACCTATTGAATTGTAACCTTGTTTTAATTGACGGGTTGTATTCCTTAATACCATTCATGGGGTATCGCACATAACTCCCCAATTCTATGAGCTCTTATCTCCTCCTATACGATTCCCAGCACAACCATAGGGATTGTAAACAGTGGCTCATGTATTAAATACAACCAATAAAGACCTTAGTGCAATCGGTTCATGTTTTCTAAGACGTTCAAGCATGTTACCATTTAGAGATCTGCCAGTTTTCTTAAGCCTAACATATAAATCATTCAATCAAAACAAGAATCAATAGGAAACAAGAATTATAGACTAAACCAACTAGATCTATTGAAGTTGTCACGCCTTAATTGATGGAGATAGACACAACCATCAACAAGAAATCAATGAGATCTAATCAATTATATACAAGTTTCACATAATCATAAGTAGACACAAGGTGAATTAACAAAACATAATCAAAGAAGGACAATCAACAAGAATAATGAAAGACATAGTTGAGATAGAATCATCAAACCAATACATGATGTTTATGGAGTGATTGAAACCCTCTAAGTTGCTGGAAAAACACCCACCTAAACCCAGGAATCGACTTTAGGGTTTAGGGCTTACAAAAAGTGAAGTTATGAAGTTATATTTATAGGCATGTTTTCTGTCGGCAAGGCTTGACGGCGTCAGCTCGTTCTCTTGATGTCGCCATGACCATTTTTTCACCAAATTGTAGATCTCTTCGTCCTCTTCGCGTGGGCTTTTGAATCACCTAAATCCGAGTTCGTATGCAAAAGTTATGACCAAAACAATATCAGCTACTCCGCGCGCAAGTTTTGACAAGTTAACACGTGACGGCCTTGGGTGACGCCTTCACATTCTCTCTGGACCGTCACCACTTTTACTCTTGACGCCGTCACCAAAATGCCCTTGACGCCGTCAGGTACTGTTTCCAGCAAGGAAAATTAAGACTTTGTCGTTTTCTTCACTTTTATGCTCCAAAAACGTCCAAAATGCTTCCTTTTCCAGAATTCACTCACAAAGTACCTAAAATCACAAAAGGAACGATTTAGAGCAATATTTAATCAAATAAATTCAATTTCGGGCTTAAATTACCCCCTAAAAGTGGTTCATTTTTCGCCTTGACATTAGCACAGAAAAACCTACAAAAATGTTGATTAAAGAAAACATTACAATTAAAAAAAGAACAAGAATCACTACATGCCATAGTGGCATTAGCAGCAGTTCCAGTTTTATCATTCAAGAGACTCATAAGCTTTAAAACCTGTTCATTAGTAAAAGATAAAGTAGCACTATTTTTCCCTTCACCACTAGATCCAGACAAACTCTTAGCCTCAACATTATTATTTCTATTATTATTAAAACCTGTTGCAGGCTTCAAATTTGGATTTCTTTTAAAACCAGGTGGATAACCAATTAATTCAAAACATCTTTCAATTGTATGTCCTTTTAAACCACAATTTTTACACAGCAAACTGTCATAATTTCCTCTGTTATTATTGGAATTGTTACCAGACCAATTGTTATTAGAATTTCTTCTATTGTTATTGTTATTCATATTAGGTCTAGAAACAAAAGCAGACACCTGAGGCTTTTCAGATTTCCCAGAAGTAGAAGGAATCCCTCTATGGGATTCTTCCCTAGAAATAATGACAAAAGCATCTTTAACTTCAGGAAGGATTTACCTGGTCAAGATACTACTTCTGATAGGCTGATAAATGTCATCAAGCCCCATCAGGAATTGCATCAATTTTAACAATTTAGCATGATCATTTAATTCAGTTCTAGCATCACAAACACAGTCAGGCAACTTAGTAAGAATATCAAATTCTCTCCATAAAGAACACAACTTATGATAATATTCAGACATAGGTAAGCCACCTTGTTTAAAAGAGTTAATCTTTTGTAACAAGTTAAACACAATAGAACCATCAATCCTATCATAAGTGTCCTTCAAATCTTTCCAAACAGATGCAGCATTATCAGAAAAAACATAACCAAGATACACATCTTGAGACAAAGAACTAAGAATCCAATTAAGAACAACAGCATTACATCTGTCCCACTGGGCTTCCAGTAAGGGACTAGCAGCATAAGCAGACCTAAGACAACTACCATCAAGAAAACCAATTTTATTCCTAATTTGCATAGCAAGTTTAATAGCACTAGACCACACTTTATAATTCTCAACACCAGAAAGTTTAATACTAACCACAGAAGCACAATTAGAATCATTAGGATGAAGATGCAGAGGATTACTCTGATCTAAACTACTGATCATAATAGCCATAATAAAGAGCAAGAAAAAACAACCAAACAATAACAGAATACAAACCAACTAACAAGAATCAAGAAACAAACCAAACAATCAAGCAAACTAAAACCAGAACTAAAACTAATAAAACAAAAACTAATACTCACACCCAGAACTAACCTAGCCCAAGTCAGCAGACTGTGATTGGCCAGAGCAGGTATTCACACCACTAAAGTTGCAGATCAAAAAGTTAGCCAACCCGTTTACGCCCACTCAACTAAAGACTAGTTAGTTCTAAAAGAGAAGATGATACTTACAGTGTTAAACGGCAGCGGAAGATAATACAATCAATTCTAGAATCACTTAGTCTAGAATGATTGTAATCAAGAACCCAGAACCACCGATCACCAGATCCCACAAGAAACCCCCAATCAGAAATTAGGGTTTCAACAAAAACAACCAAGAATCAACAATTTGAACGTTGATTCTTCAATAAACCAACACCAATCACACCCAATTGAAGCAAGAATCAAAACCCCCAAATTTTAGGGTTTCAAGAAAAAACCCTAAAAACCAATTGATGCCACAATCCTTCGATTAAACCAAGAATCAACCCAAAACTGAACACCTAAGCATTGAATCAATCAACACTACCCAAGATCCTCAAAAACCCTAATCAATCAGAACCTAAGGCTCTGATACCATGTAAAAATGGTACCAAAACACAAGAACTAATCACCCAACCAACCACCCCACGGTGATTACTTTTATTATAACAATAAAAACAGTTGACAAGTCCCCAACTGGATGCTTGCCTTACAATACAAAAGAAAGAATGATAGTCCCTCTAATAGGTGCTATCTACAAGAACTCACTCACTAAAGCAAACCCAAAATCTATACAAAGATTCTAAACCAGAACTAAAATCAAGATCAAGAAGATCTTGAAGAAACTAACAACTTCTTTGATTATACTAAAACTTGGATGAATGATGAACCAGAGAGAGATGAATATGAACTTCGTTATTAGAGGTTAATCGGTGAATGAAACCCTAGCAGCTCTCTTAAGCTTATATAGCCACAAGTTACAAATTGCACCCTGCACAATATAAACTTAACAAAACAATACTAAAGTTAAAAAGACACAAAACCTGTAATAAAAATATTACAATAAGACCCTTTAAGTTTCATCAGTTTGTAAAGAGATATATATTTCAACAAAAACTCAAATATTTAGTTTAAGCTAATGAATTTAGTACTTGGTGAGCTTATTTTGACGCTTTTAAGCTTAAATGTCTAAAGGATGCAACCCTTCTTTATTGCCCATTATTGATTAAGGTAATAAGTATAACCCTTTCAACTTCATATCAATTCATTACTCTCTTTTAATTCTATACTAAATACCTGTGAAGACCCAACCCTTTCAGTTCCATGGTGGAAGCCTATAAATAACATCCTACCCTCATACACAGATACACTATCTTCGTTTACTCTAAACTTTGAGGTATGGCCACGAGTAATGCTCTAGTACTCTTATAACTATCTTTCATTTTTTCCTTTTCATTCTTATGATTTATGATAATTAAACAGTTTATTGTGGTTCTTTAGGTTCTTTATGTGTGCTTTGATTAGTGTAGTAATGGTGGTGATGTGAGACATCAGAAATGCAAAAGATGAGGTTTTTCCGTAAAAGATACTAAATTGAGGTACGAAGCCTTTTTATTTATAGTATTTGCTACTATTTAGCATGGGTTTGTGTAGCGAGGGTGTACGGTGGTTGGTGCACCTTTGGAAAAAACAGAGTAGATGTAGCTTTGGATTGTGTCTGCAACTATACATTTGGATTCGTTTTCTTTATTACTTTGTTTTTAGTTTTATTAGTTATTGCATTGAAAGTTTACTTTTGCACGATGTGACCTTTGATGTCTACATGTATGTTTACCTTTATACAATTACAAACATTGTGACTGCCTATACCTATGGTATGGTTCATCTCTCATCATGTACAAGTAAATCAGTATATGCACATGTTATATAGATATGCACATCAATCTATATGTGTGTCGCTATGACTCAAAGTATACATATTTGCATCCAGAATATGGAGTGATGTATCAATGTATTAATGTATATGCATGCTCAACATGTAATGGCACTATTGAAGCATCAAATTCATCAACTTTGAAAAGGCAAAAAGCGGACAAATTTTACTTCATGTTCTAAGAGTTAAAAAGACTATCAATACATGTGAAACACAAAATACCAGTAGTTTGCTATTCGTTGCATAATATTAAAATACTTCCAGTACAATATAATTCACGTATTTTCCTAGAATTTATATATGAGTTATAATATTAAATTACGTTTAGTTCAAGATCAAGTTTTTTCTAATTCCTAAATTTTACAAAATCAAGAAATACTACCATAGTCAAATAATATCAGGTTAAGTAAGCAAAGTAAGCAAATAGTGATAAGATGCATGTTCCTATCCAGAAGAAAAAAGATGTGTGACTCTAAACTTTACATCCTAGATCAGGCATTTGATTGAATTACTTGATTAAAAACTGATATTAATTTTTGAATCAACAGGGATTGTGAAGGATTTGAAGTGCTTCAAAATGAGTAACTCATTGGAAGCTTATGAGAAAAGAACAAGTTGAACCTTCTAATTTAGATGACTCTAAGATGTGATGTATATTTGAATTTGTCTGTGTATTAACCGTTTTAGTAAACTTTGTAGTCACTGTTGAGTGTTGAGCATGCAAGTTTTGAAACCTTAAATACTATTATGAAATATGCTAATGTATTAAAGCACACATTTGGAACTAATATTCATAGTGTTGGATACTTGGATCCCAACATGCATATAGATCTCATATGCTTTGTTGAAGCTAAATGAGATTATAAAAAGTAAATTTGTCAATGAGTCATAAAAAGTATGGGTTCACTGTACAATGTTGTGTGTGAAGGAAGTGGAGGTAAGGAGCAGAGTCTTTATAAGCAATGGAAAGCGGATACGGGTGACGGTAACAATTATAATGATGATAATTTTGGCCTCTCTCCTGCTCAATTAAAGGCTGCTGGAATTCAAGATTTTTGTCTTAACTAAGTGGTTTTATATTTTTTGCATAAAATTTTTGATGTATCTTATTTTATGCTGGTCTTCGGTTGGTGGTCTTGTTGGTTGTAGCTAGTTGTCATTTATGGCGTGTCATAAATGATTTAGTGGTTCTGTCAAGCGATTGCTTGCAGTTAATGTGGTACCTCAGCCACATTCCATTGTACTTAAACGTTTTTTTGGAGTAATATATTTTACCGGGTGGATTAGCCTTTACCCAAAATGTTGTGTGTGAAGCAAGAGGATAGACAGTATATGTCAAATCGTATCATCCTATTACTATCTCAATAGAGATTAGGGAGTACAATAAAATATGGTCTCTGAATGTACAACCTACTTTCTAATTGATACAAAATTATTCAATATGTTTTACGAAAAATATTCCACGTTTAGTTTGTGTTAACAGACTTTCTACATGGAATTTTTAGAAATCCTTTTATGTCCTCCTTCACACCATATTTCCAAAGAGTAGTGTTAGGAATGTTATTTTTATATCTATAAGTTTGAATTTCTTGCAAAAGTATTGATTTTATAGTGTTCATGTGGAGGCTTCAAGTGTATGTACGGTACAAATTTGCGGGAAAAGTTGAAGTGTTGTTAGAGTTATGAGAATGTGAAAGATGTAGTCTCTTCATATCTAAAAAAAGAGTTACACACATGATTATTGCTAAAAACTCTTCATACGCTCATAAGTTACTCAAAAGTGACTATATTACTCAAAAGTGAAAAGTGGAAGCCTAGAGACGGAAGGATGGCAGAAGTCACAAATTGTCTTCGCTCAAGTTTTGTCAAATTCAACTATGTTCATTGACTTTATTTTAATTTGTATATAACCTATAATTAGCCACAAATAACCTATAATTTATATAACCTATAAATATCTTCCAATTTCTAAAGGTTGCATCAGTTTTCTATGTAGTAAATTAGCCACACATAACCTATAATTTTATTCGCATTTGTTTCTAATCACACTTGATTTAGGAAATTAGCCTACACAAACTCTCTTGAGTAGACCAACAAAATCAATAAGTGAAGAACTAATGTTTAACGGCGTGCAACACTTATTTGAATGGTTCAAAGAATAGCATGAGCTAAGAAGAACCGATTTTTGTCAATCAGTATCTCGACTAATGTTTGAAAAAATTGAGAAATATGTGACATGGATATAGAACGTTGGGCCATAATGACTATCTATTATATCTATATTTTGAGTTTGGTGTGAGTAATGACTTGGTTAAAACTTTAAGCTTCCCAATATTGGTTTCAAAAAAATCGTGAAGTTCATTGTAAATAAACAATAGAGACTAATATAGAAGAGACTATAAAACTCAGTCTTCATCAATGACAAAATGATTGATAAAGTGGATTTGATGTCCATTACATAGATCCTAACATCAAATATCAGATGATATTTAACGGTTGATGATATTTAAAGGTTAATGATATTGTTAGTGTAATTATTAAAAGAACTTTTATTTTTCAAACATTTTTATCTTACATGCACGTTAATCAACTCTCTTTCCAAGTTGGTTGTGTGTAAAGAATCATCAATTTTGCATGGGTTATGCGTATAACCCAGACAAGAATGATATTTAACGTTAAGCTTTCCAAGTTTTATAGTGTTCACCGTAAAGAATCATCGATTTTGCATGGGTTATGCGTATTTAATTATTATATATCAAATCCATGACTATAAAACTAAATTTACAAATGAAATAGAAATTAACGCAAATTCAACATACTTTCCTGAATGCTTATGGTGGACACTTCTTAAAGGAGCAGAACTTCTCATTCTTGTCTGGATTGGAGGGTATCGGGCCCTCAAAATCACAGATGCTTGATTCTGCAGTTCATATTGAAGCGTTAAAACAACTACTAAAGGAAACCAATAGAGTGAAGCAAATCCTAGTAAACTTACCAGAACATATATGATCTTTAAGGAGAGGGATAGTTAAAATAATCACGCCATTTGTCAATGAAAGGTAACTCAGCAGGATCCAAGTCTGGAAGTTCCCGGTCATGAAGGTTGTTGATTATCTGCATAGTCTCACCGAGGAGTTGGACGGTAGCATTGACACTGGACTCCCTTTTCTCTATCACACTTTCATGACATTTTTTAACTATGACTTGTGGTAAGTTGGTGAGACAAGCAGCTAGTATATCAGCAATCACTGATGATAATTCTGTGAATAAGTCCTCTTCGCTAAGCTCATCAATGTTGGTGTTGTAGGTAAAAAGGATTGATTCGGTGATTCGATACATTGAATTGGCGCAAATAGACCGGTAGATGGAATTATCATCTGTGCTTCCAGTATCCATACTTTGAACTTCAGTGACCATGTTTTTAGCTATATTCTTGAACCATTGCAGAATCAATCCTGCTGTATTCACTTCAGGAGCATGGTTTTTCAGATTGTCTCCTAACCATCTGTTGGAGACTTCAACTTCTAGCCACAACACTTTAGCTGCCTTTTGAATTCTTACATACTCATCGGTAGCATTGAGAATTTTTTCCACAAGTGTGACATATGCAAGACCTTCACTCACACTGCTTAGCAACCTATCAACTATGTCGTTCTGTATTTTAGGTAGAGAAACGGCGATGGCTGTTAGGGTTACCAAGGGTAAGCTCCAACAATCCAGATAATCTTCTGCAAATAAAGGTGGAACATGAAGGCTGTCATACTTTCCAACTCCTTCAAAACCTTTAGATTCTCTTAGAAGCTTCACGAGATTGCTGGGTTGTTGTTTTTCAGCCTCTTTGATCAAGCGGTTCGCAAATTTTGAAATGCTTTTTAATGTTCTCTCCGACAGCTCCATATCGTCATGCAGTTGCAACACGTACTGCGTAAGATTGTTAAAGTTATCTTGTTGTTCAGTATTTTGTCTCATGACAATACTCGAGGCACTAAACATGGCTTTAAACCACTTCCAACACCGAATACAAAAAAAAAATGCATATCACAAAGAAAATTGGGATCAACGCTATCATCTTACATGCTACCACAACTGTCTTCTGAAGTCCTATACAAATGATAAGAAATATGACTTTGAAATTCTGGATGACAATCTTGATTTTGCGATTACTGACTGAGAATGGTATGCTACTCTGTTTCCAATCATACAGCTTCTGAGTCCAGTAGCTCTCTATTTTAAATACCTTAATATGGCTCCAGATCCATTTTATGGACAATTTAAAGCTCAAGGCTGCATAACATCTACAAAGTGGTGCAATTGTTCCTACTAGACTTCCGATAAACTGTATTATGAGAATTAATGGAATTGACCATTCATAATCCGATGTGTAGTCTTGTAGGCTTGTAATCGCAATAATTACAACTACAATAAGTACATGTATGGCAGTGCTAACAATACATATTACCCCAGAAGCAGAGGTGGTTGCAGAGAAAGCTGTGATGAACTGAGGGCTGCCTGTTCCTGCCATGATCCAATGGTTTTTTACATGCTGCTTTAGCTTCTCAACATTTAATCTGCCTGGTTGTTGTAACTCTAGGTCATTCAAAGCAGTTTCATGACCTGCTTGGTATTTCAATTCTATTATCTGTTTGGACTTTAGAATCGTTAAACCTGAACATGTGTATATTATCAACAAGATGAGTAGCATAGCCACATAAAACAATGCTATTACGTTACCAGAAAACAATGTTATTAAGTTACCATGATAAATAATAGACCCAATATAATATTCTGCAATCACACCCGTATCTACTTCCATGCAAACATTCACAATCAAGGTGATTACCAGAATATCTAAAGCTATGATGTTTGTGAGTAGTTCCTTGCTATTCATGGTTGCTAAAGAAGGCAAAAAATTAGCAATCATGGTGCACATAAATGCCATGCTTCCGATCTTTGCTCCCTGGTCTGCATAACCTAGCATTGGATTACTTAAATCCACAGGTAGCTTCATAGCAACAGCTATCACAGTGAGAGAAGCGGCATTCAAGGTGAATGTTTTACTTGGGAACCATAGTTTTCTGTTTCTTAAACCATGTAATAAATCTGCTACCATTGCTAGGATGCAAAAGAGAGATGCTACCGCGATATAGATACCAATCCATGGCATAGGTTTGATGTATTCATTTTGTCGATCTGACTCACGATTTAAGCTCCAACTATAAGACAACAAGCTAGCAATCTCGAAAATATCTCGGAATACCCTCAACAGTTTCAAAATTACAAATGCTCATCTTGGGGAAGTAAAATGGTGATTTGTGACAATTTAAATAGGAGAAGGAAGATGGTGTAGGTTATGAAATGGTAACCAGTTCTTAAAGAATGTATGAGCGATGAAATCATGCAATGAAACTTCGAATAACTTTCCAACAAAATTAAGTCAGGAAGACTCAGTGTGTGACTAAAACAACACCACTAATTAGTACGTACGTAAGGGTTTGTTTCTTTTTTGCTTAATAGCCCATTTGGAACCAGATCTCAACCCATCTAGGAAGTTTGTGTGTTTCTTTTTTACTTTTTGTAAAGAGAATTCCTAGTTGGGGGGGGGGGGGGGGGGTTAAAAAGTGTGCCCTCTTCCACTCAGACACAACCACCACAAATATAACATTATCTTGTTCTTTTTTCTTTTCACAATTGCATAACAGTTGGTACGTGTCATTACTCCCATTTTCTCCTCTACCTCACCAATCTTCCATACCATTAGATTTCTGTGTCGATCCATCTTGAAAACACTAAAAAACATTCATGTTCATAGTACGATATGTAAGAAAATAAAGGATTTTGTTTTCATGAAATTAAATACAAAAATCATTTTTTTTTGTTTACAATTTCAGCAATATTCTAATGCAATTGAATGTAAGTTTTTCATATTGAGATAATTTATGAAGCTTTTTAAAGATGATCAGGTGATGGATCTTTGACTAATTGGGATGGGTTATGAAATTTTGTATGTTATAAATGAGGTCGGTATGATTAATGAGGATGAGTAAAGGTGTGTCATTTGGTCAAATTTGTATACTGTCAATTTGTAGTCATATAGTAAGTCAAGAAAAAAAGAAACAACATTTGTTCATTAGTTTCTTATTACAGAGATGTTACATGTATTCAAACAGACACTAGATCCAAACAGGAAAAAAAGAAAAAGAAACAGCCCCTTTGTGAATTGTGATTGCACCATATATTCATCCATCACTTGGACCACCCATGAGAGATGTTCAATTTGGGAAAAAAGATTATCACAAACCAAGTTGAACACAAACTGTTTACAAAATTAAAAAATATCTGTTTCTTATATTTATTTGCTTGACTTGAAAAAAAAAAAAAAAAAAAAAAAAAAAAAAAAAAAAAAAAAAAAAAAAAAAAGACGCTTTCTATACAACACAAACTATTTTGGTTCGTGTTTGATATAATTTGTATGTTCTTGTTAAATACTAATTTTTGAGTATCCCAATAAAGAATCCATGAATGCACAGAAAAGTAAAACTAGTATCCATATTTCAAATGTTAAAAAAAAATAATAATAAAATAAAAATAAATAAATAAAAAATTAATCCATATTTCAACAATAGTTTTTGCCTTTTTGGGCGTGAACTTAAAGGTTTTATTATTACTATACTTGCGCGTTGAGCGGCGAGAGAGAATCCTCTCAAATAACTTGACTCAGGATGCTTAACTATTGGATTAAAATCAAAGATTAAGATTAAAAGAGAAACTACATTAACTTTTGATTTTAATCCAATGGTTGAATACCCTCTAACTTGAGTCAAGTTATCCTAATAACTTGAGAGGATCCTCTTCGTTGTGCGGCAATACCATGTAATAATAGTTCACTAATATTATTTAATTTTAAATCATTTTAAGTTTCAAGAAAGAACTTACACTATCTATAATTGGCAGAGATAATTATTTTTATGGCAAATTTTTTATTATATTTAGTCTTCTAGCACTATATCTTATGATTATATGTTACTACGGAGTACTATATATATAATACGAGTATAGTACTATATCATATACATTAAAGTACACAATAGATACGCTAGATCATGGGGCTTGTGGTCTAGTGGTAAAGGCTTATGTAGTTAAGCGAGCTCAAGTGAGAGTAGTACCGGTTTGGGTGACCGACCGGGAAGTCCTCACTTGGGAACCACAAGCTCTAATGATATCAGGCGAATCGGGAATAAGAGTGGGATTATCCCCTAAGGAGAGGCTCGCGGTTGGTATTTCTACCCGAGGATGCGACACTAACTCGAGCCAACAACTAATAACTAACATCTAACAACTAACCCGCCGTTCAAAAAAAAAAAAAAAAAGATACGCTAATAGTTTAATAGAAATAATCATGGGGCTTGTGGTCTAGTGGTAAAAGCATAAGTAGTTAAGCGAGCCCAAGTGAGAGTAGTACCGGTTTGGGTGACCGACCGGGAAGTCCTCACTTGGGAACCACAAGCTCTAATGATATCAGGCGAATCGGGAATAGGAGTGGGGTTATCACCTAAGGAGAGGCTCGCGGTTGGTATCTCTGCCCGAGGATGCGACACTAACTCGAGCCAACAACTAACAACTAACATTTAACAACTAACCCGCTGTTAATTGATTTCGTGCCTGCCCTAAGGCTAAGGGGAGAACTGCATGCCCTACTAGTCAGATAAAAGCCTACCCACCTACCAGCCTACATTGTTCATATCGAGCCGGACAGGAGAGACACTCTTTAAAGTTAATAGAAGCAATTCCTTTTATAAGCTTGAAAATATGCGCTGTAAATCAATTCAAATAGATAGGGGAGTTCCGAACCAGCAACAAGCCCTTTCTCGCCCTTTCTAATGTCCTAGGCGCAGGCAGTGCAGGTGAAAGCCCAATAGATCCCATTTTTTTATCGCTCCACATAGCTCACGACCCGGCACGAAAAAATCTCTTAGATGGGCGGATGCGAATCTGGATCTATCAATGGAGCAATTCCATTCCAGTCGTAGTCTCAATCCCATATATATTCAATGAAAGTCTCCGCCGTGTCTGACCCCCTCAATCTTTCTATCCGGAGTGAGTCAGGCGGCTAAGCCTTTAATCCTTATAAAAGAAATCGTTTTCCCACCCTTCATAAATGGAATCGGTTTGAGTGAATTACTTACCGCAGTCAAAGCCAATAGGGAAAGTCAGATCAAGAAAGAGTCTCTTTCCGATTAGTGCATCTCGCACTTCCAATTCATTCCGAGTTAGAAAAAGTAAGTTCCTTCCTTCCCTTTGACTTTTTCTAGGGTAAAGTCCTCTTAAATGGATTACTAGTTCCTTCCTTCCCAATCAATGCTAACTCTATCTTCCTCTCTTGTAATTTAGGAGATTTCCCTGGCCCATAAAGAACTGGAGTTACATACAGCTCTCAAAAGAGAAAGAGAAAGAGCTATGAGTTCAAGTAAGAAAGTGAAAGTTCAATCCTCACAGTTTCCCTATCCCACTGCCAAAAAGAAGAAAGCAACAATCTAGCTCCTCGTATTACTTCTCTCAGTAAATACCATTCTCTTAGTTAGGTAGTAAGTTTATTTAGAGCAAAAGGGCATAATCTGACAATCCAATAGTCCAATATGATAAAACACTTGGATATAATGACAAAAATTAACGACTTGATGCTATTGGTCAGAGGACTATAGGTCCTTGTCACATTCAAATCGATGAAAATAAACGAGATATAATACCTGGACAAAACTGAAGAAACTACCAAGAAATGTAGACTCTAAAAGCGGGATAGATTTTTTTTTTCGTAACACATATATTCCCAAAAAATCTTAAATTCTATCCACATCATTTCATTAATCTTGAATCTTTATTCTCCAAAATATATATCTGATCAGATGAGAACAACCAGCCTTGTTAGTCACGAATCATGATCTCTGGACTGAGTGGTCTTGAACCAAAGTTATGTAAAACATAAATATGCATACACTACTAGATACGTTTTAAACACCAATAAATATGCCTTTCAAAAAAAAAAAAAAAAAAAAAAAAAACACCAATAAATATGCACGTATACGTTTTAAACACCAGTACTATATTTTTAATTTATTTAGTACTAATATACATGCTGTTTGGTGTTGTATTTTGGTATTTGGACTGTCATGTCCTGTTTGGTTGCTGTAGTCTTTCATCATTAAGAGTGCACAGTGTGAGGTTCATTTACCCGCCATTCGCCACCCAAAATCTAGTGGCGCCGTCGATAGCGCCATTGGTACGCCCGTTGGTAGGATGGCTGGTGTTATTCGTCTCTTTCCTTTTTCTTTTTGTTTTGTGAGTGTGTTGGGTATTTTTTGTGGGGTGTTTTGTGAGACCTACATGCAACAATAAGTGTTATTGTTTTTTTTTGCTAAGGATGATGTTTTAGTTATTCTTGTGTTATTGGGCCGGGGAGTTGATGAGGTGACACACCAATAAGTGTTATTGGTGGTGTTCCTATCCTAGCGCTCTAACGCTTATTTTGGATGACATATCTTGTAGGTTTAGTTAATTGAATTCCTAAAAGGGAAAAAAAATTAACACATTTTAATTGTAATTATAAACTTTTGAACATCAAAATTGGAATTTATTGATCAAAGCTAGCACGAAGCATAGCATAAAAAACATTAAACTGTGACTATACCAATTTAAATTATCATATTCAAGAATTGATTTCATGTAACTCATGACAATACAAACTCATATTCACAATAGACGTATGATACAAATGAAAGAGAGCATAAGAATTAATGTAGTATCCAAAACATATAACCAAAGTAGATTGTTATCACCATTTAGACCAAGGAAAAATGAGATACTAGTAATACGAAACAGGCACAGCCAATCTTACGGTACGTTTGGTATGCTGGGAGGAATGACAATGGGTATGAGTTTGATAGTACTCAACTATGAAAGTTCCATTCCCCACACTCCAGCCATATATGGAGTATGGAAAATAATGGACTTTCATAGTCATAGTTGTGGGCTCAGGCACCCTAAACAAACACCAACTAACACTTTCATAGTGATAGTTGATTCCCAGGAATGGGTACCAAACGCACCCTTAAAGTAAATGCACATAACACAAGCCTCAAATAACTCCTTCTATCCCAATTCCCAAAATAATTTTCCTATTCGGACTTTTTGAAGTATTTCTTTTTCAACTTTAACTTTAATTATTATTTTTTTGTGTTATATATATTACTTGATAAAAATTATACAATGAAAATAGATTTGAAACCCAATTCATTCATATAACTTGCATCATGTATTATATAACACAATATAAAATAGCTAAGGTCAAAGTCGAAAAATTAAGACTTTAAAAGTCAAAACATGACAATTATTTTGGGATGAAAGAAATAGTTCAGATTAAATCTAGCATTTGAATCTCAAAAGGATAATCATTTTAAAATGTATCTAACTAGTTACAAACTTTCCGATCATCCTTTTGTATGTACTAAAATCCGGTTAATCGATTTTTAATAAAATAAAAACTTTTGGTTAATCTGCTTATAATACATACAATAGGGCAATTAGCAACTTAGTAACATGTAATAAGAAAATTAAAAAATTGACAAACATTATAAAATTTTGTGACAAGTTGAATACATTTCTAAATGATTATCCCAATATGAAAAACTAAATTATATTTTAAGACACCACAATGCAGATTACTGAGTCAAGTATTACAAACTTATTTCTTTTGAGATTCAAGGAAGAAAACTTATACTTTATATGTGTATGTCATAGCAGGTTAGAAGTTGTTCATCAGGTAAGCACATGAGGGCCCGTTTCTCCTCTAAGTTCACTGACAAAGAGTTTATCCCTAGAATGCCCCTTTTAGCTGAAGAGGGGTCAGAATCTCCTTATTAGGAGATCCAATATCTACGGATAGAGGAACCCAATTAGAAACCAGAATCAAGCCCGATATACCCGACAATACTGCAATCACAAAATCATAATATCCTACACGTGCTTTCCTCAGCATATTGCTAGCTACATTACATGTTTTACCCTCAACCGATAATAAAAAAGGGTATTTGAGTTTGCAGGATAACTTTCTGAAGCATTAAATAATCATCCGAGGATTAATTGTAGGAAAGCCAATCATGAGCTAGAAGAAGAGCAATTTAAGCAAATGCTTAAGATTAGACATGGAGGCGTAGGAAAAGTTAAGCTTAAGAATAACCAAGTGAAGGCAAAAAGTCAAGTGCCGGCTAAGATCCACAAGTCTGATCTTATACGGACAGTGTATGCTCATATCGATGCTAGTGAAACCATTGAAGAAGGTCGAAGAAGTGACTTTTCAGAAACGGAAAATGAGAATGGATCAAGTAAGTTGCACAATCCAAATGGGATGAAAAAGCTTCAACGCAACTCGTCAAGAAGCTCTCATAATGTGAAAATCAGGTATTTAAATCTCTTAGTCGTGGCTAACTATATAGTCATCATATTTTCTTGAGGTGGACAATTCCACTCATATACTTATAGAAGTCTCGATTTGGGCTGTTTTTGTGTCTGAAAGGGGTTTAATAAGTCAAGTCGAAAGATTAAAAGTTATTAAGCAGCATATTAATTAATGCAACATTGTTCTGTTTTCGTATTACTACTAAGGCTTGAAGCACCAATAGTATTTAACTTTGAAAAAAAAAAAAAAAAAAAAAAAAAAAAAAAAATTACTCACCATCAAGAAGAACATGTTCACACATAAGGATTAAGGCACAACCTCATACCACATCTAAACCAAAAACCAACTACAAAACATTCAATCGTACTACCTCAATTAATGTCTATAATCGTTACCCAGCCAGAATCACTTAATGACCGCGTTGCGTTATATCTGTTAAAAACTCCGAACGAATTCCACTAAATCGAGCCAGTCAACTATTGAATTTTTAATTGAGGCGTTTTATCAAACACTTGTGCCACAACTACAAATGTTTTGATTGAGGCATTTTATCAACCACTTGCGCACACGCTAAAAAAATGCACAAATATTATATAATTATCTAATAATAAGTTTTTGCCCATAATTATGAAACTTTCAGAATAAGAAAATTATGATTTTTGTTTCACGAAAACTAAAGAGGGTGTAAAGTATCAAAGTTGGGATATGTCTTGAGAAAAACGTAGAGTTAATTATTACTTGAGTTACAAATATTACAAAGAGAGACTAGCAAGAGATATGCAAGTATATAAGGTGACGAAGAGTCATAAGGAATATTGTCCAAATTAACTGCGGAGTAGTTGTGTTTCTCGAAACGACTTATAAAAGTAATAAAAAATAAATAATAAAAAATAAAAATCATACTTATCACCAAAGTTGGCGACTTTTCATCAGTTATTTCGGATATTGTCATAAGAAATATTGCCCAAATTAGCTAGTTTTGTTACCATTATGAAAAAAAAGTATTGTAAAATAGTGAAAATTGAAAGTTATAAAAGAGAAGCAGCACATTAGCGCAAAGAAATGCTGAGAATTATGAGAGATAAAAAGTTATTGTTAGCCGTTAGCGTAATGATAAAGGTTTAAGTCATACAATAAACATATACTTTTACAAATGTTTTGTTATGATACATGTACTAAAGAAATTACTCGTCAATATATGTACTTTATGTTTCGTGCTATTATGGTCGTGTTTTTACCAACTACCATTTGAACCTGCTAAAGTTGATTAAAAAAAAGTACGCATTTTGTCCTTTTGCGTCCGCATCACTTATCAAGTGTGTTTTGGAAGGGCTTCCTGTAGATTAGTGTCCATCACTGGCCCCCAAATGCGAACTAATTATCCGATCAATACTAGTTAAGCCTAGTATTTAGATTCATATATAAGGCTATGTTTATGAATGGGTTGTGAACCCAATCAGTTGGTAAACAAGTATTGAATATTTAATATCATAATAGAAAAGTATAAATGATAAAATGTGTCCATGCAACCTAGTCGTTTGGTGATATATAGATCATGGAGCTAACCTTCCGCATGTCATAATAAAAGTGGCGTTGTATATTTTTATTCATTTAAAAATTAAGAAAATAATATTATATGTTAGGTTGTGTTGTTGATAAATGATAAAAATGTTGAGATAGATTCTATGTATTGATTGTATATGTATAAGAATAAAAAATAATATTTAAAAGAAAAATTGAGTTATGATAGATTGTGAATAAAGATAGTCTAATGCTATGTTACGCCAAGAATTAGATAAATGATCTAGTTTTCTTTTTATTTTCTTTTTTTATAAAGAACATCCTCTTTGTTTTATTTTTTTATCAGATTTTAACTACTATTAAGTCCGATCATTTTATTAGCTATGTTCTCATTTTATATTTTCTTCTTTTGTGTTACTCCTGTTTGTTTGTATTTTTGCATGGGTCTCTTTTTGCTTTCCAAATAACTCAGGTAAATTGTTATTGTACACCATTAACATCAAGCATGAGAGTAAAACTAGCAAAAGATCAAGAAAACATCATATCTAGCTATAAGCATCGGAAAATTCCTCTAACCACGCTAAAAAGCAAATACATGGTTTTTATATTATATATATAATATACGGCCACATATAACAAAATATATTACAAACGAACTTTTAAAGAGTAAAACTGATGAAAAACAACCACACGGTCACAAGAACTTATTAAGTTTACAAATTAACGAGAATCCCGGTTTCAACATTATTTCTGGATGCATGGTGAAGTTAACTTCTTGATGCAGCATATTACTTCATCCTGGATCACGTTCATTACTTGAAGAGCGGAAGTTATTAGGGATGCCTTAAATGAGCGCGCCACTTGTGAATAAAATGAAAGTCATCTGGATTCTTCAAGCTTGGAAGTTCGCGATTTTGAAGGACTTCGATAATCTGTGTAGTCTCACCGATAAGTTGGGCGGCAGCATAGACATTCTCACTAGAGTGGCATTTCAATTCTATGACTTGGGGCAAGTTGGTGAGACAAGCAGCCACTATGTCAGATATCATTGATGATAATTGAGCAAACAGATCGTCTTGGCTAACCTGGTCAATGTTGGCTTGGTTGGAAAGCAAATTGCTTATCCGATACATTGAGGTGGCACAGATAGACCTGTCAATGGAATCATCATCTGACCCTCCACTTTCTGCATTTCCCACCTTAGTGACAATGTCTTCTGCTGTATCCCTGAACCATCGAAGTATAGCCCTAACACTCACCTCAGAAGCCGAGTCTTTTAGCTTATGTCCTAACCATTTGTGAAATATTTCAACTTCTAGCCACAACGTTTTAGCTGCCTTTTGAACGCGTTCATAGTTACTGGTAGCATTGAGGCTTTCTTCCACAAGTGTAACATACTTAAAAGCTTCACTCACACTCTCCAAAAAATTATCAGCTTTCTTTTGGTCCTTTTGGAAGCTAGGAAGAGAAACAACAATGGCTGTCAGGGTTACCACCGGCAAACTCCAGCAATCCAAATATTCTTTTGATGAGATAGTTGAAGAATGATCATTATCATACTTTTCAACTCCTTCAAAACCACTAGATTTCTCTAGAAGCTCCTTGAGATTTTTAGGTTGTTGCTTTTCAGCCTTCTGGATCAAGCGGTTCACAGATTTCCAAAGGCTTTTCAATGTTTTCACATTAAGCTTCAGCCCGTCATTAAGTTGCAAAACATACGGCGGAAGATCTTTATTATTTTCTGGTTGGTGAGTGTTTTTCCCCGAGCCATCACCTGATGCAGGACCCATGACAATTATCCGTTTCAAACAACGGACACACATCGTAAAGAAAAATGGGATTAGTGATATCATCTTGCACGTTACCACAACTGCCTTCTGAACATCTATTAAAAAGTTCAGAATTGCGAATTTCAAGTTCTCGATGACAACCTTGCATTTGCGGCTACGAAAAGGAGTTGGTATCCTACTTTTTTTCCAATCTGATAACTTCTGAATCCAGTAGCTCTCTGTTTCAAAGACCTTAATATAGTTCCAAATCTGTTCTTTTGACATCTTAAAGATTAAGCTGGCTGCAAAACATCTAGAAAGTGGTGCAATTGTGCCCACTACTACTCCAATAAATTGTGTTACGAGAATCACTGACATTGACCACTGATAATCTGACTCACAGTACTCACTATTCAACGCAGGTGTAGCCACTAACACTGTAACAATGTGCAAGGTAGTGCTTAAAACGCATATTACCCCAGAAGCAGAGGTTGTAGCAGAACAAACTGTAATGAATTGGGGACTACCAGCCCAAATGATCCAATACTCGCTCACAAGCTGCTTTAGCGTCTCAGCAGTTAAACGTCCCGATTGTTGGGTCTTTAAAGCTCTAGCACGATTGTCTTGGTATTTCGATTTTATAACCTTTTTCGACTTTAGAATAGCTAAAGATGAACATATATGTATAATTAGCAACATCAGTAGTAAAATCACGTAAATTGCTGCTGATATGCTATTGAAATATTTGGATATGCTAAACGACTTAGGGTCAAGATCAGCTTTAATAAACTGGAAGATGCGAGCTTTTTCTTTTTCTGAAACGACACCTGTTGCTATTTGAATGCAGATGTTTACAACCAAAGTGATTACCAGAACAACCAAAGCTACGATATTTGTGAATAGTTCCTTGCTGTCCATTGTTTCTAAAGAAGGAAACAAATTAGCCATCATGGAGCACATGAACGCCATGCTTCCGAGCTTTGCCACTTGGTCCACATTACCAGGCATTGAACTAGTTAAATCCACGGGTAACTTCATAGCAACCGCTATCACAGTAAGCGAAGCAGCATTTATAGTGAAGTATTTACACGGAAACCACAGCTTTCTAGTTCGTAAACCATGCAATAAATCACCCACCATTGCAAGAATACAGATCAGAGATGCTAAAGCGATATAAAACCCAATCCATAACATAGGACTGCTATATTTGCTTTCCTCTTCTGATCTAAATATTCCCTTTGTGTAACTGGTCAAGGAATTTATTATATCTGGTGGAAGGTTGTAAGGATCAGTCGCGAGTTGATCCATAATATCAAGATAAGCAGATGTTGACTGGGAGCCCATAGGCGTTATGTTTCTCCGAGAAACAAAGAAATTTATTTGAGATGAGTAAGGCTGGTATAGTTAGATGATAACAAGTTATGATTTCTTTAAATGATATAAAGGATGTTAAAATTTTGTACAAAATCCTGCTCTTAAAGTTGCATGAATGACCAAATTAAACCACTACTTTTTAGCTGGCATGAATATGACTAGCACAAAGCAAATGGATGATAGTGTCGTGTCTTTTTTATGGCATTCCATCCATCACCTGGGCTATCTAAGAAACTTTTATTATCATTATTGCCCCTCACGTGAAAAACACTTCTGCAAAGTATTTAAAAGTGGGATCCGTTTGTTGTTTTTTTTAAACACTTAAAGTTGTTATTTTTGAAAAATGTAACATATAAATATGTGTTGGTATGCAAAACACAAACAATGCAGGTGTTTTACAAAATGTAACATTATTTTTCACACAATGACAAGTGAATTTTCTTTTAAGTATAGGAAGACAAAAGACAAATATATACATATAAATCATTTTAGACTCTCTTCCCTAACTTTTTTAAGATTTCTAAAAAAAAAAAAGAGAGTGAGAATTGAAGAATTTACAAATTATTAAACACTATGTACAATCATATAATATATCAACACATAAAAATAATTGACTGGTCAACTTTTAATTAATGTTATTATTAAAACTCTCTTAAAATCTAAAATATAATTTATTAAGCTTATTATACAAATTAATATAACACAAGTATACTCATTTTCAAAGTAAAGATAAAAACCAAAATATCTACTAAAGGGTATTTGGGATTGTGATTGGGTCTGAAATATCTAATTATCACCATTCAAAAACGCATAAAACCCATTTTTTGTGTTTGCCAAAAGACTTTCAATAATTAATGATTAGCGTTTGTAAACCTTCAAAGCATAAAAATCAAAATGCTCATCCTTCCTTGCTTTTGTAAAACATGGTATGACATTCTATCTTATATATAAAAACGCCTCCATGTACTAAAAAAGACAAATGAATAGATATATAATTTAAAACACATGCAGAAGTAACTTTATGTAATTGTAAAAGATAATTTTTTGGGGATTTACTATTGTTCACAGATGATTTACTATGGAAATGGAAGATTGTTTTAATAGAAAAATAATTAAAAAAAATAAATAAAATAAAATAAAAAAGCTTGAATATACCTATTAATTGGGCAAAATGGGTTGCTTTATTTAGGGAAGACACACCCATATTGGTTGTGCCGTTGTGTGTGTGGCCTAATGTTTTGATCGGTCTTTTACTTGCATTATTTTTATCAAATTATAACCCATGCCTTTATAACTTTTAATTTTAACACTTACCTTTATGTAATAGTTTTTGTTCAAAAACTCTTCAAAGCAGTTTAAGCAATTAATTAAACATTCACAGGAGAGAGAGAAAAAAAAAAAAAAAAAAAAAAAGCTGTATTTCCAGTTTGAAATATGTATTAGAAAAAACATTTTTAGCTATTACATGTATTCAAAATAAATATGCGAGGGATCATATACTTTATAAAAAAATGTATCTAAACTAGAATAGGATTTGCAAGTAGTTAGTTGATCAATTTCGATAGGAACCGCATAGTGAAACTATTGTTTGCCAGTTTTATTACTTCGATATACAAGGTTAAAGAGCATATTTTAAAATTAGGGCACATGGTCTCCAAATTTCACGAGACAATCCTGTTAATATGGTAGTCAAAAATTCTGGAGGAGTCCGGTGTCATCCAAAAAGCAAAAAGCTAGTCTTATGTTTCTCAAAATGCAATGAATGATTTAAAGTTGCATGAATGGCCATATGAAACTCACAACCACTTGCTTTATTGTTTGAGATACATTTTATTAGCTAAATTCTCATTTTTGATTTTCTTATTTAGTGTTACTCTTGTTTGTTTGTATTTTTGCATGGGTCTCTTTTTGCTTTCCAAATAATAACTCAGGTAAATTGCTAACGTACACCATTAACGTCAAGCATGAGAGTAAGTTAGTACGAACTAGAAAAAGATCAAGAAAACATCATATCAATAAGTCTAAGCATCGGAAAATTCCTCTAACCACACTAAAAAGCAGATATATGCTTATTATATAATATATACGGCCACATACAACAAAATATATTACAAACGAACTTTTAAAGAGTAAAACTGATGAAAAACAACGACATGGTCACAAAAACTTATTAAGTTTACAAATTAACTAGAATCCCAGTTTCAACGTACTTTCTGAATGCTCATGCATGGTGAAAACTTCTTGATGCAGCATATTACTTCATTCTGGATCACACGCATTACTTGAAGAGCGGAAGTTATTTTTAAAGGAATTAGGGATTCCTTAAATAAGTGCGCCACTTGTGAATGAATGGAAAGTCATCTGGATTCAAGCTTGGAAGTACGCGATCTTGAAGGAATTCGATAATCTGTGTAGTCTCACCGAAAAGTTGGGCGGCAGCATGGACATTGGCTTCCCTTTTCTCTATTTCACCAGAGTGGCATTTCCTTGCTATGGCTTCGGGTAAGTTGGTGAGACAAGCAGTCACTATGTCAGATATCATTGATGATAATTCAGCAAACAGATCCTCTTCGCTAACCTGGTCAATGGTGCCTTCATAAGAATCCAGGATTGTTTTGGTTATCCGATACATTGAGTTGGCACAGATTGACCTGCAAATGGAATCGTCATTTGGCACTCCACTTTCTGTACTTCCCACATCATTGACAATGTTTTTTGCTATATTCCTGAACTCTTCAAGAATTTGCCTTATATTCTTCTTAGAAGCGAAGTCCTTTAGCTTATGTCCTAACCATTTGTGATAGATATCAACTTGATGCCACGTTGTTTTAGCTGCCTTTTGAATGCTTACATAGTCACTGGTAACATTGAGGATTTCTTCCACAAGTGTAACATACATAAAAGCTTCACTCACACTCTCCAAAAAATCATCAGCTATTTCCTTTTGGATATTAGGAAGAGAAACCACAATGGTTGTCAGGGTTACCACCGGCAAACTCCAGCAATCTTGATATTCTTTTGATAGGAAAGTTGGAACTGAATGATCATTAGTATTGTTAAACTTCCCAACTCCTTCAAAACCACTAGATTTTTTTAGAAGCTTCATGAGATTTTCAGGTTTCTTCTTTCCAGCCTCCTCGATCAAGCGGTTCACGGATTTCAAAAGGCTTTTCAATGTTTTCTCATGAAGCTCCAGCTCTTCATGAAGTTGCAAAACAAATTTTTTATACTTTTCTGGTTCGTGAGTGTCGCCAGCACCTGATGCACAACACTTGACATTTATCCGATTCAAACAATAATGGACACAAGACCAAAGACACATCATAAAGAAAAATGGGATTAGTGATATCAACTTGCACGCTACCACAACTGCCTCCTGAACTTCTATTAAAAAGATCAGAATTATGAATTTCAACTTCTCGATGACAACCTTGCGTTTGCGGCTACGAAAAGTAATTGGTATACTACTTTGTTTCCAATCTGATAGCTTCTGAGTCCAGTAGCTCTCTGTTTCAAAGACATTACTAATATGCTTCCAAATCCGTTCTATGGACATCTTAAAGCTTAAGGCTGCAAAACATCTAAAAAGAGGTGCAATTGTGCCCACTACTACTCCAATAAATTGTGTTACGAGAATCATTGACATTGACCACTGGTAATCTGACTGACAGTACTTACTTTGCAACTCAGGTCTTGTCCATAACACAGTAACAATGTGCGTGATAGTGCTTAAAACACATATTACCCCAGAAGCAGAGGTTGTAGCAGAGCAAACTGTAATGAATTCGGGACTGCCAGTTCCCCCCATGATCCAATACTTGCACACATGTTCCTTTAGCGTCACAGGAGTTAAACGTCCTGATGGTTGGGCCTTTAAAGCTTTAGCATGAGCTTTTTTGAATTTCGTGTCAATAATCTGTTTGGACTTTAAAATAGCTAAAGATGAACATATATGTATAATCAGCAACATCAGTAGCAAAATAACGTAAATTGTTGCTGCTATGATATTGAGATAATTAAGTATGCCCAATGGCTTAGTGCTATTTGAGGGTTTAATAATATTGAAGACGCGAGCTTTTTCTTCATATGAAACGACACCTGTTGCTATTTGAATGCAGATGTTTACAACCAAAGTGATTACCAGAAGCGCCAAAGCCACGATATTTGTGAATAGTTCCTTGCTGTCCATTGTTGCTAAAGAAGGCAATAAATTAGCCATCATCGAGCACATGAACGCCATGCTTCCGAGCTTTGCCACTTGGTCCACATTACCAGGCATTGAACTAGTTAAATCCACGGGTAACTTCATAGCAACAGCTATCACAGTAAGCGTAGCGGCATTTACAGTGAAGTATTTACACGGAAACCATAGCCTTCTTGTTCGTAAACCATGCCATAAATCACCCACCATTGCAAGAATACAGATCAGAGATGCTAAAGCGATATACATCCCAATCCATAACATAGGACTGCTATATTTGCTTTCCTCTTCTGATCTAAATATTTCCATTCTGTAACTGTTCAAGGAATTTATCACATCATCTGGAACGTTGTAGACAGCGGCGAGTTTATCCACAATTCCCATGTAAATTTGTGTTTTGTTGAAGCCCATAGTTATGTTCCTCCGAGAAACAAAGAAATTTATGTGAGATGAGTAAAGCTGGGTGTTGTTAGATGATAACAAGTTATGGTTTATTTGTAGTTATATGATAACAAGTTATGTTTTATTTTAAGAGGTTTGATACACATTCTTATATTTTCATCTTACAAGAATTTCCTGCACTCACAACAACATTACATAGTTTTTTCAACTCATTCTCTCTCTGTATTCAAACCGTCAGTTTTCTCACTTGACAGGATGATGTGAGTAGAACACTTTGTAGGATTATGACGTAAGAATGTTTACTATTTTCCTGATGGGAGTGTCTAACTAGTGCCCTTAAAGCACTGGTTAAGAAGAAGGAAGGCCCACAAAATAGTACCAAAATATATTTTAAATACTCAAGGACTCACACTTTTTCAATAAAAAATATATTTTTTCGGTATTATTTTATGGGCCCTCCCTCCCTCTTCTTAACCAGTGCCCTAAAGGCACTAGTTAGACAATCCCTTTCCTTATTTAAATTGTATGAAGGATGTTAGTGTCTTCTTTTTTATCAAAAAGCTGGCATGAATATGACTGGCACAAAGAAAATGCATGATAGTGTCTTGTCTTTTTTATGACTGGCATCAAAGGACTTGTGGTCTAGTGGGTGGGGCTTAACTTGTTAAGCGAGCCACAAGTGGGAGTAGTACCAGGTGGGTGACCACCCGGGAAGTCCTCACTTGTGGTCCACTTGTAGACCATATTGTTCCGGAGATATATTGCAATGATAGATTTGAACCATTGAAGCCACTCGTTGCGGAGGTTCAAATCTTGAGCATGGCCCGGTTTTCATCCGGCTGTTTCTCCAGCAAGGTAAACTTGTGTGGAGGCAGTACGGTTTCCGGGGGAAACCCGTTACCACCTGAGATCAGCGTGGACCCGGTTCAGACAACATAGTCTGGCGGGGTGGCGATGGGGCCTTCGCTGTCCGCGAAGGTGGTCGATTCTAAGTTGAAATTCACCTTTAAAAAAAATATAGTGTCTTGTCTTTTTTATCGCATTTCATCCATCAACTGGGGTATTCAAGAAACTTTTGTTATCATTATTACCCCGTGTAAAACGTTTCTGCAAAGCATTCAAAAGTGGGATCCATTTTTTTATTTTTTATATTGAAACACTAAAAGTTGTTATTCACAAAAATGTAATATATAGATATAGGAAAATGATGGGAGACCGAATTGTATGTCTAATTTTATGAGTAAACTTATGTGACATGATCTATTGGCTTGTAAAAAAGTGAGTTCATCGATTGCGGCCAACATGATGATGCTACAAAGGTTTAGTCATAAATTTAAGCACGTGGTTTAAGCCTTCCAATCACCTCTCATAGATATATGTTGGTATGCAAAACATAAACAATTCAAGAATTTTACAAAATGTAACATTACTATTCATGCAATAACAAGTGCATTTACATTAACATATAATAATACAAATAAATCATTTAGACTTTCTCCCTTAACTTTTTTAAGATATCTCAGAAATAGAATTTAAGCCTTTACAAATTATTAATCACTTCAATCATATAATACACAAACACATAAAAATAATTGACTCATCAACATCTAATTAATGTTATTATTATGTCCTTTATGCAACGTTATTCACCAAGTACTAGATGGTCTAAAATCTTACCCCGTAAGGTAAATATTTTCATTTGGCGTCTTATATTAGATAGATTTCCGAATCGTTTAAATTTATCTTCGCGAGGTTTAGAAATTACTTCTATTTCATGTCCTTCATGCAACGTGGCTGTAGAATCGAATGATCACATATTTTCGGGTGCGATAGGGCTATTAAAATATTGCGGCTTATTCGTGTTTGGATTAATGTTAATATGCCTCCATTTCATTCTTGCTTTGATTGGTTGCAATGGTTCGAAGATTGGAGAGCTTCTAGGGTCGCGAAAGATCGGGTATATTGCATATCTTCGGCAGTTCTTTGGTCTATATGGCGATATCGGAATAGTGTCGTCTTTAATGCTCATCCTATAAAGAAAAGCGACTTGTTTAATTTTATTCGTATGATTTCTTTTTCTTGGTTTAAGCATAGAGGTCATAAAGTTGTATGTTGGAACTCCTGGCTAAACAATCATTTGTAATTCCTTTTCTAGCTTCTTTTTAGAATCTTAATAAATTCCGCCGTTCAAAAAAATTAATGTTATTATTAAAACATTTTTAAAATAAAAAAATACAAGTTATTAAGCTTATTATACAAATTAATATAACACAAGATGTATACTCATTTTTAAAGTAAAGATAAAAACCAAAAATTTCTACTAAGGGGTGTTTGGGATTGTGATTGAGTCTGAATTATCTAATTATCACCATTCAAAAAACGCATCAAACCCGTTTGTGTTTGCCAAAAGACTTTTGATAATCAATGATTAGTGTTTGTAGACCTTCAAAATGTAAAAATCCAAAAGCTACTCCTTCCATGCTTTTATAAAACGTGGTTACGACATCCTATCCTATATATCAAAATTAAAAAGGAGCAAATGAACATATATATAAATTAAAACTAATGCAAAAGTAACTTCAGGTAAAGATGATGAAGAAGAAAATAGGAAAACGAGTAGGTAATGAGAGGCGACCGTATATATTAACATCGTTTGGTTTTTGTGGTCAACTAGGCTCTGTCAACTTTGGCTTCTTCGATATTTATTTTAGTAGCAATATTAATTTTAGTTAAATAAACCATGTCAAATGTTCGTCTATAAAAAAATAAGAACGTAGCGATATTTATTTTAGTTAACTAAGTTATAATTTATAGAAACTTGAACTGATGTACATTAAATTTAATTAGTTCAAAAATATAGTAAAATCATTTTCTAGTCATCCATTGTAATATATTTGAATTAACTTATATATACATTAGTACCTAGTGATATGACTCAAATAATGTTTTAGGAATTAGCTTTTTGATATATTTTTTTAATTACATGATACATGTCGAAAGATTTTTCTATAGTGTTATATATCTTTGTCAGGAGTTTTAGTCACAAGTATTTGTCGCCGCATCGCACGAGTACCTTACTAGTATGTATATTATATGTTTGTGATTTTAGAGTTATCAACATTTTAAATTATTATAATTTACTAGAGACCGATGATATATTATGTTACGCTCGGATACTAGTTGAGAAGGTGCCGAGCGAAAAATAGTATGAGCTACCGCTAAACTTTCAACCATAGCATTACACTGACGCACTAGAGTAGAGTACAAATATGATTCAAATAAAGGCTTGGTCGCACGAACTTTTTGATTTTGCCAATTAACTACATACACAAACTGACATTCACTTTCTGAATGCCGACGGTTATGAGTAAAGCTGGGTGCAGTTAGATGATATCAAGTTATGGTTTCTTTAAAGGGTTAATTACATAAAGAGTTATCATATTTGCCATTTTTTATCATTAGATGTTGCGTACTATTGTTTTTCTCAACTTGACACTAACCTTTTGAAATCTTGCTATTGTGTGTACTTTGCGACTATTTTAGCCATGAAAATGACCTTTTTACCATTCAAATTTTGAAAAATTAAGGGTAAAATGGTCACAAAGTACACACAATAGCAAGATTTAAAAAGGTTGATATCAAGATGAGAAAAAAAATAGTACGCAACATACAATGACAAAAAGTGGCAAGTATGATGCAATTTTATGTAATTAACCCTATTCCATATTATTAGTTTTATAGAGACTTTAAAAAATATGATTCCTTTGGGGCTTGCGAATGGAAGGTTTGGCTAGGGGAGGTCTCAAGTTCGAGTCTCACCCGAGACGTTTACCCCTTCAGGCAGAATAGGAGGAAGTACAGGCGGAGTTCAGCGTCAGCATATTGCCCAATTGGATGTCACTGCTACATTAACCACTAACAACTAACAAGCCGTTCAAAAATATATATGATTTGCATGCCTAAACTATAGGCGTAAAGGTATGTCTAAGCATAAGATCGATTACGACACGTAGCCTAATCAAAAGTAGGGATAAAGAGAGAAAATGTGAAAGACATGTGTCAATTGATTATATGGAGCATTTCATCAGTAACGCCATTGTAGCGTCAAATTGTCCTTAACGCGCGTTAAGGTGGAGTGAATCGTTGCACGATCGAGCGTTAATCGTGCGTTAACGAGCTAAGTGAAGGGACTAACGCAACGTTAAAGGGGAGAACGTGTAAAAAAAATCACAACTAGCCCCGGCTAGTTTTCTATCCGTTGGTTTTAAAAAAAAATCAATTCCACCCCCTCCACTTTAATACCAAACGGCTATATTTCAAACTTTAAAAAAAATCAAAATCAAAATCATATACCCACCATTATAAATACCAACTAAATACATGATTTTTTTTCACACATCCACTACTAATTCTCAATTCTTTATACTTACTAAAAAAAAAAAAAAAAAAAAAAAAAAAAAAAAAAAAAGCCTTCTCCATTCAAAATGGACCCAAATGAAAATGCCGAAGCACCTGAGACTTGGTCAGACATAGATGACCAAGAAGATATAGACTTTATGATTGCTGCGATGGAGTATCACCAACGCTTAGAACAAGAAGAATCTCATCCTCAGCCGCAGGTGCCTCGTACCCACATATTTCGTGAACGCGAGCTTGCTGAAGAACGTTTGCTAAACGACTATTTCATTCAGTGTTGTAAGTATACGCCCCGTAATTTTAGTAGAAGGTCTCGCATGCGCCAAAAACTATTTTTGAAAATAGTCAAAGGTATTGAATCTTATGAATCCGATTTTATTCCAGATCACTTTCAATACTTTAAGTCAGCGATTGATTGTACTGGTCGAGGGAGTATTAGTGCTCTTATGAAGTGTACAGCTGCCATACGCCAATTGGCATACGACAACGCACCCGATGCGTTTGATGAGTATTTGCAAATGGGTTCAAGTACTATGCGTTTATGTCTTGATAATTTTAACATGTGTGTTATGGATTTGTTTATGCCTGAGTTTTTAAGAAAACCAACATAGGCGGACATTCAAAGTATTTACCTAAAGCATGAACGGGAACATGGTTTTCCGGGAATGCTTGGTAGCATTGATTGTATGCATTGGGTGTGAAAAAATTGTCCAGTGGCTTGGCAGGGGCAATTTGGTAGGGGTGATAAAAGATACCCAACGTTAATGCTTGAAGTTGTTGCTTCACAAGATTTGTGGATTTGGCATGCATTTTTTGGTATGGCAGGTGCAAATAATGATATTAATGTTTTGGATAACTCTAATTTGTTCGATGAAAGACGAATCCCCAAGAGCATCCTATATGGTAAATGGAAGAAGGTAAGAACAGGGGTATTACTTGGCTGATGGAATTTACCCACAGTGGGCAACTTTCGTCAAATCCTTTACAGCAACGACTGACGAGAAACATAGTTATTTCAAAAGGTAGCAAGAAAGGATGTCGAACGTGCTTTTGGTGTGTTTCAAGGACGGTGGGGTATACTACAACAACCGGCACGAGCTTATGAAATTGTCAAGATACAACGAATCATGTATACCTGCATTATTTTGCATAACATGATATTGAAAGATCAAAAGTTTGTGCTCCGTGACTATGGCGAACTGTTTGTGGATCCGGTTTGAGGCAACAAACATGGATCGACAGATGTGATACCCAGGAACGCAAGTCAAGGGAAATGCGCGACTCATAAATGCATTCTCAGCTCCAACTAAGGAGCATGTTTGGCAGAAACGTCTTCAACGCCAACAACAACATGAAGAAGAATATTACGAAGACGATGAATAATTAGTTGTAATTCGTTTTGTTTAATTTCCTATGATTCGGTTTTTTTCTTAATCGTTATTGTTATTTTAAGTTTTTTTATATTTCGTATTGTAATGTTTAAGTTTTAATGTTATGTGGTTTATTAAATGAATTGTTAGTTTTAGTTTAAGGGTTGAATTTGAAAATAGTTGAGTTAAAGCTGAGTTATGAATGAGGGTGCTTTTTTGTGAGTTAAGGTGAAAGTGTTAAAGCTAATATGGTGTTGACACAGTACTAAGTTTTAACCCAGGTTATGGATGTAAGTGCTCTTAGGCATATTTTACGATACTACTGTATAGCATACATTTTAAGTAGAACCTTGATAGATGGACCTAATATATGCGTAGTTGTATTACTTCAATCACCTAAATTAAATGTAATGTCAGAAACCAGTAGTGGCATCTCAGATTTCACCTAATATATATTTTATCTGCCTAAAAATGAGAGAAAAAAAAATGATAAAAAAAAATAATAATAAAAAAAAAATCCAATACTTAATAGTTGATGCTGTTTTTGTATCTGATCGATGATTTGTATAATACTCGATGCATATTGCACTTGACTAAATAGTACTAGTATTAACTTAATTAGCAGTGTTAAGCCTCTAATCACATTACAACTCATAGTTAGTTCCCTTCATGGAGAACCAATTGGTTGATGTAAATGCTAACAAAGAAAAATGCAAGTTAAAGATTAACCAGAGAGACATTGATGTCGCATTTACAATTAACCAACGCTGTCAAGCAGATATGGACCAACATCAACACAAAGCTTACCTGGACCGCATGGGGCATCGTCTTAACTTAAAAATGCAGAGGGTGCAAAGATCTCAAAGTGGCCCTTGTATCTTTAAGTTTTTTGGAAATCTTGGAAAAATTTATGAGGGCGATTACCAACGGCCTCATGTCGTCTCAATAGGTCCTTACCACCATGGTAATGTGTATTTGGTAGATTTTGATGACAACAAATGGTACTTCCTAAAACAAGACCTCTTGAAAAAGAATGTTGAATCTGGTGAAGGTTTGAGCTCTTTTCTCAAAGATGTAAGCCTACTAGAAGATAGTATTCGAGGGTGCTATGCGTCATATGGAGATGTGGCGTGCCTTGGTAGTTATGATTTCGTGGAAATGATGTTGCTTGATGGTGTTTTTGTAGTCGAGCTATTACGTTTTCTAGGGAAGAGCGAAAAAGAGGTCGATAAATATGGTGACCCCTTTTTCGTGACGCCGTCTATGGTCCCACTTATGGTTGCAGACCTCCTCAAGCTTGAAAACCAACTTCCATTTTTCGTTCTTGAGGCATTATTCACATGTTCAAAGACCTCAGAACATGGAACGGATCTACTTCCCTTAATTAATGAAGCTATCAGCTTAGTCTTTCCTCTTGGGACCTTTGTGGCCTATTCGCCTAAGCATTTACTTGAGTTGGTATATAGAAGCCTTATGCCAGAGTCCTACACTACATGTACTGATCATGAGAAGCAAAACACGCATACGTCAAATCAAACTATACAGTGTGTGACTGAATTAAGGCGATCCGGGATCAAACTCAAGGCAAGACAATCTAGTGGAATATTGGATATAGAGTTCAAAAATGGTTTACTCGAAATTCCTACCATAAACATAAACGACTTCACTATGAATCTCATCACAAACTGTCTTGCCTGGGAGCAATGTTGTATAGATGCATTCACGTACATCACAGACTACGTCTACTTCTTGAATTGTCTCATTAACGGACCAAGAGATGTAGCATTACTTTGTGGTGATGGGATTATTGTAAGGCATTCAAGAGACGACGCGAGTGTTGTTTCATTTTTTAACAGCTTAGGTAAGAACATAGTTGTTTTTAACCCAAAAACTAGTTATCTGTCACGGGATATGAGAGAGATAGAAGCGTATTATTCTAGTAGCTGGGCAACCTTAATGAGAACTTTATCGACTCATAATTAATAGTCCTTCATTTCACTCAGCTCTTCTATGCCTTCATTGATGTCTTAGCTAGTTATGGTTAAAGCTAATTTACTTCAGATAATTTACTCCTTTGCTTTAGATGTTGTTACTGTAGCTAATTTACTCTATAATAATGTTATTGTAAATTTAGAAAAAAAATCTTTGCCTCCTTTATTTCATATTTGAGAATTGAGCCTAATTTCAAATTATCTGTTAATACATTAACTGGCCCAATTTCAACCATGGGCTTGCATATTCCATATTGTAGTTTTATAGAGTAGTTTTAAACTTAAATAATCTTTGTTGTTACTTGAGCCTAAAAACCCGGATTTTTTGCTTCTCATAATGTGTCTTCGTTTTTCTAACTGATTTGTTTTCTCTAAACCGTGAATTTTATTAATGATCATACATATTTACATAGTTTCCTTATAAAATCAATCCGATTGATTCAGTAATGTTGAATTTTAGAAGTTTACGTGACGTTCTAATTTAGATTATGACTAGAGTATAACTAAGATTAGTAAAGCTTTCTTTACAAGGCAAGGAAGGCGCATATGGCCGGTTTCACAGTAAGGTCAGTTGGGGAGACTCCTTAGCAGACCATTACATGGTTTTCTACTCCCTCATCTTTATAAATAGAGGTGAGGGGATTTAACAATCTTCTTCATTCAAGATGTAATCTTTATTGGTATTAATAAAGTGGTGTTCGGGGGTATCTTTCATGTGCATGTTGTCCTTCATATTGTCGATATCTATGGGTTGTTTCTGCTCTTGTTTTAACTTTTAATCATTCAAACGGAAGGTTTAGAATTGCAGTTTGCGGTTCCGGCTTTTACAAGTCAATATTCGGGTTTGTTGTCAAGATTTCTAACAGGTGACATGCTCACATGCATGTCCATTGGTAATCCATGTATGACCAAAGCTGTCCAAAGCAAACTATAAAAGCTAAAATATTCAAAGTATAATTCTGATACAATTCTAATAATCCAACTGATAAGAACAAGCTATACAGGCTACATTAGTAACCTGCTCCAATTCATCGAGTGTCTAGCAATAGACTCATTACCATTAATTAGGATTCACTTGCATATCTTTCATTACCCTTGTTTCGGTGCCACCTGATTTTTCCACAAGCCATAGACCTTCAACATGGCGCTTGATAGATGGTTGAATAGATAATATGAAGTACACGGTAACAGACTCATGTTATTCTTTTAAATTTTTTTACCTAAAATGTCTTCGGGTTATGAGGTTGTGACACATTGGCACATACTCACATGATTGAAATTGTCACATACTCACATGATTGAAGGAGATGATTACAAGAGATGATGAAAGATAATTTAAGGGGGTCCGCATTGTATCATATTAGCATGTTATTTTCTCTTTGAATTCATAATTGTCACCACAACTCACAAGCATATGTTTAAATAAAGAAAGAAAGAAAGAACAAGATAGGTGGGTGCAATCCTTACCTAGAATGGACTTTTCAAAATAATGAAAATATATCACTGATCACTCACTAGCGAAACACATAGTAAAGTGACTAAAAAAAACAACATAGTAAAGTAATTATAACCAAATGATTAAAGTCACTCATCCAAACAAATACCTAATATTTAGAAAAATGTCGGTTTAAGAAATCCACATATAACTACCAGACAAACGTTGATATTATTGGCATTATTTGAATAAGAAATAAAGGAATGTGATTTAATCGTGTGGTGAGGGAAATTGCGTCTGGATCGGTGTTCTGCTATGTTGGCCTGTTGGGAATAAACAATACACCCACCCTCTTTATTTTTTTATCCCCACCCTCCTCCTAATTTTTTATTTTATTTTTTATTTTTTTTTAATTTTATAATTTTGCTAATATAAAAAACTATAAACCTGAAAGTGCGAAACAGAAAATATAAAGTTTAATATGACAAACGTTTAAAACTGTCAAAAATACAGAACAAAAACTGACAAAAAACTGTGATATACTGAAATAAAAAGGGAACAAGAAGGGGACAAAAGGAATATTCCTCCACTAGGTGGCTAAGGTTATCATAACCCACATTATATTTTAAAGTAAGGTTATTTGTACCCTCCTCTTTTACAAGTGGCATCTCTTGTATTTATTATTACTATTATTATTATTATTATTATTATTATTATTATTATTACATTATCTAATAATTTTATTTATATTAAAATATTAAAAAATTAAAAGTATGAAACAAAATGTATAAAATTTAATAAGTAAAAAGTATAAAACTAACAGAAAATACGAAATATACACTGATAAAAAATTGTGTTATGCTGTAAACATACTGGGTCAGAGAGTAAAAGATATAAATTAAAATAAAGACAAAATTACACGGATGGTCCATGTGGTTTACACGGATTGCAAGTTTAGTCCCTAAGTCAAAATAACTACACCAGACATCCCTAATTTTGAAACCTGTCACCCTTTTAGTCCCTAATTTGGATGTCCCGTTAGTTTGGCCGTTAAGTTATTTGCACCGTTAGTCATTCGTTAATATTTTTTGCACCGTTAGTCCTCATTTTCTTAAAAAGTCCTCATTTTTTGCACTGTTAGCCCCTCCGTTAATATTTTGCACCGTTATAAATCTTTTTACGCTTTCGTCCATTTTTTAACATTCTCATCCGTTTTTTTAATGTTTTTGTCCATTTTTTTTACGTTTTTGTCAATCTTTTTACGATTTCCTCCATTTTCTTACGTTCTCGTCCTTTTTTTAACGTTTTCGTCCAATTTTTTACGTTTTTTTCAATCTTTTTATGTTCTTGTCAATTTTTTACGTTCTCGTCTGTTTTTTAACATTTCCGTCCATTTTTTACGTTTTCGTCCGCTTTTTTACGTTTTAGTCCGCCTTTTTACTTTTTGTCTGTTTTCTTATATTTTTATTTGTTTTCGCCATTTTTTTTTTATGTTTTCGCCTATTTTTTGTGATTAGATAAGTATACTAAAAGAAAATTTGACATTTGATAAAAATGTTTCTGTGTCGATTTTAAATCACGATTTTGACCCCTTTCTGGTATGAATCATCAAAAGTGTAAACCATGAAAGTTGTCCGAATGATGTTTTACATCAAGACACGCGAGATTTTAACCATAAAATGCAAAACAAGGGCTGTCTACTACCAAAACTTAAGCCATTTTTTTTTACCAAATTCATAACTTATAAACTTATAAACTCTTGTAAATTTTTGTACTTTGTAAATCATCAAACTTATTTGAAAAAATGGACAAGATAAAAATGGATTAAAATGTATGAAAATGTGAAGAAAAAAAACTGAATAAACATGTAAAAATGGAAAGAAAAAAAAAAAGATTGACAAAAACGTAAAACAATGAACGAAAACATTAAAAAAATAGACGAGAACGTTAAAAAATAGACGAAAACGTAAAGTACACAGTATAACACTGTGATGCACACGTTAAAACCTTCGATATTTTATTTGTTAGTTTAACGTATTTCCGTTTATGTTTATTTTCACTTATTTTAAGTATTTTCTTCCATTGAGCCATGTGAGTGTTACCATTCAATTAATAGACACCCAACCCAATTATTGGATATTGGAATGCTCTACAATCTTCAAACTTATTTAATTAGCTAGGAAACATATTGACCTAAACTATGTGCGTGAATGATCTAGCGAACGACTCTACACGTACTGAAATTAATATTGCATTTTGTATTTAATCATGTTCCTTGTTAACTGACATTATTTTCTTGGATTCTTGCGACTGTTTTGTCTACATACGTATCTTTCAACTGCTCTTAACTTATAACTATATTTTTACTTAATAGCTAATCTTAGCATCCTAACCGAAACAATATCTTTAATTCTTTATAATAACAAAGGTAAAATATTATATTATAGTTTCAACATGTTCTGTGACGTTCTATTTTCCTTATTTTATGGTAAAAAAGAACAGTAAAAACAAATTATAAGTAATAAAAAGAGGTTTTAAAGTGAAGGGTTTATGTGGCGTGGCAAGGGCCACGGAGCAATGAGACAAAAAGTCACAACTACTCTTGGTGAGAGCACGTACAAGTACAATGCATCTCCAAACATCTTTCCCGTAGTTTCTATATGATTGATAGTTAGTTAAATAATTAGTTTACCGGACGTTAAATAAGAAAATTGTATAGTTCAATTGCATGTAATGCAAAAAGTAATTGCTTATCTATCATTCAACGATCATGTGTGTAAGTATGTTTTAGTTTTTGACATATGGTGGTTCAATAATGAGAAACAAGCAGTGTTGCAAAAATCGGCCTACAAGGCCGATTAATCGGCGATTACAAGCTGAAAGGCCTTGGACCTTGGAGCGAATTACAAGGTAATCGGCCGATTAATCGGCCTTAGACCTTGGAATCGGCGATTAATCGGCCAAAAATCGCTACACGGCCCTCGACCGCCTCGGGACCGATTCACGATTTTTGCAACATTGGAAACAAGGGCACCTAATTAAGAAGGTCATGAATTCAAGTTCTATGTATGTTTACTCAGTTATGCCATTACATGGTTAATTATGTGTGTAGGTCCATTATGTGCTTTCGCGATTTCGCCAAATACATTATCATGTTTTACCAGGGGATCGTTCGGTTTCCCTGCTTTTTGATCATTTCGTTCAGATTTGTGCCTAGGGCCGGCGTCATACAATAATGTTGGTTTCCCATTGCACATAGACGTAGAGTTTACACTATTCCAAAAACACCCTCAAAAATCAGTCAAATCGAAGTAACTCAGGCAGCATGAGAATTTCAACTCGATCGATATTTCAAAGAATAAAAACCAAGATAGATGGTTCCGACACTATCTGCTTTTATTTAGAAATGTTAGGCCCCGTTTGGTTCGCGGAATATTTTTGATGGAATTGAAATGTTTCTATGGAATTGGAATGTGAAGGAATTGGAATGTTAAAGAATGGAATGTTAAGGATTTGGAATCATAAGAAATTGGAATTTGCAAAAACTATCGTGCGTTTGGTTGCAAGAAAATAAAATGGGAAAAAACAAATTATATTAAAATATTTAAAATTTAATTTTAAATTAAAACTGATAAATTGAATAATAATAATAATAATAATATTAATAATAATAATAATAATAGTATTAAAATAATAATAATTAATAATATAAATAATAATAAAAATATCTAAAATTTAATTTTAAATTAAAATTGATAAATTGAAAAATAATAATAATAATAATAATAATAATAATAATAATAATAATAATAATAATAATAGTATTAAAATAATAATAATAATAATAATAATAATAATAATAATAATAATAATTTAATAATAATAATAATAATAATAATAATAATAATAATAATAATAATAATAACTGATTTTTATGATAAATATATTGAATTCTATTGAATTGTAAACATTCCTCCCACTTTGCTATGGAATGTTGAATTCCACAGAAATGGGATTTTGAAGGAATTTATTCCATTCCATTTGTCAACCAAACACGTTAAGGAATGAAATTCAGATTTTGAATTCCTTTAATCTGCGAACCAAACATGTTATGGAATGGAATCAGATTCCAATTCCATCAGAATCCTAAAGAATCCGCGACCCAAACGGGGCCTTAGTATTTGTTTATTAGTTATGCTGTTTTCTCAACATGAAGATTAAATATACAAATATACAATAACTCTAAATCATGGATGACACTAAACAAATAGAGTTATTCAAAACTGGATTAATAAAACCAGGGTCTGGATAATTTCAACTGAAACAAGATTCTAATACCATTGCATCACTATTCAATGAATCTATATAGACAAGTCCCTCTTGTGCTTTTGCATTTTTAACTTTAATAATTCCATCTTATTTCCTGTTTCTTTTGTCGTAAAAGTTGCAATTGTTTTTAAGGAGAATTGCATATATACCCACTAAAACTTAAATACTTGCATATTTTCTCACAATACAAGTTTTCAATGCATGATATACAATGCAAGTTAAGCATGTTTTGAGTATATATTCAAATATGCAAGTTTTAGTGGGTATATATTTTTAGTCGTATAGTTTCATTATAGCCCAACATGTGTTTGTACAGGCTACGGCCCATGTTCTAGAATACTCATTGTAATGGTATTTATATACCACGACTCTTATTAATGACATATATACAATTCACAAATAATATACTTCCCTACATGGTATCAATTAGTATGAATTTTAGGTATCCATTAGTATGAATTTTTCTAAAAGTTTATAGTTGAGTTACAATATTAATTTATAAATTTTTCTGTTTTATAAACTTATCCACATTATAAATACACATTTTTATATTTTATAAACATCTCACATAATCAAATGCATTAAAATTTTAAATTGTTCAATATTTTAGATATCTTCATGTCACACAAGCTTGAATAGAATTTTCGTTATGATTACAAGTTTTTAAACATCTTCATCATTTTATAAACATTTTCATAAACCATCATAATAGATGTCATTAAAATATTATTTCACATAATTACGGAGTCACCAATCATATTCGATCTTATGTCAAGGCTTTTAATATGAGAATTGATTTGCGCAATCTTATTTTTTATTATGACTATTCATTTTGTACATCAAGCAGTTATATATTATTAATAACATGTTTAAATCGAATGTACATTGATGTGTGCAAATAAAAAATTTATGTGTACAAAATCACCTCCCTTTTAATATAGTTTAACACAATTATCGATTGGCTATATATTTAATTTTATACTCCTTTGTTTTATAGTTTACAACCTCAAGTTGTTTTGAAAGATGACAATGTCTTTTTCTTGTGACAGGGCAACGATTATCAATTTAAAACTTTTTTTAATTGCTCAATAGTATTGTGACACCAATTTGATAATTAAATGTGTTAAGTAAACATGCACATCACGGAAACATATGTTAGTATGTTACCTTACAGCTTGAAAAACACACGAATCATTAAATTTCTTTCACCAAAGAAAGTATTACATGATGCCCCCCCCCCCCCCCCCCCCCCCCCTTTTTTTCGATTATTTGTTAAATAAAACTACTCACTAGGAAGTCCACATGAGAATACTATCACGATAACGCTTATCTTTTATTCACATACGCATGCATGTATATACAAACACAGTCCCACAGGCCACAGACATGTGCAAGTAAAGAGCAAATTCCCAAATGATGTCAAAAACTTTTAGCTTTTCCAAAATCATGCCAAAAATAAGTGCTTTTCTCAAAAGAGTCATGTGCGATTGTGCGAATGTGCGATTCCACCAGAAACTTGACACGTGTCCATCCTAAAGGTACATAACCAATCATTTGCAGGCCCACACGATTTTAAATATACAACACGTGCTGTTTGACATCTTAATTCAGATGTGCGATTTTTAATGTGCGATTTTCGGCTAATGTGCGAAAGTTGTACAAAAAGTAACATTGGAAAAGAAACAAAATCCACCTTTTCTGAATCAAAATCTTTTTCTTGTATTTCTTTTTCAAACATTTTCAGTTTTTATTTTGCATATTTGTCTTTATTTTTGATTCATAAACATGAATCCTTTCAATTATTGCAAATCCACACACACTAATTTGCGAATCCTTTCAATTATTTTGTTGCTCTCTCGTATGAAATGGTATCTATTTTCTTTCATTTTTTGTTTTTGTTTACTATTTAATTGTTGTTGTTTACTATTTAATTGTTGTTTATTGTTGTTTTTTTTTTTTTTTTTTTTCCGAATAGGTGAGAAGCTGAGAAGTGAAAAATGAGCTTAAATAAGGTATCTGATTATGTGTTTTATTGTAGAATTACTGTTCATTAGCTTATAAGTGCTTATTTTGGCAAATGAGTTTGGGTCAAAACGGGTACAAAAACTATTACCGGGTTTTTATGTTATATGGAGTTGCACGTACCTCATTAGGATTGATATATGAAATAACCCGTTTGGTCCCTGTTCTTGGTTACTGTGTAACCCACTGAGCCATAGTGAGTTTCTTTGGTTGTTTGTTGTTATTACATGTTGCATTTGGTAATACTAGGTTAAGAGAGTCATAAAATCCATAGCTTATTTCCCTGTTATTACATAAGCCTAACAGCTGGGATTCAAGGTTTGTAGGTAGACTTTTTCATTTTGTGCCCCATTTGACCCACTTTGCAGCCCTGGGTTTTGTGCCCCAACAGCCCTCATAGTAGCCTGTTCAAAGCTGCACCCCTACACCATCCTTGCTCAACTGTCCACCATGATTTGACTTATGTTCCATTTGAGGTTAGGTTTAAATGTTCCTTGCAAGTTAATTGATTAAGTTTTTAGGTTTGTAGCTTGTTTCCTTAGCTTATTTCAATTTTCAAGTAGTTTAGATTTACATAAGAGACTGATTGGTTCAAGAGAGTCTAGTAGCTTGAATTTACTCTTGTATTTATAAATCTAAGCTCAATACAGCCTTAATCATGTGGAATACAAAAACAGTTCACCCATAAAGGGGTGTTTGGCTCAGGTTTTTGTGCAGGATTTTCTTTGCTTTGGTCCAAATTTGAATTTCAGTTTGCCTTAGATCAGAGTTAGTATTAATTATAAAGTTAAGTTAAGCATTACTCAGTAGTCTAAAAGCTTTTTAGTTGGCATCTTAAAAGTCCTAGTTCATAACAGCTTGTATAAGTAGTTTAGGTAAATGCTAGCTTAAGGTCAATTCTAGTGGTAATGATAGCTTAGTTTAATCCACAATAGGTTATTACATAAGCCTAACAGCTGGGATTCAAGGTTTGTAGGTAGACTTTTTCATTTTGTGCCCCATTTGACCCATTTTGTGCCCTCATAGTAGCCTGTTCAAAGCTGCACCCCTACACCATCCTTGCTCAACTGTCCACCATGATTTGACTTATGTTCCATTTGAGGTTAGGTTTAAATGTTCCTTGCAAGTTAATTGATTAAGTTTTTAGGTTTGTAGCTTGTTTCCTTAGCTTATTTCAATTTTCAAGTAGTTTAGATTTACATAAGAGACTGATTGGTTCAAGAGAGTCTAGTTGGCATCTTAAAGTTCTTTGATAGTTATGGAGCTTATTTTCCAGATCTTTACAAACTCACAGTTAACCAACAGCTCCCCTGCATCAGGCTCTCAAGCCCTTTTTCATCTCATATTAGCTTAACTTAAATTGTTTATTTTCTATAGGTTTAATACTAGGTTTCAGGTCTTGTGCTTTTAGGACAATATTAGATTTGCTGCTTATCTTTATTAGAGTATTTTTACTACTTTTTCCTGAATTTGCCCTGTTCACAAGTTTATAGCTTGTATATATTGTTGTTTTGTAAAACCCTTCTGGCTAGTTTGCCCTTTAAAGTGCTTATTGTCCTTCTGCCTAACATTTTCATCAAAACCACTCACTACACTATCTGTAACTTTACCAATTTCTTAACCACATTTGCTATACATTGCATTATAAAAATGAAAATAGTGTTCTTACAAATTTGTTTACTAATACAGGCATCTGGTGTCAAGGTTCACATTCGAAGCAAATTGAATTACTTTCAATTGATTAAAGACAGATTATCTGACGATCGTCGTACACTGTTTCGGTCAACATGCTTTGGTCCATGGTTGGATTTAACTTACCTTGAGAACGAAGAGAGTCTTATACATTACATGCTTGAAAAACAAATTAAGTCTGATGATAAACACTATGATTTGCCACTGATTTATCTTGTCAATGGACATCATCTTCATTTTGGACGCCGCCAATTTCACCTCATAACTGGTTTTAAATTTGGTTTGCCTAGTTTCCGTAAGTTTAGAACTGGTGATATCATTTTTCGTGACCGTGTATTTCCTGAGAAGCTAGGTCAGGATGTAAAAACCATAGATCTTCTATGTTTGATTGAGGATGAAGAGCTTTTTTCAAAACTATCTGATCAAGATGCTGTTCGAGTTTGTCTTTTGTTATCAGTGCAGGTCATATTTATGGGGCGTGAAATGTCTTCTGTGGTGGATGATGTATATCTTAGGATGGTTGAGAATTTTGAAAACTGGAATGACTTTAATTGGGGGGAACACATTTAGAGACAGTTGTATGATGCCATTCGAAATATCTACTCAAAACAGAAGTTGGAATATTCTTTAGCCGGGTTTGTTTTAGGTTTCAAGGTCAGAATAATTACACAAATTCTTTTAATGGATTGTTTTTTTAATTTTAATTCTTTTAATAAATGGTTGTTTTTTGCAGATATGGATTTTAGAGGTTTCTACCCAGAGTTTGCGTTGGTGGAGTAAGGACCTCGATCTTATCCCAAGAGCACTTTCATGGTCTAAGGTTGTGCCTTTTCAAAGATCAGATGATTTTGGGCAGCTTTTTCCTGAGGCAAGTGTTCATTTTGTTCATTTTATAAGTTATCCCTGGCTGAGCCATTTTTACATATATGTATGAAAGACACTTTAGTATAATAGTCCATGTAAAAGTAGAATTTTCCTGCCTATAGGTAGCAACAATTGTAAGTGAGTTTTATATTTTTGTTAGGTGAAAGAAATAAACCATGATCTATATCCTACGAGAGCTGAGGCTGAATCAGAATGGTACACCAAAGGCATTAGGTTTTTTAACTGGTATGCACCGAGACCCGCTCCTGTTGTTAGCCGTGGAGGGCTTTTTGAAGATTATTTGCATAAACGAGCAGAACTTCGTGCGAAAATGCATGAGATTGACAATGAAGTTCCAGCGCCACATGCCAAACATAGTATTCAGGATCGTCTTAGGACATTGCAGGGTATATGTAATGGTTTTATGTTGTTACCTGCAGAGGTCAACAGTTTGAGATCACGGGTTCACAAACTTGAAACCATTATTCAAGTTTGTTTATAAAATTAACTATATGTCTCTTGTTATAGCTTATTTGAAACCATTATTCAGGTTTGTTTATAAACTTAACCATACCTTTGATCTTTTGTGTTACACAGTATATTACGAAAAAAATGAAGGTTGGACATATGCAGGACAAATTGTACAACGTTGATGAGAAAGAACTTGAAAAGGTAATTTTTGCGTACATTAACATAACAAGATGTTTATATAATTAGCTGAGTACCTTACATTTTATTTAATATATTTACAGGATAAATTAGACAACCATGATAAGGACTCTCATCTTGGTGATGAGTATTGCACAGATTTCAATGATAATTTCCTAGATTTGTTTGAGGACGAGTGCCTCAAAGATGTGAAGTTAAACCTTTATGATGTTGAAGAGGTTTGCAAAACTTTAAACATATTACATGCAAAACTTTAAACCTTTATGATGTTAAGTTAAACCTTAATTTAATTCTGAAATTTGTTTATATTTCTGTTTCATGCAAATAGAATGATTGTGTTTTAGTGTCTACCCAAGAGAATGTGTCAGCTGAAAAGAAAGAGGCTGAGATTCGACGTTTATCTGTAAAAAGGGAAGAGAGGTTAAGAGTCCTAAAGGAAGAGGAAAAAAGTGTGCAGAATAGAAACCAGATGTTGAAAAAGCCTCACATTCTGCGTGCTTTCGAAAGTTGTGGAACAAAGAAGAGGCAATATGAACTAGTTCTCAGGCCGGAGTTTACGGAAGCAGATGTTGATGTAAAAGTACCCACCCTTGATCAACTCAAAAGAAGTAACTCCCAGTTAACTCCTTTTATGCTCCAGATGTGTAGAGATCTCAAACCTTGGGAAGAGGTATATTAACTCCTTTGTATTTCATCGTGATTTGATCAACTCAATAAAAGTAACTCCCAGTTAACTCCCAGTTAACTCCTTTGTATTTCATCGTACTTTAATATTTTTTTATAACGTGTAGGATTTAAAACGACCATCAACAAGGATTGATAAAGTTTTTGTTCATCGTGATTTGGAGGCGTTTATTACAAATAGTTGCCAGTCTCGTTGCAAATTTCCTTGGTGCAATGATATTGTTGTAGATCATCATTTCTGGGATTCTTTTGTTGGTCTGGATGAGACTCGTGAAGGATGGTTCCGCGACGAGGTAAAATATAATTTAAATAGTTTTATATTTTTTTAAACAAATTGATGGATTTAACGACCTTTATGTAATTTTTGTTTTTTTTTTGAAATGACGACAGCACATTGAGATTTGGGTGAAGTATTTGTGGCACTTTAGACCATCTTATGCAGATTGGTCCATAGTTAGTAGTTACTTCTTGACACTTCTACTTCAAGATTCGTTGCCAATATTTTATGCTAATAACGAAGTTTACAAATTGGCATGGGCTGATGTTGAACGGGTATTTATTTCCAACACATCTTATATATATTTTTTAATTTTTTTTATTTTATTATAATTTATTTATGTGCATTCCTTGTAGGTTTTCATTCCGATAAATGAACCTAAGAAACATTGGACTGTTGCCCAGTTTCACATACATTCCGGTAATGTTATATTTTATGACAGTGTATACCGTTGTGAAGAGGAAGGTCGTGATTGGTATCTGAATATGAGGAACTGTTTGGCGGTCAATCTTCCCTTGATTCTACATGAGGCAGGTGTGTTTGAGAAGAAACGAATGAACCCGGATAATTACAAAATAAAGTTTCGTCTTGCACAGAACGTTCCAAAGCAGGGTGGGGTATTTGGTGATTGTGGAGTCTTTGCCTGCATGTTTCTATACAGGTTAGTAATCGACCTTCCTACTTATTTTAGAAAAAGTCTAATCACCCATGGTCATCATCAAAAGGTAATTGCAAGTCAAATTGGTTGACTGTTACAAGTATTTTGGAACTGAGAAAAGTAGTTGTTTAAACAGAGGTTGTGTGTACTACTACTTGCCTGAAAATTGCATCATTTATGTGGAATAATTTTATACATCCGCACTTCTTCGTATCATAGCACAGACAAGTCTTTTAGGCAGTTTCAGAAGCATCTACAGGTCATCATAGTATGCCACAAGAATTACTAAGATTCATAAAACTAATGAAGGGTGCTAAATTTTTCTTTAACCACATAAACATTTGGATTATAAGAACACTTTTTGTGACTTTGTACTCAACCTTTTCCAGATGTTAGTTGATAACTTGATATTTGATTCATAAAACTAATGAAGTGTCGCAAACATAGTTGTCTTTATAAGTTTTTCCATTAAGTCTTGGCAGGAAAATTCATCAGCATCTTTATGCTGATACCCTTGTTGAATTTGGTTATACAGGTTGGCTCATGGAATTCATTTGCATGTCGATAATCCAACTCAGGCAGCACTTGCATATCGTGAGGGCTTGATCCGTTATTATTTTCAGAACAAGATACACTGTCATTGAATCCAATGGTTGTGACATGTTATTGTTTCCACATATAACGAGTAACATCAATGTCCTAACTTTGTAATTTTGAACATGGTCTCTTGCGTTTTTTGCGGGAGAACATGTATGTGCTAACTTTGTATTAAGAATGTTGTTATCTATGTATCTAACTTTGTATTAAGAATGTTATCTATTAAGAATGTTGTTATCAAATATATGTTCCGTATAGAGGTCTTATAGTTAGATAGATGTACACAGATAGATGTCTTATAGATAGATGTCCATAACATTTATTTCGCACTCTGACCTTATCAAGTCTACATAGATAGATGTCTTATAGTTAAGAGCATAGTTAAAGTACATATATATAGGTTTGTTTTCTAAAACAAACAATTTGTCTTTAAGTGTTAACTTCAATTATGGGTCAGACAAGTTAACATGATCGTAGCTTTGTGACATTGATGGTAGTGATCCTTGCGACATTGATGGTAGTGATCCTTGAGACATTGATCCTTGCAAGCTTCCGAGGTTGATTGAGGCTCTTATTTTCTTTTTCATTGCCTATAAGGAAACAGGTCATAATTATCAAGTTAATACATTTGACAACAATCGAATACAACTGAATCGAATACATTTGACAACAATCAAATAAATATTACCACATTTATTTCACCATTTTGAGTTACCTTTTTTTTTCGTTTGTAAATAGCTGAACCGCACCTTCCAACTGAATCGTCTTTTGGTTCCTCACCTTGTGATCTAATCCTATCTTTGTTCTTTGGTCTTCCAGCTTGGCGTGTAGCCATACTCGGTGGCTTTACTACCTGCAAGTTAGTAGGGAGCTCCCAACTCGCAATTTCTCCAACAGGATATACCAAACCTTGGTATGTCGCTTTTAAAGTTGTTGTTCTAAACCAACTTTGCGCCAAATGATTACAACTTGCCAATCCTTTAAATCTACAAACAGCTATAGCATGACCACATGGCAAACCTGATAGTTGCCATTTTCGACAGGTGCAATCATTTTCCTTGATCTTCACAATATGTTTCTTTTTGCGATCATCTACCTCGTAAAGTCTTCTATGTTCAATTGCAGTCACTGTCCAATTTGCACTCTTAAAAACTCTGTCCTTCACTTTTGCAGTAGCCCATTCACTAAGTTCACCCGCAGTTGCACCTAAAGTTTGACATAAAAACAACATTATAACAATAATAATAATAATAATAATAATAATAATAATAATAATAATAATAATAATAATAATAATAATAATAATAATAATAATAATAATATATAAAATAATTTAAATACATATACCTTGGTACTTTTCTCGTTTATCACAAAACCAATCTTGAACAAGCCCTCTGTAATATTCCATTAACATTGAGATTGGAGATCTTCGAACGTGCCTTGTTAAACTGTTGATTGACTCAGCACTGTTCGAAGTCATATAGTTGTAACGCTTTCCAGTACAATATGCCCTAGACCAGTACATAACTCCAGCATCGAGTAGTTTCTTGTGAGCTTCTTCACTTTTTCTTTCAAGTTGTGAGAATGCATCATCAAAATCATCGATTGTGTAAGATTTGCAAGTCCTCCAATACAAAGCCTTAAGCCTTTTACTTTGTCCAAACTTGCAATTCAACATCAAGTGTCTACAACAAAAACCATGGAATGAATCCGGAAAAACTGTTTGACAAGCTTGTTGTATTCCTAGATGTCTATCAGATATTATAGCCAAATCTGGAACTTCGCCAATGCATTCTTTCAAGTGTGTCAAAAACCATGTCCACGATCTCCCACTCTCACCCTGAGATACACTGGTCGCTAGAGGAACAATCTGATTATTTCCATCCATTCCAACGGCGAGCAAGTTTGTACCTAGGTATGTACCTTTAAGATGAGCTGCATCAATTATTATTAGTGGGCGCAAGTGATCCAAGAAAGCCCGAATCTTGAAAATTAAAAAAAAAAAAAAAAAAAAAAAAAAAAAAAAAAAAGGATTAGAATTACAAAAATAAATAATAATAATAATAATAATAATAATAATAATAATAATAATAATAATAATAATAATAATAATAATAATAAATAAAAATTATTACCGCAACACCAAATGCTATAAAAACCATCTCAAATCTGTCGTCATCATCTGTCTCAATATGTGTTACCCAACCCGGGTTTTTCAACTTCAAATTATAACAATAATAAGGTAATTGTGAAAAAGAATTTTTCGGGCAACCAGACAACGTCTCCAATGCTATATTTTTTCCTCCCCATGCCTTTTTGTACGAAATGTCGATATTGTATGCAAGGTTCATGTCGGTTATTATGTCCTTTGGTTTATATACACGACTATGATCTCCCATCTTCGGTGTCAACAAATGACCCAACAATTTAGCGGTTGCATTTCGGTGATTAGGAAAGAGCTCTGTTCGGTCACAAGTGTGAACGTCATTTACTGTACCTATTACCCATCGCATGCTATCTTCTGCCTTAGATGAAATTATTTTCCACTCGCAATTGTGACCCCTACAAACCACATCATACCTGTACCTATCTGTTTTTCTTGCTCTATATTGAAAACCTTCTGAAATAGCCTTTTCACCAATTTCGTACATGCATTGTGCTTTACTATCAAATTCATCACCCGTTTTTATAATTTTTTTGCAATTATGGGACCCTAGTTTTTGCATTTTAATAGGCGGCGCTGGTTGTTCGGGGGGAGGAGGCATATATGTGAATGTGTTACTTTTCCATTTATAATCAAATTGGTCGTTTGATAAAATAGGTTCGGTATTTTGTATAGCTTCACTTTCTGGTTGATTATTTGTGTTGTCAAAATCAACACATAATTCATCGTATCCAATGGGGGGAAAGTTAAGATCAAATTCAAAAGTATTAGATGAAGAAGGATTTACCTTTGAGACTTTTTCAATCTTCTTAATATACACATTATGCAACACGGTAGATTTCCCTTTCAAGACTTGATCTAAAAAAAACGTCATATCATCATCGTCAACAATGTGGACAGAATTTTTTCCAACATTGTATGATAGGACAATATCATAGTCTTGCCCGATGTTGAACTTTTTCCTGGCGATGGTAACAAGTTGTGCGTACGTAATACTTTTTAGAAGTGATACACCAAACGTTAAATCTTCACAAACCAAAAATACACTAAATTTACCACTCATGATTTTTTTTATTTTTGGAACAAGAACATTAGATGTTTGTGTATGTGAAACACAAAAATGAAAGACTGCACATGTTTGTGTATGTGAAACACAAAAATATAAGTATATAATTCGCACATTTGGCCTAATCGCACATTAGCACATCTGAACATTAAATACAATTTAACTTTACATCAACCACATATTTATTACATAGTACTTTTTTAATTAAAAACAATTTAACATTAAACACATGGTACTTTTTAGAGCTACTTTTTACTTAAATTTTACATGGTAGTTCTAAATTTTACCATTTTTTATATAATTACCACTTTTTTTTTAAAAAAAAAACATTAGATACAGAATTTTATAATTACCACAAATAAATAAGTAAATAATTCGCACATTTTGTCCAAATCGCACGTTCGCACATTCGCACATTCTAATTGAAACGGAGTTAAAGTGGAAAATCCACGACCTATTTATTCAATTACCACCTTTTTTTGCTTAAAAAAATATTAGATACAGAATTTTATATATCAAAGATCACATCTTTGAAACACAAAAATATAAGTATATAATTCGCACATTTGGCCTAATCGCACATTAGCACATCTGAACATTAAATACAATTTAACTTTACAGCCACCACATATTTATTACATAGTACTTTTTTAATTAAAAACAATTTAACATTAAACACATGGTACTTTTTACTTAAATTTTACAACAACCACATATTAATTACATGGTACTTCTAAATTTTACCATTTTTTTTATAATTACCACTTTTTTTTTTTTTTTTTGCTTACCTTTAAAAACATTAGATACAGAATTTTATAATTACCACAAATAAATAAGTAAATAATTCGCACATTTTGTCCAAATCGGACGTTCGCACATTCGCACATTCTAATTGAAACGGAGTTAAAGTGGAAAATCCACGACCTATTTATTCAATTACCACCTTTTTTTGCTTAAAAAAATATTAGATACAGAATTTTATATATCAAAGATCACATCTTTGAAACACAAAAATATAAGTATATAATTCGCACATTTGGCCTAATCGCACATTAGCACATCTGAACATTAAATACAATTTAACTTTACAGCCACCACATATTTATTACATAGTACTTTTTTAATTAAAAACAATTTAACATTAAACACATGGTACTTTTTACTTAAATTTTACAACAACCACATATTAATTACATGGTACTTCTAAATTTTACCATTTTTTTTATAATTACCACTTTTTTTTTTTTTTTTTGCTTACCTTTAAAAACATTAGATACAGAATTTTATAATTACCACAAATAAATAAGTAAATAATTCGCACATTTTGTCCAAATCGGACGTTCGCACATTCGCACATTCTAATTGAAACGGAGTTAAAGTGGAAAATCCACGACCTATTTATTCAATTACCACCTTTTTTTGCTTAAAAAAATATTAGATACAGAATTTTATATATCAAAGATCACATCTTTGAAACACAAAAATATAAGTATATAATTCGCACATTTGGCCTAATCGCACATTAGCACATCTGAACATTAAATACAATTTAACTTTACAGCCACCACATATTTATTACATAGTACTTTTTTAATTAAAAATAATTTAACATTAAACACATGGTACTTTTTACTTAAATTTTACAACAACCACATATTAATTACTTGGTACTTTTAAATTTTACAATTTTTTATTTAATTACCACATTTTTTTTTGCTTAAAAAACATTATATACAGAATTTTATATATCAAAGATGACACATTTGAGTGTATATAATTTGCACATTTTGTCCAAATCGCACATTCGCACATTCGCACAATATGAAACTTAAATGCTATTTCACTTTATAACTACCACATATTTAATACCATGGTTTCCCACCAAAATTTTCCCGCCAAAATTTCCCGCTAAAATTTTCTCGCCAAAAATTTCCCTCTATTTTTTAGGCGCCAAAAACACATTATATATACACTCTTATCCTCATAATAAACACATACAATACTCTTATCCTAAAAAAAAAAAAAAAAAAAAAAAAAAAAAAAAAAAAACATACAAACTTTTATCATGAAGAAAGCGCTAGATGAAGGATCATCTAGAAATTCAACATCAAATCCTCAAAATGCAAAATGTCCAAAGTGTATCAAATTGAGGAACGATGTAATGGTACTCAGGAAAGAGGTGGAGTTGTTGAAGAATCAAAGAAAGGCGATTAAAGCAGCTGCCGCCCAACAAAACCTTCCCGACGGCATGGACAATATGAGTTTGAAGTAATTCAACAATTTATGTGGAATTTAGTATGTTGGAATGTTTTACGTTTAGCCTTTGTATTTCGTATTTCTACGCTGTATTATTAGGATTTCTAGATATTATTGGTTAGGTCCGTTTTAAGTATTTGTTTAGGATGTATTAGTTGTTTTTCCATCATTGTATGTTTTTAAGTTATTAAGTACCACATATTTATTTACAACCACATATTTAATTTAAAAGACTGTATTCGCACATTAGAAAATCGCACAGTCGCACATTTAAACTTCCCGCCAAAACTTCCCGCCAAAAACTACCCGCCAAATTTATAGCGCGAAAAACACAGTATATAAAGACATACATTGCATCATTTCACATAAATCTCTTTACAATCAAATTAAACACACAAAACAATCACACTATGGATCAAATTTCTGAAATTTCTGATGAAATAATCTTTTTCGGGATACTAACAAGAGTGCCACCAAAGGCTGTTGGTCGATTCAAGAGTGTATCTAAGACATGGAATACAGTACTTTCAGGAAATGCCTTTGTAAAGGAACATTGTTCTCGCTCGGCAATTCCATCTAATCAAAAAGTTCTCATAATTGAAGACCAAACGTGCTCCATTTATCCAATCAACTTTGAAACACATCATTACGAGCCGGGTAAAAGCATCACCATTCCTTTCAACCCATCATCACATGGTAATCTATTCAATCCCTTCTATATACTATCACATTTGAATGGATTATTGTGTGTTTGCAATAACTTGACATCCGAGTTGTTCCTTTGGAACCCAGTCACTACGGCTTTCAAACGATTTCCATCCCCATATTCCAACGATTTCTATAAAGATAGTCGTGATGCAGTTGGTTTGTACACCAACACGAACGATGATTTAAAAGTCTTGTACATAAGGCGTAGGGATGATACGCTTTCTGTCAATTTGTATTCTATGAGTGACGAATCATGGAGATACATACCTCTTATATTACCATCAGAGTATCTAACCACCCGTTTCTATTTGTCATCTGGTACTTTGTGTGGTGGTAATCTTTATTTCAATATTACCGACTCAATGGTTGGAGGTAGCCATTTCATGATTTCTTTTGATGTAAATTCAGAGCAATTTAGTATGTTAAGCTTTCCACCGATTCCTAGCCACGGAATCGCTCAAATTCGATTATTGAATGTAAAAGATGAGATAGTGATGTTTGCTGCCACTGGTTATCATGAGATGAAAATTGAGATGTGGATCCTTCAAGAAGGTACATGGTATCGTATCCACTCATTTCCTCTAATATCACTCGATTTGTGGTGCTCGATAACACACTATGTGACAAACGGAAATAAGTGGTTTGTGATGGCAAAATTTCAGAAGATTTTTGAAATCGATACTGGTATGATGTGGTTTGACCGTTTTTATACAGTTACTTCTTGGACATGTTCTAATGGTGTGTTGTTTACGGAGACCCTTGTTTCACCTAATATCTAGGATATGCAATGTTTTAATTGTTAGGATGTAATGGTGCGTTGTCTAGGATATGTAATATTTTAATTGTTATGATATGTAATGTTTTAATACTTAAGATTACTAGTTTTCAAATAACTATTCATCTTGTATTTGCATTTATAGCATATGAAACGTTAATGGAAAGGGGAGAACCTAAACCAAGCTGCACAAACAAATGACACAGACATAAACTCCTAAATTATGATAATTATGGGGTATTTTCCAACCATTAATTGTTTACAAAATATGGAACCAAGTTGCAGCAATGTTATGCAACCAACACAACCTAAACTGTTATGCAACCAAGTTGCATAACCAAATGTTTAACCAACCATAATCATCATAGCCCTACAGCAGCAATGTTATCCAACCATACACAAAATAATTGTTTACATCATAGACTTACTGCTATTACAATTCAAATACAAGACATCATAAAGCTTCATTTCGATTCCATTGAAACCACCTTCTTGTGTTTCCAATAAAAATCGATCATTTGTTCGCGGTATGCCAGAGCAAACTGAACGGGATCATCCACCATCAAAGGAAGGTTGTGTGTCAAACGGTAGAAAAATATGCAGAGCCAAATACCACAATCTCCATAATAACCTCCCTGTACCGACACATTTTCTTCATATCCAAAGGTTATTGAATAACTTTTAGGTTCAATGTTCTTTTTGGCCATCACCCCCGTCTCTTCTAAATAATGTGGAATTACCGTTCCAAAAGTTGCCATAAATTCATCCCACCATGACTTACCTTCGTCATCAGGACCCAGGAGGTTGTCGTATATCGTAACTACACCTGATCGAATATGAAGTACTCCCAAGGCCCAATGAACTCTTGGTTCATTTATTGGAAAGTAAACCTACAATATCAAAGGTGTAGACAATGAAAATCGGACCCAAATACAACTCCTAAATTGAGACCTGATAGAAATGGACTTGTTACCTTTTCAACATTTTCATCATACCAAGGCACGCCATAGGCAATGCCATTTGCATAATAAAACGGGAGGTCTCGCTTTACAATCTGTGGACTGAAATATGGCCCGGCCATTACCCAATCTGCATCATGCGGTCTAAAATGTCACAAATACATAAACCATGCCTCTATGTGCTGCAATATCAAAGTATACAGAAAATAGTTACTAATTAATGAAGTTGTTCACACATACATATGTTTTCAACAAACTCAGATGCACCAAAAGAAACAATAACAATTACTATCAAACCACACATGAGATCAATAACAACAATTCCAAACAAATCTTCAACAAACTCAGATCCACCAAAAGAAACAACCTACTGATTATGGTTTGTTAAACATTTGGTTATGCAACTTGGACCTGAATTGATCACTCTCAGCTCAATTCCATTTTCTTAAAGGTGAGCTGGGTTTTCGGGATAATATGAACTTTTGACTTTTGGAATATTCTTAAAATTTTGACAAGTCTGAAATTGTAACAAGGCTAGGCTGCTGTATAATGATAAAATGGAACTTTTACAAGCAGATTGAAAAAGCTCTAAACCAAATCAAGGTTTAAACTCACTGATGGTCAAATGACTTCAATAACAATTACACTTTACTAATTATGCTATACTAAGCTGAATTGAACGTAACTAAGCAAATATGAATAACCAGTAACAAAAATAGCATTCAATACATGATATACTGAACATGGTGCAAAATGATTTCATGACTGCTAGTTTAATTCACACTGATTACACTTGCCTATGTATATCTATGTTATGCCATGTTAGCAATATCAGTTAATGACTTGTTTTTCTCATTTAAGATGCAAGACAGGTAAACACACAACTGAAAAGCCAGTCTTAGCAAAGGCTGCGGCTGTCCCAAAGCCGGAAATTAAACGCCTAAACTATGTGTTCTGATATGGTCATATGAAGAAACCAACTTTATCAAATAGCATAAAAATATCAGACCCAGCCATTCATTAACAATCATCAAAATCAAGACACTTTGAATGCACTCAAAAATAGGTTTATGCCATGTCAATGAGACTAATCCTATGCTCCAACACAACCAAAAAACAGGCCACACTGAACAGACTTAGCGCACTTGAACTAGGCTTATGCTAAGCCAATGAGACAAATTGTATGATCAAACACAACCATATCAAAACTGCACTTAGCGCATTGAACTACATTTATACCAAGGCGATGCTACAAATCATATGCTCACACACAAACAAACCAACAGAATAAGTCCCCAAACAGAATTATGATACTACATGGCATAAACAACTTCAAGCAAATTTTTTTAAAAATGCTACTTAACAGATAATAATGACGTACCAAATCATGGAGCCAAGCTCGTCGATTTCCATCCTTGCCCACTAAAGCAGCCCAAAACTTATTATAAAAGTACCCATTAACCCATGGTAAAGCAAATGTCATTTCCTTCTTGGTACGCAATAACATGTTTATTTCCAGATGAGGATTGATCATGGTGGGAGGGGAAAATTCAGGACGATTCAATTTCTGTGAAACATTTAGATGAGAAAATAATCATGGTTACTAAACTAAACTACTGGAATATGGTCAAATATATAAGGTAAAAAAAAATACAGAAACGGACATATACCTCTACCCACGGTTCAAGAATGATATCATTTCCATCTTCACCAATCAGAGACTGCATCCTAGACTTGGATATCTTAGCTTTAGTACGACACTTTTTGGTTCTTTTTGGGGTAGTAGGTGGTGGAGCTGTATACGGATGACAAAGATGTCGGCTCTTCTTTCGCTCACGTTCGAAAGGAACCTTTACAGTTTTAACATCATCATCCATCTGCTCATCAAATAAATAGTCTGGATTAGGCGACAAATTTTGTTATGGATTAGGCGACAAATTTGAATTTAGTAAATACCACATTAATCTCGGAGATTTTCGGATTAGGCGACAAATTTTGTTCTGCCTCAGCATGCGTTACATCAACATCCTAAAAAAATGAAAAGTGGAAAAGGTGATTAGTCCCTTACACACTAACTTTTATCTTTTTTAACAACTTGAGATGTAACGTTACAGATGTTTAGTACAGAAAATAATCTAAGAAACATCACTCATCTTGAATGCGATAATGAAGGAGTGTGGCATGTCATGAACAGTCCACACTATATCATTCTCGCATTGAAGACGTCTCAATTATAATGGCAGATCTATCTAACAGTTTTTGGTTTTGAGCTTTAATGCTTTATTTTCAGGATACCGTTATATACAGGTTGGTGTTTTATCAAACACCAACCTGTATATAACGGTATCCTGAAAATAAAGCAATAAAGCTAAAAACCAAAAACCGTTAGATAGATCTTCCGCTATAATTGAGCTTTAAGTCCTTAGAAAACATGTTCTTACTATCATTTATATCGCTCAAATAAAATGTCATGAACATACTTATTAATTAAGTAGATTCGACGACATTAGAGAGCTAATAAAATATACACTAAATAACTAAAATAACACTAACTATTGTCAACAAACCCTAATCAGTAAATAAAAGGTGTTGGAATTGTACTAAATAAATAAATCCGAAAAAAGTTATTTAACTCAAGACATGAGATTTGCATACCACATTACTCCCTGAGTTGTCCCGAATGGGTGACACCAATTTGCATACCAGTTCATTGTCATCATGTGTGACACCAATTTGATCATCAAAACAATTGGTATCCTGAAACTGAGATACAATTAAGTCAAAGTAATCAGTAAATTTCCAACACAAATGTTTAAAGTAATCAGAAAATTTCATACCATATCCTCAGGAAGAGTGGAAAAGGTGGGAAAATCCATCAAATCATTTGCTGAATCCTGAAACTTAATACAAAATTATTGGTAAAACTTAAAGTACATAAATAACAACCTGCATATGGTCTTTAAAACACACCTTCAAATCTTCGACAACGACATGTACATCCTTAATAGCATTGTACGCATCCTCTTCCATATTTTCCTTAAAAGGAAAAAAAATGTGTAAATACATAAATAAACAGATCATATATCTAAACAAGTATTTACTAAAACACACACCTTTGAATCTTGGACACCGACATCATCATCTTTAACAGATTTGTAAGCATCGTCTTGAATAGGTTCCTTAAAAGAAAAAAAAATGTAAATACATAAATAAACAGATCATATATCTAAACAAGTATTTACTAAAACACACACCTTTGAATTTTCGACACCGACATCATCATCTTTAACAGATTTGTAAGTATCCTCTTCAATAGGTTCCTAAACAGATGAATTTAAAAAATGTAAATAAATAAATGGATATCTTAACAACTATAATAATAAACAACACTCACCTTTGAATTTTCAACACCGACAGCATTGTCATTAGTGTTTGGATTCTGAACATCGGAATGCAATTCAATCACAATCTTTGACTCACCAACGGCTTCTTTAGGAGGATGGTTAACATCTGCTTCCATAGCATCAGTGGTAACCTTACCTTGTTTTACTATTTGCTCTATTGCAGCTAACCGACCTTCCACCTCAACCATCATCTTCATAAGCTGCTTCTTGGTCATGAGCCTAGTGCATTCATCCACCTCCACATCACTTGAATCAGCGTCATCAGAATAAGTTTCTTCCACAACTCTTGTATGCACCTCAGTACGGATACGTACCTCCTGCCGGAATCCTTTTCGACAAACCCTAGACTTAATCTTATCCCGTTTAACTGGTTTGTATGAACTTGAATTTGATCCACCTGCTTTGTCAATAAATTCTAAACTTGATATAAACCAGACTGATGCCTTCTCGGCAGGTGTTGGAATGATGGATTGAACTGGTGTTGGGGCATAAAAAAGTCTCTCATAAGCTGATTTGTTAAACACAGTAACATCACCCCAAGCAACCCCCCTTGGAAGAGCCTTCTCATCTTTGTCCCACCATAGCTTTGAATTAGGAAAGGTTTCAAGGACAAAAATCTGTAATAGTTTGAGAATTATAAGTGAATTAGACTTTTTAATAAAGAAACTAGATATCTAATGCTATATTCAGCTCAAATACCTGATCTAAACACCCCTTATTTTCAACTGATGTGAACTTTTATGAAGCAACTATAACCAATTCAGTTCTAATTATGATTATACAAGCTCAAAGTATCACAGAAACACAGATATCAGGCTCAAACAACAATTTAAATAACAATCAAATGATGAAATAAAAACCACTAATAAAATAGTGAAAACTATTTTCTAAGGCTACAATTCTATACAGTGAAAACTATTTTAGTAACCTTAAGCCACAATAAGATGTTGAAGAACCAAACATGAACCAAAGTGACAGAAAATATCATACAGTACAACAATCAAATTATTTGCAGCCAGCTAACACTAGGACAACTGCAAGTACAACAATGACCAAATAAACCACATTGGTTATTTACACTACTGATCTCAATATAAAATTAATTGCTACTGATCCCAAATAAACCACATTGGAGTAAAAAGACGCATGCATTCTGAGATTGGTTCAAATAAGGTCTCAATGACACATATACTTAATAAATAACTACGAAAGTATACTAACCTTCAACGCGAAAGCAAATCCGTACAAGTTATATACTGCTTGGTATGCCGCCCCTTTCCTTGCATAACCTTCCATATATTCATTTCTTTTTGAAGAGACCAACATGAAAATCCTATCGTGAAATTCTTGCCACATATGCTCCCCCCACGGGAAAGCATTCCATGCAGCCAAGTCGTCTACCAGAACCACAATCTCACTCACCATCACATGCCTTGTTTCTTGACCCATAAAAACATAATCAGCCGCTAATAGAAGGCATACACGCAGAGCATCCTCGGCCGGTATGTGCTCAAAATCTTTACTCTCAAGCATCTCTATCAAATTTTCCCCCTTCAAACACTTAAGACCAGGAAACACACGCTTCATAAATCGAGACTTAACACCCACCAAATGATCTAAAGAGATTTTCCCAAATCGAAAACCTGTTATAAGACAGAATTCTTTCCTCCCCATCTGTATGGTGTGTTGGCCAATATCAAATATAAATGGGGTACCATAAGTTGCATCAGTAACATTCCTTTGATGAGAAAGAATGAAATTCAACAGGTGGTTATCATGATCTTCAGTTCTTATTTCTAGCCATCGACCAAAGACACTATCTTTAAACATATTGTAAGAACTTTCCCCTCTATCCAATAGACGATCACGAATCTTTGTAAGTAAGTATAACTTACTTCTAATATTTACCCTTGCATTAACAACCTAAATAAACAATAGAAATGTATATAAGCACAAATGAGGTTGTATTAACAACATAATAAACAATAAACAAAATAAACAATAAACAATAACTAACACAACAGATCATGTGCTTAAACAATATAGTTTACCCTCCATTATAATAAAACAAGTTTATGTGCTTATTTTTAAGCAAATTTACAAAATAAATTAAGCAGTTTTAAAATATAACTCCATATCCAAAACCTTTATGCTCAATTAAGTTTAACCTCCATTAAACTATAACTCCTTATATATATATAGTGTATATATTACAACAATCATCTGCAAGTATATAGCCTACTCTCAGTTATCAAAGGTTTTAGATGAAATTTGCGAATGTGCTTGGATCGGGGGCGGAGACAGGAACAAGATTTTAAGGCTAGAAGAGAGATTGTCTCGGATTTAAGACTCGACGATATACCTATGAGTGGGGATAGTTTTACTTGGTCGATTATTTAGAGTTACTAGTATGAAGTAAATTGAATAGGTTATGGGTCGATATAGATATTATTAAAATGCCAAAAGCTTCAGCTGTGGATATTTAAGTGTCTGCAGTCTCTAATCATAGTGATATATGCTTATGGTGGTTTACAAAAGATTATATATCTGAGTCTGATTGAATGATTTCGATGGGGGGCAGTTCATATTTGAAGAGAGATTGTCTCGGATTTAAGATATGCTAAAAGATTCTAAGGTTAATGTGTAGTTGGAAAAGGTCCAGAGGCTAATAAACAGTCTGCTGAACCAAGGAGTAACTAGTGATATATACTTATTATTAAGCAGCATTGTCATAAGCAGAAAAAATTCGTTAATATCAAAATCACCTCAGAAGAAAAAAAACAAACTAAATGTTCGTTTTGATGACAGGAGGCGACTATGATACAAATAAAAAATGTAAAAGAAAATACGTGACCACGAAAAAAAACGTTATCCTTAATTTGTTTCATCCACAATACCAAACCATATCATGTTAGCGTGTTGCTTCCTTTATTTATATGAAATCAACATAAAAGACTTATGTTTTTAGAACTAAAAAAAATGAATACCAATTCTCAAACATGTCAACAACATACCCCGGTCACGATTTGGGAAATCAATCGTGATCGACTCACGGCTATGCAACACAAACTATCCGATACACCAAAATTACTAAGTGGCGCGGCTAGTCGAACCACTTTCTCCATTTTCAGAGTCCCACAAACGTTACTCGACGTAAATGGCAAATCATACCAAAATTACTATGTGCTTTTTAACCTACATATCATTGAATTCAAACCCTAAAACAGTTTGTGTGCTTATTTTTAAGCAGTTTGACACTATAACTCCGTATAGAAAACATGATAAATCAAACCACTTATGTGCTTTTTAACCTACATATCATTGAATCCAAACCCTAATCAATAAAAAACCCACTCATGTGCTTATCAACATACATTTCAATCAATATAAAACCTAATTCATTATCTGCTAATATACACTAATATACACTATTCAATAAAGCAGATCATTGTAAAATATAGCCATTGCAAATCAATCATTGTTAAAAAACGCAGATCATTGTTAAATATAGCCATCACTAAAATGAAGAAAACCCTAATAAAATAATCGATTTGGAACTTACGTGGAGTCTAGTAGGAGCCATCACTAAAACCTTATGATTTTACAGCATTCGATACGATCGGAGGAGAGATCGGTCAAATGTGTGTGTTAGATTTGGAGGAAATGATCGGTCAAATGATCTTGTTTTTAAGTTAAATGATCTTGTTTTTTTTTTTTTTTTTTTTTTTTTTTTTTTTAATGGAAATGATGGGTCAAAATCAAGTCTTTTAATATATTAAAAAGTTGTACTTGGAAGATCTAAGTGGGATTTTGTTTCTTTTTCAATGTTACTTTTTGTACAACTTTCGCACATTAGCCGAAAATCGCACATCTGAATTAAGATGTCAAACAGCACGTGTTGCATATTTAAAATTGTGTGGGCCTGCAAATGATTGATTATGTACCTTTAGGATGGACACGTGTCAAGTTTCTGGTGGAATCGCACATTCGCACAATCGCACATGACTCTTTTGAGAAGGGCACTTATTTTTGGCATGATTTTGGAAAAGCTAAAAGTTTTTTGCATCATTTGAGAATTTAGACGCAAGTAAATATGCACTTATATTTATATGCATAAATGTATTGGATATGACATATAGAGGATTTCATGGGATCCTGTTTGGTCTCTTATACATACACATAAGGTCGTTGGATGAATAGGCTGTGACTGAATAGACGTAAAGTGTGTGCACATGGCAAAATTTATAGAGCCGTAGTCAAGATGAAAATGCATCTAAAACATAGACAAATTGCCGAAAGTTCTTTATAGATGCAACTTTTATCATAGAACTCATAAAGTAATATTAACCACTCATTTTTTTTTATCAAAATAAAAAAAATAAACTTCCACCATTTCTTTAAAACTTAAATATTTCGCAAACCGTAAATCGTCAAGCTACAAAAAAAAAAAAAAAAATACCATCGCGACGAGAATTAAATTATCTTTCTATAAACATGCATTGTTATATATACTTTCGATGAATTTTTTTTTCGATAAACTTTTTGTTTTCGCCCAGATAAATCATATATGATTCGATTTTAACAAATCATATATGATTCTTACGAAACATATATGATTCGTAAAAATCGAATCATATATAATTTTTACGAATCATATATGATTCTTTCTGGGCGGAAATTAAAAAAAAAAAAATCGTCGAAAGTATATAACAATGCATATTTATAGAAAGATGATTTAATTCTTGTCGCGATGGTATTTTTTTTTTTTTTTTTAGCTTGAAGATTTACCGTTTACAAGATATGTTGTTTTGAAAAAAAAGGTGGAAAATATAAATGGGTGACTATGATTTGTTGATAGGTTTTATGATATGTATGGGTTCTTCATTAATCTGAACTCTAGACAAATATGGTATATCATATTCGACTTTTTATCCACTTTTTGGATCTATCATATATCTATCCTCTTGTGATCCTTATCGACAGGAATATATATCCAAACCAGTGGGGTTCACTATGGTAGTTAGTCACACATCAAATCGAAGATCAAATCATATCTGTACTGCTTGTAAAAAATCAGCTTTTTTTTTTTTTTTGAAACATGAATCGATCTTGAAATCTTAAAATTTAAATTAATTAAGTTTGTTTAATTTACATAACTTTTAAACTTGTCAAATTAGAATGTGTCTCTTCTTAATTAATTCTAATCTTGATAACTTTTCAAAAACATACATTATATTAATTTTAAAATATACAGGCTTTTCGTATTAAAAAAAAACACATGTTTTGCATCAAGGGTCGAACTATAATCACGATTTCACATGTATAATTATTTGCCGCTATACACCGTCGCTTTACGCAGGTATTCCTCGCTTTCACGATTTCACAAAGTGTTCCGCCATATTCTTTTCCAATGGCTTATGATCCACCTAGTGTTCCACCTTACCCGTACCCATATGCACCATATCTATTAATTGCAACATGTGTCTTACCCGATATCATTTAATGCATTTAAAGGAAGTGAAGGGTACAATGTTAATCATGAGGGGTTCATGGGTTATTATTCTTCATATGTGGGACCGACGGGTTATGAAGCAGGAACGTCGACAACATCAATTGGTGTGGGAGCATTAGTTGATTACCAAGGAGATGCCGTATGAGGACATGGATGATGAATGATTTTGACTATCATTCAAGGTTTTTATTATGATGTGTAATGGATAATTATTCCATCTTCTCCCTCGTATTTTATTTATGAACTTATTATTATTATTATTGTGATGTAGGATTTATTATTATTATTATTGAGGATTTATTTAAAACTTCGTTATTATTTTTGTGTGTTTGTTTTTGTATGTTTGATGCATGTATTTATCTTTCAGCTTTGAGGTACCATGGAATTGTTGCTCATTCATATAGTTGATTCATTTTGGAGTTGGGAGTGACCAACTCATGCGTTAAACACCAAATATGGATCTCGCATGATTTCTCGGTGATATGATTTACTATTTTATTTTTCCTATTTCCTTTACTTTGAAGTTAATTTTTCACATTGAGGACAATGCAAAACTTAAGTATGTGGAAGGGAAGTAAATAGTGAAATTAGGTTTTATTTTTAAAAAAATTTTGTGATTATTTTGAAATTTGTTTTATTGCCCTTAAGGAAATTAGTTGTTTTTACACTTAAAAGCTATATTTAATTAAAACAACTTGGAATTTTCCAATAGCATAATATAGCAATTTGAAATTTTAAACGTATCTCGATTAAGTGAAGCAATCCGTTCTTGAGATTGATAACATTGCTTGTACATTTATAGCCTATTCTACTAAATATGTGAGGATTTGAACCTATCATTGAAAGCATGTATCTTTATGCTTAATTTCTATTTTCTTGCTATGAGTGTGCCGGTGATTGAATTGATTCTAGAACTTGTGCTTGTCATGCATTACGAATTCTAAAGTAAGGTCATATTCGTGTGATATAGATAAATTTAAATGATAAGAGGCAACTTAGGTTTTCAACCAAATGACCATCTATTTACATAAATGATATATTAGCTAGCCACATCGGTTAGTTAACCACTTTTTATGGACCCATTTGTTAGTGCTCATTTTTAACACTAGATACCCTTATAGTACACCCTCTGAGTCATTTTTTTTATTTTGTTACATCCATAAAATACAAAAAGATTTTACACCTTTAAACCTTAAACTAACCCTTTTTTGGTAAAGTCAGGTCGATGAATTGCTTGTTGTTGGTGTGAAGGAGTTTTTGATTATTAATAGTTTACGCTTTGTATTTCGGATATACTTTTCCGACGAAGACGAAGGTAGCTACTTCTTATTTGTATTTTTTAGGTATATGCTCATCCAAAGTGTGAAAAAAAACAAACAAAAAAAAATGTGGTATATTTATGAACAAGAAGTATTTTGAGTTATCAATTAGCCAATGTGCTAAGACGTGATATCTATGTATATAGTAATCAATGAAAGAAATTAAAAAGAAAGGGGAAATGTTGATTCGGAGACTATAATCATTTTGGAGTATGTGGATTGATTTTGGCAACAAAAGGATTTTGAGATTTGGCTTGATTATTATTGTTGTATATTTAACTCATAAATTGATCCCATAATTTATCCATACCTTTTATTAACTCTTATCCTAACGTTTCAACCCGAATAAAAGTCCTTTTTTGCTAAGTTTATTTATTTCTTACATGATTTGGATTAGTTTTGATACTTGTACAAGCTTATGGTATGAAACGACATCATGACTGAGCAATTGAGTGAAATTCACCTCTAACAAAAGAAATGAGTGTTAGTGAATTATATTATTACATTCTTTTCGTGAAGAGCTTAGTTATGCTATCTAGCTTGACCGAGTATTTCGTTTATTTTTCACATATACATAGATAAAATTCACTTTCTGATCTTTTGCCTTGGCAATAGAAAGATTAGTGAACCTTTTTGACAATCATGATTTTTGGCTATTGGAAAAATTTTTTTTCAAAAGATTACTTTGCTTGAGGGCAAGCAAAACTTAAGTGAGGAGGATTTGATAACGCATATTTTGTCTATGTTAGAGTCGCGTTATTTGTCTATTTTTGTATAATATTTAGTTATGTTTATGAACATTTTATGCTTATTTGGTATTAAGATGTGTCAAAGTCTAGGTATAAGGAAATATCGAAGAATGACGAAGAAATGCTAAGAGATCAAGAGAATATTCAAGAAAAGAGTGTCATCAAAGATATTGCCGATGTACAAGAGAAGGTAATGAAGAATTTCAATGAAAGAAGGAGTCAAGATTAGGTGCCAAAATGATTATATAAGGATGAACTTTTATGCCAACCCAAGGTTGAAATACACGAGCAAAACAATTCTCAACCCAAGGTTGATGCTGAGGTTCAAACCCAAGGTTCTATAGCCCAACTTGAGATTGAGCAGTCATCCCAGCCGGAGGTTCAAGGTCCAATCCGTGGGTTGAGGCAAGTCTGAGATAAAAGGTTGCATTTAATCAAGGTTTTTATTACCATAATGACTCAAGGCCGATCATTACATCTCTTTTATGATTATTAAGGGTTTGTGGCAGTTTTTGTGAGTAATTTCAAGCATAAATATGCCCCATAATCACCACATTACACACACAATTAAGAAGAGACAACAAGTCCTTAATCAAGCCTTACACACTAAGGTCTTGATCATCTTCTATACAACCCGAAAGAGCCCAATAATTCATGTCATTCTTAAGAAGATACCAAGAAGAAGAAAGTGTTGGTGATACTTGTAGAAGAGGCGGAGAATTCCCTTGTTCAATTGGAGGCTTTAAGGAGTGCTATAACTCTTTACTTTTCTTACTCAATGTAGTCTCGCTTTGGGTAACTTTCTTTTACTTAACTATGATGTTGAAGAATTTGATTTTGAATGAAATGTTACATTTGTTGACGAAACTTGTTATGGAGTAATTTGTGATACTTTTTTAGGAATTATGTAGACTTTTGTGTGAATGTTGAATGGTTAGTCGGTTAGAAAAAGTGGTTGTTCTCATAAGTTTTTTTGGTTATAAGGTCAAAAAACCCGGTAAATATAGTACTCCAAAAAACGTTTAAGTAGAAAGGATATGGGTGAATCCCATATCTCAGCCCGTTACATAGGCAGAAAAGTTTATATAACAAGATACTTCCAATTCTCTAAATAAGAAAAAACCACTACTCAAAAGATACCATTAGACTCCTATGAAAACAAAATTACTTTCTACCAAGACCTTGGAGCTTGATACCATACGTGTCATATAAAGCATCCAAATTCCCTGGAAGATCGTAGACCTGATCTGCATAGTCATCATAATCTTCACGATCATAACCACCACCAAATAGGTTCATGGACTCATCAAACGTATTCACAACCTCATCTTCACTATCTGAAACAACAATATCTCCCACCTTAGAGAATGGGTTAACCCTCTTAGTAGAAGAAGTAGACCCCGGATAATCAACCTTTTGAATAGGATGACCATCATCATCAACAAGAGTAGCTTTCCCATCAACAATTAGCTTTTCAATCTCCCCAATTTTCTCAACTATATGAGTAGAACCAACCTCCTTTGTTCCCATTGAATCACTCACAAGCGGTTCTTGTGATGCATTACCAGTCTCTAAAGACCCGTCAACCAACTGCTATGGGCAGGTTTCGAACTCGAGACCTCTTCCTCTTGTTCTCATAAGTTTGTTTAAATATAATTCGTGTTCTAAACTTGTTGATTTAACATTGTTGGATTTAAAGGTCGAAAGAATTTTTAATATTGTTTAATTCTAAGAAGTTGGTGCACAAATAGATTGGTACTTGATAATTGACAACTATTAAGTATTCAAGTTTTTAAATGAATTCGAGAATATTTAATCGCGAGGTTGGGTCGAAAGGACTCGTTAATGTTACTAATCATCTTTTTTATACATTTTGATAACACAAAGTGACTAGGGTAATGGGATGATGTAGTGGCCAAAAGGACTCACCCGTGAACCTAGTTAAAAACATGGATTTTCTTGATATTACCCATTGACTAGAAAACCTTGTAAAATTGGTATGTTCCTTCTACACATATGTTTCACCCAAACATGTTCAACATTCTATCACGATTGGTTACTATTCCAAAACAAGTACTTGTTCGTTTTTGATTGATTTAATTTGGAAATCGTTGTTAGTTTATTTTTGTTTAATTTTGGTGCTTTAGAGTGTGACAATCTATTGTGCTATTCTTGTGCTACATAATTGCTAAACTTAAATTACATAGTCTCTTAGGACGATCTCTATTTACCATAAACCATGTTACACATAGACGAGTATACTTGCTCGTATGCGTTTTCTAAAATAATCGGTAAAAAGTTGTTAATAAATTTAAATTTTGAGTGAAACTTAGGATATAATAACATACACCCGGTTCACGCATTAGTAACCATGATTGTTCTGTGGTTGCAGACATGGCGGGTGTATGGAGTCGTCCAAAGAACAATAGATCAGAGCCTCATCATCAAAGAATATTTCATTATATTTTAGCTGAAACATCCATTAGGACTTGCTGAATATGTCTTTCATGATTATTTATTTCATTGGCAGATATTTAAAGCCTAATATCAGTTTTCCAAATTTTTCTGTCTGTATTCATGCTAAATTATAATATAAACTAAGTTGTAATAGACATATAACATCGTGTGCCAATATTGGCAAATAAAGAACGCGGTGCACTTTACAATGCAAAGATTCCAGTCAAAGACATTTTTTATTTAATTAGATTTTTTCCGGTTTAAATTTCTGTTTATCAACCAGACTCTTTCAACTTTAAAGTTTACCGCGCTCTTCATTTGAAAATATTGACATACGATGTTCAACATAGTTACCCATTCTAAGTTTCCCCTCCAATTCTGTTTGTTATTCAACAATCTAGCAATTTGTTTGGTGCAGGCCTTTGCGCAAAGGGTGTTGAAAAGGAAAAAGGATAAAGGAATTAGATTGGGACCTTAGAGGGTTAACTATGTTGCTTTTTGCCTATTACAGTTATTTATAAAGTACATTACAACATTGTGTCAGCCATGATGTTATGCCAAAATGTATTTGGCTACCTAAACAACTAGCTTCATAAATGTATTTGAATAGTTTACCGATTTTTTGTTTAATTATAAACATTTACTTTGTGAAAAACTTTGATTCGTATGTAGATGAAATCAAACAACACCAATATGAACACAACCTTAAGCTAACACTAACAAGCAATAGAAATAAATAAAGAGATAGAGATGGAAAGATCAAACCAAGACAAGTGATTTATAGTGATTCGGTCACGAAGCTCTTCTTCGCCCTACTCCACTCCCCGAGTACCCAACTCGAGAGTTATAAGCACTATGTCAACAACCTCCCTTCAGGCGGAGAAAACTGTACAACGTCGCTTACATTATTTTCTGACACTAAGCCAGATATCGAGTACTAATCTTAGCTAGTACTAATCTACCACGATCCACATGATCTACACGATCCTAACCTTTCACACGATCAACACGAACCTAACCTTTCACATGATCAACACGATCCTCACATAATCTACACAATCCTCACAATCAACTCAATCTACCTTGATCCACTTGATCAATACTCTAACACACTAGCTACATGATATCCCCAAGATCTCAACACGATCACAATGATCTACACAAGATAGCTTATACAAGATTACAATACTTGATGTATATCAAGATACAATCAAGCAAACAATAGGTAATGCAAGTGCACTACACAAAGACTCTAATACTTTGTGTCTTCTTAACACCTTGTGTTCTTCTCTTCACTAGTAGAGGGATATAGGTGATCTTTGGTTGGATGAAAGAATCACTCTTTAAACAAAAGAAGACTAACTAATGATCTAAGAAGTATAACTAGAAAAGGAGGATGGAATACAAAAAGTTTTATGTGAAAAAAGATTGTCAAAAACTGAGAAGTGAGGTGGTATTTATAGGAAATGAAAATTTGACCGTTATGGGGGGACGACACAACTAAATATCACACGGTACCACTAAATTTAGTGGTACCGTGCCAGACAAAAATGCTCCCCTTTTTGTTTTTAGTGGTGAATGTTTATTTAGGGAAGATTGGAGCTAATTAGAGGGGGAAATAGCTGTTAAGGTTTTTTTGAATTCATTTTTCCAAGTAAAACATTTCTTTAAAATTCAAAAATAATTTGTAAAATATAGTTTTGAAAAGAATGTTTTGTCACTGATGCGTGGAATTGCGCCCTCGCAAAAGGTTTTACCTCTCAAGGGATCTTGAGAAGCTTGCAATCCCCTTCAGGTAGTGTACCTATTCGTTGTAGTATAGTATACTGACAAGTACCGGGGGATTGATCGTTCAACTCTTGGAATAGTGTTCGCTAAGGTTAAAATTCTACTAAACTAGGTGATGAGGCGAAAAATGATCCGTTTTTAAGGGGTCATTTAAGTCCGGAATTGAATTTATTTGATCAAATATTGCCCTAAATCGTTCCTTTTGTGATTTTAGGTACTTTTGGAGTGAATTCTGGAAAAGAAAGCATTTTGGACGTTTTTGGAGCATAAAAGTGAAGAAAACGGCAAAGTCTTAATTTTCCTTGCTGGGAACAGTACCTGACGGCGTCACAAAGTTCTACATGACGGCGTCAAGAGTAAAACAAGAGGTGAAGTGGATAGAGTCCGTGACGATCCAGAGAGTTTTTACACTATGGGCATGACGGCGTCACCATAGGCCGTCATGGTCCCATTACATGTGACTGCCCAGAGAAAATTTGCACTTGACGGCATCAGATCTGGATCTAGGCAGTCCGATATTACTATGGGCGGCGAGTTGACGGCGTCAGATATTTCTTCTTGACGCCGTCACAATGGAAAATCTATATATAGTTTTGTAATTTTCATTCATTAAGGGAGGACAATTGGAGGGATAGCTTGGAGAAACCCTAGCACGATTTTTACTGTACTTTCAAGGGTTTTTACCCTTTGAAACCTTTCATGTTCAATTAAGATAAGTATCCTTTCAATTCATTCAATATGTCTATGTGTTGTTTGAATATATCTTACGCTTGTCTTGATTTTAACATGCTAGGCTAGATCTCTTGTGTGTTTGCTTAGATGTAGTGAAACCTAGATGTTGATTATGGGTTGATTGCTTGTTTATAGTTGTTACGGATGAATGATTTCGATGTTAGGCTTAAGAAAACTGGCAGACTTCCATAGGGTAACATGCTTGAACGTCTTAAGAAACATGAACCAATGCGTACTAGGTTTTTATGGTTGTATTTAATGCATGAGCGAATTCTAATGATCCCATGTTAGGAGCTTCTTGCAGGCTCGACATAGGAGTGAAGTAGGAGCTTATAGAGTTGGGGAAGTACGTACGCCACCCCACGAATGGTATTAAGGAATATAACCCATCATCCACGCAATTGTAACAAACTATCAACCTGTAAAAGATATCTAGGGAGTAATGAAATCTAAGTAAACACAGTTTTCCCATTTATTGTTCACACCACTAGTTTAATTAGCTTTATTTACATTTTTGTTATTTTATTTTGATTGCATCTTTAGTTATTGGGTTAGTTGATTAGCAACTAATTCCGCCCACTCTTCCAAAAACCCGAGATTTTAATTGCTTTTATACAAATATAAAAATACAAAAAGAATAATCCCTCACCCCTAGACTTAATTTTTAGGCTTTCTAATCCTAGCGACACTATTCCTGAGTTGAACGATCAATCCCCCGGTACTTGTCACTATACTATACTACAACGATCAGGTACACTGCCTGGTGGGGGTTGTAAGCTTCTCGAGATCCCTTGAGAGGTAAAGCCTAGTGCAATTCCCACGCATCAAGTTTTTGGCGCCGCAGCCCGGGAAATAGTTATTGTCTAGGTTAGGATTTCTTTTTATTAGGTCTACTTGCTAGATTCCTTTCTAGTAAGATTTTATTTTATTTTTAGGTTTTCTTTAGTCTATCTATTTCTTCGTGTCTTTGTTCGTAATCTTTACCATCCGACATCATGGAAGGTGGTAACGTCTTTGAACCCTTCAACCCACCACTAGCAAACCAACCTCTTAGGCCCCGAACACTAGGAGAGTATTCCCGTCCTAGCCACCAAGGCTATCGAAACATTATTGAGCTCACTCAAGGAGCCAATGTGTCCCCCTTGCGATCCGACACCATCCGGTTGGTGCAAAACGGATGTGCATTCCATGGACTTCGTTCCGAAGATCCTAACCAACATCTCAAGGACTTCCTTAAAATCGTAGATTCTATAGACCTTGATGTTACAACTAGAGAGTCGACCCGATTACGCCTATTCCAATTCTCTCTACGTGATCAAGCTAGTCAATGGCTTGAACGTTTACCCGCGGGATCTATCACCTCATGGGATGATCTCACCACTCGTTTCCTTGCTCAAATTTTCCCACCGGGGAGAACTACCAAGCTTAGAAATGATATCTTGATGTTCCAACAACGTCAAGGTGAAACTCTATATGAAGCATGGACTCGTTTCAAGGACTTACTCTAAAAAGTCTCTCATCATGGCATAGATCTTTGGCTCTAAGTCCAAATCTTCTATGACCATATCGATCTCTCCACAAGGCGGACCATTGACCAATCGGCCGGTGGTAAGCTACGTGATCTAAGTGCGGAAGAATCATGGGAACTCTTAGAAGATCTTGCTCTCTATGACAACGAAAGTTGGAACGATCCCCGTGATTTGAACAAAATGGTCAAGGCAATATCTTCGCCTTCGAACAATTCTAGCACTCCCGACCGTAGGATCATGGAACTTGAGGACCAAGTCAAGTTTCTCATGAAATCTTACGAAGCTCCTAAGCCTTCAAGCCAAGTGAACAAAATCACTTCTTCATGCGAATTATGTAGTGGTCCCCATGACACTCGTGATTGCGTGGAACTCCCTGGAACAGCTTTTGCGGACTACGCATCCTCGCGTACCGACGAAGCGGGAGACAAGTGGTACACTTTCAAACCCGAGCCAAACCCTTACGGTGATTCCTACAACCCTTCTTGGAAAAATCACCCAAACCTTAGGTGGAAACTAAACCAAAACAATTCTTCCAATCCGCCTAATCGTTACCAACCAAACGGTCCACCCTCCAACCGCACTTTCAGCAACAATCCTTCTAATAACTATAATCTTGAAGGATTGATGTCCAAGTTTATGGCATCTCAAGAAGCTCGCATAGCTAAGTTTGAAACCGAATTCAATCAACAACAAACGGAGATGACCAACAAGATTGACAACTTGTTGAAAGCCCTCAACAACCAAGCACTAACTACACCTAGAAAGGACAGTAGAGGCGCCGATAGCGGAATCCAAATTAAGGACCCCTCGTCATCCAAACACGTCCACTTTGTCAATGTTGTCACTATTAAGCCAAAAGATACGGATATAGAAGAAAGTGAAAAGGATGAAGTTGGAATAGAAACCGAGACTAGGGATGAAATTAAGGAAGTTGAGGTTAATAAGGGAGAAAAGTTAGAGGAAGTAGAAAACGTAGAAGAGTACTTTGATAAGTTGCCCACCAAGGAAGAACGGGAATATCACAAGGATTTATTCAATGATCCCCAGACACCATATATCCTTGGTTCACCCCTTATTAAAGTAGGTGATCCCTCTAACATCAACATACCATGCAACATTGGGCATATGCATGAATGGAAAGCTTATATCGATCCTAGGTCTCCTATAAACATCATGACTAGGACTTATTATAATTGGGTAATGAAGAAGCAACTTGGTTATAGGATGATGCCCAGCAAGAATTTGATAAGTAATTTTGTAGGAAGAGTGAAAGGATTGCATGTGATTGTTGGAAACTTCACTTATGAGACCGACTTTGTGATAGTGGAGGATACTCGTCCGGTGATAGATGATTGCCTAAGTCAAGTAGTGTTCGGAAAACCGTTCGTTGAGGCCTCTAAGATGAGTTATGATCCGACTCTAGGGATAGTTAGATTCAAGGAAGAGAATGACGAGATTGCTTACCAAATGCCCTATAAGATTGAACAATACCGCCTCCTATCAAACATAGAAAAGGAACACAAACAAGCGGTTTACTATAGGAATGATGAGGATAGACGTAGAGGAGTAGAATATGTTATGAATAGAATACTTGGTTTCTACAAAGAATGCTTGCAACTAGGTCCGGAATACAAAACTAATATAGGAGATGACCTAGAAGATGAGACCAACGATGAGGCCACGTAATTGCTCATGACTTTGAGTCTAGCTACAAGACTCGTAAATAAAGAAAAGCGCTTCTTGGGAGGCAACCCATGCTTTGTGTGATTTTTATTTGATTGATTGTTATTTGCTTCCGTATGCATGCTTTATTTTTATTGTTGGTAGATCATGTTTCAAAATAAAATAGTGAAAATACTTTGTTTTGTCGTTTGACTTCGTCTTAACTTCATCCAAAGGTATTTTGCAAAAGATAAGTGTAAGGGGAAACCCCAAATATGTTTTTTAAGAAACAAAATTGATCATGATTTCCCACAATATTAAATGGACATGTATATTCGTATTTGTTAGAGTCAAATGCTTGTATCGAGTCATAATGTTGTTTTGCAGGATTTTCCAGGAAGTATGACATATGTTTTCCAGAAATTTTCCGGAAACTTAACGTAAAGAATCACTTCTGACGGTGTCAGGAATTAATTCCTGACGGCGTCATGTGTAAAATTCTGGAAATTTTGCTAGTTTTGTTTTTCTAACGGAGTCTTAAAGTTTTTGTTAATTCTTTAGTTTTATAAACTCCAGGAAATCTGCAAACATTCATTCCACAAGCATTATATCTTACATTGTTTTCTAGGATTTGTTAGTATATATAGATTGCCGCCGATTTTATGCGAGGTTGCCTTGTTTGTTTTCTCAGGTTTAACAGGTTATGTATGACAAGAAGATGATTTATATTTCTGGAAGGGAAGCTTTGATTGTCCATTTTCTTGGAGAAAGATCTAACCTTGTTACCGCACTATCCACACCGAACGAATCAGGGGAGTATTTGCTTTCATTCTTTTACCTGTTTTACTTTTACATTCTTTAATTGAACATTGGGGACAATGTTCATCCTAAGTGTAAGGAGAGGGTAAATGATGATACCTTATAGGATACAATTGCACTTGAGTTTGTTTGTTTGATGGTAGGTGTGTAATAAAACTAAGAGAAATACTTGTTAGTGTAATTTTAGCGCCAAATTTAAATTTTTTTACAACATTTAGGAGTGAAACTTTAGCCATAGCAAGCGTCTCATGGATAGGAGATTGTATGACTAGCACAAAACCGTACTATTCAGAAAAATTTTCCACCCAAATATGTGGGGTTCGCCTTTAGATTTGATAGGAAAAGCATTTACTATTAGTGCTTATGAGTGTACCGGTAGCATTTAGATTCTAGAACTTGCGTTAGTGATGCATCCCGAGACCGCTAGTGAGACTACATTCGTGTAGTAGGATTTACTACATGATAAGAGGCATTGGGATCACCCTTGTGTTAAACCCGTATCATAATTACTTGACCATTTAAGTCATATTACTTGGCTAGTAAAGTCAACTAATTTTTCCCACACCTTAGCGTTGTACTCATTTTTAGTACACGAAACCCCTAGTACACCCCTCCGAGCCTATATTTTTGTTTCTAACTTTAAGCATTTTACTTAAAGGAAGAATTTGTTGTACCCCACTTAAATGTACACCCAAATCGCCTTACCCTTCCGTGTATGCACTCATCTTTAGTGCATTATTGTTATTTGTTTAAACCCTTAGTTAATTATCTAATTGATTACATGGTTGCTAAGTCGAGTCATATCCTTGTACATATTGTTTTGGGACGAATGAGACTCATGGGTAAAGTACTTATGTTATGGAGTAATGGGGAAGAACATCTATTATTACCCCCATATGTGCATTAATCTTAAAAGTACTCCAAGTGTTTTGATTATCTTGATTCGAGTCGTTAGATTAGTTTATTGTAAAGTATGTAAAAATTCAAGTGTAAGGGGAATGTACATTCCCTATGATATATTATTTTAGATGGTAGGGTAAGAGTGTATGCAAAAAAAAAAGAAAAAAAAAAAAAAAAAATAGAAAAAGAAAAAAAAAGGAAAAAGAAAAGAGAAAAGAGAAAAACATACGGACTACCATCCCGTTTCATTCTATGTTTGTTTTATGTTTTTGTTATTTTTCATTTATTAGCTTAAGTCGAGTCTAGTCTTGGCTTAGCAACGCATATTGTACATGTAATTAACCAAGATTATTAACTCGCCACCAGTAAAGATTGCCTTTATCCAAGAAAACCGTGTATTCTATATCCCTACACCTAACGTTATAACCCTTTAAAAAGACCTTTTTGATAGTTTATCCTAGGTACTTACGCCATGAGGTGGAGGTTTGATCCTTTCCCAAGCCTATGGTAATCTATTTTGCTATGACAGGTAGTGAGAGATGTTCTCCATTTTCATATTGTGATATATACTTTATTACACCCGAGAGATGTGAGTATCTAAACACTATTTGTGAGATGCTAGTGTATGACCTCCGTGCTTGTCTTTGGTCTTTAGTGGAACGATTATTTATTGTAATTACTTTTATATTAGTGTTAAATGACCCCTAACTTGTATTTTGATTAGAATAAAAGCGCATTTGCTTGATGACAAGCAAATCTCAAGTGTAAGGGTATATGATGAGGCAAAAAATGATCCGTTTTTAGGGGGTCATTTAAGCCTGGAATTGAATTTATTTGATCAAATATTGCCCTAAATCGTCCATTTTGTGATTTTAGGTACTTTTGGAGAATTCTGGAAAAGGAAACATTTTGGACATTTTTTGAGCATAAAAGTGAAGAAAACGGCAAAGTCTTAATTTTCCTTGCTGAGAACAGTACCTGACGGCGTCACAAAGTTCTACATGACTGCATCAAGAGTAAAACAAGAGGTGAAGTGGATAGAGTCCGTGACGATCCAGGTAGTCCGATATTACTATGGGCCTATTACATGTGACGGCCCAGAGAAAATTTGCACTTGACGGCGTCAGATCTGGATCTAGGTAGTCCGATATTACTATGGGCGGCGAGTTGACGGCGTCAGATATTTCTTCTTGACGCCGTCACGAAGGAAAATCTATATATAGTTTTGTAATTTTCATTCATTAAGGGAGGACAATTGGAGGGATAACTTGGAGAAACCCTAGCATGATTTTTTACTGTACTTTCAAGGGTTTTTACCCTTTGAAACCTTTCATGTTCAATTAAGATAAGTATTCTTTCAATTCATTCAATATGTCTATGTGTTGTTTGAATATATCTTACGCTTGTCTTGATTTTAACATGCTAGGCTAGATCTCTTGTGTGTTTGCTTAGATGTAGTGAAACCTAGATGTTGATTATGGGTTGATTGCTTGTTTATAGTTGTTACGGATGAATGATTTCGATATTAGGCTTAAGAAAACTGGCAGACTTCAATAGGGTAACATGCTTGAACGTCTTAAGAAACATGAACCAATGCGTACTAGGTTTTTATGGTTGTATTTAATGCTTGAGCGAATTCTAATGATCCCATGTTAGGAGCTTCTTGCAGGCTCGACATAGGAGTGAAGTAGGAGCTTATAGAGTTGGGGAAGTACGTACGCCACCCCACGAATGGTATTAAGGAATATAACCCGTCATTCACGCAATTGTAACAAACTATCAACCTGTAAAAGATATCTAGGGAGTAATGAAATCTAAGTAAACACAATTTTCCCATTTATTGTTCACACCACTAGTTTAATTTGCTTTATTTACATTTTTGTTATTTTATTTTGATTGCATCTTTAGTTATTGGGTTAGTTGATTAGCAACTAATTCCGCCCACTCTTCCAAAAACCCGAGATTTTAATTGCTTTTATAAAAATATAAAAATACAAAAAGAATCATCCCTCACCCCTAGACTTAATTTTTAGGCTTTCTAATCCTAGCGACACTATTCCTGAGTTGAACGATCAATCCTCCGGTACTTGTCACTATACTATACTACAACGATCAGGTACACTGCATGGTGGGGGTTGTAAGCTTCTCGAGATCCCTTAAGAGGTAAAGCCTGGTGCAATTCCAACGCATCACTAGGTCTTAGGGTGAGGGATGATTCTTTTTGTATTTTTATATTTTAAATGAAAGCAAGTAAAATCTCAGGTTTTGAAGGAGTGGGCGGAATTAGTTGCTAGTCAACTAACCCAATTAACTAAAGATGCAATCAAAATAAAATAAAATAAACTTAAACTAAATTGTGGTGTAAACAATAATGAGAGAAATTGTGTTTACTTAGATTTCATTACTCCCTAGATATCTTTTACCGGTTGATTAGCTTGTTACAATTGCATGGATGACGGGTTATATTCCTTAATACTAGTCGTAGGGTTGTGTACGATCTTCCCTAACCCTATAGGCTTCAACCTCAATCCTATGTCGAGCCAACTAAAAGCTCCTAATTCATGGTATCCCTGGAAGTTACCTATGCATTTAATATAACCAAATATCGTAGTACACCTCCGATCATGTTTCTTAAGACGTTCAAGCAAGTTACCAATTGAAAGTCTGCCAGTTTTCTTAAGCCTAACATCGAGTTCATTCATCCACAACAATTATAAACAAACCATCAACCAATAATTAACATCTAGATTTCATTACATCTAAGCAAACACGAAAGAAACCTAGCCTAGCATGTTAAAGAGAAGACAAGCGTAAGATATAATCAAACAACACATAGACATATTGAATGATTTAATGAAGTACTTATCTTCAATTGAACATGTAAGAAACAAAGGGTTGAAACCCTTAAAAAAGCTGGAAAATTCGTCTAGGGTTTTATTCCCTCAAAGTTGCATACAATGAATGAAAACTAGAATATTATACATAGATTTTACAATCTGACGGCGTCAAGAGTTAAGTCTGACGGCGTCAAGAGTTAAGTTTGACGCCGTCAACTCGCCACCAAATTAATCTCGTATTGCCTAAATCCACTTCTGACGCCGTCACTCCATATGGGTTCTGGGCCGTCACTCTTTACAATTACTCTTGATGGCCTTGGGATATTTGTTCATGACGCCGTCAGACCCCCTTCACAAAACATTCTGGCGTCTCACGTGTATTTGATTTATCCACCCTTTTGTCAACTCATGACGCCGTCACTAACACATTGTGACGCCGTCAAAGGCAATTTCCAGCATGATTTTGAGACTTTCTCGTTTTCTGCACTTTTTCGCTCCAAAAACGTCCAAAATGCTTCCTTTTGTAAAATTCCTCTCAAAAGTACCTAAAATGACAAAAGGAACGATTTAGAGCAATATTTGATCAAATAATCTCGACTTTGGCCTTAAATGACCCCCCAAAAACGGTACACTTTTCACTTCATCAGTCACCTCACAAATGTAGAATTTAAAACACAAATTCACTTCTTAGATCATTTGTCAAGTAATCACTTTGTTTGTTCATACCTAGAGTGATTTGCGTAGAAATCGAATATTTTGATTAAAAACTTGTTTACGTTAACTTTGACGTAAAATGTTTTCACATTTTGTTATCATCAAAACGTAGAGATATCGAATGATAGAAATAATATTTTTAGACATTATTTGCATCAACAATATCCGCCTTTTGTTGATGACAAAAAATAAACTCATTTTAGGTGAAAGATTAATTTTGACAAGTTTTTAATATGAGTTTATATCCCACTTCTCCCCCTTTTTGTCGAAGCAAAAAGACTACTAAGGCTCCCGCTTGATGTATACTCCCCCTCATTTGGGGCATACCAAGGAATCGAGCAATGGTTGATGCTACAAAACAAGGTTAGATGACACAAATACAATATCTAACTTGTAGCATCCAAGATAAATATTCAACCATAGTATTAGTTGGCTAAGAAATCTAATCATGAAAAGGCTAATCCAACCAAAAGTAACAAGAAAAATAAGCCAACCATAAACAAGAAATAACCCCATGCATTAAAAGAGAAAGGATGATCACACATAAGGTGTGAGTACAAGTAATGAAAAGAAAACAACAAGAAACACATGATAATCTTTAGTGACTTGAGAGGCTCCAAGATTTGCTTCTAGTCCAAGAGGAGGTCCTAAGTGTTTATTCATGAAAACTAAACATGAGAATGTTTAGTTGAATGGGCTATTGGATGGTGATAATGATGAGGTTACCAAAAGAGAATGACATAGGTGGCTGGCACTATGTATTTCCATCGAATGAGGTTGGATAGATTTGCCCATGAATCATGGTGGGCATGGTGGTGATGATGAATTTGGTATATTATTGTCTAACTTGGTTGTAACACCCCCATTTTTCACTGATCGCAGCAGATTAAGTGTTTGGGTTATTACCTCATGGAAACAAAGACAAGATAATAGAAAACGACTCGAAAAGAGACGTTTTTGAAAAAGGTGTTATCATTCATTTATTCATCAGAGTTTTTACAGTAAAAGGTATACTTTTACCAAAATAGAGGTACCTAAGATACGTTTTGAAAGCAAAAGATGAATGATAACTATACTGGACGTCCTTATGTCCGGTGCCACTCCGTGCCAGGGTTCCTAAAGTGCTCATATACCTAGGATAACATGCTTAAAGAGTCATAGGTTTAAGTAGATATAGAGTGAATACAAGTTCCACAGAGTTCTGCAGAAACCCTATGTGTGGAAAAGTTTTAGAGATAGCGGGTCTATTGCACTAAGCTCATGAATCACACGTTAACGGTCCAGATCATAGGGTCTGCAGACCAAACCATGATGGGACAGGAAGGATAACTTGCCAAAGTTAATCCTTTAGAGAGGGTTCAAATACAATACTTATTGATACCCTCTAGTGAGAGGTAGTACCAACGGGAGTTGTCAAACTCCAATAGATCTATCAATTATATTCGCGTTCACTTGTGTAAAATATCACAAGCGATTAGATTCATGAATTTTGTTATGTAGGGGTGGCATATAGTTTACTCGTGCAACAACCAAAGAAAAAGACTTGTATTCGATTTAAAGCACGTATCCCCCTCACAGGGTTGTAAAGCATTTAAAAGTGAGGCTATGAAAACTTGCGGAATTTAAAGAGTGTGAGGCTACGAAACTCACCTGTGCCTAAGGTAAGTAGTGTAGGGGTTTAGACAGCTCAATCACGTATCCTGGGGTGGTGTAGGTGTGTATGTGTATGTCAATTCTTAGTCTAGGTTTTTAAGTAATCACTTTTAAGGTTTCTAGATATAACATAACACCGTTCGGGCCATCATAATTCAGAAGTATATGACTTCTCACATGAAGCTCCCTACTATTGTGTTTTGTTATCAACAGAATACCGTTCGGGCCATCATAATTCAGAAGTTAATACTCCTCACATGAAGCTCCCTATTATTGAGTTATGTTGTTATTAAGTTTTAGTTATAACATAGCACCGTTCGGGCCATCATAATTCAGAGGTCATGCAATAATCAATTGAGGAGCCAGGGCACTTTATGTTGTAAACCCAGCAAACTCGTCAAAACGAAATATTCATATGATACCCCTCACATGAAGCTCCCTAGTATTGTGTTATGTTTCTAACTCAAAAATAGGTTTTTATACTTATTATGAAAATAGTCCGTTTATACCCTTCAAGTTTACATATTTACACTTTCCACCCTAAACTTATAAACTTATAACATTTAAGCATATAACTTTTTATCTTTTACACAATTGGTCCCTATACTTATATATTTTAAAGAAATGGCAGAAATGGTCCTTAAACTAGACTAACTTTCATTATTTACCCTTTATACCCTTAACTTAACAATATTTGCAAAACTAGTCCTTATAAGTTTATAACTTATTTAACTTTCTATCCTAAGGTTTTAGAACATTGCAAAAAGAGTCCTTATACTTATAACTTATAAGAAATGTCAAAAACAGTCCCTAAACCTTATATTTTCAAAAAGTTACAGTATATACCCCTATGCATGAAAACTATTGCAAAACTAGTCCTAAATTCAAGTAAACTATATTTTTATGAAACAACTAAGTTTCCTAGCTTATGTTAAGCTAATATACTTAACTAAGTCATCTAATTCAGATTATAGCACATAATAAGGCAATTTAGCACATAAACATATATTTATCTAAAATTAGGGTTTTAAAATGAAAACTTCTAAATGAAAATGATCAAGCCTTATATAAAGGTTCTAAGGCATATCCTAGGAGTCCTATATCAGTACTAAGGCTATTAGAATCAAGGTTGAGGCTTACCTAGGTCGTGGGAGGTGCAACGTGGGAAAACTAGGGTTTTTGACTTAAAACTAGAACTCGACAAGGACTAGGGCTATACCACTAGATTTCTAAGTGCTCTAGGGACTTAGTACTACAGAATAGGTGAGGTAGAGAAGAGAGGGGAGGTTCGAAGTGAAATGGTAAGGGGAGGGCTGCTATTTATAGGGTAACGAGGAGTTTAGATGTCAAATGAGGGTGCTAGGTGTCGAGGAGGGGGGAGGTCGACTCATGGAAGCTAGGGGTGATGCGGTGAAGCTATAGGATGACTAGGAGCTTCTATATACTAGCTAGGGGGCTGCTAGGGTTGTTTGTGGTTGTGGTTTTGCCGAGCACCAAGTAGGTGACAAGGTGGTGATGCACCACCTTGTCTGCTTTCTTGGGAGGTGCTAGGGTGCCTACTTGGTATAAGGGAGGTGCTAGGGTGCTTGGTTGTGGTATTTGAGGTGCTATAGTAGCTTGGTTTAGGTGTTAGGTTTAGTTTTAACTTAGTTTTATCTAGTGAGGGATTTGGGTCTAGCCTAGGGTTTATGCCTAGATTAAGGTCCTATGAGTGTTTAGTAACTAATATTAAGTCCTAGGAGGCTTATACTATTTGGTGGTAGCTTATGGTGAAGTTTTAGGATAGTTTAGACCTAATTTTGAGAAGTTATGACCTAGTTAGGGTTTTATGTTTAAAGGACTTGTACCTAGGTTCTAGGGGGTTGTACTATGATCTAGGAAGTCTAATATATCCTAAAGTTGCTAACGTAACTCATACCTAAGCCTTGAACACTTTCAAGTTTAGTTCAGATAAGCAATTACGGTTTTAAAGCTAACCAGGAACACATAGGTGCAATTTGGGTTTTTTGATGAGTATAGTGTATTAGAGTGATAGTTTACTTAGTGAAAATATGTTTGTAACCTTGACTTGACATACCTAGATGTTTACATGAAGTAAACATAGTGGTGGTTGGCATAGGTGGATACGTGAGCTTGTCTACAGGTTAGTTAGGTCATAGAGATATAGTAATGCAAAAATTTCAGTCGGGAAATAGCTATAGGCATATCTAACCCTTTTCCTTATTCGTGAGGTGCTTAGTCATGTTATCTTAGCTCAAGAATCATCGGGTATTGTCAAACGTCTCTGTTTTTGCGTATTAAGAAATCCAAAAATATTTTTCATAATTCTATTTTTGTTTTGTAAAGCTTATTTTTACTTGCTTGAGGACAAGCAAACCTTTAAGTGTGGGGGTGCTTGCGCTTCTTGCGATTTCTTATAAAAACCAAAAATATTTTTCGATAATTTCAGAACATTAATTTTTTTTTTTCTTTCCATTTGTTATTTAGGAACTTCTTTTTATTTTTTCTTTTCTTAGATTTGCTTGAGGGCAAGCAAAGATTTAAGTGTGGGAGGATTTGATAATACTCCATTTATACATATTTCTGTACGCATTATCTATGCTTTTATGCTTATATATTAATGGATTATAAGGAGTTTCGATACTTAATTACATGATAATACATTTTAGGTCTAGTTGACAAAGAATCTCTATAAGCAAAATAAAGTAAAAGCATTAGAGTTAAGTCCAAGCTAAAGCAAAGTATTGCCTGATAAAGTAGAAAAGCACGCCGACCTTTCTATCAATATACGCCGGTTACGTGGGCATAATAAATCTTATACAATCCAAGTCAACCAGTAAAGAGCGGCGATCTCAAAGAATAAAGCGCGCCGGCCTTCAGTTCTAATAATGACCCTTTGGCGCCAAGAAAGTATTGAAGCCCGCCGGTGTCGTGGAAGAAAAACATAAAGATTAAAAGCTTAAACGAAGAGTGAAACTCAAGTTAATGATCTCCCGACACACCTCCACTGTTTTGGTCATATCTGGAGCATACGGACTCCGTTTTACCTCCCGTTTGCGGCTACGGAAAGCTAAGAAAATTATCTAAAACATTGGTCTAGTGTCACCCTCGAAACCGTCGACCTTTATAGGAAAACCACCGTACTTCATGGCCTGATCAGATATAATGCATATTTATGACTCTCATTCATTCATTAGCTAATCATAATCCTTCCCTTGGTCCCCAAGGGTGTCTCTAAGCCTATAAATAGACCCAAAATCGTAGCATATTAGAATCATCTCATTACATACTCATCTATCAATTATAACCCAAGAATATCACTTGGAAGAAGGATTTTTGGATTAAGGTCTGACAAACCTTTATTCCAAACACCCTTAGTCGTGCACCTTTGGTGTACTTGCTGAGTTCACAGAAGATTGGTGGTCTCCATTGGTTCATTACAAAAGTATTCGGTTTAGTTTTTCTATTGGAATTATTGGTTTTGGCTATGGATTTGGTTATGGGTGAATCCTTGATTTTGGATTCCTAGTCTTGTAAACATTTCCATTCGCAAACATTGCTACTTTCTTATTTACATTTTTGATAAAGTATTATGAATTTATGGCTTATAATATGTTTGTCATCATGTTGAATATGGAGTAGGTGTTTTATGTTTGTTTGGGCATATTGTAATCTTAGATGTGAAGTGTTTGGGTATGTGCTTATCGAAATGGTTAAACATGATTTGTCTAAGTATATAGGCCAAAAGGGGTACTTTATGAATCCATGTTTTATCATTCCATTTAATACATTGGTTATAACAAATTCTAATTGTCGAAAGGATTCTTTGCTATTTATCGATCTAAACACTTGTTACATTTTGACTAACATTAATTGTGATTCGTGTGACTTGATATATAATGTGGTAATCATTGTTCCAACACATTTCATGTCTTAGTGATCATGCCTAAATGAACATATTTTACCATCTCATTACTTTAGTTATAACCTTAAATATTTACATGTTTGGTTGATTTAATAGTGACAATTGAATTGACCTTAGCACCCTTAGCGAACTTACTGTGAGAACTACAATTCTCTTGGGACGACTTGGACTTACCTAGGCTATATCACACTCGAAAGGGTACACTGCCCGTGTTGTGTCTTTAGTCGATTAACCGGTATTTCTAGCATTATAAATTTAAAGCTTTTGACACACATCAGTATCCTAAATAGTTTTGCTTATTGAATTAAAATATGAAATCTTAGCAATTAACCTCCGTATCCAAGCATTTTGAAACAAATTTGAAATTTTCAAAGGTTGGTGTACCAGTCTTACTTCCACCTTCAACGGATTAACGCCAGTAGAAGGCTTTGCCACCCAATTAATTATAAGAACCCCCTTCATAACGCCGTGATTATTAACAAACTGAATTTACAATGGTGCTAAATGTAGATACTATTAAATATAAAGTCAAACTGTGTCGATTTAACTGCTCTTTGGTTTGGTCTTCTTGAACGGATCATACATAGCATGTATCTCAGCAACATTATTTTTGTCTTCAGAAAGAACCACTTCAGTACACTTGATAGGAAACGCATATCTGCATTAGCCATGTTTAGCAATAAACAACATTGCCATTGCATATTTCTGTCCATTTGTTTTTATATTGCATTTTCTTATAAATAATAATTGCTCCCAAAGGTGGCTCGGGTGGGGCATCGCTCGTAAAAATAATAATAAAATAATTTATTAAAAAACTGGAATACTTTAAATTTTTCTATAAAAATCATATTAAGAGGTTACATGCATTAACTATGGACTTTGGGCGACTTTCAACCTCCTTGACTTGTTCTCCTTTTAGCTAAGGTTTTTATTAGAGCCGTTTGATTTGCAACACAGCCAAATCAACTCATTGATAATTTAATGGGTCAAAATTGCCACCTTTACCGAAAATTCGTGTACATTATATCAACATTACGCATCTGAGTAGGACGGTCTTCCCTGGAGCAAGCCCATAGTAATCTTTTGAATCTTTCATTCTAAACCCAGACTGCTCGATATAGACTATGTCTGAGAAGACCTGGGAAAAAAGAGAGTAAACAATGCACTCAATAAAAATATAAAGATTAAAAAAAAAAAAAAAAAAAAAAAAAAGGCATACGGTTAATAACAATGTCAATATAAGTTCATCCCATGAAAGATTGAGAGGGTGACGGCTAGGAACAACCTTGATAAGTTTTCCATCAACACTAATTGCACCGTTACCGACAATCTTAACGTCACCTGTAATGGTACCCAACAACACATATCACAAAATGGTGAAAACTTGGAACCATACTTTCTGAACTTATATAGTTGTACCCTTTGCATTAACCGTGGTAATACTTTACTTACATTATTGACACGGTTGTGTCGTTAACAACCACATATTATAGTGTGGAATTTTCACGTCTGTGCTAGCATCGGAGAAAGTTCCAACAAATACGCCCGAAACTGTTATTGTAACCTTCAATTTAGCGACAGTCTCAATAGGGACAAAAGCACTCGGAAAAAGACAAAAATGTCAATACATTTGACACCAAACCTTGCTCCAAGTGACACACAAATGTTTTGTTGCATGATTTCATCCGATTTAAACAAACTAAAAGATTGTGTATGCGGAAATATATACCTGTCATGGAGGGCCACCATGGATGAAATCCACTTATCTAGGTCGAGGATGATTTTTTATCTCATTCTCTAAGCTTTGCAGCCAGTTCGTTAGTTGCAGTATATTGTTTAAATAAGCACTCCCAAACAAATAAAAGACTCTAAACAGGCATTTCAAACTATCTGGTATAAGACTAAGGTTCTGGAACATATATTGGTCTCTTAGTTTATAACATTCCAAACAACCCCTATAAGTAGTTTAAATAAGCACTCCAAAACAACCCTATAAGTAGTTATAATAAGTACTCCAAACATCCCTTATAAGTAATTTAAATAAGCACTCAAAAACGGCCCTATAAAGAGTTTAAATAAGCACTCCAAACAGCCCCTATAAGTAGTTAAAATAAGCACTCTAATGGCCCCTATAAGTATCATAATTTTTGTTTTATAATATACATAAAACAGAGCAATGGAAAAAATATTAGTAATTGTGGAACTATGTAACGTTGAAGATATTTGAGTACCAAAAACTGTAGTAGAAACTAAAGTAAGTACATGTGTATATGTATCATTGTATAATTCAGCTGCCTATCGAAACCATTTTAGTTCACTATTTATACTCTTTCAAGATACGTCGTATCATGTTCATATATTACAAAAGTACTGAACAACTGGAGACAAAAGTTAATCTAAAACAACCCATTTGACAGGGTTATGCCACTTTTACGTGTGTCATATGATATCCAATTATTCATATAGATGAGAAACAAATACGTATTCGAACATGAGAAACAAATACGTAGTATTTCTATAATAATGCTATTAGTTTAATAAAATGATTTAGTTACATAAAAAAAATAAAAAAATAAAAATTTGGCCACTTATAACTCGTTAGATTCATTTTCTTATAATTTCTTACATGTCTGAACTGTTTGAAGTAGAATATTAACCTGATTAAGTTGTTCATGAGTAAATGGGCCATAAAATTTCACATGTAACCATATGTTTTGAAAAGTCGACACTAAAATTGGTTCAAACTTTATCTTAAAAAGCATTGAAAAGAATAATGGTACCTTGAAAGCTAAAACACGTGGATTGATGGAAAAACATGTGGATTGGGTAAGAGAGGGCTGTAATAGGGCTGAGCATCGGGCCACTCCCGACCCGTCCCGACCCGATCCCGATTATCCCGAATCCCGACAAGCCGGAAAACACAAACCGACTCCCGACCCGTTTGACATCGGTTCGGTATCGGGACAGTCGGGACGGGACGGGATCGGTCGGTTTTCTCGGTTTTGCTTGTTGTTTTTCGGTTTTTAGCCCGTCCCGACCCGATCCCGACTAACCCGAATCCCGACAAGCCGGAAAACACAAACCGAGTCCCGACCCGTTTGACATCGGTTCGGGATCGGGACATGAATCGGGACTCGGGATCGGGACGGGATTCGGGATCGGGTCGGTTTTGCTCACCCCTAGGCTGTAACAGCAGGAATAACCACCAGGAATGACCTGAGCTGCACAAGAAAACATGATGGGGTAGCAGTTAGTATCTCCCCTATACTTGGATCTGGTATGCACAAACTGACCAAAACGACAACACCTGATTCTTGTTTTAGTCTAAGTACTGTATTATTTATGGCTCTTACATAAGTATCCAATATTTCTTGAGCGGTCATAACTTTATTTGAAGTGAAGGCATGTGTCACCCATAAATTTATATCAACTGGGAATCTTTAAGGCTAAACGTTGTGAGGTAATCGGGTAACAGAAGCTTTTTTCGTTTGAAGACTTTACCTGCAGCAAATTGCTTAAAAAATAATAAACCACTGTTCACTTGAAAGTAATCCTAAACTAAGGATCCATCACCAATTTTCTAGATAGACAATCATGATGACAACTAAATATGATTATCTGCAATAATAAATACAAAAAATCTCATTTTAAAACCCAAACACAGTGCATATTCTGCTCATTTAATAAGTGGATACTTTTCTAGTAGTATCATAGTTGTTGGTCCGCGGGTTAGGGTTTGTGTTTTTGTAAAAAAAAAACTTTATTAACTTTGTCACCTTTAATGTTAGTAACCAAAATATTTTGGTAATGGATCACATGTCAATCTTTGAATAAAGAAGAATGAATACACCATTACATAACGGGCGTAATACTTTAAATTTTATGTTTTCGAATGACATATATAGGCTACAGGTAGTGGAACCAGGAAATATATCATTTGAAAGATGAAACAAATACCACATGAACGAATACAAAAATTTCAAACTACCTTGAGATAATAATTAACATTGTCTCGGGGCCATTCACAATCATTCTCATCAGTCATCACGTCCATGAATTTTCATTTTGTTAAGCTTTAAGACGGCCTCAACACCTACACAAAGTATCTACAATTACATGATGTGACATTTTTTATTGGTCGGGCTTGGATCTCCTGTGATTCTATATGTACCTGGATATCCAACTGACTACATATAGAACAACTTTTTTGTTTACTCACATTCATTGGACTCTTTCAGGCGACAATTTTTCTCTATAGTGGATTGCAAGAATTTCTCTATATTTGAATTATCCCTGCCAAGTAACCAAAAAGGATACTAACAATAACAACAAAGTTTACATATTTTGGCTCGCTACTAAACCCGCCCATTTTGACCGTCTTTAGTCCATAAATTAACTATTTAACCGGAGCAGTAACTTACCTATAGTTTGACCATCAATCCTTTCTTTTCCTCTTCAAACTCCCTGAGCTTTCATACAAAATAATTCCTGAGCATAAGGAAGCATATAACAGCAAAGTTTTGAAATATTGAGACATTAATTAAGCAATTTCTATCAACCAACACAATGAGCAAGATCAAAGTGGAACAAAGTTTTCTGTCACAATACATAAATTATGGCAATAATTTGACGCTCAAACAAACATCTTATCAAAGCTTAAAATGCAAAGGCATGTCCAAAACTCGAAACACTATCCAGTGTGGTAACGCACCCACTATCTTGTAGCTGACTACTTCTTATCCTATTATCGCCTTCAGTATACAAAGCCAAACACCATATTATACTTTACTCGATCAATTATTATTTGATTGTGATTATTCATATCAAAATAATCAGTATTAGAACAAATATCCAAACAAACCCCTACATAACTCATAAAGATACCCTAAATTAAAAAAATTGCATAAACCCACATCAAGAAAATAATCAAAGCTGTGCATAAAAATAATAAAATTAACCGCAAGTTAACACAAAAGTTATCAAAGGCATAACATCGAACACCTTTAGTGCAATTCAAAACTAACCTTTTATTCTCCGCTCACATGTTTCACTGATCCAAAGTCAGCGAACTTTACCACTCGATGAATCAACCAACAACTTGGCTAGATCATAAAGTATTCCTATATAACATAGAATTGAATTATCTTATGATCCAACAATTAAAAGATTTTATTCACATACATGCATAGTGCTATTAAAATAGGCAAAAAGTATATTTTAGTGAAGTAATAGGCAATTGAATTACACATACCTATTTATCATCATTCTTATGCTTCCACACTACAACATGAAAGACACTGCATCTCTATAATTCTTAGCAACTATATAAAGGATTACATTAACTCAAAGCCTCTATAAAAAAATATTTCCTTTGTTGCGGAATACTTGTGTCCAAACAATGATGATCGATTTCATGATGATTCGATTTGTTGGTGATGATATGATGATCGATGATATCATATTATGATATAATGGCGTTGATTATGATAGACATGATTTATAATTTTCTGATACCAATAGTATTTAGAAGTTTAGAAGGAATGTAACTTTCATCATGATTGTAGGTTTAGGTTTTTGCCAAATAAAGAAATATTTAGAAGAAAAAATTCAGATTAAAAAAATTATTACTGAAAAAGAAATGAATTGATTTTTTGAAATGTAAAATTCGCACTAGGGTTTTGTTTTATTATATAAAACTAGTTATAATACCCGCGCACGCGCGGGTTTTTTTAAAATTTTTTCAATCATATATTTTTATTTATTAAAAAATAAATTATTTAATCTTTGTTTTATTTGATTTATGATGTTTAATTATAATTTTATTATTAAAGATAATTATTTAAAAATTTTAATCCTATTATTAATTGCATCTTATCTATATTTTTTTTAATTTATTTTCTACTTGTGTTATGGATAAATATAAAATGTTACCTAATAAGAAAATAATTTTTTTTTAAATAAAATTATTACTAAATAAGGTATGAATACAATTTTTTTAAATGAAAAATTCTCAATAAGTATTTTGTTTTATTATATAAAAGATATTGGTTTCATCGTTCATATTAATTACAAGCTTGACTTAAGAAACTAAAGTTGTTTGCACCACTACGAGTCTACCTACAAAATTAAGTTAATAAACAAAAAGACTACTAGAAATATAATTTTATGTACAATTGTGCAAATTACAAGATAAGATAAGGTGGCAATTAAGCATTATGTCCACCATCACAAGTGCCACATTACTCCGGCAAGTCTCTTCGCCGGACTACCGTGGGAAGTCCACCACTTACCGTTGCAGTAAGTCCCGGAGCAAAACGTAGTGCGCACGTTGGGTTGACTACGTGCACGTCAAACCTTCTAATCAAGCACAATGCAACACTTTTCATTTCAACTAATGACATTTCTTTTCCTAAGCAAACCCTAACACCACCTTGATAAACTGGATACTTATAAGCACTTTCTTGCTTAAACTCCCCATTTTGTATCCATCTTTCAGGCTTGTACTCCAATGAGTCGGGTCCCCATATACGTTCCATCCGACCCATTGCATAAGGATGGTACGTGACCCGACACCCTCGTCTAACAAAAGTACCATCAGGAAGCACATCATCTTGTTTCGTAAACTTAGAATCGAATTGAACCGGTGGGTATAGTCTCATGCTTTCATGCAATGCAGCTTGTAAGTAATGTAATTGTTGCAAGTCTCGAAACCCGGGTAACGTTTCACGGTTCGGACCCATGACCCGATCCGATTCTTCTCGGATCTTTTCGATAACTTTCGGGTTTTGTGACAGTAACAAAAAGAAACTTGTTAGCGCGGACGCGACTGTGTCTCGTCCCGCTAGCAGAAAACTTATGACTATGTCTCGAAGGTAATCATCGTCACTTATCGAACCCATGAATCTCGATAACAAATCATTATTCGATGAAGTACCCAATTCTCGTCTTTTCTTGATTACTTGATCCGCAAGTTTCTTCACAACCCTAATAGATGACTTCAACTTTTTTTCACTTCCGATATTGAAAAGCCTCTTGAACTTCCATACTAAAGGCGAAGGTGTCACTCCTCGCTCCGCGAGAAGCTTTGAGCTCAAATCAAAAGCTGATTCGAGCTCCGAAACTGGTAGCGAGGGTTTCAAGCTACCTGGGTCTAGCCCGAATGAGAATTTACATATAGTATCGAAAGAAAACCTCCTAAAAACATCTTGCAAGTCCAAAACGGGTTCCTTCTCATCAATAATGTTTGTAAAAAACGGAATTAACCTATTTTCGATCTCTTCGACCACAACATTCAAAGCATGTGATCGAATGGACAAACTACCAAGTTCCAAACTCGCCATTTTTCGTTGAAAGCGCCAACATTTACCATCTACGTTAAATATACCTCGACCTAGAAGATCACCTAGGATAGCCGAGAAAGCTTTCCCTTTAGGGTAATTTTCAAAATTTGTTTTGATCATGTACTCAACGTTATCAGGGTTAGCCGTGATAACGTTGTTAAGTACATGAACATGGATTGTACCGGTTGGTGATTTACTCAAAAGATGTGTAAACCAATCACTAAGGTTCACAAACTGTGACGTCCAGCTCCGAGTTATGAACGCGGTGCAGACGTCACAGTTGCAAACTCGATTTAGACGAAGTATGTATATTGATAACGAAAATAGAAAGAAAACGGCTGTGAAGGTGAAGTATATGAAGGAAATTGAAGCTTGGAGTTCCATTTTTTATGATATGATGGTTTAAGTCATGTTGCTATGTGTGTGTGTATTTATAAGGTGTGATATGAATGAGAGGGAGAAGTTGATAGTTGGTGAAAGATAAGGGGGTATGGAATAAGACATGAGTAAAGTATGGTTTTATTGAGGGATACACGTGGCGAAAGCGTAGATACGTCATGGCTTATTGTAAATTACACTTGGATACCCACGTGCTTAATTTATTTTAGTGTCATTTTCTGTGTGTCTGGATATTTTCTAGTTGTCAAGTTGGTATTTGTACTTGTCTGCTTAAATTTTGTTTATTAATTCGATTAATAAATTGTAAAGTTCTTGGGTCCCAGTTTTTGGATTAATAAAATACAAATATATCGTAGTTGTCATTAGAGGTGTCATATGGGTCGACCCGACCCGACCCGAACCCGATAAGGCCTTATAGGGTCGGGTTGATTCGGGTCCAATATACCTTATCGGGTTATCGGGTCAACCCGATAAACCCGATAGCCTTATAGGGTCGGGTTGCGGGTCTTAATTATTTCATTATAGGGTTGACCCGATAACCCGATAAGCTATAATAACACATTAAAAGTTTTATAATTTTTGAACTAAACCCGATAACCCGAACCCGATAACCCGATAGACCCGAACCCGATAACCCGATTTCTTATCGGATCGGGTTGCGGGTTAATTTTTATTTTTCGAAAACCCGATAGACCCGACCCGATAGAGGCTTATCGGGTCGGGTTGACCCGAATGACACCCCTAGTTGTCATGTAGTTTCTGGATTTACATTTACTATATTTCAATATTTGTTTTATGGTTTACCAATTTGTTTCTGTTTTTGCTTTTTGCAAGCAGCTACAGGAAAACATTTTATGTATAGTGTACTACATTGATGAAGTACGATCTATTTATATAATATTCATATATTAATAAAACTGTACGTTTTGAATCATATTCGATTTTATGTTTATGAATTAAAGATTCTCTATCATCATTATTCCATGTGTGATTGGTGGAGCAAATAATTGTAGTTTGCTTACTATTTTATTTAGGTTATAAATATAGTAATATTTTTAAAGATTAAATTATTTAAGTAGTGTTTGAATTTTACTTAATTAACTTAATATTAAAAAAATATATATATATTAAAAAATCATAGGAAAATTATTTGTTAATAACTTAATAGAGAAATATAACTGAAAATATAAAATGATAAAACTGACGGTGTTTGCATTAAGTCGTCTCTTATATAAACACGACTTAATAAAAAATTTAAACAAATAAGACCTTACTTACGTTTCGTCCCTAATCTTTCGAAATGCAAGCACCGTCCTTATAAAGAACTTTAGGTTGCAGTTTTTTGTCCCTCTCCAAAGTAAAATGACTAAAATGTCATTGTCAAAAACTGCAACTCAAAGTTCCTCACAGAGACGATGTTTGTATTTTCGAAAAATTATGGACGAAACTTGCAATTTAGCCAAATTGCCAGGACGATTTTTTCAATTTACTCATACTACGGAGTAAATATTTTTTTGGAAGCAACTATATAACCTAATTTAAGCCCGGTCAAAAAAATATAACCTAATTTAAGTATAAAAGTAACGATTTTTAAGGTTAAGAATTTAACTTTACTACTGTTTGACTGTTGTGATGCCAATACTTATGAAAGGGAGGTGATTTGCACACCAAATTAATTAATGGAGACACAACAATTATGCATATTATATGTTGTAATAATGCATTAGCTGTGTAATATTGTGGTATCATCATTAATTTATTCGGTGTACAAATCAACTCCCCTTATGAAAAGTGTAAATGCTTATTCTTGCATCTTAATCAAAGTTATTAGGCATTTTAGTCAAACGCATGCATCTGTTGTTTCTGGATTAAATATTTGACCAGTTTACATTTTAGATATTTATACTACATATAAAGTATGAATGACTTTTTCTTTAAATTTTTAAGACTTACAATAAATTAAACATGGTTTACAACACTTTAATGCACCCAATTTTCAGAATTACAACAAATTAAGCATATTGTACAATAAAATAAAGCGTGGTGTAATTTTAAGACCAAAATTCTATCAAACAACATTAATTCTATTAGGCTCAATTCTTTTGCTAAAGGTTTACTGGATGGTGTGTTTTATGTCTCGTGGTGGTGTGTTTGGAAATTTCGTAACCAATTGCTATTCTCGGCACACACCCCTCGTAAGGATTTTATTTTTGATGACATTGTTTCTCGTTCGTTCACCTTTTGTCATTCTAGATGTAGTCGAACTTTTAATTGGGATAGTTGGTTACAACATCCTTATTTAATTTCTTTGTAATTGTCCTAGCTCCTTGCTAGGTTCTAATAAAGTTGTCGTTCAAAAAAAAAACAACATTAATGCTATTAAAAACACTCCTTTATCAAAAATTATAATCATTTAAGCACAATGTAGCTGCAATCAATTTTCATATTTACAACAAAATAAGAATAGTGTACAACAAAATAAGCATGATGTAATTTTCAGACTTACAACATTGATGCTATTAAAGTTGTCAATGTTATCAATGACTATAATGACTACTACTTACAAGACAAAAAGCATAGTGTACAACAAAACACCGAATTAATGTTATTTAATGTAGTCAATTATTTAACTGGTCAATAAATATAATTAATACAGTTATTAAAACACCACTTACATAATAAATACAAATTATCAAGCAAATTGTACAACCAAATTAAACACAATTCCTACATTAAATTTCACTACTACAAATAATAAAGCACATTATACAAATATTCAAGCCCGAACGTGCAACGGGTCAAATAGGCTTGAGCCCCAACCGGCGCGGACTAAACGGGCTCGAGCCCGAACAGGCACGATCCAAACTGGTTCGAGCCCGAACGGGCACGGGCTATGCGAAATTCTTGATATCCGTAAATTTATTGTTAAAAAGAATATACTACTTCCGTCCCATTTAAAGTGTCCACTTTCATAATGCACAAAGTTTTAGGAGATTCCACTAACTAAACTCTCCACCAATCAAATATTACTTTTACCCACTAAACTCTCATTTTATTGGTTGGAAGGTACAAGTGGACACTTTAAATGGGACATGCAAAGATTCCATTGTGGACACTTTAAATGGGACGGAGGGAGTAATAAATTAAAATACTTTATTCATCGAAAGTTTAATTTCAAAGTACCCGCCGCTACAATGCGCGGGTACCCTGCTAGTCTTCATTAAGTATCATCGTATTATTAAAATAAAATTACATTTAAAGTGTGTGTTGTTTCTTTTTTATTTTTTCAATAACGGTCTAACTTTTTTATATTAACCATTCTAGAATAACGATTTCATCCACATGAAATAAACATGTTATCTATCAACTGCCGGGCAGGCCTCTTTTGATATCTATTTTACCAAAAGATGTGTGCATTAGACGCCGTGATAGAATTTGTTTATGTATTATGAAAAAATTCAACATATCCATAGCCATTCGTTTTTGCTAATACAAAGAAATCACAGCTTTGTTACGAGTTTGAAATTCGACGTCATCTTAGTTTAGTATAGGAATTTTTAATTATGATAAATAGAATTTACATAGTGGTTGAAGGAATCTATTTTTTTTAGATAAAAGGTCAACGACCCGGTAAATATATTACTCCAAAAAGCATTTAAGTACAACGGATATTGGTGAATCTCATATCTCAGTCTGTTACATAGGCGAAAAGCTTACATAACAAGATATTTCCTATTTTCTAAACAAGAAAACACACCACTAACCACATGATAACAAAAGACTCTGACAAAAATATAGACTACTTCCTACGACCTTGGAGATTAAAGCCATAAATGGCATTAAGAGCATCCAAATTCTCTTGAAGATCATAAATTTGCTTCGAATAATCATCATAGTCGTCAAACTCATCTTTACGCTCATGACCACCACCAAAAAGATTTGCTGATTCGTCAAACGTATTAAGAACCTCCTCATCATCACTATCAGAAACCACAATCTCACCCACCTTTGAAAATGGGTTAGCCCTCTTAGAGGAAGAGGTAGACGGAATAGGATGGCCATCTTCATCCACAAGCGTAGCTTTTCCATCAATAAGTAGCTTTTCAAGCTTCCCAATTTTCTCAACAATATGAGCAGAACCAACTTCCATTGTTCCCATTAAATCACTCACAAGCGGTAGTTGTGATCCATTACCATTTAACGACTCATCCTTATTAACTTTCATTGTACGACCAGAATCCACATCCTTGTTGGTGTCAATAGTAGGAATACCAAAAGCATTCGTATCATCCATGATGACGTATAGCCTATATTTGGGCCGCAAGCCCAAATGATAGACATTACTTACACTTAAGCCCATTACGAATGGGCTACCATGACAAATGGTATGGGCCGTAGTATCAGCGCTTGGGCTCACGAAGCCCGAAGGCCCACTCTAACCCACCGGGTACCCGATAAGGATTATCTATTCAAGGAATAGATATCCTTACCTCGGATAAGCACCATGCGTGCGAAGAGTAAGGAGCAAGAAACACGGTTTCTTAGCCCCTATATATAGAATCATACGATTCTCATTCAAGGTACGATCCACACAATCCCTAAACTCTTCAACCAAAACCCAAATTCGATTACTTACTCTCACGCCGGAGTCTAATCGGGGGAGACAATCCCTCGATAAGCCTAACGGTGTTGTTCTTTTTCTTAGTACGCAGGTAACAAAGTGCTAAGGAACTAATTGATATAAGAGCAAAGCCCAACAACCAGGTACGCCCAACTTTTGTATCAACAAGTGGCGCCATCCGTGGGACCCTACAACGAACTAGAATGACGAAACACAAGAATTCGGGCCAGCGGACTCCGCAGTCAGAAAAACGTGACCATCAAAAGAAGAATCGACAAGATTCGACCTCTAAGCAGGTTGCTGGGACAACCAGCGCACCTGATCACCAAGGGGCGGGAACAACCCAGCCTATTCCAACAATGGAACTACCTATAATCTCTTCAGTGGTCCCAAGCGTTGAAGAACTCCAACGCACCCTCTTCACCACTCCTCATCAGGCTGCACCCGTAGTGAACAACACTGCGCCGCCAGGCGCGCCTGAACGAAACCGGGCGTCCCATACCGAGGCAGAGATCCTTGCAACGACTGAGGACGTACCCGATCTAACTTTGGGTAATTTTGTGTCCCAAAATTATGAAACCCTAACTGCCCTCATGCAGGAAGAAGCGGCAAGAAGAGCCGGTACGTATCTGCAAACCCGACTTAATTTTGGACCAGAACGTGAACCATCACCACCACGTCACCCACGAGGAAGACGTACAGAACGTACCAATGTCCATGACAGGTTGGGTACGGTGTCTGGCTCACAAAATTCTGGGGACAGCGGTAGGCGCACCAATGTCCATTCCAGACTTGGCAGTCGGGGAATACACGACCGATTAGGCCCTCAGCATTCGCCGAGCCAAGGATCCTCCAATCCCAGAAGTAGGCGGATCCAAGACAGATTGGGTAGAAGAAGATCCCCAAGCAGAGATCCCTCAGGCTCCTCTTCTAAAAGGAGCAGGCGCAAACGCCGAAGGAGAGATTATTCTTCCTCCAGCGATTCCTCGGACAACGAGGATAGAGAAACAGGGCACTGGAAATCAAAAGGAAGACGTCGCGAGGAAGAGAACGAAAATATGTCTCTCCCATGGCGACGCCATAAAATTGATGCGTTCACACGTCGCATAAGTGATTACTCGGACGACAGGCGCAGGCGCATGCCCGCTAATGTGAAGACATATGATGGAACAGGTGACCCGGACGACCACCTAAAAATTTTCGAGTCAGCCGCAACTATCGAAAATTGGCCACAGCCTGTGTGGTGTCACATGTTTAATTCCACATTGGTAGGGAACACGCGCACATGGTTTAGCAAACTCCCACGTAGGAGTATAGGCGGCTTTGAGGAATTACGAAAAGCATTCCGCCACAACTTCACCCAGCGAAAGAAATGCGCTAAAAATCCTGTGGAATTGGCAAGGGTGAAGCAACGGCAAGGGGAATCAACCAGCGCCTTTATGGAGCGCTTCAAGGATGAGTGCATACAAGTCAAAGCATGTCCCGAAATACTAAAAATTTCAGGGTTCATGAATGGAATTAATAATCCAGAACTCATCCGGAAGCTCAATGATAGAGTTCCACAGTCTTTCGATGAACTAACAAAACGCACCAGATCCTTTATACAAGGAGAAGCAGCTGCTGCGGACAGCAAGAAAGGATATTCAAATTATCGGCAACAAGAACAGCCGCGGAAACAATCCAATGATCAAAACAACCGCAGCAGGAATTACCGCAGTGGAAGAGACAACGACAAATATACTCCTCTAACTAAGACTCCAAGGGAGATATTTGCAACAGAAGGTGCGAACTTCCCAAGACCACCACCAATGCGCACGGCAGAAGAAAAGCGCCTAGGTGGTGGATACTGCGAGTACCATGGCCAAAAAGGCCATACAACCAACGAGTGCGTCCAACTGAAACAACTGATCGAGAAATTAGTCAGAGAAGGAAGGATGGACCACCTCGTAAAGAACATCAAAGAAGGGAAAGATAGACCTAAAAATGGTGGCAAGAAAGAACCCCCAAAGGAAAAGGCTGAGACTATATACATGATACAATCATGGCAGCGCAAGATAAAGCAGAGAGTCAGCCAAAAATTCTCTCCAGAAAAAGAGATATCCTTCCCTACAATAGCCTCGGACAACGCAGTCGTGGAACCTCTGACCATTGAAATACATGCAGGGGGACACGACATCCACCGCATGTATATCGATGGAGGAGCATCCGCAGACATCATGTACGATCACTGCTTCAAAAGGCTGCGACCTGAAATCCAAAGTCAGTTGATACCAGCTACAATGTCACTAACAGGATTTACAGGAGAAAAGATTTGGCCCATGGGGCAGTTACGCTTATTGGTGATCGTAGGAGATGAGCAACACTCAACTGCAGCATGGATAAACTTTATGGTAATCAAGTCTCCTTCACCATACAATGGTATAATTGGAAGACCAGGAATATCTTCCATGCGCGCAGTAACATCCACAGCACACGGAATGCTTAAATTTCCAGTTGAAGGAGGAGTGGTTACTCTCTATAACACAACGGTACCACCAAGAGAATGCATCACAGTGACAACTGAAGCAGAGACCATTCCAGAACAGCGCACGGAAAAATCGCCAAATTTAAAGGTCGCTATTCACCCAGACTACCCGGAACAACAAGTTTCAATTGGAGGATCTTTATCTGACAAAGGTAAAGCAGCCGTATGCGCACTCTTGCAAAAGAACCTAGACATCTTTGCATGGGAACCAAAGCATATGACAGGAGTGCCTCGCTCTATCACAGAGCACAAGCTACAAATCCGACAAGGATACCCTCCAATACGACAAAAGAAGCGCGGCCAGGCTCCAGATCGTGCAAAAGCTATTTTGGAGGAAGTACACAAGTTAGTAGATGCGGGCATCATGCGCGAAGTGTACTACCACGACTGGCTCTCTAACCCAGTTATGGTAAAGAAGAGCGATGGTAGCTGGAGGATGTGCGTGGACTTCACGGACCTCAATAAAGCATGCCCGCAGGACTGCTATCCATTGCCAGAAATAGATTGGAAGGTTGAATCCTTATGTGGATACCCCTTCAAGTGCTTCCTAGACGCATATAAAGGGTACCATCAGATCCAAATGGCAGTGGAAGATGAAGAAAAAACAGCTTTCCACACCAGTCAAGGGGTATACTGCTACACCAAAATGCCTTTTGGCTTAAAGAACGCAGGCGCGACATACCAACGGCTGGTGGACACAGCTTTCGAAAAACAAGTAGGCCGCAACTTGGAAGTTTATGTTGACGACCTTGTTATAAAAAGCCATACAGAGGATGAGTTGGTGCGCGATATCGAGGAAACATTCCGAACGCTGAGGCGGATAAACATGAAACTGAATCCCAAAAAGTGCACCTTTGGCGCGACTGAAGGCATGTTCCTCGGATACTTAATAGAACCCGATGGAATCAAACCATGCCCAGAGAAGACGAAGGCTGTTATTGATCTCCCCTCCCCGCGCACACTCAAAGAAGTCCAGTCACTGAATGAAAAGCTAGCGGGGCTGAATCGCTTCTTATCTAAGTCAGCAGACAAGTCCCTTCCTCTCTTTAAAACACTCACGAAGTGTACAAAAAAGGGAGACTTTCGCTGGACCAATGAAGCGGAAGAAGCTTTCCAACAACTCAAACACCATCTGGCATCTCTTCCCAAACTAGTCGCACCGCGACAAGGGGAAGAACTAATCATGTACTTATCAGCAACCCACGGAGCAGTTAGCGCAGTACTATTGACAGACAGAGACTCCGTCCAGACACCCATATACTTCGTAAGCAAAGCCTTAAAGAAAACAGAGGTTAACTACAGTGCCATGGAAAAGCTGGTCTTGGCTTTAGTGTTCGCCGCCAAAAGACTGCGCAGATACTTCCAAGCGCATCCAATTGCAGTAATCACTGATCAGCCAATTAAACAAGTTATCTCTAAACCAGATGCATCAGGACGCTTACAAAAATGGAGTGTAATGCTAAGTGAGTACAACATCTCATACAGGCCGCGCACTGCTATCAAAGGACAAGTTTTAGCTGATTTTATCGTGGAGAAGCCAGAGGGCGACAGCCCAACATCTGCAGCAAAAACGGATCTACAAGAACCATGGACACTGTTCACCGATGGATCCTCATGCGCAAATGGATCAGGCGCAGGACTTATTCTTACAAATCCAGAAGGCATGGAATTCACCTATGCGCTACGCTTCGAGTTTACAGCCACAAACAATGAGGCAGAATATGAAGCCCTACTAGCTGGACTACGCATCGCAATCCAAATGGGTGTACGCAACCTAGAAGCAAATGTAGATGCTCGGCTAGTCGCTAATCACGTGTTAGGAGAATACGAAGCCAAGGATGACCACATGATCCAATACCTGGATAAGACAAAATCTTTGATCAAAAACTTCGATAGGTTCACAATAAAGCAAGTACCTAGAGGGGAAAACAGAAAGGCGGACGCACTCAGCAAGATCGCATCCACAAGCTTCGCACACCTTTCAAAACAGGTATTGGTGGAAACCCTAAAGAACAAGTCAATCCTTGATATGGAGATATCGACGGTGATAGAAGAACAAGATCCTACGTGGATGACACCTATCATCGAATTTATTAGCAAGGGAACCCTACCCCAAGATAATAAAGACGCTCGAAGAATACGGCGCACAGCGCAACGATTCGAATTCCGCGACAACGTACTCTATCGGCGATCTTTCTTACAACCATGGCTCAGATGTGTTGGACCCCTTCAAGCAGACTATGTACTCCGCGAACTTCACGCTGGGTCATGTAGTATGCACTCAGGGCCACGATCCGTGGTGGCAAGCGCTTTAAGGGCAGGATACTATTGGCCAACAATGCACCGCGACGCACGCGACCTAATAAGAAAGTGCAGCAACTGCCAAGTACATAGACCTATTCCGCGCCGACCACAGCACGAGCTAACACCGATTACCTCACCATGTTCATTTTACAAATGGGGTATCGACATCGCAGGACCTTTTCCCGTCGCAGCGGGAGGAGTAAAATTCCTCATCGTAGCCATAGATTATTTTACAAAGTGGATCGAAGCAAAAGCTGTGGTGAACATTACGGGTAACCAAGTCAAACACTTTGTCTGGGACAATATTGTCTGTCGCTTCGGCCTACCAGGCGAGATCGTATCAGACAACGGAAAACAATTCTGTGACAACCCATTCAAAGATTGGTGCACCAATTTGAACATAACACAACACTTTGCTTCAGTCAAACACCCACAAACCAATGGCCTAGTTGAGCGCGCCAATCGCAGTCTAGGCGAAGGAATAAAAGCGCGCCTAGACAGACACAAAGGAAGATGGGTAGATGAGCTCTCGCATGTCTTGTGGGCACATCGCACGACAATCAAAACCAGTACTGGCGATACGCCATTTTCCTTAGTCTATGGAACAGAAGCCGTCATACCAGCTGAGATAGGAATGCCTACTATACGCACGGCAGAAGTCAACGTCACAACAAATGACGAAGAGCGGCGCATAGACTTAGATATACTGGAAGAAAGACGCGAACGTGCAGCTATACGAGAAGCAAAGGCCAAGGCAAAAATGAAGAAGTATTATGATGCAAAAGTCAAGAACACTTCATTCAGACCAGGGGACTTTGTTTATCGCGCCAATGACGCAAGTCACGCAGAAGACACAGGCAAACTCGGACCCAAATGGGAATGACCCTACGAGGTCACAGACGCGCTCGGCAACGGCGCATACAGGTTGCGCGATATGGAAGGTCACGACCTGGCGCGCACTTGGAACATCTGCAATCTCAAAAAATGTTACTTTTAGGCTACGGCCCTCATACAAACACACAAACACCCTACGAGGTGCCCAATAAGTGTTTGTCTTTCTTTTATCTTTTAAGAATTTTATTTTCCATTTTTTCAATAAACTTGCAAGTATTAATAAAATGTTATGGTTTCTAGCTAACTCCATAGCGCACTTTTACTTTATTGCATATATGTCAATATTGTCTATCTTATATTTTTGCCTACATGGCGTGCATGCACCACTTAAAGACCCACGACGACATAAAGGATAAGTTAACCTACTAATTGACTTGTTGAATAAGAGGGTTGCAAACCCATCAACATTGGATCACGAATCCTTGCTAAGCGCCTTACTCTCGAGACGTTGAGGTAAGATTCGCATGCGCATCCCACGACGGACGCACATATACCAAGTACACCGTACAAGCTTAGCAACATAACGAGCCAAGACACTTGGTCAAATAATAAAACTTAGCAAACAATGCAAGTATATTTAAGTCACGCGCTTAAAAGACTTAGTAAAAAATCAACAGCAAACAATGCAAACACATTTAAGTTACGAACTTATAACAAAATGTATCTTATTCCACATTTATTAAAATTACAAGGAAAATACATACATTTACAAAATAACCTATATACTATGGCGGTGATCATAGCTCTCTTCTGGTACGGCGGAACTCCCCGCCTCCATCAGTTTCCTCAAGGTTATAGCATCCTTAAGCGAAACGGTGGGAACACTCACAGGCACGCCATCAGATCGAGGAAGGTGCGCAGCACCGATGCCGCACATCACAGCCTTGCCCTTAATGCCCTTCTTTACGGCAACTCTTTGCTCGTGACGCTCCAGCACCTCCTTCAAAGGGATTTCCTTCTCCAAAGCAAAGGGCTTGAGAATGTCACGGGGCCGCGCAAAAACGGGAACTTGCAGCTGCGAAAGATCAGGCTTTAGATAATAATCTAACTCCTCTTCGGCATTCTCCCCAAGATGACGCTGCAACGTCAGACCCGCCATGAGCACATCAATGGGGTCATCTTGGTCACGCTCCAATTTCCCAATATGGGGCAGCTCAAGAACCTTCAACCCCGCCATCGCCTGCACCAGCTCATCGTACGCTGTTGCGCTATATCCAGGAATCTCCGCCAAGTTCTTCTCCAACAACTTGGCCTCGCGGAGCTCCTCCATGGCCTGCGAACGGTCACGCGCCATCGCGCAGTGGACGACCTTCCCAAAGGCCTCCACCACTTCCGCAGACTCTAGAGTACTTAGAGCTGCCAGACGCAGCCCATGGCTGATCAACCACCTGCATTCACAAAGTGGTAACAAGATAAGATAAACAATGGAGTGAAGAAAACAATTTTAAAAGATAAGGGTGTAAGAATACCTGCGCTCAGCAATCACAGACATGAGATGAGGATACAGCTCCTCGTCGTACTCAATGCTAAGGGTGCGCAGCTTCTCCTCATACGCCACAAGCGTCTTCTCCATGTTCTCCTTGAATTCTTGAAGCCTAGCATAATGTTCAGATCTCTTCTCCTCAAGGAACGACACAGACCACGACGTCTTGGCCTTTATCTGCTCGAGCTTCGCCCTCGCAAATAGCAGATCAGCCAAGATGCTCATCTTGTCCTGGGCAATTTTCTCCCCATACGCCCTTGACTCCCCAAGCTCAACTCGCACGCCCGCCAGTTGCGCGCGAAGTTTTTCCAGCTCCTCCTCCTTCTGGGCTAGAGCACGACTCTCCCCAGCGCGCTTTCCCCTCAGCTGCGCCACCAGCTCAGCCTGACGGGCAGTAGTCGCGGCCAACTCATCAAGCAGTTGCTGCGCCTCACCACCATCAGCAGCCAAGGTACCCCCTCCCTGTTTTCGTTCTGTGGAGAGGAGACTTCATCATCCTTGGCGCCATCATCCCTACAAAAAAAAAAAAAAAAAAAAAAAAAGAGAAACGAAGGATTACAACAAGTAATAATAACATAAAATGAAAAAGAGAGAGGACCACGAGGTTACACTTACAAAAATGGGGAAGCGTCATCCACCTTCAAACGAGCGCCAGAGGTCGAAGTCTCCTCGGCATTCGACTCCGCGTCTCCAATGACGTGGCGGCGCCTCTTCCTCTTATCACTCCCACCAGCCTCAGCCTTGCGCTTCGAACTCTGCGCAACTTCCTCTCTCAGCACTTCCTCAGGCTTCAGAATCCGAATACTATCAGATGACCCTAAACGCGCCTCTTCGTGCGCCACCTCCAATGCAGGCACCACCTTCTCAGTAGGCTCCGCCACTACCTCGGGAGCCACAGTCTGCACAGGCGCCACCACGAGTGGAGGCGTACTCTCAGGGGTAGCCGAGGGCAGAGCAGTCAAGTGCCCCGCGGTCGCGTCGAGTAGGGGCGTCTCCCCTTCCCTCAACGGACGAACCCCTATAGTGACCTGCTTTGGCTTATCAAGCTTCACGACCGCGAACAAGTCCATCTCTGCACATATAACAATAAAGCAAGAAAAACAACGAAAGATTAGTTGGCAAATGCGCGAAGAAATAAAAGAAAGGAAAACTTACTAAATTACAAAGGATGAACACCCACCCCGGCCATCCTCACTTAGGAAAGTGGGAACCTCATCTGCTGCGCCAAAATACGCGCGACTCAATCCTACATGAACCAAAAACTCCTCCGGATAAGGGTTAATGGCCAATCGATTGGCATCTAACGTCTGCGCGTCAGCAATCCTATATGAACCGGGTGCAGGGCGTCCATCCCTTGGTAAGGACGCCTGAGTATAAAACTCAAAATCGGAGGGAAAGACCACGTCGTCTACCCAAAAGAAATATTCCCTCCAATTCTTGAGTGCGTCAACCTTTTCCGTGTAACACTGAAACGCCCCCGGGCGCTTCGCAAAGGATACCCAACCGTTTGACCACGTTGAGTGGTAAAAAGAGCGGAACAAGTCCACGGTGGGTTCTATCGCCAATAAACGGCAGTTTATCTCAAAATTCGACACCTTCGCCGCACCTATACAGTGCAGCTGAGAGATGTGAAGGCGATAGTGATTGAGCAAGTCGCTCAGAAATACAGAAATAGGTACGCGGTAATTAGCGTACTCAAAAAATTTCGTGTATAGACCTATCTTCCCTTCGGGGAAGTCGGCTATACACGCATCGACATCTGGCGCCTCTGGATGTACATCCAAAGGCACGAAATAGTCGGAAGAAAAATGCATTACATCCTCGACGGACATCGCAGAGCGAAACTCATCCAACTGAGCGACAATTTTCATCTTAAGCCTAAGCAGACACACAAGTTACCTACGAGGGTTAAAAGGTTTTCTGCAGAAAACGCTCTAGAAATGAAGAAGAAGGTGAATAGTATATAGGGGTAGTAAAAACCCTAAACCTCATCCACGTGGAACCCACTCACATTGAATGTGTGGCTAGAAGGTGAAGAGGTACATGCACTTTTTCCCGAATCCCAAGTGATACGTGGACACCACCCCCGATTTCCGAGGCAACAATCTTGAACCTATTAGGTGCATTGCACCTCCAAAAAGGCGGTAACAATTTGTCCAATTTCCCGCCACGCTTACCGCTGTTTACATTAAGTCTAGTACCCGCGGCTACGCGCCGCGCATACTAGACTGGGGGGACATGATGACGTATAGCCTATATTTGGGCTGCAAGCCCAAATGATAGATATTACTTACACTTAAGCCCATTACGAATGGGCTACCATGACAAATGGTATGGGCCGTAGTATCAGCGCTTGGGCTCACGAAGCCCGAAGGCCCACTCTAACCCACCGGGTACCCGATAAGGATTATCTATTCAAGGAATAGATATCCTTACCTCGGATAAGCACCATGCGTGCGAAGAGTAAGGAGCAAGAAACACGGTTTCTTAGCCCCTATATATAGAATCATACGATTCTCATTCAAGGTACGATCCACACAATCCCTAAACTCTTCAACCAAAACCCAAATTCGATTACTTACTCTCACGCCGGAGTCTAATCGGGGGAGACAATCCCTCGATAAGCCTAACGGTGTTGTTCTTTTTCTTAGTACGCAGGTAACAAAGTGCTAAGGAACTAATTGATATAAGAGCAAAGCCCAACAACCAGGTACGCCCAACTTTTGTATCAACAATCCATATTAAGAGTATCAAATTGGTTAGATGTAGAAATCTTCGTTCCACTAGAACTAGCCACATCAGAATTCTTCTTCTTAGTGCCATCCACTTTCTTAGGTTCAGGAGGAGTCTTTTTGGGTTTGATACTGAAATTGCTTACCCACAATAGGTTTAGTAAACCCTCTTTGGCCCGGAATTATAGGACCACCTTGCTTTCCTTTCTTCTTGTTATTAACAGTCTTGAAACCATCATTAACAGACTTAGTAGGCTGAACAGGAGGTATAACAACTTTAGGACATTCAGTCAGAGTATGACCAAATATCTTACACTTATTACAACGAGGTGGTTTCCATTCATATTCAACCCGTATCTTCTCAATAATCATGAATCTAGCAAAACTACTACGGCCCCATGATTCCTTGCACATATGGCTGGTATAAGCATCTAACCGTTTGGGTGTACCAATCAATGTGGCAAGAAGACTAAGACCATCATCAGAAAACATAGCAAGAGGAACATCATGGAATTTAACCCACACTGGAATGTTAGTCAAATCCTCTTTAAGTAAATTGGTGTTCAATGTCCATGGTTTAAGAATAATAGGTACATTTCTAATTAACCAAGGACCGTTATCAAGAACATCATCAACACCTTTCTTTGAATTGAACTTAAAGAAAAAGAAACCCTTTACATTCATCATTACCTTTTGGATACCATACTTAGCCCACGCATTACGTACGAAATAATCAACAACAGGAAACACAAGGCGTTGACCAAGGAAATACCCATACATAGTATTCTCAAACCTAGTGTTCACCTCTTCAACCACTTTCATCGGGACAGAAAGATCCACACCATTAGCTTTCTTACTACACTCCAACATACGAAAATTTGACGTGTGTTTCTTAGGTTCATCAGAAGTAACTATAGCACCCATAAAAGAAACCGTCTTCCCATTGGTAGTACTCGTAGTAGTAGGCTGCTTTAGAGTACTTGGAGTGTTTTTTAAAGCAACACCCTGAGGTAACGAAGTAGGAAGAGCCTTAGCATGATTTTCCTTAGCATTAAGGAAATCTTGGAAAGATTGATATTGTGCAGGCTCTATTCCACCCTCGTTTAGAGATACACCCTTAGAGGCATCCATGTTAACATTAGCATACGAATCAAGTGAAACCGGCTTCACTTGTTCAAGAACATGTTCACGTACATCACATGGTAAAGGGGTTGTATGTTCATCACCACCATTACCACCAATAGAGTTAACCATGTTGCTCAAACTGGATGTAGCCGAAGGGAACTCCGTTTCTATGGTCGAACGATCTAGAACATCACCTGAACCACTACCCTTTTTCATCTTCTCTTTATCACCCCCTCCACCCGAATCCAAGAAACCTGACTTCAACATAACAGCAGCACCATTATACAGATCCGTACTCTCTCCGTCCCCACCAAACACATCCTCCTTATACTTACTAGTAATATCAGATGTGTTCTTGTTCGTGTGATTCAGAAACCCTCTATTAATCATCTCTCAAACCCACTAACACCACAACAAATAATAACGACCAGGTAAACAAGAAACCCTAACTAAAAAGTTAGGGTTTAAACGGATCGCACCAAAGAACTAACCGCCAACCATGATGAATCAAGCAATGAATGAATTAATGACAGTCGATTAGTAATAAAGATGCTAAACAAATTAAAGGATAGCAGAATTCGGTCGATTTAACCTGAATAGGCGACAGAACCACGATTCAAAGAAACTCTAAAAGAACAATCACGGAAAGATCAAGAATCGAATTGATTAAAGCAGCAATCATTGCAAGAAACAAAGATTCAAGATCGCTGAATGAAAAAACGATTAAAGGATGTTAGGTGTTTTTTTTTTTTTTTTTTTTTTTTTTTTTTTTTAGTATAGGAATCTATTTAATAGACGTGTATGTGTGTTTATACAAAAAGGTGAAAATTCGTAAGTATGTTTAGCATAACAAACTCGTTGGATATAATAATTTTGAAAGTGACCCAAATATGCCTATATCTATTAAGAGTTTTGTTTTAACTAACATCAACACACAAGTTAACACGTTTTCATATAAACCTTTCTAAACCCATTCAGGTCCAGATTTCCAGTTGTGAGTATAGAGTCAAAGATATACAGGTTGCAAAGGTAGAACCCAGTGGGCGAATGAGATACAAAAGGTAATCGATTCGGTTATCGAGTTGTCATTTTATTCGATTTGGTTAGTTTTTTTTTTTTTTTTTTTTTTTTTTTTTTTTTTTTTTTTTTGTAAAATCGAACCGAACCTAATTCAAATTGGATTAAATGAACCAAAAATCGAGTTTAAATTCGGTTTCGTTTTCAAGTTGACTCGAATAACTCGAATTATGTAATTTATATTTCAAGGATTTGCAAATTTTCACCAACAAATATTTCCGGCACCACAGTTTTTTAACCCACAAGCATCACAACCATCCTCACAGTTTCTTCAATCTCAACCACAACAACACTTTGAATCACAACCATTAGATTCACAATTCAAAGTACCACAACCCCGTGAACAGGCCAAATCTCGAGGAAAAAAAGTTGCCAAAAAAATCGTGAATTTGAACGCGGACGATGAAGATGGCATGGAAGAACTGACACGTGTGAATGCTAGCTGTACAAAGGAAGAAGAAAAGTTGCTAGCGAAAATTTGGGTTAAAGTTCCTGAGACTAAGATATCGGAAATGACCGTTCCGATGAGTTCTTTTGGAACCAGATTATGGACATGTTCAACTGCCAGTCTGACCGTGACAATCATACCAAAAATATGCTCACGGGTAAATAGACAAGCTTAACGGTGATTGTCAAAAATTCATCGCTATATACAAACCTATACAGCGTAGCAGCAGGGAAAATGACATTGATCATCTCGAGAATGAAAAGACCAATTTTGAACAATGGTTTGCTTGGAGAAGCTTCATATATGTTCACGTGTGGGAGGTTTTGAGAAAGTACCCCAAATGGGATGCGAAGGACCCGATTGACATTTCATGTCTCGAGGATATATTCGGGCCTGAAAAACTACCTTGTACCGACGGCGCAAAAAATGTCGAGCTTCAAAGAAAGCCAAGTCGATAGATACGTCGAGCGCTTAGAGAGTCAAACGAGTACTTTTTCAGGACTTTTATCAGAAAAGTATTCGTGCAAAACCGAAGTTCAAATGACCACGTACGAGGCGAGGAGACAGAAAGAAATGGGGTACTTAGAGATGAAAGAGTTTAATTTTCTCATGCTTGATCCCGATCAAACAACACCGGCCAAATCTGCTTTCATTCGCAGGAAACAAGAAGAAATCATGATAAAACAGCAGCAAGACAGATCAAATGCTTAAGTTTCGTATTATTAATATGTGTTGTATTTTTTCCGTATCATTTTTTTCATATCGTCATTTTAAGTTTCGTCTATTTTTAATATGTTGTAATGTATTTTTAATTTTAATGAATGAATTTTATTTTATTTGAAAAATTGAATAAAAAAATTAAAAAAAAAAAAAAGCGGCGAGACCTAAATATATAAGTTGTAGTTACTTGTAATAAAAATGTTGTAGAAAAGAGTTTGTTGTAATGACGTGATACCCCGTAAAACTCAAATGAGTAATTTTACTTGCTCACTACACGAGAGCTTTTACTAGGTTTCTAAACACCTTCCCCCAAAAAAAAAAAAAAAAAAAAAAAAAAAAAAAAAAAAAAACTAGATTTCTAAACACCCTTAGGGTGGTGGCAACCATACCTCCCAAAAAAATCCATACCTCCCAAACTAACCAATAATATCATTCCACCTCACTCACACTTTTTTCATACCTCCCAACCCTTTTTAGTGGCAATCATACTTTTTTCATACCTCCCAAACCACCATTTTTTTTTTTTTTTCATAAATACGTAAAAAAAAAAATTACATATACCACTTGTATCCTTATCCTCTTTTGCCTTTAAATCCACTAATCTCATCTGACTCACTTTCCTCCAAAGCAAAGAAAACAATTACAACCATTCATACAATTTTCCTTCAACTTTAAAAGCCATTCATTTGAATAGATTAAAGACTATATAATTAAGAAAAGATTTAGAAGATGGTGATGCAAATGGAAATGGGTTCTTCTTCATTTGAGCAAGAAAACAAGATTGAGTTCATGGGATATAATGATCATCATGAGGAGGATGATTCAGTTTCATCAGATGTTTCTAGCGTGGTTTCTTCAGATGCCCCCAACCCAACGTCTATTTTTTTTTTGTTTTTTCCCCAACGTTCGCATTTCAAATGATATCCTTCTCCAAACCGCAGCAGTGAATTTTGCCGCTGAAGTACACCGCCCACCCAAACCGCTGGGGTGGCGGCGGTGTTCCCCGGCGGTTTGGGGGCAAACCGCTGCCTCAACGGCATGGCTGCCACTACCCTTAGAAACAAGACAAGAAAGTAAACTAGCTTTACCGGATGATCGGCCGAAATTGCTGGCGGCGCCAGTCGGCTTAGCAACAACATGTCGACCAAGGTTTCCACGTGCCGCCACTTTTCTCTTTCTTATTACACTTGCATATTCTTTTTAACTTTTTTATTCTACATTGGCAGGTGACACTTGACCACATCAAAAGGTTAAATATCATTTACAATTAATTAACAGTCTTTATTCCCAAAAAACAAACATTGCAAAGTACTTTTCTTAGCATAATAACTTACGGAGAACCTCTTTACTGATTACTTTTTATTGTTTGAACTTTGAACAGACGAATTATATTCTCAAACATGCGCTACACATTTTTTCTTCACTAATAGACAAAATGGTACTAAATGGAAATGTGGGTGCTCAACTTTTCGTCTTTTGACAACATGTGTTCTCTTATAAGCTGGTTATAAGCCAATCACAGTCAAAAATGTTAAAATACCATTTTAAAGCATAAATACTGCGCATTATTAATCAGATAAACTGTTAATCGTTCACTACAACAAAAAATATATACTTTTATTGATACTCCGTAATTGTTATTGAAAATATTACGTAATACACACTACAAAAAATTGGTTTAATTTACACACTTTTTTTCTTCACACTTCTAAAAGTGCGTAAAATTTTATTAATTTCTTAACACTTAATAATGCGTAAAAATTAGTTACATTGATAAGTGTGAAAAAAATAAGTAAAACAATTAATTTTCCACACTTATAATTGTGTCAAAAAAAAGTTCACACTTTTAAGTGTGAAAAAATCTAAGAAATGTCCACACTTATATGTGTGGACCAAAATTCTCCACACTTACTTAAAGTGTGGGGACCTACGCATTCTCCACACTTTCTCAAAGTGTGTAAAATTTGAGTGTTACAAATAACCTTCATATTTAAAAGTGTGGAGATATCTTCTAATTTTTCACACTTAAAGTGTGAAAAATCTATTTTTTGACACTTTTTTTCCACACTTATTAATGTAAACAATTTTTACACATAATTAAGTGTTAATAAAGTAGTTAAATTGTACACACTTTTGAAAAGTGTGAAAACAAAGTGTGAAGAATCAACTATTTTTTTGTAGTGACACTTTTGTACGTGTGGACTGTGGAGAAACACTTGCAAAAGAAGCCATGTGACCCAGCGTGACGACCGTGTGGCCTAAACAAAAACACGAGTGTTTGAATGCATGGTGGCCCATGACGACCATGTGACAGCTGCGGTGGCCGACGTATTGCGGCTGCAATATGTCAACATCGAATGTCCAATCTTTTGTGATCCGTGACATTGGTCCACATTTGACAACAATTTTTACGTTTCTTGTCGATGTCATATGTACGTACTAATCTAGTTGTTCTATTTTCTTAAGGGGTAATCATTGACATGTCTTACCGAACATTGATAATAAAGACTAATCGAGCCACACGCAAAATACAGTATGTGAATAACAATGTTGAGTCATTCACAGTCGGCAGTTCACTTGAGTATTTGATATATTTTTTAGTACGTAGGTATTTTTTTTTTTTTTTTTTTTGTTAAACTCTCTTGGTTAAGTTATTGTCACTTGCAATTTAATTCGAAAGAAAAACTCCCTTCTTTGTGATAAAACCGAATTATGCGTCTAAAGACAAATCAAATAAAAGATTCCTGATTATGAAGGGATCAAATAAAAAAGTATTATATGTTCAAAAATAATAATAATAATAATAATAATAATAATAATAATAATAATAATAAATCACTTTCTAAAAAGTCTTAAAAAATTTACTAATACAATACTTCCCTTTTTTTCCCCTCTATTTTTCATCCATTTTTCTAAACGGCCACGTACCAATTACTTTATTAATTTTATAATTCATGATCTTATTTCTAGGGGTGTGCATGGTTCGGTTTGGGTCGGTTTTTGGCTAAAACCGAAACCGAACCGTAATGCTCGGTTTTTATAGAACCCAAAACCGAAACCGTTCGGTTTTTGGCGGTTCGGTTTTTTCGGTTTATTATCGGTTTCGGTTCGGTTTTTCGGTTTTTTCGGTTTCTAACCGTTTATATTTGGGCATGAAAAATATATACCAACAAACTTATATTACATAAAAAAATTGGTTATTCTTATTTACTTTTCAATCAAATATTTATTGCTTAAACCTTTAATTACTCACATATAAATAAGAAACACACATGCAAGTGAACATACATATAGTATGATCGTCGTCATATATTTATTAATATATTCTAAAATAAACGCACGACACGATAAACACACATATAAACATAAACGTTAAGATAAATATATTATAAATCTACCAACAAAATGAATATGAATTTATAAATTTGATTTATTTAGTTATTTATTCATGTTATATTAATTATATATCATTATATAATAAAATCGGTTCGGTTCGGTTTTTACGGTTCGGTTTTTGCACGAAAACCGAAACCGAACCGTATTTTTCGGTTTTTGAAAAATTAAAAACCGAACCATCAATTTTTAGTTTCGGTCGATTTTTTCGGTTCGGTTTATTCGGTTTTTGGTTCGGTTTCGGTTCATGACATCAATTCAAGATCCTATTTTTAAAAAAGTCCGTGGTCTAATATCTTTAATTCAATATTTGGTTCTTTAATTTTTCTCAATATTGTCTTTCAAATTAGGATAAACAAGTAATTTGGCTTTCGCGCGTTGAGGTAGAGCCAATTTAAATATAAAGGTGTGTTTGGTAGAGAGAAAAGAAAGAGGAGAAATGGAATTGGATTGAATTCTTTTGTTTGGTAGAGAGAAATGAAAAAGTGGAGAATTGAAGGGAAATTGATGGAGAGTTGGAGAGAAATGGTAGTGTAATTTGGTTAACTTTTATTTCCATCCTTTTGATAGGAACTAAGACACACCTGGCCTATAAATGAGGTAACAGGTCAGCATCAGAAACTTCATGAATATAAGAGCCATTGTGTAAGAAAACGGGCTCATACCACCGGTCCAAGATCAGCCTATTTGGAAGATGCAACAAAGGCAGATAATGGTTATGCCTATCTGCAACAACAGCAGCCTGCTAATTTTTTAACCAATCGACCTGTTTAAAATGAACATATGGGATCAGGTGATGTTGTAGATGAACATGTGGGGTGAAGTAGCATGGTGTGTAAAGGTGAATAAGATTTTCTGTATGACTAGAGCTCTGAGATATGCCCTTTACGTTATGTACAAAACATACCCTTTACGTTATATGATGTTTCTATATTATTTCCATGATTTCTATAAATGGAAGTTCTGATTTGGAAGTTTTGTATGAAAGTAATACTTATTTGGAAGTTCTGTATGGAAGTCGGGTTCATGAAGTTCTGATTAGTGATTGCAAAAGTATGTTTGTGCATTACTGACACAAACTTGGTGTAGACAAAAATTTGAACCTATATTGACACATTATGTGTCAGCATAGGTGTGTCACCATAGACCTTTACCGTCGGAACTTCTGCTGACACTTATTATATGTGAAAGAGAAGCTAATTTATCTTTGGTGACACTTTTTATACTTTTCCTAACACTTTTTGTCTGTCATCAAATGCATTATTTCTTGTAGGGTGTGTTTGTAGATGGACTATGAAGGTTGGCTAGGTAGTTGTGTTAGCCCGTGCTTATATACATCTTCTAGTCTTATAACCCCTGTATCTGAATAATAGGTTTGTCAAATACATGAAATCAATTTATAGGCAATTTTTAATATTATAAATCTATAAATGTTGATTATATATATATATATATATATATATATATATATATATATATATATATATATATATATATATAAACAAACAAAAATACAAATAAATGACACATTCACATTCATCTTAAAATTACTGTATGCTTCTTGTAACCAAGTTTTCAAAAGCCCATATTTACAAATATCTTTTCGTCTTGAGCCAACATTTTTACAGACTTCATCTTCTTCAGACCCTTCTTTTTGCGACATAAATCAATCAACACATATACCATAAAAAGAAAAGTAAACACTTTGTCTGCAATATCGCCCATAGATCATGTTGTTTGCCGTTTACGTTTGATAAAAATTAAGTGATACCATTTATACAAAAATATAAACAAAAAAGTTCAAGGTTTGAACTAACATTATGAACGGCCATTTAAGATTTATGCACGTGGTGGAAGTTCATTTGAAATCTGTGCATAAACATCACATATTGGTGGCAATGGGACATATAATCTACGTATCAGGTCCCTCATCGTACTCCCCCTTTCCTTACTGACGAAACCATATAAGATACCAGCAATAGAAGTCTTCAAGTACATCTGGAATAAATGCTTAGAGTATTCAAGTGCAAGTGACCTGCACAAACTCGATTTTATTTGAGTCATACATTTCCTCTTCTTCCACCTTTTTTGTTGAAAATCACAATACCACCCACCTTAATGTTTGGTCGCACTTGAATCCAGATATCAGTAAGAAGCGGCCAGAGAAAGCTAGAAAGTTGTTTAGATTTCTGCGTTCAGGTGGAAAACTGTGAAACTTGGTTGCACTTGAAGCCATATCAAGTGTCGGGATGAAAACGTCGATATATAAATGTGGCTTCTCATTCCCAACTCCATGTTTTTCATCTAGTTGCTTCAGCATTGAGATATCAGATGGCTCAAATTAGACTCCAATGAAGAACACGGGTCATTCATCCGACGCCTTCATATAAACACATAAAAAATAATTAGATTTTTATCAAGAAAACACTGAACCCCCCCCCCCCCCCCCCCCCCCCCCCCCCCCCCTTTGTAAGTTGTTATGAAAGACAAAAAAGAAAACGAACATGAGGTGATGGAGCGGACAGAAAAATAAGCATTATAGAGAACCCCTTTAAAAACCGGTAGCATGCACAATGGTTTCGTAAGGTTCTGCATTATTATGGGAATATTTTGTAACGGAACCTTCCCCCCCAACCATAATAGAGAACTATTATATCGATTTCTTCCATCTTCCTCAAGTTAACATTAGCACGTCAAGTTGACATTTATTGTATAGCACAAATACAAAAGAGAACATTTTATAAATAGCCACTTCATTTTTTTATTTTATTTATTTATTTATTTATTTTGTCGCCTAATTTAAGACCCTTCAAAGGAAAGAATCAACATAGATTTACAGGAAACAGATTCTAAACTGTCGAAAAGCTGTATTAAACTATTGAGCTGCTCATATACACTCGCACACATACTCTGCATATTAAAAAAGTATTGCAAACATATTAGGAATCTAGTACAGGAAAAGTGCTAAACATATACTATAGTAAATACATTAGGTTCTAAAACAATCACTTGTGAACTCATCAGTTACTACTACAATCTTTACACGGGATATAAAATTTGCAATTATAACTACACACCAGACTTCACAGGATATCAGAAAGCATTTATTTTGCACACTTTTCCCTTTTTAATTAACATAACTTATTAAATCATTAGTTACTACTACAATCTTTATGCGGCATATAAAATATGCATTCATGACTAAATACCAGAATATCAGAAAGCACTATTTTGTATAGCACAAAATAACGCGCACCAATCATGAAAGCATCAATTATAACGACAACTTATACACAGCGCAAAAGATTAGAACTTATGACTACATACCAGACATTAAAAGATATCATGATGCACTTACCACCACAGATTGCAGAAAGAATATAAAATCAGTGCTAATGAACACATATCCAACATTAAAAGATATCGGATCGTAAAAATTAAAAAAAAAAAAATCAAGTAATACCACACAAAATAAAATTGGAAATTGGAAAGCCCTTGAATTGAAAATAAAGCATAACCCTGTAGCAAACCATACGTTAACCAATCATATGCCTTGCAAGTTACTAAATGAATTTCTGAACCACCAATGTTTAAAATCCAAAAGAAAAACAAAAAAACTTAAAACAATGCATCTCACGACCAAATTAGCTTACCATATCTACTCACAACAGTATTATTTTAAAAAACAAAAACTATTAGTGTAAAAAAAATAGCACCTGTGCTGCAGGCAACCTATCTGTTAGAAGCTTTAGATCCCAAGATGCAATTCCCACAATAACAACATCAGTAACAAGTCAAAAACTTGAATTCAGATATAAGACCAGATCATTAATAACCATCGGAACTCTAAACATACTAAAAAAAACTATGTTCTAGGACGTTTAGCGCAAGAAATGAAAAAAAAAATCATATTTTATTTTGAAATACACTTTACACAACAACACATCGACTCCAACAATACCTGTGAAATGAGCATTTATGACCAATAATGATATTAGGAAACACTTATTTTCCAATCCTTCTTAATTAGTAGCTATATACTAATGAATCACATTTTTACATACATTGCATGAAACACAATATATAATCGTACTAATTCAAAAGGTTTGTACTTTAATCCACGTCTTCGTATGCTATTTACAATTTGTTGTAGAGGAAAAATGGATGGGATGGGTTGGGGTCAAAATGCCTATTTTTTTATTTTGTTACATGAGTTCTGTCAGGTCTTACTCACTAGTTTTTAGTATTTCATTTATTTTGAATATTCTTATTTTTTTATCTTAAGGGATTGATTCTAAATCATAAAGGAAGGGGCAGTCAACAGTATACACGACTAATTGGCATCAATGCAAAAGTAATCAATTACTCCGCCTAGATGCAAATAATATCAGCTTTGACCAAAAAATCCAAGAAACATTTAACTTATATCATCAAATCCACGCCTCATTTTATAAAGATCAATCTTGCATGCACATTGTTGAAAAATTAATAGATTGCCCCACAAAGGTGCAAGCAATCTTATATTAACCAAGAGCCAAAAAAAAAAAAAAAAAAAAAAAAAAAAAAAAAAAAAAAAAAAACAACCCATTAAACTCTATCATCAAATCCTCTTACATTGCCCTATGAACACAAATTATATAAAAACAATAACCACAAAAAAGATTTTGTGAAAGTCAAAAAAACATTAAAAGGCTATTGCCAGAGGCTGCCTATTTCGGCATATTTTCTCACGCCGATAGTAAATAAAAATCCTATATAAACATTACATGAAAACACCAAACAAAGAATCAAGGAACAAAAGTAATCGACAACCCTACCCTAACTTTTAAGTTAATATCAGAATTTTTGTAGATACGCCTTACTCTTTTAGCCATCCATACGCAACTCATTACTGAATATTGTTATATTGTTTGTAATCCTAAAAATAGTGTCCTTAAATTTGGCATCAGTTCCCATTTGCATTTTATTTTAAGATACTAAAGCAGGCGGTACCAATTTATTGGTAACTATTTGACGAATCGGAATGTGAATTTTGGGAAGCCACTTTGGAAATTCCCCTAATTTTCTTAACAATAAATATAAAAATCCTATATGTTAACTTGCAATGTAGTCATAGCACCAAGCACATAAAATTGTTAACCACCATAAATATGATTCACATGTTTACAAATTCAAACACAACAACTTTACATACACAATGTTGAATTAATGAACTGCTTAGACATAACGCCTGGCATAAATACTAACCTAAAATGAATCCACAGGGCGATCTGTAAACACATGCCACACATTCGAATCATCACTTTTTTCGTCAAACCTAGCCACAAACATTATATTAATTATTTCACTTCATCTAAACGCACAAAGTTGGGTAACAATAACTCTCACAAAACCATGCAAATGCTCAAATGCATTTTTATCCTTGGCATCGTAAATAGTCTAATAAAAAACCCATGTAAAACCCTTCACTGAGAGTTACCATTCACCGAGACTTACCACCAAGCAACACAAAACAAATTCATAATGAAAAATATTAATAACACTTTTTTTTGGTAAAAGGACCTCCACCTGGTAAAATATATTACTCTAAAAAAATAGTTAAGTACAAAGGAATGTGGCTGAAATACAACATTAACCTCAAGCAACCCCGCTTGAACAGCCACTATATCATTCATGATAGGCTATAAATGATCCAACTAGCTACACACAACTAGAAAACCAAAACAAAAGCAAGTATAAACTAAGAATCTAAGATACATCCAACCTTTATGCTAACCAAAGGAAAACAACCTATCTAAGTCTAATGTCATACATGGCAGCAACCTTTAATTGGGTTGAAAATAGACCACAATCATTAAATTAATCATCATCACAATCATTGTAGTCACATGTACCATCTTTTCTGTTAATACAAATATCGCCTAAAAACGTTATTTATATTTTATGATATTTGCTAAGTTTTGTTAACGACAAAATGTAAACTTTAGTTTCTAAGTAAAACATAATCTTAGTTTTAAAAGACTTGCATAAACTAGACATTTGCTACATTTTACATTTAATAAAATACAACACTTTTTATTTCTTAAAATAGAAATGTCACATCACATTTATGGCAAGTTTTGTCAATATACATTTATGGAAAGAAAGTGTGTTTGACTAACCATATGTTTGCTTGCAAGTTTTGTGTTTGACTAGATATAATGAGATGTGACATTGTTTGGTTTGCAAGATTTATTGCAAAACCAACTGCAAGCCAAGCGGAACCCTGGGGGTACACGGGCGAAACCCATCTGAGGGTTCCGCCGTATCCACCAGGCCTGTAGAAGGTTTTGCTATTAATACTAAGCCACAAGTTTGATTTTTGGCTTATTACTCTACATTATATTTTCACACATTCATTCATTCTTTGATCTAACCCTTTAACATTTCATATGTGAAGTTTCTTTTAGTAGCAAAGAGATTCACGAGTTCATAAAAAGTTACAAGTTGTAGGACCTTAGATATACCAACTTTATCACAAATATTGAAGATTAGAAGAAGAAAGATGGTGACTTGATATGTATGTATATGATTCGTATGAATAGAGATAGAGAGATGGAAATATGAGAGCTTTTATTCAAAGAAAACACACACAATTACACACACAAGCACACACCTCAAATGAGCCTTTGAGGTATTTATATAGTTCTTAACATGAGATGCCCTATGGGCTTTCTATGGGCTTGGGCTTGGACTTGGTTACATGGTTGGATAACTAGGCTTATGAAACATAACATATAACATATTAGCTTGCCAAGTCCAAGGCCCAATGACTAAACTATTACTAATCTTATCAAATGACACAAAGTTACAATATGAGAATGACCATCACTTCATAATACATATTTTTAATGCTAACAATCTCCCCCTAAGGGTTGGTCATTCGAATGATGCTCCACGTGAGTGGGTCTTCCGTGTTCTTTGTCTTTAACTTTGTGTGTCGTTGTAGAATAGTCTTTAGTCTTCGTTCCTTCATGCTTTGTGATCTTTGATAACTGAATTTTCATCGTTCTTTGTTCCTTTGTGATGTGGAGTTATCTGCCATTCGTCACTTCTGCGTCTGTGGTGGTTGTTTGCCATTCCAACATGCTCATACATCTTCAGTCTTTATGATACATGCATTTGTAGTTCCCGTTCTTTCATACAGTTCTTTGTCACTTTACTTCTGTAGATTCTTTCACATTGCGTAGAATCTTTCTTTGACCATTTCTTTGCTTTGATCTTTGTGAGAACTTTCCTTTGACTTCGAGATGCATGTATGAGCATGTGGAATCTGTAGCCATGGAGATGAAGTGTCCCTGCATATAAACAGTTAGCAATAAAACATCCGGTACTTACAGATAAGAATTAGAGATCGTCAACAGCATAGTGTGAAGACTCCTTCTAACCCTTACCATGGCCGTTCCCATGTCAGATACTCTCGAGAGAGCTTACGAGACCTACTAAGTAGCTCAATGACTGGGTGAGTCGCTGGGGATCACTCCACGACTGTAGACCGTTTGAAACCACCGCGAACACTAAGCGTAACCTATAAAGAATTACCGAAGTGACCTGCTGTCAGGGCTGCTTGATGTTGACCCTGGCAGGAATTTCCATTCAATCATTGAGAATCACAAAAGTGAATCCTCTCATAAATGTTCTGGCAGATTGCTAAGATCTGCGTAGGACTCTTAAGTTTACATCTGGCGTCCTTAATGATGAACAACCAGTGTAGAAATATCATGTGTTCCTATGAGATCTTTTGATGAATCTCGGGGCTCTAGACTCGATAAGTGCACATTTGGTTTCCTATGCGGAGATTAGGGAGAGGTCTCCTGCTTCAATATCAACTATCTCTAAGAGACAAGTCGATAGATTACATCGGTTCCCCGTGAGAATGAAACAAGCTCTTTTAAGAGAACTTGAGTGGTTAAGAAGGTTTAGTGCAGTGCGTCACTGGGTCCATGACGTCTTTGTCTTCAATACCGGAGTCACCTTAGTAACAACCAGTAGCATATGAGTTGAACCCGGTGTCTGCCCTAAGGTTGAACATTTGGAGGGCTATTTCTTTTCACCCTTTATCATAACTTTTCTTTTTAATTCTTCAACCCCTTCTTTCTCCTTTCTCATTTTCTCCTTTTTTCAATCATACCTAAGGACTTCTAATTCTAATCTATTGGAATTGTCCTTGGGTAGATCCCTCCGGCTCTGGCGGATCATAGGACGGTTTTTCCTAACCTTAGTCACCTTATAACTCCATGACTATCCTATTGTTGATCATATGCCAAAAAACCTTTTTTGAAAATCTCTCAAAGTGTTTATGATAATAAAACACATTTTGTTGACACTTCGAGAGTTTTGCATTTCTTTTGAAGGACTCCCCCTTCACATGTGCTCATGAATATTTAAGAAATTTGCACATGCGAGAGGAGTTTGCACTTTTGAATTGATCCACTTTCAGTGAACATGACCGATTCGAGACACGCTTACATCACTAGTTAGACTAGCTTGAAATTATTACCCGTCCTGGTCAAGTCCAAAGAAAGTCTCTCGATATGGTACATTCTACTCAGACAAGTCCTATTCGAGACACGCTTACATCACTAGTTAGACTAGCTTGAAATTATTACCCGTCCAGGACAAGTCTTTTCGATTACTGACATTTTACGCTTCGTCAATTCATTGGTACTTTCTGAGTCGAGCTCTTTTGAGATTCAGCCACAATCTTTACACATTTTTGATCACATTTTAATCATGTCTTCTCCCCCTCAAAAATAGCATACCGTGATATTTTTGATATCAACTGATTAATAAAAAGCTTTTGGAGAGAAAGACAGATTTGATTTTGCATGTAATCGGAACATTTTAGTTGTTTATACTCCCCCTTAATGATAGCATATTTAAATTACTTAAGGGTTTTGAGGGAGTTATCTTGAGCACTAATTTTGAGAGATTTTGAGAAATCTTTTTAACAATCTTGAAAAAGTGCTCAAGAATTCCTTTTTGGAAACGAGTTTTTGTTTGAAATCTTTTTCGTTTGTTTAGACTCGAACTTTTTGAAAAAGAGTTCGTCATTGAACGGACGAGTCCTTGATTTGAAAATAATCCGAAGTCATCATTGAAGTCCGGGTTTCGTACTGATGTATACGAAAGCCATTGTGAAGAAAATTTTGAGAAACGACATGTTTTAGAAAAACATTAAAAAAGAACTCCCGCTCAAGCATCTGTACATGTCCGTATCATTGTTGAATGACATTTCTAGAAATGTACAGAATATTGATTTATACGAGAGACATGTCGTGAGAAGAATATTTTTGGATTTTTTTATTTTATATTGTTTTTGTATTTTTTGAAAATTTTATATTTTTGTATTTTGTTTTTGTTGGTTTTTCAAATTTTGTATTTTGTTTTTTCAAAAATATTTACAGCGAAGCGATTTTGAAAACATGTTTCAAGAAGATTCGAGAAGACGTTCTAGCTCCTCAGGAGTTAGGCTTCGCATGTCAATTCGTCGAACTAAATAGTCAAACCTTTCTTTTGGAAGGGCTTTAGTAAATAGATCGGCGAGTTGATAATCAGTCTTAACGAAAAATAATTCAACAGTACCCTCTTCCACGTGTTCTTTGATGAAATGGTAGCGGACTTTGATATGCTTCATCTTAGAGTGATGTACGGGATTGCACGAGATGGCTATGGCACTTTTTGAGTCACAATACATAGGTATTCTGTCAAAAGTAAAGCCATAATCTGTGAGCTGTGTCCGCATCCAAAGAACTTGGGCACAACACGCAGATAGAGACACATACTCGGCTTCGGCGGTTGTAGCGCAGTACAATCCTATTTCTTTGACGACCAGCTTACAAGCTTTTCACCCAAAAATTGTGCTCCACCTGATGTACTCTTTGCTGTAACTTGATCACCAGCATGGTCTGCATCTGAAAATGCTGTTAGATTAAACTCCGAATCCTTCGGATACCAAAGTCCCATGTTAATGGTGCTTCGTAGGTACCGAAAGATCCGTTTAACCTCTTTGAGGTGAAGTTCGGTAGGCTTTGCCTGAAACCGTGCTAATAAACATACAGCAAATTGAATATCTGGTTGGCTAGCAGTTAGGTACATGAGAGAACCGATCATGCTCCGATATTTCTTCGGATCGATGGGTTTCCCAAACAAATCAGCACCTATTTTTGGTGAAGTGACCATTGGTGTACCAACAGAATCACAATTTTCCATTCCATGTTTTTTCAAAATCTCTATTGTATATTTAGCTTGATTGATAAAAATACCACGAGGGGATTGATGTATTTGTAAACCAAGAAAGAATTTTAGTTCCCCCATCATGGACATTTCAAATTTGCTTTTCATGAGATTTTCAAAATGTTTTGAATGGTTAGGATTGGTTGATCCAAAAATTATGTCGTCCACGTAAATTTGAACAATCAAAATGTCATCTTTGAATTTTTTGATAAACAAGGTGTCATCAACCGTTCCTTTTGTGAAATTGTTTTTGAGCAAGAAAGATGATAGTTCGTCATACCACGCTCTTGGAGCTTGTTTTAAACCATAAATTGCTTTCTTAAGCTTGTAGACGTAGTCTGGATGATCTTTGTCGATGAATCCCTCTGGCTGACTCACATACACTTCTTCTTTCAGAGTTCCATTCAAGAACGCAGTCTTAATGTCCATCTGATAGACTGTGATGTTTTTGTGAGCTGCATAGGCTAAGAAAATCCGGACTGCTTCAAGTCTAGCTACAGGCGCGAATGATTCCTCGAAATCTATCCCTTCTTCTTGTGGATAACCTTTAGCCACGAGACGAGCTTTGTTGCGAATAACAGTCATTTCCTCATCCAGTTTGTTCTTCCACAACCACTTTAGATCAAGAACACGTTTATCAAGTGGTCGTTCAACAAGTTCCCAACTATCATGTAACAGGTATTGAAGAAATTCCTCCTGCATCGCTTCAATCCAAGGGTTTTCTGCCATTGCTTCCCGAATGTTCTTTGGTTCTTTTAGGCTGATTGAGCAAACGTAGATGCACAATTCGAGATCGGTGGCTAGTTGTCTCCTTGTCTGAACTGGCTTTGAAGGATCACCAATAACATGTACTAACGGATGGTCTTTTGTCCATTGAAACGTAGAAGGGTACCTTTGGTTGAACGAATGTGTGTTAGATGGTTCTTGTAACCTTGAAGAAGATTCAGCAGAGTCTGTTGCAAACGGGTTTTCAAATACTTCTTCTTCTTCTTCTAACGTAACATCGTTTGAATTATTTGTTGGTTCTTCTTGAAAATTTATGTTTTGGTTTTGCTCATCAACGTTTGGTAGAACAGTTTCAAGTACTGGAGTTGCTTGAGTAGATGTAGATGATATTGATGTAGTTGGTGCTTCAGCTTCGATTGTTGTAGATGCATCTTGTGATGGTGGTGGTGGTTGATGGTTTTGAGCGGGTGCAGCGGAATGTTGTTGAGATGCATTAGTCGAAGTTCCACCATAGTATTCATCAAACATTAACTCGAAGAAATTTTCCAGTTCTTGTTCTGAAGGTTTATCCGTGTTTGTTGACTGAGCTCCTTGAGGTACGAGTCCTGAACTGATGTGTCCAGAAGTCTGCTAATTTGGTGCGGGTCCTAATCCGTTATGATTAGAAGCCATCGGATTAAGCGCGGGTTCTAGAGCGTATCTCTCAGAAGCCATCTGTGAAATCTCGTCAAACTTCACATTCATCGTCTCCATTATCTTTTTCGTTCTTCTATTATACACCCTGAATGCCCTTGAGTTTTCTGAATATCCAATGAAGATTCCAATATCACCCTTAGCTTTTAACTTCCCTAGATCTTCTCTGTCATTCGTCGGATAGCATAAAGCGCCAAACACGTGAAGGTAAGAGATGTCAGGTTTACAGTTGTTCACTAGCTCATATGGGGTTTTATTGAATCTCGGATGGACTAGGGATCGGTTTTGAGTAAAACAAGCAGTGGCTATAGCATCAGCCCATAAGAATAGTGGTGCACTAGAAAAAATCAGCATTGTGCGAGCAACTTCCACAAGAGTTCGATTTTTTCTTTCAACTACCCCATTCTGCTGTGGAGTTCTAACAACTGATGTTTGGTGTGTGATTCCAACATCTTCAAGGTAAGTTCTTAACTCCTGGTTTGTAAATTCTGTGCCATTGTCTGTTCTTATAATTCTTACTGGAGCTTGAAGTAGGACTTGAATACGCTTCAGAAAGGTGATGATGATGCCTGGTGCTTCGTCTTTTGATCTCAAAAACTTTACCCAAGTATATCTTGAATAATCATCAACAATAACGAGAATATACTTCTTCCCATTAATGCTTTCAACTCTCATTGGGCCACATAAGTCCATGTGCAACATATGTAACCTTGCTTCCGAACTAGGTACGGTTTTGGGTTTATATGATGCTCTTTTGCTTTTTCCTTGTTCGCATGATGGACATAGATGATCCTTGGTGTATTTGAACTTAGGAAGTCCGATGACGATGTTGTCTTTGGCTAACTTGTTGATGGTGTCGAAATTGAGATGGGATAAACATCTATGCCACAGCCAGGACTTAGTTTCGGTTGCCCTTGTCATAAGACAAATTGGTGATGTAGAAGCCATTTGGTTGATGTCGATAGCATACAAGTTTGTACCACGATTACCAGTTAAGAGATCATCACCAACCAAATTTCTTATAAAAACCGTGTTTCTTCTGAATGCAACTTCTAAATCTGCATCACAAAACTGCCCAACTGAAAACAAGTTGTGTCCCAATCCTTCGACGTAGTAAACTCGAGTGATTAAAAAATTCTCAAACTGAAGATCTCTATAACCCTGAATAGCTGCTACATGATCATTTCCAAATCGTACAGTTCCCATGAATTTCCAGACAAAATTGATCAGCAGCTTTAAATTCCCGGTCATGTGCTTGGAGCAACCCGAGTCGACGATCCAAAGACATATTTCGATAACCTGCCAAGAACAGAAGAGTTTGTATTTGGAAACCGTGTTGAATTTGGTTCCATGGGGTTAGGAGTAAAAGCAGAATCACACTCATAGACAGTTGCTACTTGTTTAGCTTGAGTTATTTCTAATTTTCCTTCCTTAAGAGTGAACTCTCTACCCGTCGGAATCCACATACAAAACTTAAGATAGTTCCTAGGCATTCGACTAATAGTGGTAGTCCTAAATCGTGCAACTAATCGTTCTAAAGATCTGGATCTAGCACTAGGTCTTTTTGGAACATTCTTCTGTTCAGGCGTAACATTCACATTCTTAGAAACACATTCATCATGAACATCATTAATTAAACATTTCTTGCATATTAAACAGACAGAGTCATTACATGCATTAGAAACAGTACTCTTGACATTACATTCATATGAAACATGTTTCTTATTACAAAGCGATAAATTCCTAGGGTGTTCTTCTACTTCTTCAACTTTATTCTTGCTACTACTCTTAGAGACAGGCAAGACTCTATTGTTCCTTGTATTGCTCTTAGGCTTTAGTCTGCTGCTCCTGGAGGTGCTTTCTAATCCTGTAGAAGGTAAGGCACACACATTAGGATTTATATTGTTGTCCTTTTTAGCATCCCTAGATTCTTTAGAATTAGCCTTTATGCACTTATCATTTGTCTTAGATGTTGAGGCAAACGCACTAGTGGGACTAATCCTAAAAAGGCCAGGTGCTAACACTTTAGGAGTTTCGACAACCGCTTTTCCTTTATCAACAATCTTATCATTATTACTTTTCTTGGGCAAGGGTGTTGGAGTGACTGGTTTTGTCAAATCCTTTTTCTCATTGACTTTTGGAGCAAACCGTGAAATTGACATTTTAGGTTTTTGAACCGTGTTTGAAACATTTGGTTTCTCCGAAGTCAATGGTTTTACAAACTTAGTTTCCTCACCCTTTCCTTTTTGACTTTCAAGCTGAGCCCTCAAAAGATCATTTTGCTCTTTCATTTTCTTTAAGTCACGCTCATACGACAATTTGTCATACTTGCATTCTTCCTTTTTCCGATCCAGTTGTTTAAAATATGACACATTTTCTTTTTCAAGCTTTATAAGAGCATTTTCATATTTTGAAACAATTGCGGAGGTCTCAGCTCTTAGTCGTTCATCGTCTTGAACAGAATATGTTTGTAAAATGATGGACATGATGCCAGTGGTCATAACAGCTTCGAAGAGAGAATCATTTAGGTTTTCTAAAACATTCATGTTTTCACGAGCATCATTAGCTTCGGTTACCAGGGATTTGTGGTCCTTGACAAAGTCGGCCGTTTCTTTTAAGAAAACTAGTTCAAAATTTTTTACACTCGCGCTGATGTTATTCAGTGGAATAGTAATTTCGTTTTGAAACACCTTTTTCTGTTCGATGTGAAAACTAGAATGCCAGTTGTTAATATCGATGGAAGTTTTAGATTTAACTATGTTTTGAAGTTCTTGAATTCTCATTTTAACGTCATCGAGAATGTTTCTAGCCTCAATTGTTTTAAAAGTGTTGTTAGAGGACATTTGTTCTAATTTTGAAAGAGATTTGGAAACAACTTTTTTTTTAGACAAGAATTTCGCAAATGGTCGTTTAATGGAAAACACAGACGGTTCTGTTTGTGGAACAAAAGTGATTCCCGAAAGTTTGTTCAATTTGTTGTAATCAATGGGTTTCAAATCCTTTTGTTTCATTTTATTAATGCTCTCTTCGACATGTTCAATCGTTAGCACAGAATCCCGAACGACGGGAGGATCATGTTTGGTATAAATCACATTACCATTGTACAAAACATTCTGTTCTTGCTGAGCTTTCTTGAGATTACAAGGGGTGTTGTTACCAAGAGCCATTTTATGTTTCGTATGGTAAATCGGATTAATTTGATTTGAAATCATTTTCATTGTTTGACTCGACTGACCCGACTTAACCACTAATTCCTCTAAATGAGCAATCATGTGTTCTGACTCTACGATTTCTTCCAAAAGTTTGTCTTCTTTCTTTGCAAAATCCTTTTTCAACTCATCCATTTCTTTTTCAAGATTGGAATAAGCTGTTTTTTGTTTAGAAAGTTGGTTTTGTAAATCAGAAATTTCCGTGTTTAAAGATTTTATCTTTTTGAAAGAATTAACATCAAGTGTGTCAAACTTGAGTTGCAATTTTTGTTTCTCTGAAATGGAATTTTGATAACCAGTTTCTAATTCAGACAATCTTTTGTTATGAAATTCAAAAGCTTTAACGGTTGATTTGTAACTCTCAAGCTCAGCGGTCAATTTAACATTCGCGGCCTTAACATCGCGATTGACCTTTTGCACATTCTCAATTTCAATACGACAATTATTCAATAATGATTCAAACAAAGCACATGTTTCCTCATCATTCTCAGCATGCTGTGAAACGAAGCCTCCATTATGATTCATCTGGAGTTGCTAAAGGAGTATTGCTACTACTTGGCGTGTCCAGGAATGTATCATAAGTGGGTGCTTACTTCTCAAAATGCTGTTCCTCATGAGGAGATATATCAAATATATCATTATTGTGACATGTGTTGATGTTAGATACCTCAGATGGTGCATTGGTGTCATAAACAGGAAGTGTGTCAGAATCCGTGTCATACTTAGCTTCCTGAAGATTCGCCATGAATATGCAGTTCGCATCGATATCTTCTCTATCTTCCATGTCATCCATAAGAGCCATAAAGTCATTCTCCTCTGCATTCAACTGAAATCCTGCCTCTGCCTTTTGTGCCAACATCACTGCTTTCTGCAAGTACGCTAGATCTTTCTTGTTTGGCTTAGTAGGACAGTTCCTTGCCATATGACCTACACCCTGGCAGTTGAAACACTTTACCGGATTACCCTGATTCATATTTCCCAAATTCCCAACTACTGGAGCTGCAACATTTCTATTCTGATTACCCATTGCCTGATTACCAACATTCTGACCCCTCTGATTTCCAACAAACTGACCCAACTGATTCCCTGCATTCTGACCATACTGATTCCCTGCAAACTGACCTGCATTCTGATTTCCTGCATACTGACCTGTATTCTGCATATTCTGATATCCCTGCGGATTCCCATAAACTCCAACCATTTGGCCTCCGTTGCCCATATTGAAACTCGGCTGAGCGATCTGCCTGTTGCGAGTATTCGATGAAATCCTTTGGTTGTTGTTTGTTGGTGTAGAATAGCGTCCTTGGAATGCCTTTGACTAGAAAAGCAAACGCTTGAGTCAATGCTGCAGCAACTTCATCATTGTCAGTGAATTCTGTTTCTTGGAATTGTGGGTATGTCTGTTGTGGAATAACTTCTTGTTGTTGTGGGTAGAATTGTTGTTGGTAGACCAGTGTTGGTTGTTGAATGCATGATGGTTGCATGTAGTTGTGAATGGATGATGATGGTTGTTGAGTGTTCACTTGTAATGGTGTTGGTGCATTAGCAATTAGTGCGAGAGGATCATGATTCTTTGCCAATCTTTCTTTCCTAACTTCATTAGCCTCAGCTTGGTTTTGCTTCAGAAAGTCATAGAGTTGATCATAATTCACCTGATGTAAGTCCTTTGTCTGATTAACAATTGTAATGTAACGACCCCATTCTTCTGGAAGGTTATTGACGAATTTGATGTTTGTTGCAATTGTTCGAGGTGTCAACTTGTTTCTGATTAACTCATTCATCAACGTGCAAAACCTTGTGTAGTATGACTCAATCTGTTCACGTTTAGTGGATGTGAAGTTCTCCCATTCAGTAAGAAGTTTGTTCTCACCGTCTTGTTGTCCAATCTCTGTTCCATGACAAATCCTTCTAACACGTTCCCACATAGCATGAGCAGTTTCACAACTGTCGACCGCAGCAAAGATCTCCCGAGGTAATCCAAGTTGGATTAAATGCATTGCCATATCATCAGCTTTGATCTGCGCCTTGTCTTCATCAGTGTAATCTTCTTATGTTTGTAAACGCATGTATGGTTCAGTAGGATTTGTTGAATTTGGATCACCGACAACTTGAACTTGTCTTGGCTGAAATGGACCATTCTTAATGGAATTGAGCATGAGGTTACCATCAGTCTTAGTTTTGATGTAACGAAGCATGCGGCTTGTCCATGGGAGATATCCACCTTTTTCAAGCATTGGAGGTCGGTTTTCCGCACCGGCTGCATGAATATCTTGCTGAGATGCCATTTGATGAAGTTTAGATGGATAAAGTTGATTCTTGGATCGTTCCAACGAAATAGGAGTTGAGTATGGAGTAAGTTGATGCAAGTTTTTATGGTGAAAATTTTGACTAAAACTTTGAAACCTCAATAACTTCTTCTCGGAGAGTTTTTAGGCCTCGAAACTTCGCCTAAATCGATAAATCATTTGGTGTGTCGTTCTCCTCTGTCTGACGGTCGTTTTGACAGCTGATTCGTCGAAAACGGAGTTACGGTTCAAAAGTTATGGCCGTTTGAAGTTTGGTCGTCAAAAACCTCACTTTTGTCAAAATTCTTGAAACTTTGCTGTGTTCTCGATAATTTACCCAAGTTCTCGAAAATTTTTCAAGTTCTCGATAAATTCACCCAAGTTCTCGATAAGTTACACAAGTTCTCGAAAAAATTATCCAAGTTTCTCGATAAATTCAGGTTCTCGAAAAATTTTCCAAGTTTGCGAAAATTTTTCAAGTTCTCGAAATTTTACAAGTTTGCGAAAATTATCAAGTTTCTCGAAAATTTTTCAAGTTTGCAAATTATCAAGTTTCTCGAAAATTTTTCAAGATTGCGAAAATTATCAAGTTTCTCGAAAATTTTTCAAGATCTCGAAAATTTTCACTTATCGAGAAAGTCCAAACTTATCTAAATTATACGATTTAGAAAAGTATCCCAAGTCGAAGTGTTTTTCCTAACTTATACAAGGAAGAAAAACACTGAGTAAACCACGGAATCGTCTGAAGATACTTGTTGAAAAATTCTCGATAAAAGGTGTTTTAAACTTCTCGATATATGGCACAAAATTCGTGTAACAAAAAGCACTCCAAAATCAAGTTTGTGTTCCAAGATACTTGTACTTCTATGCATAAAATCACCAAAACTTGAAGAAAGTTCCAAACTTGATGATTTTTTATGAAAAATTTGAGATCTCGAAAACAAGTACAATACCAAAGTCGAATTTTTAAGCTAGAAATTTTCAAAAAGATTAAAACTTTCTTGATAGAAAAGGTTTATAACACCAGTTTGTAATAAAAAAAGTGGTAAAAACCAAGAAAAACAAGAAAAGTAAAAACTTTTCTAAAAAAAACGTGATATTAAGCTTAAAAAAACGAAACACACAAACTCAAAACCCTCCTAAATCATTGTTAGGCGATTGATACCACTTGTAGGACCTTAAATATCACAACTTTATCACAAATAATATAAGCACAATAAGAAGGAAAGATGGAAAGATGGTGACTTGTATGATATATATGTGATTCGTATGTATTGAGAGAGAGATGGAAATGAGAGCTTTTATTAGAGAAACACACACAATACACACACAAGCACACACCTCAAATGAGCCTTTGAGGTGTTTATATAGTTCTTAACATGAGATGCCCTATGGGCTTTCTATGGGCTTGGGCTTGGACTTGGTTACATGGTTGGATAACTAGGCTTATGAAACATAGCATATAACATATTAGCTTGCCAAGTCCAAGGCCCAATGACTAAACTATTACTAATCTTATCAAATGACACAAAGTTACAATATGAGAATGACCATCACTTCATAATACATATTTTTAATGCTAACACAAGTATTCAACACAACGTTGCAAGACTTGTTAGCTTAGCATTGTGTAGACTTGTGTAGTTTACACCTCATTTGATTGTGTATTTTCAGTAGTGATCGGTTAGTATTTTAGTCCTCAAAATACAAAGTGTGACGGGAGTTGTTGTGCCCTTGTAAAAGAACTAACGAGAGTGGTTGTACCCTTGTAAAAGAACTCGGCATCTAGCTTAGTGTCGGTAAACGTGTATAAGCGACGTGTAAGGTTTTCTCCGCCGGTGAAAGGAGCTTGTTGACTAGTGAAAGAAACTCTCGAGTTGGATACTCGGGGGGTGGACGTAGGGCAAGGAAAAAGAGTCCTTGTAGCCGAACCACGATAAATACTCATGTTGTGGTTTGATCATTTCTTTCATTTACTTGCATGTTATATATTGTGTTTGTGTATATATCTTTGATCAAACGGAAAGTTTCAAAGCTAATTAAACAAGTTAAAAAGATTTACGGTAAACTATTCAACCCCCCTTCTAGTTTACCACATTTTCATTGTTCCAAAAGACTCCTCTCGTTCCATCCAATACTGAAATAATTAATCTCGCTAGGATATTCCAAAACTTCATCGTCGTCGCTATCAGGACCAACCACATTACCCACCTTATAGAATGGGTTACCCACGTTGGTTGAAGAAGTACAAGTAGAGGAAGAAATACCAGGCTTAGTAGTCGCATTGATGTGTGCTTTTTCACACATCCTTTTTAGCCTTAAATCAGACCAAATACACCAAATACTAACCAAATATGCCAAGAGAATGTGTGTTTTTGTATTTGTGTATGTGCAGGTACGGATATGTGAAAAATGAAGAAAAACAAAGCCAAAACCGACAAAAACGAGCACGAGATTGGAAAAAGGTCAAAAGCCGGAGCCGGGGAAGCAAAATGATCAAAGAAAGCTCAAAATTACATAAGAAGTCCTTAGAGAATCATCAAGTTGCATAAATGGTCCTTGATCAAAGATTAGATAGATTGGCAACTTTAGTCCCTGTACTTTCAATAATTGACAAAAGTAGTCCTTTGAAGAAATAATGAAAGAAAAGTCCACAATGGTCCTCCATGATTCAGAGATTTACAAGAATTGCCCTTGGAAAATAATTTCAGAGAAAAGTCAGAATTGGTCCCTTAAGTTTCAGATTTAACAACTTTGGTCCTTGCTTTATTTTACCTATCCTAATAATAATACTACTCCGGATCCAAGATTATTACTAGTCCAACAAACCCCCAAAGCCCAAAAAAGAAACAACAAGCCCAATCCTTATCGCCTTTTACCCGACCCAACCTCACATACCGGGTCAATACCCGATCAACCTTTTTATTAATAAAACCCCCAAATCAATATTTACCCGCCCCTTTTTCCTATTACCCCAGAAAAACCTAGAACCCTAATTACTATTCACACAAGTAAATCCCCATTTCACAGCAATTAAGGGTAATTGAGTAATTGTACTAAGGTTTCTAGAAGACCCTGACATGGCAGGCCTGCCATGTCAGTGATCCATGTGCTTTTACGCGTCAAATGATTAGAGCAATCATGATCAAACGGCTATGAATAGAGGATTGAGGACCAAGGTTGATCTAAGGGACAAGAATTACTCAAACAAACACAAATGCACACGGATTGATGAGGTGTACACACTAGAAGGATCCAAAGAGCTCACCCCCTCAAGTATAAAAGACCTCCTCCATCACAGATGTTAGTGTGTAGTTTAGGGTTTCAAATTTGTTTAGTTTTATTGCTTATTGTATTTTCCTTTCAAAGCATTGTACTGAATTTTTAATTAATATAATCAAGTTTTCTTATCAGCTTATTGTCTTTCAATTTTAATTTAATTTTGTAATTATTATTTGTTAGGAATATGGATATTCCTGTAAAAGTCTCGGTCACCTTATTATTGTAATAGCATTTAAGTTAGCTCGTAGTTAGTCTATTATTTAGGTTAGTATTAGTTTAGACTAAGTAACATCGTGGAAGAAGGACGGGTCTTACCCACTTTATGCCTGATCCACAGCCCGGGTGTGGGCGTTTTTATGTTTCTTTGTAGGATAAGTATAAATACCCCTCTCCACATGTGGAAAGGGTTGGACCTTCATTTACAACCTAATACATTTCTAGTTTTCTCTCAAGGCTCTCATCTCTTTCTCTCTCTAAACTCTCTCTCTAAAACTTCACTTAATTCGATCCTAATCACAAGAACCATTCATGTTTGTGACTTGATTGATACTCTACAATTGGTATCAAGAGCCAAGGTTTCATCTTAGGGCCTTGTAGAATCGAATTTGGTGTGTTTTAGTGTAGTTTTTGGTAAGTTAGAAGAGTTTTTCTTGTATACATCTTAGTTTGATCTTTCTTGAGTTAGTTGTCATGTTAGAAGTGTTCCTCCATGATCACTTGTGTTAGGATTACCCTATTTCTCAGTTGGTTCTAACATTTCACACGTATTTTTGAGGATTGGATTGAGTTTGGGCCGGATTTCCTTGTTGCAGTTATCTCCACTGTTGCATTGCTAAATTGCGGTTTACTACGTGATTTCTGCGGTTAAATATCTGCGGTTACTATATTGGGTTAACTGACAAAACGCAATGACAGTGACTGTTTTGGACTATTGAATTGCGATTAGTGAGTATTGCGATTAGTGGGAATTGCGACTCGTGGGAATTGCGATTTGTGGGAATTGCGATTAGTGGGAATTGCGGTTACTTTCTGTGGTATAGTGATTTGAGGTTAGGTGCCTGAGATTAGATCTTGCGGTTTAATTCTCTCTGCGTTTGTCTCCTTGTGGTTATCTTAGTCTGCGGTTACTAAGTTGCGGTTGGTTCCTGAATTGCGACTAGCTCACCTGACCTTGAGTTTAGCTCTCTTATGTGGTAATCTCAGTCCTGCGGTTACCCATATTTTGCTACATGTTTGTGCTTTAGTGATCATATCCTCAGTATTGGCATTCCATCAAGTGGTTAATCCTTACAATTTGACTAATCTCAATCGGTTCTATCGTAACTTGACTTGTCGCAACCACACATCTAGTACAAACTGTTACCCACTTGCACGTCATGACTACATCCCCTGATTCTGTAATCCCTGAAATTCTTAAATTATACGACATAGGTGATGTGCAGTTAACCTCTAATCCTTATCTACATAAGAGTGGACTAGTATCTGACGATGACTCAAGTGTACTATCATGCTCGGATTCTCAAGAGAATGTGACTCCACAGTCAAGCAAATTGCTTGAATTGATAAGGGAATGTCACATTGAATGTCTTCTAACACTTCAGTCACATCTTTCCGTGCTGTTAGAGGGTACTGGATTCAAAATGGGGTTTGAACGTGCATTCATAACTCTTTTCGGTCAAGATGTTCAAACATTCACAGAGATCATGATGCTGAATTTGGATCAATTACGACAACAACTGGACCGAGAAGAAACTACTAATGAGGGATCCTTAGCCGCCTTATGTGTACTCAGCAAGCAACTGCACAAATTCATTAACTCAAAATCCTCCATGATCTATGACTACGAGAGTCAGATGACTATGAAGTGTTTTGCTGACCACACAGATATGGAGGTTGACACCTACAGAGACATGCTACTCCAAAACTTGGATAAGGTTAAGGAGTACATCGAGAACAGGGCAAAGCACGAACCGGTAACTGATGATAGAGTTGAGACTCACGGGGGACATTCAAGTGACAGTTTTGACAGTCTGGGTTTGACATCGGATGCTGAGTCAGTCAACACGGAATGCATGGATTCAGAAAATGATAAGATTAACACTTCTGACAAGTTAGTGACTCATGCTTTGGAGAACATACTCAGACCTGTGCATTCACTTGACTCTAGTAAGAAGGTATCGTTCATTGATCAACACACAACACTCTCTAATGTATGTCATCATACAGATCAAATTAAACTCAGTTATGACACAAATCTGTTGAAACAGACGGACAGTTTGGTACTCTCCCCTAACTCAACAAATATGTGTCATAAAGGGGGAGAAAGTGATCTGTATGATGAAAGTCCTTGCCTTAAAGCTGAGTTTTCTAGGACAATTGACCAGAGCATGGTTAAAAAAGAGACATTTAATCAACTTCTTAAAAGGTTCTCATAATTGGAAAAACATTGCATTTCACTTGAAATTGAAATGCAACAGAAAGAAGAATGCTTTCAAAATAACAAACCGTGTTTGAATCCAGAAGTGCCCAGCCTTAATGAATACTTTTTGATAAACAATCTGAAAACTCAGCTGTAAGACAAGGACTTAACAATCAATAGCCTTAAAAATCAAATTAAGATGTATGAGCAACGTAATGAAGCCAAATGGAAACATGATATCAATGAAACTGAATGTAAAATGGCTAAATTGCGTATGGAAAATGAGACTCTGAAAGCTCAATGTAAAGAACTGTGTGACTCTATCAAAGAAATAAAAGCTAAGAAAACCAACTGAAAACTCCTCAATTCAATAAACACAATGATCTCATTGCTCAAAGTCTGATTCCATGTCCCAAAAATCCTGGTTCAAAAGGACAAATGAACCTTAATTGTTCAAAACCATCTATCTTGGGAAAACCAGTCTTTAAAACAGTTGGTAATCAATCTACCATTAGACAACCAAATGCTTTTATTTCTAAAAGAACAAAATTCTTGAAAACTCGATGTGTCTCCCAAGTAGATGAAAAATGTGCTTTGAATAAGTCTGTGGGCTCAAAACCTAAAATTCATAATCAATTGGTCAACCTACAAGATAAGGCTAAAAAATCATATGGTTATAAACCTGAAATGACTTTGAGACAGAGACCAAGAAAATCTGATAAACTAATCACTCACCATAAGAATGTTACAATGCATGAGATACCATATAAGCCTAGATCTTCTTGGGTATGGGTACCAACCAGAAGAACATTCATGATGAATGGTTACAAATGGTCACGTGTGTGTAACACAGACTTTGAAACCTCAAATGGTCTACACAACAATTCTATGAAAGTACTTGTGTGGCAACCAAAGACACAATTATCTCCCAAGGTTGGAGACCTGTCTACTCACATATAATGTGTGATCATGTGGACTCCTGACTAATTCTTTTCAGGACTCGTATTTCACTTTTCACTTACTGATTTATTCCCAGTGTATTTTTATGACAGTAGTTTGTGTACATATATGTATTGTTTGTATTGCATTCATTCTCCTTTTATGCCATCTTTCTGTGTATATTTTTATTTATTGCACATTGTGTCTATATGCTTGCTCTTCGTGTTGTGTGCTGCTTTAGGTAGTCTGTTGTTTTTCTCATACCTGGCTTCATGGTATCATCTGTGCATCCAGTAGACTTTCTCATCATTTGTGTCTCATTCATAACTTCAGGGGCCAATCTTGTACGCATGTATCTTTGTCTAATTTATGGTATTGTAGTACGAGGACTTATTGTGTCATTATTGCTAAGTGTCTTCCATCATATTTATATGGTTTTCTTGCGATTAAAAAGTTAACCTCAACACTTTTTGCAACTTTCTCACATACACTCGATCAATGCACTTTAATCGCAATTGGACTTGATCGCTTCTCTTGTTGATTATTTCTTGGTATGTTAAGTGTTTCACTCTGCACATAATTTATATCCTTCCATGATTTCATATACTCATGTGTTGCGTTATTCTAGGTGGGGATACGCTTCGCTTGAATTTCGTGTGATTGCTTATAGACAATAGGTTAGATCATGCTTGTTCTTTACTGCGTTTAGTTGTTCCTTATCATTTATATTGTGACATACATTGATGAGATTGTGAGATTTTGTTTTGTAAGCGTTGCGTTTAGAGTAGAGATACCTATAGAAGTACTTTAGGTGTCGAGTAGGGACTTGGTCTGTTGTTTTGATTGTGGTATTACTTAGGTTGATTGATCTTGTAGTCATCTATGGTATTCATAGTAAGATCTGATGGAATATGACGGATTGTGAGGTGTATTCTTGTTTGCGGTTAACGTTGGTTCTTGATTGCGGTTAGTGTGAGTTCTTGATTGCGGTTAACATACTGTCCTGATTGCGTTTCACTCTTATGTTTGTGACTGTGATTAATTAGCTTTGCGGTTAACTGAGCTTGCGTTTAACTTGCTGTGCGTTTACCATGTCTTGCGATTAAATTGGTTGCGTTTAATTAGATTTGAGGTCATCTCATTTTGCGATTCAATTGGTTGCGTTTAATTATGATTGTGATTGCGATTAATTAGCTTTGCGGTTAACTGAGCTTGCGCTTAACTTGCTGTGCGTTTACCATGTCTTGCGACTCAATTGGTTGCGTTCAATTAGATCTGAGTCTATCTCATTTTGCGATCAACTTGTCTTGCGGTTAAGACTTGTTGCGGTTAACTTGCTTTGCGGTTATCTCGCCTTGAGGATTACTCACTTTGCGATTAACCCGATTTGAGTTTAACCCGGTTTGCGGTTAACTCGTTTTGTGGGTTTCTCATTTTGCGAGTATCCTGCCCTGAGGTTAATTGGTCCTGCGTTTAACTCTTGCTGAGTGTTCTTTTGATTCACTTACCTTGCTGTTTGTCTTACCTGCTATTGTCGGGCATTGAGTTTCATTCTCACTACAATTATGTCACTCTATGTTCTCTCTAACTATTTCTGCACTGCTTGTATATAAGTGAATTGTTGTCTAATTGTTTCTGCCTTACTTGGTATGATCTTATGGCACTCATTCATGTCTGTCGTAATTGTAATTCTATGTGATGTATGATATCCCTCATGAGTGCTTATCATTGTTCTCTCATAGTTCTTGGTCCTGATAATATCTCATTGCCATATGGTGTCATGGTTTCACTAGTTACTAATACTCACTGTCACATGTGTTTGCTTTCTGTGGTGATTTGTGTAAAATGCAGCTATTATGGCAGAACCTATTATCGAAGGACCATTGGCTCCACCTGTTCGTTCTGACAACGATATTCTTCCGTTCAACAAGTGGGTAGCTATTGGAAAGAGTAACTGCTATGTTAAGACTGATAGACCTCAGAATCATCCCATATTCAGAATGGCCCTGGACATACTGAAAAACACCACATTCTTCAATGCCTTCACCGCATCCTCCTCAATCCCATCCATCTATATTCAGCAGTTCTGGAACACTATCTGCCATGATATAGCAACCAACACCTACAAGTGTCAACTGGATGAACATTGGGTGAACATCACAATGGAAACTCTTGGTAGCGCACTGTAGATATTACCAACGGGTGACAATGTAGAATACACTCCCCCACCTAATCCTGCTACCCTAATTGACTTTGTCAATGAACTTGGTTACCCCACTCAGGTCTCAACGCTTTCCACTGTTATCACCCATGACCTCTATCAGCCATGGAGAGCCATCGCAAGTCTCATCAACTTATGTCTGACGGGCAAAACATCTGGGTACGAAAGACTTAGAGCTCCATCTCTACAAATTCTATGGGGTATTGTTAATGGGAAGAACATCAACTTTGCTGAACGGATCTGGGAGGAATTTAGTCAGTCCATCCATTCGTTCTTGGTCGATAAGGCAAATCTTGAAGCAAACAAAGATGGTAAGAAGAGATCAGCCAAGATCCTGATTCCAAGCATTCGCTTCACTAAGTTGATCATATTAAGTCTTCAAATATCTCTTAAATTCCACCCCAGAGAAGAATCTCCTCTTCATCAAGCTACAGATGAACATCCAGTTGGGTTCCTCAAGTATGATGCAAAGAGTACGAGCGAGATAATATTCAGCATGGACATTCCCACTGCTCTACTCACTCGTGATATACTGACTGCACCGTATTATGAGGACTATCTCAAACTTCTGAAGACAAGTCGGGAAGCATCTTCTAATGAGCCCTCCTTATCCACCAAGTCTGAAAGAACCTCATCCAAGAAACGCAAGGGTGTAACAACCTCAGCTGCGTCTTCTGAAGGAACTAAACGGGTGAAGCGCACCACAGGGGGAAAAGGACACAGCACCAAGAATAACCCACCAAGTGTTGATGATCCTAATGTTGCACCTAGCACCACACAGTTGCCTCTCACAGAAGAAGAAATGGTTCGAATGGAAACTGCTGAAAGTTTGAAGGATGTGTACATGCCACCTGTGCCTCCAGTCAGTGGTGTCAGCATCAGAGAACCTGTGTCAGACAAGACATCACAACTCCAGCATGTGGTAGGAAAAGGCAAGGATGTTGCCAAGGAAGAACTGGCTGCACACACTTTGTTGAAAATATCATCTCCTGCCTCCAAATCGACCAGCTCAAAGTATATCCTCAAAAGACGATCACCAACATCCTCATCTGCCAAAATGTCCCCTGACAAAGCATCATCACCAAGTCTTGGGCAACCTGCTAACACTAGTGGATCGGAGACTGATACCAGCTCAGCTCTCAAGGGTGATGACTCCAACTTAGCTACTCAAGATGTCACCAATAACTAACCTGTGCAGGATAAAACTGTTGAGTCTGTAACACCAGTTGACCCACTCGATGACGAATTTGTATCCACTGCTTATCCCGATCTACAAGGTAATTTCAAACTCAAGACAGATGATCCTAAGCTCGCCGTGGAACCTGACAACTCTACTGGAACCCTGGCATCGTTTAAGAATCTTGATACCTTTGGAGATCAATTCCTCGTGGATAAGCCTGATGATGCTGAAGGTGACAAGTCTGGTGATGAGCGAGAAGAAGTTGTTTCGATGGTTGATGTGCCTATTGAGCAAGACAATTCCACCATTCCTACCAGGTCTGCACCAACTCCTACTGCAGCTCCTAACAACACTGACACCCCACAAGTTGCTGCAACTCAAGAGAAACTGACTGAATCTGCTACTCCTGCTACCACTGAGAAGAAACTGGATCTGAATACATTAGCTGGCATCACAGCTGATATTGTTCAAGATAATCTCACCATCCATGAGAATGTGGTAAACTAGAAGGGGGGTTGAATAGTTTTACGTCCTTTTTAAATTTATTACCAAAATATTTTGTACCTTATTAATTCGATTCGATCTCAAGTGAATTCAAGTGACAACCAATATAAGCAATTCTAATCTAATAATGAAACTATTGAAATGTAATGAAGAAAAGATAGAGTTAGAAAGATCAAACCACAACACTCGAATTTATAGTGGTTCGGCTACAAGGACACCTTCCTTGCCCTACTCCACTCCCCGAGTACCACACTCGAGAGTTTTCTTCACTATGTCAACAAACTCCTTATGGTGGAGAAACCTTACACACCTTGGCTTACACGAGTTAACGACACTAAGCTAAATGTAGAGTTCTAATCGTAGCTAGAACCAATCTCACAACTTCTTCAAAGGCTTCACACCTTCACAACTTCTTCAAGACTTCACACCTTCTTCACACCTTGTCAACTTCACACCTTCTTCTATGTACAACTAAGTCACAACTTCTAAACTACTTTACAACACACCTAGTTTCTACAATCAACAAATTCACACAACACTTTTACAAATATCTAACACTACTACAATATGAAACTAGCTATTCACAACACTACTACAATTAGTGGATGTAGAGGAGTGTTATTCTTCTTGCACTTGAGTGGATGAAGCTTTGGATCACTTGGAAACAAAGACTTATGAATTATATGATCAAAGGATTTTAGATCTAGAAATGGAGGTTGGATCAGAAAGTTTATAGTGCAAAAAGGTGAGAAAAATATGTGAAATGATCCAATATTTATAGGGCCAGAAAATACTATTCTGGAGCGTGCCGGTCCCCTTAATTAGGGGGCGGTCCCCTTAATGATTAACGGGGCCGCTGATGAGTGCTCAAACACTCATAATTTTTGGTCAAATCTGAACTGCAAAACATACAAAAACACTCAGAAATGCATCAAAATACTGAAAATATTTCAAAATTGTGTTTTATATGTTTTAGATGCAAAATGGGTAAAAACAAATGGAAAAACGTACAAAGTTTGCAAAATTGGCAGTTTCAGTCCCCCAACTTTCAAAAATTGGCAAAAATAGTCCCTGAGCACTTATTTGGAAAGAAAAGTCACCAAAGGTCCTTTTGAAATCATAAGTTATCATATTTAGTCCTTTGGTGAAAAATCTGAAAAGTTTTGGAAATTTACAGTTTGGTCCCTAGAGTTTCAAAATTGACAGAAATGGTCCCTGGGATTTCAAATTTTGGAAATTATCACTTGTGGTCCCTTGGTTACTTATTTTGGAAAGAATGGTACTTGGGTAAAATGTTTGTGGAAATTACATGTTTGGTCCCTCAAGTTTGGCAACTTGTCAATTTTGGTCCATGTGAATTTCAAAATGGAAAAATATCATTTTTGTCCATGTACTAATGAATTGTAGCAGGAATTACCCTTATTACTACTTTGGATGTTTGTGCAAATCAGCCCCTCAATTTCAGCTTATTACATATTAGGTCCTTGTGATTTATTACTACTAAACCAAACAAACCCTTTAATAAAAAAAACCACAACCCAAGTCCAATACACCCCCTTGGCCCAACTCCCTTCTCAGCCCACCACCAAACAAATCCACTCCCCCGTTTTTTAATATAAACCACTCCAGTCAACCCTTTGACCATCCACCCCCTTCCTTCCCCACTTGACTACTACTCACCCCTGCACATTCCAGCTCCCCCATCACTCTACCTCAGCAATCCCATTACTTGTCTCCCCAGCTCATCACAACCCTCCAAACAACAATTAATTCCTCATAAACCTCACAAGCAATCCCCAATTGCCTCACCAATTTTTCCCGCCAAATAACATTTAAACGGTTGGGATTAATTCAAAGTCATCCAAGGGTCAGAAGCAAATGGGAAAGTCAGAGAAGGTCTCCAAGGATTATAAAAGTCAAGAAAATGATGGAAAGAGTAGTAGTTAAGTAGCAGAATAGTAGTAGTATAGGATTGATGTCAAATTAGGTTAAATTTTTTTTTATGTTGTAATTTTTAGTTAAAAAAAGATTGTAAACAAAGTTTCTAGTGTATTGTTAACTTATTTAAAGTTTTAATTCCAAGCTTACAGTTAAATTTAATGTTGCTCCTTCCTTTTTATGAAATCTCATTTTAACTTAAATATGGTGTAAGGTTGTTGTTCAGTGATCCAGTAGAATCATGTAGGCCATTGGAGAGCTTTTATAAGCTAAATAAAGCATTGTCACTAGCTTCCATCCATAAACTCAAAAATACTCATAAATATAAATTAAATAGGGAGAAAATAGAAAAATCAGTAGAAAGGTGGATTGAACCAAAGAATATGGTGATTTCTGGAAAGTTAATGATAATGAAGTCTTGTGGAAGGCTGTAGTTTAGCTTTTGGGTCCTTGTTCTTTGATCTCAGTGGAGTTTTTGTAAGCACTTTCCTATATTTTAGCACTTATTGTTCATACTCTTCATTTCCTGCTTATTTTGGTTTATTTATGGTTATTTAATGTTAGTGTAAGTTTATAAGTTGATTTCATGGTTTAGGTCATAGGTTTGTCTCACAAATAGTCATAATCAGGTTTTATAAGGGTGTTTGGATTAGGCCTGAAACCTGTGTTGAAGTTGTTGTTTTGAGTCAAGGTTGCTTAGTTTATTACTCTTAAGCATAAAATAGTCCATTGTGATCAACTTCTTGGTCACTTTTGTTTAAAAAGTTAAAATCCATTTCAAAATCCCTTGACAGTTAACTGTCAAGGATTTTAGACCCACAACCCATCCATTTCATTGCATTAGGTATAATTGTAGCTTAATTTTAATAAATTGTAGCTTAAGATAACTATTTAAATCAGTGAGAGTAATTTCAAACTCAGAAAAGTCAATCTAGCAAGTTTCATCAAAAAGTCAAATATGCATTTCTCAGGTTTTTCCAATATTTGCAAAAATTAAATTGATTTTTGTGTTATGTTTTAGACTTTGGAACTTGTTTCTATTCATAGTATCCCAGCTCAATTTAAGTTCCCACTCTCCTTTAAATTTTGTGAATTTTGTGTGGGGCCCACCATCGCCCCAAAGTCACTTGCAGGGGGAGGTCATCCCCTGCACCAGCAGATATCCACCCCAACACCACCACTTGGTGGTGGTTTCCTGGCCATCTCAGTGGTCCACATGCCACCCAATTGGTTCCTCCCAACCCCCCTCCTGGTAGGCTTGAGATGTTGACCTTTTGTTTGACCTGAGAACCACTGGGACCCACCTGAATCAGTCCTTCCTTTTCTGTCCCATTTACAGAATTGAAACAAGTGGCCAAGTGCTTATTTTGAAGCTTATAGCTTATTCTGTGGACCTCTAGTGATTTTTCTAGCTTATTCAAGTGCACTTAGCTTATTCACATCTGAATCTTGCCTTGTGGGCCCCCTAGCTGCATACATCAGCTTTTGCACTTGATAGTTGACCAAAGTCAACTGTCACACCAATAAGCTCTTGTTTTGCTTATTTTTGAGTTCCACAACTTTTGTTTTTATAAAAGTTCTTCATTTTTAGTTATAAAATAGGTTGGTAAAAGAAAAATTCCAGAAAAACAATTTTAATTTTAAGTGATAGTTTCTATTTAATATAATTTAAATTTTAATTTTCATTTTTATATTTTATTAAGAACTTAGCATTTTTATATTTTTCTTAATTTCCTTTCATATTAAAGTATTTTTAGTAATTTTCTCAGATTTTTATTTTGTCATTTTGTATTTATTAGAATTAATCTTAGTTTTATTAGAAATTAATTAATAAATAAGTTTTAAATAGCATAATTAGTTTTTATTAAGTAACACCTAGTTTTTATATTTTTTATAGCTTTTATATGTTATAAAATAATTTTAGGAATTTTCTTATAATTTTTATTGTTCAGTTACTAATTTTTATAATTTAAAATAGTTTAATTAGTTAATTAATAATTAATTAGTAATTAATTAATAGAAAAATCACAAAAAGACAAAAATACATATTTTTAGTTATAAAACTTATTTTTAGTTATTTTATAATTTTAGAAATTTTATTTTCATTTTTCTAGTATTTAATTAATATTATATTGTATTTAAGTATTTTAAATATTAATAATTAGTATTAATTAGTAATTAATTAATATTAAATAATTAAATAGTGTAAAAATTTATTTTTCTAAAAATTTTCTTTTACCCTTAGGTTTGTAAAAAAGTCATTTTCACCCCCTGGGTGTTTTCAGATTTCACTTTTCACGTTTTATTTTGTACGTTCGCGTTATTTAAAACGTAAACGTACGCGTTTTTAGGTTTTGAACGTTTTTGGTTTCTCTACTTTTACAGTCTTGTCTATATAGCTTGTTTAAGCTATTTCTTTGTATATTCCTTAGTTCAAATCATTCACAAACCCTTTCCCATCCAGATTCACCCGATCACAGATCCGTTTTATAACCATCACACCTCGTCGGGACATAACGACCCGGGGAAACCACTATATTCCGCGGAGCATTGACTCTAGGCTGTTTGACCTGATTGACCATTCACCTGGTCAATTTAGGTTGACCGTTTGGGACCAATCAAATTTTGGCGCCGCTGCCGGGGAGGTGTGCGCGCTATTCTAAACGGTTTTGCGTATTAGTGAATCGGGATATACACTCATTGTATATTTACCCACCCTTGTTCATATTATCTTCTTATTTTCATATAAAAACAAAACCGTTCCCGAAAACATTTTTAAAATCAGTTTTCAACGAACACAAAAAAACACAAAAACATTTTCTTTTCTATTTGTACAAAATGTCTTTCCAAAAACCCAAAAATATTCATTTTTACCCTCTCACATCTTTGATTCTTCATCCCTACCCCTCCCAAACCTTTTGATTATTTCTATGTCTCTTCCACACCTTCTTACTTGCCATTGGTGAGGTAATCCTTATAATGGTGGCAATTACCCCAGCTGTGACATGGTAGAGTCGGGAAACGGGTCTGTCTATAACCAGAATCCTTATTCCTACCATGACACAACTGATTCATTCCATCAGTTACCACACCATCAGTCTCAGCAGTTTTACTGTTGTGAGTACTGTGGTGGTTCACACTACAGTTCTGATTGTCAATCGGGAAACACGCTTGTCTATGAGCAGTTTCCTGGTAATGATTATAACTCTAGCACTTACAACCCACAGCCACACCAGTTTCACTGTTGTGCTTACTGTGGAGGTCCACACTCTAGCTCGGATTGTTAAACAAGGAATCCATTTCCTTATAACAATTACGACTATTCGTTTTCAGACCCACCTCCACAATACCAAATGATTCACACAACTCCTCATGATACTGAGCAAGACCTTTTGCTAAAGGCTCTTGATATATTGAAAGAACTTAAGGAGGAGTTGGTTACTACATCGTTTCAAGACTCTCGTGAGAAATCTATGGCTGAATTACTTGCTGAAGAACGAGATGCTAGAAACGAATTGAGCATGGAAGAATTACTTGTCTTAGAACAAGCAGCTATAACACGTGCCAAAGTTCGTCAAGCTGCTCTTCTAGACTGTGATGATGATAGTGATAATGAAGATACCCTTGATATCCTTCAATTTTATAAGGGTTCGTCAGATTCATCACTTGTAATTCTTTCCATTGAAAATCAGGGAGAAAATAATGAGACAGGGAAATTACTAGCAGAAGATCAAATGGAACTTGTACAATCCATGAATGCTAGCTCCTCTCATCTCCCTCAGTCTGTTGTTATCACACCCGAAGTTCACACTCACTCTCTAAACATGGGGGATGAGCATCTTAGCACTGTTCCTAATAAGGAATCAGATGAATTAATAAAGTCTAGTGTTGAGATCCTTGTCCCAATCCCGAGAGAGTCACAGGGGACTTTTGATCAAGTGTGTGATATTCCTTCTCACCCTAATAATCCAAATGATCAAATTGAGATCGTCTCTGATTCCAGTGATGATTGTTTATCTTATGGAGACATTTAGTATGTTGATGCATCCCTTCCCCACTCTAATGTTGAATTTCTTCTCGAGGAGTTCGCCGATGAACTCACTCACACCACTCCACTTCCATCGGGATGTGATGATGCTCACTTTGATTTCAAAGATGATCTTGAGGAAGTCGAAGCATTCCTTGCCCTAGATAGTTCAACTTTGTATGAAGTTGATGATAACTATCTTGATTCTGACGGGGATATTCTTTTCCTTGAAAGCTTATTGAATGATGATCCATCACTCAATTCCTATCTCAATACCGGGCTTAATGATTCACCCACTGATGAAAAGTCTTTATCTTACGGAGACATCAGTGATATTGATGAAATATCTTCTGAGCCCATCATTGATCACCTTATCGTGACTCCTCCGGAGTATGATAACCCGAGGGGAGATGCACTCAATCATGAGGATTTGCAAATTCCCACCCACCCTCCCGGGATGTTTTTGAGCTTAACCCTTGAAATCCAAACTCAGGCTAATGAGCCTGCTCTCGAGGTGCCTTCCTCTCTTCTTCACTCCTTCGGGAATGAAGATACCATCTTTGATCCCGGCATTTTCATGTATCATTATCTTGAGCCGGATACTTATCTCATTGGTGTGGAACTTTCACGTGCTTCAAATGTTTGTCCAAACATCTTGAATGAAAGTCCGATTGAGATTGCATCTTCCACATCATGCTTCCCCAAGGACAAATAAATTCGGGGTCGAGTCACGCTAGCGACTCGGTAAACAAAAACAGTGATTGGGCCCAAACGGTCAACCTAAATTGACCAGGTGAATGGTCAACCAGGTCAAACGTCTCAGACCAAATCTCCGCGGAAGTATAAGGTTTCCCCGGGTCGTTATGTCCCGACGAGGTGTGGATTGTAAACAAACGGTTTCGTGATCGGGTGAATTTGGACGGAAAGGGGTTTGTGATTGATTTAACTAAGGAATATACGAAGAAATAGCTTAAATAAGCTATATGAATAAGAAAGGAAACTAGGAAAAACTAGAAATGTTTAAAACTTAAAACGCGTACGTTAACGTTTAAATAAAACGTAAACGTACGAAATAAAACGTAAAAACTGAAATCTAAAAACCCACAGGGGGTGAAAATGACTTTTTTACAAACTAAAAGATAAAAGAAAATTTTTAGAAAAAGAAAATAGATTTTAACACTAATTAATTATTTAATATTAACTAATTACTATTTAATACTTATTATTAATATTTAAACAACTTAAATACAATATAATATTAATCTAACACTAGAAGAATGAAAATAAAATTTCTAAAATTATAAAATAACTAAATATAAGTTTTAAAAATAAAAATAAGTATTTTTGTCTTTTTGTAATTTTTATATAAATTAATAACTAATTAATTATTAATTACCTAATTAAACTATTTTAAATTATAAAAAATACTAAATGAACAGTAAAAAATCTAATAAAATTTCTAAAATTATTTTACATTATATAACAGCTAGAAAAAATATAAAAACTAAGTTTTGCTTAATAAAAACTAATTATGCTATTTTAAACTTAATATTAATTAATAATTAATAAAAATAAAATTAATTCTAATAAATACTAAATGATAAAATAAAAATCTGAGAAAATTATTATAAATACTTTAATACAAGAGGAAATTAATAAAAATATAAAAATGACAAGTACTTAATTAAAATCTAAAAATGAAAAATAAAATTTAAATAGAAACTATCACTTAAGAATTAAGTTGACTTTTTTGGATTTTTCTTTTGGAAACTTAATTTAAACCTAAAAACAGAAACTTTTTGTAAAAACAAGTTTTGTGGAACTCAAAATTAAGCACAATAAGAGCTTATGAGCTTGACAGTTGACTTTGGTCAACTGTCAAAGCCAAAAGCTTTGAAACAAACTTCAAGCTGAAACCAAAGATTGATTAGGGTGAAAACAAGCTTATAGTACTTAAATTAAGTTGAAACAACAATTAAAACTTATTAAATAAGCTGTAAAATCCAAATAAGCAAAATTCCAAACTCCTTGGCAACTCAGGAATTGGACAGAATTGAGGTCCAAATCCTAGTGGGTCCCAGTGGTTCTCAGGTCAAAGCTATTGTCAAAACCAAGAGCCTACCATGGGGGAAGTTGAATGAAACAAGTTTTGTGGCTTGTGGACCACTGAGGTGGGCTGCAGCCACCCATAAAGATGGCTGTGTGGTGGTGAGGACTGTGCAGCAGGGCAGATGCTTGCCCTGCAAGTGTGTTTGGGGCAAAGTGGGGCCCAGTAGAAAAATGCTAAAAATGTAACAAAGGTTGGAACATGAAGTTGAGCTGATGGACAACACATGTAAACAAGTCTCAATCCATAAAATCAAACACAAAATTCTACTTAAATCTTTGAAGTTTGGTAAAAATCTTAAATGCATGCAAATTGACTTTTGTAAAAAAAAACTTAAGAACTTGACTTTTGTGAACTTAGATACTGTCTAGTGAACTTAGAACATAAAATTAAGCTAAAACAAAGTAATGTAACACAAATCCACAAGTTATGGGCTGATATGAAGGATTATGAAGCCTAATGACCACCACAGTTAACTGTGGTGGTGGGATTTGGTGATGTTGACTATTTTTGCTATATGAACTTGAGTTTGAGGCTTGTACTACTCTAAAACCACCTAATATAAGATGTCTAAACAAGAATTCAACACTAAAAACCACAAATGCACAGGGTAATTCCCTGTGCCAAACACTCCCTAATGAACTGAAAATGGGTTTATACAATGCAATTAATCTATTTGATCCATAAAATTGAATAAATAACTTACAATAACATTAACCAAACCTAGTTTAACTGATTTAAACAACAAATGAAGTCAGAAAATATTGAATGCCAAGAAAAATTGAAAGAAGCTTACGATGGCAGTTGACTGAGAAATAGAACCAGGGAAACCAAACCACAACCTACACACCTAATGCTCCCAAGAGCTTCTAAACCAGAACAAACATCCAAAATCCACAGGTACTTTGCCTTCCTTCTTCTTTGAGACTATTTTTTATTTTTCTTCAATATTTCTCTATTTTTTTTGTATTTTTCCTTATTTTTCTAGTAAACTAAGTAAAGCTGAATTAAATGTTTTGAAAGCTTATAAAAGCATAACCATGAGCTGAATAGAACTTTAAATGAGCATTAAACAAGAATTTTATCCCACCAGGGACCAAATTTGAACATTTTTGAACTTCCAAGGACTAAAAATGATTTTTCATTCAAAATTATCCCACCAGGGACCAAATCTGTCAATATTTAAAACTCCAGTGACCAAATTGTAAATTTCCAAAACTTTTCCAATTTTTCACCAAAGGACTAAATATGACAACTTATGATTTCAAAAGGGCCTTTGGTGATAATTTTCCATATTTTGAATATCCAGGGACTAGTTTTGTAATTTTATGAAAGTTGAGGGACTGAAACTGCCAATTTTGCAAACTTTGTACGTTTTTCATTTGTTTTTGCTTATTTTGCATCTAAAACATATAAAACACAATTTTGAAATATTTTTAGTATTTTGATGCATTTCTGAGTGTTTTTGTATGTTTTGCAGTTCAGATTAGACAAAAAATGATGAGTGTTTGAGCACTCATCAATCCCCCACACTAAACTATTGCTAGTCCCTCGCAATACTGTTTTGAAAACTCGATTGATTTTAAACTCTTTACCAAAAGCCATCACTTCTGGAGTAGCCAGGTGTGAGAACTGTGGTACACCTGATAACCGTGTGATTTTGAGCAAACCACCAGCTGTCAACGGATTTGATTAGTCTTTACCAGAAGCCGTTTGCTTCTGGACTAGCCAGCTCTTGATGGAATAGTCAACATCTTGGTGAGCTGATTACCAATTATGGATTTTCCACCCCTTTACCACAAGCCATAATCTTGCGGGCTAGCCAACTCATTAGCTTTTGAGGATGATGGGGAGTTGAGGAACCATACAATTTTGGGCAAATTGCAAGCTGTAAACGGATTTGAGTTATCTTTACCACGAGCCGTTTGCTCCTGGACTAGCCAATCCCTTTTGTCGGTTAGGCAAGGCGGACTGATTACCACAAAAATTTTGAAGCACTAGTGAAAAAAAATTTAAAATTTTTGAAATTTTGGCTAAAACATGGGTATTATATAGTAAAATGCGATAAAATTCGCTAGAATAGCGAAATACCCCCCCACACTTAGCATGAATATTGTCCTCAATATTCAAAGTCCCGGCTATTATGCCGACATTTTGAACGTAAAAGGGAAACATTACAAGCTAAGCGTAGAAAACACCATTTTGTTTTTCACTTCATTTGTAACCATAGCATGGGGGACTCCCCCACACTTAGGGTGAAAACCCTATAAGTATGCTACTGTTTTTGTTTACCGAGTCGCTAGCTTGACTCGACCCCGAATTCATTTGTCCTTGGGAAAGCATGATGTGGAAGAAACAATCTCAATCGGACTTTCATTCAAAATGTTTGGACAAACATATGAAGCACGTGAAAGTTCCACCCCGATGAGATATAATCCCGGCTCAAGATAATGATACATGAAAATGCCGGGATCAAATATAGTGTCCTCACTCCCGAAGGAGTGAAGAAGGGAAGAAGTCACCCTGTAGGTGAAGAAAAGGAAGAAAATCATGATAAAAAGCATGATTTGATCTTCTTCCTCAAGAGGAGGCTCAATAGCCTGAGTTTGGATTTCAAAGGGTAAGCTCGTAAACAACCCGGGAGGGTGGGTGGGAATTTGCAAATTCTCATAATTGAGAGCATCTGCCCCCGGGCTATCAAACTCCGGAGGAGTCATGATATGATGAGTGAGTTCACCGGAGAACTCCTCATGAAGAGAATCATTCACAAGATGTGAATTTGTGAACTCATGTTCCATTGTGGACTTATCACAATCCTCGTCAAAGATTGGATTGTTAGAAATCATAGTGAATTCAGATTCGAATTCAAATAGAGGATTGGTGAGAGTAGTATTGAATGTTTCGGGAACAAAGAGATTAACATTCTCTATTGGATTTTCGGGATCAGAAGTGAGTGGTTGATCATGATAAAGGAGACTTTCAATTTCTCCCAGATCGGCTTCAAAGTCGAGGAGACCATCATCACTTTCCAATGAAAGTGGATTGATGTGAGTAAGTTCATCAGCGAACTCCTCAAGAAGATGATCAGCATCAGAATGTGGAACTGATGCTTCAACATACTCGATGTCTCCATAAGATGTACAATCATTGCTAAAATCTGAGAAAGTCTCAAAATGATCGTTTGAACACTCAAGAGGGGAAGGAATATCATACATATGCTCAAGAATTCCCTGTGACTCTCTTGGGATTGGAACAAGGTTCTCAATACTAGACTTTATTAATTCGTCCGATTCCTTGTTAGGAACAGTGTCAAGATGCTCGTCCCCCATGATCAAAGAGTGAGTGGGAACCTCGGGTGTGATAGCAGTAGACTGTGGGAGATGAGAGGAGCTAGCATTCATGGAATTTTCAAGTTCCATTTGTTCAACGGCTAGTAATTTCCTCGTCTCATTATTTTCTCCCTGATTTTCCGTGGGAGGAATCACAAATGATGAATCAGACGAACCCTTATAAAATTGAAGGATATCAAGGGTGTCTTCATTATCACTATCATTATCACTGTCTAGAAGAGCAGCTTGACGAAATTTGGCACGAGTTATAGCTGCTTGTTCTAAGACAAGTAATTCTTCCCTACTCAATTCGTTTCTAGCCTCTCGTTCCTCAGCAAGTAATTCTGCCATAGATTTCTCACGAGAGTCTCGAAACGGTGTAGTAACCAGCTCCTCCTTAAGTTCTTTTAAAATATCAAGAGCCTTTAGTAAAAGGTCTTGCTCAGTTTCTTGAGGAGTTGTGTGAATCATATCGTACTGTGGAGGTAGGTCTGAAAATGAATAGTCGTAATTGTTACAAGGAAATGGATTCCTTATTTGACAATCCGAGCTAGAGTGTGGACCTCCACAGTAATCACAACAGTAATACTGATGTGGTTGTGGGTTGTATGTGCAAGAATTACAATTGCTATCAGGAGACTGCTCATAGACAAGCGTGTTTCCCGATTGACAATCATAACTGTAGTGTGAACCACCACAGTACTCACAACAGTAAAACTGCTGAGACTGATGGTGTGGTAACTGATGGAATGAATCAGTCGTGGCATGGTAGGAATATGGATTCTGGTTATAGACAGACCCGTTTCCCGACTCTACCATGCCACAGCTGGGGCAATTGCCACCATTATAAGGATTACCACACCAATGGCAAACCAGAAGGTGTGGGTGAGACATAGAAAGAATCAAATGGTTTGGGAGGGTTAGGTATGAAGAATCAAAGATGTGAGAGGGCAAAGGTGAATATTTTTGGGTTTTTGGATAAACATTTTATACAAATGAGAAAGAAAATGTTTTTGTGTTTTTTTGTGTTCGTTGAAAACTGAGTTTAAAATGTTTTCGGGAACGGTTTTGTTTTGATAATAAGAAAATATGAACAAAGGATGGATAAATGTACAATGGAACGAATTCCAAAATCACTAATCAGAAAAACCGTTTAGAAAACGCACACAACCTCCCCGGCAGCGGCGCCAAAATTTGATTGGGCCCAAACGGTCAACCTAAATTGACCAGGTGAATGGTCAACCAGGTCAAACATCTCAGACCAAATCTCTGCGGAAGTATAAGGTTTCCCCGGGTCGTTATGTCCCGACGAGGTGTGGATTGTAAACAAACGGTTTCGTGATCGGGTGAATTTGGACGGAAAGGGGTTTGTGATTGATTTAACTAAGGAATATACGAAGAAATAGCTTAAATAAGATATATGAATAAGACAGGAAAGTAGGAAAAACTAGAAACGTTTAAAACTTAAAACGCGTACGTTAACGTTTAAATAAAACGTAAACGTACGAAATAAAACGTAAAAACTGAAATCTGAAAACCCACAGGGGGTGAAAATGACTTTTTTACAAACTAAAAGATAAAAGAAAATTTTTAGAAAAAGAAAATAGATTTTAACACTAATTAATTATTTAATATTAACTAATTACTATTTAATACTTATTATTAATATTTAAACAACTTAAATACAATATAATATTAATCGAACACTAGAAAAATGAAAATAAAATTTCTAAAATTATAAAATAACTAAATATAAGTTTTAAAAATAAAAATAAGTATTTTTGTCTTTTTGTGATTTTTATATAAATTAATTACTAATTAATTATTAATTACCTAATTAAACTATTTTAAATTTAAAAAAAAATACTAAATGAACAGTTAAAAATCTAATAAAATTTATAAAATTATTTTACATTATATAAAAGCTAGAAAAAATATAAAAACTAAGTTTTGCTTAATAAAAACTAATTATACTATTTTAAACTTAATATTAATTAATAATTAATAAAACTAAAATTAATTCTAATAAATACTAAATGATAAAATAAAAATCTGAGAAAATTATTATAAATACTTTAATATAAGAGGAAATTAATAAAAATATAAAAATGACAAGTACTTAATTAAAATCTAAAAATGAAAAATAAAATTTAAATAGAAACTATCACTTAAAAATTAAGTTGACTTTTTTGGAATTTTCTTTTTGAAACTTAATTTAAACCTAAAAACAGAAACTTTTTGTAAAAACAAGTTTTGTGGAACTCAAAATTAAGCACAATAAGAGCTTATGAGCTTGACAGTTGACTTTGGTCAACTGTCAAAGCCAAAAGCTTTGAAACAAACTTCAAGCTGAAACCAAAGATTGATTAGGGTGAAAACAAGCTTATAGTACTTAAATTAAGTTGAAACAACAATTAAAACTTATTAAATAAGCTGTAAAAGCCAAATAAGCAAAATTCCAAACTCCTTGGCAACTCAGGAATGGGACATAATTGAGGTCCAAATCCAAGTGGGTCCCAGTGGTTCTCAGGTCAAAGCTATTGTCAAAACCAAGAGCCTACCATGGGGGAAGTTGAATGAAACAAGTTTTGTGGCTTGTGGACCACTGAGGTGGGCTGCAGCCACCCATAAAGATGGCTGTGTGGTGGTGAGGACTGTGCAGCAGGGCAGATGCTTGCCCTGCAAGTGTGTTTGGGGCAAAGTGGGGCCCAGTAGAAAAATGCTAAAAATGTAACAAAGGTTGGAACATGAAGATGAGCTGATGGACAACACATGTAAACAAGTCTCAATCCATAAAATCAAACACAAAATTCTACTTAAATCTTTGAAGTTTGGTAAAAATCTTAAATGCATGCAAATTGACTTTTGTAAAAAAAACTTAAGAACTTGACTTTTGTGAACTTAGATACTGTCTAGTGAACTTAGAACATAAAATTAAGCTAAAACAAAGTAATGTAACACAAATCCACAAGTTATGGGCTGATATGAAGGATTATGAAGCCTAATGACCACCACAGTTAACTGTGGTGGTGGGATTTGGTGATGTTGACTATTTTTGCTATATGAACTTGAGTTTGAGACTTGTACTACTCTAAAACCACCTAATATAAGATGTCTAAACAAGAATTCAACACTAAAAACCACAAATGCACAGGGTAATTCCCTGTGCCAAACACTCTTTAATGAACTGAAAATGGGTTTATACAATGCAATTAATCTATTTGATCCATAAACTGAATAAATAACTTATAATAACATTAACCAAACCTAGTTTAACTGATTTAAACAACAAATGAAGTCAGAAAATATTGAATGCCAAGAAAAATTGAAAGAAGCTTACGATGGCAGTTGACTGAGAAATAGAACCAGGGAAACCAAACCACAACCTACACACCTAATGCTCCCAAGAGCTTCTAAACCAGAACAAACATCCAAAATCCACAGGTACTTTGCCTTCCTTCTTCTTTGAGACTAATTTTTATTTTTCTTCAATATTTCTCTATTTTTTTTGTATTTTTCCTTATTTTTCTAGTAAACTAAGTAAAGCTGAATTAAATGTTTTGAAAGCTTATAAAAGCATAACCATGAGCTGAATAGAACTTTAAATGAGCATTAAACAACAATTTTAACAATCTTGAGTGAATGTGTCAAATTCACTATAAATTGCCAAAAACTGAAATTAAACTTGGAAACTGAACTTAAGAAACTTTGAAATTGAAACTTTCATTAACATTAAAGTGATACAAACTGGAAATTACAACTAAATTTAAAGATTTAAAACTGAAAATAAAAAGATTACACTACTAATGGTCTAAAAACATTGACAACTATAATCTTCTCTTTTTCTTCATCTTTATAGTCCTGGAGTCTCTTCTCTTTCTTTCCCATTTGTCCTCAGCCATTGGATTGCTTTCTGTTGATCCCAGCCGTTTAAATTGATATTGGCGGGAAAACAGGGATTGGGCAATTGGTGGGGTTTGGTGGGTACATTGGGGGAAGGTAAGGTGTAGGTGAAGTATTTATGAGGGTTGGTGAGAAAAATGGAGGAGGGGGGGGGGAAGGTTTCCCAGGTTTCAAGGAAGCGTGTTGGGAGGTTAGGGATGGGTCAAAGGGGGTTTGACCGAGTTTTAAAATAAAACGGGGTTAAGGATTTTGGGGTTTGACTGGCTTTGACCGGGGGTGGGCTTGGGTAAGTGTTTTGGGCTTGGGGGTAGGCTGTTTGTGGATCAGGTTTAAAATGCAAAGGGTTTAGGTTTAGTGTTTTATTTATTTTGTAATTTTGGAGTTCACAAGGACCATAAATGTCAAATCTGAAAATTGAGGGCTGCAATTGAAACTTTTCAAAATATCTTATGAGGACCAAATTTGCCACATGTGATTAATACCAAGACCAAAATTACAAATTTCCAAAATTTGAAACCCCGAGGACCAAAATTGCAAAATGTGAAAGTTTAGGGGTCATTTTTGTCAAATAGTGAAAAACTTTTATCCAAGGACCAAATTTGAACATTTTTGAACTTCCAAGGACTAAAAATGATTTTTCATTCAAAATTATCCCACCAGGGACCAAATCTGTCAATATTTGAAACTCCAGGGACCAAACTGTAAATTTCCAAAACTTTTCCAATTTTTCACCAAAGGACTAAATATGAAAACTTATGATTTCAAAAGGACCTTTGGTGATAATTTTCCATATTTTGAATATCCAGGGACTAGTTTTGTAATTTTATGAAAGTTGAGGGACTGAAACTGCCAATTTTGCAAACTTTGTACGTTTTTCATTTATTTTTGCTCATTTTGCATCTAAAATATATAAAACACAATTTTGAAATATTTTTAGTATTTTGATGCATTTCTGAGTGTTTTTGTATGTTTTGCAGTTCAGATTAGACCAAAATGATGAGTGTTTGAGCACTCATCACATGCGTATAGGGTTTTCACCCTAAGTGTGGGGGAGTCACCCATGCTATGGTTACAAATGAAGTGAAAAACAAAATGGTGTTTTTCCACGCTTAGCTTGTAATGTTGCCCTTTTACGTTTAAAGATTCGGCATAATAGCCGGGACTTTGAATATTGAGGACAATATTCATGCTAAATGTGGGGGGGGGGGGGGGGGGGTATTTTAGCGAATTTTATTACATTTTACTATCTTATACCCCTTTTTTGGCCAAAATTTCAAAAATTTTTAAAATTTTTTCACTGGTGGTTCAAAATTTTTGTGGTAATCAGTCCGCCATGTCTAACCGACAAAGGGATTGGCTAATCCAGGAGCAAACGGCTCTTGGTAAAGATATATCAAATCCGTTTATGGCTTGCAATTTGCCCAAAATTGTATGGTACCTCAACTCGCCATATCCTAAAAAGCGAATGAGTTGGCTAGCCCGCAAGATTATGGCTTGTGGTAAAGGCGGTGGAAAATCCATAATTGGTAATCAGCTCACCAAGATGTTGACTTTGTCCATCAAGAGTTGGCTAGTCCAGAAGCAAACGGCTTTTGGTAAAGACTAATCAAATCCGTTGACAGCTGGTGGTTTACTCAAAATCACACGGTTATCAGGTGGACCACAGTTCTTACATCTGGCTACTCCAGAAGTGATGGCTTTTGGTAAAGAGTTTAAAATCTATCAAGTTTTCAAAACAAGTTATTGCTAGGGACTAGCAATAGTTTAGTGTGAGGGATTGATGAGTGCTCAAACACCATCATTTTTGGTCAAATCTGAACTGCAAAACATGCAAAAACACTCAGAAATGCATCAAAATACTGAAAATATTTCAAAATTGTGTTTTATATATTTTAGATGCAAAATGAGTAAAAACAAATGAAAAATGTACAAAGTTTGTAAAACTGGCAGTTTTAGTCCCCCAACTTTCAAAAATTGGCAAAAATAGTCCCTGAGCACTTATTTGGAAAGAAAAGTCACCAAAGGTCCTTTTGTAATCATAAGTTATCATATTTAGTCCTTTGGTGAAAAATCTGAAAAGTTTTGGAAATTTACAGTTTGGTCCCTGGAGTTTCAAAATTGACAGAAATGGTCCCTGGGATTTCAAATTTTGGAAATTATCACTTGTGGTCCCTTGGTTACTTATTTTGGCAAGAATGGTACTTGGGTAAAATGTTTGTGGAAACTACATGTTTGGTCCCTCAAGTTTGGCATCTTGTCAATTTTGGTCCCTATAAATTTCAAAATGGAAAAATATCATTTTTGTCCATGTACTAATGAATTGTAGCAGGAATTACCCTTATTACTACTTTGGATGTTTGTGCAAATTAGCCCCTCAATTTCAGCTTATTATATATTAGGTCCTTGTGATTTATTACGACTAAACCAAACAAACCCTTTAATAAAAAAAACCACAACCCAAGTCCAATACACCCCCTTGGCCCAACTCCCTTCTCAGCCCACCACCAAACAAATCCACTCCCCCGTTTTTAATATAAACCACTCCAGTCAACCCTTTGACCATCCACCCCCTTCCTTCCCCAATTGACTGCTACTCACCCCTACACACTCCAACTCCCCCATCACTATACCTCAGCAATCCCATTACTTGTCTCCCCAGCTCATCACAACCCTCCAAACAACAATTAATTCCTCATAAACCTCACAAGCAATCCCCAACTGCCTCACCAATTTTTCCCGCCAAATAACATTTAAACGGTTGGGATTAATTCAAAGTCATCCAAGGGTCAGAAGCAAATGGGAAAGTCAGAGAAGGTCTCCAAGGATTATAAAAGTCAAGAAAATGATGGAAAGAGTAGTAGTTAAGTAGCAGAATAGTAGTAGTATAGGATTGATGTCAAATTAGGTTAAAATTTTCTTTTATGTTGTAATTTTTAGTTAAAAAAAGATTGTAAACAAAGTTTCCAGTGTATTGTTAACTTATTTAAAGTTTTAATTCCAAGCTTACAGTTAAATTTAATGTTGCTCCTTCCTTTTTATGAAATCTCATTTTAACTTAAATATGGTGCAAGGTTGTTGTTCAGTGATCCAGTAGAATCATGTAGGCCATTGGAGAGCTTTTATAAGCTAAATAAAGCATTGTCACTAGCTTCCATCCATAAACTCAAAAATACTCATAAATATAAATTAAATAGGGAGAAAATAGAAAAATCAGTAGAAAGGTGGATTGAACCAAAGAATATGGTGATTTCTGGAAGGTTAATGATAATGAAGTCTTGTGGAAGGCTGTAGTTTAGCTTTTGGGTCCTTGTTCTTTGATCTCAGTGGAGTTTTTGTAAGCAGTTTCCTATATTTTAGCACTTATTGTTCATACTCTTCATTTCCTGCTTATTTTGGTTTATTTATGGTTATTTAATGTTAGTGTAAGTTTATAAGTTGATTTCATGGTTTAGGTCATAGGTTTGTCTCACAAATAGTCATAATCAGGTTTTATAAAGGTGTTTGGATTAGGCCTGAAACCTGTGTTGAAGTTGTTGTTTTGAGTCAAGGTTGCTTATTTTATTACACTTAAGCATAAAATAGTCCATTGTGATCAACTTCTTGGTCACTTTTGTTTAAAAAGTCAAAATCCATTTCAAAATCCCTTGACAGTTAACTGTCAAGGATTTTAGACCCACAACCCATCCATTTCATTGCATTAGGTATAATTGTAGCTTAATTTTATTAAATTGTAGCTTAAGATAACTATTTAAATCAGTGAGAGTGATTTCAAACTCAGAAAAGTCAATCTAGCAAGTTTCATCAAAAAGTCAAATATGCATTTCTCAGGTTTTTCCAATATTTGCAAAAATTAAATTGATTTTTGTGTTATGTTTTAGACTTTGGAACTTGTTTCTATTCATAGTATCCCAGCTCAATTTTAAGTTCCCACTCTCCTTTAAATTTTGTGAACTTTGTGTGGGGCCCACCATCACCCCAAAGTCACTTGCAGGGGGAGGTCATCCCCTGCACCAGCAGATATCCACCCCAACACCACCACTTGGTGGTGGTTTTCTGGCCATCTCAGTGGTCCACATGCCACCCAATTGGTTCCTCCCAACCCCCCTCCTGGTAGGCTTGAGATGTTGACCTTTTGTTTGACCTGAGAACCACTGGGACCCACCTGAATCAGTCCTTCCTTTTCTGTCCCATTTACAGAATTGAAACAAGTGGCCAAGTGCTTATTTTGAAGCTTATAGCTTATTCTGTGGACCTCTAGTGATTTTTCTAGCTTATTCAAGTGCACTTAGCTTATTCACATCTGAATCTTGCCTTGTGGGCCCCCCTAGCTGCATACATCAGCTTTTGCACTTGACAGTTGACAAAAGTCAACTGTCACACCAATAAGCTCTTGTTTTGCTTATTTTTGAGTTCCACAACTTTTGTTTTTATAAAAGTTTTTCATTTTTAGTTATAAAATAGGTTGGTAAAAGAAAAATTCCAGAAATACAATTTTAATTTTAAGTGATAGTTTCTATTTAATATAATTTAAATTTTAATTTTCATTTTTATATTTTATTAAGAACTTAGCATTTTTATATTTTTCTTAATTTCCTTTCATATTAAAGTATTTTTAGTAATTTTCTCAGATTTTTATTTTGTCATTTAGTATTTATTAGAATTAATCTTAGTTTTATTAGAAATTAATTAATAAATAAGTTTTAAATAGCATAATTAGTTTTTATTAAGTAACACCTAGTTTTTATATTTTTTTATAGCTTTTATATGTTATAAAATAACTTTATGAATTTTCTTATAATTTTTACTTTTCATTTACTAATTTTTATAATTTAAAATAGTTTAATTAGTTAATTAATAATTAATTAGTAATTAATTAATAGAAAAATCACAAAAAGACAAAAATACATATTTTAAGTTATAAAACTTATTTTTAGTTATTTTATAATTTTATAAATTTTATTTTCATTTTTCTAGTATTTAATTAATATTATATTGTATTTAAGTATTTTAAATATTAATAATTAGTATTAATTTGTAATTAATTAATATTAAATAATTAAATAGTGTAAAAATTTATTTTTCTAAAAATTTTCTTTTACCCTTAGGTTTGTAAAAAAGTCATTTTCACCCCCTGGGTGTTTTCAGATTTCACTTTTCACGTTTTATTTTGTACGTTCGCGTTATTTAAAACGTAAACGTACTCGTTTTTATGTTTTGAACGTTTTTGGTTTCTCTACTTTTACAATCTTATCTATATAGCTTGTTTAAGCTATTTCTTCGTATATTCGTTAGTTCAAATCATTCCCAAACCCTTTCCCATCCAGATTCACCCGATCACAGATCCGTTTTATAACCATCACACCTCGTCGGGACATAACGACCCGTGGAAACGACTATATTCCGCGGAGCATTGACTCTAGACTGTTGGACCTGGTTGACCATTTACCTGGTCAATTTAGGTTGACCGTTTGGGACCAATCAGCCGCCTAGTAAAATTAAGGGGGCCGCCCTCCTAAACGTTGGAAAAGTTTTTCTGGATAAAATTTGCCCTTTTTGGTTGGAAATTTGAAATCATATCTTTGTAGTTTAATATAGCATTACCAAAAATGATTTACAAATATATATAAAATGTTTATATCATTTTATAAGATGTTATGTCTTAAGACAAAATTTCCTTTGATCATATAATGCATAAGATGCTTAGTTTATGCATACCTTAAGTGATATTAGATGTAGAGGTAAATATTTGTTACCAAATACTTGTTTACGTCTTAATCTTGACTTAATTTGATTTGAGTTTTGTGATTATCAAAACATAGGTTTATTGAGAGATATTAATAACCTTTTTAAACATTATTTATATCAACAATCTCCCCCTTTTTGATGATTGCAAAACTTAAACTCATTAACTCAAAAATTAGTTTTTAAACAAGTATTTTAGTGAGTTTATATTTACTTCTCCCCCTTTTTGTAGAATCAAAAAGGTAATGCCGACAATTTTCAAACGTGAAAAATTTGACGGGAAGTTATCTCCCCCTTGATGTGTACTCCCCCTCGTTTGGGGGCACCAAGAGAACGAGCTATGGAATGCTTTGCAACACAAAAATATTAGAAGCACAAGTATATTAATGCAAACATATATTAGGTGATAAAAAAAATAAGCATGGTTTAAAGAAAGCATTCATATAAAAGAAATGGTTGTGTTAAGACACAACATACAAGTAGCAATAAGGATTACAAGTAGAAAAGCTAGTACACAAATAAACAACTAGGAGAATACATCATCATGCAAAGAGTACATGGTCTTCATAGAGCTTGTAAGCAAAAGGGTGGTAGAGGCTTTATTTATTAAGCATATCAATTGCTTAATTTGGAGAGCATGATGGTGATGGTGGAGGAATGGGTGAGAATTGTGGTGGAGGAATGATTGGAGAGGATGGTGGAGTTGGTGGTGGTGGTAGGTTGGTAAGCAAATGTTCAATATATGAAAACATATATTGAATTTCATCTCTAAGGCCAAAAATGACGGTGCGGTTGTGGGTACAACAAAGAGAAGTATCCCCATGGGATTCAAGTAGCCTCCAAGGCACGGGATTGGCAAAGAATGGTGGTGTAATTGGTGGAGATGAAAGATGAGTATCAAGAGGTGTTATTGGTGAAAGTGAGATGGTAAGATGGGTGGAGATAGGCTCTTGTGTACGAAGTGGTGATGATACTTGTGGTGACAAGTGTGAGTTGATGTAGTCATTGATTGATGAGGTTGAGGGTATGGAGGATGAGGAAGTTCCATGAGTGGAAGGTGTTTTAGATGGTGCATTGGGTGCACTTGGGGATAAGCATTTAGGTGGAGGTGATGGGGTTTTGTCTTCTTCATTTGTTAAGTCAATGAAGAGTTGTTTTGGGGGGATGACCACAAGCTTTTGTTTCTTGGAGGCTTTGGAGTGTGAGGTGCTTGGTGGAGTCATGATGATTTGGATGATGAATGATGAGATGAGGAATGGTGATTATGGAGGGAATTTATAGTATGGAAATGGTTGTTTTAGGTATATATTTGAAATGGTTGAATGAGATTCTAAAATCAGTTGGGTTAAAATGGGAAATGGTAGCTGATACTAGAGAAAGGGTTCACAAGATGCAAAAGAAAACAGTGAACCCAGTTCCAGATGGTCGGTCCCCTTAATTATATGCCGGCCCCCTTAATGATTAAGGGGACCGCCTAGGGAATTAAGGGGGCCGCCTGATGAGTGTCTAAATACTCATCATTTTATACTAATCTGAGCTGCCAAAACATACAAAAACACTCAAATATGCATCAAAATACTTAAAATATCTTAGAAGTGTGTTTTATATGTTTCAAATGCAAAATATGCAAAAACAGATGAAAAACGTACAAAGTTTGCATAATTGGCAGTTTCAGTCCCTCAAGTTTCAAAAATTGTCAAAACTAGTCCCTGGTTATTCTAAAACCATGAAAAAGTCACCAAAGGTCCTTTTTAATCATAAAGTTACATATTTAGTCCTTTGGTGCAAAGTTTCACAAAATTACAAGTTTAGTCCCTATGCTTTGGAAATTGACATAAATGGTCCCTGGGATGTAAAAACTTTGAGAAAAATAAATTTTGGTCCTTGTGCTACTAATCTTTTGCAGGAATGGTCCTTGATGTGAAGTTTGGTGTAATTACATGATTGGTCCCTGAAGTTTCACAGTTTGGCAAAACAGGTCCCTCAATGTTTCAAACTTGACAGTTTTAGTCCCCGGGTGTTCAAAATGGGATAATTATCATTAAGGGTCCTAGGGAATTCATAATTGTCACTATTAGCCCCTGGATGAAAAATTTAAAGAAATTACACATTTAGTCCCTAAAGTTTCCAAATTGGCAAAAATAGTCCTTGGGTATTCAAAACATGGAAATTTACTTTTATTGCCCTTGTACTATTCACTAGTGACAAAATACACCCTTTTGATAAACTTTAGAATAATTACATTTCAGTCCCTCAAATTTCATGGAATTACAAAATTGGTCCTTGGCTTAAATCTACTACAAACCATACGGATCCTTTATTAATAAACCAATCCAAATCCAAACCTAACACAACCCTTTCCAGCCCACTCCTTTCTCCCCAGGCCCAACTCCAATTCAGCCCACACCCTGGTAATATAATACCAGGGTCAAACAGTCAAACACCAATACCACTCCCTCCTTCTCCATACCACCACCACTGCAACCAAAACCACCCTTCCACCTCACCTGTTTCATCTCAACTTGCCCTCCAAACAATCTCCCACCTCTCTCTCCACCTCACACAACCTTCCAAACCGCTTGAAAACCTCTCCACGCAACACACAGACACCATGACTTTTTGGCGCGAAAAAGCGTTTTAAACGGCTAGGATTAATCAGACATCCAAGGGCTCTAAATGGTGGTGGGAAATGGTTCTGTGGGTCCCAAAAACCCTAGAAGTCCATTAAAAAGGAGAAGGAAGCAGAAGAGAAAGATTATTTAGATTAGTTTTAGAATAGTTAAATCGTATGTAGTATAATTTTCAATTCCAGTTGTAATTTCAATCAAATCAGTTGTATTAAGTTATTTTTAGTGTAATACAAGCTTTCTAAAACCTTTAATTACATTCTTGTTTATTGAATTCGTATTTAGCAATTTTATGTGAAATTGACAAATTCACATAACATTGTTCTTTGTTGTTGTTTTGGAATCTCAAGCTCATATAAGCTCTTGACAAAAGCTTCTGTAAGCTTTAGTAACCTTGAAAACTAGTATAGAGTTAAAAATAAGAAAATACAAAAAAAATTAGAATAAATTAGTTTGAAAATAAAAATTCACCATTGAAGAAGAAAGAAGCATTGGATCCTGGTCATTGAAGAATTTTATGGTTGTAGTACCTCATGGGAGGTGTAGAATGAGTTAAAGATCCTTGGTTCTATGTTTTCAGCCAAAATCCATGTTGTAAGCTCATTTCTAGTTTATTAGCATTTTACTGTAGACCTTATTAATCAGTGTTTATTTTAATGTGTTTGTGTTTATTTGGTACCTGTTAGTATTATTATGACTTAAAACACCTTGCTTGTTCATTTAAATATAAAGTTGTTAAGTGTTAGAATCCCACAGTCAAATTAGTATAACTTAGGATATTAGTGTTTTGTTGTTTTTATTGATGTGTTTGTGTTAAAATAAGTTTACTTAATGTTTCTAAACACTTGTGAATGGGATGCAAGGTCTAAATCTGTGATAAGCTTTGATAATCACCATAAATCAGATTTATAGGGGTGTTTGGTTCACACTGTTTGGGTATGCTTCTGTTGTTATATGTAACATTTTCTGGTTCAAATAAGTTTCTTAGGCATTAGAGAACTCATCTTGACCATCCTTTTGGTCTCAATCTCAGAAATAGTCAAAATTACCCATTCCCCATTCCCACAGTTCACTGTTGGGCAGTTGTGACCCCAAATCCCATCTAGTTAATTCAAAAGTAGTTGTTTTAACTTAATTTAGTTTTGTCATAGCTTATTATTCCCTTTTCAGCTTATTAGAAGCATTCTAAATTCACAAAAGTCAAAGTAAGTGATTTCATCAAAAATCAAAGTTTTCAAGTTTCTCAGATTTTGCAAAACTTGGAGGATTTGTTTAGAATTTAGGATTAAGTTTCAGACCCTGTGTTTTGTTGTGATTTGTAGCCCCCCACCTCTCCTGTGAAGTCCCATAGTCATTACATTTTTAAGAATTTTATAGTGGGCCCCACAACCCTCAAAAGAGGGCTGCAGGGCTGTTTGCCTCCCCTGCACCAGCAGGTTACCAGCCAACCCACCACCTTTGGTGGCTCATTGTGGCCACCACAGTGGTCCCCACACCATAAACTTAGGTTCTCCCAACCCCCTCCTACCAGGCTCTTAACATTGACCATTTGTTTGACCATAAGACCCCTGGGTCCCACCTGTATAAGACCCTCTAGTCTGTCCCTTTTTTCTGTATTGAGCAGGGTAACCTAGTGCTTTTCAACTGCTTATTAGCTTATTCCAATAGCTTAATTGTGAAAATATTGCTTATACATGTTCAAGTAACTTAGAAGAATCAAGTTTTACCTAGGTGGACCCCACATAAGCTCTTGTGAGCTTATTTTCATTTTCAGTCAAACTAAGTCAACTGTTAAGCTTATTAGCTTATAATTAGCTTATTATTAAGACCTAAATTAGTTGTTTTTACAAAAGTTGTCTATTTTTAGGTATAATATAGATTTGGAAAAGAAAATTCAAGAAAAACCAATATAAAAATAAGTGATAGTTTCTATTTAATATAATTTAATTTTAATTTTCATTTTTAGATTTTTATTAAGTAAGTTGTAATTTTATATTTTTATTAATTTCCTTTTATATTAAAGTATTTTTAGTAATTTTATTAGATTTTTATAATTTCATTTAGTATTTATTAGAATTAAAAATAGTTTTATTAATAATTAAGTAATAATTAAGTTTTAAATAGCATAATTAGTTTTTATAAAGCAACACCTAGATTTTATATTTTTCCTAGATTTTATAAGTCATAATATAATTTTAGTAATTTTTCTAGAATTTTTACTGTTCATTTACTAGTTTTTATAATTTAAATAGTTTAATTGGTAATTAATTAATAAATAGAATAATAATTAGTAAACTAGTTTAAAAATAGATAAAATAAAGTTTTTATAATTTTTTAGGATTCCTGTGATGGTTAATTAGATTTATAAAAAATCTTCTTAATTATCTAAGTCTTTTTAGTATTTATAATAATTTAAATCATATAAATAATTAAATAATAATTAAATAGTTAATAATTAATAATAATTAGATAAATAGTCTTAAAAATATAATTTTATTTTTAAAATAAGTTTTATAATATTTTAGACTTTTACAAAGTTTAATTTTATTTTTCTAAGACTTATTTTACATTTTCTTAATTATTAGTGTATTATTAAATAATTATAATAGTTATTAAATAATAATAATTAATTAAATAATTAGTAATTATAAAATAAATATTTTAAGTTTATTTAATTTGCATTTAAGCCCTAAGGCATGCAAATTGCTAATTTAGTTAAAACCGTTTTTGTTTTGTACGTTTACGTAGAATTAAATTAAACGTACGCGTTTTTAGTTATTAAACGTTTTTAAAATACCTAGCTTTCACGTAATCGTTTTAAATAGTTTATTTAAGTTATAAAACCCTAGTGTAATCACACACACACACGTATACCCTTTCCTGTTCATTTTCACTCGATCACAGATTCGTTTTTAATAAAACATCGCACACCTCGTTGGGACATTACGACCCGGGGAAACACTGTATTACCCGGAAGCATTTGTCTTAGATGTTTGACTTGGTTGACCATCACCTGGTAAACTAGGTTGACTGTTTGAGGCGAATCACCGCCCATCTGGTGTTTTCCCAGACGACCAGAAATCTAAAATTTGCAGAATTTGGTGATTTTTCAAGTGTGTTTTTCCAGCAAGCTCTATTAGAAGTATATACTATATACTCTAGGAATGATGATATATAAACATATATATATAACCAAATTTTGCATGCAAATTAACATATTATAATCCACATTGAAAAGAAACATAGCATAACATTAAGATAGTAGCATGATAACAATTTAACGTCTAAACATCATCCAAGAGATAAGCAAGAAATAACACAAGTATTTCTGAATAAATCGGACAAATAGCAAACCATACAAATGTCTAATAGAAACAAATAATAACAAGTAGCAATACGTCAAAATCTTCTACTACTTCTTCTTTCCAAGCATCTTCCTAAACATCTTCCCAACGGATTTGAATCTTCCTCGAAGTTCTTCATGTATTTGTTGTTGTCGGTTGATGATGGACGTTTGGCGAGTGAAGAGAAGCTCATCGGTACATTCATGAGGAAGAGGAACTTGATACTCGGTATCGTCAATATCGGAAAGATTTTCAACAAAGGTCGTGGGGGATGGAGTACTAACATGTGAGGTGTTTTCCTCCTCATCATCATCATCCTCACGATGAGATGTAGAACCACGAGGCCTAGAATACAAAGGAACAGGAGATTTTCCTTTGTCACTTCGAGAACGACGAGTACGAACACGAGTAAGTTGGTTCAAAGTGGGAAGGATATGAACGTAGTAATCTCTTTGAAGATGAGGGTAATGTTCCATGACATAACGATAAAGTCGTGTAAGGAACATACCATAAGGAAGATTGGCATTTGGGGTGTTTTTGGCGGACATGATTCGATGAATAAAAAGATAAGCCAAATTGTATTGCTCTTCAGCAATTACACAATATAACATGTGGGCAATGCTCGCCGTGACATGATCACGGTGACCACCCGTACCAAACGCATTCTCGCAAATAAGTTCTTCCCACTTCTTCATATCTTGGCTTAACTCTTTGAGGAGGATTTGATTAGCATGAATATCGACATTCTTCGACTTGATTACTCGACTAGTCGTATGACGTTCTAGTTCAAGCATTCGACGAATGTCTTCAGGACTAGGAATATCAGAATAGTAGGGGCCATCCTGAGGACGATTTCTTTCAAGAGAGGAAAGATCCCATTCATTTGAGAAAACGGCTTGGCCGTTGAATGGGATTCTCAGAATTTGTCCAAATTGAGCAAGAGTAAGAGTGATGAATTGATTTTGAATCATGAAGGAAATGAGGATATGACCATAGGGATCGGTTTGCACAGTCACTTGGCTATAGAAGTCGAGGATAAAACGAGGAATGATTGGTTCGTTGATTTGGAAAAGACATTCAAAACGAATATTGGAGAACATTCGTTCTGTTTGATCATTTTCATAGAAAGATGGATCGACAATTCTTCCTTCGTGAATGTTTCTATTTTCAATAGGACGATAGAAACATGCAACTGAAGGAGACATGCCGGGAGTAGAAGAGACATTTGGAATGTATTGTTTTGTTTTTGAGACATCACCAACCGTGGTCTTAGGCATTTTCACCTAAACAATATAACAACAAAATTAAAATTAATATAAAAACAACTATCATGCATATGTTATATATATATATATATATATATATATATATATATATATATATATATATATATGCAATATATGTGGAACGAAATTCTACTTCGACACAAAAAAAATAAATATTCAATGAAGTAGTTTCATAATGTTCCATTTTATTTTGATTTTAAACTCGTTTATAATATATGATATCAAAGAGTATGATATCATAATTCATTTCGAAGTAAGGCTAGATATATATTAGATTATATATCTTCCATTTCATGAGAGTTTGACACAACATAAGCTTGTTCAAAAGATTAAAATGCGAATTTTAGTTTTCAAAAATATCATTTTCGAGATAAATCAAACGCTCCCTTAACTAGATAAAATTATCCTAAAACATCAATATATATATTGATTATATATCTTGATGACGTCTATTGATTCTAGTAGTATTAACAAATTTTATGAACTAGTTTTAAGTTTCAAATAACTACATATAGTTATAGTTTGTTCATGAACCAAACGCCCATGTTGTCTTCATGAACCATTTTATAACGAATTGAAAAGTATGTTTTGATTGTTTATAACATTAAAACAATGTAATGTAGTAAGTTTTAAATAGTTTTTAAGAGTTATATCAACAATGTGCCTTTTGAAAAATAAAATTCAACAAGGGTTTATGGGCGATTAATGATTTTGACAAAATGATATGTTATACTAAATTTGAGTTGCAATACATCATCCTAATCCTATGGGAAGCATTTGGTAGTTCAATTTCTAGCTTCTATTTCACTAAAATTTGAATTAAAATAAATTTTAATAAAATGCAGAATTATTGATTAGACACCAAATCGAATGAAATGTGATGAAATGCATGTTGGAAAACTTACAAAAGATGTTGTTATATGTTTGGTTAACGTTTGCCCCTTGCGAAACAACCCCGGATTGGTGATATGGTGGAGGATTTTGATGGTTTTGGGTGTTTTGGTTCGTACTCAGCAGTAATGGGGAAGAGATGAATGAGCAAATGGAGTGTTTGAGAATGGAAATAAGGTGGAAAACGTATTTGGAAGTGTCAGATGGCCGGTCCCCTTAAACATTAAGGGGACCGCCCTCGATAACAAGCCGGTCCCCTTAATCTTTAAGGGGGCCGCCTTCGAAATTTTTGAAATTTCGCGGAATTGGTTTCTAGAACAAATATATTTATACGTATATAATTAGATTTATAATATATCAAAAATACGTAAACGTTTATTGGCACGATGATAAGATACTTAACAATTTTTAATTACCGTTTCGATAATTAAAATGTACCTTTAACAATTTTGGATAAAATGATCAAAGTGTTAAGTTGATGAGGGGTTTGAGGTGTGTTAGGGAATATGTGAATAAGTGTGTATATATATATATATATATATATATATATATATATATATATATATATATATATATATATATATATATATATATATAAGTATAAATGTGAGTGAAAGATGGGTTGATGGGTGAGGTTTGAAAGATAATAGCGGAGATAGAATATAGTCGGCGAGAGGAGTTTGTTTCATCCATAGTGTTCACGTGCGAAGGCCTTCTTGCATGATAAAAGTCCACTTGACTCATATCCCTTCATCATCACGAGTCTTCTAAAAGAGGACTTAATAGGATAACTCGAGGGGGGAAGGAAAGGGTTCGATAATGAACAATTTCCTGGAGTTCTAGAAAGTCAACTAATGACGTATCTAGGTTATGTGCAAGTATATATATATATATATATATATATATATATATATATATATATATATATATATATATATATATATATATATATATATATATATATTTAATATACTAAGTATAAGACTATATATATATATAAGTATATATATATGATCAAACAAATAGAGAGAAATAGCAAGCTATATCAATGCAAACAATGAAATCAAATAACGCATATTTATCTAAGCATGGCAATGAGTTATGAAAGAATGGCGTACCCGGTGGTCTTCAAAAAAAATCTTCAAAATCATCAAGATGACATATAGACTTTGAAAAAGTCTATGTAGAGAGAAACTTCAAGATTGCCTCAAGGAATGTTCATCTAGCCATTTGATCCCCATTGTTTCTTTGGTCCAAAGTTGTTTGGTCCAAACATGTTAAACATTTGACTAGGATGCATGAAAGGTGGTAGTATACCCCAAGGATTGTAGCTTTGTTGGTAGTACCACATTTGATTACTATTGTTATTATAGTTTTGCCTATTTTGGTTTCTTCTTGGTTGAGGTGTTTTAGACCTAGGATTAGAATTATTTGGTTTTCTAGGTGGTGGTGTTTTAGATATTGTCTTAGGTTTAGACGATCCTGCCTCATTTTTTAAGGACGGTTTATAGAAAACTTTTACTTCTTCATTGTTGGCAAGAGGTATTTTTCTATCATTAATAAGTATATACTTAGGATTAGATTTTAGAGATTTTTGTTCATTAGGTTCATTTTCGAATTTGACATTTTTAATATCACTTGTTGAAGCTTCATTTGAATTATATCCTAAACCGGTTTTATCTCCGGATGTTCTTTGAATACTTATTATTTTACTAAGTGAGTGACTACTATTTTCGAATTTATCAAGTTTGCGAATTTCATCCCTAAGTATTTCGTTTTCACCTTTAAGCTCTTGACATGATTTACATTCTTCAAAAATTTCTTTACCTTTTTCAAGTTGATGTATTTTAATTTTTAGTTCTAGTACTTCATTTTCCAATTGATTGTTTATGTATTTTAGTGATTTGTTTTTGGCCATTACTAGTTGTCCTAATTTGCATAGCCTATTATATTCATTATCTAGATCTTTTTCATCTAATGATAAGCTTTCATCACTAAAATATTCGGTTTCGGAACGTACCTCATTTGATGTATTTGCCATAAGACACTTCTCTTCTTTTGTCGTTTCTTTCTCATCTTCATCACTATCACTCCAAGCGCCTCCAACAAAAGCTCTTTGATTTTGATCTCTTGTCATCATTGGACATTTTCCAATGAGGTGATTTAGATCACCACACTTGAAACATTTCCTTTCTATCTTGTTGTTCTTGTCATCCTTACTCTTTTGAAATGTTTTCTTTTCATCATGCGGTTGTCTTACGAATCTTCCTCGCCTTTTGAAGGATTTCTTGAAATATCTTACGGCCATGGCGTATTCTTCGTCATCACTTTCGGAAGATGAGCTATCTTCGATACTAGATTCCTTTCTAACTTTCAAGGCAATTGACTTGCTTTGCTCTCGTTTTTCTTTGACCATTTCAGAATCCTTCTTAATAATAACTTCGTAAACTTTTAGATTTCCAATTAATTCATCAAGTTGCAATGTTGACAAATTCTTTGATTCTTCAATCGCCGTCACTTTAGCTCGCCATTTTGGATAAAGAGCCCTAAGAAACTTCCTAACAAAATTCTTACTAGAAAAATTCTCATCAAGTGCTTTTAAACTTGAAATGATAGTGTTAAATCTAGCAAAAGCATTATCAATTGATTCCTCTTCCGGAATCGTGAATTGCTCATATTGTTGAACAAGTAGATCTATCTTATTATCTTTGACTTGACTATTACCTTGGTGAGTTATTAATAAAGAGTTCCAAATTTCTTTTGCGGTTTCGCACATAAAGATCCTTTCGTACTCTTTACGTGGTAGCGCATTATAAATAACCATTTTTGCTTCATTATTTTTAGCAAGTTTTCTTTTTAAATCATCATTTTGTTTTTCGAAAGGTACGATTTCATCTTTCTTTGTTTCGGGGTTATTTTGAATAGGTAAAAAATCACCATTAGTAATAACATGCCAAAGATCTAGATCTTTTGACTTCACATAAGTTTCGAATCGATTTTTCCAATATAAAAATCCATCACTTTCAAATAATGGCGGTCTTTGCATAGATTGCCCTTCTAAATATTTTTCAGATTCCATAGATCGTTACAAGTTTTAAAATACAATATATTTTAAAGATCTTGCTAGACGTGGCTCCTGATACCAATTGTGGAAAACTAGAAGGGGGGTTGAATAGTTTTACGTCCTTTTTAAATTTATTACCAAAATATTTTGTACCTTATTAAAAACTTTCGATTCGATCTCAAGTGAATTCAAGTGACAACCAATATAAGCAATTCTAATCTAATAATGAAAGTATTGAAATGTAATGAAGAAAAGATAGAGTTAGAAAGATCAAACCACAACACGCGAATTTATAGTGGTTCGGCTACAAGGACACCTTCCTTGCCCTACTCCACTCCCCGAGTACCACACTTGAGAGTTTTCTTCACTATGTCAACAAACTCCTTATGGTGGAGAAACCTTACACACCTTGGCTTACACGAGTTAACGACACTAAGCTAAATGTCGAGTTCTAATCGTAGCTAGAACCAATCTCACAACTTCTTCAAAGGCTTCACACCTTCACAACTTCTTCAAGACTTCACACCTTCTTCACACCTTGTCAACTTCACACCTTCTTCTATGCACAACTAAGTCACAACTTCTAAACTACTTTACAACACACCTAGTTTCTACAATCAACAAATTCACACAACACTTTTACAAATATCTAACACTACTACAATATGAAACTAGCTATTCACAACACTACTACAATTAGATGGATGTAGAGGAGTGTTCTTCTTCTTGCACTTGAGTGGATGAAGCTTTGGATCACTTGGAAACAAAGACTTATGAATTATATGATCAAAGGATTTTAGATCTAGAAATGGAGGTTGGATCAGAAAGTTTATAGTGCAAAAAGGTGAGAAAAATATGTGAAATGATCCAATATTTATAGGGCCAGAAAATACTGTTCTGGAGCGTGCCGGTCCCCTTAATTAGGGGGCGGTCCCCTTAATGATTAAGGGGGCCGCCTAGTAAAATTAAGGGGGCCGCCCTCCTGAACGTTGAAAAAGTTTTTCTGGATAAAATTTGCCCTTTTTGGTTGGAAATTTGAAATCATATCTTTGTAGTTTAATATAGCATTACCAAAAATGATTTACAAATATATATAAAATGTTTATATCATTTTATAAGATGTTATGTCTTAAGACAAAATTTCCTTTGATCATGTAATGCATAAGATGCTTAGTTTATGCATACCTTAAGTGATATTAGATGTAGAGGTAAATATTTGTTACCAAATACTTGTTTATGTCTTAATCTTGACGTAATTTGATTTGAGTTTTGTGATTATCAAAACATAGGTTTATGGAGAGATATTAATAACCTTTTTAAACATTATTTATATCAACAGAGAAGTTGGATAAGCATGCCTCAGTAATACAAAAATTAGTGAATCTCGATCTGCCGAAAACGATTACTAATCACGGCAGCAGATTGTACAAGTTAGAGCATCTAGATCTTGAACAACAAGTATCTCAGGCAATCAACGAACAGGTAGCTGAAGGTGTCAGCATTGCACTTGAAGCTCCCCTCAGATCCAGATTCAAAGACCTTCCCATCAATGATATGAAAGTAATCTTGCAGCACAGCATGTACGAAAAAGGTCAACATACAGGACATGAAGCACATGTCAAATTGTATGAAACATTAGAAGCCTCCATCAGACAAGATGACGCTGAGGAACACGCCAGAGACATGGAAATTGAAAGAAAAAGAAAACAGAGGCATCAGGGTCATCCCAGGCCACCATCTGGATCACCTCCTCAACCTCCTCCACCTCCTCCACCTGCTGGGGCATCTGGTCCATCAGGCACTCCTTCACTACCTGGTGGTTCTCATGCTCCTACTAGGCCATCACAACCTACCTCATCACCATCACAAAAACAACAAACTGACAAGTCATCCAAGTCAGCACCTTCCAAACAGGCCAAACAAGTTAAGTATGCTGCGTGGACCACCATTAACGTTGGGGCAACCTCTATTGCATCTCATGTCAATGATGATATTGTCTTCAATGAAGCATCTGTCATTCCACAGCATACTGATTCTTCCGATGACGATGAAGATGATGCCTCTACGACTCATATCTCGGAAAGACAGTGGCGGAAATCATTCACCAGGATTGACTCTAATGATCCACCACCTGTTCTCTTAACTAAAGCAGACAAAGAGACATGGTGAAAACCCGATGACAAGCAATCACAATTACCTGAGCCTGACTGGACAATTCCTTCTTCTGATCAGCCAACCAATGACAACAACTGGATCAATGCTATCACCACCAGCTTCGTTCCTGTCACACCCCCAAAATCGGGTCCAGTGGAAGCATACGTGTAGCTGGGGTGTAACTCAATCGGTAACACAACACAAGTTCAAAAATGGTTTTTCACTTTAATTATTTAGAATAAAATCGTTTAATCAAAATATTGAATTTACATCGTTAAAAGTAGTGCGGAAGTAGGCCCTTAAAAGTAGTTTAAAACGGTCCCCAAAATAAATAATCAGAGTCTTCTATGACCATGCCGTACCCTGCCAAAACCTCCTGTAGCGTGCCATAGGTTAAAACCTGAAAATACATGCTAAAGTGTCAACACGAGGTTGGTGAGTTCATAGAGTTTGTTTAACAAATAAAGTTTATAGAAAATGATCACACAGCAAAGGCATCGTAAATCCACTCAGTTACAAGTCCCGCCATAAGAGCCTTGTAACCTGTGTGTTCACAACCCACTGCTAAAATAGTTTAAGTCTAGTAGTCAAACACCCGTGGTCAATAATAAGTCAAGGCCGCTCCGAACAAGGGAGACTTTATAACGTTGCTCCGAACAAGGGAGACTTTAAGTCACTCCACCACCTAGGCGAGATTTATTAGTCACTTTACCGACTTGGCAAAGATTTATTAGTCACTCCACCATGGCGAGATTTATTAAGGATGCTCTGAACATGAGAGACTTTTTAACGTTGCTCCGAACATGGGAGACTTTATAATGCTGCTCCGTAGACAGGGGAGACTTTGCATTGCTCCGTACATGGGAGACTTTAGGTTATAGCACGTACGGTGCATTAAGTTCAAAAGTTTAAGTCAATTTCAAAAGTCAAGTCAAGTTCAAAAGGTCAAGACAAGTTCAAAGAGTCAAATAATAGTTCATTTAAAAACGAGCATGTATTCTCCCCCAAAAGTTGACAAAACAATTAAAAGAGTAGGGGCTATGACTCACCTGGTGCGATAGCTACAATGACAAAAGTGGACACACAGAAATGAGGTACGATCACTAACCGCGACCTATAATGAACGAATGATACGATCTACTTAAATTATGAGGGGATGCGATGAATGTACATGCACATGAAGCCTATACCACTCGTAGCTTGAAAATAAGTGTTGGCGTTGATTTATAGTGTTTCCATAACTTAAGAGAATATGTGCTATTAGAAGTTGTCAAATATATATATATTTCGCCTAGTTTCAAAAGTGTATATCTTGGTCGTTTTAAGCTCGTTTTCTACGTTCTTTATGTCCACGGATTCGTCTTTGTGTATACTAGTATATTTTTGATAACTCGACTCCTCTAGGTTACGTTTAATACCTCTTTTTACCCATTGAAATCTGCCAAACAGCAAGCAGTTTTTCAGAAAATAGTTTTCGTCGTTAAATTTACAAAAATCATATCTCCTTCGTTATAAACTCGTTTTAGTTCGTTCTTTCGCCAAAAGTTTCGTTTTTAAAAGTATTTTCTAAATCTTTGGTCAAAAGTTACCCAAAACCCACTGAGTTGGCCACGTTTTCATTTTAAGGACAGTAGGTTTTTATATTGTTTCAAAAATCATGTCTAGTGTTCCAATCTAGTTCCAACTTCAACCAAACCACTTTCAATCACCACAAAACTAGTCTAATCCTACCATACACCTTCTTAGGGTGTCATGGATTCCTAAACATCATAAATCAAGTGGATCTAACAAGGATCTAACTATAATCCATTTCTAGAGTTCAAAAGTTAGATATATATATAAATGAGTGGTATATACTAACATATGCATGTAAACCTTGTATGAAATGATATGAACATAAAAATAACATGAAGAAATTATGGAAAAGAGTTTGACAACTTACATAGAAAGATTAGAGAGTTTAGATGATGAAAAACCTACTAATCCTTGAGTTTTTATTTCAAAACTCCAACAAGGATGCCTATATGATCAAGTTTATACCAAGATCTTGTAAAATTTGTTCTCCTTGCTCCTTGAACACCCTAGTTCGAATACACCCCAAGAGAAATGAAGAGAAAAAGTTTGCTTGCCTTTGTAAAAATGATTTTTGTGATTAAAATGGATGAAAAGTTTAATTTATACTTAGACAAATGTTTGGTGAGCATTAAATTAAGTTGGTGAGAAAAAATGGGGAAGGTTGGGGGCTAATTAAGGATCTTGTCCCCAAAAGTGTATGTATTAGTTAGTTTTATGTATGCATTAGGTGTTATCGGGTACCGAGTTAACTAAAAATAAACCGTGACGAGGTAAAATAAAATACGACTAAGTTGTAAAAGTTGTAAAATATTATTCCTGATGAGCATCGGGTGTTAGAAAAATTATTGAATGGAAATAACGCAAACCGACGAAGTAATAAGCTCCGACCGTAAAACGTAACAGTTGATTTGAAAACACCGGGTAAATTAATAATAAAATTTTTATATTATTATTATGAGTATAAAAATGTGTTAAGACCATAGTTGGGATTGTCGGATCAATTATTTAAAATAATAGCTCATAAGATAACGTTTATTAGGTTGATAATCGTACGTTTACAAAAATGACGCAACCCACGCATAAATGACAAATTTTCTCCGGAGGTGAATAGTGTTTTATGAATAGTAAAATTTTAAAACGCTTCTCAGAATATCAAACTGACCTCAAAAATGATGAATAGTAAAATGATGAATAGTGATCGATGAATAGTAACCAATGAACAGTAAATGTTGAAAGTTCGGGAAAAGACCAGAATTTACGAGTTGTGACAGTCTCTACCCCTAAAGGGAACTTCGTCCCGAAGTTCAGTTAACGTAGGTCTCCGAAGTGTTATAAAGGTGAAGATTCATGAGACGAAATGACCAGTTGACATGTTTTCAGACGGCGGTTTACGAAGTGATGAAAAGGATAAGCGTTCTGACAACGAGGGTATACACACACATAATAAAACATTTGGAAATTGAGTAGAGGATTCAATCCAGACAGAATTTTATTATAACCATTCTCAGTGTTGCAAAATTCATTTCTGAGTCGGATATAGGTAGTCAGCCTATGTCCCACTATCCCGGGTTGAATATAGGTGACTAGTCTATATTCCACCGATGTTTCATGAATTTTGAAATACTCAGCTCAGTTATACTACCAAGACGTACAGAAAGACTAAGGCAGGTGACCAAACTCGACGTCAAATGATGAAGCTATGCAAGGAAAAACATAACGTGGTGACATATATGATACGTGAACATGCTTATATGAAAGACAATGATAGAAATCAATTAGAATAGATGAACATAATGTACCAGATAATGAGACACAAATCTCATCACCTAAGTCAGCAACAAACCACAAGTGAGGCATCATCTTGGCAGGCAGGCACGTGACGGTCATAGGGTTAAGTTTTTCGTAAAAGTAGCTATAGTCTAGGTTTTAAAAACACTTAGTTCGCTATAGCCAAAGCTCTGATGCCAATCTGTCACACCCCCAAAATCGGGTCCAGTGGAAGCATACGTGTAGCTGGGGTGTAACTCAATCGGTAACACAACACAAGTTCAAAAATGGTTTTTCACTTTAATTATTTAGAATAAAATCGTTTAATCAAAATATTGAATTTACATCGTTAAAAGTAGTGCGGAAGTAGGCCCTTAAAAGTAGTTTAAAACGGTCCCCAAAATAAATAATCAGAGTCTTCTATGACCATGCCGTACCCTGCCAAAACCTCCTGTAGCGTGCCATAGGTTAAAACCTGAAAATACATGCTAAAGTGTCAACACGAGGTTGGTGAGTTCATAGAGTTTGTTTAACAAATAAAGTTTATAGAAAATGATCACACAGCAAAGGCATCGTAAATCCACTCAGTTACAAGTCCCGCCATAAGAGCCTTGTAACCTGTGTGTTCACAACCCACTGCTAAAATAGTTTAAGTCTAGTAGTCAAACACCCGTGGTCAATAATAATTCAAGGCCGCTCCGAACAAGGGAGACTTTATAACGTTGCTCCGAACAAGGGAGACTTTAAGTCACTCCACCACCTAGGCGAGATTTATTAGTCACTTTACCGACTTGGCAAAGATTTATTAGTCACTCCACCATGGCGAGATTTATTAAGGATGCTCTGAACATGAGAGACCTTTTAACGTTGCTCCGAACATGGGAGACTTTATAATGCTGCTCCGTAGACAGGGGAGACTTTGCATTGCTCCGTACATGGGAGACTTTAGGTTATAGCACGTACGGTGCATTAAGTTCAAAAGTTTAAGTCAATTTCAAAAGTCAAGTCAAGTTCAAAAGGTCAAGACAAGTTCAAAGAGTCAAATAATAGTTCATTTAAAAACGAGCATGTATTCTCCCCCAAAAGTTGACAAAACAATTAAAAGAGTAGGGGCTATGACTCACCTGGTGCGATAGCTACGATGACAAAAGTGGACACACAGAAATGAGGTACGATCACTAACCGCGACCTATAATGAACGAATGATACGATCTACTTAAATTATGAGGGGATGCGATGAATGTACATGCACATGAAGCCTATACCACTCGTAGCTTGAAAATAAGTGTTGGCGTTGATTTATAGTGTTTCCATAACTTAAGAGAATATGTGCTATTAGAAGTTGTCAAATATATATATATTTCGCCTAGTTTCAAAAGTGTATATCTTGGTCGTTTTAAGCTCGTTTTATACGTTCTTTATGTCCACGGATTCGTCTTTGTGTATACTAGTATATTTTTGATAACTCGACTCCTCTAGGTTACGTTTAATACCTCTTTTTACCCATTGAAATCTGCCAAACAGCAAGCAGTTTTTCAGAAAATAGTTTTCGTCGTTAAATTTACAAAAATCATATCTCCTTCGTTATAAACTCGTTTTAGTTCGTTCTTTCGCCAAAAGTTTCGTTTTTAAAAGTATTTTCTAAATCTTTGGTCAAAAGTTACCCAAAACCCACTGAGTTGGCCACGTTTTCATTTTAAGGACAGTAGGTTTTTATATTGTTTCAAAAATCATGTCTAGTGTTCCAATCTAGTTCCAACTTCAACCAAACCACTTTCAATCACCACAAAACTAGTCTAATCCTACCATACACCTTCTTAGGGTGTCATGGGTTCCTAAACATCATAAATCAAGTGGATCTAACAAGGATCTAACTATAATCCATTTCTAGAGTTCAAAAGTTAGATATATATATAAATGAGTGGTATATACTAACATATGCATGTAAACCTTGTATGAAATGATATGAACATAAAAATAACATGAAGAAATTATGGAAAAGAGTTTGACAACTTACATAGAAAGATTAGAGAGTTTAGATGATGAAAAACCTACTAATCCTTGAGTTTTTATTTCAAAACTCCAACAAGGATGCCTATATGATCAAGTTTATACCAAGATCTTGTAAAATTTGTTCTCCTTGCTCCTTGAACACCCTAGTTCGAATACACCCCAAGAGAAATGAAGAGAAAAAGTTTGCTTGCCTTTGTAAAAATGATTTTTGTGATTAAAATGGATGAAAAGTTTAATTTATACTTAGACAAATGTTTGGTGAGCATTAAATTAAGTTGGTGAAAAAAAATGGGGAAGGTTGGGGGCTAATTAAGGATCTTGTCCCCAAAAGTGTATGTATTAGTTAGTTTTATGTATGCATTAGGTGTTATCGGGTACCGAGTTAACTAAAAATAAACCGTGACAAGGTAAAATAAAATACGACTAAGTTGTAAAAGTTGTAAAATATTATTCCTGATGAGCATCGGGTGTTAGAAAAATTATTGAATGGAAATAACGCAAACCGACGAAGTAATAAGCTCCGACCGTAAAACGTAACAGTTGATTTGAAAACACCGGGTAAATTAATAATAAAATTTTTATATTATTATTATGAGTATAAAAATGTGTTAAGACCATAGTTGGGATTGTCGGATCAATTATTTAAAATAATAGCTCATAAGATAACGTTTATTAGGTTGATAATCGTACGTTTACAAAAATGACGCAACCCACGCATAAATGACAAATTTTCTCCGGAGGTGAATAGTGTTTTATGAATAGTAAAATTTTAAAACGCTTCTCAGAATATCAAACTGACCTCAAAAATGATGAATAGTAAAATGATGAATAGTGATCGATGAATAGTAACCAATGAATAGTAAATGTTGAAAGTTCGGGAAAAGACCAGAATTTACGAGTTGTGACAGTTCCTCCTTCTGAAGACTCTCTACTTTCACAAACAGGTGATATGGGGACGTTCATCACATGGTTTTGTAAGAAGCGTGGTCTATCAAGGCTTACTCAAAAAGACCTGGAAGGACCGGCATTCAACATTGTCAAAGCCTTTCATCAGGATGTAAATCATCTACAATATCAAATGGAAGAGTGTCACAAGATGTTCAACGATATTGTGGATGAAGGTATCATGAAGTATAACTACAACAATCCACTTCCTTTGGGTAGAAATCCTAGAAATGTTATTATCCAAGCAGAGTTCTTCTTCAACAAAGACCTCGAATATCTTAAGCTTGGTAGTAGACAATGCAAGTCGGCCTTGTCCATTACCAAGATGAAAGCTGCCCAATATTCAGATGTCGGGTTGGAACAGCTTGTCCCTGACAGCATGTGGATCGATCAAGAATGTGACTACGACATCTCCGCATCTCTGGGTATTTCTCACTGGTGGCTAAAGAAGCAACAATTTTACATTGATAGATTTCAAGCTCAAAGTGACCGAAAGTCTGTTCGATCACCACTTCAGATCATTAGTGTGGTTAAGATACAGATTCATTCTATCCATGGATATGACTATCTTAAGAGTGTAACACTCCGTCGAGCTGACTTCAAAGACTACATCATATCCGAAGGTGATTTCAAACATCTTCGCCCTAATGATTTCGAAGATCTGTATCTGCTCCACCTTCAAGGAAAGCTGCATCACCTGCCATCTCGTGAAAAGAAATCTCTTGTGTTTGCCGTACTTCATTGGATCAGGGGTATCGTCATTAGAAAACGGGTCGAAGATTTCCAGCTTGGCATAGAAAGCTACCAATCTCAGCTCAATCTCACGCGACCTCTATGGGATGTCAATAGTCTTGAACCAGTTGTTGATTTTACAGTAATAGAATCCCCTCTGGCTGTAGTGTTTCATGACAGATACAACGTTCCTATGGTTTTGCGCTTCAATGAACTACACAAGTTTAGCGATGGTACTTTACAAATGGTTGAAGAGGCTTTGGACTTTAGAGTGAAAGAATACCATGTTTATAACTATGGATCTCGACGATATACCAACCATTGGACTGACCATGACCTGACATGGAACAAGAAATTTTTGGCTGGTATTCGCAAGAGATTGAAATTGAGAAAAATCTTCCGTAGTTTGGAGTGCTATGTGGGTGGCAGAGTTCGAGCTGGTGACTACCGTCTTCTACAATGCACTGAATGATGTGTTTGGTGGTGGGGTTCTGTGTCATATGTGTATCTTGGATGCTGTGATTGTTTTGTAATTTGTACTGTATAAAGTTTGTGGCCTACTTTTTGTATCCTTATCACTCTTACAGTTCTCATACGTATCTCCTATCATCTATATTGTATATAAAAATATGTAAAATATAAAGTCTATAAAAAACCATAAAAATCTGAAAAATCATAAACACATACAAAAATATTCTTCTCACGACATGTCTCTTGTGTAATCAATATTATGTACGTTTCTAGAAATGTCATTCAATAATGACACGGAATCATACATATGCTTGAGCAAGAGTTTTTCGATTTCAAATAAAGTTTTTTTTAAAACATGTCGTATCTCAAAATATTCTTCAAAACAATGGCTTGTAGTCATTTCAGGCTGCAACCCGCACTTCAAAAATATGGCTTGCTATTACTTCAGATAGCAACCCGGTTTTCAAAATGAGGAAAACTCGTCGCCTAAAAGACGGTTGTTCCTAGCAAAGGGAGCCGTTCATCCGAGCGTGAATTACTTTATATTCATGCACCCTCGATCTAATGTACGTTTCAGTGCATTATTTCTTGATAAAGAAGAGAAGTTTTCTTTTTATCGCCAAATACTTTCTCTTCTATGATTTTTCCGGAAAGTATTTGTGCAAAACTTGGTGGTACCATGAGATTTTGATTAAAAAATCAAATTGAACTCAAATGTTTGACGAAATTTTCACTCAATCAATGACTTTAATATTTTATGAAAATATTTCAGTTTTAACATCCGTCATTGATTGAGAGGGAGAGTGATTTCTCAAAATTTAATGTATCATCAAAACTCCCCACAATTTGTACAATATCTTGCAATAAAATGATTTGTGATGGTTATGTGTCAAAATGAGAACATTTTCAAAGAGTTTTTGTTAAAACTTCAAATCGTTTGTAAACTCATCAAATCTGACACATAACAACCTCCCTCACAGATTGAGGGGGAGCAAAAAAAAGTTCCTTTTATAAGAAAATATTAAAATTGACCGCATTTCTCTCCCAAACGTTTTCTAACTTCTTTAAATCAATTGGGATCCAAAATCTCAAAAGATTTGAAATTCTTGATCGGGGGAGAGAATGTGATTTAAATATGAAATCTGATAATCAAAAGTGATCTTTTGGACTCAATAAATAGGCTCCCACATATGTGCTAAACGCTTTCGAATATCGATGCACATATTGAGGGGGAGCAAAGGCGTTTGTGGAAGTTATACCAAAGACCAGCCATTTATCTTTATGCATGGAGTTATAAGGTTGGTTAAGGTTAGGTATGAGTTCCCATGATCCACCAGAACCGGAAGGATCTTCCCAGGGACAATCCTCTAGATAGATTAGAAGTCCTTAGGAATGATTGAAAAAAGGAGTAAAGTGAGAAAAGGAAGAGTGCGGACTGAGACAGAGCTAGGACTGGAACAAACCCAACAAGGTTCTAGTGGTGAAGTCTCGGTAAGCACTGAAGGGGTTGAAGAATTAAAAAGAATTGAAATGAGAAAGGGTGTAAAGAAATAGCCCTCCAAATATTCAACCTTAGGGCAGAAACCGGGTTCAATTCATAATCTACTGGCGGTTACTAAGGTAACACCGGTATTGAAGACAAGATGTCATGGACCCAGTGATGCACTGCACTAAACTTCCCAACCACTCAAGTTCTCTTAAAAGAGCTTGTTTCATTCTCACGGGGAACCCTGTGCAATGTATCGACCGCTCATTGCGAGCTATGTTGATACCTAAACAGGAGACGCCTCCCTAGTCTCCAGGAGCGGATCAAAACGCACTATTGAGTCTAGAGCCAAGAGATCATCCATAAACTCGATAGGACACATTCCAAATATGCTTATTGTTTCACACAATGTGGAAAATAAGATAAAATATTTAGAGTCCTACGCATTATCCTTGTGGTGTTGCCAGAACATCCGAGTGATATGAAAATATTCACAATGACGATGGAAATTCTTCTAGAGCAAACATCTTTCAAGCTCTTGGTAGGTGACATGTGAGATCCATCTTGGATCAATGATCAAGTGACAACTGGAAAGCAACAATGGTGCGATTCAACACTAAATCAAACTTGTTCCAGGATATAGATTGACGGATACTTTTGCTAAAACCTTTCAATGTGCTCACAAACTAATTTTTCGAGCACATTGATTGAGTATAATCTTTCAAACAAAAGTATTTTTGATGGAAATGTGATTCAAAGCTTAAAACTCTCGTCGTGTCTCAAAATGTTTATCATATGACACGCGAGTGATTTATATAAATCAATTTCTCATCAATCCGTGAATAGTTATTCACCGATTCACTCTATCGTGCTGTCTGCTTTGAGACGTTCCGGTATGAGAACATGCTGAGTATGAAGATTCCGAAGTGGATTCTTTGGAAAATTCATTACTACAAGCTAGAAATTCCTGTCAAGGAGAGTCTTCTTTAAAAGAGACTCTACCTGATCACATGTCGGTTTTCACAAAACCGGAGGGTAGTCTGTCCTCGCAGAACGAATGACAAAGCCATATTCGTTCTCTATCTTTATTGCTAACTGTCTTATTTCAGGGACACATATAAAGATGGTGTTGATGGCTCCTATTTCCAACAGAATCAGGTCAATCCATACCTCATGCTCACACATCCTCCACACTATCAATGACAATGAGAGACTTGCTACAACAAATATTGAGAGACTACCAACAACGTTTCCGCAACTCTGATGAAAAAGTCTCCTGATCCACAACTCTAATGTAAAGTCTCCTGATCCAGAAGAGTGTGAGCATGACGGTCCTAAAGTCACTACACCACATGAAGGCGATACTACTGAGGATGAGCTTGGAGATTTACTATGGCTGATGATCTCAAAGAAGCTCAAAGATCACACAACTTAAAGGAACTCAAATCACAAGTTCATTGCTTGAAGTACAAAGTGTGCTGTAACGTGAAGAATCAGAACCTACGAGCTACAAAGACGAAAGAATGCTTAAAGACCAAGGAGCTTAATTTCAAAGGTGACCTCGCTTAGGGGGAGATTGTTAGGAATACGGATATTCCTGAAAAAGTCTCGGTCACCTTATTATTGTAATAGCATTTAAGTTAGCTCGTAGTTAGTCTATTATTTAGGTTAGTATTAGTTTAGACTAAGTAACATCGTGGAAGAAGGACGGGTCTTATCCACTGTATGCCTGATCCACAGCCCGGGTGTAGGCGTTTTTATGTTTCTTTGTAGGATAAGTATAAATACCCCTCTCCACATGTGGAGAGGGTTGGACCTTCATTTACAACCTAATACATTTCTAGTTTTCTCTCAAGGCTCCCATCTCTTTCTCTCTCTAAACTCTCTCTCTCTCTCTCTAGAACTTCACTTAATTTGATCGTAATCACAAGAACCACTCATGTTTGTGACTTGATTGATACTCTACATTATTATTCTCATTAGTTTAAATCAGTAGTTACTAGTTTATTTAAATATTCAATTTACATTTCTGTTTCAACTTATATTAAAAATCTATAAAAAATAAAAATCAGAAAAAAAAAGTTTTAATTCTCAAGTTAAGCTTCAAATAGCTTATTAAACTCATATCAGCTTCCTCATAGCTTTTGTGAGCTTATTTAGTCATTTCCTCCCAAATACACAAAAGTCAAAGTTGGTCAACTGAAGTGCTTATTTGATATAAGCTGAGCTTATTGGAGTTAAAGGCAGCCAAGAAGGAGCCACTTGGCCTGCCATAAAGACAGGCAAGCGTAGTGAACCCCCTCTTTTCTGCTGAGGGAGATTTGGTTGTAAGTTTCTGATTTAAGTTTACTTAAATTGCATTGGTAGAGTAATTGTAGAATAGATCTGTTCTTATTGCTTATTATTTATAGTTGTTTTATATTTAAGTTTCATTTGATCATTTCATACCTGTTTATCTGAGTTTGGTTGGATTTTGATTCATATTACCTATCATTTCTACTGTTTCATTGATCTGCCATATTGGATCTGAGTTACTTCTGTGTTATAGACCTGAGATATGTGTTTCAGTATCATTTTAGTGTTATTGGATCTAGTATTGGTTCTGAGTTGAGTTTGGATCACATTTTGTTGGTTCTATGGTAGCTTTTGGTTGAGACAGTCACTTCAAGGGTGTTTGGATTATAATAGGTTGCTATATAGGTTGGTTATACAGAGATTGTACTTGGTTTAGATACACTACTTAGGTTGCATTTAGGCTAAATCAAGCATAGTCAGTAGGTAATTTCATCAAAAAGTCAATTTAGTTTTCAATTGGTTGTAACAGTTAGTTAAATAGGTTAATATAGTTTTCATTAGTTGCATATTAGTAGTAGATAGCTTTAAGTAGTTGCATAATATCTTATCATAACATTTAAAATCAAATTTGAGTAATCAAAATCCATTGGAGTCAAAATTTCTATCAAATCCAAAAAGTCAAAAACTATTTGCTCATCAGTTTTTTTGGTCAAAACTTTGGTAGCTTTTCTAGTGTGTAAAAGTGTTTGGAAATACTTGTGATAAGTGGATTGGTATAGCTTAGCAGCTAGTAAAACAATTTCAAAAAGAAAAAGTTATTTTGGAACTATTCTGCTTATTGAAAAAGCTGCTGGAAAGTGTCTGATTAGGCACCTTTATACCCTGTGCATCAGTTATTATCAATTTCTCTAGTAAGCTTTTAGGTGAATAATTTGGTTTGTAAACCTGATTTCTTGGCAGATTTAGAATCTCAGTAGGCTAGACAAGGTTTTGCCCCTATAAGTGTTGACTATACAGCTTATTAGGACTGCTTATTTGGTCTGTCTAATTGGGTGATTGAAACAAGGATCTGCCTAAAGTTTTAGGGCTGCATTTCTGAATTATTGATCATTATCTATTGTTGTTGGTTCATTTAGGTTCACTTGAACTTATAGTTGCTGTTTCATTGAGTTTTTGACCCATTGCTTAATTTGTGGGGTCTGTGCTTATTTGATTATAGCTTATTATACCTGTTTCTTGTCCAAATCTATCTTTCTGAGTGATATTTGGTCTATAACTTCTCATTTGAGTTTAATTTAGTCTATAAAACACTTGGTCAAGGTTAGGGTCATTTTGGTCAACTCTGCTTATCAATAAGCACTTTTCCATTAAGCTGTTTCAAAAGCAAGTAGCTGTTCCAGAACTTATTTTCCAAATTTTAAATTTTTCTCAAGTTTAGAATATTAATTTAGAATTTCCCTGAATTTTTCATATTTTTCTGACCTTATTTGCTATTTTTCTTATTTAATTTTCATTTTTATTCAATTTTTAATACTTTTTAATTATCAGAAAATCCAAAAAAATAATAAAATGCCTAGAAAAATCCAAAAATATTTTAGAAATTTATTTTCAGTTATTTTAGATTTTTAGAAAATTATTTTGCATTTTTCCCATTTATTTTGAATTTTATTTGAATTTTTATTACTTTTTAATTAGATTTAATAGTTTTTAATTCCAAAAAATTACATAAAAAGCCAAAAAAATTAGTTCTAAGTTTTAAAATTACTTTTTAGTTATTTTATAATTTTTAAAATTTAGTTTGCATTTTTCTCACCTTATTTGCATTTTTTTTAATTTTTAATTAGTTTAATTAGTTTTTAATTCATAAAAAATTAAATAAAAAGTCAAAAAAAAATTCTCTTTTTCTCAAAATTTTCTTTTATCATTTTTAACTTTTTAAAATTATTTTCAAGTCCGTAGGAGTAGTGTAGCTCAAAATTCACGTTTTATTTCGTACGTTTACGTTTAATTCGCGTTTTTAGCTTACTTTTTTTTTTATTTTTTTATTTTTTTATTTTTTATTTTTATTTTTTAATTTTACGTTGCGTTTTAGGTTTGTTTATTTGAAATACAATCTTAAGTGATTATTTGTACTTCATTTACTTATTCATTAGTATAATCTCATCAATATCACTTTTTACCAATTTCACGACACGTTTCACGAATCGGGAATTCGAAGTTCCATTCACCCTTCACACGGACTACGACCTCGGGTTATCCGTATTTCTTTGCGGATTTCTTGAGTAATACTTATACTATAATATATATATTGATTTGATTTTCACGAATCACGCATCTTGCTCCTTCTCTTTCAAATTAACATTTTTTAGAGGTTTACCATCATCCATTAGAGTAACTTTCTCTTAAATAATTAGCTTTTCATTCTTCTCAACTTTCTCAACAATAGAAGTAGTACTTCCAATTCCACCCTTAGAAGAACTAGCAATTACAGGTATACCAGATGCTAAAAAACTAGCCATATCGTTTTGGCAATCAAGAACCTCATCATCACTATCTTCTTCAGCCACTTTAGTTTCCTTCTTACTACCAACCTCCAAATCAGCCACAACCTTAGGAGAAACACTTGTTGCACAAGGAATATCATTATCATTAGTTTCGGCCATATCAAGAGCTTCAAATGGGTTCGATGTAGCAATAATTGTCCCACTCCTACATTCCTCATTAGTGATTTTCTCCTTAGTAGCAACTGGCTTCTACAGGTCTCCAAAATTTTGGTTTTGGCTTATTAACCTGAACACCTCCAATAGGCCGAGAAGGAGTAGCCACATTCTTCCCCTTACTCTTATGATTCTTTACCTCAATGAAACCATCATCCATATTTTCCAAAGTAGTAGAAGCTTTTGCTGCCATATTAGTATTACTACGAAAATCCTCCTTAACACAATTTGGGCATCCAATCAAAGCATGTCCAAAAGTTTTACATTCACCATAACGAGGAGGTTTTCATTCATATTCGATATTGATAATTTCATTAGTGAAACCATTACCTTCTTCATTTGGAATTGCCATTGTAATCTGGCTTTTTAGTTCTAAATCAGCTCTTAATTCAACTAAAGCATGAGCAAAACTAATACGGCCCCAAGAATCGACACACATAGAGCTTGTATTTCCCTACCTGTGTAGCAATCAGGCTCAAACCATCCTCAGAATAAACAACAAAAGGAATGTTATGCATTTTGATCCAAATCGGTACCTTGTTTACCTCGTTCCTATTAAGGGATAAAGTGGGAGTCCATTTGTTTAGAATAATTGGCGACTTACGTAAGATCCAAGGACCTCGTTCCAGAACACGATCGACACCCTCCTTAGTAGCAAACTTAAAAAGAAAAACACCATCACCATTCTTCATCAGCTTTTGCAAGCCAAATTTTCACCATGTATTAGTAACATAATTTTGAACTAAAAGAAAAGCAACGGTCTTACCTAGATAGTAACCAACAAGTGTGTTATCATACTAACTTAAAACCTTCTTCATAGCAGCCATAGGAAACATTGTGTCGTGATTATCCACTCGATTCTCCTTGACCAGTGCTCTAAAATTCACTTTTAGAACCATATGAGTAGCATTAATGACATTGGCAAAAGAAGTAGGAGAATCTACCTTTGGAACTGATTCCAAACCCACATGCTCATTAGATTTAACACTACCATTATTAGTAAACTTATCGGTCGTTGAAGTAGTAGCAGCCTTTGGATCCGTATTCTCGTCTACACGTGTAGACAAATTAACATCAGCATCATCAACTGTCCAATCAGTAACAATAGGCCCCATACTCATCACAACATTGGTACCAACATATTTGATGTTCCCTTCATTAGGATCAATATGACCACCCAAACTACTCAAGTCAGGTTCGTCTGACGGTGCAATAACATCCTTGGCTGCATCATTAGCCGAAACCTGATTCTTTTCCTTCACACCTCTCCCACCCCTACTCCTTACTGTAAATAAAGAAGATCAATTGGCGATCACATGCAGATTAATAATTTACCCCGCCAAGATGCACACAATTTAACTCAGACCACCTGTCCAAAAAGCACTTAAAGTCTATCATCACAACCTCTTACATTACCTTATGAGCACGAACCATAAACAATATCAAAACACATGTCAAAGTTTGATCGACACAAATTATTTACTAAACACTACAATTTCAAGAACCCCTAAAAATAATAGATATAAACTTACAATTTTGGATAAAGAGATGAACCACCTATATACAATTGAATATTTGTAAATAACCTCCCTCTTGTTCAACCCCGGAAATTAGGCGACAATATCAATAACATACCGCAAATTAACATCCCTCAACAAAAATAATTTTTTGGAATAGATATAAACTTATAATTTTTGATAAAGATGAATCACCTACATGCAAAAGAATATCATATTTATTTCTTATCTTTTAATTTAAAAAAATAGAAAAACATAAAAAACATAATGAAGAATATGTTCATGTAAATAATATACGATGTTTGATGAACAAAAGCATATTATCTATACTACATTATAAAGCATTTGGGACTTCCTATAAAAGGAAGTCTTAAAATTTTAAGGCAAAAAACATTAATATAAAAGGAAAATTAGAAAATTAATGTAAAATTTGATAATTTAAGTCTTATTTAAACCATATAGTAACCCCCTACAATAATGATTTATTTTAATAGAATTGTTTACAAGAAAAGCTCACTAAACTTATAAATAACCACCAATTTAATGCTAAAATTTGAAAAGTAGAGTGCTAACTGTTTACACTATTAATAATTTTGACGTTCTACTTTTGAAAAAACATATATCTACTATATTATAAAGTATTAGGGACATGCTAAATAAGGAAGGTTTAAAATGAAAAACATTTACTCGCCACAAAAATAGTCACCGGGTACCCGCCGCCACATTGCGCGAGTACCCTTCTAGTATGATTAACAAACGCATAGTTTATTCTATGAACAATTTCACAATTATTGATGAATAAGTTTAGAGTTTGTGATTGACTATTATTCTGTTAATCAAATATGGGATATGCAAACGTTTTGTTCATTATTCTTCATTTTTATTTAGATTTTTTGTTATTATAGACATTGTTCACCAATAAAAATAATCTTGTTCATCATAGATTTGTTCATCAATAAAACGAGTTTTTCACCATATACTTTGTTTATTGATGAAACAAGTTGTTCATCAATAAAAATATTGTTGTTCACCGGAAACTATGTTTATCAATAAAACGAGTTGCTTATCAAATATAAGATTCTTGTTTATCACAAACATTCTTTATAAAATAAACGAGTTGTTCATCATAGACATTGTTTATTAATAAAAAGACTTGTTTATTAACACAAATATTATTGCTCATCATAAACATTGTTTATCAATAAAACGAGATGTTTATTAATAATAAGATTTTTGTTTATTACAGACAATGTTCATCAATAAAACAAGATGTTTATTAATAATAAGATTTTTGTTTATTACAGACAGTGTTCATCAATAAAACGAGTTGTTCGATCATAGTCTATTTACAATACAAATGACCACACTTGTGTTTAAGGGGGTTGACAACACGTGCAGGGGAGGTGCGGGGAGGGGTGGTTCCCGTGCGGGAACACTCCCGCCGACCCAATTTTACCGCACGGGGGAGGCCATTTGCGGGGAAGTTTACCGCACGAAGGAGAAGAAAAATCGAACGTTGGAGACTTTAATTTAGTACCGTTTGAGTGAGTGAAGGGTGAGGGGTGTGATGCCAACAAAAAATAGGTGAGTGAAAGAAAAAGTGGGAGAATGATGTGAAATAAAAGGATTGATTGTAAGTGAGTGAAGTGATTTGAGGTGAGGGGTGTATTGCCAACCCTTTAATAGATCACCATTTTTTTTCAAACCACCAATAATTAATACATACTAGCAAATTTTGTATATGATATCATAAAACTGGCATACTATACTATTTAATGAGCAACTTGCTCATTAAGTGCATTATTTAGGGTGATTGAACCATTATTACTGAATGTAAATTTTTTATCATTTATAAAATATAGAAAGCACAAATAATCATGATCCAGAGCTATACGATTACGATATGCTAGTATGTTTTAAGCTAAATAGCTCTAAATTAAGACAACACTTTATTCACTAGATTTGGTATATTACTTTAATGCTGGGTACATGTATAAGGGCCCGGATGCAATGACATCGTGTTGCTTTTTTAATATCTCCACCGAGCAAATAACGACATACACAAAGCATGATTAGACTCCACGATCATATCACGCCTATCGAATCATCGTGTAAATTATACAAAAGTAGATACATCGAGATATTTCGAAATCAATTATCACATCCTTTCTAGTTTTGACGCATTGCTAATTCAAGTTTTGACTTTTCACACAATGCCAATGAGGAAGAAAACGTATCTTATGGCGTAGGACTTACAAATTTTAGGTCTGTTGCGTTTCACTTGTTCAAATCTTCCCCGCTTTGATCGAACGGAAACTTTGGCCTAGCCGCTTAGGTGTATGCGAGTGGCTAATAAACTAATTAATAGGTGTTTAAGTACTGGTCAAGACATGCGTAAAAGTAGTACGTGAAATCGTAACTATTTATGTGCATGGATAATTTGTTTTTCGAAGAAAAAAAAAAATGACCTTCATCAATCAGAAAATGTCAATTTTACACACTTTCTCCTACACACTTCCATATAAGTGTGTAAAATTTGTTAGTTTATACACTTTTTAAAAGCTAAAGTGATAGTATCCATTTCTATTTTAGATGACTCAAAATAATAGTTCATTTTTTCTATCAACCTATCAAAATCAAAAGAGAGTTTAGTAGGTTGGGGATTATATTTAATAGGTTGAAGAGTGTAGTGGTCTCACTTTTTTTAAACCCTGTATCTTTTGTCTGATGACAATAATTATAAGACAAATGAAGTAAGTTTTAGGGTAATTAAGTTGGCAATACAAACCAATCTCCAATTCATTAACCGGCATTTGACCATGGGCGGTTTTCAGCCGGCGCACCATCAGCAACCGAGCCGGGCTCAACCCAATAAGGGACACTAAAAATTTTTGTACCCATTATATGTATTAAGACCAACCCACTAAAGGGCACTAAAAATAAACCCAATTAATCATTTAATCCAGTGATTTCTATAGAGAGCGATATGTTGGAGAACATGAATTATGAATCGTTGATCGAAGACTTTGCTTCAAAAAACGCGAGAAATAACCGCACGGTTTACTTAAATATATTTTATTTTTTAGGAGTAATACTTTTGTTGCAAGAATGACTTTTGTTCGTATTTTTGGTTTTTCGTACTTGATTATGGTCTATGGATATTATAATATAGGGACACTTTTCTTTTCTTTTTTCGTGCCGGGCCTAATTTTTTTAACGTTCTCAGCACCGCCCCTGCATTTGACTATAAATTATATGACATGTCTTCTTCTATTTTCATGATTAAAAAATTGATAGGTTATTAATGGCTTTGATAAGATAATTTTGGCTCATTTGATTCATGCAATAAAACTATGCTTAAGCCTAAACTTTTCTAATACCAATAGCGAAAGTTCCTATCATATGTGTACACTAGCTTATTATTATTATTATTATCATCTATAAATTGGTTCTTTTATGTTTGACATTTGAAATTCAGATTATCAATTATGAGTTATGATATATTTTTGTATTCAAAATATGAAACTTGAGCTTAATAGTATTACTTTTTGTTCGTTTCATTACATACGAGTTTATCTTAGTACATGAGATTAATCTGAACAATTTATAGTTACGACATTTGAAATTCAGATTATCAATTATGAGTTATGATATATTTTTGTATTCAAAATATGAAACTTGAGCTTAATAGTATTACTTTTTGTTCGTTTCATTACATACGAGTTTATCTTAGTACATGAGAATCTGAACAATTTATAGTTACGAAGAAGTTCATCTAAACATTGACAAATTCCCAATAAAAAAAATAGTTCATTTTACACACTTTTATTTCACACTTTTCAAACATGCATAATTTTTTTTTTTTTTTTTTTTTTAACACTTAATAATGTGTAGAAATTGGTTACATTAATAAGTGTAAAAAAATTATAAAACAATAGATTTTTCACAATTATAGTTGCGTCAAAAGAAATTTCACACTTTTAAGTGTGAAGAATTACAAGATTTCTCTACACTTCTAAGTATGAGTTATTTGTAACTCCCAAAATTTCCAGACTTTGAGGAGGTGTGGAGAATTTAGGTATTACAAATAACCTACACACCTATAAATGTGGACATTTCTTATATTTCTTCACACTTAAAAGTGTGAATAGATTTCTCTACAGTTAAAAATGTGAACTTTTTCTTTGAAAAATCTACTGTTTTACATTTTTTTTCATTTCACTCTTATTAATGCAATAAATTTTTTCACATTATTAATTGTTAATAAACTAATAAATTTTTACATATTTTTCAAACGTGTGGACAAAAAGTGTGTAGATTGACTAATTTTTTTAAAGATAATTCCATATTTATCCAATATAAACAACAAAATGTTATATTTACCCAACTTACAAGTTAACAATGCAAGTGTTCGGCCCCAAGATAATATTCAAGTTCCACCAATCCAAGTGTGTATCTATATATTCTAATAAAAGGGAGTTCTGTACTACCCTCTAAAGCACCCCTGCATTAAAAAAAATGACGTGTCTTGAAGGAGAGATGATAGATATTTTTGGTATGTACAATCCGACTTCAACCGAGCAATAAAACTTCCTCTATACTCATCTATGCATTGATGACTACAAATTATCATTCAAAATCGCCAGTTTCAAGTGGTATCTTAATGGTAATTTGCTGTTTTAATGGTAATGTTTGACAAATTCATTCAATCGGTTATACTGAATCCCTAAAAAATATGCATCTGATTTGTGAAGAAATCAATCCGAGCGATGCATAACTTATCTTGATTCTACCCAAGTATTATTTTTGGAGAGGATATCCTTATGTCAATCCTTCAAAACACTACACTCTTATACACGATTTTTCCTCTCCAATAATCGCTTTTGAATTTACAGTTTCGATTCAAAATTGATTTTCAGTTTCAATTCACCCATTAATGTCAATTCATTCAAATTAATATCCAAAAATAACCTACGATTTGACTATATATCTTTCATTCAACCATTAACAACCCTAATGATTGACTAATTGGGGATTTCACTAATTGGTAAGTAATGTGTTTTTTTGTTTGTTTCGATTCAATTATAATACGTTTTTCAGTTGTTTGTTTGAATCCATTTTATACAGGATTGTTCATATTCAAGTTTGTATTGGTTGACTATTTGCTCAAATTGGTTTATGGGTTAGAAGAACTGAAAATGGTCTATGTTGTAGGAGTTTATTCATTCACATTTTTTGTTCCTTTTTGTTTCAGGATATGATATGATGAAATGGAAGAACTCAATTTGAAGAAACGATATATGATTAAACAACCGGTGAGTAAAATATTCTATCTTTTTACATCTTCATTTGAAGCAAGTTTTTGTATTTCCCCTTAAGCTGTTTGATTTTAACTAAGATAAGTTCTTTTGGGGTTCTTTTATGAGTTGATTGACTTGATTCCAAGGAGGTTCCTTTATTTTGCAAAGAATTTGGTATTTGCACATGAACTATTCGATGAAATGCTACAATAATTGATTCATTATACATTGAAAGTAACATGTTATGTGTGCTTCATTGTAAAATTATGATATGTAAGAATCATTCTCAAATAATCTCAAGAAGCCACACGAATATAGAGCTTCCCAAAAGTAGGTTTAATAAGCCCATAAGCATAAGCCCTTTGGCTTTACCCAAACACTCATTATAACTTAATAGATTTACCAAGATGCAATAAGCCCTTTGGCTTTACCCAAACACCCCTCATCTACTTAATAAGTAGTTAAGCCAATAAATATAGACTATGATGATTGCACATATTTTTCCTTTAATTAATTGTAGGGAAAAAATTGTAAGGTTCACTAAAGATTGTTGCATTTAAAGAACCTGATGTTACAGGCCACAAAAAATGACTTTGAGAAAGAAAAGCTAAATGAAAGAATCGCCAAATTATTTGATGGAGTCGCTGTGGTGTGTTATAGTTTTCCAGGATTTAATTTTAGATCACTCTAGAAGTATTCATTTGTCTCAAGTTAAATCAATTTGTTTTAGGTTGGGGCACAAACAAAATCCGAACTTAAGGAAAAGACACCGAGAGTAGAAGATGCCCTCAATGTAACAAAGGTTATTAATAACTATTCTTACTTTCAAAAACTACTTTTGGCTTTTCTTTTTTTTACATTCAAAGCTAAATTAGTTACATTACCGATCATCATTAATGCCACCTTTGAGAAAGGTATTGTAGTGGGTGGTGGATGTACGTTATTGCATCTTGCTACCAAGGTTGACATCATTAAGGAACCTCTATACAACAATGATCAGAAGGTAGAAGTGGATATTGTTGGGAGTGCACTTGGCTACCCGATGAAGCTGATTGCAAATAGGTTGGTTAATCCTAAACACCACTTACATGCCTATTAGTTTTAGCATATGATCAAAGCAACTAACATTAATAAGTGTAACTTAAACGGATATGATCAAAATAGTATTTTACAGTAACATTATAACTGTAGGTTGATAGTTATTTATATTAGTGTTAGAACTCTCTCATCTAATACTTATTGTCAAAGATTGCGGTCAAAATGGCACCACATTTAGAAAATACTAACCTGGGATTCTGCATTATGTTTCTTATAGAAAAGGTATGTGTCCAATATGCCTTTTTTTTTTTTTTTTTTTTTTTTTTTTTTTAATATACGAGTTCTTGCTGAGCAATTATAGGTTGGTGTTAGTTGACATAAACAAGTTGCATTTGATGGCTTAAGATGTCGTTTGGGTGGTTGGTCTAAACAAGATGTTTTTATGTAGCCAAAGACACTTTTTTCTCTATTTCCTGTAAATGTATTTAAAGGATAATTGTTATGATAAAACTATGTTATTGCTATAATAATGATCAATATAAAACAAAACAACTAGGAGGATATTAGTATCAACAATGCATTATGGGCAATGTTTAGTCCAAGTGATATATATATATATATATATATATATATATATATATATATATATATATATATATATATATATATATTTTTTTTTTTTTTTTTTTATAATTATGAATTATCTTATCTGATCATTTGACCTTTTAAGGAATAAAACCAAACATTTTTGGATTCAACTAATTAGCTGATTAGATAAAATGTAGGCTTCTTCGTGCTGCAATAGATGGATATTCAACATTTCCCCCTTTTTAAAATGTAGTATGATAAAATATTGTGACCAACTTGATTCAAAGAAACTTAAAAGGTATAACAATCACAACTTTGTAATGAAGCGAATTATGAGATAGTTTATTGTTCTATGAGGTCCTTAAACACTGTTCTAAATGTGTGGAATTGCTTATTAAGACTTTAGCTTATGAGGGTTGTTGAGAAATGCATAATGAAACCAAGTTTATGGCCTAATACAGTTGAACAAATTGCTCTTAGATAACTTATTCCAAACATTGGGTTATGAGAATGCTCAATGGTTTGTGGTTGATTAGTCACTTTGCAAAGCAGATTTAGTTTCAAACATGACTTTGCTATGTTTTTAGACTATCGCAGTTCCTAAAGGGAGTATGCTCATAAAAAAATTTAAATGCATATTTTTTCATCTTGTGATCCTTCGGCTTGATTTGGTTGATACGTCAACTGATCAATGATCATAAAAAATGCCGACATCTCCCCATGTATGTGTTTTCCTGTCTGAATTATGCCATGATCATCTATGAGTTCATTACATGATATATGTGAACATGATAAAAATTGTGTTACACGAGTTGTATACTCTATGGTTGATTTGGTTGATACGTCAACTGATCAATGATCATAAAAAATGCCGACATCTCCCCATGTATGTGTTTTCCTGTCTGAATTATGCCATGATCATCTATGAGTTCATTACATGATATATGTGAACATGATAAAAATTGTGTTACACGAGTTGTATACTCTATGGTGGATTTTTTTTAGGAACTGCGATATTATTAACACTATGAAAGATTAATGTGCACCAACTTATTCTGACAAGTCTAATAACCAATGGATTGTTAGAGAACTGAGTAATATACAAGGTAAGTATATTAGATAGGGTAAAATTGTGTGGTTTGGTGGACTAATTGAAATGGGTCAGTTCTGAAAATCGTTCAAAGGGGTTGGGTTGAGTGGGGTTCAACAACTTAACTCTTTGTTATCTTTTAGAATAATGAAAATGAGGATGAAGAATATGTTTACTCCTGTGTCAGTTCTGCTATGTTAACTTTTTTATATTTTTGGTCATATTTTGGTACTCCTCAAATCATTGGCTAACAGCTGGAATATATTCCTGTATTTTCTGGTACATGGTAATTTTATTTATGTTAATGATGGGTTTTTTGGCATACAGACTTTATAGACACGAGAGAATCAATATACATGAAAAGGATGCACCAAGAGTTCGTCATCTTCCTTTTCCACGTGATGATGACCAGGAAGACATTGAAGCTCTTGAGAGAAAGATTCAGGAGAGATTTTCTATGAATCATATAGAATATGCATTCTAATGGCCAAAATTAACACAATTAAAGGTTCGGTTAGTTATGGTTTATGTACTGCTTTTTGTCTAACTCCAGTCTAATACATATTTGGTATTGTGTTTTTGTCAACGCAGGTGTAAAGCATTTATTGTTGATCAACCACTCGATATGATTGTTGGTGAAGCAAAGGTCATCGACATTGGAAATTTACAAAAAGAGGTATATGATGTAAGTTTTATAAACTGTTACAACTCAATAAATAATATTGTGTTTTTGACAACCTTAAAATTATATATTTTTTACCTGTTAATAAGGCATATATTCACGGAACCAACCATATAACATTCTCTTTTTATATAGTTCTACCTTACATTAGTTTAGTTTAGAGGATTATGTGCACTTTCACATTAGTTTAGTAGAACGTAACATTTGCTAAAGTGTAAAATTAGCATTGTTACAGTATAAATTTCATGTAAAAGCTTTGTGATATTTCAAAATTAACATGTGCTGAAGTATGTAACATCTTGCACGGTTACAATATAAAGCTCTGTGATAGCTTAAAAGCCTAACACCCACAAGTCTGCACTTATTGAAACGAAATGGATCTAGACATCTACAAGGTAATTTACTTCTTAGCTAATTGTAACATGGTAGTTATTTAGTCTCTTATTAACCTATGATGGACTTTTTGTTACTTCTAAAAATTACTATTAGTACATCAAAGTAACCTATTTAGTGACTTATTAAACTAAGATAGTGACTTATTAAACTAAGATTGATCTTTTTAATAGCATTTGATTAGAATGTTACTACTTACAATGTTGGTACTTGAAGTTCAAAAAAATTATTCTTTGTAGATTGACAATAGACTTTTCATTTCAATTCCCTATCAAATTTGACCCTTTTTTATACTTGGTTAATAGGTCGTTCGCGTTGTGGTCCTGCATTTTTTTAGTTACGTTACACTTATTTGATGATGACGATAAGTAATATTTTTGGCCAGACAAAGCTTGATCGAATATCATAAAGTTAGAATTTTGTTAATCGTCATTCGCTCGAATATCATAGGTTAAACATAACAATTGTATCCATAAGGCAAATGTGAGCCAACATAGCTTCATTACAACAACAATGCTATCAATATTTCCATCAAGAGTTGCAGGTGAGCCACTGGGTGTAAAACAATTGTTTGATGTTATGTATGTTATTTTATCTTTACAGGAAACTTTTTTTTTTTTTTTTTTTAATCCAAGTGGCTTTAAATGAACCCATGCTTAGAAGTACCTCAGCCTTTAGCGTTTAATATAATTAATCTTGAAAAGAAAAAATTTCATGGAAATGTAAGTAGTTAACATCAACGCTACACACATGATCTACGTACTCTAAGTTTGGCACAATTTATACTTGGATAAGTTGGTGAAAGTAGTTAGTTTTACTCCTATCCGTTGAAGTCTTCACAATGGACTCATGCTGGTAAAAATGTCTTACTATCTTTTAATACTTAAAATACCTTCCCTTATAACATAGGAGAAGCCATAACTGAACAAGCGGATCATTTGGTAATTGAACTTGATATCTTTATACATTGTTCTCAAAGTTTGATATATTGACCTACATATTTCTTACACACTTGAATTAGACTTCAGTTTATTACAGAAAACCGCACATTACTGTGGTTAGTATAATTTTGTATCCATAATTTATTTACTTGCACTATATATAAAAGGCTTTGCTAAAACAGTATTATAGACACTTTAGAATGTATAATTCATGGAAAAGGAAGATGCTCCAACTGTTATGCAAAACATGTAAACATTGTTGTTAATGTTACTTATCCAGTTTGGTTACCTGACAAGGATGAGGCAACCACAGAGAGTTTGTTGTAATTAACTATAGCGAGAAACTGAATTTGCGACAACAAAAAAAGAATACTATGGAAATGCATTGACTGCAACTAATGAAGCTGAAGCTTTAGCAGATGCACAACCTAACAGTGAATCCAAAAGTGAAGTAACAAGTTGCCTACATTGAGGCATGTGAATTAACCAAACAAGGTGTTAATAAGAGAAGGCCACGACCACATGTTAGAGAGGTATAGGGAATAATTTTCTACTTTTAGAAGCACCTAATCTCACAAGTTTGCGCACATGAGTTAGTCAACTGGTCAAAATATACGAGTTTTTGTGGATTGGTATAAGTTTGGTTGGCCTAAACCGTTATTATCTTTAAAAAAATGGATGTTTTTGACAAACAGATTGTTAGATAAAATGTGTATGCATATATTATTATTAGTCACAATCTCTTTGTACGTACTTTTTTGTTTTTTTTTAAACTTATTAGATGTTCGAGGAATGGACATTGTCTAATCACTTCATTAACGCTCACTACATACATTTGCTTGTGAAGATCAACAAATTTAGAGACAATGATCCATGGACGTTTATTATATTAATAGTTACAAACACAATTGTTTTTGGGATCGTTGATTTATTACTTATTATTCATTTAAAAAAAATGGAACATGTTTACGCCCTATATTCTTTGTTACTTTATTCACACACTCTTTACGAAGAATTTCTTAAAAAAACTCCGTGGTTCTGGATGGAAATTTATCAAACACGGCTACAAATGTAGTCTACAAAGAGGTTCTTTATGGTCTATGAGCACGTATCGAGAGGTATGTACCAATTGGAATATGATGTGATTTATGCTGTTTTCGTGATTTTACATATATTATCAACCACACAAAATGTTTTACGTACACTTTTGTCTTATCCTTATTAGGTTATCAACAAATGCTCATTGTCTTACCAAGGCTGTCAAGATTTTCTTTTCATCTACATTATCAAGACTGGAGCACGCATGCATGGCCGTTTATTACATTCTTAGTTACAAACATTATACTATATACTATCATTGACTTATTAGTTGATATTTCTTTCGAATAAATGATTTATCATGTTTACTTCGTGATTTTTTCTTACTTTGTTTACACACACTATTTTTTTTGCACGATCTCATCTAAAAACCCGTGGGTTACCACGGGTCTATAAGCTAGTATATATATATATATATTGTACGTTTTAAGACAGAAGATATACAATAATATATCATATGTCTATACAATATATTATTTTAAATAGATTCAATGCAAGTTCAAATAGCTTCAAAATAAATCGATTTGATTGGTTTGGTAACAATAAAGAAAAGTTGTAACGCGTTAAGTGCAATATGCAAGGCAGAGATTGAAATTATTTTCAATCAAGAGTTTTCATGTTGATGATTGTAACATTTGGAATACTCAAAATGAAACAAGCTACTAAAGTGGACATCAAAAGCAGATACGTCACATATGCTCTTCACTTCAAGGCTAGGGCTTTGCCATCACAAGCTTATGCATGTAAACATATCATGGAGAAATGTGTTTTGTCCAAGTAGTCCCACTTGTGTAACTGAAATATGAGGGTGCAAACAAAACTTAAGTGGTCACGCCAAACTTTTAAAAAAGAAAGATTTTACCCGGTTTTAATCTGTGGTCTAAATCATACTAAGTTATTGACTTATTTCACAACTGAATAGGTCGAACCAAACAAGTACCGCTCTAGAAAATCACCTATCCACGAACACAACACCATGACACTCCTTAAAACTACTTGATATAAAAGAAACCAAAAGAAGTGGAAATAGTTCCATCATATAGGATACACTGAGATTAAACACACCACAAAACAACTTAAACGCTATGAAGGTTTTTTATTCTAACTACAATACAGAGTATTAAGACATATTAATTCGAGTTTATTAATTCTAATTGTGGAACGGAACGACCCGGGCCCTCTGTGGTTCTTGTGTTGAGTGTCACCTCCAATATCGACTGAAAGTGGTTAAAACAATGTAAATCAAATTACATCATAAGTGTCGGCCATCTATATCCATTTTCATCTCTTGCTTTTGATCAAAACTCATTAATGAGTCAATAACTATAAAATAAATGATTTTGCTAACAATAAAATAAAATAAATGATTAGCAATTGTTACCAAACCCTACAATAAAATAAACGAAGTAAAGCAATTAGCATAAGTCATATTTGATTGTCATGTGCCCATGTTGAAATGAAATGAACTATTTTAGGCATTTATAACAACATTTACGTTAAGCATATTATATGTAAAAACTATGTATCAGCTCAGAAATCACAACCACAACAAAAGATCTCACCCAGCCAATCACCCCTTGGTGAATATCTTTTATTACTAATAGTATCAAGAAGATGAGTCCACAACTGTGTGCTCACCAAACAAACTACACAAGAAATCAGTTGTCCCCTTCAGAAGGATCCAACTATCACACTACAAGAATCAGAATACAATATATCCTCACTACAACACTCAGACCTATACTAATACTAATACCAGATGATCAAGATGATCACAATAACAAGACAATAACACTGAGTTGCAACAAGAGAGAAAACCCTAATCGTATAATGAGAGAGATGAAGTTATATGAGAGAGAGCTGGGGATGAGAGCTTATATAGTGCCAATTTCCACTTCAGTCCTTCAAGAATAGAAACCTGCCAAATACATCTAAACATATCAAACTATAAGAAATAAGTACAGAAATAGTCCCTGTACTTATTTACCATGAGAATGATATAAATACCATACTATCCAACACCCCCTCTCAGTCTCATGGCTTAAACATATCCACAAGACCAAGTTTCTCACAAAACCACTTGTGTTGAGTTACACTCAACCCTTTAGTAAAACCATCTGCAATGTTATATGCAGAACCAACTTTCACAGTTTTAATCACACCAGAAGAAACTTTTTCTCTTACTAAATGAAGATCAATTTCAAAATGCTTAGTTTTTTCATGAAATACTGGATTAGCAACTATCTGAATAGCTGAACTACTATCACAAAACAAGTTCACTTGTAACAAACCTTCAATATCTAGATCCTTTAAAATTTTATTAATCCAAATAACTTCACAAGTAGCAGATGCAAGACATCTGTACTCTGCTTCAGCAGAAGACCTAGATATTGTAGCTTGTTTTTTTTACTTTTCCATGAAACAAGATTATTGCAAAAATAAACACAATAACCTGAAACAGATTTTCTTGTTTGTAAACATTTACCCCAATCAGCATCTGAAAAAGCATGCAAACTAAATTGTTTTCCTTTATTAAACTCAATACCAGTACCTGGACCTTGTTTAAGATATCTCAACACTCTTAAACCTGCACTAAAATGAGACTGCAAAGGAGCATGCATATGTTGACTTAAACAATGCACAGCATAAGCAATATCAGGTCTACTAACAGACAGATATATCAATTTACCTACCAGTTTCTGATATTCAGTCAAGTTAGTGATAAACTTATCACTCTCAGTTTCAACATGATTCAACACAACATTCTGCTGCAAAGGTGTAGCAGCAGGCTTACAAGCCAACAAACCATATTCACTAAGAAGTTCAAGACAATACTTTCTTTGTGTCAAACACACACCACTATCATTCTCAAGTACTTCAATACCCAAGAAATATTTAAGCATACCAAGATCTTTAATCATGAACTTAGAATTTAAAAACTATTTGAATTTCTCAATTTCAAGTTGATTGTTTCCAGTAATAACCATATCATCCACATAAACCAGTAAAGCCATAAACACACCTTTATCATGTTTGACATATAAAGAATAGTCATTTTTACTTTGAACAAAACCATGATCAACTAAAACAGTAGTTAACTTCTCATTCCATTGCCTAGGAGCTTGTTTAAGACCATACAAAGATTTGACAAGTCTGCAAACCTTAGTCTCATCTTTATCATAATAACCAGGTGGCAATTTCATATAAACTTCTTCATGAAGATCACCATACAAGAAAACATTATTAACATCAAGTTGAAAAAGTGGCCAACCATTAGTAACAGCTAAATTAATTAAACATCTAACAGTAACCATTTTAACAATAGGACTAAATGTTTCTTCAAAGTCAACACCCTCTTTTTGCCCAAAACCTTGAGCAACAAGTCTGGCTTTATACCTATCCACTTCACCAGAAAACTTATATTTAATTTTCCATATCCACTTAGAACCTATAGCCTTTCTACCAGGAGGCAAGTCAGTAACAACATAAGTATTATTTCTATGTAATGCTTCCATCTCAGCATCCATAGCCTCAGTCCAATTAGGATTAAGCATAGCCTCTTGATAAGACTTAGGTTCAACAGACTTATTAAGAGTAGTAGCAAAACAAACATTTCTAGCAAACAATTTAGAATAAGCGACATACTTTTCAAGACCATATCTGCTAGAACTAGAAACAATGTAATCATTGAACCTAACAGGTTGAGATTTATGCCTAGTAGACCTCCTAAACTCAGTCTGTGGTTCTTCCTCAGTGTTGCTAGGACCCTCACCATTTTGATTTTGAAAAACATTGCCCTCAGAGGTGACCACATTTTCTCCTATTTGGGTTACAATGGCATCTGCTTCATCCTAAACTATATTAACATAGTCATCAGAAGCAGTTCCCTTATTGCCATCCTCATTAGGAGGATCCCCCTCTTCATCATTGGGACTTTGAGAACCCATGATGTCAAAAAACTCTAAACACTCAGTATCAGTTCCACCAATCTCATTTCGATCAACAGAGTGTTTATCATAAGACTTCATTTTAAATGGAAAAATAGTTTCATAGAACTTAACATCTCTTGAAAACAAGAAGGTTTTCTTATCAACATTATACAACTTATAAGCTTTTTTATTAGTAGAAAAACCAACTAAAACACATTTATCAGACCTTGGAAAAAACTTATCAGAATTGTTCAAAATATTTGCAAAACACAGACATCCAAAAGCCCTCATATGAGAGAGAACAGGGTCCTTACCATACACTATCCTAAAAGGGGAAGCACCAGACAAGACAAAGGAGGGAAGCTTGTTAATCAGATAAACATCAGTTAAGATACACTCAGGCCACATAGACAGAGGAATCCCCCCCTGAAACATAAGACTCCTAGCCACATTTAACAGGTGTCTATGTTTCCTTTCAGCAATCCCATTTTGCTGAGGAGTATAAGAACAGGAAGTTTGATGAACAATACCAAGATTATTAAACAATATAGACATTTTATTATTCACAAACTCTGTTCCATTGTCAGATCTAACAATTTTAACCTTTTTTTCAAACTGAGTAAAGATGAGTTTTATAAAATTTTCAATATATTCACAAACTTCCATTTTAGACTTAAGCAAATAAACCCAAACAGCCCTGCTAAAGTCATCAACAATGGTAAGAAAATACCTAAACCCATCTCTACTAGTAACTCTATAAGGCCCCCAAACATCACAATGAATCAGATCACCAACATTAACAGACTTATGATCACTTAGAGGAAACGGTTCTCTAGTCTGTTTCGCTTTATGACATATATCACAAGGAGCAGACTGATCACCTTTCTTAAACCCAATGGTCTTTTGTAACACATTCATGACTTGGTCAGTAGGATGACCAAGCCTACAATGCCACACATCTCTAGACACATAACAAATAAAACTAGAATTACATAAACCAGAAACATACTCACCAAGAGTATTTCCATCAAACAGATATAGACCAGCAGACTAACTACCAGTCCTCACAATTTTTCCCAGATTCAAATCCTGAATATAACACTTTTGTTCATCAAAACCAATAAAAAACTTACTATCTTTTATCATTTTATTAACAAAAAGAAGACTAACATTATAATCAGGCACAACTAACACATCAAAGAGCACAATATTATTAGTCAACTTTAAACTGCCAATGGCAACAACCTTGGCCATAGTCCCATTGGGATGACCAACAGTTAACATTAAACTAGTGATGTCAACCACATTAAACATATTAGTAGTAGAATTAGTCATATGTTGATTAGCCCCACTATCAATAATCCATCCCAAAGTGACATTATACCCAGTACTACAAGTTTTAGAACAGAAAAATCTTTCAATGTTAAGATTAAAGAACACATTATGATTAAGAAAACTGGGTTTAATACCTGCCATATTAGTAGAAGCACCAACAGCAGGCCTCTCATTAATCAAACTCAGAAGTTTTACCATCTGTTCATTAGTGAAAGAACCAGACAAAGAACCAGAAGTAGATGGCAAATTTTGAGACAAATCAGAACTAGCATTAAATATTTTATTAGCACCATTTTGTCTAACCAAATTAGGATTCCTTTTAAAACCAGGAGGATAACCATTTAACTCAAAACACCTATCAATAGTGTGACCAATTAAACCACAAAGTTTACAAAGAAGATTAGGATTAGGTCCTCTGTTATTATTATTATTAGTGTTACCTTTTCTGTAATTACTATTAGAATTAGAATTATTACTATTAGTAGCATTATTCTTAACAGTAAAAGCAGCAGGCACACTCTTAATAGTCAAAGACCCAAGAGAAAAACCTCTATGAGATTCTTCCCTGGAAACCACAGAAAAAGCATCCTTAACATCAGGTAAAGGATCTCTAGATAACAAATTACTCCTCACATTTTGATACACATCATTTAAACCCATAAGAAACTGCATTAATCTAACAAGTTGATTATGCTTAAGAGTATCCTCATGAGCAACACAGGTATAAGTAGGCAAAAGAGTCAAAATGTCAAACTCTCTCCAAAGGGAGTTGAGTTTATGATAATACTCAGGGACAGACAGTTCACCTTGTTTTAATTCAGTAATCTTATGTGCCAGATTAAAAATAACAGACCCATCCATTTTATCATAGGTTTCTTTTAATTCATCCCAAACCTCAGAAGCAATTTCAGAATAAACTTGCCGAAGGTATAACTCTTGGGACAAAGAGCCAAGAATCCATCCTAACACAATAGCATTGCACCTCTCCCATTGCTGAGAGAGAACAACACTAGTCACAGGTTTCACACAAGTACCATCTACAAAACCCATTTTATTTTTACCTTTTAAAGCAATTTTCATAGCAGTAGACCACATTTTATAATTCTCAGAACCAGTTAACTTGACACTAATCAGAGCCAAATTAGAGTTATCATTTGCATGTAAATATAAAGGATTACCAACATCTAAACTACTAATAAGAACCTGATCAGCCATACCAAACAGAAGCAAGAAACAAACAAACAAACAAAGAACAAAAAACAGCAAACAACTACAACCAATAACTACCAGACACAAAACAAATACTAAAGAAACTATAAAAATAAAGAAACTCACACCCAATCCTAACTGAAACACCCAGTTTCACACCTATCAAGGGGAAGAGCAGGTTTCCTTGCTTCTCAAGGAAGTAGGTCAAGAGGTTACCCCCTGAGTTTGTAGTGTCACCACTAAAGTGTTCAGAGGATTAAAGGAAGAAAGAGTACTTACAGAGCAATGAATCGCAGCGGAAAGAACAAGAACCAAACACCAACAGCCTTGATTCACTTAGTCAAGACTGTTGATAACCAAGAACCCAACAAGAAACCTCCACAGATCACCAAGAATCAATATCCCCAAATTTCCAAATTAGGGTTTCAAAAAACCCTAACTTAAAAATCAAGAATCACCAAAACCGTTGTGAAAATCAACGATTCAACCCACGACCGTTAAGAAAACAGCCTCAATCAATACCAATTGCAAGCCAATCAAAGAACCCCCAAATCTTAACCAAACCCTAAAAATATCAAGAGCCAACGGAGATCAAAACCGAGGCTCTGATACCATGTAAAAACTATGTATCAGCTCAGAAATCACAACCACAACACAAGATCTCACCCAGCCAATCACCCCTTGGTGAATATCTTTTATTACTAATAGTATCAAGAAGATGAGTCCACAACTGTGTGCTCACCAAACAAACTACACAAGAAATCAGTTGTCCCCTTCAGAAGGGTCCAACTATCACACTACAAGAATCAGAATACAATATATCCTCACTACAACACTCAGACCTATACTAATACCAATACCAGATGCTCACAATAACAAGACAATAACACTGAGTTGCAACAAGAGAGAAAACCCTAATCGTATAATGAGATAGATGAAGTTATGTGAGAGAGAGCTGGGGATGAGAGCTTATATAGTGCCAATTTCCACTTCAGCCCTTCAAGAATAGAAACCTGCCAAATACATCTAAACATACCAAACTATAAGAAATAAGTATAGAAATAGTCCCTGTACTTATTTACCATGAGAATGATATAAATACCATACTATCCAACATTATAGAAGGATACCAATAACATTTACCTTAGGCATATAAACGGTTAACTATTGATAAATCCAAGCCTATATAATAGAAGGAGTAAATTGCATATGTGGTCCTTGTGATTTGGCCAAATTGCAAGTTTGATCTCCATCATTTCGAAAGTGCAACGAATGTCACTATTTTAAACTTAGGGTTGTATATTCAGTCCCAGATTTATTTAACACATTAAACACTATAAATACATACATGAATTCATTATCCTCTTTCACCTATATTTCTTTCATGCCACACAACTTTCTTCATCTTCAACCTCATTTCTTTCTCTTTAAATCCGACTTAGATCTAACAACAAAACCCCAAATCCTCAAATCTAACCTAAATCTTCAACTCATTGTAGATCTAAAAAAAATAAGTACTCATTATCCATCTTTATCTTCATCTTACTATCTCCGACACACTCTTACATTTAAACAAACATCTATTACCAATCATTGTTAGTAATAGCTTCGCAATAGTTTCGTAATTAACATGACATGTGTTGCGATAGAAAACCATGCGAGACATAAACATGCAATCGTTTTCAAAAAGAAGGATTTTGCAATGAACCGTAAATTATCGCAATATTACCTGATCTTACCATCGAGTTGAGAATGATAATACTATACCTTCCGGAAACCTTCATAATTGAACAAAATGAATGTTGAAATATAGAGAATTTAACGAGCAATTTATAAACTACTTCCAAGAATTTTTTGTTTCAAAATGGAGGAAGAAATTTTTCAAAAAGAAGGTAAAAGAGGAATGACTAATTTTTAATAGTATAAAGTATTAGAAAAAGCTGATATCACTGACGCAAAATGCATTACGAGAGGGCAATATAAGTAGTTCACATAAATGTGTTTTACTTTTAGTAATAGGCTACAAAATTAAGTCAAGTTGAAAATAAATGTCATTTTAGATGTTAGTTTTGCAAATTTTCCTTTATTTATTTGATTTTGCGTTAATTACAAGACAATTTGATTAACTTTTACCAATAAAGTGTTATGACACATTTACACATATCTTTACTAATTAAGTAATCGAAAGTTATATTATTATTTATTTTGTGTTTAATACTTTATATTAATATAAGAAACACATGTCGTTAATTAAATATTTTTTTTTATCATGAAACTATCTCAAACTATCTCGTACATCAGACAGGTCTGGAAATCTAGTATAAAAGAATATATCTATATTAAATATAAGAGTAAATTACACCGTTCGTCCCTATGGTTTGCTCCAAATCACTACCGTAGTCCTTGATCTATTTTTTTTGCTTTTTTGATCCTTATGGTTTACATATTGCACGCTGTCAGTCCTTATCGCTAACTGTCGTTATATTCTCCGTTAGGAGACAATCGTCAAGTGACAACGTTAGTCCATTAACCAAACGATCGTTTGCAACATTAGCCCTTTATACTAACGATCGTCACTAATTAACTCAAATTTTGGTTTTCTTAAAAAAAAATCTTTGCTACGCGGTTTTTATCGTTTTCGCCCGTTTTCATTCATTTTCTTTGGGTTTTTGTCCGTTTTCGTCCGTCTTTATACGTTTTCATCTATTTTTTTTTATTTTTTTTACATTTTCATTCGTTTTTATACGTTTTCTTACGTTGTCATACTGTTTTATCCGTCTTTATACATTTTTGTCTGTTTTTCTCCGTTTCATGCGTTTTCTTACGTTTTCGTCCATTTTTATACGTTTTTGTCAATTTTTATATTTTTTTTGCCTGTCTTTATACGTTTTCATCTGTTTTTCTTACGTTTTCATGCGTTTTTATACGTTTTTACGTTGTCATATGGTTTTATCCGTTTTTCAACGTTTTTTATATATACGTTTTCCTCCGTTTTTCTCCGTATTTCTTACGTTTTCATATGTTTTCATCCATTTTTATATGGTTTCATCCGTTTTTATACGTTTTCGCTCGTTTTCTTACGTTTTCACCCGTTTTCTTATATTTCTATACGTTCTCTTACATTTTTGTCCGTTTTTATACATTTTTGTCTGTTTGTATATGTATAAAAACAGATGAAAACGTACAAAAATGGATAAAAATTTATAAAAACATATGAAAATAGATAAAAACGAATAAAACGCAAGAAAAATTATAAAACAGATGAAAACATATATAAAAGAATGAAAACGTATAAAAACGGATGAAAGCGTATACAAACAGATGAAAAAGTAAGAAAAATGGACAAAAGTGTAAAAATAGGAGGAACATGTATAGAAACAGATAAAAACAAATAAAACCATATGAAAACATATGAAAAGGTATAAAACGGATAAAACCGTATGAAAAACAGATGAAAACATATAAAAACGGATAAAACGTATAAAAACGGACGAAAACTAAGAAAATGCATGAAAACGGGCGAAAACGATAAAAACCATGTAGAAAAGAATTTTTTTAAGAAAACCAAAATTTGAGTTAATTAGTAACGGTCCTTAGTATAAAGGACTAACGTTGCAAATGATCGTTTGGTTAATGGACTAACGTTGCCACTGGACGATTGTCTCCTAACAGAGAATATAACGACAGTTAGCGATAAGGACTGGCAGCGTGCAATATGTAAACCATAAGGATCAAAAAAGCAAAAATAATATATCAGGGACTACGGTAGTGATTTGTAACAAACCTTAGGAACGAACGGTGTAATTTACTCTAAATATAAAGAAAAGAAACGTATATTTTATATAAAAAAATTAAAACTTAAAAATGAGTGTTGTATTTCTAAACTGCACTTATTTATAAAAGTTAATGCAATTAATTAATTATCTAAATATTTAATTTCAATTTAATTCACAATTTTTTTTTCACGCTCACTTACTTCACACCTATATACACAAAAACAAAAATATGAATACAAAAATTAACGCTACAATACACATTCGTCGCTGTACGCGATTAATCGTCATAAAAAGTTAAGAGTCGAGAAATATTAAGAGTTTTTTGCGTTAAGCATTTCTATTCCAAATCTGAAGTGAAAATGACAATTTTAAAAGGGTGTACAAACACCACTAAAAACCTGAAAAAGTTTAATACTCCTAATATTGGTCATTACATCAATTACATGTTGAAAATAAAATTAGATTTTCATGATTATTGTTGACTTCAAACTTAAAAAGACACTTAAGGAAGATATGATGCACATTTAGTGGAAATACTAATAGAGTAGTTTGTTGAAATAACCGGCTGATAAATAAAACTTATCACGGCATAATATAACTTTTGTAGCTTTATTAATGGTCTAATCATTAGTATTAGGATTTAGAGGTGTAACACCAACCTGTGAAAAAATATATGTTAAACCTTCCGTATCAGGTTAAGATACGCCGTCTTTGTGATTCTAATCAAAACCCAATCGGTCATTTATGTCGCACGTTTTTGTTACAGGTTATCTTCTTTGACAAATATCTCAAGAATAATGAGATGCAGATCGATGTTTATTGATACCTAATCCATGCCTAGTTATGCTCCAACATATTTGCATGTTAAATTGTTTGTTCAATTCCTTGAGATGTTGGCGTTTAACTACAATGTTGCCTCGAGTAATCGGGTTTCTATGTAGGTATCGATTAATGCATGTAACAGACTTGTTGGAATGTGTTTATCAATCTTTTTTTTTTTTTTTTTTTTTTTTTTTTTTTTTTTTTTTTTCTCTAAAGAAAAATATGTTTATCATTGAGTTTAATCACTAGCTGTTACTTTGAGTTTGTGGCCGAGTGAATTTCAAGGATGTCTGCAAATTTATTCGTACAGTTGGTTCAACCGGTCGAACAGCCCGGGTCGAACCCGGTTTCATAACATTATGTTTAATCCATAAATTCTCAAATTTTATTATTTTTCGTTTATAACCCATAAACTTTTTTATCACTAAAATTATCTGCCGCTATAAAATTTCGTTGCTATGCACGGGTACTCGTCTACTAAGTAACAGTACAAAAACATCTAACAAGTGATCAAATCCTTCTTAAGAGCACTGGGTGCAGTCTTCGTTGCATCTTGCCGTGCCTACGTGGATGCCTCGCCACCACACCCCTTCCTTCGTTTCTGCACGGCGAGGTATTGAATTGTACTTTTGTCCGAAAAATTGTAAGTAAACGTTGTGAAACGTTTAAATTTAAACGTTAACTTTTTTTTTTAAAAAATTTTATTTTAAATTTTAAAAGACACATATTAACACTATAAATATCACACATATTTTACACATTTCAATAAAATTTACACAACTTTTATTTCAAAACACTTACACATATAAAAGCAAGAAACATTAACGAATCATCTTATTCCGGTGATAGTGACCTTGAAGAGATAACGGAGCTAGAGATGATTCTCTAAGAGTTTGAGTATGAGTTATCGTTGCAAGATCAAGAAGCCGGTCCTTCACGCCGCTGTAGATACATCTCCCGTGAATGTGAAACTGCTGAAGCACGTCTAATGGTCGACTATTTTGGTGACGAACCAAAATATACGAATGATAATTTTCTGCATCGTTATCGTATGAGCTGTAAACTATTTTTAGAAATAGTACAAGGTATTGAAACGTATATTCAAACTCACCATCCTCTTCCCAAGCATTTTGATTTCTTTAGAGTCCGACCCAATGCTTCGAGTTTAATGAGTTTTAGTGTGATTATAAAATGCACATGTGCCCTACGCCAATTGGCTTACGGGATATCACCTGATTTATTAGATGAGTATTTACAAATAAGGGAACACAGTGCGCACGATTGTCTAGATCTTTTTACTATGAGCATACTCCAGTTTGAGAAGGATTTTTTAAGAAAACCAGACGAGAATGACATTTGAAACTTATACCACGCACATAACATGGTTGATGCGTGGGAATTGCACCAGGTTTTACCTCTCGGGGGATCTCGAGAAGCTTACAACCCCCACCAGGCAGTGTACCTGATCGTTGTAGTATAGTATAGTGACAAGTACCGGGGGATTGATCGTTCAACTCAGGAATAGTGTCGCTAGGATTAGAAAGCCTAAAAACTAGGTCTAGAGGTGAGAAATGATTCTTTTTGTATTTTTATATTTTTATAAAAGCAAATAAAATCTCGGGTTTTTGAAAGAGTGGGCGGAATTAGTTGCTAATCAACTAACCCAATAACTAAGATGCAATCAAAATAAAATAACGGAAATGAAAATAAAGCTAATTACTAATGTGGTGTGAACAATAATAGGGGAAATTGTGTTTACTTAGATTTCATTACTCCCTAGATATCTTTTACAGGTTGATAATTTGTTACAATTGCGTGGATGACGGGTTATATTCCTTAATACCATTCGTGGGGTGGCGTACGTACTTCCCCAACTCTATAAGCTCCTACTTCACTCCTATGTCGAGCCTGCAAGAAGCTCCTAACATGGGATCATTCGAATTCGCTCATGCATTAAATACAACCATAATAACCTAGTACGCATTGGTTCATGTTTCTTAAGAATTTCAAACATGTTACCCTATGGAAGTCTGCCAGTTTTCTTGAGCCTAACATCGAAATCATTCATCCGTAACAACTATAAACAAACAATCAACCCATAATCAACATCTAGGTTTCACTACATCTAAGTAAACACACAAGAGATCTACCCTAGCATGTTAAATTCAATACAAGCGTAAGATATATTCAAACAACACATAGACATATTGAATGAATTGAAAGGATACTTATCTCAATTGAACATGAAAGGTTTCAAAGGGTAAAAACCCTTGAAAGAGCAGTAAAATTCGTGCTAGGGTTTCTCCAAGCTATCCCTCTAAAGTTCTATATTAATGAATAAAAATTGCAAAACTATATATAGATTATACAAGGTGTCGGCGTCAAGAAGAAATGTCTGACGCCGTCAACTCGCTGCCCATAATGAGATCGGATTGTCTAGATCCAATTTTGACGCCGTCATGTGTAATTGAGTTGTAGGCCGTCACCATATCATGAACCATGACGGCCAAGCTTGATGCCGTCACGATTTCTCTGGACCGTCACCACTTCCACCTCTTGTTTACTCTTGACGCCGTCATTAAGAGACTTGTGACGCCGTCAGGTACTGTTCCTAACAAGGAAAATTAAGACTTTGCCGTTTTCTTCACTTTTATGCTCTAAAAACGTCCAAAATGCTTCCTTTTCCAGAATTCACTCCAAAAGTACCTAAAATCACAAAAGGAACGATTTAGGGCAATATTTGATCAAATAAATTCAAATCCGGGCTTAAATGACCCCCTAAAAATAGCTCATTTTTCGCCTCATCATATACCCTTACACTTGAGATTTGCTTGTCCTCAAGCAAATGCACTTTTATTCTAATCAAAATACAAGTTAGGGGTCATTTAACACTAATATAAAAGTAATTACAACAAATAATCGTTCTACTAAAGACCAAAGACAAGCACGGAAGTCATACACTAGCACCTCACAAATAGTGTTTAGATACTCACATCTCTCGGGTGTAATAAAGTATATATCACAATATGGAAATGGAAAACATCTCTCACTACCTGTCATAGCAAAATAGATTACCATAGGCTTGGGAAATGATCACACCTCCACCACATGGCGTAAGCACCTAGGATAAACTATCAAAGAGGTCTTTTAAAGGGTTATAACGTTAGGTGTAGGGATATGGAATACACGGTTTTGTTGGATATAGGCAATCTTTATTGGTGGCGAGTTAATCATCTTGGTTAATTACATGTACAATATGGTGTTGTTAAGCCAAGACTCGACTCGACTTAAGCTAATAAAGGAAAAATAACAAAAACATAAAACAAACATAGAATGAAACGGGATGGTAGTCTGAATGTTTTTTCTCTTTTTTTCTTTTTCTATTTCTATATATATATATATATATATATATATATATATATATATATATATATATATATTTATTTATTTATTTATTTTATTTTTTTGTGTGCATACACTCTTACCTTACCATCCAAAATAATATATCATAGGGAATGAACATTCCCCTTACACTTGAATTTTTACATACTTTACAATAAACTAATTTAATGACTCGAATCAAGATAATCAAAACACTTGGAGTACTTTAAGATTAATGCACATATGGGGGTAATAATATGATGTTCTTCCCCATTACTCCATAACATAAGTATTTTACCCATGAGTCCCAATCGTCCCAAAACAACATGTACAAGGATATGACTCGACTTAGCAACCATGTAATCAATTAGATAATTAACTAAGGGTTTAAACATGTAACAATAATGCACTAAAGATGAGTGCATACACGGAAGGCTAAGGCGATTTGGGTGTACATTTAATTGGGTTATAACAAATTCTTCCTTTAAGTAAGATGCTTAAAGGTAGAAACGAAAAGATAGGCTCGGAGGGGTGTACTAGGGGTTTCGTGTACTAAAAATGAGTACAATGCTAAGGTGTGGGAAAAATTAATTGACTTTACTAGCCAAGTTATATGACTTAAATGGTCAAGTAATTATGATACGGGTTTAACACAAGGGTGATCCTAATGCCTCTTATCATGTAGTAAATCCTACTACACGAATATAGTCTCACTAGCGATCTCGGGATGCATCACTAACGCAAGTTCTAGAATCTAAATACTACCGGTACACTCATAAGCACTAAGAGTAAATGCTTTTCCTATCAAATCTAAAGGCGAACCTCACATATTTGGGTGGAAAATTTTTCTAAATGGTACGGTTTTGTGCTAGTCATACGACTCCTATCCATGAGACGCTTGCTAAGGTTAAAGTTTCACTCCTAAATGTTGTAAAAAATTTTAAATTTGGCGCTAAAATTACACTAACAAGTATTTCTCTTAGTTTTATTACACACCTACCATCAAACAAACAAACTCAAGTGCAATTGTATCCTATAAGGTACTATCATTTACCCTCCCCTTACACTTAGGATGAACATTGTCCCCAATGTTCAATTAAAGAATGTAAAAGTGAAATAGGTAAAAGAATGAAATCAAATACTCCCCTGATTCGTTCGGTGTGGGTAGTGTGTCAACAAGGTTAGATCTTCCTCCAGGAAAATGAACAATCAAAGCTTCCCTTCCAGAAAAATAAATCATCTTCTTGTCATACATAACCTGTTAAACCTGAGAAAACAAACAAGGCAACCTCGCGTAAAATCGGCGGCAATCTATATATACTAACAAATCCTAGAAAACAATGTAAGATATAATGCTTGTGGAATGAATGTTTGCAGACTTGCTGGAGTTTATAAAACTAAAGAATTAACAAAAACTTTATGACTCCGTTAGAAAAACAAAACTTGCAAAATTTCCAGAATTTTACACATGAAGCCGTCAGGAGCTAACTCATGACGCCGTCAGAAGTGACCTGTAGAAATATTTACGTTAAGTTTTCAGAAAATTTCTGTAAAAACTTATGTCCTGTTTCCTGGAAAATCCTGCAAAACATCATTATGACTCGATACAAGCATTTGACTATAACAAATACTAATACACATGTCCATTTAATATCGTGGAGAATCATGATCAATTTCGTTCTTAGAAACAAATTTGGGGTTTCCCCTTACACTTATCTTTTGCGAAATACCTTTGTATGAAGTTAAGACGAAGTTAAACGACAAAATAAAGCATTTTCATAATTTTATTTTGAAACATGATCTACCAACAATAAAAATAAAGCATGCATACGGAAACAAATAACAATCAAACAAATAAAAACCACACAAAACATGGGTTGCCTCCCAAGAAGCACTTTTCTTTATTTACGAGTCTTGTAGCTAGACTCAAGGTCATGGGCAATTACGTTATATGGGTGAGTTCCTCATTGAGGACATCTTTTGGATCAAACTTAGGTTTCAACTTCCTATCGGTTTTCTTGGTACGGTATGACCTTTCAAACTTTTCTCCATCCGGATCATATAAAATCATCTTCATATGCCATGATCCGTCACCTTCCTTAGGTGGCTTGTCCCACCTCCATTTACACTTATTCCCCTCTCTTTTCCACTTGTTCATCTCTATGTTAATAGGCATTACGCATAAGAACTCAATCATTTTCCTAAAAACTAGGGGGTCCTCAAAAGGGTCTAGCTCCTCATCTCTAGCTATGAGTTGTTCCACCGAATGTGTTTTATCGATGAAATCTTTTTCTAGATAGAATGGCCGTTGAGGTCCTATAAAGTTTCTTTCTATCCAAGGTCCATATCTAGATGGTCTCCTATTCATCTCTACCCAATGTGGCGTCGGTTCGTCCTCACAATCATAGCTATGCTTCTTAACATCATATACTGACCAAGTATCGCCCTCACCTACCGCTATCTTAGACTCCTTACAATTTATCATGGCACTAGCGGTTGCTAAAAATCCTCTTCCTGCTAACAATGGGCATGTAGTATCACTAACCATATCTAGGACGTGAAAATCCGCTAAAATAGTTAACTTCCCTACGTGAACAACTACATCCTTGATCATCCCAACCGGATGGGCAATACTCCCATCTGCTAGACCAATTAATACCTCCGTCTCCTCTAACTTCCCTAGCTTAAGAGTGGTAAAAAGGGATAAGGGAATCAAGTTGAGGCTTGATCCTAAATCGGCTAGTGTGTCGAAAGCTTCGGATTTTCCTATCTTACAAGGCAAAACAAATATACCCAGATCATCAAGCTTCTTAGGCAACTTGTTTTGAACGAAGGCGGTCCCATTTTTACCCAATTTAAACTTCTCATATTTTTCTAGGAGGGCACTATAGTAGGGAGCACGGGCTAAGACATCAATGACGGGGCGTTCAAGGTGGAGTTCCTTGAATTCATCGTCAATGTCTTGTGTAGAAGGTGTTTCAACTATGCTTTTGACCGGTTTGATATTGGGTGTTTCATTCGATTGGCCCTTTTGAAAAATTTGGTTTTGCTTGAAACATGTGCTCATTGATTTAACCGAGTAGTATTGCGGACAAGAAGTGGGTGACGAAACCGATGATATGTAATTAATGTTTAGTTTCGGGTTCTTGACCGTATCGCTTGGGAGTGCTCCCATTTCTCGGTCATTGAGAACTTTCAATAATGTGTCAATTTTTGCAGTCATCTCGCTTTGCTTTTCTTTGAAATCGGCTTCAAACTTAGATATGCGAGCTTCTTGAGATGCCATAATCTTGGACATCAACCCTTCAAGATTATTGGTACTACCATAGTTATCAGAAGGATTGTTGTTGAAAATACGGTTGGAGGGTGGACCGTTTGGTTAGTAACGATTAGGCAGATTGGAAGAATTGTTTTGGTTTTGTTTCCACATAAGGTTCGGGTGATTTTTCCAAGAAGGGTTGTAGGAATCACCGTAAGGGTTTGGCTCGGGTTTGAAAGTGTACCACTTGTCTCCCGCTTCGTCGGTACACGAGGATGCGTAATCCGCAAAAGCTGTTCCGGGGAGTTCCACGCAATCACGAGTGTCATGGGGACCACTACATAATTCGCATGAAGAAGTGATTTTGTTCACTTGGCTTGAAGGCTTAGGAGCTTCGTAAGATTTCATGAGAAACTTGACTTGGTCCTCAAGTTCCATGATCCTACGGTCGGGATTGCTAGAATTGTTCGAAGGCAAAGATATTGCCTTGACCATTTTGTTCAAATCACGGGGATCATTCCAACTTTCGTTGTCATAGAGAGCAAGATCTTCTATGAGTTCCCATGATTCTTCCGCACTTAGATCACGTAGCTTGCCACCGGCCGATTGGTCAATGGTTCGCCTTGTGGATAGATCGATATGATCATAAAATATTTGGACTTCGAGCCAAAGATCTATGCCATGATGAGGGACTTTTTGGAGTAGGTCCTTGAAACGAGTCCATGCTTCATATAGAGTTTCACCTTGACGTTGTTGGAACATTAAGATATCATTTTTAAGCTTGGTAGTTCTCTCCAGTGGGAAAAATTGAGTAAGGAAACGAGTGGTGAGATCATCCCATGAGGTGATGGATCCCCGGGTAAACGTTCAAGCCATTGACTAGCTTGATCACGTAGAGAGAATTGGAATAGGCATAATCAGGTCGACTCTCTAGTTGTAACATCAAGGTCTATAGAATCTACGATTTTAAGGAAATCCTTGAGATGTTGATTAGGATCTTCGGAACGAAGTCCATGGAATGCACATCCGCTTTGCACCAACCAGATAGTGTCGGATCGCAAGGGTGACACATTGGCTCCTTGGGTGAGCTCAATGGTGTTTCGATAGCCTTGGTGGCTAGGACGGGAATACTCTCCTAGGGTTCGGGGCCTAAGAGGTTGGTTTGCTAGTGGTGGGTTTTATGGGTTGTTTTGTTGTTGTGGGTTAATGGGTTCAAAGATGTTACCACCTTCCATGATGTGGGATGGTAAAGGTTATGAACAAAGACACGAAGAAATAAGATAGACTAAAGAAAACCTAAAAATAAAAATAAAATCTTACTAGAAAGGAATCTAGCAAGTAGACCTAATAAAAAGAAATTCTAACCTAGACAATAACTATTCCCCGGGCTGCGGTGCTAAAAACTTGATGCGTAGGAATTGCACCAGGTTTTACCTCTCGAGGGATCTCGAGAAGCTTAAAACCCCCACCAGGAAGTGTACCTGATCGTTGTAGTATAGTATAGTGACAAGTACCGGGGGATTGATCGTTCAACTCAGGAATAGTGTCGCTAGGATTAGAAAGCCTAAAAACTAGGTCTAGAGGTAAGAGATGATTCTTTTTGTATTTTTATATTTTTATAAAAGCAAATAAAATCTTGGGTTTTTGAAAGAGTGAGCGGAATTAGTTGCTAATCAACTAACCCAATAACTAAGATGCAATCAAAATAAAATAACGGAAATGAAAATAAAGCTAATTACTAATGTGGTGTGAACAATAATAGGGGAAATTGTGTTTACTTAGATTTCATTACTCCCTAGATATCTTTTACAGGTTGATAATTTGTTACAATTGCGTGGATTACGGGTTATATTCCTTAATACCATTCGTGGGGTGGCGTACGTACTTCCCCAACTCTATAAGCTCCTACTTCACTCCTATGTCGAGCCTGCAAGAAGCTCCTAACATGGGATCATTAGAATTCGCTCATGCATTAAATACAACCATAATAACCTAGTACGCATTGGTTCATGTTTCTTAAGATGTTCAAGCATGTTACCCTTTGGAAGTCTGCCAGTTTTCTTAAGCCTAACATCGAAATCATTCATCCGTAACAACTATAAACAAACAATCAACCCATAATCAACATCTAGGTTTCACTAAATCTAAGCAAACACACAAGAGATCTAGCCTAGCATGTTAAATTCAAGACAAGCGTAAGATATATTCAAACAACACATAGACATATTGAATGAATTGAAAGGATACTTATTTCAATTGAACATGAAAGGTTTCAAAGGGTAAAAACCCTTGAAAGAGCAGTAAAATTCGTGCTAGGGTTTCTCCAAGTTATCCCTCTAAAGTTCTATATTAATGAATGAAAATTGCAAAACTATATATAGATTATACAAGGTGTCGGCGTCAAGAAGAAATGTCTGACGCCGTCAACTAGCCGCCCATAATGAGATCGGATTGCCTAGATCCAAGTTTGATGCCGTCATGTGTAATTGAGTTGTAGGCCGTCACCATATCATGAACCATGACGGCCAAGCTTGACGCCGTCACGATTTCTTTGAACCGTCACCACTTCCACCTCTTGTTTACTCTTGACGCCGTCATTAAGAGACTTGTGACGCCGTCAGGTACTGTTCCTAGCAAGGAAAATTAAGACTTTGCCGTTTTCTTTACTTTTATGCTCCAAAAACGTCCAAAATGCTTCATTTTCCCGAATTCACTCCAAAAGTACCTAAAATCACAAAAGGAACGATTTAGGGCAATATTTGATCAAATAAATTAAAATCCTGGCTTAAATGACCCCCTAAAAATGGCTCATTTTTCACCTCATCACTGGTTCATAAGATTCCGAGAATGTTGGGAAGCATCGATTGTATGCACTGGGAATGGAAGAATTGTCCGAAAGAATGGCAAGACCAATTTCATAGAGGTGATAAAAGAATTCAACTATAATGCTTGAAGCCGTTGCGTCATACGACTTGTGGATTTGGCATGCATTTTTTAGGGTAGCGGGTGCAAATAACGATCTTACTGTTTGAATAATTCTCCGTTATTCGATGACTTGCTTGATGACATTGACCCTGAGGTATTGTTTGAAGTACACGGACGTAAATTTAACCATGGGTATTATCTAGCTGACGGAATTTACCTAGTGTGTGCATCTTTTGTCAAATCATTTACGGTTGAAAGTAACCCAAAAAATGCCGCATCGAAAGCAAAACAAGAAAATGCTCGAAAAAATATCGAAAGAGCTTTTGGTGTCCTCAAAGGACGTTGGCATATTATTGCCCAACCGGCGCGTTCATTTACTGCGGACAAGTTACGGAGAATCATATACTCGTGCATCATAATGCATAACACGAATTTGAAAGATAAAAAATTTGCGATATCCTAAGCTAGCGAAATGTATATTCCTCCACAACCAAATTTACAACAGACATGGACTGAACGTTGTGTAGTGCAAAGAAGAAAATCCAAAGAACTACATGATAAACGCCAAATACGCAAAGCTTCAACGATGTATCATCGAGCATGTTTGGCAATGACGTCAATGGGAACAAATTCAACAACAGAATGCGAATAATTAGTTTTGTTATAATTTGATGTATTTCTTAAGTTGCGTTTTTTTTAACCGTATCGTTATTTTACGTTTCACATGTTTTTATTGTGTTGTATTGTATTTATATATTTAATGAAATGAATTTAGTTTATTTAATGAAATGAATAAAAAAAATAAAGTTGTAAGTGGTGGGCCTCAAATGAGTAAGTTGAAGTATTTGTTAGAGGGGAGGGGGAGGGGGGGGGGGAGGGGCTAGTTGTCGACGTTTGTTAAAGTGATGTGGCACCCTATGGGCCCCAAATGAGAAAGCAAACCTCCTCACTACACCCAATGCTCTTAATGTAATTTCAGTACTAGTATAATTAAGTCACATCCATCAATTTATTACCCTATATCAAGGTTTTCAAGATCGGGATCCTACCTAGGATTGTTTTTATCTTTGCAAGATCGTGATCGGGATCTTAAGATTCTACTCTAATGTTATTTCTTAATAGTTTTTGTATTATTATACAAATTTACAACTTTTTATACATTATAAACACAAAATATTATGAATGTTTCATAAAAATATTGTCCTAAATTATGATTATAAATGTTTAAAAGGATTAGTATGTTTTTAGAATTCTACAAAAAAAAAAAAAAACACAAAAAAAAAAAACAAAAAAAAAACAAAAAAAAAAACCCATAAATTTATAGTTTTTTAGATTGTAGTCCGAGAAAAGTAAGATCGGATCGGATTGGATCTTAAGATCGTATGGTCAATGTAACACCCCAACCCGATAAGGGTAGAAGTACTATATTATGGTGACAAATCAAAGAACACAAACATACAACATAAGTAATACAATGGAATCTGAAAGGTTACAAAGGAAAATTCTGAAATACAAGATTACCAAAAGGAACAACAAAAAGAATACTAAGTCTGAAAATATAATCACTTCTAATTATCTCTAGTCCAGAATAGCTTAAAAGTGTAGTCTTCTAAGTCCAAAGTACTCTCCACTCATAACCCAACTTCCTACTAAAACCTGCCGCAGGAAAAGAAATGCGGCTGAGCTTAAAAAGCCCAGTGAACAGATATAACAAAAAGAAGTAATCAGCAAAGCAAACGAAACGGATCAAACGAATAATCTGAACAAGCATAAGTCAACGAATATAGCATCATAAGTAATTGAATTGTAAAGCATAATCAAAACTAATCAAAATCAAATGAATATAAATGATCAGATATATCTACCAGAGTCACTCGAATAGATATAAGAAGCCAAGGAACCACGAGACGACCTACCAGAGACACTCGAATAGGTCTAAAGCACCAACAAAATCCATCAAATCATAATTGCACAAGGAGGGGCAACCTCACATGTACCAAAAGTGAAAGGGGTACAAGGCACGTACAACCAGTCACTACCTAATCATAACAAACAAAGCCTAGGATGCATCCATACACTCCCTGAATCAAACAAAATACATATGCCAGCTCATGATTGGTCACATATATAACTAATTGGCCAGTGCACACATATATATCAAACAAAAGGGAATACCAGGGATCAATCACACCTCCCCAGAAAGTGTCATGCCAGTGGTGTCATAACTGACAAGCCCATGGTACCTCCATGGATAGTTCGCAAGCTCGGGCATAAGAACAGAATCATATCAACAAATCATATCCATATCAAACGAATCATATCATAATCAAAAAAAATCTCAACCATGAGATAGTAATCAGGTAACCAAACAAATTGGATAGCAATCGAATCATATCAAAGGATCAACCAAAAGCTCATATCAAAGGATCACACAAAAGAGAACATAGCAATGGCAAAGGATCATACTAACATAGATTGAAGGGAAACTCTACTGAATAGAGACAGAATATCCGTACCTTAAAAGCAAAGCAAAGCAAATCAAAGGGAAAGCAAACGAACAGCGGACTAATCCCTCTTCAAAGGATCTACATAAATTAATAAGCACGTATGTTAAGCTTTATTTTAAATCAATGTACTCCATTTTAAGCTTTCTTTCCCTTTTTATTAACTTAGGGTTTTTAATGTACTTAATCATGTAGTAATCAAATTAAATACCATATTAGGTTATGTGAAGATCATAGCTAGTTCATTTACTGATTTAAACACTTACTTGAAGATTCATTATGATTATGTTATACATATTAATGATATAATAGGTTTTAAGTGCATAACTCACCTTTTAAGAAAATTCAGCTTGTATTATCAAAACATGTATCATATTTCCGGATTTTTAAAGTATAGTTGTGCATCTACTGGGGCCTTAGCAAACTTTCCCCAGGTAGATATATATGTTGACTACTTTGTGTAATTTTTATAGAATTTTCCAGGTAGTAGAGCTATAGACTAAAAATTCATTATCAAAACTAGTTCAGATTTCGGATTTGCAGAAACACCCCAAAAGTTTACATTTCTCACACCCATTTTAACACTTTAGAAAAATATACAAAAATTCCAGAAAGTCACAAATAACCCAAATACTACTCCTGTAAAAGGAGAGCACCTAACTCCTTACGGTTTGATAATGAAAAATCAAAAACTGCTACTGATTTTCAGACCCGATTTACTCAGCTTTGACACTTAATCTCCCAAAAATCAAAACGCTTACCTCCCGACCTCTAATCACCATGAAACTTATATTTCCATAAAGTAGACAATTAGTAATTATGTTTAGACTCAAAAATCAAGAAAAAACACGTTGGTATCATCAAGATTCACCCTGTTCAATCCGACTCTAATTCCTGTCAACATGTAACCCATAAAATCATCACCTCTCTCGTTAAATTAGGACTTAGGGTTTCTAATTTAATTCGACACCTTAATAGCTCACTTATACCAATCATTAGGGCCTGTGTTAAGGTATATTTAGGTCATTTTAGGGCTTAGGTGAGGCACGAATAAAACGCAAACCAAACAGATTACAAAACAGAATTTTAGGGCTTGTATAGTCCATCATTTTATGTGAGTTCTCAAAACGTATATCATGTTTCCCTTTTCCTTTTTAGCCGATTCACAAAATAACCACATCATGAAGTATACACATTTAGGAAAAACATCAAACAAAAAGAAAAGAGAATAAGATTGTTACCCTAGTGATGCCATGACAAACAGAAACAAGGACGAAGGATTCAATCAAAAAGAAAACCGAGCACACCACTCTTACTTTGAACCAGCCTACACACGATCAATCACTACCTTTGCCTCCTTCTACTGCTCGAACAGAATGGACCAGCACACCATAATGAATGCCGCTTATAATTTTCTCTATGGTTAGGGTTTATTTATTTATTTATTTTTTATGTGTTGCGTATGGTGTGAAAAAAAAAACACCGGATCCTTGTTTTATCTTGTTGTGTGGATCGAAGATGGGCCAAAAGGCCAAGGACTTTCATGGGCCAAGTTACTTGGGTTCCTTTGCTTATTTATGATTGTGAAATATAAGAAAACGGCCCAAAACAAATGTCTACGAAGCGTAATTAATTTCCTTGTATTTTATTTAAGTCACGAAATTATTTTGGAGTTAGAAAATATTCAAAGATTTCCAAAATGATATGTCTTTAATGTTTTATGGATTTACGGTTACTTGTTTAAATTATATTCGCGTATAATTATTTGTATCGTTATTTATAAATTTTAAATTTATACGTAATTTAAGTGTTCAAAATTTTAGGGTTTTACAATTCTTCCCCTCTAAAAAGAAAATTTCGTTCGCAAAATTTGAAATGTAACGAAATGAAGACGTATCAAATCTTGCAAAACATGAAAACTTGGTTTCTCATGAGCTTATATTGTCGATCTAAAATGGTTTCCATTTCACACAAAAGGAACATATCAGGTGGTGCTAAGTCAAATGAATAGGATATCGCATGCAGAGAATGATAAGGATATCCCCTCAGAAGAGATACACGCAAGACGTTATGAACATGCGACAGCTGAGGAGGTAGAGTTAGACGATCGAAAACCTCCCCTGAAACGTACAAGAATCACAAATGGTCCAACAATGGAGTACTAACTCACAAAACGTTATTCTTTCGAATTCTCAAACCATCATGCTTCCAATATAACCTTCCCAAGCATTCTCAATGACAGTCCAAATTCGGTTCCACATGATTCAGATCCTTATTCAAACAAATCGTAATGTAATGGTCCCACAGACATGAAACGTATAAGTAACAAAACATATGTGTACCTTTCCATGTGAAAACTGGCATACATTAGAATAGAAACTATTCAATCGATATCATCAGACGGTAGGAAGCTCTACAACAAAACCTAAGATCGTTATCAAAATACAGAGATCAATAGACATAACTCGAGGATCCAAACATATCAAATCGTACGGTGATAAGGCAGATCAAACGTATAGGTCGAAAGAACCTAAAGTCTTACTAATCACAGATAGTCGCCAACAGAAACAGAAGTCTAAGGCTTCTCTAAGGCACTCCTCAAGATATCCTATGAACATAATAAGTGCACTTTATATGATGTTAGTATTATCACGTTGATCAGACGTCATAATACTAGCATCACATAACATGCCCTCACGGTGGTCATCCTCTATCTCAAGTCGTGAGTCAAAATTCTACAAACCACCTAACAGTCCAACTACATCCTAGGGTTGGCCCTAATCAAAGATCAGTAACGGAACGATGTTAGATAAACAAAACTTATAATAAACGTAACGAAATATCATCAAAATGAAGCATGTTGTCAAAAACATCAGGTCTTCCACAATTCATCAAAACTCTCATAACAAAATAATCATCCGACATACGCAGAATAAACACCGAACGGAATTCTAATAAAGGACATAAGTCATTCAGAGGGTCGACTATAAGGTAATGAAAACTTAAGTATGTTAAGCAGAAGTGAATTCCGTCATTAACAACTCAACCAGAACTGAATGTTTGCTTCAAAATCGCGGAGTCGAGTATTATCAAGTGACACATCTTATATCCAGCATAAGTAGTGAATTTGCAAAATGTATCAAACACATTATGCTCAAATAACCTTCGGAAATGTAAGAAAGGTATCAAACTAATTATCAAACAAATCGAAAATGGAGATCAAAATCAGAGAGTGAAACTTAAATGGTGTATGGTATCCATGTAATTCCCGAGGCACTGTAAACTTACTAGGTTACCAAGCTTAGGTTGGACATAACTTCCTAACTCCGAATCAAAAGTTCTTATAAGGCTTAATTTAGGGCAAAGGCACGAATCAGAATGATGCGGAAGCAATGCTACTTACATAGATGTCCTAGTCTACCCATTCCTCACCGGTAATAACTTAGGTTCTGATGTGTGTTTATTCATACATCCTTTTTACACCATAAATCAGATCAAAAATACCAAATACTAACCAAATATGCCAAGAAAATGTATGTTTTTGTATTTGTGTATGTGCAGGTACGGATATATGAAAAATGGACAAAAACAAAGCAAAACCGACAAAAATGAGCACGAGAATGGAAAAAGGTCAAAAGCTGGGGCCGGGGAAGCTTAATGATCAAAGAATGCTAAAAATGTCAAAAGAAGTCCTCAGAGATTCATAAAGTTGCAAGAATAGTCCCTGGCCAAAGTTTAAAGAGTTTTGCAACTTCAGTCCTCCAAGTTTCACAAAATGACAAAATTGGTCCTTTGATTAAATTATTGAAGAAAAGTCAAAGTCAACATCCAAGATATTGAAATAGTCAAGAAAAGCGCTTGAAAAAGTACTATTGAGATTTGGCAGCTTAAGTCCCTACACTTTCAGTTTTTACATTTTTAGTCCTTAAATATTACTACACTAAATCCGGTTCTATTAAATAAAAATCCAACCCACATTACCACCTAAGCCCAAAACTACAACAAAGCCCAATCCCCACCTTTTATTACCAAACCTGATCCAGTCCTTACCCGGTCAAACACCCACACCCGGTCAACAAACACAAATAAAAATACCCAACTCCCATTTCCCGCCCCCCAAATCAGTTTTTACCCAGAAAAAAAACACTGTGCTATAAACCCTAGAATTACAAACACCCAAAATTACCCCACTCCGTTATAATTACCCAATCATTAGGCCTTCTAGAAGTTGACACCTGACGACTGACATAGGGAATGACACGTGGACCAATGAGGATATACGCACGGGATTTATAACTCACTCACACATGATCCAATGAACAAAATCGAAGCGTGTGATCAAAGCAGGGATCAAGGGATGAGATTTAAGGATAGAAATCATGCTCTAGAGTTTCCAGAGGCTTCCTAAAACCCTAGCTTACCCCTCTTCAGCCCCTATATATACCCCACTCATTTCATGTAAAGGGAGTAGTTTTTCTGTAGTAGTTAAGTTTATTTTTCATGTTTTTAATTACTTGTAATCCTTTTCAGTATTGTATTCAGCTTTTTATATTAATGAAATAGCTTATTTACTTTAATTTCAGCTTTTCTTAATTGTTCCTAATTCCTAAATTACTCATTGTTTTAGTTACTGTTAGATTGTTTAGCTTACATTAATAATCTCTTTTGCTTTTATATTCATATGTTTCTTTTTTTTATTCTGTTTATTAAATCAAAAAGCCAAAAAAAAAAAAAAAAATCATAAAATCTATACAAAATACAAAAATAAGTTTTTAATTTCAAAAGCTTCAATAAGCTCATCTTCTGTTTTGTAAGCTCATATAAGCTCTCTATAGCTTAGTGTGAGTGGTTCGTAGGTTCAAACTGTTCTATTACTAATATCTCAATAAAAGTCAACTTAAGTCAACAAAAGTTCTAATAAGCTCCTAGCTTATTCAGAAGGTGAAATTGACAGTCCAAGAGGAGCCATTGGCCTGTATAAAGACATGCAAGCTTAGTGAACCCCCTCTGTTTGAGCTGAGGGGGATTAACCTTGTAAGTTTCTTATTCAAATTTCTTTATAAATTGCAAATTAAGAAGTAGTAGCATAGATAGGTTTTTGCTTGTTTATTTTTGTTCATTAGTTGTTTTTTATTTCTTAAATTAGTAGTTTAAATCATTCTAGGTTAGTTTATGGTCGTTTGAGTTCAATTGATTGGCCATCATCTGTCATTATTTGCATTCTGAGATATTATTGGTATTTTAGTCTGAGATCCGAGTTCCTTGGTTGATTCAGTATTGTTTGATCATACTAATAGCTTGTTTGGTGGTTTAGTACTGTTAAATCCATAGTTACTTAGTTATTTGATCATAACAGTTGAGTTAGGAGTGTTTGGATTAGGCTCACTTACTGTACTCAAGTTGATTATAGGTAGTTTAATTGGTTGCACTCTGTCATTTTAGGTTAATATTAGTCAATTATAGCATAAAATCAGTAGTTACCTTTATAAATAGTCAAAATCATTTTGTTAGATTCTCATTTTCATTACTGTTAGGTTTTTAAGTTAGTAGATCATTCATATTAGTATAAAAGTAGTTAATCTAGCTTTATTTAGTTGCAACATAGCTTAATTACATAATTAGCCATATAGGATCAATATAATTTCAGTTTAGTCAAAATTTCAAAAATATAAAAAAAGTCAAAAATATTTGGTGATCAGTTTTTAGGTAAACTTCTAGGTTATCTATAGGATTCATTGTTGTTTGGAAATAAATTTGAGTTGTTGATTTGTGTTAATTGGAAGCTTGTGCATCATTATCAAAAAGAAAAACTCAATTTGGAATTCATTTAATTGTCTGAGTTAGTGCTTAAATAATAAGGTCTGATTAATAGAGTCCCCTGCATCAATTCAGTGTGTCCATAACCCAAATTTCAATTGTTCATATCTGCTTCAATATTCGAGCTTAGGGTGTGATATTTGGGGCAAATAGAAGCTAGTTGTACCAGCTTTTAGGTTCTGTCTTTGGATTTCCACTTAGTGCTTATGTGCACTGCTTATTAAGACCTGTCTAATAGAAGCATTTTAACAAGTGTCTGATTTCAAAATAGGCCTGCATTTGAGTTTTATTGCTTGTAATTTGAGTTTTGAGGATCATTTTAGTTGCTCAGACCTTGTAGTTGCTTAGTTCATTGATATTGTGCATTTGGCTTATTATGCTTGTTAATGCTTATTCCATTTGTGCTTATTGGAACTGCTTTAGCTCTTTAGCTGTGTTTCTGTGTACTTATTGGTCTAACCTCAGTTCATTTAAGCTTATTTGAGTCAAAAACACCTTGGGTATAAGTTTGGTACATTTTGGTCAAGAATGCTTATCAATAAGCACTCTAAGTAAGCAGTTTTCAAAGCAATCAGCACTTCCTTAGTTTATTTTTCAGATTTTAAATTTTTCCTAGGTTTAGTTTATTAATTTAGAATTTCCATAAAATTTTCAGTTTTTTCAAGGTTGTTTTACTATTTTTCTTATTTTATTTTAGTTTTTATTCAATTTTTAATTACTTTTATTTAACAAAAATCAAATAAAATCAGAAAAAGCATAAAAAATTCAAAAATATTTTAGAAAATAGTTTTTAGTTATTTTAGATTTTTTTAAATTAATTTTGCATTTTTCTCATTTAATTTCATTTTTATTTGAATTTTAATTACTTTTTTATTAGTTAAATTAGTTTTTAATTCATAATAATTAAATAAAAAGTCAAAAAAATATTTTTCTTTTTTTTTAAATTTTATTTTATCATTTTTAACTTAGAAAAATTATTTTCAAACCCGTAGGATTAGCCTAGCTTCAAATTCACTTTTTAATTCGCGCGTTTACGTTTATTTTTCGTTTTAGCTTACGGTTTTAATTCTACATTACGTTTTAGGTTTGGTAATTTGATTTACTTGCTTAATTGGTTAATTGTGCTTCATTTACATATTCATTAGTGTAATTCCCATTAAAATCACTTTTTCCACTTTTACGACACTTTTCACAAACCGGGAATTTTAAATTCAATTCACACCTTCACACGGACTACGATCTCAGGATTTGTATCTTTCAAATACTTTGGAGAAATATAAATACTCTATACTATAAACTTATGTTTGATTTCAAACCAATCAGGTTCCTATGGGGAGATCTTAAAGCAAATTCTCAAAGGTTGTCTTATGAGCGCCATAATGGTCCAAACTTCACAGGTCAAGGTTTAATGTACTACAAGTCGCAGCCTGGTCTCTGATACCATAATTGTAACATCCCAACCCGATAAGGGTTGAAGTACTATATTATGGTGACAAATCAAAGAACCCAAACATACAACATAAGTAATACAATGGAATCTCAAAGGTTACAAAGGAAAATTCTGAAGTACAAGATTACCAAAGGGAACAACAAAAAGAATACTAAGTCTGAAAATATAATCACTTCTAATCATCTCTAGTCCAGAATAGCTATCAAAGTGTAGTCTTGAAAGTCCAAAGTACTCTCCACTCATAACCCAGCTTCCTACTAAAACCTGTCGCAGGAAAAGAAATGCGGTTGAGCTTAAAAAGCCCAGTGAACAGATATAACAAATAAAAGGTAATAAGCAAAGCAAACGAAATGGATCAAATGAATAATCTGAACAAGCATAAGTCAACGAATATAGCATCATAAGTAATTGAATTGTAAAGCATAATCAAAAGTAATCAGAATCAAACGAATATAAATGATCAGATATATCTACCAGAGTCACTCGAATAGATATAAGAAGCCAAGGAACCACGAGCCGACCTACCAGAGACACTCGAATAGGTCTAAAGCACCTATAAAATTCGTCAAATCATAATTGCACAAGGAGGGGCGACCCCACATGTACCAAAAGTGAAAGGGTACAAGGCACGTACAACCAGTCACTGCTTAATCATAACAAACATAGCCTAGGATGCATCCATACACTCCCTGAATCAAACAAAATACATATGCCAGCTCATGACTGGTCACATATATAACTAATTGGCCAGTGTACACATATATATCAAACAAAAGGGAATGCCAGGGATCAATCACACCTCCCCAGAAAGTGTCATGCCAGTGGTGCCATCACTGACACGCCCATGGTACCTCCATGGATAGTTCGCAAGCTCGGGAATAAGAATAGAATCATATCAACAAAGCATATCCATATCAAACGAATCATATCATAATCAAACAAAATCTCAACTATGAGATAGTAATCAGGTAACCAAGCAAAATGGATAGCTATAGAATCATATCAAAGGATCAACCAAAAGCTCATATCAAAGGATGACACAAAAGGGAACATAGCAATGGCAAAGGATCATAGTAACATAGATTGAAGGGAATCTCTACTGAATAGAGACAGAATATCCGTACCTTAAAAGCAAAGCAAAGCAAATCAAAGGGAAAGCAAACGAACAGCGGACTAATCCCTCTTCAAAGGATCTACATAAATTAATAAGCATGTATGTTAAGCTTTCTTTTAAATCAACTTACTCCATTTTAAGCTTTCTTTCCCTTTTTATTAACTTAGGGTTTTTAATGTACTTAATCATGTAGTAATCAAATTAAATAACATATTAGGTTATGTGAAGATCATAGCTAGTTCATTTACAGATTTAAACACTTACTTGAAGATTCATTATGATTATGTTATACATATTAATGATATAATAGGTTTTAAGTGCATAACTCACCTTTTAAGAAAATTCAGCTTGTATTATCAAAACATGTATCATATTTACGGATTTTTAAAGTATAGTTGTGCATCTCATAGGGCCTTAGAAAAATTTACCTAGGTAGATATATATGTTGAATACTTTTTGTAATTTTTATAGAATTTTCCAGGTAGTAGAGCTATAGAATAAAAATTCATTATCAAAACTAGTTCAGATTTCGGATCTGCAGAAACACCCCAAAAGTTTACATTTTGCACACCTATTTTAACACTTCATAAAAATATACAAAAATTCCAGAAAGTCACACATAACCCAAATATTACTCCTATCAAAGGAGAGATCCTAACTCCTTACGGTTTGAAAATGAAGAATCAAAATTTGCTACTGATTTTTAGACCCGATTTACTCAGCTTTGACACTTAATCTTCCAAAATTCAAAACGCTTACCTCCCGACCTCTAATCACCATGAAACTTATATTTACAGAAAGTAGACAATTAGTAATTATGTTTAGACTCAAAAATCAAGCAAAAACACGTTGGTATCATCAAGATTCACCCTGTTCAATCCGACTTTAATTCCTGTCTGCTTGTAACGTACCCAAAAAATCACCACCTCTCTCGTTAAATTAGGACTTAGGGTTTCTAATTTAATTCGACACCTTAATAGCTCACTTATACCAATTGATTGTTTGAAAATCAACTTATATTACATATTTATAAGTTCAAGGAAATCCGCAAGAAATATGGATTACCCGAGTCGTATCCCGTGAATGAGTGAATGGAATCGTGAAATTCGATTCGTGAAATCGTGTCGTGAAAAGTGGGAAAGTGAAAATTCTGATTATAGAATTCAAATTATGATAAGAAATCACAAAATATGAAGAAGATACAAGCTAATATAGCACTATTGTCAAAAATTTAAAAACGGAAAATCAAACGCGAATCTTAAAACATAACGAATGAATTAAAACGTAACTTTTAACAAAAATGATCCTAAAAATATGTAATAAATTTCTAAAAATCTTAAACTACTAAAAATAATTTTGAGAAAAAGAAAAATATTTTTTTGACTTTTTATGTATTTTCTATGATTTTATTTCTATTTTTGTAATTTTAAATGAACTAAAAATAAAAGAAAATCAGAAAATTAAAGTGAGAAATATAAAATAAATTTTTAAAAATTTAAAATAACAGAAAAGAATTTTCTAAAATATTTTTGGATTTTTTCATAACTTTTATGATTTTTATTTGATTTTTCTTTATTAAAAAATAATTTAAAAGTGATTTAAAACTAAATTTAAATGAGAAAAATAGTAAAACTATTCAGAAAAATATGAAAATTTTATAGAAAATCTAAAATATTAAAAGAAACTTGAGGAAAAATTTTGAAAAAAAAATAAGCAAAAAATGTGCTTATTGAGTGCTAATCAGCTTATCACAAGTGCTTAATAATAAGCACTTGTGACCAAACTATTTGAAACTTACAATACAGGTCCAATATACTTAATTAAGCTCAAATGTAAACAATTCAGAATAGGAGAAGCACAGAAACATAGGTATGAATCAATAAGCAGTTTGCAATAAGCAAATGAATAAGCAACACTCAAACAGAATAAGCCAGAAGCTAAGGATCAATGCAAATCTCTAAAATACACTTATAGAAACTCATAATGCTCAAATAAACTCAGGTTACAAACAAATTACACAATTGCAGGCCTAATATTGTATCAGCAATCTTATTTTGAACACCTAACTTGCAAAAGCTTATAAGTAGTCCAAATAAGCTCCAAACCAGAAAATGAGTGGGGCAAAAGCTAGCTAGTAGTACTGATACACTAAAAACACCAAAAGCCCTATCAATTACTTACAATAGCTAGTCTAATGGAGCCTGAGAACAGATGCTTGAACAATACCCTATGCTGATTCAGTCAACCTAAACTGACTTATCAGTATGTAATTAACTTTGACTAAATCTAGTTTCTAATGATCAAAGCTACTCCTATTAGTTATAATAAGCTACTGATTAATTGAATTTAGCTATATTATCCTAACTTGTAACTAAAATTTCAATTAAGCTATCTAAATGCTACAAATACCAACTATGAATGAAAATTTAAGCTAACTTTGACTATTTATGTTCTAACCAACCTTTATTATGCTATGCCTATACTATATTACCCTAAAAAACTACTAGTAAAGAGATTACAACAATCAAACAAAGACAATCCCTACTAATTTGCAGGTCCAAACACCCCTGTAACTATCAATATATACTACTCCTATTGAATTTAAACCTCAAGTTTCACAACCAACACTCAAACTCAGTCACAAATCACTAGCATTAACCAATTTAACTCTTAAATTCATCAATCAATATCAAATTAACAGATCCACAGAATGATCAAGCTAAACTCTATAAAACTCAGTTACAAGCATTCAAGTGTACTAATGATCAAACTCAATCAATTATCTCTATATCCACTGAAACAATACCAAATGAAAACAATGTAAAAGTAACACATCATATCTAAATCATTGATTAACATATGCAAAGAGTAATTATGAAATAAAAGCAAATCTTACAAAGCTTTCCCCTCAGCTTGAACAGAGGGGGCTCACTAAGCTAGCCTATCTTTAGATAGGCCAAAGGCTTCCAGAATTCCCTTGAACCACCAAATACACCACTGGATCATGAATTCACACTTACAGTTGACTTTTGTTGACTATTTTGAGCTTTTGGATGTTTTGGACTTCAATCAATCTCACAATAGCTACAAAGCTAAAATGAGATGTATTAACTACTAACAAGCTTATATGATAAGCTGGATTTAAACAAACACTATTTATTTATTTATTATTTTTTTAATTTTCTGATTTTTTTAAAAGCTTATGAAATTTAAAGAAACTGAATTTGAAAAGAAAACTTATATAAAATGTGTGGAAAACTAGAAGGGGGGGGGGTTGAATAGTTTTACGTCAATTTTATTTTTATAAAAACCTTGTTTGCAAAATAATCGATTTTATTTTTGTGTGAGATCAATACACAATACTTATATAAACTAATATCTATGAAATGAAATGATAATAATATAAGTAAATAAGTAAAGAGATAGAGATGGAAAGATCGCACCACAAGACAAAGGATTTATAGTGGTTCGGCTACTAAGCACCTCTTCGCCCTACTCCACTCCCCGAGCACCTAACTCGAGAGTTTTCTTCACTACGTCAACAAGCTCCCTTATGGCGGAGAAAACTTTACACAAATTTTGCTTACACCAATTTACGACACTAAGCTAAATGTCGAGTCCTAATAGTAGCTAGAACCAATCTCACACCACTACACACCTTCTTCACAACTTATGCACACCACTACTACTACACAACTTCACTACTTCTCTTTCACAACACTACTTCTACTTCAACCCAACACAACTACTTCTATTCACAACTACTAACAAACCTAGATCTATCTATTACACAACTTCTAGACCCTTACAATATACACAAACCTACAATATTTCTTAACAAGATGTTTAAGGAGTATTCTTCTATTGCACTTTGAATGATAAAGGATTGGATCACTTGAAACAAGAACTAATATGTTTATGATCAAAGGATATAGGAAGATGATTTGAGAGAATTAGAACAGAAAGTTTTAGTGCAAAAGGTGAGAAAAAATTCAGATTTGAACTAGTATTTATAGGCAAAGGATTCTGACACAGGAGCGTATGCCGGCCCCCTTAAAATTAAGGGGGCCGCCCCTTATAATTAAGGGGGCCGCCCATGTGAATTGGCCAGATTCTTTGTCTTTTTCTAGGGAAAGTTTATTTGGTGAAAATTTAACTGAATTTGGTTAAAAATTTGAATTCATATATTTATTATGAAATAAACATTTTCTTTAATTACCAAAAGTGTTTTTCTTAAATATATAAAATGTTTATACCATTTTATATAATTTGTAATTAGTAAATAAACCTTCCTTTGATCATAAAATGTATTAGGCACTTGTTTATTCATACCTTAAGTGAATTAGTTGGATATAATGATATTTTGTCACTAAATACTTATTTACGTAATGATTTTACATTTAATGATTTTATATTTTGTGATCGTCAAAACATAGGGATATCAAAAAATATTAATAACGTTTTTACGCATTATTTATATCAACAATCTCCCCCTTTTTGATGATTACAAAATTTAAACTCATTAAATCAAAAATTATTATATATGTAAGTATTTAGTGAGTTTTGTATCACTTCTCCCCCTTTTTGTAAACATCAAAAAGGTTGTCCTGAAGTCGGATGTGCTCCCCCTTGATGTGTACTCCCCCTCGTTTTAAGGTTACAAGACAAGTCGAGAAATGGAATGCTTGCAAAAATATTTAGAACATACAATATATATGCATGCAATAAACTAAATATATAACTAGAAAACATGTAAAAAGCAAACAATAAATCTTCAACAAGCATTTATTATTCATAAAAATAGATTATGTTAGAAAACATAATCATGGTTACACAAGCATACATATATGCTTTTCTTAGTAAACTACATTAGATAATACTAAGATGCCATCTTGAGGTCTCTAGGACTTGCTTGGAGATGTGAGTCATGGATTTAATGGAGGTAGACATTGGTGGGAGTTTTGGTTGGAGAGTTTGGAGTGGTGGATGGTGGTGAGCTTGGAGCGGAAGAGTTGGATTGTAGAGTTTGTGATGGTGATGGGGAAGACCTTGTGAGGGGATACTCAATCCAAGTAAAGTGCTCATTGAGAGCAATGGTTCATTTTTGGAGAAAAATGCAACAAGGACAATTGTTGACATGATTCTCAAGTGGGACGATGTTGTTGGATGGTGAGGCTGGAGTGGTAGTGGGTTGTTAAACCAAATTGCGTTGAGCAAGATGTAGGGCAAGGAGAGCACTAAGCTCATGGGCTTCTTTGAGCTCCTCAACAAACTTTTTATGTTCGGAGGAAGGTGATGATGGAGGAGTTGGGTTGTTGTTGGCGATTGAGGTTTGGACATTAGACATAGGATTCATGTCTTGATGAGAAAGATGGATGTGATTTTGGGATTGAGTATGTTCCTCAAAAGGATCATTTGGAAGATTTGTGGTGAGTGAGATGGTAAGGTTGTCTTGTGGAGGTAGAGTGAAGGTGTCATTTGGATGAAGTGAATGTTTGGTTGTTGGTTGGTTGGAGACAACATCATTAATGGATGAGAATTTTTGACATGTGTCAAGTTTTCTTCTCCATACGGGTTTGACGATTATTCTTGCACCTCTTGTGGGTCTGGTTCTTGGATGATTAGGGGAAGACATGCTTGAGTGAGTGATAACAAATGATGAATGAGGGTATTTATAGTGTGATGATTTGGTGTTTATGGAAGGATAATATGTGGTGGATTTGATAGACAAAGTATGTTTGTGAATTTAGGGAAGTGGGGAATCAAAATAGGGTGAAATGGGCTAAAAAGCAGAAAGCAAACAGGGAACCTCGACCATCAGGTGGCCGGCCCCCTTAATTAATGGCCGGCCCCTTTAATTTTAAGAGGGTCGTCCGTTATAATTATGAGGGCCGCCCAATGTTTGGTTCCCAGATTGCCAGAAATGGTTTTTAGCACAGGTTTTTCCAGAAAGATGTTTGTTTTGAGGTTTGGTTTTGGGCAAGTCCATCTCTTTAGGCAACTAAACAAATATTATCTTGATGAAGTATGCATGGAAAGTATATATATGTAGGCAGCTGAGCAAATATAATAGTTTTCATGCAAAGGAAAAAAATGACAAAGAACAAATAAGCAAGTTATGAATCCTAAGGCAATAAATAAAGTATAGGGAAACTTAGTGAGGGAGAAACTAATGATGGAACAAATTAGGACCAAGTGATACTTGACATTTTTCTAGTGTGTGCCTATATGCAACAAATGTGGAGATGCGATTGCTTCGACTCCTAATGCAAAGAAATACATGTATCCTAAGAAGCAATCCAAAAACTCCTTGATTTAATTTGCTTAGTCCATGATTGCCAAAGATATATATTGGATTATATATTTTGACACTTCATGTCAACTCTTATGCATGATTTTAGAAAAATGTTTTTACCATTATTCAACAAAGTTTGAAAGTGATGAGTTTTCCTAATCGTGAGAATAATTTCAAAATGAATTAAGGTTTTCTTTTGAGAGTATATATACAAAAATAAAATATCTCAATTCCTGATTTTTGTGCAAAACAGAATCCTAGACTCAGATTTGAGAGGAAAGGAAAGAAAATTTGAGTGTTATTAATGCTCAGATGGCCGGCCCCCTTAAAGTGAGGCCGGTCCCCTTAATTTTAAAGGGGACTCCCTTATGGATTTAAGGGGTCCGCCCATCTGACAGTCAGAAAGAAAAGAAAAAAAAAATTCAGAATTAGGAAATATCAGAAATAAATTTTTAATCTATTTGTTCCATCATTCCTAATCTTAAACGTAACTGGTTAAATAATTCACGCTTAAGGGGCTTAGTAAATATATCCGTAATGTTATCTTCCGAGGCTACCTTTTCTATAGTTATGTTTCCCTTTTGTACGTTATCCCTAAGAAAATGATGACGTATTTCTATATGTTTAGTCCTAGAGTGTTGAACGGGATTCTTACTTAAATCTATGGCTCCTTTATTATCACACATTATAGGAATGTTTTCTAACCTAACGTCATAGTCTACGAGAGCTTGTTTCATCCATAGTGCTTGTTGACATGCCTTTCCAGCGTGTTGATATAAATAATGTATAAAAACGTTATTAATATTTTTTGATATCCCTAAGTTTTGACGATCACAAAATATAAAAACATTAAACGCAAAGTTAATACGTAAACAAGTTTTAAGCAAGTTTATATCATCTCATCCAACATAATCACTTAAGGTATGAATAAACAAGTGACTAATACATTTTATGATCAAAGGGATGTTTATTTAAATAATACAAAGTTTATAAAATTAAATAAACTTATTATATATTTTTGAAAAACATTCTTGGTAATAAAGGAAAATGTTTAATTCATAGTAAATATATGAATTCAAATTTTTAACCAAAATCAGTTAGTTTTTCACCAAATAAACTTTCCCCACTAAAAGACAGATTTTATGGCCGTTACAGCTGGGCGGCCCCCTTAATTTTAAGGGGGCCGGCACACAATTAAGGGGACCGGCCACGCTCCCCAGTCAGATTCTGTCAGAAATTTTTCCCTATAAATACCACCTCAAACCTGGAATTTTTCTCACCTCTTGCACGAAAATTTTCAGATTCAAATCTCTCTAAACATCCTCCTAAAAACCCTTTGATCATATAATTGTTAATCCTTGTTTCAAGTGATTCATTCCCTCACCTCTCATCTCTCAAAGTGCAAGAGAAGAATACTTCTTCAACATCAAGTTGTGAAGTATTGTAAATTTGTGTATATAGTCTAGTTGTTGTGTACATTCATTGTAAAGGTGTGATAGTAGTGTAACTAGATAGATCTAGGAGTAGAAGTTGTGAATAGAAGTAGTGAGATATAAGTAGTGGTGTGAAGAAGATTGTTGGGAGGTAGATAGTTGTGAAGAAGATAGGTGTGAAGTAGTTAGTTGTGAAGTAGATAGATTTGAAGAAGTTGTGACTTAGGTGTGACGAAGTTGTGGTGTGAAAAGTGGTGCGTAGATTGGTGTGTATATTGGTGTGTACGGTTTTCTCCGCCATAAGGGAGCTTGTTGACATAGTGAATAAAACTCTCGAGTAGGTGACTCGGGGAGTGGAGTAGGAACAAGGAAGGTGTCCTTGTAGCCGAACCACTATAAATCCTTTGTCTCGCGGTTAGATCTTTCCTTTACTTAGCTTACTTATTTACATCTCGTACATAGCTATAATTGTTTATATTGTGCATGTGTTGATCTTACATACTTAGCTTATATCTTTACTATTTCTTATACTTAGATATTGTTGTTCATATTGTTCAAGATTTGAGTTCACATAAGATCGAATCAAATTTTTAAAAGTAAACAAGGTTTTTAAAACTATACTAAGTTTTCAAAAACAAAGTCTTTATAACAAACCTAAAAGATTCACATATAATAGATCATATAGTTGTTTTTGAACTTAACTCTAATTAAAGGCTTTTTCAAACAAACAATTGAATAAACTCGTATTAATATTTTGAAACCAAGTTTTACAAAAATTAAAAAGACGTAAAACTATTCAACCCCCCCTTCTAGTTTTCCACAATTGGTATCAGGAGCCACGTCAAACAAGATTTTTAAAATATATTGTATTTTAGAACTTGAATCGATCTATGGAATCGAAAAAATATTTAGAAGGGCAATCTATGCAAAGACCACCGTTATTTGAAAGTGATGGTTTTCTTTATTGGAAAAATAGATTCGAAACTTATGTGAAATCAAAAGATCTTGATCTTTGGCATGTTATTACCTTTGGTGACTTTCCCCCTATTCAATATAATTTTGAAACTAAAAAGGATGAAATTGTATCTTTTGAAAAACAAAATGATGATTTGAAAAAGAAACTAGCAAAAAATAATGAGGCTAAAATGGTTATTTATAATGCGTTACCACGTAAAGAATATGAAAGAATTTTTATGTGTAAAACCGCAAAAGAAATTTGGGATTCTTTATTAATTACTCACCAAGGTAATAGTCAAGTCAAAGATAATAAAATAGATCTTCTTGTTCAACAATATGAACAATTTATGATCCCTGAAGAGGAATCAATAGATAATGCATTTGCTAGGTTTAACACTATCATCACAAGTTTAAAAGCACTTGATGAGAATTTTTCTAGTAAGAATTTTGTTAGGAAATTTCTTAGGGCACTTCATCCAAAATGGCAAGCTAAAGTTACGGCGATTGAAGAATCGAAGAACTTGTCAACTCTTCAACTTGATGAGTTGATCGGCAACCTGAAAGTTTACGAAGCAATAATAAAGAAAGACTCCGAGATGGTCAATGGAAAAAGAGAGCAAAGCAAGTCAATTACATTGAAAGCTAGGAAGGAATCTAGTAACGAGGATAGCTCAACCTCCGAAAGTGATGACGAAGAATATGCGATGGCCGTAAGAGACTTCAAGAAATTCTTCAAAAGGCGAGGAAGATTCGTTAGACAACCGTATGATGAAAGGAAAGCAAACCAAAGAAATAAAGATGACAAAAATGGAAAAAGTGATAGGAAGTGTTTCAAATGTGGTGATCCAAATCATCTCATCGGAAAATGTCCAATGATGCCAAGAGATCAAAATCAAAAGGCGTTTGTTGGAGGAGCTTGGAGTGATAGCGATGACGATGAGAAAGAAATCACAAATGAGGAGAAGTGCCTTGTGGCTAAGACATCAAGCGAGGTACGTTCCGAAACTGAATACTTTAGTGACGAAAATTTATCATTAGACGAAAAAGACCTAGATAGTGAATATAATAGGTTATGCAAAATAGGTCAAAAAGTTATAGCTAAAAATAAGTCACTAAAACATATTAATAATCAATTAGAAAATGAAGTACTCGAATTAAAAATTAAACTACAACATTTGGAAAAAGAAAAAGGAGTTTTTAAAGAATGTAAAACATGTTTAGAGGTCAAAAATGAAAATGAAAAACTTAAAGATGAAATTTCAAACTTGACAAGTTTAAAAATAGTAGTAACTCACTTAAGAAAATAATAAGTGTTCAAGAAACTTTGGGAGATAAAACCGGTCTAGGATTCGACTTAATTAATGTTTCAACTAGTGAAAATAAAAATGAAAAGTTTGAATGTGAATCTAGTAAACAAAAACCATTAGACTCAAAACCTAAGTATGTACCTATAAAAGATAGAAAAATACCTATTGAGAGTGATGAGGAAGTAAAAAGTTTTTATAAATCATCATTAAAAGCCAAAACCGGATTTTCTAAACTAAAATTAAGATCTAAAACTCCACCTCCAAATAGACCAAATAATCCTCATCCTCGGTCTAAAACCCCTCAACAAAGGAGAAATCAAGATAGACAAAACTTTTCTAATAATAGTCACCCAATGTGGATTTATCCACATCAACCAAGCTTTAGCCCATGGGGAATACTTCCACCATACATGCATCCTAGTCAATTGCAAACCATGTTTGGTTCAAACAACTTTGGACCAATGAGACCATGGGAACAAAGTGGCTAAGTTGTCACTTTTGGAAAATATTGGTATCTCATCTACAAATGGCTTCTATAAGTCAACATGGCATCTTGAAGTGTTTGAAGAAAATTTATTGAAGACTAAAAGGTACGCGTTTCTTTTAAGTTCATCGTTAAAATTTATATTCTTAGATTAACAATTAATTAGATTAATGCTTAGTTATATAGCTAGTTATACTTACTTACTCACGCATTATGAACCCCTCTTAGTTGGCTTTCCTAGGATTATAATAAAAATTTTCATTGTCGAACAACATTGAAAATGGAAATCTTCTATGTCCACTAGTAGAAAACTCATGGTGATGAAGTGAAATGAGTCAAGTGGATTAATTATTAACATAGAAGTAAGATTAGATATCTCGTGTTAGAAAACTATGGATGAAACAAGCTCTCGTAGACATTGGCATTAAGTTAGATAAGTGTGCGACAGCAAAGGAGCCATAGAAGTTAGGATATACCCTATTCAACACTCCTATATCAAACATATAGAACAATTTCATCAATCACTTATGATCATAGGTTATGTAGAAAAGGTAACATTGCCGATATGTTTACTAAACCCCTTAAGCATGAACTATTTAATCACTTGCATTTAGGATTAAGAATGATGGAGCAAATTGATTAAATTCTTGGAATGCTTAATATCTTTTGAAAAATCAAAGTTCAGAAAATTTCTTTTCTGTCAGATGGGTGGACCCCTTAAATCTATAAGGGCGGCCCCCTTAAAATTAAGGGGACCGGCCTAACTTTAAGGGGGCCGGCCATCTGAGCATAAAAATATTTAATTTTCTTTTCTTTCTTCTCAAATCTGAATCTAGGATTCTGTTTTGCACAAAAATCAAGAATTGAGATATTTTGTTTTTGCATATATACTCTCAAAAGAAAACCTCAATTTATTTTGAAATCATTCTCACGATTAGGAAAACTCATTGTTGAATAATGATAAAAACATTTTTCTATCAAACTATGCACAATAGTCTCACTCTCGTTGTCTATATATATATAATCCAATATATACATATACATGACACTTAGAAGTGAGCAAAGCTAAATCAAGGAGATCAAGGATCGTTTCTTAGGAAAAATTGTTTAGGAGTCGAAACGATCTTAACTCCGTATTTGTTTCATATAGGCATACACTAGAACAAAATCAGGAATTACACTATCACATTTGTTCCATAACTAGTGTCTCACTCATTAGTTGCTTTTGCCCTTGCACTAAGTTAGTCATGCTAGGTAGAATGCCTTAATTGCTTGATCTATTACTTTATTAAGTGTGCATGCATGCGTAGTTGTAATTATATTACATGTTTATTTGCCTATATGCTTTTCATGCATATTCCATTAAGATAATACATGCATAGTTGCCTAAAGAGTTGGACTTGCCCAAAACCAAAACTCATAATCTTTACATACTCAAATCTCATAACCTTTACTCACCCATACCCTTCTACCTTACACTCAAACCTCATAACCTTTACACACTCTCACCAATCACACCACTTGATACTCAACTCCCATCCTCACCAATAACTCCATCTAGTCATCCTCACAAAAAGGTTCAACCATGAAACCATTCCCTACACTCTACAAAGTGTGTCATTACCACTACAACTTAACCCATGAAGGTCAAACCATACTTCATGATACACAAACCTCAAGCTCACTCAAAAGAACCCTTTCTCAATCCTCATAATGGTCAAGCATCTACCTATGCTCCCATCTACATACCTACATTTCATCTATCTCCTCGAAACAATCCTTTTATTGAAAAATATCAACCTCCAAACAATAATCAATATTACACCTCACTCTCTTTTCCACCAACATTACAAAATTCCTTCATCATCATCTTCCTTGTAAACTTTGAAGTTTCGTGAAGAACTTGACCAACTCCATGATCTTCGTGATCTCAATACTATGCACCTCGCACAACGCAATTTGCATCACACACTTTCCTCACCTCACTCATCCTCACACAATTACTCCATCCACATTCGTTACCATCCTTACTCCCAAAAATACACTTTCATCTCACCCATAAAATTCATATGAAGAGCACACTCCATCTCAAAACAACAATCCCAATCTCACTCCCAACACCTCACATTTTGGTCAAACTACAAATCCACTCATGAAACATCCCATTCTTCCATACATTCATCCTCATTCATTCATGATTACCCAAATGAAACCTCTCTTGTGTCTCAACAAGACAATCTCACAATCACCCTCACTAATGAAATTCCACATTCACCCAATTCATTTCTTCCAAATGACCCTCTTGAGGAACTTACTCAATCTTTAAACAACAACCATCAAAACTCATCCATACATGAAACCTATGTTCCATGTTCAATCCACAATCAATAATCAATATTCAACTCCACCATCATCACCATCTTCCGAACATAAAAAGTTAGTTGAAGAACTTAAAGAAGCACATAAGCTTAATGCTCTTCTTGCTTTACATCTTGCTTAAAGCAATTTGGATCAACAACCTTCATCCACCAACTCATCACCACCCAACAACTTGATCCATCTTGAGAATCATGTCAACAATTGTTCTTGTTGCATTTTTCTCCAAAAACAAAACATGGCCATAAATGAACACCTCACTTGGATTGAGTATCTCCTCACTAGGACTTCTCCAACATCATCCATTACAAAAAACACCAACCCTCAAGCAAATCCTTCCGCTCCAAACTCATCACCAAACTCTCCAAACTCTACAAACACCATTTCCACAAAAGTCTACCTTTCCTAAATACCATGTTTCCCATCTCCAAAAATAAAATCATTTCAACCTTTTGTGTTCCAAGCAAGTCCAAGAGACCTCAACTTGGCAACTTAGTATTATCTAGTGTAATTTGCTAGAAAAGCATACATCTATATGCTTATGTACTAATGATTATGTTTTAAACATAATTACTAATGAATGTTTCTTTTGTTTTATTACCATGCATTCTTATTAGTTACTTTCATATCTATTGCATGCATATATATCTATGTTCCTTGTGCTCTAAATATTTTTGCAAGCCTTCCATATCTCGATCTTTTATGACCTCAAAATGAGGGGGAGTATACTTCAAGGGGGAGCTATACATTCATCGGGATAACCTTTTTGATGCTAACAAAAAGGGGGAGAAGTGATATAAACTCACACTAAAAACTTGCATATATATTAATTTTTAGTCTAATGAGTTTAGATTTTGTAATCATCAAAAAGGGGGAGATTGTTGATATAAATAATGTATAAAAACGTTATTAATATTTTTTGATATCCCTAAGTTTTGACGATCACAAAATATAAAAACATTAAACGCAAAGTTAATACGTAAATAAGTTTTAAGCAAGTTTATATCATCTCATCCAACATAATCACTTAAGGTATGAATAAACAAGTGACTAATACATTTTATGATCAAAGGGATGTTTATTTAAATAATACAAAGTTTATAAAATTAAATAAACTTATTATATATTTTTGAAAAACATTTTTGGTAATAAAGGAAAATGTTTAATTCATAGTAAATATATGAATTCAAATTTTTAACCAAAATCAGTTAGTTTTTCACCAAATAAACTTTCCCCACTAAAAGACAGATTTTCTGGCCGTTACAGCTGGGCGGCCCCCTTAATTTTAAGGGGGTCGGCACACAATTAAGGGGACCGGCCACGCTCCCCTGTCAGATTCTGTCCTAAATTTTTCCCTATAAATACCACCTCAAACCTGGAATTTTTCTCACCTCTTGCACGAAAATTTTCAGATTCAAATCTCTCTAAACATCCTCCTAAAAACCCTTTGATCATATAATTGTTAATCCTTGTTTCAAGTGATTCATTCCCTCACCTCTCATCTCTCAAAGTGCAAGAGAAGAATACTTCTTCAACATCAAGTTGTGAAGTATTGTAAATTTGTGTATATAGTCTAGTTGTTGTGTACATTCATTTAAAGATGTGATAGTAGTGTAACTAGATTGATCTAGGAGTAGAAGTTGTGAATAGAAGTAGTGAGATATAAGTAGTGGTGTGAAGAAGATTGTTGGGAGGTAGATAGTTGTGAAGAAGATAGGTGTGAAGTAGTTAGTTGTGAAGTAGATAGATTTGAAGAAGTTGTGTAGAAGTTGTGACTTAGGTGTGACGAAGTTGTGGTGTGAAAAGTGGTGTGTAGATTGGTGTGTTGATTGGTGTGTATATTGGTGTGTACGGTTTTCTCCGCCATAAGGGAGCTTGTTGACATAGTGAAGAAAACTCTCGAGTAGGTGACTCGGGGAGTGGAGTAGGAACAAGGAAGGTGTCCTTGTAGCCGAACCACTATAAATCCTTTGTCTCGCGGTTAGATCTTTCCTTTACTTAGTTTACTTATTTACATCTCGTACATAGCTATAATTGTTTATATTGTGCATGTGTTGATCTTACATACTTAGCTTATATCTTTACTATTTCTTATACTTAGATATTGTTGTTCATATTGTTCAAGATTTGAGTTCACATAAGATCGAATCAAATTTTTAAAAGTAAACAAGGTTTTTAAAACTATACTAAGTTTTCAAAAACAAAGTCTTTATAACAAACCTAAAAGATTCACATATAATAGATCATATAGTTGTTTTTGAACTTAACTCTAATTAAAGGCTTTTTCAAACAAACAATTGAATAAACTCGTATTAATATTTTGAAACCAAGTTTTACAAAAATTAAAAAGACGTAAAACTATTCAACCCCCCCTTCTAGTTTTCCACACAGCGCTTACATATTCAGCTTCGGTGGTCGAAATAGCAAGAGCGGTTTGCTTCTTGGAAAACCAAGACGTTAGGCAACATCCCATAAACGTGCAAATACCACTAGTGCTTTTTTGATCCACGTAGTCTCCCGCATGATCCGAATCCGCATAGACAATGGTTTCTATGCCGGATCCCTTAGGATACCATAATCCTAAGTGTATAGTGCCTTTAATGTATCGGAAGATACGCTTAACCGCTTCTAGGTGAGAGGTTTTGAGATCCTCTTGAAAGCGGGTACAAAGGCAAACACTAAACACGATATCGGGTCTACTTGCCGTTAAGCATAGTAAACTACCTATCATTCCTCTATACTTAGTGTTATCTACGGACTCACCTTCTTCATCTCTTGTGAGTTTCACTTCCGTAGACATAGGTGTCTTAAAGGGTTTTGAGTCTTCTAGGCCAAATTTCTTAAGCATTTCCTTAATGTATTTTGATTGGTTAAAAAATATTCCATCTGTTAGTTGTTTTATTTGTAATCCTAGGAAGAAGTTTAGTTCACCCATCATACTCATCTCAAACTCATCATGCATGATTTTGGCAAATTCATCACACGTATCCTGACAAGTCGATCCAAATACAATGTCACCGACATATATTTGAACAATGATGATATTTGGGTCACTTCTTTTAGCGAAGAGAGTGTTATCTACCATTCCCATGGAATAATTATGCTCAACTAGGAAAGCTTTAAGTCTATCATACCAAGCCTTTGGAGCTTGCTTAAGACCATATAAAGCTTTCTTTAGTTTGTATACATAATCAGGTTTTTCAAAGTCAATGAATCCTGGAGGTTGTGCCACATATACCTCCTCATTGATACAACCGTTGAGGAATGCACTCTTTACATCCATTTGGTATAACTTAAAGTCTAGGGCGCAGGCATAAGCTAAAAGGATTCTAATGGATTCTAATCTAGCTACAGGAGCAAAGGTTTCGTCATAATCAATTCCCTCTTGTTGATTATAACCTTGGGCAACTAACCTAGCTTTATTCCTAGTTACTATTCCATTTTCATCTAATTTATTCCTAAATACCCACTTAGTTCCTATTACGGTTGCATTCCTAGGATTTGGGACTAGTTCCCAAACATCATTTGTTTTAAATTGATTTAATTCTTCTTGCATAGCCATAATCCAACTTTCATCCTTTAAGGCTTCATTTATATTCTTAGGTTCTATTGTTGACACAAAACAAAAGAAGTTTTTTTTATCTTGAGCTTGTGATCTAAGTGTTCTTTGATTTAGGTGACCTATTATGTTACCTAATGGATGTGACTTTGATTTTTTAACATTTAGAACTTCATTTTCTTCTAAAGTTTCTACTTCAAGATCATTACCTAAGGGTTTAGTTTTACTAACTTCAATAGCTTCTTCTTCTATAACATCATCATCTTCTAAGGGTAATGTTTTAGGCAGTGGAGGAGTTTCATCCAAGGTTACATTTAGGGATTCTTCTACTTTCATGGTATGTTTATTAAGAATTATATATGCCTTACTATTTTGAGAATATCCTAGAAAAACTCCTTCGTAAGCCTTAGGGTCGAACTTAGTGAGATAGTCTTTTGTATTAAGAATGAATCATTTACTTCCGAATACTCTAAAGTAGCCTATATTAGGTTTTCTACCTCTTAATAATTCATATGGTGTTTTTCCTAAGATTCGTCTAATGGAAACCCTATTAAGTATATATGTTGATGTATCTACGGTGTGACACCAAATTTTTTGTGCGAGTTCTAGTCATTTCTTGTAAAGACCTATTTTTTATTTCTACTACCCCATTTGATTGCGGAGTACGTGGAGCGGAAAAGTTGTGAGATATTCCATTCTTATCACAAAATTTTCCGAATTGTATTTCGTTATCAAAATCCCTACCATGGTCCGTCGTAATTGATACTATAGAACATCCTAACTTATTTTGTATCATTTTACTAAATATCTCAAATTTTTCAAAGGCTTCGGTTTTATCACTTAAGAACCTAGTCCACGTGTATCGTGAATAATCATCTACTATAACTAAGGTGTAACGATTGCCACCGTAGCTCTGCACAGCGGATGGACCAGAAAGGTCCATATGAAGTAATTCTAAGCATCTAGTTGTGGATAACATATTTTTAGCTTTGTGACTAGCATGTGCTTGTTTTCCAATTTTACAAGCATCGCAAAAGTGTTGATCATATCTTAGACTAGGTAAGTTTCTAACAAGTTTCTTAGAGGCTAAAGATTGTATTTGTTGCATGTTTGCATGACCTAATCTCCTATGCCACAAAGTGGAGTTTTCATCTATAGTAGCTAGACATATCTTATCTTCTGGTTTGTCTCCTAATTTCATAACATATATACCTCCTTTCCTAATTCCTCTACCTATAACTTTCTTATCCTTAATTATTTCACTATTTTTTTGGGTAAAGGTAACCCTACACTTATTATCACATATTTGGCCTATACTAAGCAAGTTATAAATTAGATTATCTATATGCTCGACATTTTCAATAGTTAGAGAGTCTTGAGAGATCGTACCTTTGCCTATGATTTTTCCACGACGATCACTACCAAAAACAACATTACCTCCGTTGTATGCCTTATATGCAGAAAATAGCTTGCGATCCCCCGTTATGTGTCTTGAGCATCCACTATCCTTTATCCACTCATCGGGCTCCAAATCTACTCCTAGACATATTTCATCAGGTGCATGAGCCACGAAAAATTTGTGCTTCATTGTTTCATCTTCGTCACTAGAAATTCTTCTTCGGGTGGTTTTCCTTTTATCTTGTGCTTTTAGTCGCTTCTTAATAATATTCTCAAATTCTTTAACGACCTTTGCATATTCTTCATCTTCACTTTCGGAACTATAATCGTCATCATTATTATGTTCGATCGTTGACTTTGTACACCCTTCTTGTTTGCTCTTGGTATGACTCATGGGGTTTTCGTCATTATTACCTACACATGCAAAATTTGAACTAGTAGCACTTGTACTCATTTCACTAAGTACTTATCTACTATACTTTCATTTTCAACAATTTTATATATAAAATTTTCTTTGGCTTGACATTTCTCTTGATGAAAATTTAAGAGACTTTTTCACATATCGTTTGTCGTTTAACAAAAAAATATTCTTTCATATTCAATATTTGGTAAAGCTTTGTATATAATCATTTTAGCAATATCATTTTTATCAAGCACTATTTTGAAATAATTATCTTGTTTTTCAAAAGTGTTGATTGAAAATTACCAATTGAAATGACATGCCAAAGATCATAATCTATTAATTTCACATAACTTTTGAATCGATTTTTCCATTCAAGAAAACTTGTATTTTTGAAATATGGTGGTTTAAATGTCATGTTCCCTTCTAAATATTTTTCCAATTCCATAGATCGATTTCAAGTTATAAAATATAATTTATTTTAAAAATCTTGTTTAACATAGCTCTGATGCCAATTGTGGAAAACTAGAAGGGGGGTTGAATAGTTTTACGTCAATTTTATTTTTATAAAAACCTTGTTTGCAAAATAATCGATTCTAGTTTTATGTGAGATCAATACACAACACTTATATAAACTAATATCTATGAAATGAAATGATAATAATATAAGTAAATAAGTAAAGAGATAGAGATGGAAAGATCGCACCACAAGACAAAGGATTTATAGTGGTTCGGCTACGAAGCACCTCTTAGCCCTACTCCACTCCCCGAGCACCTAAATCTAGAGTTTTCTTCACTATGTCAACAAGCTCCCTTATGGCGGAGAAAACCTTACACAACTTTTGCTTACACCAATTTACGACACTAAGCTAAATGTCGAGTCCTAATAGTAGCTAGAACCAATCTCACACCACTATACACCTTCTTCACAACTTATGCACACCACTACTACTACACAACTTCACTACTTCTCTTTCACAACACTACTTCTACTTCTACCCAACACAACTACTTCTATTCACAACTACTAACACACCTAGATCTATCTATTACACAACTTCTACACCTTTATAATATACACAAACCTACAATACTTCTTAACAAGATGTTGGAGGAGTATTCTTCACTTGCACTTTGAATGATAAAGGATTGGATCACTTGAAACAAGAACTAATATGTTTATGATCAAAGGATATAGGAAGATGATTTGAGAGAATTAGAACAGAAAGTTTTAGTGCAAAAGGTGAGGAAAAAATTCAGATCTGAACCAGTATTTATAGGCAAAGAATTCTGACACAGGAGCGTATACCGACCCCCTTAATTGTGTGCCGGCCCCCTTAAAATTAAGGGGGCCGCCCACGTGAAACGGCCAGATTCTTTGTCTTTTTCTGGGGAAAGTTTATTTGGTGAAAATTTAACTGAATTTGGTTAAAAATTTGAATTCATATATTTATTATGAAATAAACATTTTCTTTAATTACCAAAATTGTTTTTCTTAAATATATAAAATGTTTATACCATTTTATATAATTTGTAATTAGTTAATAAATCTTCCTTTGATCATAAAATGTATTAGGCACTTGTTTATTCATACCTTAAGTGAATTAGTTGGATATAATGACATTTTGTCACTAAACACTTATTTACATAATGATTTTATGTTTAATGATTTTAAATTTTGTGATCGTCAAAACATAGGGATACCGAAAAATATTAATAAAGTTTTTACGCATTATTTATATCAACAAAATGTGTAGTAACTGAGATGAAAACTAAGAATTGAAAAGGTAAAAGCTGAACAAGTAAGAGATAAGCATTAAGCTAAAAGAGTAAAGATTAAAAGCTAAATTTTATTAAAACAATAAGAAATACAATACAAAGGATTTAAACTAATACATTTTAAAAGTAAATTGAACAGAGTTTCGCTACACTATATACTACATGCCTCAATGAGCTACAAAACACCTCTATTTATAGTTGTGGTAGGAAGGATCTAGAGGATAAGGGGGTCACGGATTGCCAGCTTGGCAATCCTTGTGATGTGCTTCTTCTGAGCTTCTCTGAGTCCTTAGATCATTCACTAATCATTGCCCTCTAATATCAACCCTTTGATTATATTATGTGACGTGTAGAGACCAATAGGAGGCTGCCACCTATCATTCCTTGTGCTTCTTTGATGCTGACATGCTCTGATACGCTCCTGATCATCTAGAAGCCCTTTGATTTGACGCAAATACCCTTAATTGTGGTAATTGGAAGGGTGAGTGAATTAGGGTTCATGTAATTTTCTTTCTGGGTGAATTTGGGGGGCGGGAATGGTTTTTAGGTAATAGTTTATTACTTATGGTTTGTCTTTGGGTAAAGTGAGGTTTGACCATGGGTACTTTGGGCTCGGGTTTAGATGATGGGCTTGGGGTTTTAGATTACAACTTGGGCTTTGCAATAACTTTGGACCAGGTTTGTTTAAGTTGTGATTTCAGGTTTAATATAAGGACCAAATGTATAATTGATGAAAATGAAGGGATTAATTCTGCCAAGCTCCAAAAGTATGATCAAAGGGTTTTTATTGAGAATGCTCTAATCTTTGAGGGTTGACTTTAAATTTTCATGAAATATTTCTTGTAGGGACCTCTTTTATCAATTGATGAAAGTTTAGGGACTGAAAATGTAAATCCTTCAAACTTTGACCAAGGACCAAATTTGACAATTGTCAAATCTCTGAGGTCTTCTTTGGGCTTTGTAGGCTTAGCTTTGACTTTCTTTGACTTTTCAACACTCATTCCACTCTCGGGTTCGCTTTTGCCGGTTTCCGTTTATTTTTTGTCTTTTATTGAGATATCCATTCCTGCACATTCACAATCACAAAAACAAAAACACACTTTCTTTGGCAATTTGGGTTAGTTTAAGGATTATTTAGTCTTATTTTGGTAAAGAAAAGGTGAGTGAATAAGCACTCACCACCAATCATTAGGGCCTGTGTTAAGGTATATTTAGGTTGTTTTAGGGCTGAGGTGAGGCACGAATAAAACGCAAACCAAACAGATTACAAAACAGAATTTTAGGGCTTGTATAGTCCATGATTTTATGTGAGTTCTCAAAACGTATATCATGTTTCCCTTTTCCTTTTTAGCTGATTCACAAAACAACGACATCATGAAGTATACACATTTAGGAAAAACATCAAACAAAAAGAAAAGAGAATAAGATTGTTACCCTAGTGATGCCATGACATACAGAAACAAGGACGAAGGATTCAATCAAAAAGAAAACTGAGCACCCCACTCTTACTTTGAACCAGCCTACACACGATCAATCACTACCTTTGCCTCCTTCTACTGCTCGAACAGAATGGACCAGCACACCAGAATGAATGCCACTTATAATTTTCTCTAATGTTAGGGTTTATTTAAAAAAAAAAAAAAAAATTTGTGTTGCGTATGGTGTGAAAAAAAAAAACACCGGATCCTTGTCTTATCTTGTTGTGTGGATCGAAGATGGGCCAAAAGGCCAAGGACTTTCATGGGCCAAGTTACTTGGGTTCCTTTGCTTATTTATGATTGTGAAATAAAAGAAAACGGCCCAAAACAAATGTCTACGAAGCGTAATTAATTTCCTCGTATTTTATTTAAGTCAAGAAATTATTTTGGAGTTAGAAAATATTCAAAGATTTCCAAAATGATATGTATTTAATGTTTTATGGATTTACGGTTACTTGTTTAAATTATATTCGCGTATAATTATTTGTATTGTTATTTATAAATTTTAAATTTATACGTAATTTAAGTGTTCGAGATTTTAGGGTTTTACAGTCAAGATCGGGATCCTATAAGATCTTAAGCTTGCAAAGATCTTATGCAGGATCCAGATCATTTTTGCTTTGTATCGTGAAATTGTAAGATCTTAAGATCAGGATCGGGATCCTGACAACTATGCCTTATAGAGAAAAGTTCAATACGAAACAAAATTTATCTAAAGAACAAATAACAAGATCTCAACCATTCATCTTTTTTAAATTTAAAGGTGTAGATCACTTGTTATTTTAATATAATTACTTATATAAGGGTATTTTTGGAATATCAATCTCTTCATTCCATTTACTCATTTCATTTCACCTCTTCATTTCAGACACACTATCTTTTACTCTCACCAACAATGTTTTCCCCAAATTACAAACCCTAACCGCCCAATTCAAAATTGATCAAAATTAGTGCTAAATAATGAACATTCGATATGAAATAGCACAATCAAAACATGATCCGGTGCTCCAATCATTCTTCGTTGCCACCTACCGATCAAAATCAACCTCATAATGTAGCGGGTGTGACGGGAGTACTCGTGGCGGCCGGATCCGTGGTGGCCGGTTCTGTGGTGGCCGGATTCATGGTGGTCGGATCTGTTTTCTAGACTTCTATTTAACCAAAAAGCATTTTCAATGTCAAAAAGCTCATTACCGTATAATCATTGCAACTTGGGCTTGATTAAAGGGTTTGATCAAATTAAGATTTTGGTTACATGACATGTTATTAATGTCGAATAAAAAAGTGCGCCAAGTTGGTACCTAATACCTAGATGGTTAGTTAGACTAAGTAACTTCTTATTTTCTATTAATAAGTAGCAGCTTTATAATATTTTGTTTAAGTGACAACTTTTTAGTGTCTTTTTATAAGTAATAACTTATTGGTCATTATAATAAATATTATTGGTGTTTATAGATTGTTGGAATATATAATTTTTGGATCATTACGGGTTATTTGTATAAATGTGAATTGTTGACTGAAAATGAAAATAGAGAAAAATGCAGAACTAGCATTAGCTCAATATAAAGCAAAAAATTTTGCTATAGAAGCACATGTGTTTTAGAACAAAGAGTAAATCACACGTGAAAAAACAGAATCACACACAATTTTACTTGCAATGAATCTCATGTGATGCACCAAAGAAACCCATGACTCCCATGGGATTCACAATGAATCCCTTGAGGTTCATACTGAATCCCATGGGATTTACAATGAATCCCTTGTGATTTCATACAGAATCTCATGGGGTTCACAATGAATCCCGTGGGATGCACCAAAGAATCTCATGAGATTCATATTGAATCTCATGTGATTTCACACAGAATCCTTTGTGATTTATTGACAAGATAAATCATACAGAATCCCATATGATTTCATACAGAATCCCTTGAGATTCATACAGAATCTCATGTGATTTTGTACTTACAGTTTATATAAAGTAAAATGAAAATCCAATGGGATTTATATAGAATCCCATGTGATTCTCTCTGATCCCTTGTGATTCATATAGAATCTCACGGGATTCATACAGAATCCCATGAGATTCTTTGATGAATCACATGTAATTCATAAAAAGTCACAAGATTTCCCATGTGATTCATATAGAATTTGATTATGAATCACATGAAAAATACTCGTCAAGTAGCTTTATTAAATCCTATGATTTTCCGAACACTTTTTCCGAACACTTTTTATGAATTACATGAGATTCTTTGATGAATCACATGTAATTAATAAAAAGTCACAAGATTACCCATGTGATTCATATAGAATCATATTTGTATGAAATTTGATTCTGAACTCTTGACCGCTTGATTGAATCAAACAAGTTTTTGTAAGTCTGTTTCAAATGCTCGTTTTCTTGATGCCACAGCATGTTCCAACTCAATATTTTTAGTATCAAGTTCGTCAAAATCAAACTTGATTTTGGTATCATCACATTTTCTTCAAAAATCTTTTCTTTTCCTTTAAGCACCGATGTCAAAGATTTTTCCGAACACTTTTTATCTATCATTCTTCTCTTGTAGTTTTAGTTGGAAAGAGATACTTTGTGCTTCGAGTTTTGTTAAATCTTTGTAAAACTGAGCAGTTCTTTTTGATAGTTCTTCTTTGACATCAGCTGCTTCTTTTGAAAGCTCGGTGATTTTCTTTTTGAGATAAAGATTTTCATATTTCAAAGAAGATGTTTGTTCAAAATGCACATTCTCATACTCATGGCTAACAGATACTGACTTGAATGACTCTAGTTGATTTGTGAAAAATTCTTTTTGAATGTCAAGTATTAAGCATTTTTCATCAAATTCGTCTTCAAGAGAGTGAACGTACTTTAAATATTCTCTCATTTCAGTGACAAGATATTTTTCAAAGTGATCAAAACTTAAGTTGATATCTTTCACACGAGGTTCAATCGCATCTTTTAAAATCTTTTTGACTTCAATTTTTAGACATAAGTCCGATAAAAGTGGATTAGAGAAACCATCAATGTTGTATTGTTGCTTAACATCAATGACTTTCAACATTTGCTCAATGTGATGTTTAAGATTACAAAATTGTTTCCTTGCTCTATTTTGCCATAACTTAGCATCATAAGTAGCAAGTTGAGCTTCTTTGAAATATCTTTTCACATTTGTGTCTTTCCTTTTGAAAGGTCCTTTTGGTATATCTGTCAATTGTGTACAACCATACACAAAGCCGTGGTACGAGAACGGGGTTTTTCTTTGTTTTACTTTCAAACATTTTTCCTCTTCAGATTTTAAAATATCTTGAGACTCAAACAAAAGATCATCTGACAATTCTTTTCCCATATATTCAGCGTTATACAAAATAGGTGTCAGCTTTTTCACTTTGTTTAAAAAACACGGTTTTCTAATTTCAAAATCATTTTCCAAATGAGTGCTATTCACAAACCCAATTCCAGATGTTTGTTTAGAAATGTCATCATCATTTGTAGGTAACATGTTGATAGTCTGAGTAGTCTGTCCTAATTTTCGAAGTTTGTTTTCAAGATCATTTGCTTGTTTAAAAAACTCTTGGTTTTCATTCTCAAGTTTTGTGTTAACAATCTTAAAATTTGAAGTCGTTTTCTAAAGCCTTGAATTCTCACTTTTTAAATCACTGTTCTCTTTTAAAAGCGCTTCAACCTTTCTGTTGTTAAGAACCATTTTTTCATCCAGTTTTTAAATGGAATGTTTTTCACGAAAAATAGCTTCTCTATAACCAACTTCAAGTGCTTCTTTTTGTTTTAAAAGTGGTTTGACAGACTCTCCATTCATTCCAAACTTCCGAGCTTGAGATTTAAGGTTTGAGTTTTCAAATTCAAGTTCAGCTTTTCTTTTTGTTACATTTTCAAAACCTTTTTCCATTTCCTTAAATCTCTCAAGCTCATTTGTTAATAAGACATTCGCTTGCTTAGCTTTGCGATTATCCTCTTTGCACTTTTCAAGTTCATGTTTGAAATTATTGATTAAAGAAGCAAATAAGGCACGATCTTGGTCATAAGTAGATCCATCCTGGGCAGGCTCACCTCTATTAGGATCCATATTTGGAATAGCAAAAGTGATATTACTACCATTTTGTTCCACCACATATGTGTCACTAATAGACTTAGGATGCTCAGGATGTGTCTGATTATGAGCAAACACATTATCGAAGACAACAACATTATCATTATCATTTGAATGTTGTACTGTAGCCAATATCTTTGTGTCAAATGAAGGTCTGATGTGATCATCCTCAGTATCCCAAATAGCTTCATTCCTGTGTGTACCATTAGTATCTGAATCATAGCTTGGACTGTTGCTTTCAACCTGCTGTTCTGAAGTTGTATCATTGCCCGTGAAAACCAAACTAACATCTGATGCTTCACCCTCATTGACCGATTCCTCTTCTTTTTGAAAATCTTTGTATGTCTCTCTTACAATCACTTCTGTTTCCTTTAACTGCATCTCTCTTTCAATTAGCTCTCTTTCTTTTAACTACATATGTTTTCCAATCTGCTCTCTTTCCTTTAACTGCATATCTTTTTCAATCTGCTCTCTTTCCCGTTTCAGCTTCTCAATTTCATTTAACTCAGCTTCCTCAGCATCAAGTATCTTTTCGAGTTCACCCATGTCATTGATGCATTTGGTTCTGAAGGTCGTATAGCTTACCCAAAATCTTTGGTAGAATGCATCAATAAACTCTTACTGGTTCATTATCCAAGGGTTAAATATACTCTAAAACTGAGTTTGGATAACTTTGAGAGCTTCCTCGCAGTTACGCGTATGAAGTTCTTTTCCATTAAGTAGCCTTTCAAGTTGATTCAGGCTTTGGATGAGTTTTTCTTTGAACTGATGAAATTGGACTCTGATGAAGTATTCAAATGCTTGATCGAACCTTGAATCATATCCTGATGTATTTATAATCTTCTCAATCTGTGACTTGAACACTTTAAACACTTTAATTGAATCTCTCTCTTTTATTTGTATTTCCTTTTCCATTGTGTTAGGATGTGTGATGAAGTTGATCTTGGATCGGCTCAACGAAATAGGAGTTGAATTTCATGAAGGTTACTTTCTTTAGTCAACGAACTTTCAATCCACCAACAATTTTCTAGAATGTGTTCTCGATAAAATTTTCTAGAATGTGTTCTCGATAAAATTATCTAGAATGTGTTCTCGAGAAAATTATCTAGAAGTGTTCTCGAAAAAAATTTCTAGAATGTATTCTCGATAAAATTATCTAGAATGTGTTTGATGAATGCTCAAACACTCATCATTTTTAGTCAATCTGAACTGCAGAAACATACAAAAACACTCAGTAATGCATCAAAATACTGAAAATATTTCAAAATTGTGTTTTATGTGTTTTAAAAGCAAAATGAGCAAAAACAAATGAAAAACGATCAAAGTTTGCAATATTGGCAGTTTCAGTCCCTCAAGTTTCAAAACTTGTCAAAAATAGTCCCTATGCATTTATTTTGAAAGGAAAAGTCAACCCAAGCTTTTGAAAGTCAAACATCACAAAATATTATACTTGGGTCATAAGTTTCCAAAATTTACATGTTTGGTCCCTGAGATTTCAAATTTGGCAAAATAGGTCCCTGGGAATTTTGTAAAATGGAAAATGGCAAAAATGGTTCTTGGAATATTGGTACTTGGCATTTTTGGTCCTTGATAGCACTTTGGGAAATCTACAATATCAGTCCCTAAGTTTTTGCAAATTACAAAATTGGTCCTTATATGTTATAAAACCAAACGGATCCTTTTTATCATAACCAAATCCAAACCAAAACCTCCCTAAGCCCAAAACAATCCCAAGCCCAAAACCACTCCCCAGGCCCACTCCCACTCCCATTTTAAATAAAACACCAGGGTCAAACAGTCAATGGTCAAGTGGTCAAAACCGACCACTGTTCATCCCCTTTCCCAAAACCCCCAAAACCTGCTTCTGTGTTCCCCCCTCCTCCCATCCTTTCACCAACTCCACCAACCCTTCATTAATACCCAAACCAACCTCCCCCTCCTCATTAATACTCCCACCTACACTCACCAAACCCACTCACAATTGCCAAACTCAACTTCCCGCTAAAACCATTTTAAACGGCCTAGATTAATTGAAGCAATCCTACGGCTCCAAATGAAGTGGGAAAGACAGAGGCATGCTCAAGGGGTTATAAAAGTCAAAGAAAAATGAAGAATGAAGTGTGTTAGAGTAGATAGTTAGTTTTTTTTTTTTTTTATTCTTAGTGTAACTGTAGATCGAATTTAGCTAAAAGTAATGTAATAATTCAATTCAAGCTTTGCAACATTTTCTTTCAGTATTGTAATCAAGTTTTAAAATCTATATCAGTTCAGTTTACTATTTAAATTCCTTGTTTGAACTTTGCTTTAATATTTTAAAATCAATTACTTTGCCCTAGATTAATGTACTGTTTCTTAAGCTGTTATTCTAGTTCCTAAGCTCACACAAGCTTATTCATAGCTTGTGGTGAGTTGTGGTAGTCCTAATATCTGTTTTAAGCATTTCATCAGAAAAGTCAATAAAAGTCAAACCTAAGTCTATGATTGTGGTAAGGTGATTCAGGGGTGATTTGTTGGTTGTTTCTGGTTAAAAAGCTTGTTGATAGGCTCAAATGAGCTTTAGGTCACTGACTTGAGGTAAACTCATCATATCTAAGTTCAATTTCCATTTTCAGTTTTTAAAATGTTTCTGTGAATTGCTTCTGTTTGATTACTTTTAATTATTACTTCTTGTTGTTTAGGATTTAATGTAGCATGTTTTAGAACTTTGATTTAGTTTTTCAGCTTTAATAAGCATTTGGTAGTGTAAAAATTCAAACCATTGACTGTTAAAGGGGTGTTTGGATCAGCACCTTTGCTGAGTTCTTGTTGTTGTTTTGTTGTTTACTTTGCACAAATAGGATTCATTAGGTTTGTTTAGAATAGTCCTGTCATAAAAGTCAGTTCCTTTTTAGAGAAAAGTCAAAATCTAAGTGTAATCCGACTTATTGATTCACTGTCTGAACTTTAGTGATCTAGGTCACTCAAATCTGCTCATAAGTGACTGTTGTAGCTTATTTTAGTTTCCTTGTAACTAATTATAACATAATCAGTTAGTGTATTAGGTTTAAATCTCATATTAGTCAAAGTTAGGATCAATTCAAAAAGTCAAAATTGCACTTGTGTGCAGAAAACCAAAACTTGCAAGATTTCTTGTGATTTTTGTGCTTGGATCTAGGATTTGAAATTTCTATATGTTTTAGTCTACCAGCTGAACTTTGAGATTCCATCATTATATTATTTTTAGGATTTTTTCTGAGCTTATTGAAGCTGTCCAAAATAGGGTGTAGGGCAAGCCTATGCCCTGCTACACAGACCCTCAGTTTCACCACCAACTTTCATGCCCTCCCCAGGACTCATAAGTGGGACCCATAGGCTGAACTTGGGCTTTTTGAAAAGCCCTCCACCCCAGCTTGCTACTTCAGTCCAAACATTGAGCTTATCAGCTTATTTCATAAGCTGATTTTGCCCTTAAAGTTGACTGCAGGGAAGCTTGTGAGCTTTGGTTTTTGGAATTGCTTATTTGGGCTTATCAGCTTATCCAGGGTACTACTATCATTGTTTTAGCTTATTACTTGTCCCTTGAGCCTATTACAACCTTAATCCATCCCTGGTCTTAGCTTAGAGCTAAATTCCAAGCTTTTAGCCTTAACAATTGACCAAAGTCAACTGTCATGGCTTAAGCTCTCCATAAGTGCTTATTTCTGAGCTTCTTTCCAAGTCCCTTTATTAAAGTTCCATTTTTTAAGTATTTACACAGTTTTGTAAAAAGAAAACCCAAAAAAAGACAAAGTTTCAAAAAGTCATAGCTTCTATTTAAGAAGCTTATTGCTTATTAGCTTATTTTCCTTAAGCACTTAGTGATTTTATATTTTTCTTAGGTTCCTTATATCTTAAAATAATTTCAGTAATTTTTTCATATTTTTCTCTTTTCATTTAGTATTTTTAATAATTAATATTAATTTTTATTCATTAATAATTAGTTAATAATTAATAATAATTAAATAAAAAGTCTTAAAAATATATTTTCTGTTTTAAAATTAGTTTTATATAACTTTAGATTTTTCTAAGTTTTAATTTTAATTTTCTAAGCTTATTTTACATTTTCTTATTATTTAGTGTATTTTTAAATAGTTTAAATTAGTTTTTAAATTAATAGTAATTATTTAAAAAGTAGGAAAAAATATATTTTAAGTTTGAAAATTAGTTTTATAATATTTTAAATTTTTCCAAATTTATTTTTCATATTTTTAGTGTAATTTTACAATTAGTTATAATTTAGTATAATTTAAATAATTAATAAGTAATTAATAATTTGTAATTAATTAATAATAAATAATTAAATAGTGTAAAAATTTATTTTCTTTTTCTAAAAATTTTGTTTCATCCTTAGTTTTGTAAAAAAGTCATTTTCACCCCCTGGGGGTTTTCAGATTTAAGTTCTCGCGTTTTATCTCGTACGTTTACGTTATTTAAAATGTAAACGTACGCGTTTTTAGGTTTAAAACGTTTCTGGGTTTTCAAACTTTACAATCTTGTTAATATAACTTATTTAAGTTATTTCCTTTCAAAATTCTTTAGTGTAATCAATCACAACCCTTTCTTGTCCAAATTCACCCGATCACAGATCCGTTTGATAACCATTCACACCTCGTCGGGACATAACGACCCGGGGAAACACTATATTCAGCGGAGCATTGAGCCTCTAGACTGTTTGACTTGGTTGACCATCACCTGGTCAATTAGGTTGACTGTTTGGAGCCAATCAAAATTTGGCGCCGCTGCTGGGGAGGTTGTGCACGTTTTTCTAAAACGGTTTGCTGATTAGTGAATTGGAATTCACTTCTTTGTAAATTTATCCATCCTTGTGTATATTATCATATAAAAACAAAACCGTTCCCGAAAACATTTTAAAATCAGTTTTCAACGAACACAAAAAAAAAAAACCAAAAACATTTTCTTTCTTATTTGTACAAAATGTTTATCCAAAAATCTAAAAATAATCACCTTTACCCTCTCACATCTTTGATTCTTCATTCCTTACCCTCCCAAACCTTTTGATTCTTTCTATGTCTCATCCAAACCTTCTTATTTGCCATTGGTGTGGTAATCCTTATAATGGTGGCAATTGCCCCAGCTGTGGCATGGTAGAGTCAGGAAACAGGTCTCTCTATAACCAGAATCCCTATTCCTACCATGACACGACTGATTTATTCCATCAGCTACCACACCATGAGACTCAGCAGTTTTACTGTTGTGAGTATTGTGGTGGTTCACACTACAGTTTTGATTGTCAATCGGGAAACACGCTTGTCTATGAGCAGTTTCCTGATAACAACTATAACTCTAGCACATACAACCCACAGCCACATCAGTTTTACTGTTGTGATTACTGTGGAGGTCCACACTCTAGCTCGGATTGTCAAACAAGGAATCCATTTCCTTGTAACAATTACGACTATTCATTTTCAGACCCACCTCCACAGTACCAAATGATTCACACAACTCCTCATGATATTGAGCAAGACCTTTTACTAAAGGCTCTTGAGATATTAAAACAACTTAAGGAGGAGTTGGTTACTACATCGTTTCAAGACTCTTGTGAGAAATCTATGGCAGAATTACTTGCTGAAGAACGATAGGCTAGAAACAAATTGAGCATGGAAGAATTGCTAGTCTTAGAACAAGCAGCTATAACACGTGCCAAATTTCGTAAAGCTGCTCTTCTCGACTGTGATGATGATAGTGATAATGAAGACACCCTTGATATCCTTCAATTTTATAAGGGTTCGTCAGATTCATCATTTGTGATTCCTCCCACTGAAAATCAGGGAGAAAATAATGAGACGGGGAAATTACTAGCAGAAGATCAAATGGAACTCGTACAATCCATGAATGCTAGCTCCTCTCCACTCCCTCAGTCTATTGATATCACACCCGAAGTTCACACTCACTCTCTGAACATGGGGGATGAGCATCCTAGCACTGTTCCTGATAAGGAATCGGACGAATTCATAAAGTCTAGTGTTGAGATCCTTGTCCCAATCCCAAGAGAGTCACAATGAATTTTTGATCATGTGTGTGATTCTCCTTCCCCTCTTGAGTGTTCAAACGATCATTTTGAGACTTTCTCAGATTTTAATGATGATTGTACATCTCATGGAGACATTGAGTATATTGAGGCATCATTCCCACAGTCTGATGCTGATCCTCTTCTTGAGGAGTTCGCCGATGAACTTACTCACATCAATCCACTTTCAATGGAAAGTGATGATGGTCTCCTCGATTTCGAAGCCGATCTAGGAGAAATTGAAAGTCTCCTATATCATGATCCGTCACTCACTTATGATCCCAGTAGTCCAATAGAGAATGATAATCATTTTGTTCTTGAAACATTCAATACTACTCTCACCAATCCTTTGTTTGAGTTCGAATCTGAATTCACTTTGATTTATGATAATACACTCTTTGATATTCAGAATGAGGATTGTGATGAGTCTATTCCGGAACATGAGTTCACAGATTTACATCTTGTGAATAATTCTCTTCATGAGGAGTTCTCCGGTGAACTCACTCATCATATCATGACTCCTCCAGAGTTTGATAGCCTGGGGGGAGATGCACTCAATCATGAGGATTTGCAAATTCCCACCCACCCTCCCGGGATGTTTTTGAGCTTAACCATTGAAATCCAAATTCAGGCTAATGAGCCTGCTCTCGAGGAAGAAGATCTTATCACGATTTTCATCATGGTTTTCTTCCTTTTCTTCACCTACCGGGTGACTTCTTTTCTTCTTCACTCCTTCGGGAGTGAGGATACCATCTTTGACCCCGGCATTTTCATGTATCATTCTTTTGAGCCGGGATTATATCTCATCGGTGTGGAACTTTCACGTGCTTCAAATGTTTGTCCAAACATCTTGAATGAAAGTCCGATGGCGATTTTTTCTTCCACATCATGCTTCCCCAAGAACCAATGAATTCGGGGTCGAGTCAAGCTAGCGACTCGGTAAACAAAAACAGTAGCATGTACTTAGGGTTTTCACCCTAAGTGTGGGGGAGTTACCCCTACTGTGGTTACTTATAAAGTGAAAAACAAAATGGTATTTCCACATTTAGCTTGTAGTGTTGCCCTTTTACGTTCAAAGAGTCGGCATAATAGCCGGGACTTTGAATATTGAGGACAATATTCATTCTAAGTGGGGGGGGGGGGGGTATTCTAGCGAATTTTATCACATTTTACTATCTAGTACCCCCGTTTTTTTGCAAAAATCTCAAAAATTTTAAAAAATTTTCACTTGTGCTTCAAAATTTTTGTGGTTATCAGTCCACCATGTCTAAACGACAAAAAGATTGGCTAATCCAGGAGCAAATGGCTCTTGGTAAAGATATCTCAAATCCGTTGATGGCTTGCAATTTGCCCAAAATTGTATGGTATATCAGCTCGCCATATCCTAAAAAGTGAATGAGTTGGCTAGCCCGCAAGATTATGGCTTGTGGTAAAGGCAGTGGAAAAACCATAATTGGTAATCAGCTCACCAAGATGTTGACTATTCCATCAAGAGTTGGCTAGTCCAGACGCAAACGACTTTTGGTAAAGACTAATCAAATCCGTTGACAGCTGGTGATTTGCTCAAAATCACATGGTTATCAGGTGGACCATAGTTCTTACTTGAATCGATACATCTGGCTACTCCAGAAGTGATGGCTTTTGGTAAAGAGATTAAAATCCATTGAGTTTTAAAAACAGTTTATTGCTAGGGACTAGCAATATTTTAGTGTGGGGGATTGATAAGTGCTCAAACACTCATCATTTTTAGTCAATCTGAACTGCAAAAACATACAAAAACACTCAGTAATGCATCAAAATACTGAAAATATTTTAAAATTGTGTTTTATGTGTTGTAAAAGCAAAATGAGCAAAAACAAATGAAAAACGATCAAAGTTTGTAATATTGGCAGTTTCAGTCCCCCAAGTTTCAAAACTTGTCAAAAATAGTCCCTATGCATTTATTTTGAAAGGAAAAGTCAACCCAAGCTTTTGAAAGTCAAAAATCACAAAATATTATACTTGGGTCATAAGTTTCCAAAATTTACATGTTTGGTCCCTCAGATTTCAAATTTGGCAAAATAGGTCCTTGGGAATTTTGAAAAACGGAAAATGGCAAAAATGGTTCTTGGAATATTGGTACTTGGCATTTTTGGTCCTTGATAGCACTTTGAGAAATCTACAATATCAGTCCCTAAGTTTTTGCAAATTACAAATTTGGTCCTTGTATGTTATAAAACCAAACGGATCCTTTTTATCATAACCAAATCCAAACCAAAACCTCCCCAAGCCCAAAACAATCCCAAGCCCAAAACCACTCCCCAGGCCCACTCCCATTTTAAATAAAACACCAGGGTCAAACAGTCAATGGTCAAGTGGTCAAAACCGACCACTGTTCATCCCCTTCCCCACAACCCCCAAAACCTGCTTCTGTGTTCCCCCCTCCCATCCTTTCACCAACTCCACCAACCCTTCATTAATACCCAAACCAACCTCCCCCGTCCTCATTAATACTCCCACTTATACTCACTAAACCCACTCACAACTGCCAAACTCAACTTTCCGCCAAAACCATTTTAAACGGCCTAGATTAATTGAAGCAATCCTACGGCTCCAAATGAAGTGGGAAAGACAGAGGCATGCTTAAGGAGTTATAAAAGTCAAAGAAAAATGAAGAATGAAGTGTGTTAGAGTAGATAGTTAGTTTTTTTTTTTTTTTTTTTTTTTTTTTAATTCTTAGTGTAACTGTAGGTTGAATTTAGCTAAAACTAATGTAATAATTCAATTCAAGCTTTGCAACATTTTCTTTCAGTATTGTAATCAAGTTTTAAAATCTATATCAGTTCAGTTTACTCTTTAAATTCCTTGTTTGAACTTTGCTTTAATATTTTACAATCAATTACTTTGCCCTAGATTAATGTACTGTTTCTTAAGCTGTTATTCTAGTTCCTAAGCTCACACAAGCTTATTCATAGCTTGTGGTGACTTGTGGTAGTCCTAATATCTGTTTTAAGCATTTCATCAGAAAAGTCAATAAAAGTCAAACCTAAGTCTATGATTGTGGTAAGGTGATTCAGGGGTGATTTGTTGGTTGTTTCTGGTTAAAAAGCTTGTTGATAGGCTCAAATGAGCTTTAGGTCACTGACTTGAGGTAAACTCATCATATCTAAGTTCAATTTCCATTTTCAGTTTTTAAAATGTTTCTGTGAATTGCTTCTGTTTGATTACTTTTAATTATTACTTCTTGTTGTTTAGGATTTAATGTAGCATGTTTTAGAACTTTGATTTAGTTTTTCAGCTTTAATAAGCATTTGGTAGTGTAAAAATTCAAACCATTGACTGTTAAAGGGGTGTTTGGATCAGCACCTTTGCTGAGTTCTTGTTGTTGTTTTGTTGTTTACTTTGCACAAATAGGATTCATTAGGTTTGTTTAGAATAGTTCTGTCATAAAAGTCAGTCCCTTTTTAGAGAAAAGTCAAAATCTAAGTGTAATCCCACTTATTGATTCACTGTCTGAACTTTAGTGATCTAGGTCACTTAAATCTGCTCATAAGTGATTGTTGTAGCTTATTTTAGTTTCCTTATAACTAATTGTAACATAATTAGTTAGTAAATATCGCTCAGCTTCATTAGAACAATGGTTACACACTCACACCCTTCAAGTGTAGTCTTGAGGGGTATTTATAGGGCAAACATAAGACAACTATTACAATATTACATTAGTAGTCCCTGCGTTATACGCATACTAGTTGTCTACTCCAATTCAAGTAAATATCGCTCAGCTTCATTTCTAACAATCTCCCTCCAGCTGGAGATATACGTGAATTGGTTACGATGATTCCTAACAAGTAAAATAAAACGATCAAAGTAAGCGCAGCAATGCCGAGGAAGACTTCATAGCTCTTTGTCTTCCTAAATATCCCCAGCAATCTTTCTTTACTTGCAAACGAATCATGTACTAATCTAATTGGGTTATTTCTCCCTCCCAATTAGTAAGCCCTTTTCTTTTACATGCTCCCTCCCAAATTGACAACCCGTTTGATATAACATTTATGCTTGTGGAAGAAGTGTCTCTGAATTCTGCCTAAAAAGTCTTCAGTCTCTTATCTTGTCATGCACAATGGAAAATGGATTATAGACTGATAATTTGTAACTTCTTCACAGGTTCGTTTGGGGAGCATCATATCGACATCTTCAACTCACTTAGAATGCTTCCAGATCTTCAATAAAAGCCCCGATGTACACATTTCTCCCTCCAGGATGATTACGATCTTTCGGAATCATCATAAATATGTGTACATAGAAATATCAACTGAAAGCAACATACAAATCAATACCCCATGAGTGGATGTCAATAACTATTCTCTCTACAGTTCTCCTCAGATCAACCTCTTATCAAACCTCTTTTCACTTCCACTGGCTGATAGTAAGTGACCACGTATGGAGACAACCCGATATGACAAACTTGAGAATGAAGTAAAATTCCTCAGACTTGTGACTTACGCTTGTACTATCCTGATTAAGAACCTATACTAAGCACCAATGTTGCGAAAATCGTGAATCGGTCCTGAGGCGGTTGAGGGCCGAGTAGTATTTTTTAGCCGATTAATCTGCCCTAAACCTTGTAATCGCCGATTAATCGGCCGATTTCCTTGTAAATCTCTCCAAGTTCCAGGGCCGTTTACCTTATAATCGGCAATTACAAGGCCGAGTTGGCCGTTTTTTGCAACATTGCTAAGCACAACAACGTTACTCCATACAATATAGGTAGTGGCATATACCCAAACCAATCAAATATTATATGAAATATCCACCTCTTGGAATATTCACAACTTCGTGTGACACTGAGTACTACAACGTAACTCATTAAAGTCATAGCTATAACCCGTGAGTACTACAATGTAACCCCTTACATCGAGTATAACTAGATAATCCAAGTCTTAATCACTATTCCATAAATGCTCAAACAAGGATCTTCAAAAGTCTTGCATCCAACCAACCCCTAGACCTTGAGATACTAAGTACACGCACCCGTGAAACGTAACTTCAAGCTCAAATAAGTAATAAACAAATAATCCCCGTAGTCACATTTGATATTCATTGAAGCTTTAGCCGTTTGAACTTTCATTCCACCAAAAATTTTCGAAACTTAGTCTACCAAAAATTTTCGAAAATTATGTTTTTCAGAAATTTTCGAAAAATGTTCTAGATAAACATTTTCGAAAAGTGTTCTAGATAAAAAATTTCTAAAAGTGTTCTAGAAATTTTTCTAAAAGTGTTCTAGAATTTTTTTTTTCTAAAAGTGTTCTAGAAATTTTTTTCTTTCTAAAAGTGTTCTAGAAAAGTGTTCTTGAAAAGTGTTCTCAAAAAGTATTCTTGAAAAATGTTCTCAAAAAGTGTTCTCGAAAATTTTCAGAATTCTCAAAAATTAACACCCAAAACTTTCTAAGTTATACAATTTAGAGAGTATACCACGAGTCAAAGTATTTTCTCACTTATACAAGCAAGGGAAACACCGAGTAAGCAATGGTAACACTTCATGATCAACAGGGAGTATTCTCAAAAATTTAGGGTTTGGTGTTCTCGAAAATTTGTATTTTCGAAAATTGTCACCCAAAATTTTCTAAATTATACAATTTGGAGAGTATACCACGAGTCGAAGTGTTTTTGTTGATCCCATTTGAGCAAACGATCTTATAGAAGTTGACTTGAATTAACACTTAAGCAATAACGCAGAATATTAAAGCTTAACTTAAGAAGAACAGTTTTAAACACTTTCAACACTTCAATATATTAATATACAAGCACTTAACAATGCTAAGGTTTTACAACCTTGAAGTGAAACGAGAATAATAATAATACGTACCTATTCTAACCCTAGGCACCTCCTTTTAAAGACCAAGGAGTCCTTTTTGGTTTACAATAACTTTCTACACAAGATAATATCTTCCTAATCGTATAAGATATACACACAATCTATTCTATAATCATCCATCCGTGTATACAAGTTTATCTCTTAAGCAGCAGATTCACCTAGCAACAGTTTAATAACACTAGCAGCAGATTCTCATCAGCAGCAGTTTGACACTTGGTTAAATTCTGAGCAGTAGAATCTTAAAACCCAATAGTTTTATTATTTATAAAAGCAAGGGAAACACAGAGTACGCAACGGTAACACTTCAGGATCAACAGGGAGTATTCTCGAAAATTTAGGGTTTAGTGTTCTCGAAACTTTTGTATTCTCGAAAATTAGTACAATTGTGTTTTCGAAAGTTTGCCAGAATTTTGATTTTGCTTAAAGCACACCCAAATGAAGTTTGTATTCCAAGATTCTCGTACTTCTAGCCTTAAAAACACCAAATCTTGAAGAAAGTAGCAAACTTGATGATTTTTGTGAAAAATTTTAAATTCTTGATAAATAGTACAAAATCAAGTACGAATTTTAAAGCTTGAATCTTTCAAAAAGATTGAAACTTTCTTGTTAGAAAAAGGTTTATAACACTAGTTTGTAATAAAAAAAGTGTTAAAACCCAAGAAAAACAAGAAAAGTAAGGATCTTTTTAGAAAAAATCGAGTATAAAACTTTTAAAAGGATTCGAACCACAAAAAACAATGATATAACAACACCATGAGCTCTGATACCAATTGTAGGACCGAAAATATGTATGATTCATGTGGTTCGGGAGGTCGAGGTTGATCAAAGTATATGAAATCCATGTTAGTTTCTAGAGAGAGAAAGTAGAGAGAGGGAGAGGTGAACAAAGATAAGATTTTATTAGAACAATGGTTACACACTTATACCCTTCAAGTGTAGTCTTGAGGGGTATTTATAGGGCAAACATAAGACAACTATTACAATATTACATAAGTAGTCCCTGCGTTATACGCATACTAGTTGTCTACTCCAATTCACGTAAATATCGCTCAGCTTCATTTCTAACAACTTATAAAAGATTTCATAAACATATATGACAAACAAATCTTATTTTATAAGCTAACTTATTTAAAAAGCTAAGCCCCCGATAATTCGTTATAAGTCCTGTCCAAACACAACAATTTATCAAGTATGCACTGATACATTCTTTATTAGGGTGGACGGTGTGGCGAGGTATTTTCCCTTGCCACATCAGCTCCACATCATTAAAAAAAAAAATGTTTCCTTCATTTTTTTTTCTTCAACTTTCTTTCAACCAGTGAAACACCTTCTCCCTCTTTCATTATTATTTTTCAACTATATTTTATCATTTAAAAATACTCATAATATACATACATACACTCACAACAACTAGTAAAATTCATTTTCTCTCCCCTAAAATGGTTTTCCTCTTTCCTCAAATCTTCGCTACTAAAGTGCCGTTGAGGAAGAATTTTTGGTTTTCTTTTATTTTCTCGTAAAGTGTGGAATGGCTTTGCTGTAGGGAAAAGTAAATTCCCTAATGTTTTCCTTCTCCACACCTTATACATGTGCGTTTCCTTCACCACACCTTGGCACTAGGGGTGAGCATCGGGTCAAACCCGACCCGAACCGACAAAAACCGGCCTGACTTGCGAAACAAAAAAAGGAAAAAACTTAAACCGGAACCGAACCGAGAAATAGATATCAAAACTGAAACCGAACCGAATAACTCGGTTCGAGCCAGTTTTTGGGTTTCGAACCGGAAAACGACAAAAACTGGATCGAATCGAAACAGACAAAATCCGAAACCGAACCGAAAAAAGTCGGTTCAGTTTGGTTCGGTCCGGTTTCGGTCAGTTTGTCGGTTCGGGTTAGTTTTCGGGTGAATTTGCTCAGCCCTACTTAGCACCCTCATAGTCACAACCACTGAATAAGTTATACATGCCATCGCAATATGAAAAATCAGTCGATTGTTGCCTAAATTTTTGATCAGATTATTAATCTTTTGCACTCAGAAAATAAGATCAGTTGCCTAAATTTTTGATAGGATGGTGTCCGTATTAAACAAAGCTAGTTAAGTTAAAATTAAGTAAAAATGTGTAAAAATTGTTAGTGCGAAAGTTATTTTTTATATACTTTTTGAAAAATGTACCAGATATTAGTTTAATTCGGTTTGATTTTCATTTTGCTAAATCAAAACCGAACCAAGTGTCATTTGCTAAAATTTGGCTCGGTTCAGTTTAATCCGGCAACCATTTTAACAATAACTAGGTTTTAATTCAATTCGGTTTGATTTGGTTTTCGGTTCAGCTATTTTAAAACCGAGCTCTCTTACACACCTTAATCAAGGTAATATGTTTAACTTCATCAATACTTCAAGGGGTATTTTTACAACTTCCTTAAACCCCCCAAAACCCCCAAATCACACGACACAATCACACAAAATTAGGGTTTATCAATGGCAAACAAGAAAACCTCTAAAACCCTAACACCAGAATCCAAATTCCGTACAGATTTCAGCACTTGCTCAAAAACCAAAGATTTTCAAACAACAATTAGCCTTTTCCAATATGCAATAACCCAAAAAATCAAACTTAATCTCCACCAATACAACACTTTTTTATACATTTGTTCAAACCAAACTGACCCATCAACTAAAAAAGAAGCAATTCAAAATGGGTATTTGATATTTAATCATATTATGCAAAATAACATTAACCCAAATGAAGGAACTGTCATTAGTATGTGTAGATTAGCTGCTGCTGATAATGATGGTGATTATGCATTTGAGTTGGTAAAAAAGTTGGAGAGTTATGGTGATAAGGCTAGGTTGAGGACTTATGATCCTGCTTTGTTTTGTTTTGTGGAGAAACGGGAGGCGGAGAAGGCGTATTTGGTTGAGGAGGAGATTTTGAGAAATGGGTTGTGTTTGGAGGAGAGTGAGATTAATGGGTTGTTGAGGGTGAGTGTGGAGGTTGGAGACGAGGGGAGGGTTTATGAGTATTTGCATAAGATGAGGGGGAGTGTGCGGTGTGTGAGTGAGTCGAGCGCGGAAGTTATAGAGAGGTGGTTTAAGGGGGAAGTTGCGGCGAAAGTTGGTTGTGGTGGTTTGGGAGAGGGGGATGTGGGTCGGGTTAAGGATGCTGTTTTGCGGAATGGAGGTGGGTGGCATGGGCTTGGTTGGATTGGGAGTGGCGAGTGGGATGTGAAAAGGACGAATGTGGGATCGGGTGGGGGGTGTTGTGCGTGTGGGGAGAAGTTGGCGTGTGTTGATATAGGGAGAGATGAGACTGAGAAGTTTGCTCAGTCGGTTGTGGGGTTGGCGGTTGAAAGGGAGAAGCGATCGAATTTTACTCAGTTTCAGGTGAGCAAAGCTTTTTGGTGTATCACTTTGTCTCTGGATAGTGCTTGTTATGCTTATGGTAGATTGCTTATTAGAGGTAACTGTTGGTCGAATAACAGTAACGATAAAACATTATTAGAGGATTTAAGCTTTTATAGTAGCCTTATGTTGTCGACCTTAGTATCTACTAATGTACAATCTTTTAGTTGGAAATCATGTGTTTTTTGCATTGAGTTATTCACTATAAAGTGGCTTTTCATATGTTGAAGGATTGGCTGGATCAGCATAATGATTTTGAAGCTATAGTGGATGGAGCGAACATTGGGCTCTACCAACAGAACTTTGCAGAAGGTGGATTTAGTGTCTCACAGGTTGTACATCTCTGGTTTGTTATTTAGGTGTTTAATATGTAACATGGTAATTTAAAACACTAAGAACCGAACTGTTGTGACTCATTCTTTTCTGCTTTTTCAAAATTGGTATAGAGCAGCTTGAAGTTGTTGTTAGTGAGCTGTATAAGAGAAGCAATAAATGGCCACTAGTTATTCTACACGACAAACGTATTCGAGGCCTTCTAGCTAATCCTGCCATTCGAGAGCTGCTTCAGGGGTGGATAGACAATGGGATACTATATGGAACACCAGTTGGTTCAAATGATGACTGGTAACAAAGTCTGAAAAACTTTTGCTTATACACCTCATGCTGCTTGAACTGCTGAAACTATAGTGGGATACATGTAATATGTTTTCTTATCTCTATGATAATCATGGTTCTTGGTATGTTTAGGTACTGGCTTTATGCTTCTGTAAAACTCAAGTGCATGCTTGTGACAAACGATCAGATGAGAGACCACATTTTTGAACTTTTGGGCAGCAGTTTTTTTCCCATGTGGAAAGAAAGACATCAGGTATGTTAATTTCTTGTTTGACATCTTAAGGTTATATTGAATAGTGTGCTGATTGATGTATTCATTGGTCCTGTCCAATTATAATGATACACCTTCGGCTTCTTTAGTGGCTGTAGCCCATTAACATTTGATCAAGAGGCCTACGCTGCCTATTGGCGGGGCATGTGTGCGCATATACATGCATACACACATAGATATGCTTGTTGTGTCTATATCAATGAAATTGTTAACGGTTGCCTGTGCCGGGGCATGATAGGGAACACTCATGAAACTTTATATCACTTGAGTTCAAACAGAAATATAAAGGTTTAGAGGTCAAAAGCTTAAGTTCTGTTGCTTAGTATGCATACTGGATTAGTGGATTTCATATCTATAATATTCTATTTGAGCTATAGTTACAAGAAAATATTGATATAAACAGTAGTTTGAAGTACAATGCCTGCTACTCGACTTTCTGGCAGGCCATTCTTTTCTTATAGAAATTCCAAATCCAGTGGGTGGGACAAAGTTCTCATGTGCAAGGAATAGTCTAAACTGTAGACTCCATTTATTAGGCATCGTTATGTATCGTTTCTGACAGCGTAGTCGTTATGCCTAACCTCCCAATCATTTTTTACATCTCCATCTTGAAACTAAAAGATCAACTCAAATACCAAACATAAGTTTGTAATCAGAGACCAAACTGTGAAATCAAACCAAGAACTTAGTCTATAAATTTGGCAACCAAAATATAGATGATCAGAAAAAATGTAAAGACACTCTGTATCATAATTCGTTTCAACATGGAGGAACAAAAATTAAAACAATGAACACCAAATCACTGACACCTTTGTAGAAATTAATGAGCTCCTCTGCATCTTCTGAACCACCAACACACATGGCATCTGCATAGGGAAATTAAGATTGGCATCAAATGTGAATTTGAATTCCCCATCTGCAGCATCTTATGTTGTCAGTGGTTGCCGGTTGGCCTAATCTTTAAAGCCAGATCCAGGTTTGAGTAACTCGATATCAATTTCTGCTAAAACATGCTGCACATGTTAATCGATGATCTGTCTGTGTTGGTGAAGAGTGGCGTAGATTTGTTAAGCATGATTCAGAATAAATGAATAATCTTGTGGGGGGAACAGGGAACACACAAAGCACCAGTTTAACTGAAACAATAGAGGTTTCTTGGTGGTGGCTGGTGACTGTGTCATGACAATGTTGTTTAAGATTTGGAAACGGGAGTCCTAAATAGGTGGTTATTTTGTTTTATTTAAATTTTAAGATAAAGAGGATAAACATGGGCAACATTAGGATTTGATTTCGGTATAGATGTTTCTTCCAAATGTTTTGCATATGAAGCAAGTGTGAGGTTAGAGGTATAAGATATAAGAAAAAAAAAATGAAGGCTTAAATAGTTATGTTCTGCTCTAAAATTGATTATTTACCTGTATCTTATTAACGAAGCCAAACATGCACACAAAAGGTCGTATATTACTTATCATCCTATTGCACTCCACTATGCAGGTTCACTATACGTTCCCAAAAGGTCAATTGAAGCTTCAGATGCCACCATCATATTCCCTTGTTATCCAGGTATTTCTGCCATATTTGCTATTCTGGTTTCACTTCTTTGTTGCTACTTGAGATCTAAATTCAAGTTTGTGGTAAGGGTAACTACATCGATATGACAGAATGCGAATTATAATGTGAATAAAGAAGTTTGCAAATTGAACTAGTAACCTTTTTATTAATTTAATATACCATCTACTCTTGTAATTTTCACGAAAGTATGATCACAAAATTGTGCATTATCACAGTTTCGGGACCTAAATACAACATTTACTGTGTCAGGAATCTGAAAGAGGGGCATGGCATGTACCCATAGCGGGTGAATGCAATGATGAGTCACTAAGAACTTGGCTTTGCATTACCCGTCCGGGATGTTGTAAAGCATCCGATGAAGTCTCCAAGCCTGCAGAACCTGTGGAAAATGGGCAATTAGCCAACGGAAACACCAGATACGAGAGTTCCGTTTCATCACATAGTACTGGTATAACTGGTAAAAGAAAGGAAAGGTAGCATTTCATGAGCTTCACTTGCAAGAATCACCCTTTTGGGCTTTACCATATTTTAAATCGGCCCTTGCAATTTGTTAGAACTCTTGGATATTGTCACATTTTTTCTGACTTAAAACACCCTACAGTTGTATTTTCCGACAATGTTGTATCATTGAGAACTAATTTATGAGTTTACTAAGATGATCAGGGTCAAATTCTACCTTAGTGTGCATGAATCTTGTTCATGATATAAGAGGCATTACTCTGTTTGTTACAACATGAAAATCAATTGTAGCACACATTTAGTACATAGTTGATGTGTGTCTTACACAATGTTTTTAAGTTGATTAAAAAGATGGAAAGGAAATGAAAGTGGTGAGATATAAAAAATCTCTTGTTCTCAAGTTTATTTCTAGGATGTAAAGTGATAGCAAATGGGTGAAAGTGGGATATGTCTTGCTTCAAAACTTTCCGCCCATTTTTGGGGTGAAAGTGAAGAAAAAAAAGGAGGGTGTTGAGGCAACATTATCAAGATCTCCTTGTGTTTTAATGATAACAAATAAACCATTGAAACACATAAAATAACAAACGTTAGCCAAAATTCCTCGACTTCCATATCTGTTCCTGGCGCGCCACCCACGCGTTGACGCGTGGGTAACGCGCCAGGCTACTGTATGGTTCGGGACGAATTTTGAAAGTCGGTTTTCCCCTTACCCGACAAATGTGGATCTTTCAATTCAGGTATTAATATGAGAAGTGCTTCATTAGGAACACTCAAAACGGGTTTTAGACTTAGAGGGATTTAAAATTGCAAGCTCTCGTTTTTGTCAAAACGCCAACTCAAATATTTTATCAAACGCCTCTAGCCAAGGATTTTCTAAACCTAGGGAGCTTATATATTTCACGTAACATCAAGTGAAAGTATTTATATGCTCATATCCCGTGCTTACGTCTTCTCTAATCACGTAACGGGTTTACTCCCTTATTGGTCGAACTAAGTCAAAGGTCACTTTGCGTAAAAGCATCATTTCCCGCATGGGATATGCTTTACAATCAAGGCAAAGCACTTAACTTGTTTGCACCAAGGTGTTAGTTGAATACGTCGAGTCGTTGAAAGTCACGAGTTATGAGATTATGGATTCTCGACGTTGAGTTACTTGAAATTATAAGTAACCTTTGATTTTTCTAAATCATCTTCTTAAAACCATAATCATGTTTGTCAACTTCTTTCTTTCTTAATGACAACGTGATTATCTTTTAAACACTTCTTGGATTATCCTTAATCACCACTTCAAATCTTCCCAAATCTTATCACCAACATTATCTTTTTATTCTCTTACACCCTTATCTCTTCCTCTTCTCTAAATTCCACACATGGTGAATTATTTGAATTCTCAAGCAAAGGCTCCAATCCATCACATCCAATCCAATTCACCACAATCTCACCCATATCTTCATCTCTTACAAAATATTCTTTTCTTACACAATCTCTTACATCCCTTACATGTCAACTCACATACAACTCATATCTTATCTCTTCCTCACCAATTCCATCACATGCCAAATAATTTGAATTTCTAAATAGGTTCCCTTTGATCCTAGCCATCCATCTCAAACAAACTCATCTCAACCCTCCATTTCATCTTTCTCTCCAAGGATGGTATATTATCTTGGATATTTCTTTCTAACCTAACCATGGTTACTCTTTACTCAACTATGGTTAGTCTCTTAACCCTCACTTAACCCTCACCCTTTCTCACCAAGGAAAGAATATCCCTTTAGCATATTCTTTATTCTCTCATATCCCATCTATGCCAACTCACCTAAATTCATCTTCACCATCCAATCTTTTACAACACATCTCAACCATCCATCCTTCCTCCTCTCTATTTCAACACATGCTTTTAATCTCAACCCTTCATTTCAAACCAAAACAATCTCAACCCTTCATCCACCCTTTCCCTCCAAGCAAATGATATTCCTTTGGAATATTCCTTTCTAACTCAACCATGGTTCACTCACCTAACCATGGTTAGTTCTCATCACACAACCCTAACCCAACCTTGGTTAAGTTCCAACATACACACACACCCAACCATGGTTATCTCTCTTACTCAACCATGGTTAACTTTTAACCCTCTCCAACATCTACACTTTCTCACCAAGAAAAGCATATTCCTTTGGTATATTCTCTTCTTAACTCAACCATGCTTTCTATTCTAACCCAACCATGGTTTGTTCCAACCTAACTTCTCTTATACACTTCCTTTACAAGCAAAGGAATATCCCATGGCATATTCTCATCTCTATGCCATGTGAGGAATACCCAAACTATCCCTTCTATCTTTCTCTCTTTGATAATTGGTTTACATCCTAAACGTTCTTTTACTTCACAAATTATTTTTACAAATGGCTATTTGAGTTGGTTGACCTTGAGGATGAAAAATGTTGAGATCAATGTGTAAAGTACAATTGGGGGTTTAGCAAGGTTGGATATTTAAAAGACCAAAATCCCAAAGAAAATGCTTCATGAATCCTGACACGTTGACACGCCAGACTGACGTGTCGACGCGCCAGTCTCGGAAATATATTTCCATGTGAGGAATACCCAAACAATCCCTACCCAATTATCCCTTCTATCTTTCTCTCTTTGATAATTGGTTTACATCCTAAACGTTCTTTTACTTCACAAATGATTTTTATAAATGGCTATTTGAGTTGGTTGACCTTGAGGATGAAAAATGTTGAGATCAATGTGTAAAGTACAATTGGAGGTTTAGCAAGGTTGGATATTTAAAAGACCAAAATCCCAAAGAAAATGCTTCATGAATCCTGACGCGTTGACACGCCAGACTGACGTGTTGACGCGCCAGTCTCAGAAATATATTTCCAAAGAAAGGAATCCTGACGCGTCGACGCGCCAGTCTCGGAAATACTTTTCCCACTTTGGGATTTTGGCCTATAAATATCCACTCTTGGCTCTTGTATTCCTCACCTCTTGCCCAACATTCTTTCTCTCTAATTTCTTTTCTCTCTACCCTCTAAGTGTAATACACATCTTGTGTTCTTAATCTTTCTCTCTTATCATCTTTGAAAGAACACATATTCTTGCAAGGGTAGAATCACAAGAACCTAATCCACTCTTGTGATTGTGTCGAGGGTCTTCTTCTCTATACCCTTTCTACTAGAATCGAGTCACTAGGTTAGGTTAGGGCTTGGTTCAAAGAAACTTATATTCATTAAAATTGGTTGTAAGGGAAGTCTTGTGTCTTGGTGACCAAGCCTAGATCATTGGGGATCTAGTTGGGGTTTGATACTTCCGGTGGGAAGTTTTGGTTGGTAGTGGTCTTGGTGACCCATAGTGTAAGTCGAATCACAAGATTCTTTAAGGTGGTTTCCGAGGTGCGGAATACCGTGGGAGTAACTCCTTCTTTGTGAGCATCGATATTGGTGAATATCGGTGGAGTGAATTGTAACTGTTTGTAGTCCACCGAAAGGATTATACTAGTGGAATAGTATCGGTGTCGTGGATTCGAAACTGGACGTACGGATGGTATAAACCCTCCATCCCGAACCAATATATATCGTGGTGTCTCTCTTTACTCGCTTTATATACTTTGGTTGTGTTTGTGGTTGTTTGGATTGATTATACAACCACTTGGTTTTATTTGAGGCTTAAAGTTTTTTAAACGTCTTAAAAGCCGAAGAAACCATATTCACCCCCTCTACGGTTCTACAATTGGTATCAGAGCAGGATACTCAAGTTTTTGAGCGTTAAAACCTTCCTGAGAAGTCGTTTTAAGTCAAAAACTTCTTTACCAACAAATCTAAAACCTTAACCAAGATTTTTGGTAAAGCCGAGTATAGATCCATGGCTCAAGAGAACTACGCAGAGGGGTGTTCTATGCAAAGATCACCTTTGCTAGAAACAGAAGGGTTTTGCATTTGGAAAACCCGGTTTGAGACCTATGTGAGGTCCAAAGATCTTGACTTGTGGGAGGTTATTCAAAATGGAGACTTTGTTTTCATGATGACCGATCCGGAAACCAAGTTGATGGTTGGAAAGCCCAAGTCGGATCTAAAAGATGATGAAAGAAGGAAGCTTGGCAAGAATGATGAAGCCAAAATGTTGATCTACAATGCTCTACCTCGAAGGGAGTTTGAGAGAGTCCACATTTGCAAGACCGCCAAGGAGATTTGGCGCACACTCATCATCACCCATCAAGGGAACTCACAAGTCAAAGATTGCAAGATCGACTTGCTCATCCAACAATATGAGAAGTTTTTGATCTTGGATGAAGAAACCATTGACAATGGTTACACGCGGTTCAATGCTATTATCACAAGCCTCACGGCTCTAGATCCTAGCTTTTACAATAAGAACCATGTGAGAAAGTTTCTTCGAGCTGTCCCGGTGAAGTGGAGGCCAAAGGTGACGGCTATTGAAGAAGCTAAAAACTTAGTGGAACTTCCTCTTGACGAGCTAATCGGCAACCTCAAAGTGTATGAAATGATTTTAGAAAACGACAAGGTCGTTTCTAAAGAAAAGAAGAAAGAGGTTAAGTCACTAGCCCTTAACGCTAAAGTCACTAGGGAACAAACTTGTGATGAAGATGATGAAGAGATCAACCTTGTGACAAGGAACCTTAAGAAGTTCTTTAGACAAGAAGGTAACTCTAGGCGTGGTAATCGGTTTGGTAAACAAGGTGATAGTAAGGGTAGAAAGGTTGGAAGAGATCTTGGCTATAATAGTAAAGGTGGTGAAAGCTCAAGGCGCGTACGTGAGTGCTACAATTGTGGAGACAAGAATCACTTTATAAGTGAATCTCCAAAGCCCAAGGAAAATAGGGCATTTGTCGGTGGAGCTTGGAGTGATAGTGAAGACGGGGATCATTCGGAAAGGAACGCAACATGTCTCATGGCATTTGAAACTCAAGAGGTATCTTCAAACTCTTCTATTTCAAAAATTGATTTAAACATTCATGATTTGCAAAAGGAGTATGAGGAACTACGCAAAAATTATGAAGATGTGTTTATAAAATTAAAATTAACCCTTAAAGGAAAACGTTCTCATGAAAAGGAAATTTCTAAACTACTACATAAAAACAATGAACTTGAAGTTGAAGTAAAGAGACTTGTCACTCTTCAAGAGAAAGTTGAACCATGTAAAGGTTGTGAAGATCTCACACTTAAGGTTATCTCTTTGAGTGAAGAAGTGTCCGAACTTCAACAAAAGTCATTGAGTTTTACAAAATTTAAAAAGAGTAGCAATGATTTAAACGATATGTTGAGTTATCAAAAAGTTTCCCAAGATAAGGAAGGTCTTGGATTTTTGAAAAATGAGAAAACAACTTCCGAGAGTCTAACAAAACCTATTGTATTTGTAAAAGCAAGCCAAAACGAAATTCCTAAAGTTTCCGAGCCTGACGCGCTGGATGACGTATTGAATCGCCGGCAGCGCGCCAGGACTCTGAGGAAAAGTCAAGTTTTGTCAAAACATTTTGTTAAACCAATTGTTCCTCAAACTCCTTTTAAAAATACTCGAGGTACTCAAGCACCCATTACAAGAAGTGAAACCCCAAAACAACTTTACAACCCGATCTCACGTAATGGAATTGGATACACACAAGCTCGAGTCGACCATAGACCTATCTTACCTACACCAAATATGAAACCATCATATAACCAAAAACATGGTTTTCAAAATAATCAATCATCTTCAAGGAGAAATTTCTACAACAGGCAAAGGTCTTCACATCGGCAATATAACTCATACCAAAGGAGAGACAACTCCTACCCAAACCAAAGATTTTTACGCAACCATCAAAACTTTGGACCAAGTTTTCAAAACCAAAATGATTTTATAAACAACCCTTGGTCTATGTTTTCAAGCTATGGTCTTGAAACACTAAATGTCTTGCTTAATGACCCAAGAATGTTCAACTTGGGAATGTTTTATGTTAACCAAAATGGACCCAACAAACATTGGGGACCAAGTTTTTGAGTTTTATGTTTGATAGGTATAGACTTGAATCGGTCTATTTGACAATCGAAATGGTTGAGTTAAAACATACAATCGGTTGTAGAAGATTGTTTATTTCATACAAGGGGTATGATGGTGTGCATTAGTAACCTTCGAGGAAAGGTCATCGGTAGACAAAGCATCAATGGTGGATCTTCATCTTGTGGTCGTCAAACAATAAACATCCATTAAAATCAAGCTAAGTCTTCTATTATGCCTATGAATCCTTAAGTACTTTACATGATAGTTGTTAAAAATAAATGCTATGTGAACTTGGTTGATGTTAGGTAGCTTATTTTGTCACAACTTGAAGTTTATTAGAGCTTAGATACTTAAAGGTGATTAACATAAAATGAGACTAAACTTGCATGTTATGTGCTTAGGAAAAATATTTATGTGTTTAAAATTCTCATGTCTTGGATACATGCTCATCTTAAGTGTGACATACCTAATTGATCGAAACACATGTCTAGGAAATTAAATGTTAAACTTAACCCATGAGATCTCATATCATATGTAGGGTTAAATAAATATGTGTAGACATGAATACTATTGAATATTGTCCACACATGATTGTTTGTTGAAAACTCAAATAGTGGAGTAACTCAAATTTAAACAATCCTTCTAAATGAATATGAATAAAATTTAGATGTAAAGTGCTTGTAAATTTAATTGATATGCATACACGAATACATTTGTTAGATTAAGTAATTGTAGGTTTCACATTGTTACATAACATCATGTGTAGTTTGCTTACTTGCTTAATATGTATATGTAAACACCTAAGTGGAAATCTCAAGGAACATATACAAATAGATAGAAATAATGATTACGTTGCTAACAATATGTGCATAATGAATATGTGATTAATCGTGAAAGTGGATAAATAAAAGTTGCTCACACGTCTACTTGCCATGATTAATTGCTTTTTTAATTTGATGATATGTGATCATGTGCGTACATGCCGTAATGATTAAATGGTAATATAAAACCTATGTGTGCATGTAGAAAATGCCTTAATGTTATTCGCTTATATGCATACTTGTCATGATAATCACTTGTTTGTGTTCAATTTGTTTGCATAATTAACCGGTTTTATGAGCATGAGAGTATATCATAAATTGGAAATACTTGGACATAATGCTTACTTGTAGTAAAGTCCAATTAATGATAAGGTGGACGATATGTGGTTATTTGCTCTCTTGTCTTTGTGATTAAACGTGTTTGCATGAGTAATATGTTTTTAAATACGTAATTGCCATGATGCTAGTCGATTTTATGCATATTGCTAACATGCTAATTCTTTAAATATTTGTTAAAAATAATGCTAGCTTGATATTTACCAAACTCTTAAAATTTGACTAAATTATGTGCTAAGAAATTATGTGAAAGACATGGTGTTAACCTTGAGAGGTTGTATTAATCTAAAGGGAAGGTAATTCACAATGTCATTCACTCACTTAGGTATCTTCTTATGCCTTGACTTGTTACTAGGTAGTAACTTGTACTTAGATCTTGCTTTGTACCCTTGAGAGTGTTTATATGTGAAACTATGTGCTCAAATTTGAATACGTGCTATGCTCACTTGTGTAAGTAATATGTTTATGCTTGCTTGATTAATCCGCTCTATGAACAACCATGCGATGAAGCTATGTATGTGCTAATCAAGATTTGGGATATAATGTGTCGAATATGTATGATATGCGTAAGTTATGATGTATTGTTGTGTACTAACCCATGTTGTAAGTATCCAAATGGTAACCTAACCCATTTTGGACTTCCACATGAGAGGATTGTTTGTTAGTTGCATGTTGTGATTTATGTAACTAGACCACCACAAAGGTGAGGCTCTTGACCCATGGATCCCCGCCTTGGAAAAAGGGGGAGCAACGATCTAGGGGGAGTTATGATTAAGGGGGAGCATGTTCGGGTGCATGTACAAGCTACCTATTATCCCACAGGCACAAGTTCGAAACCTGGCTTGATTGGAAGTCCCCCCTTTTTGATTCGACAAAAGGGGGAGAAAGAAAGCAAGAGTGAAGAACAATTCAAGATAAAGATAATGGCTTCACCAAATTACAAGGCAAAGGTCAAGTCGTAAGCTACACCAAATGCGCGTTTGTTTTCGCTAAGTTTTGTAATATTATTTGCTACCGATTTTTATTTGTCATCATCAAAAAGGGGGAGATTGTTGAGGCAACATTATCAAGATCTCCTTGTGTTTTAATGACAACAAATAAACTATCGAAACACATAAAATAACAAACGTTAGCCAAAATTCCCCGACTTCCATATCTGTTCCTGGCGCGCCACCTACGCGTCGACGCGTGGGTAATGCGCCAGGCTACTATATGGTTCGGGACGAATTTTGAAAGTCGGTTTTCCCCTTACCCGACAAATGTGGATCTTTCAATTCAGGTATGAATATGATGAGTGCTTCATTAGGAAAACTCGAAACGGGTTTTAGACTTAGAGGGATTTAAAATTGCAAGCTCTCGTTTTTGTCAAAATGCCAACTCAAATATTTTAACAAACGCCTCTAGCCAATGATTTTCTAAACCTAGGGAGCTTATATATTTCACGTAACATCAAGTGAAAGTATTTATATGCTCATATCCCGTGCTTACGTCTTCTCTAATCACGTAACGGTTTTACTCCCTTATTGGTCGAACTAAGTCAAAGGTCACTTTGCGTAAACGCATCCTTTCCCGCATGGGATATACTTTACAATCAAGGCAAAGCACTTAATTTGCTTGCACCAAGGTGTTAGTTGAATACGTCGAGTCGTGGAAAGTCACGAGTTATGAGATTATGGATTCTCGACGTTGAGTTACTTGAAATTATAGGTAACCTTTTATTTTTTCTAAATCATCTTCTTAAAACCATAATCATGTTTTTCAACTTCTTTCTTTCTTAATGACAACATGATTATCCTTTAAACACTTCTTGGATTATCCTTAATCACCACTTGAAATCTTCCCAAATCTTATCACCAACATTATCTTTTTATTCTCTTACACCCTTATCTCTTCCTCCTCTCTAAATTCCACACATGGTTAATTATTTGAATTCTCAAGCATAGGCTCCAATCCATCACATCCAATCCAACTCACCACAATCTCACCCATATCTTCATCTCTTACAAAATATTCTTTTCTTACACAATCTCTTACATCCCTTACATGTCAACTCACATACAACTCATACCTTATCTCTTGCTCACCAATTCCATCACATGCCAAATAATTTGAATTTCTAAATAGGCTCCCTTTGATCCTAGCCATCCATTTCAAACAAACTCATCTCAACCCTCCATTTCATCTTTCTCTCCAAGGATGGTATATTCTCTTGGATATTTCTTTCTAACCTAACCATGGTTAATCTTTACTCAACCATGGTTAGTCTCTTAACCCTCACCCTTTCTCACCAAGGAAAGAATATCCCTTTAGCATATTCTTTATTCTCTTCTATCCCAACCATGCCAACTCACCTAAATTCATCTTCACCATCCAATCTCTTACAACACTTCTCAACCATCCATCCTTCCTCCTCTCTATTTCAACACATGCTTTTAATCTCAACCCTTCATTTCAAACCAAAACAATCTCAACCCTTCATCCACCCTTTCCCTCCAAGCAAAGGATATTCCTTTGGAATATTCCTTTCTAACCTAACCATGGTTCACTCACCCAACCATGGTTAGTTCTCATCACACAACCCTAACCCAACCTTGGTTAAGTTCCAGCATACACACACACCCGACCATGGTTATCTCTCTTACTCAACCATGGTTAACTTTTAACCCTCTCCGACATCCACACTTTCTCACCAAGGAAAGCATATTCCTTTGGTATATTCTCTTCTTAACTCAAACATTCTTTCTATTCTAACCCAACCATGGTTTGTTCTAACCTAACTTCTCATATACAATTCCTTTCCAAGCAAAGGAATATCCCATGGCATATTCTCATCTCTATGCCATGTGAGGAATACCCAAACTATCCCTACCCAATTATCCCTTCTATCTTTCTCTCTTTGATTATTGATTTACATCCTAAACTTTCTTTTACTTCACAAATGATTTTTACAAATGGCTATTTGAGTTGGTTGACCTTGAGGATGAAAAATGTTGAGATCAATGTGTGAAGTACAATTGGGGGTTTAACAAGGTTGGATATTTAAAAGACCAAAATCCCAAAGAAAATGCTTCAGGAATCCTGACGCGTCGACGCGCAAGTCTCGGAAATATTTTTCCCACTTTGGGATTTTGGCCTATAAATATCCACTCTTGGCTCTTGTATTCCTCATCTCTTGCCCTACATTCTTTCTCTCTAATTTCTTTTCTCTCTACCCTCTAAGTGTACTACACATCTTGTGTTCTTAATCTTTCTCTCTTATCATCTTTGAAAGAACACATATTCTTGCAAGGGAAGAATCACAAGAACCTAATCCACTCTTGTGATTGTGTCGAGGGTCTTCTTCTCTATACCCTTTCTATTAGAATCGAGTCACTAGGTTAGGTTAGGGCTTGGTTCAAAGAAACTTATATTCATTAAAATTGGTTGTAAGGGAAGTCTTGTGTCTTGGTGATCAAGCCTAGATCATTGGGGATCTAGTTGGGGTTTGATACTTTCGGTGGGAAGTTTAGTGGTCTTGGTGACCTATAGTGTAAGTCGAATCACGAGATTCTTTAGGGTGGTTTCCGAGGTGCGAAATACCGTGGGAGTAACTCCTTTGTGAGCATCGATATTGGTGAATATCGGTGGAGTGAATTGTAACTGTTTGTAGTCCACCGAAAGGATTATACTAGTGGAATAGTATCGGTGTCGTGGATTCGAAATTGGACGTACGGATGGTATAAACCCTCCATCCCGAACCAGTATATATCGTGGTGTCTCTCTTTACTCGCTTTATATACTTTGGTTGTGTTTGTGGTTGTTTGTATTGATTATATAACCACTTGGTTTTTTTGAGGCTTAAAGTTTGTTAAACGTCTTAAAAGCCGAAGAAACCGTATTCACCCCCCTCTACGGTTCTACAGAGGGAAATGTAAAATAACTCAATTACCCTTCTTATAACTTCAATATTTGTTTTATTATTCTCACTTTACCACATTTCTGAATTATCACCATCACACCCACCAACCTTATGCTTCTATATCTCTGTAAAACAGATCGACACATAAATAAATAATCTTCCTCTCAGGTTTGTAACAATCAACTACCTTATGCTTCTACATTTATATGTGTTTAATTTAATGTTAATTTTTCTTTTGTTGATCAACAATGAAAATTTGAGGTTTTTTGTTTTTTTTTTTTTTTTTTGTTTTTTTTTAATTAGACCCATTTAGGTTTAATTAGACAACTTGGGTATTTTTTTGTTGATTATTATGTGAAAAAGTAGGTGCTTAACTCTTTGTTGTGCTACTGAGTTTGTCAAATTTGGATGTTGAGTACTTTGATTTTTGATCATGTAAGTACTTGGGGTGAATAACTCTTCTAATATACTTTTGGTGCTACATGAAAGTAACAAATATCTATTTGGAAAATGATTTGCATGACTAAAATTTATGCCTAAAAACATGCCTAACTCTAAAATGACGACACATGGCAAGATTAGTGGTGAGGATCATGAAAGAGAAAATGTGCATTCCACATGTCATATGATTAATTGGTTAGACATGAATTTAGTCATATGAATTAAGTCCCTCTATCATTACTCAATCTATTTTAATCATGGCAACTGAGTTGACTTGATTAACCTAGGCTATAAGAATATTACTAAACATGGTTTAACTTGAGTGAATGAAGTGGGTTAGGCGTTTTCTTTTTGCATCACAAATAGTATGATTTTTTATGAGTCATATATAGGTAAATAGAGATAGAGATTGTTCCTTTGCCAAAGAAAAGGTAAACAATGAACATCAAATATATTTTTTTACAAGATGTATTTTGCTACTTTTGTTTTTATGATCTGCTTTAATCAATTTATGCTTACATATATTTATCAAAACATATTTGATAATGAATAAAAAACTAAACAAAAAGGTAAACAATGCTACTAACTTTAAGAGGGAATTTATGTCTTGGACGACTCAAATGGATGATGAATTTATAAGAGTGTGATGATTTTTGAAAAGAGAAAGGTAACAGGATTGGTGGAACATTCACGTCTCAAGCGTATGCAAATATGGTTGAGGAGTTGAATAGAACTCTCAAATTGAATTTAAGCCGAAATTTTTTACAGAATCGTCTTAGAACCATTAAAGAACATTTTGCGCTATGCTATGATGTTTTCCGTGGAACTACATTAAGTGGTTTTTCTTGGAACCCCATAAGTGAACTAATTGAGGCTGAAGAAGAAGTGTGGAAAGCTTTCATCGAGGTATGCTTTACTCATCTTATTATATGTTTCTACTTTATTGTATTCTTTCTTATTTATGATATTTTTTATAGGCGAATCAAAAGCTTCAATATGGAAAACGAAAACGATTTCAAACTATGATGACCTTTATGAGTTATTTTCTAAAGATAGGGCAACGGGTGGCGGTTCCGAAACAACCAAAGAAAGAAGAAAAAGAATGAGTAGAAATGTCAAATCTACCAATGAGATTGATTTGGATGATTCCGAAGGCATTGATGACATTGAGATAACAACAGCAACTCCACCTTCACAAATAAAACCTAAAAAAACTAAGAAGAAAAAGGTCAAAGAAGAAAGTGAATTTTTTTCTAAAATCATGGGTTCTTTTGAATGTGTAGCAGATGCAATGAAGGAGTGCACCAAGGTAAATGTTATGTCTAATTTACGTAACATTATAAAGATATAATTAATGATACAAACAGAAAAGTGAAAACATGTCTTATGAATGCATTAGAAATTGAGTAGATTTCTTTGTACTTATTTTTAGGCAATTGTTGGATCATATCCCCAAGTGTATTCGGGAGCCGAGGTTTATGCTGAGTTGAAACGCATGGGTTTCGAAAAGGATGTCTTGTCAAGAGCCTTCGTTTTTTTTGTTGAAAAGTCCAGAATTTACCCAAGCACTTTTCGATTGTCCAAGTGATATGCGGGTTTCTGTTTTAATATAAATAATGGGTACGAGTGATTAAATGCCGATGACAAGTGTTATAACTCATGGTCTAATATATATGTGCATGTAGTTGGATTTTCTGTATTTTGGGTGTTGTAACAGGTAAATGAATGATCTGATCTGTTGTTTTTTGGGTTGTAGTAACATGCACTATAGTTTTTGGTATAAGTTATCTACTAGTTGAATTTAATTGCAGTAGGCTGTTTGTTTTTGTGTAATTTCGATGATGTATGGTTATCATCTTGGCAACTAAATTCTGTATGATACCATACTTGGAATGGCATATAGGAAGCTGATTTTGGATGATATGATTTTACCATTGTTTTGTCAACTGTATTCATTTTACAAGACATGAAATGTCTTGCACATTGAAGTCAAAGTGCTAATTTTTTTGTTGATTTAGTAATCTTGAGATGATGTTTATAAGTAAAAAAAGTTTCCAAGTTATGGTTTATGTATGTAGTTTGACTCATGAGTTATGGTCTGTACTAAGAATTCCGGTCATAGATGTAGCAGCTTATATACATGTTATTATTCTTCTTGTGATCATAAGGGGCATAATTGTCAAATTACCAGTTATGTAGCAATTCATATACCTTTCATCCCCTCCATTTTGTATAACTCAAGAACACAAGTAAAATTGTAACAATCCCTCATTTCATGTCCCACCATTTCACACTCTTTCACTTCACTCCCTTTTCCCTCTATATAAAATCTAAAGAACAAAGTGTTACTGTCTTAATAGTTATTTTGGAGTATATTTCACGAAGGGCACTTCACTCCCTTTTCCCTCTATATAAAATCTAACGAACAGAGTGTTACTGTCTTAATAGTTATTTTGGAGCATATTTCACCAAGGGCACATGTGTGTTAATTACGCTAAATATTAGAAAAACCACCATTATAGTTCGCCAAAGTTTTGTCGATTTAGCTATCGGAGGTTTTTTATTTATTTTTTATTTTTTTATTTTTATTTTTTCCTCCCTGCCACATAAAGCCGTTGAAGAAAAGTTCTATAGATAGCTTGTAATCAGTCGAAAGTCAATTTTCTTGTAGCTAAAGCCACTCAATTTTTACTGGTTATATAGGGGAGTAAAAGGAGTATGCAGTTGCATGTTGATTATTTTCAGAATTTGGGTGTGTCTGAGTGGTAATAATCATGATATATTCTCTGAATCGTGTTGAGATCACTTTCAGATTGAAGTATTTCGACCCTATATGGCTCGAGTATCACGAAATCCTCAATTGGATAATTCAGAGAATTATATTTTGTTTGTAAGATACGAGAAATCAAAGCAATACAGAGAAAGTTATTGTATCTGTTATGTTCTGGAAGAGATCAATATATCATGGAAAAACTTAACCAAAGGTTAGTGAAAATCGGTTAGCAGGAAGGGTCACGATGTTGGAGAAAAGGGGTGTCTTTTAGTGGGAAAAACTGTTTTGAAAGGAAAATAGATAATAACCGAATTCCAAAAGTCGTTTAGGTTTTGGGGTGCTGCTCCAAACCCCGCGAGTGAAGGCTCCCCCATAACGCTCGCCCACTTAGCAAGGGGCTCTGCCCTTTGACCCTCGCTCTTTGTTCGTGGCGGCATCAAGCTAGCTAGAACGAGTGTGCATTTCGGACCTCCTAACTTGACTGTAAGCTAAACCTGGTTAAGCCCTTGATCTCAAGTAAATCAAAATTACATAAAATATAAAATATGATTGGCACCAAAATCACCAATAATTATTAGCAATATCAAAGTATGGGTAGTTATGCTTAAAAAAAAAGTATATGGATGTAAGACCCATCGGATATAAATTGAGGCAAAATTGGTACTGTCGGTTTTCATTTGGCAAGAACATTTCCCACAACAACAATAATACCCAATTTTGCCCGAGCCAGATATGAAGGAGTTATGATGTAAACACTCTTTCATTTTATTCTTTTCAATTTAATAAATTCCCACCATTGTGAGAATTTAAAATAATAGACAGATGAAAACAGAATTTGGAACCAAGTAGAGGCTTTGAAAGTCATCAACTCCTTGAGAATCTGGTCTAAGTAGATCACATTCACATTATTTCTTTAATCTATTGTATCCAGTATTTCTAAAACAAGTCGTCGATAGTTAATCTGTCAAACCCGCTGATAACAAAGATGATATTCCAAGTCCAACAATGCATATGATTTGTTCAAAACAATAGCAATACTCAATCCCATATGAGCGGGTTATGAGGCAGGCATGATGTAGACAATCATATACCAGGCATGACGTAGATAGTCATACCCTTACTTTATGCATATGAATTCTTCAAAAGTAGCAAAAATTTTTAGTAATTTGCTTACTCAATAAACTTATTATGGTGGTTGCTTATGTATGCATTATTACTTAAGTACATATTTCACCAAGCCAGGGATATGTATATAAGTAAAATAGTCTTCCCAGTTAATAGACTTCACATCCAAAAAGAAAGTTTCCTTCTCAGGGCCGATACTCTCGCTGACTATGCCATTCAGTATGTTGAGATTTGCATCATCAAAGCTACAAACATTGAAAACCTTTAGTTAATCAACAAGATATCATATATCTAAGTTTCATTGAGCTTTAAAGAGGTTAAACTCCAGTACTGTAAGGTATATGTAGGATTAGTCGAATGATAAAGTTTCATTGGGGTAAAATCTAGTAGAAAATATTTCAAAAATACAAAAAAGAAAAAAAAAAAAAAAAAAAGGAAAAAAAAAGAAAAATCAAACACTTTAAGAAAAGTTACTCTGAATATAGGCTTTTATTTTTCGAACTATCTTTTCTATAAGTTAACCAAATATCATATGATGCCTATGATAAAAGTGGAACTTAACTTCTTCAAAATTTGTTAACTAGATCATGGGATTGAATATGTATTTACATGTTGTGTATGAGGACGTATGGCTTAAAAAGCTCCGCTAGTCGGAGTATGATTTTGATCTTTCGTTCAGCATCGTGACACCATGCACTAAAGGCCCGGCAAAGTAATATGTTGACATATTGGATTCCCTTCAAAAGAGTAAGAAAAATGTAAGAATAAAACAGATAATATAGAATTTTCCATTTAATCATATTGAATCAGAGATCGCTAGTGTCGTTTACCTTCGTGTCATCAATTGGTGAGCCACCGACAAAGACGTCGTGGGTTCACTTTCTAACACAAAAATTGGTATTAAAAAGAAGAGGTATAGTATATGAATAAATACCTTCAAAGGAATCATGTAACGGATCGCCACATATCTATTAAAGCTATTCATGGAAGTCAACAACTTGATGTCGCGTGTTGTTATTATTGGGCTACCTTGTCGACTCAATAGAGGATGTTTAATGAAGTAATCGATTACGCAATTTCTGAAGCTAGAAATGCTCAAAGGGTTTGACATGGATGATCCCACATGATAGATAATCCTTGAGTTATAAGGTTTATTCATATGAGCCACCATTGCAAGAATCATAGCATTAATCACCATGTCTCCTGGAATCTACATGTTTTTATATGCAAAAGATGCATTTTTTTTTTTACTTTTTCAAGTGCAGGTGATTAACTTTCAAAGAATATCACACCTGTAGCTAGATAGCGAGATAACTCACCAAATCAAGAACTTTGTCAGGATCACTGAGAAAGCATGAAGTCCGGCCTTTAGCATATGATGCAATGAAGCCATCGATGGTTCTGGAAAGTACAAATCTAAGCTTATGTTCACAATTTTTTAGGGAAACAACATTATTCATGGTCATATTAAGAAGAATAAATTGAAATGTTAACATTTTCAGTAATAATCGAAAAAGAGCAGTATTTGAATTACTTGATGACTTCAATCCATCCAGGGAATGGTTCTTTGTAAGTACTTGTGATAATGGTAGGACGTAGTATGACTAGTGACACATCTTTTCTTAGTCCCTCGAGCAGTAACATCTCCCCCATGGCCTTGGTGAATACATAAGTATTTGGCCATCCATGCAAGTTTGCCCTTAAAAGAGTGAGTTAAAGCAGCACAAATTAACTGACAATGATGGTGAAAGACCTATTGTTATTATCGTGTGTGTCATCAATTAAACTGTTGTGTTCTTTGCTGTTATTTTCTTAAGACACATACTATTCAAAGGCTATTTTAAGCTTGATTTTATAAAGTGCACTTATGTTTTACTTCATAAAAACGGTTTCTGATGAAATATTTATTAGAAATAGTGTATATGAAATGTATCCGTTTTTCTAATAAACTCGTATTGACAAATTTGAGATTATTAATTACCTTCTTAAAAAGGTTTATTTAGTGAAAAACTCAATTTTCTTGGATCATTCAAGTAATTAAAAGAGAAGAATAAAAGTAAGAAACCTTTGAAGACCAAAATTTTTCATGGCAGATGAAATGGCTTCTTCATCAGCATTCTCAAGCACGAGTTGCCTATGTCTGTCTTGTATCACCAACCTCTCCTCTTTAATATTGAGATCATTTTTTTCATTAAGTGTCTCACCCATTTTAAATGGATTTTCAAATATAATTCCAGACCTTTCACCCGAAACATAAGCTGAAAGAAGACAAATTAACTCTCCATAATAACAAAAAAACCGGCAATGTTATGCACAACATTAGTTTTGCTCAATTCAATATACAAACCTGTGGATACATGAAGAAGCAATTTTATGTTAGTGCAATTATTAATAAAGTCGGAGACATGTTCAGCTCCAAGTGTGTTAGTTGCAAATGCCACGTCGTATCTACAAACACATGTGACGTGTATGAAGAGCAAAATAGTAATTAAATTAGCGTCGGAGTAGTTAATATCTGTTGTTTGGATAATATGGAGTGGAGTATGCGGGCGTTTTAATAAGAGAGCTTTTTTTGCAAATGGTGCAAGCTATTATGTTCGATGGATTCATCGATGTTTAGTGATATGGATATTCTTGAATCAGTATCCATGTAATATGGTGTAGTTGGAGCGATATACGTAGGTTGATAACCTTATGTTGGCTTTCTATTGCTTATGTTTATTATTGTCATGGTCTGGTCATGTGTATTTCTTAGCCTACAAAATAACTTGATTGAAAATAAAGTAATTCCTCAAGAGTAAAAAAGAAAAAAAAAAATATATATATATATATATAGTTTGTTACTTGTATAAAATAGACAATGTCACAAAAGATAGGCTAATCATATCTTTCCTAAACAATCTGGTCGGCTTTTTTGAATCTTGTAGGCTCAGTTCGACAAACTTATGTGGATACATAAAAATGTTTTATAACCGATTTAGGTAATACCTTTCATCAAACATAGTTGAGGCCGCAGAGCAAACGACAACATCCACTGTTCTCAGCATTTCATTTAACAAATCTAAGTTCGTCACTCCAAACTTTTCCAGGCCAATATCACCAGCCACCGGTATAACCTTTTCAGATATAAATGTATTCATATTTTTACCATGTTTCTCTTTCAAAATCCTGAATAAGTCCTTGCTGATTACCTATACACAAGATATGTAAGCTAATCATCTCTCTAGTCAGACATTGAATATGGTGTAGGGTGCAACAGTTTTCATCCACGTATGCGTGGAGACAAATGTTGCATGTACCTCAGAATGCAAGCGATGAAAGGCTGAGTTTGGATCCGAAGCTCGTATAAGAAAAAAGAGCTTTCTTATATTTGGTTGTACTCTTAGAATCTTCTCAACAAAAACTGCAGATCGAAAATATAAGTAGAAGCATGATCATAAACAATCGTTTGTGCTAGGGAGATTAAGTAGGAAATAAGCTTACTTTTGCCAAGAAATCCAGTACCACCCGTCATTAAGATCGTTTTATTTTCAAGATAATCGGTAATGCTTCCCATTTCCATGAAAGATTAAGAGATCCAGGACAGTTTAAATTTATCACGATTCTATGCGCATTATATAGATGTGATGGTTGGTTTGTTTAAAAACAAAATTACACCGAACCGTAAAATATGTGGCTTGAAATAAATAAACGAATTTGTTGAATTTAATTATTTTCCTGGAATATATGGATAAATTGCTGATATAATAACTACCACAAAATTGCATATTTCCAGCAAAATATTATAGTTACATATACAACGCTACATCGTATAAAGTCTGTTTAGTAAAAGGCTAGAGCCTAGTAGCTAGGCGAATAAGAATTTGTGTTTCATGCACATGCTCTGAGTATGAATATATAGCGTTCGTGAGTTTGAATAAAACGATTGTACATTATACTTCGTAATAAAAGTGTTGATTCTACTCGCTTTATTCTACGTACGCACATTTAAAAAGTATGTAAAAAAGTTACAAATTATTCACACTTATAAATGTGTACGAGTTTGTTACATTTATAAGCATGAAGTTTTAATAAATGTAATTAGTTGTATAAAAGATTATTGACGCTTAATAGTGTATAATTTTTTTTTGTCCACATTTAAAAATGTGGAATTAATTAGTTACCCCAACTTTCCTCAAACTAGAGGAATTGTGAAGAAAATAGGTATCACAAACTAATCTCAAAACTTATATATTTAGATAGTTTTAATTTTTTTCACACTTAACTTTTTTATTTACAATTTAAATGTATATATGGGGATGGTTGTTGATATATCTTCACACTTATTAATATAACAATTTTATACACATTTAAATATTTTAGTTAATTTTTAAACACATTTTAAAGTGTGTAGAAAATAGTGTAAGTAAATGACATATTCTTTGTAGTTGTATTCTTTGCATCTCAAAATAATGTTCATCTTTCTATCGTGGGTTGTTTTAAAATAAGCACCTATTTTGTAATTCAACAAATTAAATGACATTTTAGTTGGTAGAAATAATACATGAATGGTGAAAATTGTAGTTACTAAATCTTTTTAAAATTCTGTACAAAATGAAAGTTAACATTTATTTTGTGACAGAAATTAATTACCTAGTTAAAATAACCGAACACTAGCCCACTAGGTATTTTTATAGCAACACCGTTGTCATTTGAATATCTAGCAACGCCAATATCTTTACTACATATATAGAGAAAATGGGTTTCTTTCGATTTTGCTTAAAACTCTCTAAATGAGAAAGTTAAATTATTAGTTTATTATTATGCCCTTAATCATTATAAGTTGATTATTATTTAAATCCTCTTCTTCCTTCTATAAATTGAGTATTTCATACAACCACAACCTTTCTTCCTTCTAATTGACCGGCCTATTGATCGATATGGTTACAATTAGATCACAACCAAGTTTGGTTATTTGTTCTTCAACAGTTAATACCGTTTCCTAGGTTTGGCAAGCTAGCATGACATAGAGTTTAGCAGGTATTGATGTAGAGGAAATTCCTCTATCCTACCATTTTGTTACGTGCGTAACCTAAGCTATGAATAGGCAAATATCGTTTAGATTTGAATATAACAAGGTTTTATTAAGCCCGCGCTTCGTAGCCGGATAATCTTGAACAACAAAAACCTCATATGATGTCGTGTATATTGATCAACTATTTATCAAATATGTACTCATACAAAACGTTAGTAAATCTCTACTCATTTACACAACTGGCCAAAACTTTCTCATACGAATACCCGTGGTCTAAGATGTTTTCATATATGTTACCTAGCTTACGATATAAACTTTATGTTAACCCTTTTCATTAAAAAGCTAAAAAGTATATATATTGTTTTATGTATTTATTTAATTTAGAAGGGCAGCGTATATATCAAACCAAAGAAAAAGATACACAACAAAGGCATCCACTATATTATTTTAAAAGTGTATAATTATTCAAAAAATAATACATACAACTTTAATAATAAAAGTGAAAAGTCTATGTTGGCCTTTTTTTACTGTTAATTCAAAAGTTTTTGACAATTGATAATAAAGGATGATTAGGCAAATATCGCTAAAGGGGCGATAGACTTTTGTCCGCATCCCAACTATTTTGTATACTGATAATGCGTTTTTGAGTGCGTATCAAATTAATATATAAAGTAGACGTGAGTGGAGTTTACCGATCAACCTTTAGGAAAAGGAAGACTTGTAAAGACTCGTGAATACAATATATATATGTGATACCGGGTAAGTGATTACCCGGGTCGTGTCCCAATGAGGTGTGAATGGGCAATATCGTGTGAGATTCGAGATTAAAATGCTTGTAAGGATGTTGAGAGATTATTTGGTATTGTGAAATAACGAGAAATCGCAAATAATGTACGAAGAATTAAATAAACGTAACTAAAACATGAATACAAACAAGGAATGAAAACTAGAACTTTAAAAACTACTTAAAAACTACGGGAAACATGATAAGGAATTAGGGAATCCTAAAATGTAATCTAATTTAAAAACGTAAAAGTTACTTTAACAAAAACGCGAGTGCGCAAATGAAAACGTGAAATTAAACCTACACTAGTCCTACGGGTACGAAATTGATTTTCCTACGTTCTAAAGTGTAAAAGAAAATTTTGAGAAAAAGAAAAACAATTTTTTTTGCTTTTATATTTTTTATAAGGAATTAAAAACTAAAATAATAAAATAAATGCAAGAAAAATAGTAAAACAATTTAGAAAATTATGAAAAATTTTAGGAAAGTTTATTATACTAAAATGAAGCTAAAAAAATAAAAAGTACAAGAAAAAGTTACAAATAAGCAGTTAAATAAGCTAACAGAAGTTGGGCTTACTAATAATACAAATAGACAAGACCAATTTAAATATAACCAAAAGGGAAACTTGACTAAAAGAGTTAGTAGCAGAGATAGTTGTGTATTGTTGTTAGGTGTCTGTTTACAAAGCAAGAGGTCAGGGGTTCGACCCTTAGCTTTTACCCTTTTTACAAAACAATTTACTTTTTTATTTTTTTCTTTTACAAATTGTTTCAACTAGTAAAAATGAATAATTTTGAAAACTACATCTAATGCTGAAATTCACAGATAAGCAATATTAAAAGAGGAAGTAATAATCAGTTTGGCCAAGAACTTGAAAAAGGGAATTCTAAACTATAAAAAGCTATGAAAAGCTACCAATAAGCCATCTAAAGGATACCATTGAACTAAGGCTCTCTAAGAAGAACTTAAACAAACTAAAGGGATCTAAATAATGGACCAGAATAAGCACCAAAAGTATTAATCTAAGCAAAAACTAAGATGGGGCTGCTGATGGTAAAAAGAGAGGCTAAAGGGAAAACTAGCAGGTACAAATTAAGTGGCTAAATGAGCTACAAATTCCTAAATAAGCATTAACAACTCAATTCAAGCAGGAGGTAAGCAAGTTTACCAAACTTCAGCTTGTTACGAGCTTGTTTGGGGCTTAAATGGGAGCTGATAAGGGGCTGTTTGGGACAGTGGGTGAAAAAGGCGAAAACAGCCATAGAGGGGCAACTTCGGGGCCAAGACAAACTACTAAGAAAAAAATGTAAAAATAAAATAAAAATATAACCTTGCAAACAAGCTGATAAACAAGCTACAAATAAAATTCCAGGTCATAAGGACAAGGATTGGTCCGGTTAAAAATGCTTCTCTAAGGGTGTTTGGGTTTTGCTTTGGAACAACAGCCCTGCAAACAATGGTGAGTAGCAGCCCAACAATAAGCCATAAAATGAGCTGCAACATGTAAATAAGCTGAGATAAATGAGGTCTAACTTATAAACTATAAGTAACTCTAAAATTAAGTCCTAAATCTAAATTAGCTATGTAAAAATGAATCAATATGAGATGCTTGAGCTGCTGATGTAGCAGGGCCAAAATGGGGCAAAATGTGGTTCTTTAGACTTGAAAAGTAAACGAACGGAACTTGGACAACTTTGATATCCAAACTGAAACTAAACTAGAGCGACAACTACAAATCCTATATTAAGAAACTTTATCGATTTACTAAATAGAACAGTTAACTAGACAAACTTTTTGGAGAATTCAACTAAATAACTTCTAAACTATTGAACAATAAAACAAGGGTTTAACACTACTAAAATTGATGACATGAAACTGATCTGAATTTACAAATTGGGTGAAGATTATCAGTCAACCCAAACACTTCTTATGTGATTGTCTGATGGTTTTGTAAAAAAAAAAAATATTGTTAAGCTAACATTTGAAAAGTAAAGAACACATACCGAGGTTAACAAAAAAAACAACATAAGCAGAACTAACTCATGAAAAAGCAAAACTTAATAAGCTGTAAAGCAAATTTTTAAGAGAATCTTGAATTAATCTGGAAAGGAACTTTAGTTCAATAAACTGAAACTCATAAAAAACTTAAACTTAAACTTAAAACTTGAATTTTAAAAGACTAAGTTATACTAAATCCTATTACCTAACTGCCTTTCAAGGCTTACAACATTAACTATTTATGGGAGCACTCTAGGGTTTCTTTCTTTTTGCTTTTTCCCTTTTCCTTGTGCTTCTTTCCTATCCTTCACAGCCACAGGATCAACTTGGGCATCATTTCTTTCTTCCTCAACCGTTAGATGATTTTTTTGTGAGCCTTGGATTGGTGACTTGGCATGAGAAGTAGGATTGGTATTGGTGAAGGTAACCCGTGAAGTTGTTTGGTATCATGTGAAGGTGAGACTTTTGAGGTGCGGGTGGATGGTGATATGTTTGGCGGTTAATGGCAGGGAAGGGGGAGATGGGGTTTGAAGGAGTGCGTTTGTTTTGACTGGGAAAAGGGGAAGGGTATGTTTTATTATTAATACGAGATTGGGTTTAAGAGTGTTTTGGATTTGGAGTTGGGCTATGGGTAGAAACGGGCTTAGGGGTGGTTTTGTTTTGTGGATTGGGTATTGTGTTATTTATTAGTGGGTTTAGGTGTAAGGGATTGGATGGGTAGAATTAAACAAGGGTCCATTTTGGTTTATAGCAATAATAATACAAGGACCAAATTTTGTAAAATGCCAAAACTTAGGGGCCTGATGTGTAACTTTGCCCAAAGTATTCCAAGGGTGATTCCTGCCAAGCTTCAAATTTCCCAAGGTTATAAATGTTTAATTTCCAAATTTAAACCATCGGGGGCCAAAATTGCCATTTTTCAAAGTATAGGGACCAAACTTGTAAAATTTCTGACTTTTTCATCCAAGGACTAATTTTGAAAACTTTTGAATGCCCAAGGACTTTAATTGACTTTTCTTTCAAAATTACTTTACCTTGTCAATTTGTGAAAGTTCAGGGACTGATTTTGACAACTCTTCATGTTTTGCTTCTTTTTCGTCTATTTTCAATCCTTTGTACCTGAAACACACAAAAACACAATCCAAAGATATTTGTAACATTATTTGATCATTTTCAAGTGTTTTTGGTTGTTTTGACTCAAAAATTGGACGAAAAGATATGTGCAAAAAGGTACATATCAAATCCCCCACACTAAGCAATTGCTAGTCCCTAGCAATTTTTGAAAATTTAATGGATTTGAAACTCTTTACCAAAAGCATTACTTCTGGAGTAGCCGAATGTTTTGGGTTCAAGTAAGAATTATGGTCCATCCGATGACCATGTGATTTTGAGCAAACCACCAGCTGTCAACGGATTTGATTTGTCTTTACCAAAAGCCGTTTGCTTCTGGACTAGCCAACTCTTGATAGAATAGTCAACATCTTGGGGAGTTGATTACCAATTATGGTTTTTCCACTGCCTTTACCACAAGCCATAATCTTGCGGGCTAGCCAACTCATTTGCTTTTGAGGATATGGCGAGTTGAGGTACCATACAATGTTGGGCAAATTGCAAGCCATAAACGGATTTGATATATCTTTACCAAGAGCCGTTTGCTCCTGGATTAGCCAATCCTTTTGTTGGTTAGACATGGCGGACTGATAACCACAAAAAAATTTTGAAACTCAAGTGAAATTTTTTTAAAATTTTTGGCCAAAAACGGGGGTATTAGATAGTAAAATGTGATAAATTCGCTAGAATAGCGAAATACTCCCACACTTAGAATGAATATTGTCCTCAATATTCAAAGTCTCGGCTATTATGCCGACTCTTTGAACGGAAAAGGGCAACATTACAAGCTAAATGTGGAAACATCATTTTGTTTTTCACTTTATTTGTAACCACAACAGGGGGACTCCCCCACACTTAGGGTGAAAACCCTATAAGCATGCTTCTGTTTTTGTTTATCGAGTCGCTAGCTTGACTCGACCCCGAATTCATTGGTTCTTGGGGAAGCATGATGTGGAAGAAATAATCTCCATAGGATTTTCATTCAAGATGTTTGGACAAACATTTGAAGCACGTGAAAGTTCCACACCGATGAGATAAGTACCTGGCTCAAGATAATGGTAAATGAAAATGCCAGGGTCAAAGATAGTGTCTTCAGTCCCGAAGGAGTGAAGAAGAGAGGACGTCACGGGATAGGTGAAGAAAAGAAAGAAACTCATGATTAACTCATCATCACCCACAGGAGAATCCATAATTTCTAGATTATTTAAGCTCGCTTGATCAAGACATATCCCGGGTGTGTCATGATCAAAATGGAAGTTATCATACTTCGGTGGAGATATGATATGAGTGAGTTCACCGGAGAACTCCTCGCGAAGAGAATCAATCACAAGATGCAAATCTGTGAATTCATGTTCCGGAGTGGACTCATCACAATCCTAAATCTGAGTACCAAAGATTGGATTATCAGAAATCAAAGTGAATTCAGAGTCAAATTCAAACAAAGGATTGGTGAGAGTCGTATTAAATGTTTCGGGAAAAGGTGATCAACATTCTCTATTAGACTGTTGGGATACGAAGTGAGTGACGGATCATGATATAGGAGACTTTCAATTTCTCCAAGATCGGCTTCAAAGTCAACGAGATCATCGTCACTTCCCGTTGGAAGTGGATTGATGTGAGTGAGTTCATCGGAAAACTCCTCAAGAAGATGATCAGCAACAGAATGTGGAACTGATGCCTCAACATACTCGATGTCTCCATAAGATGCACAATCTTCGCTACAATCAGAGAAAGTCTCAAATTGATCTTTTGGACACTCAAGAGGGGAAGGTGAATCACACATATGATCAAAAGTTCCCTGTGACTCTCTTGGGATTGGGACAAGGCTCTCAACACTAGACTTTATGAATTCGTCCGATTCCTTATCAGGAACAGTGCTAAGATGCTCATCCCCCATGTTTAGAGAGTGAGTGTGAACTTCGGGTGTGATAACAGCAGACTGATCTTTCATGGAAGGAACCACAACTGATGAATTTGATGAGCCTTGATGAATATCAAGGGTATCTTCATCATCACTATCATCATCGTCATCGTAGATGATAGTTTTACGCATTCGAAATCTCATTCTAGTTTTTTCTTCAGCTTCTTCAGCTAGTATTTCTTTGTAAGACTTCGGATGAAGTTCTTCCGGAGCAGGTTTGTTAACCAAATCCTTAAGATCATTTAAAGTATTTAAAACATTTTGCAAAAGTTCTTGAGGAAATGGTTGAGGTTGTGTTTCAAAAGTTTGGTATTGTGGAGGTTGGTCGTGATAATTGTTGTCACAAGGAAAAAAATTCCTAGCTTGACAATCGGTGCTAAAATGCAGACCTCCACAATATTCACAACCGTATTGTTGTGAAAGTGGTGCATATTGAAATGATTCGGCATTGCAATTTTGATAATACGGATTATGTTCATATGAAATGAAATTGTTTTGTGGCTCATTGCAAAAGGTCAGATTAGAATCGTAAGCGAATGAATTACTCGAACTACAAAACAAACAACTTCCGTTTTGAATATCATTACCACATCATTCACATGTACACCAACGACATGGCAACCCGAAAAGCGGTTCACCGCAACCGACACAAGGAATAAAAGTCAGAGGTGGGACAAGTGGTGTGCTGTGAGAGCTAGGAATTTCCACCACTTTCGTTATGGTCTCTGGTTTTTGTTTTTGATAAACGTGAAGATTAGGCAAGTCGTACTTTTCAGTCACTGCTCTACGCTCTGTACGTTTACTTGACAAACCTTTAACCGTAAATCCTGAAAGGTTAGGATCAATTCTTGATGGTTTGTCATTAATAGCACGTATCTCAGGCAGTGATGGGTAGTTGGAAGAATCTGGTGAATCATCGAGAGAATTTGGATTTATGAACAAATTGCACGTAGTGCAAAAGCTGTTACTACAATTATTTCCACATTTATCACAAATACAACGAAGACAACGATAGCCATTCTCAATCGGGCTTTTACAGTGAAAACGCGTGTAGCCGAGAGACGCCATAAGAATTATACATGAGAGGGGTATAAGAAGGTAGAATCAAACGGATGGAGGGTAAAGAAGAATATTTTTGGGTTTTTTCAAAAAACACAACAATCAAAATGAGACCAACTCAAAAAGACAATTGTGAACTTAAACCAATAATGACAATGTAAACGGCTTCTTTGAAAAAGGTACACCAATTCACAAGGATACAATGACAAGTTTTAATCTTTTGTTTGGGAACTTATTAATGTTCACACCCCCAGTTGGTAGGTGTTCTGCCTTGGTTCTCGGCGGTGTGTTTTATGCTTATTTTTTATTTAACAAGAAAAACGAAAAATGTTTTTGGTATTTTTTTATATGATAAATATATATACAAAAGAAAAGGAAAATATTTTTGTGTTTTATAAGTTTTTGAAAACGATAACTTCTTGACGAAGGTTCTACAAGTCACTAATCGTTGAAATCATAATGATATTGTCACAACACAACCACCCCGACAACGGCGCCATTTTGATAATGCATTTTTGAGTGCGTATCAAATTAATATACAAAGTAGACGTGAGTGGAGTTTACCGATCAACCTTTAGGAAAAGGAAGACTTGTAAAGACTCGTGAATACAATATATATATATATATATATATATATATATATATATATATATATATATATATATATATATATATATATATATAGAGTTAGGATCAAATAAGAAGATTACTTAAAATAAGAAGGGATAAGAAGAACTATAACTACAAATCCGAGATGCACCGACCTAAATTAGATGCATCCCTATAATCTTAGATGCATTATAACACACCATAGTGTGTTTTCTAGCTTTTAATCAGATGCATATACGTATATTAGATGCATTTCATGATTTCTCTTATTTTTTGTTCCTCTGCATGTGCTAAAATCATGAAAATCAATTTGCACCATCTATACATCAAATTAACTTTTGAAACTCAAGATGTTGCATCTATATGAATAGAAATGCATCTAATGCAAGTCGTTGCATCTCAAATGCGTGATTTTGGTCACTTCTTACCACTTCTTATTTTAATTTACTTGTTACTGGATCCCTATCCTATATATATATATATATATATATATATATATATATATATATATATATATATATATATATATATATATATATATATGTGATACCGGGTAAGTGATTACCCAGGTCGTGTCCCAACGAGGTGTGAATGGGCAATATCGTGTGAGATTCGAGATTAAAATGCTTGTAAGGATGTTGAGAGATTATTTGGTATTGTGAAATAACGAGAAATCGCAAATAACGTACGAAGAATTAAATAAACGTAACTAAAACATGAATACAAACAAGGAATGAAAACTAGAACTTTAAAAACTGCTTAAAAACTACGGGAAACATGATAAGGAATTAGGGAATCCTAAAACATAATCTAATTTAAAAACGTAAAAGTTACTTTAACAAAAACGCGAGTGCGCAAATTAAAACGTGAAATTAAACCTACACTAGTCCTACGGGTACGAAATTGATTTTCCTACGTTCTAAAGTGTAAAAGAAAATTTTGAGAAAAAGAAAAACATTTTTTTTTGCTTTTATATTTTTTATAAGGAATTAAAAACTAAAATAATAAAATAAATGCAAGAAAAATAGTAAAAAAATTTAGAAAATTATGAAAAATTTTAGGAAAGTTTATTATACTAAAATGAAGCTAGGAAAAATAAAAAGTACAAGAAAAAGTTACAAATAAGCAGTTAAATAAGCTAACAGAAGCTGGGCTTACTAATAATACAAATAGACAAGACCAATTTAAATATAACCAAAAGGGAAACTTGACTAAAAGAGTTAGTAGCAGAGATGGTTGTGTATTGTTGTTTGGTGTCTGTTTACAAAGCAAGAGGTCAGAGGTTCGACCCTTGGCTTTTACCCTTTTTACAAAACAATTTACTTTTTTATTTTTTTCTTTTACAAATTGTTTCAACTAGTAAAAATGAATATTTTTGAAAACTACATCTAATGCTGAAATTCACAGATAAGCAATATTAAAAGAGGAAGTAATAATCAGTTTGGCCAAGAACTTGAAAAAGGGAATTCTAAACTATAAAAAGCTATGAAAAGCTACCAATAAGTCATCTAAAGGATACCATTGAACTAAGGCTCTCTAAGAAGAACTTAAACAAACTAAAGGGATCTAAATAGTGGACCAGAATAAGCACCAAAAGTACTAATCTAAGCAAAAACTAAGATGGGGCTGCTGATGGTAAAAAGAGAGGCTAAAGGGAAAACTAGCAGGTACAAATTAAGTGGCTAAATGAGCTACAAATTCCTAAATAAGCATTAACAACTCAATTCAAGTAGGAGGTAAGGAGTTTACCAAACTTCAGCTTGTTACGAGCTTGTTTGGGGCTTAAATGGGAGCTGATAAGGGGCTGTTTGGGACAGTGGGTGAAAAAGGCGAAAACAACCATGGAGGGGCAACTTCGGGGCCAAAACAAACTACTAAGAAAAAAAATGTAAAAATAAAATAAAAATATAACCTTGCAAACAAGCTGATAAACAAGTTACAAACAAAATTCCAGGTCATAAGGACAAGGATTGGTCAGGTTAAAAATGCTTCTCTAAGGGTGTTTGGGTTTTGCTTTGGAACAACAGCCCTGCAAACAATGGTGAGTAGCAGCCCAACAATAAGCCATAAAATGAGCTGCAACATGTAAAACTTATAAACTATAAGTAACTCTAAAATTAAGTCCTAAATCTAAATTAGCTATCTAAAAATGAATCAATATGAGATGCTTGAGCTGCTGATGTTGCAAGGCCAAAATGGGGCAAAATGTGGTGCTTTAGACTTGAAAAGTAAACGAACGGAACTTGGACAACTTTGATATCCAAACTGAAACTAAACTAGAGCGACAACTACAAATCCTATATTAAGAAACTTTACCGATTTACTAAATAGAACAGTTAACTAGACAAACTTTTTGGAGAATTCAACTAAATAACTTCTAAACTATTGAACAATAAAACAAGGGTTTAACACTACTAAAATTGATGACATGAAACTAATCTGAATTTACAAATTGGGTCAAGAGTATCAGTCAACCCAAACACTTCTTATGTGATTGTCTGATGGTTTTGTAAAAAAAAAATATATTGTTAAGCTAACATTTGAAAAGTAAAGAACACATACCGAGGTTAACAAAAAAAAAAAAAAAAACAGCATAAGCAGAACTAACTCATGAAAAAGCAAAACTTAATAAGCTGTAAAGCAAATTTTTAAGAGAATCTTGAATTAATCTGGAAAGGAACTTTAGTTCAATAAACTGAAACTCATAAAAAACTTAAACTTAAACTTAAAACTTGAATTTTAAAAGACTAAGTTATACTAAATCCTATTACCTAACTACCTTTCAAGGCTTACAACATTAACTATTTATGGGAGCACTCTAGGGTTTCTTTCTTTTTGCTTTTTCCCTTTTCCTTGTGCTTCTTTCCTATCCTTCACAGCCACATGATCAACTTGGGCATCATTTCTTTCCTTCTCAACCGTTAGATGATTTTTTTGTGAGCCTTGGATTGGTGACTTGGCATGAGAAGTGGGATTGGTATTGGTGAAGGTAACCCGTGAAGTTGTTTGGTATCATGTGAAGGTAAGACTTTTGAGGTGGGGGTGGATGGTGATATGTTTGGTGGTTAATGACAGGGAAGGGGGAGATGGGGTTTGAAGGAGTGCGTTTGTTTTGACTGGGAAAAGGGGAAGGGTATGTTTTATTATTAATACGAGATAGGGTTTGGGAGTGTTTTGGATTTGGAGTTGGGCTATGGGTAGAAACGGGCTTAGGGGTGGTTTTGTTTTGTGGATTGGGTATTGTGTTATTTATTAGTGGGTTTAGGTGTAAGGGATTGGATGGGTAGAATTAAACAAGGGTCCATTTTGGTTTATAGCAATAATAATACAAGGACCAAATTTTGTAAAATGCCAAAACTTAGGGGCCTGATGTGTAACTTTTCCCAAAGTATTCCAAGGGTGATTCCTGCCAAGCTTCAAATTTCCCAAGGTTATAAATGTTTATTTTCCAAATTTAAACCATCGGGGGCCAAAATTGCCATTTTTCAAAGTATAGGGACCAAACTTGTAAAATTTCTGACTTTTTCATCCAAGGACTAATTTTGAAAACTTTTGAATGCCCAAGGACTTTAATTGACTTTTCTTTCAAAATTACTTTACCAGAGACCAATTTTGTCAATTTGTGAAAGTTCAAGGACTGATTTTGACAACTCTTCATATTTTGCTCGTTTTTCGTTTATTTTCAATCCTTTGTACCTGAAACACACAAAAACACAATCCAAAGATATTTGTAACATTATTTGATCGTTTTCAAGTGTTTTTGGTTGTTTTGACTCGAAAATTGGACGAAAAGATATGTGCAAAAAGGCACATATCATATACAAACACATAAAAAGCTATTTAGGCCAGGTGTGATTATCACTTTCTTTTTACCCCATCATTGACATATCAGCTTTTTATCACACCACCTAACAGTCGTAATTAGAGCTGGTAATTTCTGACACGGACCTGTTAACACGACACGACACGACCTGCTCTTAACAGGTTTCGTGTCGGGTCTTAACAGGTTTCGTGTCTTAACAGGTCCGGACCTGTTAAGACACGAATAAAATTAACAGGTTTCGTGTCTTAACAGGTCCGGACCTGTTAAGACACGTTAAGAGACCTGTTAAGAGGTTATATATATATATATGTTCAAAAGTAAACCCTAAAACACTACTCTTTTCTCATATTCTCTATTTCTCTGCCTGCAAATCTCCGGTCTTCTCTCTCTCTCACTTTCAGCCGATGCCGGCCACCTGTATCACAACCACCGCCGGCCACCCAACTTCACCACCACCATAAGTAAACTCCACTCCATCTCCTCTTTCCATTACTATACCACACGCGCCCAAAAGAGCTCTCCACCACCCTTATCTTGCACCACCGCCTGAAAACATCACACCACCACTCTTGACGCCATATACCAGTAGATCTATAAAGAAAAGGTAGGAAACGCCATATACCAGGGGTCTACTAACACATGCTCTATGTATTCCAACCAGCAAGATACTAAAAGGCCGGCAAAGATATAAAAAGTGGGTTGGATCGTAGGGCTAAAGATTTTAATAATGATTTGGTGGGTTTCATTTGTAATCGTGTGATATGTTCTGTGGGACAAACTAATATAATATTGAGTCTTGATACTTTTTAAATTAAATGTATGAACAAGTTTGATATGACTTATGATTGCTTTGGATTTTTAAAGTATAGTATAACTTTATGCTTAATTGTCTTTATTGTTTCTAAGAAAAGGCTATGGGATGCTCTTAAGCGACTATGTGTTGTTGCTTTTAGTCTTTTAGAATATGTGGAAAAAATTATGATTAGTCATGATATGTGATACTTTTGTAAATTAATTATCAATTTATTTTATAACTATCTTAATTTGAACAAAACAACCAGAATTTGAAGGTGGCAATTTCTTTTAATGTAGGTAAACTGGATTTAGTTGTGTGATTTAGTATCTTTTAAACAGCTATAGGTAAAATGGATTTAGTTGTGTGTTTGTGTGTGTCGAGTGAGTTCGAGCCGTGAGCTAGAGCTCACAGTATACTAATATACTTGATGTTTCTATTCTTTTGTTGTTGATTTGTGTAGGACCGAAAGTATTGTGATTTATGTGGTTCGGGAGGTCTAGGTTGATGATTAAAGATGAACTCCATATTTAGTTTTAGAGAGAGAAAGTAGAGAGAGGGTGAAGAAAATGGAATATATTAAGATGAATGAATGAATACACAATTTCCCACACCCCTCATGGAGAGTCATGAGGGGTATTTATAGGCTCATACCGACATTACTATGCCTAGTGTACAATAATAGTCCCTAAAGGTACTACTTGTTACTAATCTAGTCCATTTCACGAATGTGACGTTATCTTTATAAAAGAGCGAGGCTAACAATCTCCCTCCAAGATATCGTCACACGTGAATGGTTACAATGAGACCTATAAATACATTAACAATGTAAAATTACAACAATAGTAAACTATGTTGACGTTGTTGAAGCGCAGAGTCTCTGTAGTCTAGATACTGAGGCAGACTTGAAGTTCTCTCTTCCGACGAACTCGGCGTATTTGATCTTTGGCACTGACGGCACAGATCTTCGTAGCTCTGAACTTCAACTGTAATGGTCTAGTTAGGTTATTACTCCCTCCTAACTAGTGAGCCTTTATTCTTTTTCCTGCTCCCTCCTGAACCGACAACTCTCTTTTCATCACGCAGCGGATAAAGTAGATTCATAAGTGTAGGCACATGGTTGTCGTTCAGGGAGCATCATGACAATATGACTCACATAACATTGCACAGAAGGTTGGTAATACGCTCCGATGTACACATCATTAGTACTTCTTCGGTTTTAGTGTAAGCACAATTCCCTCGAACAAACCAACGTACTAGAGATGAAACACTACTTCTTCTGGCATGTTCTTCTCCCTCCTGATGGTTGCGATTTATCGATATCATCATACTATTTTGTGTACATGCCAAAATTACCCATACTTTACACTTCTGATGCAATATAGATAGACCGTGTAAGCATAATTTGTGAGTATATGTCTCAAAAATATACTCTCAATACTATTCTCTCAAATCAACCTTTAAACGAACCTCCTTGTAATTCACCGGCTACTAGTAATGACCACATATGGAGACTGCCCGATATGACCAGCTTGAAAAAGAAGTAATCATCCCATCTTGTGACTTAATGCTTGTACGATAGATGTGACTTAATACCTATACTGAGCACCACAATGTAACTCCTTTAAGTATGAGGTTGCACGAAATATTCGCCGCTTGAACAATCCACTACTTCGTGTGACACTGAGTACTACAACGTAACTCCTTTAAGTGATAGCTATACTGTGAGCACTACAACGTAACTCCTTACATCAGTAATAACTAGATTGTCAAGAATGAATTTTTTAATTTGCGCAGACAAGTTATCTTCAAAAGTCGTGCATCCAACCACCCCTAGACTTTGAGATAAATAAGTACACTTTTTGAAACGCCACTTCAAAATCAAATCGATAATACCGTACAAAAAACTCCGTAGTCATTTTCTTTTCAAACCATAACAATTCTAGCCGTGAACATATGTATCCCCGTGAAAATTTTTCAATACCAACACACCACTCTTAATCCAAAATTATTGAAGCATGTGTTAAAAAAAATTCGGATAATGAGTAGATACTCAATCTCAGTCCATTCTTATGCTCAGTATTAAACATTTCAGCCTAGTCCACAAGCAATTCCATCGTGATAGCCCAATAGAAAAGAGATCCAGCCCACGTATTTGATTGAAGCCCAAGATATCATAAAATGACATCCAATACACTCCATAAACGGTTGAGAACATGGTTTATAACTTTTAACCTAAACCTAAAAGTTACTTGTCTTAAACAAATTCGCCCCCATCCGAACATGCTTCTTTCACCAGACTTCATATTCATCAAAATCGAGAACACAAATCTCCTCTTATCATTCAAGAATCCAATCCGAACATCAAATACAACCCAAATTCCCTTTTAATAAATACAGCCCTTTGGAGACAGAAAAGAGAAAACGTCTTCAAGATCCATCTTTGGGTCTCGGGTAGGTATTGATGTGTTTAGCATTTGATTCTGGTCTATGAACGAACCAAATAAAATGAAGTAACATCATTGTTATATTCTTTTCATTTTGTTCGAATATTATCAAGTTTTAGCTTCGAAACTGGTCAATGATGATACATGTTCCACACAAAAAAATCTATAAAAGATGCACCGTGGAATGATTCTGAGATCGTTAGTTGTTTTCCCGTGTAAGTTCCAGTCGAGTTGTAGTTTGAGAAGGATTTGTGTTAAGATGGGATAGGATTTGCGGAAAAAGGGTCTTGGACTGATGATGTTTAACTGAGGTCATCACGAGTTGTTGGTATATTGGTTTGTGTTAAGTGGTCTTCTTCATCTTCATCTCCTTTCTTTTGCATTTGTTTTCGAAAATTTCTTGCAAAAAGATTTCGATAATTTTTCAAAAAGATCTCGATAAATTTTGTAACTTATCGAGAAATTTTTTAACTTATCGAGAAGATGATGTATCGAAAACATGACTTGTCGAGATCCTTAGTTTTCGAGATCTTCGGTTATCGAGAACCTGATTTCGATAACTAGGGTATGGTGTTCTCGAAAACGACTCATGTTCTCGAAAATAGGTACACATCGAGATTTCTTATACAAGAGATCCGATTTTTCCGGCGATGATAACCCAGATTCCGATGTGTTTCCGACCTATTTGACCAGTTTATTCACGGAACAGGTACAAAAAGTCATTAAAATGTATAGTACAAAAGCTGTTTGGACAAATGAATTGACACAAAACAGTTTTTGAAAACTGTGGTATAGCGTAAGACTGATGACCATAGGATACATATGATTGTTTAGAAAACTGTTTTACCAATAAAAAAGGAAAAAAAAATTCCGGATTCAAAAAAATTATCAGGTCCGAAAAATTGGTAAAAACAGCTTCAAACACATAAAACGAACCACACAAATCAACACCGTAGCTCTGATGCCAATTGTAGGACCGAAAATATACAAGATTTATGTGATTCGGGAGGTCTTGGTTGATGATTAAAGATGAACTCCATATTTAGTTTTAGAGAGAGAAAGTAGAGAGAGGGTGAAGAAAATGGATAATATTAAGATGAATGAATGAATACACAATTTCCCACACCCCTCATGGAGAGTCATGAGGGGTATTTATAGGCTCATACCGACATTACTATGCCTAGTGTACAATAATAGTCCCTAAAGGTACTACTTGTTACTAATCTAGTCCATTTCACGAATGTGACGTTATCTTTATAAAAGAGCGAGGCTAACAATTTGGTGATATTTTTTATGTTTGTTCCTGCTGTTATTGTTCTTGTTGTTTATTTGTTCTTGTGGTTATTTCTGGGAGCGGATTTGGATTAATGGTACCGTTTGGTTTGATGGTTGACTGTATAAGAGATAAGCTAGGCTAACAGGTCCCTTAACAGGTTCCTTATCGTGTAACATGTTAATTTTCGTGTCGTGTTCGAAAAAAGTGACACGATTTTTTCTCATGTCGTGTTCGTGTTTAGGTCATTCGTGTTCGTGTCTTATCGTGTTCATGTCTTATCGTGTCGTGTCATACACGATATGCCAGCTCTAGTCGTAATGGAACCATCTAACAAACATCAAAACATACCCCACACCACCTCCCATTTTCCTTTTTTTTTTTGTTTGGTAAAGGACTTCACATAACCACCCCTTTTTTGTGACCTTCACGCGGCAACCAGTCACCCCCGTCATGGGTTCACACGGCAACCTTCACCGTCACGTGTGGCTGAGTTGCACAATAATGCCCCATCTTATAATTTTCTTCTATGCTTATGCTAAACATAGGTGCTTATAATTAGCTGCTTGAAAATAAGTACGTTCAAAACTCATGTTTAGATTAATTAGCTTCTTCTAAAAAAATGTTGTATCTATACTACTATATAATGTATTTGGGACTATTCTATAATTAGAAAGGCTTAAAAATTCAGACTTTTGCTTACTAATTATGGAAACAACCACCCTTAACAATCACCCCCAACAATTTATAATCACCTCAACAACCACCCCCAACAATTTATAACCACCTCAACAACCACGTTCCACCACCCCACCTCCCTCCTCTTCACCCCAATAATCCGCCCCCGCATCGCGCGGGCACATTTCTAGTTATTCATAATAGTAGTGATTTGATAGAAATTTCAAACAAATATTTATAAACTTTTTTCATGTCAAATATAATAATCTAATATCAAATAAACAATAAGCACCTTAATTTCCAATTTTTTCATAAAAAAGGTTTTTCTACTTAGAAAAACCAATATAACTAAGAAAAAAAAATCTCAAACACCCTCGCAAAAAAGCCTGAACCCTATAAATAATTGAGAACAAAATGAAAAATGCAACCGGACAAGAGAACAATTAAAAATGATGTGCACACCATAATCATGCATATGTGATGTTGTATTATGTGCATCACTTATGAGATTTTTTGGTTTGCAGATCACTACTTTTTGTGGTGTGCATATCACCTCTCAACAATAAAAAGGTGAATGGGTTGAAAATTGACTAGGAGTCTAGTAGACATTACGCGTTAATGGGTTTAGGGTTTTATTGGGCTTGGCCAGCTTAAGCTTTGCACGGTTTTAACTGTTAAAATTTCATCTAGTTGTTTCAAAGCCTAAATCTGCCATTAAAGCCAAATCAAACCGTAGTTGTTTATATTATACCACTTTGCATATACAAATAATCGTGGCTCTTGTACTTGTCTAATTTCCTGTCTATTGATTAGTCACTAGTTATCTAATTACATCTCCATCTTGAAACTAAAAGATCAACTTTCAAACAAATATTGCGTAAAATCAAATACCAAACATAAGTTTCAAATCCGAGACCAAACTCTGAAACAAAACCAAGAACTTAGACTAGAAATTAGGCAACCAAAATATAAATGATTAGAAAAAAAAATGTAAAGACACTCTATATCATAATTCGTTTCAACATAAAGGAACAAAAATTAAAACAATGAACACAAAATAGGTTACCCTATCACAGACACCTTTGTAGAATTAATGAGGTCCTCTGCATCTTCTGAACCACCAACACACATGGCATCTCCGTAGGTAAATTAATATTGGCATAATGTGAATCTGAATTCCCCATCTGCAACATCTTATGTTGTCAATGGTTGGCCTAATCTTTAAAGCCAGATCCAGGTCTGATTAACTCGATTTAAGTTGCTGCTAAAACATGATGCACATGTTAATCGGTGATTTGTCCGTATTGGTGAAGAACGGCGTACATTTGTTAAGCATGATTTAGAAGAATCTTGTGGGGGGAATAGGGAACACACAAAGCGCCTGTTAAACGATAGCTAGGTGAAGAATTGGTTAAGTACCTACTAACTGAAACAATAAAGGTTTCTTGGTGGTGGCTGGTGACTGTGTCATGACAATGTTGAATAAGATTTGGAAACGGGTGTCCTAAATAGGTGGTTATTTTATTTTGGCATAATACCTAACATGCCCCGATTGTCCAATTGAATTGCTTTTTTGTCACAAAATTTGGGTTTTCTTAATTTAGACCGGGCAACTAGACCTCTATGACGCCAACTGTCCATCAGTTGCCAAAAAAATATACAAGTTGCCCATAAAATAATCCGAAAAGTGACACTTGTCACTTGCAGATTTCAGTTGCCCAAAAACTATAGGTTGCCCTGGTCTAAATTAAGAAACTTAGAATTCTGGGGCAAAAAAACAAATCAATTGGGCAATCAATTTTATTTAAATTTTAAGATAAAGAGGATGAAACTGAAGATAAAGAGGATGAACCTTGGAAATATTAGGATTTGACAATTGATGATAAAGGATGATTAGGCAAATATCGCTAAAGGGGTCGATAGACGTTTGTCCGCATCCCAACTATTTTGTATACAAACACATAAAAAGCTATTTAGGCCAGGTGTAATTGTCACTTTCTTTTTACCCCATCATTAACACATCAGCTTATCACACCACCTAACAGTCGTAATGGTAACCATCTAACAAACATCAAAACATACCCCACACAACCTCCCATTTTCATTTTCTTTTTGTTTGGTAAAGGACTTCACAGAACCACCCCTCTTTTGTGACCTTCACGCGGCAACGAGTCACCCTGTCATGGGGTTGACACGGCAACCTTCACCGTCACGTGTGGCTGAGTTGCACAATAATGCCCCGTCTTATATTTTTCTTCTATGCTTATGCTAAACATAGGTGCTTATAATTAGCTGCTTCAAAATAAGTACTTTCAAAACTCATGTTTAGATTAATTAGCTTCTTTTAAAAAAAATGTTGTATTATTCATAATAGTAGCGATTTGATATAAATTTCAATCAAATATTTTATAAACTTTTTTCATGTCAAATATAAGAATTTAATATCAAATAAACAATAAGCAGCTTAATTTCCAATTTTTTCATAAAAAAAGTTTTTGTACTTAGAAAAACCAATATAGCTAAGAAAAAAAATAAAAAATCTCAAACACCCTCGTAAAAAACCCTATAAATAATTGAGAACAAAATAAAAAATGAAAAATGCAACCGGACAAGAGAACAATAAAAAATGATGTGCACACCACAATCATGCATATGTGATGTTGTATTAAGTGCATCACTTATGAGATTTTTTGGTGTGCAGATCACTACTTTTGGTGGTGTGCATATCACCTTTCAACAATGAAAAGGTGAATGGGTTGAAAATTGACTAGAAGTCTAGTAGACATTACGCGTTAATGGGTTTAGGGTTTTATTGGGCTTGGCCAGCTTAAGCTTTGCACGGTTTTAACCGTTAAAATTTCAACTAGTTGTTTCAAAGCCTAAATCTGCCATTAAAGCCAAATCAAACCGTAGTTGTTTATATTATAGCACTTTGCATATACAAATAATCGTGGCTCTTGTACTTGTCTAATTTCCTTTCTATTGATTAGTCACTAGTTATCTAATTACATCTCCATCTTGAAACTAAAAGATCAACTTTCAAACAAATATTGCGTAAAATCAAATACCAAACATAAGTTTCAAATCCGAGACCAAACTCTGAAATAAAACCAGGAACTTAGACTAGAAGTTTGGCAACCAAAATATAGATGATCTGAAAAAAAATGTAAAGACACTCTGTATCATAAAATGTAAAGATACTCTGTATCATAATTCATTTCAACATGGAGGAACACAAATTAAAACAATGAACACCAAATAGGTTACCCTATCACAGACACCTTTGTAGAAATTAATGAGGTCCTATGCATCATCTGAACCACCAACACACATGGCATCTGTGTAGGTAAATTAAGATTGGCATAATGTGAATTTGAATTCCCCATCTGCAACATCTTATGTTGTCAATGGTTGGCCTAATCATTAAAGCCAGATCCAGGTCTGATTAACTCGATTTAAGTTGCTGCTAAAACATAATGCACATGTTAATCGGGGATCTGTCTGTGTTGGTGAAGAGCGGCGTAGATTTGTTAAGCATGATTTAGAAGAATCTTGTGGGGGGAACATGGAACACACAAAGCGCCTGTTAAACGATAGCTAGGTGAAGAATTGGTTAAGTACCTACTAACTGAAACTATAAAGGTTTCTTGGTGGTGGCTGGTGACTGTGTCATGACAATGTTGAATAAGATTTGGAAACGGGTGTCCTAAATAGGTGGTTATTTTAATTTGGCATAATACCTAACATGCCCTGATTGCCCAATTGATTTGCTTTTTTGCCCCAGAATTCGGGTTTTCTTAATTTTGACTAGGCAACTAGGCAACTCGACCCATATGACGGCAACTGTCCGCCAGTTGCCCAAGAAATACACAAGTTGCCCACAAAATAATCCGAAAAGTGACACTTATCACTTGCAGATTTCAGTTGCCCAAAAACTACAGGTTGCCCTGGTCTAAATTAAGAAACTCTGAATTCTGGGGCAAAAAAGCAAATCAATTGGGCAATCAATTTTATTTAAATTTTAAGATAAAGAGGATGAACCTTGGCAACATTAGGATTTGAATTTGGTATAGATGTTTCTTCTAAATGTATGCATATGAAACAAGTAGGAGGCTAGAGATATAAGATATAAGAAAAAAAAATGAAGGCTAAAATGGGGTATGTTCTGCTCTAAAATTGATTACTTACTCGTATCTTATTAACGAAGCCGAACATGCACAAAAAAGGTCTTATATTACTTATCTTCCTATTGCACTCCACTATGCATGTTCACTATACGTTCATAAAAGGTGAATTGAAGCTTCAGATGCCACCATCATATTCCCTTGTTATCCAGGTATTTCTGCCATATTTGATATTCTCGTTTCACTTTCTTTTTGCTACTTGAGATCTAAATTAAAGTTTGTGGTAAGGGTAATTACATTCATATAACAAAATGCGAATAGAGAAGTTGGCAAATTGAACTGGTAAGCTTTTTATTAATTTAATATACCATCAACTCTATTGCTTCCTGTTGCGTCAAACTACTACTTACCAAGTGTGAAATCTTTCAGTTAACCTTAATGCTCTTTTTATTTACACAAATGTATGCTCACAAAATTGTGCGTTATCACATTTCAGGACCTAAATACAACATTTAATGTATCAGGAATCTGAAAGAGGTGCATGGCATGTACCCTTAGCGGGTGAATGCAATGATGAGTCACTAAGAACTTGGCTTTGCATTACCCATCCTGGCCATTGTAAAGCATCTGATGAAGTTTCCAAGTCTGCATAACATGTGGAAAATAGTCAGTTAGCCAACGGAAACACTACATACGAGAGTTCCGTTTCATCACATATTACTGGTATAACTGGTAAAAGAAAGGAAATGTAGCATTTTCATGAGCTTTACGTGCAAGAATCAACCTTTTGGGCTTTAGCATATGCAATTTGTAGAACTCTTGGATATTGTCACATTTTTTTGTGACTTACAACACCCTGCAGTTGTATTTTCTGGCAATGTTGTGTATCATTGAGAGCTAGCTTATGAGTTAACTAAGATGAGGTGGCAAATTCTACATTAGTGTGCATGAATCTTGTTCATGATCATAGGAGGCATTACATTATTGTTACAACATGAAAATCATTTGTAGCACACATTTAGTACATAGTTGATGAGACACTTAATTAACTTAATTAAAGGGTTGTTTACTAAATTAAGTGGTTTGGAGATATTATTGTAATAGATTAGCCGTTTAATTAAGAGAGGTTTTTGTGAAACTCATTATTAGATGAAATAAAAATTTAGGCCCACTCATTTTCTTTTTCACTTAATGAGTAGACTCAAGCCTTTCTTTTATTTTAATGAGGATGTTTACAAAGGCCTCTCTCTCTCTCTCTCTCTCTCTCTCTCTCTCTCTCTCTCTCTCTCTCTCTCTCTCTCTCTCTCACACACACACACACACACACACACATAGTTATGTGATCTCCAAACCAATTAAGGGCCCGTTTGGTTTTCAAGTTAGTTTAGAATTGGATTTGGATTTGTGATTGGTTTGAAAGAAAGAAAAAATGATTAATAATATTAATATTGTGTGTTTTGTAAAATGTAATTAAAAATAAATTTTATATAATATTATTATATAGTAAGTAGGGCCCATTTGTATATATATTATAAAAATAAAAAGGAATAACATATACACTTGCATGTGAGAAGTTAAGGTGTTGTTTGTTTATTCAGAGGCACTGAATCTGAATCTGAACCGCACATCTGAATCTTAATCTAAGACGTAAATGTCTGAATCTGAATCGAAAGTCTTGTTAAAGTAAGGTGCTTTGTCATTTGCTTGCTCATACTAAAACTTTTGGGTTATTTTGTATCAACAAGAGGCATTAAGACACCCCTCTCAAGTCTAGACCATTAAGATGTAACTGCTTCTGACCGTGTTTGAACGGGGAAAAAAAACAAACGGTCTGAATGCCCAGAACGTCTAACTGATTAAGAGGTTTGGCTCGTTAAGAGGAATTAAGAGGTTGTTAAGAAATGTTAATATAAATATTGCCTACAACGTTATTTATATTTTATGATCTTTGCTAAATTTTGTTAACGATAAAGTGTAAACTTTATTTTTAGCAATACATAAATATAGTTTTAGTCTTTCATTGATATACTTTTATTTCAAACTAAACATTACATTTTCTACATTTACATTTTACAAAAACATAACATTTTCATATTTCTAATAATAGAAATATACCATGACATCATGGCATACATCATATGCAAATCTTTGAAAGATTTCTAGAATCTTAAAGTTGACTTTGGTAGATCTTATATATATTTTGGTTAGATTCTTACTCAATGTATCATAGTGAGATTTGGTAAATATCTTGGTTAGACTTGGAATGATTTATTGGAGATTTTATGTAAGGCTCTGGCGGAACCTTTTGGTACAATGGACGGAACCCTCAAAAGGGTTCTGCTGTATCCGTGGCATGCTGGCATGTTTTTACTATAAATAGCAAGCCACATCCACGTTTTTCTTTATCACTTACAATCACATATTAGCATACATACTCTCATTTTATTCATCTAACTTAGTCATACTTCATATTTGTGAGATTCTTTTGTAGCAAGAAGATCACAAGTTCATTCATAAAGCATACAAGTTTCAACATTGAGTTGCTAGACTTGATAGCTTAACATAGTGTGAACTCTTGTTGTTCATAAATCATTCGATTGTATTTATTTAATTGTAATCGGTTAGTATTTTAGTCCTTAAAATACATAGAGTGACGGGAGTGGTTGTACCCTTGTAAAAGAACTCGACATCTAGATTTGTATCAGTAATGTTGTGTAAGCGACGTTGATGAGATGAAAAGTGTACCGCTTTTAGGGGTCATTTAAGCCCTAAGTCGAGATTATTTGATCAAATATTGCCCTAAATCGTTCCTTTTGTCATTTTAGGTACTTTGGAGAAAAACTTTGGAAAAGGAAGCATTTTGGACGTTTTTGGAGCAAAAAGTGAAGAAAACGACAAAGTCTCAAAATCAAGCTGGAAATAGTACCTGACGGCGTCGCATAATGCATGTGACAACATCACGTTATGGCAAAGAGATGGATAAAAAGTATAACGAGAGGCGCCAAAATATTTTTGGTAGATTACACATGACGGTGTCACCAAGGCCGTCAAGAGCAAAAACATACGTGACGGTCAAGAGTTTGTTAACACATGACGGCGTTAGATCTGGACCTAGGCAATATGAGGATTTCTTTGGCGGCGAGTTGACGGCGTCAGAATCAACAAGTGACGCCGTCAGACCACAAAATCTATATATAGTTTTTTAATTTTCGTGTATTAAGGAGGAGAATTTTTAGAGAGACTTTTGGGAGAACTTGTGGAGAAACCCTAGGTCAAATTTTACAGGGTTTTTAACCCTTTTATCATCCATGTTTTAATAAAGATAAGTCTTCCGATAATCATCAATATGTCTATGTGTTGTTTTATTCTATCTTATGCTTGTCTTTACTTTAACATGCTAGGCTAGGTTTTCTTTATGTTTGCTTAGATGTAATGAAACCTAGCTATTGATTATTGGTTGGTTGTTTGTTATTAATTGTATTGGATGAATGGTATCGATGTTAGGCTTAAGAAAACGGACAGACTTCTAATTGGTAACATGCTTGAACGTCTTAAGTAACAGGAATCGGATGTGTACTACGATTAATTTGTTGTATTTAATGCATGAGTAACTACTAAGGAGGCCATGTTTGGAGCTAGTAGTCGGCTCGACATAGGAAGAGGTAGAAGCTTATAGAGTTGGGGAAGATCGTACACAGCCCCACGAATGGTATTAAGGAATATAACCCGTCATCCACGCAATTGTAACAAACTAATCAACTAGTAAAAGATAGCTAGGGAGTAGTGAAATCTAAGTAAACACATTTCTCTCATTATTGTTTTTTCTCGAAATTTACTTTCTTGTTATTTTATTTTCATTGCATTAGTAGATATTTGGGTTAGTTGACTAGCAAGTAATTTTGCCCACCCTTTCAAAATCCGAGATTTTTACGTGCTTTCTAAAAAACTATAAAAATACAAAAAGAATCATCCCTCACCTCTAGACCTAGTTTAATTAAGTTTTGATCCTAACGACACTATTCCCCGAGAGAACTATCAATCCCCAGGTACTTGCCACTACACTATCCTACATCAGTCAGGTATACTGCCTGGTGGGGATTGCAAGCCTCTTGAGATCCCTTGAGTGGTAATACCTTTTGCAAGGTTGCAAAACCACACATCAAGTTTTTGGTGCCGCTGCTGGGGAATAGTTATTGTTTAGGTTGAAATTTCTTTTTATTAGGTCTACTTGCTAGATTCCTTTCTAGTAAGATTTTTATTTTATTTTTATAGGTTTCTTTAGTCTATCTTTTTCTTTGTTCCTTTGTTCGTAACCGTTGCCATCTGCCATCATGGAAGGTGGTAATCTCTTTGATCCCGTCAACCCACCACAACAAAACTCACCACAACTAAACCAACCTCCTAGACCTCAAAATTTAAGAGAGTACTCCCGTCCTAGCCACCAAGGCTATCGAAACACCATTGAGCTCACTCAAGGAGCCAATGTGTCTCCCTTGCGATCCGACACCATCCGGTTGGTGCAAAGCGGATGTGCATTCCATGAACTTCGTTCCGAAGATCCTAATCAACATTTCAAGGATTTCCTCAAAATCGTAGATTCCATAGATCTTGATGTTGAAACTCGAGAGACGACCTGATTGCGTCTCTTCCAATTCTCTCTACGTGACCAAGCTAGTCAATGGCTTGAGCGTTTACCCGTGGGATCCATCACCTCTTGGGATGATCTCACCACTCGTTTCCTTGCTCAATTTTTCCCACCGGGGAGAACCACCAAGCTAAGAAATGACATCTTGATGTTCCAACAACGTCAAGGTGAAACCCTCTATGAAGCATGGACTCGTTTCAAGGACTTACTCCAAAAAGTCTCTCATCATGGCATAGATCTTTGGCTCCAAGTCCAAATCTTCTATGAACACATCAATCTCTCCATGAGGCAAACTATTGACCAAGCGGCCGGTGGCAAGCTACGTGATCGAAGTGCGGAAGAATCATGGGAACTCATAGAAGATCTTGCCCTCTATGAAAACGAAAGTTGGAATGATCCCCGTGATTTGAACAAAACGGTCAAGGCAATATCCTTGCCTTCGAACAATTCAAGCACTCCCGACCGTAGGATCATGGAACTTGAAGACCAAGTCAAGTTTCTCATGAAATCTTACGAAGCTCCTAAACATTCAAGCCAAGTGAACAAAATCACTTCTTCATGCGAATTATGTAGTAGTTCCCATGACACTCGTGATTGCATGGAACTCCCCGAACAAGCTTTTGTGGTAAACTTTCAAACCCGAGCCAAACCCTTACGGTGATTCATAAAACCTCTCTTGGAAAAATCACCCAAACCTTAGGTGGAAACAAAGCCAAAATGCACCCCAAAATAATTCTTCCACTCCACTTAATCGCTACCATTCAAATGGTCCACCCCCTAACCGTACTTTCAACAACAATCCTTCCAACAACTATGGTAGTACCAATAATCTGGAAGGGTTGATGTCTAAATTTATGGCATCTCAAGAAGCTCGTATAGCTAAGTTTGAATCCGAATTTAATCAATAACAAACAGAGATGACCAATAAAATTGACAACTTGTTGAAAGCTCTTAACAATCAAGTGTTGACCATGCCAAATAAGGACACTAGGAACGCTAATAGCGGAACCCAAGTTAAGGATCCCTCATCATCCAAGCATGTCCACTTTGTTAATGTTGTCACTATTAAGCCAATCGATAAGGATAGGGAAGAAGATGATGTAGATAGGGTTGGAATTGGTAGTGAATCCAAGAAGGAGGATAATGAAGGGAGGGTTGAGGAAGTAGAAAATGTATAGGAATACTTTGATAGGTTACCCACCAAGGAAGAACGGGAATACCATAAGGATTTATTCGATGACCCCGAGACACCATATGTCTTAGGTTCACCAATCATCAAAGCAAGCGATCCCTCTAATATCAATATACCGTGCAACATTGGGCATGTGCATGTCTGGAAAGCCTACATCGATCTTAAATCTCCTATAAACCTTATGACTAGGCTCCATTATAACTGGATAATGAAGAAGAAACTCGGACCTAGGATATTTCCCGACACGGGTTGGATGAGTAACTTTATTGGAAGAGTAAAGGGATTGCATGTGCTTGTAGGAAATTTCACATATGAATCCGACTTTATGATTGTAGAAGATATTCGTCCGGTAATAGATAGTTACCTAACTCAAGTAGTGTTTGGAAAGCCATTCATTGAAGCCTCTAAAATGAGTTATGACACATCTTTAGGGCTAGTCAGATTCAAGGACAAAACCGATGAAGTAGCCTAGCAAATGCCATATAAGATAGATCAATAGCCGACTTCTATCGGATCTTGAGAAAGAGCACAAACAAGCGGTTTATTATAGGAATGATGAGGATAGATGTAGAGAAGTAGACCATGTAATGAGAAAAACACTTGGCTTCTACAAAGAATGCTTGCAACTAGGTCTGGAATACAAAACTAAGATTGAGGATGACCTAGAAGATGTGACTAGTGACGAGGTCACGTAGTAGCTCGTGACTTTGAGTCTAGCTACAAGACTCATTAATAAAGAAAAGCGCTTCATGGGAGGCAACCCAAGCTTTATTTGTTTGTTTGTTTGATTTTATTTGTTTCCATATGTACATTTTATTTTTATTGTTTATGGTTCATGTTTCATAATAAATTGTGAAAATGCTTTATTTTGTTGTTTAACTTCGTCTTAACTTCATATAAAGGTATTTTGCAAAAGATAAGTGTAAGAGAAATCTAAATTTATTTATAAGAACGAGATTAGACACGAACCACAACGATATTAAATGAATGTGCATATTAGTATTTGTTTGAGTCAAATGCTTGTATCGAGTCATAATGATGTTTTGTAGGATTTCTAGGAATTAAGGCGTGAGTTTTTCCAGAAATTTTCTGGAAACTTAACATAAGATTTCTGTCAGAGCATTCTGACGGCGTCAGGGTTATAACCTGACGACGTCAGGTGTAAAATTCTGAAAAATTTTGCGAGTTTTGTTTTTCTAGCGGAGTCTTAAAGTTTTTGTTTATTCTTTAGTTTTATAAACTCCATGAAATCTGCAAACATTCATTCCACAAGCATTATATCTTAATTTGCTTTCTAGGATTTTAATATATATAGATTCCCGCCGACTTTACGCGAGGTTTGCCTTGATTGTTTTCTCAGGTTTAACAGGTTATATTGGACAAGAAGATGATTTATATTTCTGGAGAGAATCTTTCAATGTTAATTTTCTTGGAGGAGGATCTAACCTTGTTACCACATTATCCACACCGAATGAATCAGGGGAGTATTTGTTTCATTCTTTTACCTCCACTACTTTTACATCCTTTTTATTGAACATTGGGGACAATGTTCAGCATAAGTGTAAAGGGAGGGTAAATGATGATACCTTTGAGAATGCAATTGCACTTGAGTTTGTTTGTTCAATAGTAGGTGTGTAATAAAACTAAGAGAAACACTTGTTAAGGTAATTTTAGCGCCAAATTTAAAATTTTTACAACATTTAGGAGTGAAGCTTTAGTCTTAATGAGCGTCTCATGGATATGAGTTGTATGACTAGCACAAAAAACCGTACCACTCAAAATTTTCCACCTCAAATATGTGAGGTTCGCCTTTAGATCTTTAGGAAAAAGCATTCATTGTTTGTGCTTATGAGTGTACCTGTAGTACTTAGATTCTAGAACTTGCGTTAGTGATGCATCCCGAGACCGCTAGTGAGACTACATTCGTGTAGTAAGATTTACTACATGATAAGAGGCGTTAGGATAACCCTTGTGTTGAACCCGTATTATAATTACTTGATCAATGAAGTCATAATAACTTGACTAGTAAAGTCAATTAATTTTTCTCACACCTTTGCGTTGTACTCATTTTTAGTACTCGATACCCCTAGTATACCCCTCCGAGCCTATCTTTTTTTTTTTCTAACTTTAAGCATTTTACTTAAAGGAAGAATTTGTGTACAATCCACCCCAAATGTACACCCAAATTGCCTTAGCCTTCCTTGTATGCACTCATCTTTAGTGCATTATTGTTACAACATTTGTTTAAACCCTTTGTTAATTGTCTAATTGATTACATGGTTGTTAAGTTGAGTCATATCTTGTACATATTGTTTTGGGATGATTGGGGCTCATGGGTAAAGTACTAGTATTATGGAGTAATCGGGAATAACATCATTTATTACCCCCATATGTGCGTTAATCTTAAAAAGTACTCCAAGTGTTTGATTATCTTAATTCGAGTCATTAGAATAGTCGATTGTAAAGTATGTAAAAATTCAAGTGTAAGGGGAATGAAAATCCCCTATGATATAAAAAAAACACATACGGACTACCATCCCGTTTCCTTTTATGTTTATTCTAAGTTTTGTTAGTTTATGATTAGCTTAAGTCGAGTCGAGTCTTAGCTTAGAAACACCACATTGTACATGTAATAGAACAAGATGATTAACTCGCCACCAGTAAAGATTTCCTTTATCCAACAAAACCGTGTTTATCATATCCCTACACCTCACGTTATAACCCTTTAAAAGACCTCTTTGATCGTTTATCCTAGGTGCTTATGCCAACTGGTGGAGGTTTAATCATTTCCCAAGCCTATAATAATCTATTTGCTATGACAGGTAGTGAGAGATATTTTCTATTTTCATATTGTGATATATACTTTTATTACACCCGAGAGATGTGAGTATCTAAACACTATTTGTGAGGTGCTAGTTTATAATTTTCGGGCTTGTTTTGGTTGAAGTGGAACGATTATTTGTTTTAATTACTTTTATATTAGTGTTAAATGACCCCTAGCTTGTATTTTGATTAGAATAAAAGTGCATTTGCTTGAGGACAAGCAAATCTCAAGTGTAAGGGTATTTGATGAGATGAAAAGTGTACCGCTTTTATGGGGTCATTTAAGTCCTAAGTCGAGATTATTTGATCAAATATTGCCCTAAATCGTTCCTTTTGTCATTTTAGGTACTTTGGAGAAGAACTCTGGAAAAGGAAGCATTTTGGACGTTTTTGGAGCAAAAAGTTAAGAAAACGGCCAAGTCTCCAAATCAAGCTGGAAATAGTACCTGACGGTGTCACAAAATGCATGTGACGGCGTCACGTTATGGCAAAGAGGTGGATAAAAAGTATAACGAGACGCGCAAGAATGTTTTTGGGAGATTACACATGACGGCGTCACCTAGGCCGTCAAGAGCAAAAACATACGTGACGGGCAAGAGTTGATTAACACATGACGGCGTCAGATAAAGATATAGGCAATATGAGGATTTCTTTTGCGGCGAGTTGACGGTGTCAGAATCAACACGTGACGCCGTAAGACCACAAAATATATATGTAGTTTTCTAATTTTCGTGTATTAAGGAAAATAATTTTAGAGACACTTTTGGGAGAACGTGTGGAGAAACCCTATGTCGAATTTTACAGGGTTTTTCACCCTTTTATCATCCATGTTTTAATAAAGATAAGTCTTCCAATAATCATTCAATATGTCTATGTGTTGTTTGATTCTATCTTATGCTTGTCTTTACAGTAACATGCTAGGCTAGGTTTTCTTTGTGTTTGCTTAGATGTAATGAAACCTAGCTATTGATTATTGGTTGGTTGTTTGTTATTAATTGTATTGTGTTGGGAATTATACTAAAAGTTACCACGGCTAAGAGAAGAAGTTACAACTGCAGAAGATTGTACTTGCAGTGGAAACTCATTACCACTGCAAGAACATATATTACCACTGCTTATTAGATAACTGTTAGGAAACGTATTTAGATAAATATAGAATAGATCTTGTGTATATCTTATTCTATTAGCTTTATACTTATCTTGTAGAAGAGGACTCCTTGTGCTATAAAAGGAGATCCTAGGTTAAAGGTTTGATATACGTTTTTCTAGAGCTTCAAGGTGTAACCCTAGTGATATCAAGATCACTAGTATTATTATCATTAATAATATTGGAGCTAATAGTTTGTTTACATACATTGTTCTTGTTCATATACAACTGTCTTACTCACAATCAAACTTCTAAGTGTTACTAAGTAGATTCTGCATACTTAGTGATATAATTCAAAGTATCAATCTAACACAAGTTCAAGGTGTTTAGATCCATCAAGTGGTATCAGAGCCAGGCTTTGATACTTTGATTTAGAAGACTCTAGTTCACTCAGAAGAATCAATGGAGACAGAAACCAGTAACTCAAACATTGCTGCTAAGCTTCTAAAGCTTAAGTTGAATGACTTTGAGATGTGGAGGCTGATGATCGAACAATTCTTTATGGTCCAAGACTACACACTTTGGGAGATCATTATGGTTGGAAATTCTTTCAAACCAAGTTCTACTTCAGAGATGGTTGGTGGCAAGGAAGTAATTAAGGTCAACACTGGACCTGTTACTAATGATGAAAGACTTCAGCTGAAGAATGATCTCAAGGCCAGAGGTTTGTTGCTGATGACACTTCCCAGAGACCAAGTTCTAGCATTTAACAAGTACAAGACTGCAAAGACTCTTTTTGATGAGATCTGTGAAGTTTTTGGTGGGAATGATTCCACCAAGAAGACTCAAAATACCTTGCTGAAGCAGACTTATGAAAACTTTGGTTCAACAAGTAATGAATCTCTTGATAGCATCTTCACAAGGCTACAAAAGATTGTTACTCAACTCACTGTTTTTGGGATTGAGGTGGAAAGGGAAGACCTTAATCTAAAGTTCTTAAGAAGCTTACCCTCTGAGTTTGGAACCAATGTTGCTGTGTGGTAAGATAAGCCAGAATTGGAGACCATGAAACTTAATGATTTGTACAATAACTTCAAGGTTATTGAACAAAGATTGAAGAAAGCTGGCAAAATAAGCTCAAGTTCAGGAAGTGTAGGACTCATATCATCATCTCTTGATGATAGTTCAGATGAAGAAAGTGATAGTGATGATGACAGTGCTAACATTGTTGTTTCCACTGGTAGTGGAAGTATTTCCACTGGTAGCTCAAAGAGACAGATTGCACGACTTAGTGATACTACTTTTTATGCCTTTATATCAAGTCAAGTGGGTGGTTCAATTCTCAATCATGAGGATTTGGATCAAATTGATGAGGATGATATGGAGGAGATGGTCATTAAATGGCAAGTAGCTTTACTAAGCTTAAGGACAAAGAAGTTTTAGAAGAAGACTGGAAGAAAGATCAACATCAGTGGCAATGAAACTGTAGGTTTTGACAAAAAGAAGGTGGAATGCTATAATTGTCACAAGAAGGGGCATTTTGCCAGGGAGTGCAGGAAGCCAAGGAAATCTGACAACAGGTCAACTTGGTATAAGCAAGACAAGAAGAAGGAACCTACTACTGATGAGCCAAAGGGGCTATTGGCTATTGATGGAGTGAGCTTTGATTGGAGCTTTATGACTAAGGATGAGGAAGATGATTCAGAGTCTGCAATGGTTGCTACCGAGCATGCACTAATGGCTTTTTCTGACTTTGAGGTACAAATTGATAATGCTTTGTTCTAAATCTTGTAAGGCCTTAAAAGAGTATGAGAAAATTAAAGCACAATTTAATGAACAATGCCTAGAGTTAACTCATACTAATTATAACTTAGCAAATCATAAAAGAGGCCTAGGTGTTTTAGAAACTCAGTTAGAGCATTATAGGGCAAATGAATCTAAGTTCAATGATGATATTGCAGTATTAAGAAGAGATTTTGATTATCAGGTTACTGTTAATAAGGTTCTTAGAGAAGAACTAGAAAAGGTTAAGATGGCTAGTGAGAATATAATGATAACTAAGCAAACACTGGATCATCAATCCAAGTGTATTGACAAAATTTGGGAAGCCCAAGTAGTGAGCAAAGCCAAATCAGGAATTGGATACAAAACAGTTCCACCACCTCTAAGAGGTGTTCCATCACCTCCTGGCATTGCCTTAGCTCACACAGGATTAGTGGAATTCCAGGAACTACCTATGACCTATGGACCAAAGTTTGTTAAACCAGTTGAAATTGAAAAGGTTCAGGTTGAGGTTGATATCTTTGATAGTGCTAGTGACTCATCTCTTAAAGATGAAAATTTAAATGTTGAGTCTAAACCTAGTGTTCCTGAGAATGTTAAAGTGGAGGTTAAAAGAAGTATTCCTGAAATAGTCAAAGAGAAGCCTAGGTCACAACCCAATTTCACTATGCCCACTACTAGATATGCTGAGATGTACAGAAGTAGGTCACCAACTCCTAGGGGTAATATGAGGAGTTGGAATCATGTTAAATCTAGGCAATTTGGTAGTGATTTTATGTTCAATAACAAACCCTGTCATATATGTGGTAGCTTTGACCATTTGTCTTATAGATGTACCTACCAATTGGGAAGAAGGAAAGTGTTTGGGAATACTAGGGTGAATGGACAAAATGCTAATAACTTAACTCACCCAAATCCACTTAGCAAGATGATTCCCAGGTCTGTTTTGCTTCATTCTGGCATTAAACCACTTTCCATTGCTAGACCAGCAGTTTCCACTGCTAGACCAGTAGTTGCCACTGCCAGAAATAAAAACAGAGTTTACCCTAAGCCCCCTGTTACTACTTTTGTTAAATCTACTCAAACAAGGAAAAAGACCAATTTTGAAAAGAAAGTTAACAATAATCAGAAGTGGGTACCCAAAGTTTCAAAACAAGCAGTTTCCACTGCTAAGCCAGCAGTTACCACTGCAAGGCCAAAGGTTACCACTAGTGGGTCTATTAACAAGAAAAGGTTAAATATGGGAAATGCTGTTAAGGCCTCAGCACATTGGGAATGGAAACTAAAAGGAACCATCACCTCAAACAATCCCAATGGTGTATCAATGACCTTTGATAGATATAATTATATTGATACACGAGGCAGATCCAAGTCATTTGTGGCTTGGGTCCCCAAAAGGAACTAATTCCTTTATTTTGTGTGCAGGGACATTCAAAGATTACTAATGATCAAGGATACTCAGACAGTGGATGTTCCAGGCACATGACTGGCAATAAGTCCTATCTTTCAGACTTTCAACCTTATGATGGACAATTTGTCAGCTTTGGAGGAGGAATTGGTGGCAAAGTTTCTGGAAAAGGAACAATCAAGGCTGGAAACATTGAATTTGAAGATGTGCAGTATGTGAAAGAACTCAAGTACAACCTTTTTAGTGTGTCACAAATGTGTGACAAGAAGCATAGAGTTCTATTCACAGAAGATGAATGCTATATCTTATCTAAGGATTATAAGCTTCCTGATGAAAGTGACATTTTGCTTAAAATCCCTAGAAAAGGTAATCTGTATAGCATTGACATGAAGAACATAGTGGCTAATAATGATGTTACTTGCTTTCTTGCTAAAGCCACTTTGGATGAATCAATGCTTTGGCATAGAAGACTTGGTCATTTCAACTTCAAGACCATCAACAAGATTGTGAAAGATGGACTTGTCAGAGGTCTACCAGAGAAAAGATTTGAAAATGACCAAACTTGTGTTGCCTGTCTCAAAGGAAAGCAACACAGAGCTTCATGCAAGACCAAAGCATTCAATTCTATTGATCATCCACTCTTTATGCTGCATATGGACTTGTTTGGTCCTACTTCTGTGAGCAGCATAAATTTGAAGAAGTATTGTCTTGTTGTGCCTGATGATTTTAGTAGATTCACATGGGTTTTCTTTTTAAGAACCAAGGATGAAACCACTGGCATCCTTAAGACATTCATCACTGAAGTTGAAAATCAATATGAAAAGAAAATCAAGATCATCAGATGTGACAATGGGACAAAGTTCAAGAATAAAGTTATGGATGATTTCTGCAGAGACAAAGGTATTAAAAGAGAATTTAGTGTTGCAAGAACTCCTCAACAAAATGGAGTTGCAAAAAGAAGAAACAGAACACTAATTGAGGCTGCTAGAACCATGTTAGCTGATTCAAAGCTTCCAGTGACTTTTTGGGCTAAAGAAGTTAACACTGCTTGTTACATTCAAAACAGAGTTTTAGTGGTCAAAACAAAGAACAAGACACCTTATGAGTTGTTCAGAGGAAGGCCTCCTACTTTGGAGTTTATGAGGCCATTTGGGTGTCATGTTACCATTCTCAATACCATTGATCATCTGGGTAAATTTGAAGAGAAGTCTGATGAAGGCTTCTTTGTTGGATACTCTATGGTTAGCAAGGCTTTTAGAGTCTATAACTTAAGAACAAAGAAGATTGAAGAGAACTTGCATGTTCAGTTTCTTGAAAATAAAGCAAACATGGCAGGTTCAGGACCAGATTGGCTATTTGATCTTGAAACATTATCAAATACAATGAATTATGTTCCTCTCACTTCAAGCACTGGAGACAAAGATCTTGAAGATTCAGAAGAATTCATTGATGAAGATGAAGCTTGTAAAGATGATGAAGATCAAATTGTTATGCCACTTTGGGACTTTGTTGATAATTCTGAAAAGACAAGTGATGCAGATGGTGTGAATTTTGATGTAAATAAAGATATTCCTACTAGCAGTGGTAACTCCATTCCCACTGCTATACCAGAAGTTTCCACTGTCAGCCCAAATGTGGAACATACTTCTCAGGAATCACAAAGTGATGATGTAGAAATCTCAAACATGCCAACAACATATGATATTCCTAGCACATCACAATCTTCAATTCACAAAGTGCATCCACTTGATAATGTTATTGGTGAACTTCAATCAGGTGTGAAGACTAGAAGACAGACAAAGAAAAATGATATTCATGGGTTCATAAGTGAAGTGTATGAGTCCAAGAAACATAATAAGAAGAATGAGTGTCTGTTTTTCTGTTTTCTCTCACAGGTGGAGCCTAAGAATGTGTATATGGCTCTAGGAGAATCTAGCTGGGTTGAAGCTATGCAAGAAGAGTTGCTGCAATTTAAACTTCAAAAGGTTTGGGTTCTTTATGACTTGCCTGATGGTATGAAGGTCATTGGTACTAAATGGGTTTTCAGAAACAAGAAAGATGAAAGAGGTATTGTAATTAGGAACAAAGCTAGATTGGTTGCTCAAGGATACACTTAAGAGGAGGGTATTAATTATGAAGAAGTGTTTGCTCCTGTTGCAAGGATTGAGGCTATTAGATTGTTTTTAGCCTATGCATCATTTCTGGGCTTCACAGTCTATCAAATGGTTGTTAAGAGTGCCTTTCTGTATGGTACTATTGATGAGGAGGTATATGTCTCTCAACCTCCAGGCTTTGAAGATCCTCAACACCCAAATAAAGTATATAAAGTGGTTAAGGCTCTTTATGGCTTACATCAGGCTCCAAGGAAGTGGTATGAAACCTTAGCTACTTATTTATTGAATAATGGGTTTCATAGATTCAAGATTGACCAAACTTTGTTCATCAAGAAAGACAAGGGTGATATTCTACTTTGTTCATCAAGAAAGACAAGGGTGATATTCTACTTGTGCAAGTATATGTTGATGATATTATCTTTGGGTCTACTAAACAAGAGATGTGCAAAGAGTTTGAGAAGCTGATGAAGGATGAATTTCAAATGAGTTCTATGGGAGAACTTACATTCTTTTTGGGGCTGCAAGTACAACAGAGTAAGGAAGGCATATTTATCAGTCAAGATAAATATGTGGCTGAGATTATTAAGAAGTTCAAGTTCACTGATGCAAAATCTTCAAATACCCCTGCTGACAAGACCACTCACCTATTGTTAAAGAATGCTAGTGGTGCTAATGTTGATGTCCACACTTACAGATCTATGATTGGTTCTTTGATGTATCTTACTTCTTCAAGCCAGATATTATGTTTACTGTATGTGCTTGTGCAAGATTTCAAGTGCTCCAAAGACATCACATATGACAGCAGTGGAAAAGATTTTTAGGTACTTGAAGACTTATCCTAATCTAGGATTATGGTATCCAAGAGACTCTCCAATGAATTGATCACATACTCAGATAGTGACTATGCTGGTGCAAGTTTGGATAGAAGATCAACTACTGGAGGATGTCAATTTCTTGGATGTAGATTGGTGTCATGGCAGTGCAAGAAGCAAACTATGGTTGCTACTTCAACCACTGAAGCAGAATATGTTGCAGCTGCTAGTTGTGGTGCTCAGATCCTTTGGCTTCAGAATCAATTATTGGATTATGGGTACAATTTCATGAACACCATTATCTATATAGACAATAGTAGTACCATATGCATTATTAAAAATCCTGTGCAACACACTAAAACTAAACATATTGAAATTAAACATCACTTCATTTGAGATTGTTTTGAGAAAAAGCTTATTAATGTTGTCAAAATTCATACTGATGACAATTATGCTGATTTATTAACAAAAGGGCTTGATGTGGGTAGGTTTCAATACTTGGTAACAGGTATTGGAATGCTAAATCCATAAAACTTTGATGTCTAATATTTTTTTTCAGTGTTGCAGGATAGTTTTTAGGTACTAATATTGTTTGTATTGTATGTATGGTTTTCTACTAATTTGTATGCAGAGTTATCAAGAGCATAGTGGAAATTACCATACAACAGTGGAAAGTTTGGTGATAAAAGCAAGAAGAAAGAAGTACTTTTGTTGATCATCAGAAGAAGTACATAACAACCATCAAGAAAACATTATCACCAAAACAGAAGACCATCACATAAAACATGAACCTACAACCTAACACCTACTCCATAGGTTTCTTTCCTTTTCCTTCATAGTCATGCTTGCCTTTGGAAGCTTTCTTTCTCTTGTCATCAAAAGAGAGTTGTTTCCTTGGACAAGCAAGTCCCAGAACTTGCTTGGGAGGTCTTGGTGCTTGGGTAGGCTTCTCAACAGCAGGCCACTTCATGTTGCTTATGGCAGTCTTCAATGGTGTGGTGAGAGCCTTTGGAAGCTCTTTGGAAAGATCAAAGGTTGGATCATTCTCATCATCATAGGATGAACTTGAATAGAACTCCAAAGATGGAGCAGGAGAAGCTTCAGTCTTTTTGGTTGGCTTGTTGGAAGCTGTGGAAGTGGTTGCACTTGGTGGGAAGTAATCACTCCATCATGTTGAAAGATCCTCTGAGTTTGAACAATAGCTGATTTCCTCATCAGAAGAATCATTAGAAGATATATACACTATTGGGAACCAGCTCATTGTATTAATTAAGGGTTTGTGTTGTTGAAGGTGTTTGTTGATGAGAGATAAAAGTTTTGAGCCCCCTTTTATAGGCAAATTCAAGGTCGAATTATAATTAATGAAAAATATTTACTCTTACCTGTTTTGGTAGGTTGGAGGAGTAAATTTGGTTATTATCGGGTTGACTTTTGGAAGATATTTTTGTGAATAGTAACTTGGTTAAAAAGTTACTTTAAGTTAATTATTATGGGTTAAGTTGAACATTACTTTGGTTTGTAGCATACAACCCATATTATTGGAGTCATTGGAGTAATAAAGTGTGTATCATGGACACACAACAAATGGTTATTGATTCACCATGTCTAATCCACATAAGAATCAACTAGTCCAGATCAAACGACTACTGGTAAAGACTTATCAAATCCGTTTATGGTTGATAGTTTACCAAAAACTAGGTTATCAACTCACCATACATCCAAGTGATCAAGAGTTGGCTAGTCCATAGCAAACGGCTCATGGTAAAGACATATCAAATCAGTTGATAGCTGATAGTTTGCTAAAAACTCTGATAAGAGCAGCAAATTCTAATGTTTTATTTACCACTGCTCTTTGATATGTTGTGAAAATTTTACCACTGCTAGTTCATTAGTTACCACTGCAAGAGTAATTTTTCCACTGATGAACTAGCCGTTACAACTGTTGTGTCAGTAATCTATTTTTTACTAGCCGTTGTAAAAATTACCGTCTTTCCTTATTAATAGGGTAAAATCTTTTGTGAATTATTCACTTTCTTATTATAAATTATTCTTTTTCCAAAGATAATTCTTTCTAAAGATAATTCACATTGCGCAACCTCCTCAAACCCTATTAGTATAAATTGATCATCATACGACTTGCTTTTTATCTTGATTACTAACAATTTTATTCTCTTTTTCACAAATATCATGGCGATTCTAAAATTTGTCGAGGAGCACAACCAAGTGGCCTACTTACAAAAGTCAAACGAGAAGAGTGGCCCTGTTTTTCATCAGATTGTGGATTTTCTAAACACAACTCATATAAGGTATGCCTTAACTATTAATCCCACAATCTATGTCTCTCATATCAAACAGTTCTGGAACACTGTGGAGTCCATAACTCTTGAACAGGGAGACACACAAGAATCTGTGGATGCTCTAAGAGCCACAGTTGATGGGGAAACTATTGATGTTACTGAGTCATCCTTGAGGAGAATTCTCCAATTGGATGATCTCAATGGTATCATCACATTACCTAATTCAGAAATTTTCACTAATATTGCTTTAATTGGGTATGATACATCTGAACAAAAAGTTACTTTCAGAAAAGGATGTTTTTGTCCCCATTGGAGATTTTTAATTCACACTCTTTTACATTGCCTAAGTCCTAAGAAAACATCTTATGAACAATTTGCATCAACCATGGCTTATCCTTTGGTTTGTTTGGCAACAGATAGGACTTTCAATTTTTCAAAGTTTATTTTCAATAATATGAAAGGCAATGTAAAGAGTCAACATAAATTTTTGATGTATCCAAGGTTTGTGCAAGCAGTGTTAAATGAGTTTCAACTGCACCCTCACAATAGAATTTATGAACCTTCCAGTCTTAAGCCAAAAGTTTTTCAAAACATGTGTAAGGCTTCAGATCTTTGGAATGGGGAGGTTCATCCACTTTTACCTCAAATGCTTGCTAAAATTGCTCAGGTACAGGGTGAAGATGCAACCATCCCAGTTGTATCCCATAACACACCCAATATTGTTGTTCCACCAATTCACCATACCCCTGTTGTAACTCACACTTATGAGAGAAGGTCAAAACAGCCAACTTCTCTCATCTCAACATTGCATGTTGCTGAACCTTTTGGTTTAGGAACAAGCAGTGGTGGTTCAAGGCTTTATCCTAGTCCAACTAGGGAAGAGCCTGAATCCATGCCTCATGATTCACCTCTCCCAACAGGTTACACAGTTGGAAGTGATGAAGGCAGTGTGCAACTACCTGAATTGATGGACATTTGTACCAAGTTAGTCAAGCAGGTTCAAGCTCTGGAGAAAGATCTGGCACAGACCAAAGAACAACATGCCACAGAGCTGAATAAATTGAAGAATGAGATTCAAAGATTGCAGAATGAAGTTGAGAATCTCAAGAAGGAAAGATTTGCTAAAGTTGTGTTATCTTCATCATCTTCACCTAAGGATGAGTTTTCTGCAAGTTCTACTAAAGCTTTGGGAGATTCTTCCAAACAGGGGAGGAAAATAGATGCAGAGCTTAAGGGGAGGAGTAAAAATTTTGAAAAAGAGTTTGCTGAGCTTCCTGATTCTGATAATGCTCAAGCAAAAGATGATGTTGCTGAGACTGAGGGGAGGAAATTGGTTTTTGAAGATATGGATGTTGATGCTGGTTTTAACTTTGATAATTTAGTTGGAACTACTCAACCAATTTCCACTGAAGCAGAATATGTTCCCACTGATCAACCAATTACCACTGCAAGTGAAAAAGTTTCCACAACCTTGAAAAAATGATCAAATAATCAGAAAGAAAGCCATTGAACTTATTGCAAATACAACCTTGAATGAAGATCAAAAGTCTGCTCAACTTAAACATTTCATTCAAATGAAGAATCAACAGGCTCTTGATGAAATCATTGGGGATGTTAGAAAAGGTCAAAAGAAGCCAAGAAAGCTTACAAAGGCACAGATCATTGCTGAGATGAAGACTTTTTGTTGCCATGTTGGTAATATGAAGATGGGTCAATTCAAAGGAATGCCACATGATCAAATTGAAGGTATTTACTACAGAATTAAAAGACAAGATAGTAAATTCATTCCAATGGATCAAGAACCTATAGTTATGAAGACAAAAAGGTCTGGAGTGAGTCTTGGATCAAAAGATGCAAAGAAGTTGAAGACTCAAGAATCATCTCAAGCAGAAGAGGGTCCTTGCATGTTGACAGAAGAGCAAGTTACAAACATGTTGTTTATAGAGACTGATGTACTCAATATAGAACCTCTACAAGCAAAATATCCAGTTATTGGTTGGGAGATATTTTCTGATAGTTTTGGTGTAGCTTGGAAGATCATCAGAACTGGAAATGTCACAAGCATGTGCAGAGATTTTGAAGATATTGTTAGATCTTGTGATAGAGAAGACTTGGATACTTTGTGGAGGATTGTTCAAGATCAGTTCAAGAAGGATGAACTTGTTGATGTCAAGGCTAAGGAGTTATGGGTTCACTTCAGAAGATTATATCAACCTGACCCAAGTGATAGATATTGGAGATTTGAAGCTCATGGTACAAGAACTTTGTGGAAATTCTATGATTCAAGTTCTGTGCATCATGTTTCTACTCAAGATGGAGTTGATGTCTTTATGCTGGCTGAAAAAGAATATCCGTTGAGAGCTGGAGTATTGAAAGTGATGTTGTCAGAGAAGCTTAGGTGCTGGGAAAGAACTGAAGTCATAGATGATTTGCTACGAAGGATTTATGATCAAAGTGTGAGAGCTGATAAAGAGTTAAGAAGAAAAAGATAAGTGTTTGGAAGAATTCCCATATCCTCATGTTTACTGAATACTTGAAGAAACTTATTGATTTATGTATTAATCATAAGTTAGGGGAGGATTGTTGGGAATTATACTAACAGTTACCACGGCTAAGAGAAGAAGTTACAACTCCAGAAGATTGTACTTGCAGTGGAAACTCATTACCACTGCAAGAACATATATTACCACTGCTTATTAGATAACTGTTAGGAAACGTATTTAGATAAATATAGAATAGATCTTGTGTATATCTTATTCTATTAGCTTTATACTTATCTTGTAGAAGAGGACTCCTTGTGCTATAAAAGGAGATCCTAGGTTAAAGGTTTGATATACGTTTTTCTAGAGCTTCAAGGTGTAACCCTAGTGATATCAAGATCACTCGTATTATTATCATTAATAATATTGGAGCTAATAGTTTGTTTACATACATTGTTCTTGTTCATATACAACTGTCTTACTCACAATCAAACTTCTAAGTGTTACTAAGTAGATTCCGCATACTTAGTGATATAATTCAAAGTATCAATCTAACACAAGTTCAAGGTGTTTAGATCCATCATATTGGATGAATGATATTGATGTTAGGCTTAAGAAAACTGGCAGACTTCCAATTGGTAACATGCTTGAACGTCTTAAGAAACATGAATCGGATGTGTACTATGATTAATTTGTTGTATTTAATGCATGAGTAACTACTAAGGAGACCATTTTAGGAGCTAGTAGTCGGCTCAACATAGGAAGAGGTAGAAGCTTATAGAGTTGGGGAAAATCGTACACGGCCCCACGAATGGTATTAAGGAATATAACCCGTCATCCACGCAATTGTAACAAACTAATCAACTAGTAAAAGATAGCTAGGGAGTAGTGAAATCTAAGTAAACATGTTTATCTCATTATTGTTTTTTCTCTAAATTTACTTTCTTGTTATTTTATTTTCATTGCATTAGTAGATATTTGGGTTAGTTGACTAGCAACTAATTCCGCGCACCCTTCCAAAACCCGAGATTTTTACTTGCTTTCTAAAAAACTATAAAAGTACAAAAAGAATCATCCCTCACCTCTAGACCTAGTTTAATTAAGTTTTGATCCTATCGATACTATTCCCCAAGAGAACGATCAATCCCTCGGTACTTGCCACTATACTATACTACATCGGTCAGGTACACTGCCTGGTGGAGATTGCAAGCCTCTTGAGATCTCTTGAGAGGTAAAACCATTTGCAAGGTTGCAAAACCACGCATCAGACGTGTAAGGTTTTCTCCACCGGTGAAAGGAGCTTGTTGACTAGTGAAGGAAACTCTCGAGTTGGATACTTGGGGAGTGGAGTAGGCAAGGAAAAAGAGTCCTAGTAGCCAAACCACTATAAACATCCGTGTTGCAGTTTGATCATTTCTTTCTTTACCTTGCACTTTACTTATTACTTATTATTTGAAATTGTCGATTACATGTAAAGCTTTCAAAGGTAATTATAATTAAAAACGATAAAACTATTCAACCCCCTACTAGTTTTCCACAATTGGCATCAAGAGCTACGTTACTCATGCTTTTTAAAATATATTGTATTTTAAAACTTGGAACGATCGATGAATTTTGAAATTTTCAAAGAAGGCAATCTATGCAAAGACCACCACTATTTGAACCAAATGGTTTTATATATTGAAAAAACCGCTTTGAAACTTACGTGAAATCAAAAGATATAGATCTTTGGTATATAATTATTGAAGATGATCACAATACTACTTTTAAAGATATTGAAGTGGTCGGGATGAGGATAGTGCACATACTAAACATAGTAAGGATCAAAAGAAATTGATTGCTAAAAATAATGAAGCTAAAATGATGCTTTATAATGCTTTACCTAAGAAAGAATACGAAAGAGTCTTTATGTGTAAAACCGCTAAAGAAATTTGGCAATCTTTGATAATCCCTCATCAAGGAAATTCACAAGTTAAGGATAACAAAATTGATCTCATTGTTCAACAATAAGAACAATTTTCTATTCCCGAATATGAAATTATTGATAGTGCATTTGATAAATTTAACACTATTATTACTTCTCTAACAGCACTTGATGAATCTTTTTGTAGTAAAAACTTTGTCAGGAAATTTCTTGGAGCACTCCATCTGAAGTGGAGAGCAAAAGTGACGGCAATAGAAGAATCTGAAGATCTTTCGAGCATGTCACTTGACGAGCTAATTAGAAACCTCAAAGTTCATGAAATGGTAATGGAAAAAGATTAGGAGATAGTTAAAGGCAAGAAAGAAAAAGTTAAATCTATTTCCTTGAAAGCTAGAGTAGAATCAAGTGATGATGAGGAATCTAGCTCGGGTAGTGATGATGAAGAATATGCCACAGCCGTAAGAGACTTCAAGAAGTTCTTTCGAAGAGAGGGAAGTTTGTAAGGCAATGAGGTATACTTAAATTCATCTTGTTCTTCTATTGATAATGACACGTTGCAAAAAGAATATAACAAACTTGGTGAACTAAGCTTAAAAATCATAAACAAAAACAAATTTTTGAAAACTAAAAAGAAATTTTTAGAAAATGAAGTTTATGAATTAAAAGAAAAAGCAAAACGCTTAGCTAAGAGTAAAACTATTAACACGGTATGTACATCATGTCAAGAGTTTAAACTTGAGATCGAAAAGCTTAAAATCACAAAAGACGATCTTATCAAACAAACCACCAAATTTAAAAGGTTCCATAAAAGCAATTCTTATGCAGATGAAATAATGCAACTTCAAAAGTCACCTTTTGATAAAACTGGACTAGGTTTCACGAAATCAAAAACCTTAAGTAGTCTAACAAAACAAGGCGAAAAAGCACAAAAAACCATTCCATCTGCTACAATGATCTACGGATCAGAAGGAATAAAAAATTTGGTTCTGTTCGTTGATCAAAAGGGATCCGCGGGTACTGTAGCAGAACATAAATCTTCTTTATCGGCTCGTACGTAATTTCTTAAAGTCACAAAGAAGTATAACACTAGTTTAATTGTAACAAAGCTAAAAACGGCTATTAAAGTAGGAGTAGGACTTGCTAAAAATGAATTTAGAACTAGAACTAATCAACCAAGGCCTAAAACTCATATTCCCAAATGCCCCTTTCCAAAGAGCAACTAAAATATACAACACAATTATCAAAATGGTTGGAACCAAAACTTGCCTAGAAATTATCAAGTTCCAAATTACATGCCTTGGAACCCATATCCACCATTTCTGTACATGAGTCAAGTTAATGGTATGTTTAACCAAATTGGACCCGTGAGACATTGGGGACCAAATGTTTGAGTGTTTTTCATAAAAGTATGTATGCCTAATAGTATGTTTGGAACCGGATGAATGGATCAAAGATTGTGGTTGTTCAAGACATATGACGGGAAACAATAGCCTCTTTTCAACATATCAAGATTATGACAGAGGTAACGTTACTTTTGGTAGCAAGCTTAAAAGCAAAATCATCGAAAAAGGTACAGTTTCTCATGACTCTCTCTCTCTATTGATTATGTTGCTCATGTTGACAACCTAGGTTTTAATCTTCTTAGTGTAAGTCAACTATGTTGTAAAAAGTATAACGTCTTATTTAGTGAAAACGAAAGTAAAATACTAAAAGATGGAATAACTATAGCGAAAGTTGTTTTAAAGAACAACGTATACGTCATGAAGATTGATAAAACTTCTATAAACTTTGACTCACCACTTTAGATGACTCCTCAACTCTTTGGCGTAGACGTTTAGGTCATGCTAATATGAGACTTATTCAATCTATATCCTCTAAAGAATTAGTTAGGAACCTACCCAAGTTGAAATATGACCAAAACTTTTGTGATGCTTGCAAAATTGGTAAACAAGTTCATAGTAGCCATAAGGCCAAAAAATGTGGTGTCTACATTTGGGTGTCTAGAACTTTTGCATATAGATTTGTTCGGTCCATCCGCTATACAAAGTTATGGAGGCAACTTCTACACTTTGGTTATAGTAGATGATTACTTAAGGTATTCTTGGACAAAATTTTTGAAAAGTAAAACGAAGCTTTTGACCAATTTGAAATTCTTAGTAAGAAAATTCAAAACCAATTAGAAAATTGCATTGTGTCAATAAGAATGGATCATGGTCGTGAATTTGACAATTAAATACAATTTGGAAATTTTTGTGATAAAAACGATATAACAAATAACTTTTTGGCACCTCGTACTCCTCAATCTAACATTGTAGTAGAATGTAATAACTGGACTCTTCAAGAGATGAGTAGAACAATGCTTAACGAACAAAATAATTTTTGTCTCAACTAGGGTGTTTTTATATTTTTTTTCTTAAAATTTTATGATGTATATTATTTTATGCTAGTTTTGGTTTAGTCATCTTATTGGTTGTAGCTAGTTGTCATTTATGGCTTGTCATAAATGATTTGTGGTTGTATCAAGTGATTGCTTGCGGTTAATGTGGTACTTCAGTCACATTCCATTACACTTAAAACATTTTTTGGAGTAATATATTTTACCGGATGGAATACCCTTTACCCAAAGAAAAATATTCCACAAAAATTTTGGTGTAACGCCGTCGACACATCAACTTATATTCTAAACCGAGTCGTAATTAGACCATTTTTGAATAAAACTCCTTATGAATTATATAGAGGTAAAAAGCCTATATTAGGATATTTTAGAGTGTTTGGGAGTAAATACTTTATACTAAACACCAAAGAATATCTCACCAAATTTGACCCAAACTCTTATGAAGGTGTATTTCTTAGATATTCACAAAATAGCAAAGCCTACCTTGTTTTAAACAAAGAAGTCTTAAGAGTTGATGAATCGTTGAACGTAGCATTCGACAAAAGTCCACCTCCCTCTAAGACATCACCTTTGGTAGATGATGACTTAGTTGAAAGTCAAGTCGTTAAAAATCAAGAAAACTTAGATAATTACAGGAATATGAACTATTAAACAAGGAAATTGTCAATGTCAAAGAATCTAAAAGTCATCAATTAGATAGTATCATAGAAAAAATTAAAGAAAAGACTTTAAGATCAAAAGTTCAAAGTCAAAGTAACTTCTTTTGTTTTGTGTCAACCATTGAATCCACAATTATAAATGAGGCAATAAAAGATGAATCATGGGTTATTGCTATGCATAAAGAACTAAACCAATTTGTTAGAAATGATGTTTGGACGTTAGTTCCTCAACCAAAAAGTCAAACAATAATTGGAACAAAATGGGTCTTTCTAAATAAAATAGATGAAAATGGTATAGTGTCTAGAAACAAAGCTAGACTACTAGCACATAGGTGGCAAAACGGGCGGGCTGAGCGGGCACGAGCAACGGGTCAAACGGGCTACGGGCTAAACGAGCGCGGGGTAAACGGGCACGGGCTGAACGAGCGCATGTTATACGAATCGTTTTAGAAAATACCCAAAACGACGAAATAAATTCCTTAAACTTAACACTTCATTTATATTTAAAAAATTAAATATATTATATCTATAATTTTTTCTTTAAAAACAATTGTAATGTTATCGAATTGTGAGAAAATATATGCACATTTGTGCCCATTTAACATTTAAATGGGCAATATATGCCCATTTCAAGAAAAGGAGGGGGACCAAATGTGCCCAAATCTTTTAAAAGTTTGCCCATATAGCCCATTTTTTTCATTTTGGTCACAAATTGCCACCTCTAAGCATAAGGTTATAATCAACAAGAAGGAATTGACTACGCTGAAACTTTTGCTTCGGTTGCTAGGTTCGAGTCTATTAGGATTTTACTTGCTTATGCATGTGCACATGATTTTAAACTTTTTCAAATGGATATCAAAAAGTGCATTTTTAAATGGCTTTATTAGTGAAGAAGTATATGTTGCTTAACCTCCGGGCATCACTGATTTTGAAAAACCTAATCATGTTTATAAACTTAAAATTGCTTTATACGGACTTAAGCAAGCTCCAAAAGCATGGTATGATTGACTTAAGACATTCCTAGTTGACAATAACTAAAACATGGGTTTAGTTGACAATATTCTCTTCACTAAGAAGAAGTATTCACACATTATCATAGTCCAAATATATGTTGATGACATCATATTTGGATCAACTTGTCAAGAATTATGTGACAATTTCTTAAAAATCATGCATGACGAGTTTGAGATGAGTATGATGGGAGAACTCAACTTTTTCTTGGAATTTCAAATTAAACAATTAGATGATGGTATATTCTTTAACCAATCTAAATACATAAAAGACATGCTTAAGAAATTTGGTCTTGAAGACTCAAAACCTATTAAAACACCTATGTCTACGGAAACTAAAATCACCAAGGATGAAGAAAGTGAATCCATAGATAACACTAAATATAGAGGAATGATTGGAAGTCTTGTTGGGAATTACAATTGAGTTGATAAAACAAAACAATATGAAAGATGAAGGACTAAAGAAGACAAAGGAGTAAACTTCAAAAACATGGAAGATTTTGAAGATACAGGAAATAAAGTTAAATATTAGAATATATCCTTTGTAACCCTAGGTATCTCTATTATATAAAGAGATACGGGAATTTAGTTTTTATGGGAGTCATAATGTAAACATCAGGAAAGTGTGTGTGTAACCTAGGCGTGTGAGTCTTATGTAAACGTCTAAGTTTAGAGTTTTGTTAAGCCCCAAGGATCTTATGATTCTTGTTAGAGTGTAACCATGCTATACTTGATCACATAGCATTGGGGCTGATTATACTGTTAGTGTTAGGAGATGATGACGAAGAAACCATGTAGCAAAAATAATGGTGTTCTTATTATATTCTGCTGTGCATCTTGTTTAATCATTATTATTGTGTAATCCCTAGATGATGTCTAACCAACCTCGAGCTAAAACAATCTTAACAAGTCTACTCTATATCACGGCTAGTAGACCTGGCATAATGTTTAGTGTTTGTCTATGTTCTCGTTTTCAAGAAGATCCTACGGAAACTCATCTTGAAGCTGCAAAACAGATATTTAGATATATCAAAGGCACTACACATCTAGTATTATGGTATCCCAAAGGAACGAGAGTAGAAACTGTAACAACCCACAAAACCTCATTACTATCATTCCCATTACAAATACCTATAGTAGGTATTTCACAGGTAAATTTTTGCTTTTTATGACTCACTAGACATGCTCACGTATTCACACAAGCCAAATAACTCAACACTCACATCCTATAAACCCCTGGTATGTCAAGCATAAGATCACCACAACACCATAATAAGTAATCTACCAATCTAAAACACTAAATATATCACAAAACCCTAATAAACCTTAATTAAACCCTAATTAGGTTTATGTGCTTATTTGAACCTATATGCTTAACTTAACTAGTATGAAAGTGTCCAAGGCTTAAGTATGAGTTACCTTAGGAATATTAGGATACCTTAGGACTATTAGGCATTAGAACAACCCTTTAGAACTTAGGTACAAGTCCCTTAAGCACAAAACCATAGCTAAGTTATAACTTCCTAGAATTAGGTCTAGACTATCCCAAAACTTCACCATAGGTTACCACCACTTAGTATAAGCCTCTTAGGACTTAGGATTAGTTATTAGACACTTATAGGACACAAATCTAGGCACAAAAACCTAGAATAAACTCTAACTCCCACTAAACACAAATAGGTCATTTAGGTCACAAAACTAGGTCAAACTTTCCCAAATATTTTCCATAAGTTACCATCACTTAGTATAAACCCTTTGGGACTTAGGATTAGTCACTAAACACTCTTAGGAACCTAACCTAGGCACTAAACCTTAGGTAAAACCTTAAACACTCACTAAGTAAAACTAGGTCAAAACTTAAACTAAACTAATAAAACCTAAACATAAGCACATCAAACACCTTAACCAAGCACCCTAACACCTCTCCCTAGTTAAGCTAGCACCCTAACACCATAAAAGCACCCACACAAGTAGGTGCATCACCTACTTAAATAAACTACCATTAATCACCACTAAACCACCACTAATCCACCACTAATCACCCAAAACCATCACTAAACATCCCAAGCAGCTTAAAAGCACCTCTAAGCTACCAAGCTAGGAGGTGCATCACCTCCTTGTCACCTTTTCTTCCTTAACCACCTCCCTCGGCTCTCCTGTACCACAACCGGCTTATGGCGCCCCCTAGCTACCACAATAGCTCATCCTCATCACCATAGACCCTCCACGATCACCCCTAGCTTTGCTTACTCCTCCCCCCTACTCGACACCTAGCTCTCCTTTACTTGCTCACTACTCTTGTCGACCCTATAAATACCCTCGTACACCCCTTCATTTCATCCCACACCTTCCCACTCTTCTTTATCACATATGTTCTTTAGTTTATAACATTTAGAGTACCTAAGAGTCGAGTAGCAAAGCCTTGGCCAAGTTGTGTTGTGGTTTGAGTCGAGAAGAGCCCTAGAAAACCCTAAACCCTTGTTAAACCCTAAAGTAACCAAGTAAGCTTTACATTTAGTTCTATTAGCTTTAGTATAGTCTTAGGATAGTATTAGGATGCCTTAGATCCCTTAAGAACCCTTGCATGAGCCTTGAACCATTTCATTTACTAGTTTACATTTTAAAACCCTAAAATGAGTTTAATACATGTTTACATGCTATACACCCTTTACATGACCTATAATCTAAATTAGATAACTTGGATAGGCTAATATTAGTTAAAAATAAGCTAGAAAACTTAGTTGTTACATAAAAACATAAGTTAAATGCATTTAGGACTAGTTTTACAAAACTTTATATGCATAAGGGTATATATCGTAAATACCTAAAATTATTAAGTCTAGGGACTGTTTTTGACTATTCCTAGAAGTTATAAGTGTAAGGACTAGTTTTGCAAAGTATTAAAACCTTAGGATAGATATTAAAGTAAGTTATAAACTAAAAAGGACTAGTTATGCAAATGTTATAAAGTTAAAGGTCTAAATGGTAAATATAGAAAACTTATAAGTTAAAGGGTTAAATATGTCATTTTCTAAAACTATAGAAGTCTAGAGACTAGTTGTGTTAAGTATAGATAGTTATAAGTATAAATAATATAAGTATTATAAGTTTAGGGTAGAAAATGTAAATGTATAAACTATAAAGGTATAAAGTGAAAATATCATATAAGTATACAACCTAAATAAAGTTAGAAGCATAATGCAATAGTAGGGAGCTTCATGCGAGGAGTACTATGTGGATATTTTGTTTTGACGAGTTTGTTGGGTTTATAAATTAAAGTGCCCTGACTCCTCGAACGATTATTGCATATACTTCTGAGATATGATGGCCCGAACGGTGTTATGATTATAACTTAACTTAATAACAATATAGCTCAATAGTAAGGAGCTTCATGCGAGAAGGATTAACTTCTGAATTATGATGGCCCGAACGGTATTATGTTGATAACATAATACAATAGTAGGGAGCTTCATATGAGGAGTCATATACTTCTGGATTATGATGGCCCGAACGGTGTTATATTATATCTAAAACATTAACACACCTAAGAACAATAACTTAAGAAAGTTAAAACAAGATGACTAAAGCTTGACATACATCCAAACCTACAACACACTAGGATACGTGAGTAAGGCAGTCTAGTTCTCGAGTCACTATTTGCATCACTTAGATTATCTAAGCCCAGGTGAGTTCATAGCCTCACACTCTTTTAAAATGCTTTCACTCTAAATGCTTTATAAACCCTGTGAGGGGGATACATGCTACTTGCTTTACTTAAAACCGAATACAAGTCTTTTTCTTTGGTTGTTGCACGAGTAAACTAACTGCCACCACTACATAACCAAAATTCATAAATCTAATCGTTTGGGATATTTTACCCGTTCGAACGCGAATATAGTTGATAGATCTATTAGAGTTTGACAGCTCCCATTGGTATTAACACCTCTCTGGGTGGTACCAATAAGTACTATATTTGAACCCACTGAAGGTTTAACTTTGGCAAGTTATCCTTCCCATCCCCTCATGGTTGGGTCTGCAGCCCCCATGACCCAGATTGTTAACTGTGGTTCATGAGCTTAATGAATCATACCCCACTCATGATAATTGTGCATGTATCACAATTATCACACACACCCTACATTTTCCCAGATGGGTGTAACAACTGAACCCAGGGAACTTCTATTCACTAACCCTTAAACCTATGATTCTCACTCGACACCTAGTGTTGACTTTTTAAGCATGTATTCTAGGTATATCACTTCTATGGAGTTATGGCAGAAGGAGGCACTGAACTCGGAGGACTTTTCAACATGGTTATCATTCAAACATAACCTAACACCTAGATTTTTGGGACCTCATAAAAAATAAAAGTATATATTTTATAATTAAAACTCTGATAATAATGAATGATAACTAAATTTCTAAAACGTCTCTTTTCGAGTCGTTTTCTATTACTGTAACTATGATTCTATGAAGTAATACCCCAAATACTTAATCTGCTGCGATCAGTGAAAAATGGGGGTGTTACAGATTGGCATCAGGGCTTCAGTTGTAGAGAACAAGGTCAAAACCTAAACTACAACTGTTTTTCCTAAACCCGAGAAAAGTCCTCAGTACCTCTGCCACCCTCTGTAACTATACGTGCTAAGGTTAGTATAATAATTGCCTGCTTAATTGCTAAATGATTTACAGTATTTTTACTACTATATATATATATATATATATAGCTATGTCTACTCCCCACTACCCTACCCCCGTCTCATCTAGTTTACATCCGGAGAATGATCTTCCCTCTCCGAATGTACTAGATTATTCCCCTAAACCCTATATCCCCAATAATTTAAAAGACTCTAGGAATAGTTTAGATATACCTTCACCCTTAGGATATACCCCTTCCTTAGATAAACCTCATTTAAAACACATAAGATATTTCTACGCTAAGACATCACCCCTACCTTCCCTAAACTCTGTTATACACCCACCTTTCCCCCCATCTAGATTAGAACCCCATGGTTTCTTTCTCCCGAGAGAACCATATATACCTAAAAACTCTATCCCTACCTATACCCCTAGATACGACTTTAGGCAACCTTATACCTTATTACCTACCCCTTGCTTAGTAAACCCTCTCATTTCATCTTGGAAAGATGAAATTGGAGAAAAACCCTCTAAGACAACTTTAGAAAATGAGGAAAATCAATTAGAGGAAATTTTAAATAACTTAGATGAGATTTTCCTTGACCTTCTTGAGAAGATAGAAAAAGAAAAACCAAATGAAACACCACCATAAAATAGCCTTTGCCTGTTTTAGGATTTGCACTTTAGAAAAGATAATAGATGATGATGAGAAAAAATTTCAATCAAACCTAGAAAACACAAACTATTGGAATTAGGAAATTAGGAAACCTTATAAACCCCTAGGTAATATGCCTTATATACCCTAGAATAGTTAGCACCTATAGGATATGTAAAATAGAAAATCAATAAAATAAGTTAGTTTTTAGAAACTACCTAATACCCCTCAATTAGGATAAATTAGATAAACCCCTTAGGAAAATACCTCTCCCACATTACCTTAGGTCATCCCTAACCCAATAGTAACCCCTTAGGAAAATACCTCTCCCATATTACCTTAGGTCACCCTTAGCCCAATAGTAACCCTTTAGGAAAATTAGGTATAACCCATAGAATATAACAAGTTAGGTACTTGTTATAATCTACCCTTAACCCTTACCCTTAGGAATTTAGGAAAACTACCCCGATGTCTTAGATACATAGAATCTCTAAACTATTTTAAACTCCCCTCATACTTCCTCCTTCCCTAAAGCCCAATCACTCCCAAACACTCTCCCTAAATCAATGGTGAGAATACTTATTCTACACCATAGAGATCTGAATTCTTTCTCCTCTGATATCTAAAACCTCACTACTTCCTTAGCTTTCCTAAGCTATTTCCTTCCTAGTTAGAGATTCAACCCCTAACTATCCCATATGCAAAGATATGATGATTTATATACAAGCATATTCCTATCCTTTTTCCTCTTCATTTCCTTAGATTACTATGATTTTTCCAAATTAGTTTTCCCCATCCCTTTAGTAAAAACCATATTTAGGATTCCTATACTTGAGGTTAGAAATAACATTAGGATATCTCTAGAAAACATAGAATACATTAGGTCACTAAGATAGGCTATTTAAGAAACCCTTGAGGAATTAGAACATTAGGATTAGGAATCTTTAAGGTCTTATAGGTTAGAAACCAGAATCCCTTCCCCAATAGAAAATTTTATGAAGACATCCCTATAAGATAGGACTTAGCTTAGAAAATTCCTTAGGATTAGAACCTAGAAATATTAGGAAAAACATAGGATTAAATAGTAAAACCTCTACCACGAACCATTAAACCCTAGTTTAGGATAGACACCTAGCAAGCTTCTACTATATAGGAATAAGTAGTTTTAGGATAAAGAAAAATTGCCCTACCTAGTCTCTTAGGATAACCACATATATATATTTGAGGATTTTAGATTACACCTTAGGATTTGACATCTCATAGAATATACATTAGGAAATTTCACTTAGGAAATACTATTGATACTACTATAGCTGGATTCAAATTCCTAGGAATAGTAATTGATTGGCTCCAAACGGTCAACCTAAATTGACCAAGGGATGGTCAACAAGGTCAAACAGCCTAGAGACAATGCTCCGTGGAATATAGTGTTTCCCCAGGTCGTTATGTCCCAGTGTGGATTGTATTCAAACAGGTTTGTGATCGGGTGAATTTGGACAGAAAGGGGTTTGTGTGATTGCTTAAACTAAGGAATCTACAAGGAAATAGCTTAAATAAGCTATATGAACAAGACTGGAAAGTTGGAAAAACCAGAAACGTTTTAAACCTAAAAATGTGTACGTTCAGTTTAAATTTACACGAACGTACAAAATAAAAAGCGAAAACTGAAATCTGAAAACCCCCAGGGGTGAAAATAACGTTTTTACAAACCTAAGGATAAAAGAAAATTTTTAGAAAAAGAAAATGAATTTTTACACTAATTAATTATTTATTATTAATTAAATAATATTTAATACTAATTATTAATATTTAAATAACTTAAATACAATATAATATTATTTTAATACTAGAAAAATGAAAATTAAATTTCTAAAATTATAAAATAACTAAAAACTAATTTTAAAATTAAAAATATACTTTTTTGTCTTTTTGTGGATTTTATATTAATTAATGTCTAATTCAATATTAATTACCTAATTAGACTAATTTAAATTATTAAAAATACTAAAAAGACTTAGAAATTATGAAAATTTTTATAAACCTAGTTAACCATCACAGGAATCTTAAAAAATTATAAAAAGTTTGTTTTATAAGTTTTTACACTATTTTACTAATTATTATATTAAATATTAATTAATTACTAATTAAACTAATTAAATTATAAAAACTAGAAAATGAACAGTAAAAATTATAAAAAAATTCCTAAAATTATTTTATAACTTATGAAAGCTAGGAAAAATATAAAAACTAGGGTTTACTTTATAAAAACTAATTTTGCTATTTAATACTTAATTATTAATTAATTATTAATAAAACTAATATTAAATCTAATAAATACTAAATGACCATATCAAAATCTGAAAAAATTACTGAAAGTACTTAAAGATAAAAGGAAATTAAGAAAAATATAAAATTGCAAGTTACTTAATAAAAATCTAAAAAGGAAAATTAAAAGGATAAATTAAATTAAATAGAAACTATCACTTATTTTAAAGTTGGTTTTTCTGGATTTTTCTTTTACAAAACTATTTTAAAACTAAAAATGGAAAACTTTTGTGAAGATGAACTTGCTAGTACTTAATAATAAGCACTTTGGATTGCTTAACCTTTGACAGTTGACTTTGGTCAACTATGAGGGCAAAAAGCTTGGAAATAAGCTATAAACTGAGACACAGAGGTAAATCAAGCTACAAGGTACTGAGATAACTAGAAATAAGCCAAAAAGAAAGGATTATACACAAGCAATAAACTGGGAAAGGCCAATAAGCACTTGGCTTATACCACAGGCCACACAGAAATGGGACAAGGTTTTAAGCTTCCTAGGGGGCCCACAAGGGTGAATAGGCTCAGAAGCTTACTCAAACTTTGAAGATGGCCAAGAGGGGGGGTTGAAAGGGCCAAAAGTGGGGTTATGGGACCCATTGTGGTGGCCAGAAAGAACCACCAAAGGTGGTGGTGGTGATGATGATCTGCTGATGCAGGGGAGAACACTCCCCCTCAGGTGTGTTTGGATGGGTGTGGGACCCACAACAAAAATTGCAAAAATAAAATAAAGATGGGATCACAAAGTTGAGGTGGGATGCTACAAATCCTAAAATGCTCAAGGATTGAATCAAAGTACAAAATTCCCAAAAATTCCCACAAAAAGTGGATTTCCAACTGATTTTGAAATTTGACTTTTAAGTAAACACCTAGTTTTGACATTGTTGAACTTTAGATTGATCTAAGTTAACTAAAAATGATTCAATAAGCTGAGATAAGGCCACTTTAAACTAAATCAACAACTTAAAAGCTAAATTGAGGGTTTGTGGATTAAAACCCCACACATTTAACTGTGAGGGGGGGATTTCTTGTGATTTTGACTTTTTTCTGAAAAGATACCAAGTATTATGCTTTAACTAGCCTATTTGAGTCTACTATGAACTAATGACACTGAATGCAGAACCAAAAACACCCCAGAACAAAGCAAACACTCCTATTCCAAACACTCCTTATAAATCTGTTTTTAGAAATTTTGCAAAGGAAATCACAGATTTGAACCATACAACTGATGCACAAAGTTAACTAATGGCATAATGAGCTCATTCAAGTATGAAAACACCACTAATGATAGTAAATACACAAGAATCAAAAGTTAATTATTGTGACTGTCAAATTAGGAAACTGAGCAACCAAGGTATCTAAGGAACAAGTATGCAATGTAACACAATCAAATCACTTAATTGAATCTCAATACACAGAAAATAAAGATTAGCACTTGAATTAGCAATGTAAATAGTAAATGCCTAAAAAAAATAGGAATAGGCCTTACAAGTCATCCATTGCACAGGACTATGAACCATGAAATCACAGCTACCCCTACACCTCTCCATGAGGTTCTAAACTCATGAGAATCCAAAAATCAACCTTGCTCCTTGCTTCATCATCCTTCTAAACTGATTTTTCTATTTTCATTCTATCTTACTTGATTTTTTTTGTATTTTTGTAATTTTGAGTTAAGATTGATCTTGATGGTCAGTGAGCTTTTGAAAGCTTATTACTAACTTGATTTGAGCTTAATGGAACTAACAAACAACAAATTTCAACACATAAGGGTGATTAGAGATTGTTAACAAAAAATTTGCAAAATCTAAAATTATCAAAAGGAACTTGAATTTTAAGCTTTAAGATGGTTGCTATTATACTAAAAATACTGGATACAATCTATGCAACACAGAAATACAATTGAAACTTGAAGTTAAGCTAAAAATACATTTTACACTACCCTCTAACTACTATCTGCTACCCTTCTGCCTCTTTCTTCTTTATAGTAGATTTTTAGGGTTTCTTTTGACTTTCTCAACAAATCCCACCACTTTCTAGCCCTTAGATGAAGATTAAATGATCCCTACCATTAAAATGGATTTTTGGCGCCAAGTTAGCTTTTTTTAGTTAGGGGTTGAGTAAAGGGAAAAGGGATGCAATTAATGCATCTTAGAGGGTAGTTTGGAGGAGGGAGCATGAGTGGGAAGAGTGGTTAGACAAGTGGAAGAGTTGGGGTGGAAAACCAGGTGTGGTAAAGAAGCAGTGGAGGAGATGGTGGTTTGGGAGGGGCGGTTTTGCAGTTTGACCGGGGTCAAACTTGAAAATGGAAGTTGGGCTTGTGGTATTGGACTGGACCAGGGGTATTGGATGTTGGGTTTGGATTTTGGTATTTTGAGTTTGGTTTGTTTATTTTAAGCTTCAAAATCACAAGGACCATTCATGTAATTAGCTGCAAATCCAGGGGCTGTAATTGTAAATTTCCCCAAGTTCTCACAAGGACTAAAAATGCCATACTTGATAAACCCAAGGACCATTGATGTAATTTCCCATTTTTAAATACCTAGGGACCAAAATTGCCAAACTGCCAAACTCCAGGGACCAAACATGTAATTTTCCCAAACTTTCATCCCAAGGACTAAAATTGATATTTGTGATTTCCCAAAGTCCAATGATGATTTTTCTTCCAAATATTTCCCACCAAGGACCAAAATTGTAATTTTTCCAAAAATGAATAACCATGGGGCCAAAATTGCCATGTTTCAAAGTTGAGGGGTTGTTTTTGCCAATTTGTAAAACCTTTTATCCAAGGATCAATATTGAACATTTTTAAATTTCCAATGACTTAAGTTGACTTTTCTTTGAAATAATTTGACTGTGGACTAATTTTGGCAATCTTTGAAAGTTCAGGGACTGAAAATGTCAATTATGTAAACTTTGATCGCTTTTCATTTGTTTTCAATCCTTTTTCCCTGAAACATATAAAAACACAATCTAATGATATTTTCTATATTTTGATGCATTTCGAAGTGTTTTTGACAGTTATTGTGGGTTTAACAATGTAAAATATATGTGTTTTTAGACACATATCAATTTCCCCACACTAAACTATTGCTAGTCCCTAGCAATCTTTTTAGAAAACATAATGGATTTGAATCTCTTTACCAAAAACCATTACTTCTGGAGTAGCCAAATGTTTCAGTCCAAGTAAGAACTATGGTCCACCTGATAACCATGTGATTTTGAGCAAACCACCAGCTGTAAACGGATTTGATTTGTCTTTACCAGAAGTCGTTTGCTTCTGGACTAGCCAACTCTTGATGGACATAGTCAACATCTTGGTGAGCAGATTACCAATTATGATTTTCCACTGCCTTTACCACAAGCCATAATCTTGCGGGCTAGCCAACTCTTTCACTTTTTAGGATATGGCGAGTTGAGATACCATACAATTTTGGGCAAATTGCAAGCCATCAATGGATTTGAGTTATCTTTAACAAGAGCCGTTTGCTCCTGGATTAGCCAATCCTTTTGTCGTTTAGACATGGCGGACTGATAATCACAAAAATTTTTGAAGCACAAGTGAAAAATTTTTAAAATTTTTGCCAAAAACGGGGGTACTAGATGGTAAAATGTGATAAAATTCGCTAGAATACCCCCCCCCCCCCACACTTAGAACGAATATTGTCCTCAATATTCAAAGTCCCGGCTATTATGCCGACTCTTTGAACGTAAAAGGGCAACATTACAAGCTAAATGTGGAAACACTATTTTTTCACTTTGTTTGTAACCACGGCAGGGGTAACTCCCCCACACTTAGGGTGAAAACCCTATATGAATGCTACTGTTTTTGTTTACTGAGTCGCTAGCTTGACTCGACCCCGAATTCATTTGTTCTTGGGGAAGCATGATGTGGAAGAAGCAATCTCCATCGGACTTTCATTCAAGATGTTTAGATAAACATTTGAAGCACGTGAAAGTTCCACACCAATGAGATATAATCCCGGCTCAATATAATGGTAAATGGAAATGCCGGGGTCAAAGATAGTGTCTTCATTCCTGAAGGAGTGAAGAAGAGAGGAAGTCACCGAGAATGTCATAAGAATAATCATGAAAAGATGCTCATCCTCAAGATCAGGTTTAGTTTCCTGAATTTGGATTTTGTCGGTTAAGCTCTTAGGGTTAGAAAACATCCCGGGAGGGAGGGTGGGATAATTTGTCATAGAAATACAAATTCTCATGATTGAGAATCTTTCCCCCCGATCATGATGTTTCTTGACATCATACTCCGGAGGAGTCATGATAAGGTGATCAATGATGGGCTCAGAAGGTATTTCATCAACGTCACTGATGTCTCTATAAGATAAAGAATTTTCATCAGTGTGTGAATCACTAAGCCCGGTGTTGAGATAGGAATTGAGTGATGGATCATCATTCAATAAGCTTTCAAGGAAAAGAATATCCCCCTCAGAATCAAGATAGTTATCATCAACTTCATACGAAGTTGAACTATCTAGGGCAAGGAATGCTTCGACTTCTTCCAGATCATCTTTGAAATCAAAGAGATCATCATCACATCCCGATGGAAGTGGATTGGTGTGAGTGAGTTCATCGGCGAGCTCCTCGAGAAGAAAGTCAACATTAGAGTGGGGAAGAGATGCATCAACATACTCAATGTCTCCATAAGATAAACAATCATCACTGGAATCACAGACATTCTCAATTTGATCATTTGGATTATCAGGGGGAGAAGGAATATCACACACTTGATCAAAAGTTCCCTGTGACTCTCACGGGATTGGGACAAGGATCTCAACACTAGACTTTATTAATTCGTCCGATTCCTTATTAGGAACAGTGCTAAGATGCTCATCCCCCATGTTTAGAGAGTGAGTGTGAACTTCGGGTGTGATAACAACAGACTGAGGGAGATGAGTGGAGCTAGCATTCATGGATTGTACGAGTTCCATTTGATCTTCTGCTAGTAATTTCTCCGTCACATTATTTTCTCCCTGCTTTTCCAGGGAAGGAATCACAACTGATGAATCTGACGAACCCTCATAAAATTGAAGGATATCAAGGGTATCTTCATTATCACTATCATCATCACAGTCTAGAAGAGCAGCTTTACAAAATTTGGCACGTGTTATAGCTGCTTGTTCTAAGACTAGCAATTCTTCCATGCTCAATTCGTTTCTAGCATCTCATTCTTCAGCAAGTAATTTTGCCATAGATTTCTCACGAGAGTCTTGAAACGATGTAGTAACCAACTCCTCCTTAAGTTCTTTCAATATCTCAAGAGCCTTTAGTAAAAGGTCTTACTCAGTATCATGAGGAGTTGTGTGAATCATTTGGTACTCTGGAGGTTGGTCATGATACAGATAGTCATAATTGTTACAAAGAAATGGATTCCTTGTTTGACTATCCGAGCTAGAGTGTGGACCTCCACAGTACTCACAACAATATGATTGTTGTGACTGGTTTGGTGAATAACATGGATATTGGTCATTTCCAAACTTCTGAGTGTTATCAGGAAACTATTCATAGACAAACGTGTTTCCGGATTGACACTCAAATCCTTGGTGAGGACCTCCACAATACTCACACGAATATGTCAGTATCTTATGGTGTGGTGGCTGGTGGAATAAATTAGTCGTGACATGATGAGAATAGGGATCCTGGTTATAGACAGACCCGTATCCTGACTCTACCATGCCACAGCTGGGGCAATTACCACCGTTATGAGGACCACCACACCATTAGCAACCCAAATGGGGTGGATATGACATAGGAAAGAATCAAAGGTACATAGAGGGGTAGGGATGAAGAATCAACGATGTGAGAAGGTAAAGGTGGATATTTTTGTGATTTTTGAAAAACATTTTATAAGAAAGAAAAATCTTTTTGTGTTTTTTTTTTGTTCGTTGAAAACTGATTTTAAAATGTTTTCGGGAACAGTTTTGTGTAAATAAGAAGATAATATGAACAACGGTGGATAAATATACAATGGGTGTATATCTCGATTCACCAATCTTTAAATACGGTTGGATACGCCCACAACCTCCCCGGCAGCGGCGCCAAAATTTTGATTGGCTCCAAACGGTCAACCTAAATTGACCAAGGGATGGTCAACAAGGTCAAACAGCCTAGAGTCAATGCTCCGCGGAATATAGTGTTTCCCCAGGTCATTATGTCCTAGCAAGGTGTGGATTGTATTCAAATGGGTTTGTGATCGGGTGAATTTGGACAGAAAGGGGTTTGTGTGATTGCTTAAACTAAGGAATCTACAAGGAAATAGCTTAAATAAGCTATATGAACAAGACTGAAAAGTTAGAAAAATCAGAAACGTTTTAAACCTAAAAATGTGTACGTTTAGTTTAAATTTACGCGAACGTACAAAATAAAAAGTGAAAACTGAAATAAAAAAACCCCCAGGGGGTGAAAATAACTTTTTTACAAACCTAAGGATAAAAGAAAATTTTTAGAAAAAGAAAATGAATTTTTACACTAATTAGTTATTTATTATTAATTAAATACTATTTAATACTAATTATTAATATTTAAATAACTTAAATACAATATAATATTATTTTAATACTAAAAAAATGAAAATTAAATTTTCAAAATTATAAAATAACTAAAAACTAATTTTAAAATTAAAAATATACTTTTTTGTCTTTTTGTGGATTTTATATTAATTAATTACTAATTCAATATTAATTACCTAATTAAACTAATTTAAATTATTAAAAATACTAAAAAGACTTAGATAATTATGAAAAATTTTATAAACCTAATTAACCATCACAGGAATATTAAAAAATTATAAAAAGTTTGTTTTATAAGTTTTTACACTATTTTACTAATTATTATATTAAATATTAATTAATTACTAATTAAACTAATTAAATTATAAAAACTAGAAAATAAACAGTAAAAATTATAAGAAAATTTCTAAAATTATTTTATAACTTATGAAAGCTAGGAAAAATATAAAAACTAGGGTTTACTTTATAAAAACCAATTTTGCTATTTAATACTTAATTATTAATAAAACTAATATTAAATCTATTAAATACTAAATGACCATATAAAAATCTGAAAAAATTAATGAAAGTACTTAAAGATAAAAGGAAATTAAGAAAAATATAAAACATCAAGTTACTTAATCAAGTTACTTAATAAAACTCTAAAAAGGAAAATTAAAAGGATAAATTAAATTAAATAGAAACTATCACTTATTTTAAAGTTGATTTTTCTGGATTTTTCTTTTACAAAACTATTTGAAAACTAAAAATGGAAAACTTTTGTGAAGATGAACTTGTTAGTGCTTAATAATAAGCACTTTGGATTGCTTAACCCTTGACAGTTGACTTTGGTCAACTGTGAGGGCAAAAAGCTTGGAAATAAGCTATAAACTGAGACACAGAGGTAAATCAAGCTACAAGGTACTGAGATAACTAGAAATAAGCAGAAAAGAAAGGATTATGCATAAACAATAAGCTGGGAAAGACCAATAAGAACTTGGCCTATACCACAGCCCACACAGAAATGGGACAAGGTTTTAAGCTTCCTAGGGGGCCCACAAGGGTGAATAAGCTCAGAAGCTTACTCAAACTTTGAAGATGGCCAGAAGGGGGGTTGAAAGGGCCATAAGTGCGGTTGTGGGACCCACTGTGGTGGCCAAAAAGAATCACCAAAGGTGGTGGTGGTGATGATTATCTGTTGATGCAGGGGAGAACACTCCCCCTGCAGGTGTGTTTGGATGGGTGTGAGACCCACAACAAAAATTGCAAAAATAAAATAAAGATGGGATCACAAAGTTGAGGTGGGATGCTACAAATCCTAAAATGCTCAAGGATTGAATCAAAGTACAAAATTCCCAAAAATTCCCACAAAAAGTGGATTTCCAACTGATTTTGAAATTTGACTTTTAAGTAAACACCTAGTTTTGACATTGTTGAACTTTAGATTGATCTAAGTTAACTAAAAATGATTCAATAAGCTGAGATAAGGCCACTTTAAACTAAATCAACAACTTAAAAGCTAAATTGAGGGTTTGTGGATTCAAAACCCCACACATTTAACTGTGAGGGGGGGATTTCTTGTGATTTTGACTTTTTTCTGAAAAGATACCAAGTATTATGCTTTAACTAGCCTATTTGAGTCTACTATGAACTAATGACACTGAATGCAGAACCAAAAACACCCCAGAACAAAGCAAACACTCCTATTACAAACACTCCTTATAAATCTGTTTTTAGAAATTTTGCAAAGGAAATCACAGATTTGAACCATACAACCGATGCATAAGGTTAACTAATGGCATAATGAGCTCATTCAAGTATGAAAACACCAATAATGATAGTAAATACACAAGAATCAAAAGTTAATTATTGTGACTGTCAAATTAGGAAACTGAGCAACCAAGGTATCTAAGGAACAAGTATGCAATGTAACACAATCAAATCACTTAATTGCATCTCAATACACAGAAAATAAAGATTAGCACTTGAATTAGCAATGTAAATAGTAAATGCCTAAAAAAATGGGAATAGGCCTTACAAGTCATCCATTGCACAGGACTATGAACCATGAAATCATAGCTACCCCTACACCTCTCCATGAGGTTCTAAACTCATGAGAATCCAAAAATCAACCTTGCTCCTTGCTTCATCATCCTTCTAAACTGATTTTTCTATTTTCATTCTATTTTACATGAATTTTTTTGTATTTTTGTAATTTTGAGTTAAGATTGATCTTGATGGTCAGTGAGCTTTTGAAAGCTTATTACTAACTTGATTTGAGCTTAATGGAACTAACAAACAACAAATTTCAACATATAAGGGTGATTAGAGATTGTTAACAAAAAATTTGCAAAATCTAAAATTATCAAAAGGAACTTGAATTTTAAGCTTTAAGATGGTTGCTATTATACTAAAAATACTGGATACAATCTATGCAACACAGAAATACAATCGAAACTTGAAATTAAGCTAAAAATACATTTTACACTACCCTCTAACTACTATTTGCAACCCTTCTGCCATTTTCTTCTTTATAGTAGATTTTTAGGGTTTCTTTTGACTTTCTCAACAAATCCCACCACTTTCTAGCCCTTAGACGAAGATAAAATGATCCCTACCATTAAAATGGATTTTTGGCGCCAAGTTAGCTTTTGTCAGTTAGGGGTTAAGTAATGGGAAAAGGGATGCAATTAATGCATCTTGGAGGGTAGTTTGATGAGGGAGCATGAGTGGGAAGAGTGGTTAGCCAAGTGGGAGAGTTGGGGTGGAAAACCAGGTGTGGTAAAGGAGTAGGGGAGGAGATGGTGGTTTGGGAGGGGCGGTTTCGCAGTTTGACCGGGGTCAAACTTGAAAATGGAAGTTGGGCTTGTGGTATTGGACTGGACCAGGGGTATTGGATGTTGGGTTTGGATTTTGGTATTTTGAGTTTGGTTTTTTTTATTTTAAGCTTCAAAATCACAAGGACCATTCATGTAATTAGCTGCAAATCTAGGGGCTGTAATTGTAAATTTCCCCAAGTTCTCACAAGGACTAAAGATGCCATACTTGATAAACCCAAGGACCGTTGATGTGATTTCCCATTTTTAAATGCCTAGGGACCAAAATTGCCAAACTGCCAAACTCCAGGGACCAAACATGTAAATTTCCCAAACTTTCATCCCAAGGACTAAAATTGATATTTGTGATTTCCCAAAGTCCAATGATGATTTTTCTTCCAAATATTTCCCACCAAGGACCAAAATTGTAATTTTTCCAAAAATGAATAACCCGGGGGCCAAAATTGCCAAGTTTCAAAGTTGAGTGGTTGTTTTTGCCAATTTGTAAAAACTTTTATCCAAGGATCAATATTGAACATTTTTAAATTTCCAGGGACTTAAGTTGACTTTTCTTTGAAATAATTTGACTATGGACTAATTTTGACAATCTTTGAAAGTTCAGGGACTGAAAATGTCAATTATGTAAACTTTGATCGCTTTTCATTTGTTTTCAATCCTTTTGTCCCTGAAACATATAAAAACACAATCTAATGATATTTTCTATATTTTGATGCATTTCAAAGTATTTTTGACTGTTATTGTGGGTTTAACAATGTAAATTATATGTGTTTTTAGACACATATCAGTAATACTCATAATAATAGTAATAATGGTAGTAATAGACAACTTAAAACAAAAGAGAAAACCCGAAACTACACCTGAAAATAATGACACTCCTAGTAAACCCTTAGGAAAGAAAACACCTAAACCTATACCCTCTTTAGAACCCTCTACTTCATATGAACCAAACACCTCACCCTTAGATATTAGGATTAGTTAGGAAAGACTAGAAGAACTTTAGGGGAAAAACAAACTTTGGAAAGGCATCTAGTTAATCTAAAACTCCATTAGGATACTATCTTTCAGGTATCCTATACTCTTACTCTTCCGTTTAATCTTATCCTTCCGTTTTCTTTTCTTCTACCGTTTAAATCCTGTTTAAGTCTCTTTCTCCCGCCTTTTCCTACTTTTCCATTCAAAATCCCATTTTCCCGCCTTTTTCCCCATACCCTTATTAAAATCCTACTCTTCTGTTTTCTCCACTCTATCGTTTAATCTTATACCCTTATACTTTTCCACATCACCTAGACCTACCCTTCCATCCCTCCACTATCTTTCATCCTTTCATACCCTCCTATTTTTTCCTTTTCCTTCTTTTATCTTCCTCACTCTTTCCTACTAAAATCCCTCATTCCATTTCCTTCCTTTTTATCTGTTAGCCTCGCTCTTTTATAAAGATAACGTCACATACGTGAATTGAACTAGATACGTAGTTAGTTGAGTCTTTAGGGACTACTATTGTACAAAAGCCAAACATGTAATAGGATGAGCCTATAAATACCCCTCATGACTCTCTATGAAGGGTGTGAGAAATTGTGTAACTTTCATCTTTCATATTAATATTATCCTTTTTCTTCACCCTCTCTCTACTTTATCTCTCTAGAACCAAACATGAAATCCATCTATTTTGATCAACCTCGACCTCCCGAATCACATAAAAATCATTACTTTTCGGTCCTACAATTGGCATCAGAGCTACGGTGTTGTATTTTAATGATTTTTATGGTGTGTTCGTACCACTTTTAAAGCTCTCCGTAGCATTTTTCAGATCTGAGCAAAAATTAATAATAATAATGTTTTATTATTATATATATCTGGTAATGTTTCGGTTACAGCAACATTTTTGTATCTTCTGTGAATAATATGTGGTCAAAACTGTCAAAATGGTGCTTTTGGTCTCGTTTTTTTCTGGGTTTATCTGGAAACTTTTGAAGATTATAGAGTTAGAGTTTGAAGATTATCGAGTTAGCATGCTACTTATCGAGTAAGAGTCACTTTTATCGAGTAAGCTCATTTTTGGCGAGTTAACCATTATTCCTTATCGTATATCGAGTAAGGACTTATAGGTTCTCAACTTAGGCCAAACTATACTCGGATAACTTCTACTTATCGAGTTAGCACCCATTATCGAGTAACCAATTTGAAAAAAAAAACAGAAGATAAGATGAAGAGAAGATGACCACAGTTGGCCACAAAACCAAATACCACAACCTCATTGACTTCGGTCGTATAACCATCATCAGTTCTAAAACAACATCAACAACTCTAAACCTACATCTACCTCCCATCTCAAATCCAAGAGTGAATCAAGATAATTACAAGATCTCAGTCGGTTCAAACTTTTCCGCAAATCTTTTTAAGATTTTTTTAGTTTGAACCTAAAACCATCACAGATCATTGTTGAAGACCATGCTTCAATTAATATCCGAAACTCAATAAGAAAAAGATTTATAAAAATGTTGCTATAATCATTTTCGTGGCTCGGTTTTGAACAAAAACACAAAGCAAAACAAACAGCACCTACCGTGACCTTTTACACAAGATCTTGAAGTCATTATTGGAGCTCGTATTCTCATAAGAAGAAGAAGAATGACAGGAGTTTGTTGGTGTTCAGATTGACCATACGGAACAGAAGGATAGATAAACAAAACCATGGTTTAGTTGTTGCTTTCTTCGATTTTGTAAGTGACAAAGAGCTGAGATAAGATGAGTTATTGTTGAGATTAGATCAGTTTTTGAAGGTGGTATTTGGATTGGATTAGATATTTCATTGACATGTGGTAGGTGATGAGGCGAAAAATGATCCATTTTTAGGGGGTCATTTAAGCCCGAATCCGAATTTATTTGATCAAATATTGCCCTAAATCGTTCCTTTTGTGATTTTAGGTGTCTGGAGAGTGAATTCTGGAAAAGAAGCCATTTTGGACGTTTTTGGAGCATAAAAGTGAAGAAAACGGCAAAGTACCAAATTTCCATGCTGAAGATACAAGATGACGACGTCAAGAGTAATATCTTGACGGCGTCAGACATGAAGATTAAAATACCGAAGGTGGTGACGGCGTCAAACGCCTTCATGACGGCATCAAAGTGGCAAGAATAAAATACCGTGGTCGGTGACGGCGTCACATAGGCCGTCATAAGTAGATCAAGGCCGTCCGAGGAAGTATATGGCGGCGAGGTGACGGCGTCACATGTAACTCTTGACGCCGTTAGCCTACTTTTCCTATATATAGTTTTCTAGTTTTTTCATTAAAAAGGAGAGAAGTTTTGGTGAAACCCTAAAGACGAATTTGGTGCCTCTTTTACAGGTTTTTCAAGGGTTCCAAACCCTTGATACCTTGCATTGTAATTTAGATAAGTGTTCTTCTAATTCAATCAATATGTCTATGTGTTGGTTGTTTATCTCTTGTTCTTGTCTCAATTCAATTATGCTAGGCTAGATCTCTCTTGTGTTTGCTTAGATCTAATGAAACCTAGATGTTGATTATATGTTGATTACTTGTTTATTCTTGTTCTTGGATGAATGATTTATATGTTAGGCTTAAGAAAACTGGCAGATCTCCAAATGGTAACATGCTTGAACGTCTTAAGAAACATGAACCGAGGCGTACTAGGTCTTTATTGGTTGTATTTAATGCATGAGCCACTGTTTACAATCCCTATAGTTGTGCTGGGTCATGGTGTAGGAGGAGATAAGAGCTCATAGAGTTGGGGAGTTATGTATGCCACCCCACGAATGATATTAAGGAATACAATCCGTCATCCATACAAGTATAACAAGTAATTAACATGTAAAAGATATCTAGGGAGTAGTGAAGTCTAACTAAACACAATTTCTCCAATTACTGCTCACAACCTTAGTATAATTTAGTTTAATTTCATTTTCAGTATTTTATTTTGAATATATCTTAGCTTTGGGTTAGTTGAATAGCAACTAATTCCGCCCACTCTTCCAAAACCCGAGATTTTACTTGCTTTCATAAAAATATAAAAATACAAAAATAATCATCTCTCACCTTTAGAACTATTAATTAGGTTTTCTAATCCTAGCGACACTATTCCTAAGCTGAACGATCAATCCCCCGGTACTTGTCACTATACTATACTACAACGATCAGGTACACTGCCTGGTGGGGGTTGTAAGCTTCTCGAGATCCCTCGAGAGGTAAAGCAAGGGGCGATTCCCATGCATCATGTTTTTGGCGCCGCTGCCGGGGAATAGTTATTGTCTAGGTTAGGATTTCTTTTTATTAGGTCTACTTGCTAGATTCCTTTCTAGTAAGATTTTTATTTTTATTTTTAGGTCTTCTTTAGTCTATCTTATTTCTTCGTGCCTTTGTTCGTAACTCTTTACCATCCGACATCATGGAAGGTGGTAACATCTTTGAACCCATCATCCCACCACAACAAAATCCACCATTAGAACCCCTTAGGCCCCGAACCTTAGGAGAGTACTCCCGACCTAGCCATCAAGGCTACCGAAACACCATTGAGCTCACCGGAGCCAATGTGACCCCCTTGCGATCCGACACCATCCGGTTGGTGCAAAGCGGATGTGCATTCCATGGACTTCGTTCCGAAGATCCAAACCAACACCTTAAGGACTTCCTCAAAATCGTAGATTCCATAGACCTAGGTGTTGAAACTAGAGAGACTACCCGTTTACGCCTATTCCAATTCTCTCTACGGGATCAAGCTAGTCAATGGCTTGAGCGTTTACCCGCGGGATCCATCACCACATGGGATGATCTCACCACTCGTTTCCTTGCTCAATTTTTCCCACCGGGGAGAACTACTAAGCTTAGGAATGATATCTTGATGTTTCAACAATGTCAAAATGAATCTCTCTATGAAGCATGGACTCGTTTCAAGGACTTACTCCAAAAAGTCCCTCATCATGGCATAGATCTTTGGCTCCAAGTCCAAATCTTCTATCACCATATCGACATCTCCACGAGGCGAACCATTGACCAATCGGCCGGTGGTAAGCTACGTGATCTTAGTGCGGAACAATCATGGGAACTCATAGAAGATCTTGCTCTCTATGACAACGAAAGTTGGAATGATCCCCGTGACTTGAACAAAACGGTCAAGGCAATATCTTTGCCTTCGAACAATTCTAGCACTCCCGACCGTAGGATCATGGAACTTGAGGACCAAGTCAAGTTTCTCATGAAATCTTACGAAGCTCCGAAGCATTCAAGCCAAGTGAACAAAATCACTTCTTCATGCGAATTATGTAGTGGTCCCCATGACACTCGTGATTGTGTGGAACTCCCCGGAACAGCTTTTGTGGATTACGCATCCACGCGTACCGATGAAGCGGGAGATAAGTGGTACACTTTCAAGCCCGAGCCAAACACATACGGTGATTCATACAACCCCTCATGGAAAAATCACCCAAACCTTAGGTGGAAACAAAATCAACCCAATTCATCCAACCCACCTAATCGTTACCAACCAAACGGTCCACCATCCAACCGTACTTTCAACAACAATCCTTCTAACAACTATGGTAGTACCAACAATCTTGAAGGATTGATGTCAAAATTCATGGCATCTCAAGAAGCCCGCATAGCTAGGTTCGAAACCGAATTCAACCAACAACAAACGGAGATGACCAACAAGATTGACAACTTGTTGAAAGCCCTCAACAACCAAACATTGATCACACCTAGGAAGGACACTAGGGACAACGATAGTGGAATCCAAACTAAGGACCCCTCATCATCCAAACATGTCCACTTTGTCAATGTTGTCACCATTAAGCCGATAGATAAGGAGATAGAGGAGAGTGACAAGGATGAAGTTAGAGTAGAAGCCGATAGTGAGGATGAGAGTAGGGAAGTTGAGGTTAATAAGGATGAGGAATTAGAGGAGGTAGAACCTATAGAGGAATACTTTGATAAGTTGCCAACCGAGGAAGAACGGGAATACCATAAGGATTTATTCGATAGTCCCGAGAAAACATATATCTTTGGCGACCCCCTTATCAAAATGGGAGACCCCTCTAACATTAACATCCCATGCAATATTGGGCACATGCATATATGGAAAGCTTACATCGACCTTAGATCCCCCGTGAACATCATGACTAGGACTTTTTACAATTGGGTGATGAAGAAGCAACTCAATTTTCGGATGATGCCCGGTAAAAATTGGATAAGTAATTTTGTAGGGAGAGTTAAGGGATTACATGTGATCATAGGGAATCTTACCTATGAGATTGATTTTATGATAGTGGAAGACACTCGTCCGGTGATAGATGCTTGCCTAAGTCAAATAATATTTGGGAAACCATTTGTTGAGGCCACTAGGATGAGTTATGATCTGACTTTAGGGATAGTTAGATTCAAGGAAGAGAATGATGAGGTTGCTTATCAAATGCCCTACAAGATTGAGCAATACCGCCTTCTCTCTAATTTCGAAAAGGAACGCAAGTAAGCGGCTTATTATAGGAATGATGAGGATAGACGTAGAGGAGTAGAGTATGTTAGAAATAGGATGCTTGGTTTCTACAAGGAGTGCTTGCAACTAGGTCCGGAATACAAAACTGGTTTAGAAGACGACCTAGAGAGTGGAACCAATGATGAGATCACGTAGTAACCCATGACTTTGAGTCTAGCTACAAGACTCGTAAATAAAGAAAAGCGCTTCTTGGGAGGCAACCCATGTTTTGTGTGATTTTATTTATTTGATTGTTATTTGCTTCCGTATGCATGTTTTATTTTTATTGTTGGTTGATCATGTTTCTCAATTAAAATGTGGAAATACTTTATTATGTTGTTTGGCCTAGTCTTAACTCCAACCTAAAGGTATTTTTGCAAAAGATAAGTGTAAGGGGAAACCCCAAATATGTTTTCAAGAAACACACCGATCATGATTCTCCACAATATTAAATGAACATGTATATTCGTATTTGTTAGAGTCAAATGCTTGTATTGAGTCATAATGAAGTTTTGCAGGATTTTCCAGGAAGTAGGACGAAGTTTTTCCAGAAATTTTCCGGAAACTTAACATAAGAATTTCTGCAGGTCTATTCTGATGGCGTCAGAGTTTACTCTTAACGGCGTCAGGAGTCAAAAATCTGGAAATTTTACCGGTTTTGTTTTTCTAACCGAGTCTTATGGTTTTTGTGAATCATTAAGTTTTATAATCTCCAGGAAATCTGCAAACTTCATTCCACAAGCATTATATCTTACTTTGTTTTCTAGGATTTAGTAACTTATATAGGATGCCGCCGATTTTACGTGAGGTTGCCTTGTCTATTGTTGTCAGGATTTACAGGTTATTTATGACAAGAAGATGATTTATATTCTGGAAGGGAAGCTTTGATTGTTCGTTTTCTTGGAGGAAGATTTAACCTGGCCAACCTATAATCCATACCGAGCGAATCAGGGGAGTATTTGATTTCATTCTCTTTACTTCTTTACTTTTACATTCTTTACTTGAACATTGGGGACAATGTTCATCTTAAGTGTAAGGGGAGGGTAAAAAGATGATACCTTACATATGCACTTTCCCTTGAGTTTGTTTTGTCTGATAGTAGATGTGTAATAAAACTACGAGAAATACTTGTTAGTGTAATTTTAGCGCCAAATTTAAATTTTTTTACAACATTTAGGAGTGAAACTTTAGCCATAGCAAGCGTCTCATGGATAGGAGGTTGTATGACTAGCACATAACCGTATATTCAGAAAAATTATCCACCCAAAAATGTGAGGTTCGTCTTTAGATTTGATAGGAAAAGCATTTACTATTAGTGCTTATGAGTGTACCGGTAGCATTTAGATTCTAGAACTTGCGTTAGTGATGCATCCCGAGACCGCGAGTGAGACTACATTCGTGTGGTAGGATTTACTACATGATAAGAGGCATTAGGATCACCCTTGTGTTAAACCCGTATTATAATTACTTGACCATTTAAGTCATATTGCTTGGCTAGTTAAGTCAACTAATTTTTCCCACACCCTTAGCGTTGTACTCATTTTTAGTACACGATACCCCTAGTACACCCCTCCGAGCCTATCTTTTCGTTTCTAACTTTAAGCATCTTACTTAAAGGAAGAATTTGTTACACCCCACTTAAATGTACACCCAAATCGCCTTAGCCTTCCGTGTATGCGCTCATTTTTAGTGCATTATTGTTATTTGTTAAACCCTAAGTTAACTTTCTAATTGATTACATGGTTGCTAAGTCGAGTCATATCATTGTACATATTGTTTTGGGACTATTGGGACTCATGGGTAAGTACTTATTTTATGGAGTAATGGGGAAGAACATAATATATTACCCCCATATGTACGTTAATCTTAAAAGTGCTCCAAGTGTTTTGATTTTCTTAATTCGAGTCATTAGATTAGTTAAATGTAAAGTATGTAAAGATTCAAGTGTAAGGGGAACGTTTATACCCCTATGATGTATTATTTTGGATGGTAGGGTAAGAGTGTATGAAAAAAAAATAGAAAAAAGAAAAAAAGAGAAAAAAAAAACATACGGACTACCATCCCGTTTTTATTCTATGTTTATTTTATGTTTTTGTTATTTTTCATTTATTAGCTTAAGTCGAGTCTAGTCTTGGCTTAGCAACGCCATATTGTACATGTAATTAACCAAGATTGTTAACTCGCCACCAGTAAAACTTCCTTTATCCAACAAAACCGTGTAATTCATATCCCTATACCTAACGTTACAACCCTTTAAAAAGACCTCTTTGATAGTTTATCCTAGGTGCTTACGCCATGTGGTGGAGGTTTGATCCTTTCCCAAGCCTATGGTAATCTATTTTGCTATGACAGGTAGTGAGAGATATCTTCCATTTCCATAATGTTATATTACTTTATTACACCCGAGAGATGTGAGTATCTAAACACTATTTGTGAGGTGCTTGTGTATGACCTCCGTGCTTGTCTATTGGTCTTTAGTGGAACGATTATTTGTTGTAATTACTTTTATATTAGTGTTAAATGACCCCTAACTTGTCTTTCGAATAGAATAAAAGCGCATTTGCTTGAGGACAAGCAAATCTCAAGTGTAAGGGTATATGATGAGGCGAAAAATGATCCGTTTTTAGGGGGTCATTTAAGCCCGAATCCGAATTTATTTGATCAAATATTGCCCTAAATCGTTCCTTTTGTGATTTTAGGTGTTTGGAGAGTGAATTCTGGAAAAGAAGCCATTTTGGACGTTTTTGGAGCATAAAAGTGATGAAAACGGCAAAGTACCAAATTTCCATGCTGAAGATACAAGGTGACGGCGTCAAGAGTAATATCTTGACGGCGTCAGACATGAAGATTAAAATACCGAAGGTGGTGACGGCGTCAAACGCCTTCATGACGGCGTCAAAGTGGCAAGAATAAAATACCGTGGTCGGTGACGGCGTCACATAGGCCGTCATAAGTAGATCAAGGCCGTCCGAGGAAGTATATGGCGGCGAGGTGACGGCGTCACATGTAACTCTTGACGCCGTCAGCCTACTTTTCCTATATATAGTTTTCTAGTTTTTTCATTAAAAAGGAGAGAAGTTTTGGTAAAACCCTAAAGACGAATTTGGTGCCTCTTTTACAGGTTTTTCAAGGGTTCCAAACCCTTGATACCTTGCATTGTAATTGAGATAAGTGTTCTTCTAATTCAATCAATATGTCTATGTGTTGGTTGTTTATCTCTTGTTCTTGTCTCAATTCAATTATGCTAGGCTAGATCTCTCTTGTGTTTGCTTAGATCTAATGAAACCTAGATGTTGATTATATGTTGATTACTTGTTTATTCTTGTTCTTGGATGAATGATTTATATGTTAGGCTTAAGAAAACTGGCAGATCTCCAAATGGTAACATGCTTGAACGTCTAAAGAAACATGAACCGAGGCGTACTAGGTCTTTATTGGTTGTATTTAATGCATGAGCCATTGTTTACAATCCCTATAGTTGTGCTGGGTCATGGTGTAGGAGGAGATAAGAGCTCATAGAGTTGGGGAGTTATGTATGCCACCCCACGAATGATATTAAGGAATACAATCCGTCATCCATACAAGTATAACAAGTAATTAACATGTAAAAGATATCTAGGGAGTAGTGAAGTCTAACTAAACACAATTTCTCCAATTACTGCTCACAACCTTAGTATAATTTAGTTTAATTTCATTTTCAGTATTTTATTTTGAATATATCTTAGCTTTGGGTTAGTTGAATAGCAACTAATTCCGCCCACTCTTCCAAAACCCGAGATTTTACTTGCTTTCATAAAAATATAAAAATACAAAAATAATCATCTCTCACCTTTAGAACTATTAATTAGGTTTTCTAATGCACTTGTCACTATACTATACTACAACGATCAGGTACACTGCCTGGTGGGGGTTGTAAGCTTCTCGAGATCCCTCGAGAGGTAAAGCAAGGTGCGTTTCCCACGCATCAGTAGGCAGATTAATAATGATATGTGTGTTTTAGGTTTCAGTCAATATGTATTAACGATTATAACATAATCGGTTATATCATAAGTGGTATTTGGATTGGATAAGATATTTCATTGACATGGGCTACAAAACGTGATAATGAAATGGGCTTCATCCGAAGATTGGGTTCAATGTTTTATCATGCTTTAGACTGGGCTTGGTATTTCACATATATGATGGGCTGAATCAACAAATAAAGTGGATGGTCGATGCACTTTGGAGTTCCAAAATATTGTTATCCAAATTTTTTAACAAAAATCTTGGATGCAATTTTTTTTTGTTGAATGAGTGGTATTTTGGTTTAAAATTTCACGGGGATACATATATTCACGGCTAGAATTGCTTCGTTTAAGAAAAATGACTACGCGGTTTTTGTATGGTATTATCGATTTGATTTTGAAGTGGCATTTCACAAAGTGTACTTATTTATCTCAAAGTCTAGGGGTGGTTGGATGCACGGTTTTTGAAGATAACTTGTCTGCGCAAATTAAAAAAATTCATTCTTGACAATCTAGTTATTACTGATGTAAGGAGTTACGTTGTAGTGCTCACAGTATAGCTATCACTTAACGGAGTTACGTTGTAGTACTCAGTGTCACACGAAGTAGTGGATTGTTCAAGTGGTGAATATTTCGTGCAACCTCGTACTTAAAGGAGTTACTTTGTAGTGCTCAATATAGGTATTAAGTCACATCTATCGTACAAGCATTAAGTCACAAGATGGGATGATTACTTCTTTTTCAAGCTGGTCATAGCTGTCTCCATATGTGGTCATTACCAGTAGCCGGTGAATTACAAGGAGGTTCGTTTAAAGGTTGATTTGAGAGAAGTATTGAGAGTATATTCTTTCGACATATACTCACAAAATTATGCTTTCATGGTCTATATATATTGCATCAAAAGTGTAAAGTACGGGTGATGGATCTAAACACCTTGAACTTGTGTTAGATTGATACTTTGAATTATATCACTAAGTATGCGGAATCTACTTAGTAACACTTAGAAGTTTGATTATGAGTAAGACAGTTGTATATGAACAAGAACAATGTATGTAAACAAACTATTAGCTCCAATATTATTAATGATAATAATACGAGTGATCTTGATATCACTAGGGTTACACCTTGAAGCTCTAGAAAAACGTATGTCAAACCTTTAACCTAGGATCTCCTTTTATAGCACAAGGAGTCCTCTTCTACAAGATAAGTATAAAGCTAATAGAATAAGATATACACAAGATCTATTATATATTTATCTAAATACGTTTCCTAACAGTTATCTAATAAACAGTGGTAATATATGTTCTTGCAGTGGTAATGAGTTTCCACTGCAAGTACAATCTTTTGCAGTTGTAACTTCTTCTCTTATCTGTGGTAACTGTTAGTATAATTCCCAACAATCCTCCCCTAACTTATGATTAATACATAAATCAATAACTTTCTTCAAGTATTCAGTAAACATGAGGATATGGGAATTCCTCCAAACACTTATCTTTTTCTTCTTAACTCTTTATCAGCTCTCACACTTTGATCATAAATCCTTTGTAGCAAATCATCTATGACTTCAGTTCTTTCCCAGCACCTAAGCTTCTCTGACAACATCACTGTCAATACTCCAGCTCTCAATGGATATTCTTTCTCAGCCAGCATAAAGACATCAACTCCATCTTGAGTAGAAACATGATGCACAGAACTTGAATCATAGAATTTCCACAAAGTTCTTGTACCATGAGCTTCAAATCTCCAATATCTATCACTTGGGTCAGGTTCATATAATCTTCTGAAGTGAACCCATAACTCCTTAGCCTTGACATCAACAAGTTCATCCTTCTTGAACAGATCTTGAACAATCCTCCACAAAGTATCCAAGTCTTCTCTATCACAAGATCTAACAATATCTTCAAAATCTCTGCACATGCTTGTGACATTTCCAGTTCTGATGATCTTCCAAGCTACACCAAAACTATCAGAAAAGATCTCCCAACCAACAACTGGATATTTTGCTTATAGAGGTTCTATATTGAGTACATCAGTCTTTATAAACAACATGTTTGTTACTTGCTCTTTTGTCAACTTGCTAGGACCCTCTTCTGCTTGAGATGATTCTTGAGTCTTCAACTTCTTTGCATCTTTTGATCCAAGACTCACTCCAGACCTTTTTGTCTTCATAACTATAGGTTCTTGATCCATTGGAATGAATTTACTATCTTGTCTTTTAATTCTGTAGTAAATACCTTCAATTTGATCATGTGACATTCCTTTGAATTGACCCATCTTCATGTTACCAACATGGCAACAAAAAGTCTTCATCTCAACAATGATCTGTGCCTTTGTAAGCTTTCTTGGCTTCTTTTGACCTTTTCTAACATCCCCAATGATTTCATCAAGAGCCTGCTGATTCTTCATTTGAATGAAATCTTTAAGTTGAGCAGACTTTTGATCTTCATTCAAGGTTGTATTTGCAATAAGTTCAATGGCTTTCTTTCTGATTATTTGATAATTGTTAATCAAATAGTTAATCTCTTCTTCTGTAGGCACATAAGTGAATAATGGAGGTTTCTCATGTATAACAGTTGGTGAGACACTTGAAATTGGTTCTGCCATAACAGCTTCAAGTTTATCCAACCTCTTTGCTTCCATAAAACTAGCAACTTCATCTTCCTCTAACTTTCTCTTTCTTTCATTTTCTTCTGCTTGTTGTTGTTCTGCCAATCTTGCATCAAAATTAATTTGAGCTTGTTCTTTCTTAAAAATCTTTCTTGTAAGCTCTCGTTCTGAAGCAGTCACAATAGCCTTTCCTTTTACTGATCTTATTCTGGCAGCTTCTTCCTCTGTAGTGGTAATTTCTTGAGTAGCAGTGGAAACTTTTTCACTTGCAGTGGTAATTGGTTGATCAGTGGGAACAGATTCTGCTTCAGTGGAAATTGGTTGAGTAGTTCCAACTAAATCATCAAAGTTAAAACCAGCATCAACATCCATATCTTCAAAAACCAATTTCCTCCCCTCAGTCTCAGTAACATCATCTTTTGCTTGAGCATTATCAGAATCAAGAAGCTCAGCAAACTCTTTTTCAAAATTGGTCTTTTTCCCTGTTTGAGAAGATTTAACAAAAGTAGTAACAGGGGGCTTAGGGTAAACTCTGTTTTTAGTTCTGGTAGTGGCAACTGCTGGTCTAGCAGTGGAAAGTGGTTTAATGCCAGAATGAAGCAAAACAGACAAGGGAATCATCTTGCTAAGTGGATTTGGGTGAGTTAAGTTATTAGCATTTTGTCCATTCACCCTAGTATTCCCAAACACTTCCCTTCTTCCCAAGTGGTAGGTACAGCTATAAGACAAATGGTCAAAGCTACCACATATATGACAGGGTTTGTTATTGAACACAAAATCACTACCAAATTGCCTAGATTTAACATGATTCCAACTCCTCATATTACCCCTAGGAGTTGGTGACCTACTTCTGTACATCTCAGCATATTTAGTAGTGGGCCTAGTGAAATTGGGTTGTGACCTAGGCTTCTCTTTGACTATTTCAGGAATACTTCTTTTAACCTCCACTTTAACATTCTCAGGAACACTAGGTTTAGACTCAACATTTAAATTTTCATCTTTAAGAGATGAGTCACTAGCACTATCAAATATATCAACCTCAACCTGAACCTTTTCAATTTCAACTGGTTTAACAAACTTTGGTCCATAGGTCATAGGTAGTTCCTGGAATTCCTCTAATCCTGTGTGAGCTAAGTCAATGCCAAGAGGTGATGGAACACCTCTTAGAGGTGGTCGAACTGTTTTGTATCCAATTCCTGATTTGGCTTTGCTCACTACTTGGGCTTCCCAAATTTTGTTAATACACTTGGATTGATGATCCAGTGTTTGCTTAGTTATCATTATATTCTCACTAGCCATCTTAACCTTTTCTAGTTCTTCTCTAAGAACCTTATTAACAGCAACCTGATAATCTAAATCTCTTCTTAATACTGCAATATCATCATTGAACTTAGATTCATTTGCCCTATAATGCTCTAACCGAGTTTCTAAAACACCTAGGCCTCTTTTATGATTTGCTAAGTTATAATTAGTATGAGTTAACTCTAGGCATTGTTCATTAAATTGTGCTTTAATTTTCTCATACTCTTTTAAGGCCTTACAAGATTTAGAACAAGCATTATCAATTTGTACCTCAGAGTCAGAAAAAGCCATTAGTGCAAGCTCAGTAGCAACCATTGCAGACTCTGAATCATCTTCCTCATCCTTGGTCATAAAGCTCCAATCAAAGCTCACTCCATCAATAGCCAATAGCCCCTTTGGCTCATCAGTAGTAGGTTCCTTCTTCTTGTCTTGCTTATACCAAGTTGACCTGTTGTCAGATTTCCTTGGCTTCCTGCACTCCCTGGCAAAATGCCCCTTCTTGTGACAATTATAGCATTCCACCTTCTTTTTGTCAAAACCTACAGTTTCATTGCCACTGATGTTGATCTTTCTTCCAGTCTTCTTCCAAAACTTCTTTGTCCTTAAGCTTAGTAAAGCTACTTGCCATTTAATGTCCATGTCCTCCATATCATCCTCATCAATTTGATCCAAATCCTCATGATTGAGAATTGAACCACCCACTTGACTTGATATAAAGGCATAAAAAGTAGTATCACTAAGTCGTGCAATCTGTCTCTTTGAGCTACCAGTGGAAATACTTCCACTACCAGTGGAAACAACAATGTTAGCACTGTCATCATCACTATCACTTTCTTCATCTGAACTATCATCAAGAGATGATGATATGAGTGCTACACTTCCTGAACTTGAGCTTATTTTGCCAGCTTTCTTCAATCTTTGTTCAATAACCTTGAAGTTATTGTACAAATCATTAAGTTTCATGGTCTCCAATTTTGGCTTATCTTCCCACACAGCAATATTGGTTCCAAACTCAGAGGGTAAGCTTCTTAAGAACTTTAGATTAAGGTCTTCCCTTCCACCTCAATCCCAAAAACAGTGAGTTGAGTAACAATCTTTTGTAGCCTTGTGAAGATGCTATCAAGAGATTCATTACTTGTTGAACCAAAGTTTTCATAAGTCTGCTTCAGCAAGGTATTTTGAGTCTTCTTGGTGGAATCATTCCCACCAAAAACTTCACAGATCTCATCAAAAAGAGTCTTTGCAGTCTTGTACTTGCTGAATGCTAAAACTTGGTCTCTGGGAAGTGTCATCAACAACAAACCTCTGGCCTTGAGATCATTCTTCAACTGAAGTCTTTCATCATTAGTAACAGGTCCAGTGTTGACCTTAATTACTTCCTTGCCACCAACCATCTCTGAAGTAGAACTTGGTTTGAAAGAATTTCCAACCATAATGATCTCCCAAAGTGTGTAGTCTTGGACCATAAAGAATTGTTCGATCATCAGCCTCCACATCTCAAAGTCATTCAACTTAAGCTTTGGAAGCTTAGCAGCAATGTTTGAGTTACTGGTTTCTGTCTCCATTGATTCTTCTGAGTGAACTAGAGTCTTCTAAATCAAAGTATCAAAGCCTGGCTCTGATACCACTTGATGAGATCATTTATAGCTCGAGGTTTGTTAGACCTCATCTAGGGATTACACAATAATAAAGATAAAGAACATGTACGCAGCGGAATAAACAAAACATCTTTATTATTGCTAACAAGGTTTCTCGTCGTCATCTCTACTCTAACATACACCAAAGCCCCAATGCTACGAGATCAAGTGTAGCACGGTTACACTCTAACAGCGATCTAAGATCGTTGAGGCTTAACACTAATCAACAAGTCTAGGCGTTTACAATAACTATATGCCTTAGATACACACACACACTTTTTTTCTGGACTTTACATCTTGTATGTACATAATATCAATTCCCTGTATCTCTTTATATAATAGAGATACTAGGGTTACAAAGGATATTCTAGAATAATAAAAAGATATGCAGTAATCTTTTTCTTTCTTTGCAAGTTTCTTCCTTTGTCTCCATAAGTCCCTCATGTTTCACATGTTTTGTCATATCAACTTAATTGTAATTCCCAACAACGGGTAATTATGGCATGTACACAAAATGGTATGATGATTTCGATAAATTGCAATCATCAGGAGGGAGAAGAACATGCCAAAAGAAGTAGTGCTTACACTAGAACCGAAGAATTACTAATGATGTGTACATCGGAGCGTATTACCAACCTTCTGTGCAATACTATGTGAGTTATGTTGTTATGCTGCTACCCGAACGACAACCATGTTCCTACACTTTTGAATCTACTTTATCCGCTACGTGATGAAAAGAGAGTTGTCGGTTCAGGAGGGAGCAAGAAAAAGTAATAAAGGCTCACTAGTTAGGAGGGAGTAATAACCTAACTAGACAATTACAGTTGAAGTTCAGAGCTACAAAGACCTTTGCAGTCAGTACGCCGAGATCGTCGGAAGAGAGAACATCAAGTGTGCCTCAGTATCTAGACTACAGAGACTCTGCGCTTCAACAACGTCAACATAGTTTTGTTGTAATTTACATTGTTTATGTATTTATAGGTCTCATTGTAACCATTCACGTGTGACGATATCTTGGAGGGAGATTGTTAGCCTCGCTCTTTTATAAAGATAACGTCACATACGTGAATTGGACTAGATACGTAGTTAGTTGTGCCTTTAGGGAATACTATTGTACAAAAGGCAAGCATGTAATAGGATGAGCCTATAAATACCCCTCATGACTCTCCATGAGGGTTGTGTGAAATTATGTAACTTTCATCTTTCATATTAATATTATCCTTTTTCTTCACACTCTCTCTACTTTATCTCTCTAGAACCAAACATGAAATCCATCTATTTTGATCAACCTCGACCTCCCGAATCACATAAAAATCATTACTTTTCGGTCCTACATTATCCCTCCGTCATTTTACACTCTATTTTCTTCTCTCTATATTCTCTCTCTACCTCACCTTACAACGTTCTAAAAGTAGAACTTGTATTTCTCGTCATATCGCAAGATTCTATTAGTTATAGCTTGTAAGAATATCTACATCGAACTGTAATCCTCACTATGTTCGACTATGATATTAAATCTCACTTTGCAAGAGTTGCAAAAATGAGATCTTCAACGTCCGACATTTTAGTCATAACATGGGTATGTACCATGTGGCAAGTTGCTAAACAGGAAGACTGTAGAACTTGTCTCTATCATGACTAGAACTTGTCTCTATCATGAATAGAACTTGTCTCTATCATGACTAGAACTTGTCTCTATCGTGACTAGAATTTACCTCAACCGTAGTTAGAACTTGTCTTCACCATGACTAGAACTAGTCTTCATCATGGTTGGAACTTGTCTCTAAAATATTCCCGTACCATATTTTCATAAAATGTGGGAAACTCTCTTTGTTTTCTGCCGATACTACTTAATGATGATTTATAATGACTATCCTATTAAAATGAATTAGATCGCTCATTCATTTTAACGAGAAAGTTATAAATCAAATGGGTTATAAATTTATATGCTCTTATTTACAAATATTGGGAGGCCTGTATTTGTAAATAATGAGATATAAATGAAAGCTTAAGTATCTGGCAACTGTGCAACCATTTCCTTCTCCGCTTGTGCACACCTTCCTTTCTTTTTATACCATTCTTCTTTGGTATCAGAACAATCATTTCCTATAATTCTCTTCTTCCTCTTATCTTTCTAGACTTATTCTTTCCCCTACTCCTACGATTATCTAAATCTCCGGACGAGATTTCTTCTAAGGGGGTAGGACTGTAACAACCCACAAAACCTCATTACTATCATTCCCATTACAAATACCTATAGTAGGTATTTCACAGGTAAAATTTTTCTTTTTATGACTCACTAGACCTGCTCACGTATTCACACAAGCCAAATAACTCAACACTCACATACTATAAACCCCTGGTATGTCAAGCATAAGATCACCATAACACCATAATAAGTAATCTACCAATCTAAAACACTAAATATATCACAAAACCCTAATAAACCTTAATTAAACCCTAATTAGGTCTATGTGCTTATTTGAACCTATATGCTTAACTTAACTAGTATGAAAGTGTCCAAGGCTTAAGTATGATTTACCTTAGGAATATTAGGCATTAGTACAACCCTTTAGAACTTAGGTACAAGTCCCTTAAGCACAAAACCATATCTAAGTCATAACTTCCTAGAATTAGGTCTAGACTATCCCAAAACTTCACCATAGGTTACCACCACTTAATATAAGCCTCTTAGGACTTAGGATTAGTTATTAGACACTCATAGGACACTAATCTAGGCACAAAACGCTAGGATAAACCCTAATCTCCCACTAAACACAAATAGGTCATTTAGGTCACAAAACTAGGTCAAACGTTCCCAAATCTTTCCCATAAGTTACCATCACTTAGTATAAACCCTTTATGACTTAGGATTAGTCACTAAAAACTCTTAGGAACCTAACCTAGGCACTAAACCTTAGGCAAAACCTTAAACACTCACTAAGTAAAACTAGGTCAAAACGTAAACTAAACTAATAAAACCTAAACATAAGCACATCAAACACCTTAACCAAGCACCCTAACACCTCTCCCTAGTTAAGATAGAACCCTAACACCTTACAAGTACCTACACAAGTAGGTGCATCACCTACTTGTCACCTACTTAACTAAACCACCACTAATCACCACTAAACCACCACTAATCCACCACTAATCACCTTAAACCATCACTAAACATCCAAACCAGCTTACAAGTACCTCTAAGCTACCAAGCTAGGAGGTGCATCACCTCCTTGTCACCCTTTCTTTCTTAACCGCCTCCCTCAGCTCTCCTCCACCACAACCGGCCTATGGCGCCCCCTAGCTACCACCATAGCCCATCCTCATCACCATTAGACCCTCCAAGATCACCCAAAGGTTTGCTTACTTCTCCCCCCTGCTCGACACCTAGCTCACCTTTACTTGCTTACTACTCTTGTCGACCCTATAAATACCCTCGTACACCCTTTCATTTCATCCCATACCTTCCCACACTTCTCTGTCACATATATTATATAGTTTAGAACATTTAGAGTACCTAGGAGTCAAGTAGCAAAGCCTTGGCCGAGTTGTGTTGTGGTTTGAGTCGAGAAGAGCCCTAGAAAACCCTATACCCTCGTTAAACCCTAAACTAACCAAGTAAGCCTTACATTTAGTTCTATTAGCTTTATTATAGTCTTAGGATAGTATTAGGATGCCTTAGATCCCTTAGGAATCCTTGCATGAGCCTTGAACCATTAAATTTACTAGTTTACATTTTAAAACCCTAAAATGAGTTTAATACATGTTTACATGCTATACATCCTTTACATGACCTATAATTTGTATTAGATAACTTAGATAGGCTAATATTAGTTAAACATAAGCTAGAAAACTTAGTTGTTACATAAAAACTTTACATGCATAAGGGCATATATCATAAATACCTGAAATTATAAAGTCTAGGGACAGTTTTGGACAATTCCTAGAAGTTATAAGTGTAAGGATTAGTTTTGCAAAGTATTAAAACCTTAGGATAGATATTAAAATAAGTTATAAACTAAAAAGGACTAGTTATGCAAATATTATAAAGTTAAAGGTCTAAATTGTAAATATAGAAAACTTATAAGTTAATGGGTTAAATATGTTATTTTCTAAAACTATAGAAGTCTAGAGACTAGTTGTGTTAAGTATAGATGGTTATAAGTATAAATAATATAAGTATTATAAGTTTAGGGTAGAATATGTAAATATATAAACTATAAAGGTATAAATTGAAAATATCATATAAGTATAAAACCTAAATAAAGTTAGAAGCATAATGCAATAGTAGGGAGCTTCATGCGAGGAGTACTATGTGGATATTTCGTTTTGACGAGTTTGTTGGGTTTACGAATTAAAGTGCCCTGACTCCTCGAACGATTATTGCATATACTTCTGAGATATGATGGTCCGAACGGTGTTATGATTATAATTTAACTTAATAACAATATAGCTCAATAGTAGGGAGCTTCATGTGATGAGTATTAACTTCTGAATTACGATGGCCCGAACGGTATTAGGTTGATAACATAATACAATAGTAGGGAGCTTCATGTGAGGAGTCATATAATTCTAGATTATGATGGCCCAAACGGTGTTATATTATATCTAAAACATTAACACACCTAAGAACAATAACTTAATAAACTTAAAACAAGATGACTAAAGCTTGACATACATCCAAACCTACAACACACTAGGATACGTGAGTAAGGCAGTCTAGTTCCCTAGTCACTATTTGCATCACTTAGATTATCCTAAGCCCAGGTGAGTTCATAGCCTCATACTCTTTTAAAATGCTTTCACTCTAAATGCTTTATAAACCCTTTGAGGGGGATACATGCTACTTGCTTTACTTAAAACCGAATACAAGTCTTTTTCTTGGTTGTTGCACGAGTAAACTAACTGCCACCACTACATAACCAAAATTCATGAATCTAATTGTTTGGGATATTTTACCCATGCAAACGCGAATATAGTTGATAGATCTATTGGAGTTTGACAACTCCCGTTGGTATTAACTCCTCTTTGGGTGGTACCAATAAGTACTATATTTGAACCCACTGAAGGTTTAACTTTGGCAAGTTATCCTTCCCATCCCCTTATGGTTGGGTCTGCAGCCCCCATGACCCGAATTGTTAACGTGTGGTTCATGAGCTTTGTGCAACATACCCCACTCCTGATAATTGTGCATGCATCACAATTATCACACACACCCTACATTTTCCTAGATGGGTGTAACAACTGAACCCAGGGAACTTGTATTCACCAAACCTTAAACCTATGACTCTCACTCGACACCTAGTGTTGACTTTTTAAGCATGTATTCTAGGTATATCACTTCTATGGAGTTATGGCAGAAGGAGGCACTGAACTCGGAGGACTTGTCAACATGGTTATCATTCAAACATAACCTAACACCTAGATTTTTGGGACCTCATCAAAAATAAAAGTATATATTTTACAATTAGAACTCTGATAATAATGAATGATAACTAAAGTTATCAAACGTCTCTTTTCGAGTCGTTTTCTATTCCTGTAACTATGATTCTATGAAGTAATACCCCAAACACTTAATCCACTGCGATCAGTGAAAAATGGGTGTGTTACAGAAACGATAGTATATGCCGACTCGGACCGTGCAGGTGACTATGTTGATAGAAAAAACACAAGTAGTATATGTAATTTTGTTGGACATTATCTCACCTCATGGTTTTCTAAGAAACAAACGGCTCTAGCCATCTCAACAACTGAAGCCGAATACGTGTTGGCCGGAAAAGCATGCCAACATGCTCTTTGGATGAAGCAAGCTCTTGTCAATTACGAAATTCAACTCAACGACATCTTTATTCTTTGCGACAATAAAAGAGCCATCGACCTCAACAAAAATCCAGTTCAACATGCTCGTACCAAACATATTGAAATCCGTCATCATTTCCTTCGTGACAATGTTCAAAAAGGAAACATCTCTATCGAGAAAATATCCTCAAAAGACAACATTTCCGATTTCTCACAAAACCTCTTAAACAAGAACCATTTAATCTCCTTAGGCTTGGACTAGGACTTATGGAACCAACGTTGTAGTTTTGGATGTTAGAATAAAATCATAAAAATCAAAACAAATTCCTTTTAATTGTATCCTCTGCCAAACTGGCGAAACCGTTAGAGAAAGGGGACAGAACCCTCTTTTTGGTTCCGCCTAGTCCGCGGATCACCAGGTCTGTTTTTCTCTTTATATTAAATCAAACACCCCTTATACCATTACCATAACACACTTGCTGTTACTATTCACTCAAAAACATAACCATACACAAAAATTAGGTTTCCTCTTCAATCATCTTGCTCTCTAATCATCATTGTAAGTATTCTAAATAGATTTATACTCCTAATCTGTGTATAGGAATTATATTTATGCACAAAAACTAAAAACTTGGGTTATGCATTAACTTAAGAAACCATATAGAGCATGCGTTGAAAACAAAACTAATTATGTTTTCCCTTACTTAGGAATTGCATCTTGTAAGACATTATCATGTTTACCAAAATTTTTGTTAAAATACTTCTCACAACTTGGACAAATATTTTTTTCTCTTACATTGTTGATACAAAAGAAAAATGGTATGTTTCAAACATCACTTGCATAATGTCTCTTGAATGCTAAAGGAAATACATAACTAATATGTATCACTACTATAAGAAGGTCTATCCTTGACTCGCATTTTATGACGCACACAATATAATGACACGCAAAATTGTAAGTCATAAAAAAACTGTCATAAATTGTCAAATCTGAAGGCTAGACGACATGCATTTTTGTGTGTCATAAAATTCGTGTCATATCTCAAATTTTTTAAAAAACACGGACCACAAAAGCTTGAAAACTTTCAAATCCCCTTTTATTCATTATTTCAAATTTGATAAAATGCTCAAATCACTTACTGGACTTACTAGCCCATAGGCCCAAAGTTGCTAAATTGCATTAGTAATTTGGGGCAATTGCATATATACCCACTAAAACTTGCATATTTGCATATATATCCAAACCATGCTTAACTTGCATTGTACATCATGCATTGAAAACTTATATTTTGGGTAAATATGCAAGTTTTTAAGTTTTAGTGGGTATATATGCAATTCTCCCTAGTAATTTTATTTCCCACTAAAAGACTAAACTGCATCTGCGTTTCATATTTCATTTCCCTGTTTCCCCAAATCAAAAGTAAAAACCTAATTCCCCAAATCCTAATTCCATGAAAAAAAATTAGTGTTATTCGTCTCTTGTTCTAATTACTCGAAGCAAATTAGTTACACACATACAGGTAATTATTGTTTTTCTTGTACCTTTTCATAGTTTTTAAGTTTTAATTCGAACCACTTAATTGTAGTGAAGTAATTTGTTGTTAGTGATTATTGTTACTTGTTACTTGTTATCTTGTTCTAAATATAAAGCATTTACTTTTCTAATAAAAAAAAAATTAGTGTTAAGTTGTTAACCACTACCAGTACCACCATTTGGTCTCCATTTTTAGTGAGTTACTTTTTTTTGTTATGATATATGTAAATGGTTTTTATTTACAGTAGTTAGGAACAAGTGTAATGTTGCATTTAACCCTTTGTTTTGCTGCTAATTTTGCTAATTGCCAAATTTTGTCATGATAGTTTGATACTTTAGGTTAGTCAATGAGTGTCTTTTTACTATTTTTGTTATTTATTGCTACTGATGTTTGCTATTTTGCTTGGTATTAAGGCTTACGGTTTCTTGATCTTCATTTTTATGATTTTTAAAAATGGCTTTTATTTAGTAGTAATTATTGGTAAACCAGATGTTGATTGTTCATTGCTGTTTGCTAACACCTAATTACTTGGTTTTTTACTTGTTCCTATGTTGTTCGCTAACATGTGTCTATTAACTTCTGTCTAGATTTAGCTCGAACACATAAAGATGCTGCACCTTGTCCAATGGTTCCCGAGGATATTTCAGTCAAATTTAAGAAAGGGTGATGGTTTGGTTGAGGGTACGATTCACGACCACACCAAGCGGGTGTTTGTTTGCTTCTATCAAAGTAAGGAAACCTGTATAGGGTGTGTTTTGTTGTGTTCGGTTCACAGCGAGACCCACAAAGGGTGTCGTTGGTTGGTGTCATTTATCGACTGGAAGGAAAACCACCTATGGTGGTGATTCTTTGGCCTGGTACACGACAGCCCCGAAGGGGTGTCATTGTTGTTTTCTGTTGTCGCGGCTCACACCACAAGCCTCACTCGGGTACGTTTGGGGTTTGTTGCCTGTTCCACCAAAACAACCCACTAGGGGCGTTTGTTTATTCTTAGTTAAATAGAAAAACCTACAAGGGGTGTTTGGCTTAAGCTAAAATCAGCTTGTATAAGCTGGTTTCAATCTCACTTTGCTTGTTTGAAGTATTTTTGCAGGTTAGAATTGGTGTGCAGGCACAAGACAAGCTGAACTGTCTCAATAAGCTCATAATAAGCTCTGCTTATTTTGGAGCTAATTGGTGTGCAACTGGTACAATATAGCGATCCCGTATGGTGCTTTACCGTGTCCACTGCCAACACCCTTACTCAATTTGCCACCTAGCACACATAGTTAATGCTAGCTATCAACCTTTCTCCCTAAATTAGTCCACATCGCCTCTGCCACCGTCACATCAGCTTGTGCTTTCCTTCCTAATACATAATTCTCAAGTCTTATGTCAAATCACTAGAATATACAGATTACGCGACTGAATTAATGATTCCCAACTTTAAACTGACCACATTTTTAAACATGTGTGTCTGTTGGGGTGGGGGTGGGGGGGGGTGTTAAGAAACCTATGGTGATTACCATATATAATTGAAACGATAATTATATATTTGGACTACAATACTTTAAGCGATGTTGTAAGCATATAAGAATGTTGCCCTTAGCCTATTATAAATAGTTTTGATGGCATGAATTTTATTGTGTTTTGGCGTAACTTATGGTTTTTGTAATCTCTATCATGTGTATCAGATTTGAAGGACAAATATCTGGCAAAAACATTGAGATTGGTGTTATTGAGGCTGACAGAACATTCAGGTAAGTATATCAGCATCTTAATAAACAATTTTTAACGATTGCTCATTTGTTGTTGCAGAGTTCTAACTGCAGCTCAGATTGAAGACTATCTTCAAGAAGTGGAATAGTTAGTTGCTTTGTTATTGGGGCTTTAAATTTCCTTAAGTTAAAAGATTTTGTGGTGTTGGAATTTAAAGAACTAAAGCTGCCTGTTTTCACCTAGAGCCTCTATGTACTTGTTGACAATCAACCTAAGAACTAATGTGTCGGTAAAAGAATGTATTTGGTTTTATGGCATGAATATGTTTCTCAAGCTATATTGTTATTTGCATTTGCTAGTTAATGATGGATTTCCAGTTTTTAATATTTGTGTTTCATTGACTTTGATATTTGACATTTGTATTTTTAATTTTGTATTATCAGGTTTTTAATTGTCATTTAATAGAAAATTAGGAACTGGAAAAAATTAATTTTTTAAAAAAAAATTAGGTTATGACACGCAAAAAGGAGTCATAAAATGTGGGTCAAAAGTGCGCGTCATAGAGGGATGACGCACAAATGCGAGTCATGAAGATTTATGACTGGTCCATCCTTGACTCGCATTTACGCGTCATAAGACCTCTTCTTGACTCGCATTTGGAGTCAAGGATAGCCCTTTTTCTAGTAGTGTATATTCGATTACATTCAATCGAAGCTACATTGAATTAGGAGCGTTTGGGTTATCTCTAGTTTTATAACAAAATTTGCATGATAAAAACTTTTTGAGCATTAAAATGAGTCGAGATAACTGCACCTCCACATTGTTAGCATATAGGCACACACTAGAACAATTATATTAAAATAATCGTTAACATAGACTAAAATATGAAATTTGTGTTTTTAGGAACCAACATGCCTCCCGCAACACATTATTATCACAAAGGAACCCTTGACTACCTTCCTAAACACCACAAAACCAAAGGCCTAACTCCCACTCAAGTCAAAGTCTTTAAGGCTCTAGAGAAACGCTATGTTCACGAGGGTAGAACCATTGACCTATCTTTCCTAGAAGGAACAAACATTCGTAGAGAACTACCCGCCATCAACTTTGATTGTCTTTTAGATATTGATGAACTGATTTTTCCTAGATTCATCCTAGAATTCTATGCTTCCATCACTCTCCACACCAATGACGAAGGTCTCATGTCCTTGTCTTTCATGGAAAACCAAACCACCTTCAACATTTCTCTAAATGACTTTGGTCAAGTTCTAAGTATTCCTAATAGAGGTACATGCCTTTATTCGAACAAATGGCCACTCACAACTCTTGACTCGGTCATTGACCGTATCCATCCTTATGACACTCTTCTTGTTTCCAAGGAAGTCATTCATGAACACCTCTTTGTTAGATCCTCAGATACTAGGAAAACCCGTTCGGGTAATGAAGTCAACAAGGACCCTTATGGTATGGAACTTAATGAGCTCAAGCCTCAATTTAGGAAATGGGAAGAGGTTCTTAGGCCCAATGTCATAAGCACCAAAGGTAATCATGATCATCTCAACACATGTCGTTGTTACGTGCTTTACTCCTTGTCTACTCACGCCAACCCTTCAACTTGGCTTACTCCATGGCCAAGAGGATGGCCGACATGCTCTTGCTTGGTACCACCGCTCTTTCATATGGGATGCTACTCACCCGTCTCTTTAGAACATTTACACCCATTCAACTTCAAAGGGATTCGCCTAGACTACTCTCTCTTTCCTCATACATTTGTCCCACTCGGTGATAAGAGAGTCTCTAAGGTACAAGGGAAGCGTCCTCATCCTCCTACTTCCTCATCATCATCTTCTAAGAGTGAAGATGATGGACTTCCCAACTCTAGGCTCGTACCTCTTGAGTACCTCCAAAAACTACCAACTATTGAAAACGAGTATGAGGAATTCAATCAAATGAAGCGGATGTGGAAGTGCTTCGGAAGGTACCTTGGCAAGCTCAACAAGAAGATCGATCGACAATGAGAGCGTCTTATGAGCATTTGGCACTATTTGGTCTTGAAACAATTTGGTCTTGATACAATGTTGTTATGGATTTGTGTAACTTTAGACAATATTGTGAACTAACCGACTCATGCAAGTGGACAACATTGAGATGTTGTCAATTTTCCTTTTTTTCACTATAATAGTGAAAAATTTTAGTGCTTGTGTGATCTACATCAGTACGCGTGTTTTTACATGCATTTTTATCATTTCCCAATCAGTCTTAATTAATTAATATGTTTTAGGAAAATTTAGAAAATTTGAACAACGTTCGGGGCCTAAAAATTGCACTCTGTTAAGGTTTTTGGCCTGGCGGAACCAAATTTTGGGTTCCGCATGTGTTAAAATTTGGTACCTCCAAATTTGTACCAGCGGAACTGGCGGAACCAAAAACAGGGTTCCGCCATTGTTATCGTTTGGTTCATCCAACTAACTAAAGTATTTTCTTTAATTTTCACATTTTCGCATTCTCTCAAATACCAAATCATTCTCTTTAGTTAGTAACACATTTCTTATTATTCCTTAAGCACATTAGGACCATTTTAGCTCCTTAGCACCAATAGGAAATCATTTCCTGCCAAAATTTCAATTTTCTCATAACTAACCCAAGGAACCTTTCTGCATAAGGGAAGGAACCATTTATTTGGTTCCTTGCCATCCTTGGACACTCTGACCACAAAAATTTTGCATGATTACATAGCATTTACTACATATCTCACTCCTTCTACTCAACCCAACTTCATTGGATTGACTTCCAATGATTTGACAACCTCTTGAACACTTCCAAAAGATTTAGAACCTCCATTTTTGTATGGATCACCATCAAATCCAAACACTTCTTTCAATAATCTTCCACTCTATAAATTGGTACAATCTTGGATTGTTTTTTCCTCACCACCTTCACCATCACTCTCCTTGATCTTTAGCTTCTTATAACCATTGTTGACAATGACAAAGTCAAACAACTCACCACCACCATCAAGACCCATTAGACGAACAACTAGAATAAACGTTAAACCTTGTTGCTTCAACACCACCATCAACCTAAGCTCATCATCTTCCGATGAATCACCAGTAATCATCTCATCTCCCATAAAAGATGAAAATTTCCTTAATCTCGCCACCCCTACACCATCACCTAGACCACAAAATTTTGTTACCACTCCACCACCAACAAAGACCACAATAGCTAAATCACCACCTCCGGGTCCTTTTCAACCATCCAAAACTCCATCACCTCCAATATCACCCAAGTTAGAACCAATGGAACTTTTTTGGAACTCCACCAACATCACCTCATCTACTCTTAGAGAATCTAGAAGACCTTCATACAAGATCCACCAATCCACCACCATTGCCTTCGTTTGGCTCCATTGAACGTATGGACAACCAACAACCCCAAGCATTCTTTGAGCCCAATGAACCATTTGAACAACAACCATATCAACCTCAAGAATCATCTCAACCATCCAAGCCAAAACCATTGTTCTTTCATCCCATTTACAAGGACACTCATGGTCCTCACTATGGTGAACCTCACTTTCAACAACATGATCAACCACAACCTCAAGAATCTCAACCATAATCGCAATCTCAATCTCAACACTTTGAATCCTTTTCCCCCTCTTATGAGGAAATAGAGAAATCTTTGTGGAACAATCCACCAAACACCCATGAGGAGATCAATGACCGCCTCGACAACCTTTATACTTTCAAGAACATGGTGGATTCTCAGCTTCATCAAGCCATGCAATTTCAAACCACCATGCTCTCTTTCATTATAGCCCCAACCTCCAACCAATAAACACCCAATATACCTCCACGACAACCTTCCATCAATGAACCTATCCTCCAACATCCTCGCCATGATTGCTCTCATTGTAAGAGAACGACTAAGATTAGTGAGAGGAACAAAATCTTGGTTCGCCAACTACAAGACGAAACCCGATTCATTCTTCAACACATCGTCGAGCGTCTTAATGCTCTTTCTCATCCTCCACAACCTTAGAGCTTTCTTAGGAGGATATAATAATTTAGAATTATCTAATTTAGGACTTTTTCTTTATTTTCTTTTATAGATGTATGATTTTTATTTCTAGTTATTTTTTCTTTCTGCATTTTCTTTCAGTAAGTAGGACTTTTGTGTTTCTTGTCCATTATTTTGACTTTGGACAAAATAATTTTTACTTGTAATGAATTTAGTTATACTATATGTTGTGTATTGTTGGATGTCTAACTCATTGTCTATTTTTTGGTTGACATTTTCTACATATCATGCTTGTCATTTCAACAACTAACCTCTAGTTTTTAGGTTCAAAATCAATGTCTCTTTACTTGGCACCACATCTAGGGGGAGTATTGACCAAGGGCGAGTAATTCCGCTACGTTACTCTTCTTTTTGTTTTCACAAAAAGGGGGAGAAAACATATTAAATTCTAACTCAACTTTTTGCATATCATTTTAGCATATCATACTTTTATATGAAATTAAAAGTTGGATAAAAAAAGTTTAATATATAATTTTAAAAGACTCAACACTATAATTATCTCGTTGCGTAAAAATAAAATTTATGTTTTGTCCTCAATAAAAAGGGGGAGATTAATAATACAAATATCGCCTAAAAACGTTATTTATATTTTACGATCTTTGCTAAATTTTGTTAACGACAAAGTGTAAACTTTATTTTTAGCAACACATAAATATAGTTTAGTCTTTCATTGATATACTTTTATTTCAAACTAAACATCACATTTGCTACATTTACATTTTACAAAAAAACATAACATTTTCATATTTCTAATAATAGAAATTTACCATGACATCATGGCATATATCATATGCAAATCTTTGAAAGATTTTTAGAATCTCAAAGTTGACTTTGGTAGATCTCATATATATTTTGGTTAGATTCTTACTCAATGTATTATAGTGAGATTTGCTAAATCTCTTGGTTAGATTTGGAAAGATTTATTTGAGATTTTATGTCAGGCCCTGGCAGAACCTTTTGGTACAACGAACGGAACCATCAAAAGGGTTCTGCCGTACTCGTGGCATGCTGGCATGTTTTGCCTATAAATAGCAAGCCACATCCAAGTTTTTATTTATCACTTACAATCACATATTAGCATACATACTCTCATTTTATTCATCTAACTTAGTTATACTTCATCTTTATGAGATTCTTTTGTAGCAAGAAGATCACAAGTTCATTCATAAAGCGTACAAGTTTCAACATTGAGTTGCAAGATTTGTTAGCTTAGCATAGTGCGAACTCTTGTTGTTCATACATCATTTGATTGTATTTATTCAGTAGTGATCGGTAAGTATTTTAGTTCTTAAAATACATAGAGTGACGGGAGTGGTTGTACCTTTGTAAAAGAACTCGACATCTAGCTTTCTGTCAGTAATCTTGTGTAAACGACGTGTAAGGTTTTCTCTGCCGGTGAAAGGAGCTTGTTGACTAGTGAAGGAAAATCTCGAGTTGGATACTCGGGGAGTGGATTAGGGCAAGGGAAAAGAGTCTTTGTAGCCAAACCACTATAAACATCCGTGTTGTGGTTTGATCATTTCTTTCTTTACCTTGCACTTTGCTTATTACTTATTATTTGTAATTGTCGATTACACGTAAAGTTTTCAAATGTAATTATAATTAAAAACGGTAAAACTATTCAACCCTCATTCCAAAAAAAATGCATATTGTCATAAGTTACTTTGCCTTTTGTCAGAAAACCAGCATCTTAAGCTAGGTTTTACACAACCCCACCAAGAAAGGTTTGACAAACAATTTAAAAAAAAATACCCGCATACCAAATGAATGTTTTCACTATCATAGTATTCCTTTAAATCAAATACCATGAACCAAATTGCACCTAATTTATATTTCCTCATTCCCGTATTTATTTTTCATATTTCCTTTTAGGTTTAATTCAAATTAGTTATATACTTTTAAAAATAGATAGGGAATATAAATTAAGTTTA